>OU830601.1:78016361-80464661 GCA_917563855.2 Limnephilus lunatus
TTTTTAGAAAACGAAGGAGATGAAGTTCTGATGAGGAAGGTAGTTAGGAATCTGTGGATCAGTGTGCCTAGGAGTGACGGACGTATACAATGAATCCATCCCTCCTAATGTGGTTGTGATGTTCCGAGAGATTCCGGCTGGAGAAGTTAAAGGGACTTCTTCAACCACTCTCTTCCAATAGTTTGGTTTTATTTTTAAAAAAAACGAGTGTGCTTTAGACCATACGACTGAAGTAAAACTTCACTAACTTATAAAATAACATATTACATTAGGGTGACGTATGACCATGGGGTGACCTAGGACCTTGGGGTGACCTACGACCTTGGGGTGACCTAAGACCTTGGAGTGACCAACGATCTTGGGGTGACCTACGTCTTGGGGTGACCTACGAACTTGGGGTGACTTATGACCTTGGGGTGACCTACGACCTTGGTCTGGCCTACGACCTTGGGTTAGTATGCACGACTTACCTTAGTTGTGCAGTATGTACGCCTCGCCCGATCACCGTTCGCATTGATCACCGTTCGCATCGATTACCGTTCGCATCACACTTTCTCGTAACGCATTCACTATCTTACCCCCGTCGAGCGTGCGTAAAGAAGTTTTACTTAAAAAAAAAGCATTTATACTCATTACAGACCACGCAAAACCTCAGAATTGGGAAAAAAGGTTGCAATCTAATCGAAAAAAAAAGGCACGTGGCGTAAGGAATATTCATCACACGTGAATCGCGAAATACAGTGTTGTTTGTTTCACAACAACATTTTTTATTCATGTTTCTGGGGAAGAATGCTGGTGTTGAAAGGGTTATGAACAAAGCGTCCCGCCCATTCCAGTCCTGTAGGCTTTTATGCCAAGCACGTCTGTATACAAAACTGCCTAAAAGAAAAGTGTCTCGTCCTTAGGGGCAAAGCTACAATCTGTACATAGCAATTGATTTGCTCCTGACTTGTAAATTCCATTTTTCGCTTAGGATTCAAGGAGGGCCGCGATTGCGCTAAGTACTACGGACCTACTAACTTGTTAATGATGACGACGCGACGGTTGAAATGCTTTAAAATCTTCCCGAATCTTAAAATATTCCTCTCTCGAAAGCGTATCGCTTTATGTGAAGGCGTTTATTGGAAATGCCTTAACTTTGTGAAACACACTTGAAAGCTTATTGTTACATCAGACGAAACAAATTTGCATTTTTTCTAAGGCTTAGGGAGATTAAACGAAGAAATATACATTAAAACAACTCTTCGGACTCTCAAAGAAGTTTGAAGATAAAGTTTGATGAAAGTGATTAGTTCTTTGATGAAAACTAATGTAATGAAAGCCAACCCGCATTCCTTCGCCTTGTGTGTTTTTGATTGAAGAAGGCTATTGCATTCTCCAAGTTATGGAGTAGTGTGGTTATCAGAGGCTCTTATTTTATTTTTAGTATTTTTTTTTTTACTTTCTATTTCACGAAAAAAAAGTCACATTTTTTACTATTATTTCACCTTCCATTTTTTTATATGAATACCATACAAGCGTCCCAACTGCTCCCGTATGAAGACAGTCAGACTATGGCATCCCCAATTGGGTATGTTGTGAGGCTGAAGGTAGTGGAGAGGGGATGTAGATAGGGAAAAGGAAGGTGGGGTGAACCTGGCTATTCAGATCTGGTCACCAAACACGGCTAATGCCATTTCTAGCAACGTTTCAATTCTGAATGGTGGTTTTACACCAGGGTGATACTGAAAGTATCTTCCACTCTAGAACGTGCCGCAAATATACTATATATTATTTTAAATGAATAAATTGTGAAATAACTGACTGTAAAATAATAATTCGATTATATAATTCAGAGTAAGTTATAAATATTTTACATAGTATTTAAATTAAGAAAATTAGGTAGGTTAGATAGATAAGATTTACAGAGTGTAAAATGAATGGGTATTATGATTGAAATGTATTGCAGATGTAAGGTTCCATAATGTTATTTCATGTTTTTGAAAGTAAGGAGTCAGGTTTCAGTATTTAGGTTGTCAGGGAGAAAGTTGAAAATTTTAGGGAATAGGTAGATGAATTGTCTTTGTGCTGTCGCAGTATGTAGTTTTCATCAATTCAATTAAACAAGTTCAGGGACAACACCGTGACCTGTCATTATCTTGTGCCAACATTTTCAAGAGCCCTACAAAATGTGAAGGTTTTGAGAGTCATTATAAACTAATGGTATATTTTGTGCTAAATTATTTAAGAATTTAATGTTTGATTTATTTGTCAGGTTATAATCTCAGCTCTGTCGCTAGTCGATTGAATGTAATGAGTGATGTTGCGTTGAGCCGGCAATATCTGGTAAAACCGGGCCAAAAAATTATTGAACGTAGGTTAGAATCCCACGAAATCCAAAAAAATTAAACTTTTTTTTTTGTAAGTCAATATCCAATCTTCAAATCACTTTAAAATAAACAAGCAAAAGAAAATAAAGCTACATCTAGCGAGTTTTTAGTTTCACTTCTATCGCGGGTTCAAAACAAGACGTGCGCAAATAAAAGTTTATTCGACTAATGTGAGTTAATTTGAAACTAACTGATTAAAAAATATATATATTATTTATTATTTTTATTTGGTAAACTAATGTTTAAGACAAGATTTTTATGCATAGCACAAGGGGAAACAATTATTATAAACAATAATTATTAGCCTGAAACAGTCATAAACATTGAAAAAATCTCCCGAGAAAAGATAAATGCCACCGACGGGAATTGAACCCGCATCCTTCTGATATTCAGTCAACTGCTCTGCCACTGAGCTACATCGGCTTATCTCCCACCCGCCAAATAATTCGATATATACTAGTGTTTCATTCAACAATTACGGCTTATTACATTTTTCACCTGAAAACAACCAACTTTATTTTTTGTGAGAAAGGCATTATAAGTGCTAACTCTCCCACTAGATGGCGTCGAGACAAATTATGTCTACATTTTTTGGTGAAATACTATACTATAAGAGCAGTTGACCGGATATCAGAAGGACGCGGGTTAAAGTCCCGTCGGTGGCATGTATCTTTTCTCGGGAGATTTTTTCAATGCAGATGAGTGTTTCAGGCGAAAAATTATTGCTTATAATAATTGTTATATTAAAAAGTAAATATTTTATACAAAGGAAATATGAAAAATTCTACCAAAAATATAGATCTCGAAGTAAACCAGCAGAAGACCAAATACATGGCCGTAGGATATGGCCGCTAATAAATATTGCTTATAGTAATATATATTGTATTTGCGACGCGTTCCAGATTGGAAGATACTCTCAGTTTTGCCCTTGTGTAATACCACCATTCGACGAAATAGCTTTATCCGTGTTTGGTGTCTAGATATGAATAGCCAAGCACTTCTCCACCTTCCTTTTCCCACCTCCTTCCCATCCCCACTTCCTTCAGCGTTACAATATATCCCAATCGGGGATGCCATAGTCTAAATAGCCCCAGACGAGAGAAGTCGGGACTCTTGTGCGGTATTCACGTTCAAAATGTGCAGATAAATCATTTATTTATTCTTTATTTGTTATACGCGTCATAATTCTTTATCTGTTATGATATCAGATGTCATCTGTGTTGCATTTTGAATCTCTTTATTAGACGCCGTAATTATTTTCCATTTGCTTTTTTTAGCAAACCAACGCTTCTAAACCTCATTCCCACTATTGCAATTGGATCGCATTCAGTCCATTTTCTGTGACTACCATGTTGCCAAACATTTAATTAAATAAATTGACATAGTTTTGTGTGGCCTGTGTATAAATAAGGGCAATCGATTTATTTTCATTGGTATCCAATAAACATTTATTTCCGAAAATGTTTAGTAATTACGCTTACATAAAATAAATCTATGTGAGTGAACGCATTAAATTTTTATTGTCTTCTGTATAAATCATAATAATTTCCACAGTTTACCGAGTGCATCTATAAATACAAACAAAATCACCCATCGGAGATGATTGAATTTTATTTTTTTCATTACGAAGATTCCTAACCTTGTGAACAAAATATTAAATTTAAATCAATAATTTTATCGTGATTTTAATTCAAAGCATTAAAATGTGGTTACTACTTTAAAAACTCCAGTGTAGTTACAGTAGGTGTAGTGTACATGGTGTAGAAGGATTCCCGTTGCACCCAACCGACTGAACTGACTCGACCAAAGATACTCGACCTTACCCGACCCGACACGATAAAACCCGACCTTACCCGACCTGATTCGACCCGACCCGACTCGACCCAACCCCAACCCGACCTGACCCGACCCGATCCGATCCGACCAGAACCGACCTGACCTGACCCGGCCGGACCCGACCCAACCCAACATGACCCGACCCATCCCGACCCAGCACAACCAATCCTTAATCATCCGGACCCAACAAAAGTCAAGACAAATTACAAAGGTTTAAAACGTAGTATCTAATAATATCATTGTCGACAATTTACAAAATAATATTGTTTCAATATTATTGGAGTAAGGTAAGACTGGGGTAAGGTTAGACGGGTAAGGTCGAGTTGTAATAACTTGGTCTAACAACTTTTGAAAATTATAAACTAATCCCCATGATACGTCTTTGTTAACGTTCGTTCTCAACCTTCTCACGTGTCTTGTTGAAAAACGAAAAAGACAGAAGATACTAGATCGACGACGCGGTGACGTCACGAACGATATCTCCCTGGGACTAGTATACCCATCAACGTAACATATCATTGAAGTATAATATAAAACCAATAAATATTAAAAAAAAATTGGAAAAGAACAAGACTTATTAAATTAAAAAAGTGATAGTCGCAACTTGGAATAGAACCCTGGATCTCTTGTCTTACCGGGACAAAGCGCCAACTCGGCCAAGTCACAGGCTGATTTTGTTTATTTAATAAATAAATGAAATCTTGTAAAAACTTAATGAGAGATGAAATTTAGACAAACAACGGATGAAATTTAACAAACTGAAAAATTATTTGTATATTTCCAGCTATTGGTTTATACGAATTCTGAGCTGAAATTAACAGTTAGTCAAAAGAAATGGGTTACGTAAAGCTTTGTTTATGACGTGAATATAATGAATTTTTCATTCCGTTCCCTGAGAAGGTTAGTTTCTAAGTTCTTGAAAAGCTGTAAATTGCGCATAGTTGACGGCATAATTTATTAAATAAGTTTTATAGAAATTATGAACAAATTGTGTTTTTACCTGTTTAATTTTGGAGTAAGCCGACGATTTTTTGGAGACCGACAATCCTTTATTCACGTAGAAGCTTACAAGCGAAAGCAAAAACACTATGAGTTTCAATATTGATAAGAGTGGAAAAACTCCCTTTTTATATTAAAATATATCAAATATACCCAACTAGGTCACCAGGGTCTTCTTGTATGCGAAAAATTAAAAAAAAATGCAAAGAAGATAACAAATGTTAAAGTTCCTCACAAGATCGCAACTCGATCGTAGCAAATTATGGATCGAATCTCTGTAATAAATTTAGAACTAAAAATCATTCATCAATGTTGACGTTTATTTTCCTTTATGTCCGGATACTATGCGATAGTATATTACTGTTACCTGGGTGTAATACTTGGTTCAAAACTAACTTTCAGTGCAAATTTTGAATATGTGCCTAAGAAAGTATCAAAAAAGTAAATTGTCTTAGAAGACCTAGAAATAAATCAAATAAAAACACTACAGAGCTCATTTATAAAACTATAGTTTCTCCATATTTATATTTCTGCTCTACGATGTAATATTTGGCCAATGAAAAAAATTAACCAAGGTAGAAGTTATACAGAAGAGAGCTATGAGATGTACTAGTATACTGGGGAAAGGCAAATTCGCAAGGATTAATCAAATGAGACAGTAGCTAAATTGGATTCGAATAAAAAAAGGCTGCTTTTTAATGTGTTAAGTTTTGCGCATAAAGTTATAAAAAACAAATTCAAAAATTCTTTAACGATGAAATTGTCTTTAATGGAGATATAAATATTAACGAAGTCAGAAATATAAATAGGGTTATATTGCCACATCTGAAATAATCAAAATCACAGAACTGCCTTATGTACAGATGATTAGGTGTATGATAACATTCCTGAAAGTATGAAAAATGAAGAAAGATTGAATGTATTTAAAAATAAATGTTATGCTTTCTGTGCAAATATTTAAATTTATTAAATGAAATTTTATCTTATGCATTTTAGTTTATATTCTAACGTGTGTAGTATGAACTAACCCAATAAATAATTAAAATATGTAAAGGCGATGAGGATGTGCATGTGCAAGGCTCGGTAGTACCTAACTATTCGTATCTGGTTACTAAATAAGGCTAATGTTATTTCAAGCAAGGTTTCGATTGAATAGGCCACTTGCATCACATTTTTTTTTATTTTTTTTCCGATTAAGGCAAATATTCTAAGACATTCTGTATTTTTTTTTAATCGTATTTTTGAAACCCCGGCGATTTTTTGAAATTTTTAATCCGAAAAATCAGACCATTTTTTATAAACCGGAAAGACGGGACATAATTTTTTGGGTGCGAAAAAACAATAGCCGAAAATCATTTAAAAAAGAACGTTTTCCACACGAATAGCAATAAATTGTACGGGGTTCTCTTCGCAACATCTGTAAAAATACCGCCATCTTTATCAAAAAATCAAACCAAATGATAAGTTCGCATAGAACAAACAATAAATCTAGTGAACGTTAAACGCAAATTCAAAAATTCGATGGAAATCAAGGTGTTGCCATATAAAAAAATTAATCAGTGTGGAATTTACAAAATTAAGGGAACATAATCGGAGACGGGAGATTTTCATGTAGTGACGTCACGAGCTCAAATAATGGATTTATTCATTTAAAAATAAAAAGAACTATACATTACTAAAAAAATTTACTAACATTTTCGTAATCTTAGTAAAAAAATCTATCCACACGATTTTTTTCAAGTCGTTATGAAATCCATGCAAGTGGCCTATTGTGATCATTCACCGGGGCGATTCTTAGAGAATTTATCACTTTTTTTTAATACTGTCATCAACATTGTCATTAATACTTGTCTACATAAAATATAACTTGTTCCGGTTGTTCATAGTAATAAATAACATACGTATTATAAAGGGCGAAACCTTCAAAGACTGCGGAGAACATTTTATTCTAAACTGTCTCCAAACTCCACAACATTACATGAAGTTTTATGAAGTTAGCTCGCCGAGGCGATTTATTATTTTTAATTTTGGCTTTGTGCCTCCCTAAAGATAACGATACTCCTAAACTGACTATATCACCACTAGAGACTGTGCGCTTGAGCAAAAGGCTTTATCTCGAACTGCTGTATACTTTAATTTCCTAGAGTACTTACTCACTACTCACATAGTTGATAACAAGCTTATAACATCCTGACATGATTTTTAGATTTTTAGTAGTAAGTATTATATTATTATTTTTTTAGTAGAAAGTATTATCATAATTTATTTTTGGGGTATTATGCCTTCCTCCGTATTTAGCTAACATTTCGGAAAGCGTTACGTTTTCATCATCAGGGAAGATGTTTTATCAAAATTGATTTTTGAAATGAAACTTCTGTAGCACGGCTGTGATTTGGATTTCGGATAAAACGGAAATGACGATTAGTGCACCTGCGACTTATTTACTGCGCTCGTCGGCCGCTTTGATAATGATGTCACTTTTAAAGGTTATTATTGGTTTAGATATGAAACGGGTCTGCGCTCATTTGCATCATGCACTTTTCAAGTATTGGTTGGAATTGTTTTGGTAAAGTTTCGCTTCTACCGCGTGTAAACTGCATTCAATTTTTTTTTATTTATTAATTAGATTACGAAGCGATGAATTGTTTTATACAAAGAACGAACGTTACATGCACCTCAGAATTTCGAGGGGTAAGGCTCTCGACTAGCAATTCGGAGGTCGTAGGTTGAAATCCCAACCTGCGCGATAAATAGTATTTGATTGATTTGTGTTTTCACTATTACATCATTTAAAAAAATGATATAAGGAACCTATATTTATACTATAATAATATCAGTATCGCCCTGGTGTAAGACCACCCTTCAGAATTGGAACGTGGTTTGGAATAGCTTTAGCCGTGTTTGGTGACTAGATCTAAATAGCCAGGTATTTCCACACCTTTCTCTTCCCCATCTCTTATAGCTTTTACCTTCAGCCTTACAACATACCCCAATCGGCAATTTCAAGGCTGCTTTGGCTCCAAACGGGAGCAGATGGGACTCTTGTAAGGTATTAATTAACATTGAAAAAAGTGGGTGCGTAAAATGATACCTAGCTATTAAAGCCACGTATTTTTATTGACAGTGAAAATTTGTAACCTGGTAAACCCTATTGTTGTGCCTAACATCAATACTTGTACCCTTTTTCAAACTTATAATTCTTACCCCCAAATTTTTTTCCTACCCACTTATGCCGACTAGATGCAATCAGGTATCATGGTATTTAGTAGAAAATTACGTACCGTCTTGTCAACGCATATTATTAAGTGTTGAAATACGGAGCCTTTTTTGACCATGTCGAAAAATGTGTCGATCGTGAGCTTGCTGGTTGAATGGTGAATGCGAGAACCAGCGGAATTAGAAAAGCGAAGGAAGAAAACCAGGGTAAGTCGGCATTCCTGATTATCCGTAGTTCCTTCCGCTTTGCAGGTACCTCGTTAAACCCCAACACCTACTGAAATCGCGATTCTTATTTAATTATGATCTTCAAACGAATCAAGAAATCTGCAAAAACTAGCATTTTTGCGGCCATAATGTGGGTCTCATACTATTTGGAGTCTTATACTATATTACTTGGGGTCGAACTTTCAATGAAGTTTTTTCAGGCCCTATGCCACCCAACCGACGGCAATTTTTAATTCGAACTAACAATTTTTTATTTTATTTTTTTATTTATTTTATACACTTTACAAATACAAGACAAAAAGTCCCGATAAACTACTTTTTAGCAGTTTGTATAACGGGTTCTTCACGTTAAAGATCTTATTATAGTGATTTAATAATAAATAATTTTGGTCTTTAGAGGAATCAATCACAAAATCTGTAAAACGTTATATTTGTGGAAAAAACATTATTTTTACGGGTGCATTATAAGACAGTCAAACTTTGAAAAAAAAATTCTTAGTACCTCTGCCACCAAACTGACCGAAATTTTGGATTCATGTTAATAATTAAATTAAAAGTTTTATGGGGTCTAAGAATATTTATTACCGGTTAAACCGATTTACTGAGAAAATAAATGTCACAATACATACTTTATTCTGTTAGTAATTCATAATTTCAAGGACCTCTCAGAATAGATAATCTATTTTTACACGTATTTTCTCGGTCTCAAAATAAAACTTAAATACTTGCAGAACTAGTTTTATTGAAACCGGCCATTACTTTGGATCTGTTTCTAATGTCATGGAATTAATCAAAATGCATCGAGCAGTTGCGCAACATCGCATAATACTTAAAAATTAAATCACAATCAAAACACTGGTGGTTTGGTATATTTATTATCATAACATATCTAGTTTTGCTCCAAAAGAGTTATTTCAATTAGGAAAATACTTTTTTTTATATTTTAGTTTTGCAACGTTATATTGTTGATGAGATAATAATTGATACATTTAAAAAAAATGGTTTGGTTTTATTCTCGCACAATTATAATTTGAAAGCACTAATATACAGTTGTTGGTGCATTAGTAATATGAACTATTCCTGCGTAATGCGTTAAGTTATTCGAGTTTTAAATTGTTATTTTGAGTTATTTCAAAATAGAAACTGCCTATCATAGCAGAAAAGCGATAAAGTAGGTACCAGTAGGTACCAAAATGTTTTTATTAAATTATTATTATTTATTACGACACTAGAAATCGTCACTTTGGTGAGGTCATGTTATGAGGATTGAAATTTCATGAAGAAAAATTTTCGTATTTTAGTTTATCATATTATTTTATTGGAAAATACTGAAATACGACATGGCCCTAGTTTGGAATTGCATTCAGGAAATGCAATTAGAACCTTCTGTAATGAATTACTATGCCCCAGCTGGTTGCATATGCATGCATTCTATTTGCATGTTTAGGTATGTTCTAAAATGATAAGTATACTTAGTATTTAAATATTACCCTTAAAAAGATTTTCAATTAAAATACTTTATGCAAGATTCAACCTCAAAATCAGAAATTGGTAAAGAGATTATTAGAAATCATCTTTGAAAACTTTGACACCTGATATTTCAGGACAAGGTAAATTGAAGATAAAACCGTATCCAAATGAGGTGACGATTTCTTTATGTGACTACCGCACAAGAGTCCCAACTGCTTCCAGGGAGCCAGTGATACTACAACATCCCTGATTGAGATACTTTGTAAGGCTGAACATAGTAGACGAGGAAAGAGATGGAGAAAAGGAAGGTGGGAAAGTACATGACGATTGAGATTTGGTTACCAAACACAGCTAACGGTATTTCAAGGAACGTTTTGCTGATCTTTCGCCAGAGCGATACGAAGGGTGTATACAGCTCTGAAACGTGCCACAAATATACCCAATTGCTTTTAATGAATTAATTGTGTAAAAACACAAGTCAATCATATAAACTTTACGCCCGCCGGGATAAGATCACGTGACCTTCGGATTCTTAACCACATTCGTAACCACTCAACCACGGAGACCGTCAATGATCAAATTACCGTGCAGTACAAAATACGTAATTACTTTGGCAAGCAACAACAATAAATAACAGTGCAGTGTAGAAATTATATTATCACAAATCTTTGGAAAACATTATCTTGGTTTCCCGTGGCTTTGGCTACTAGCTAATAAATACCAATTTCGGGTGAACCTCCATCTGTAACTTCGGTTCAATGAATTCTAAAATTTTAACTTTGAATTTTCAAAATATATGTGTGTCCATAGAAAATTAATATAAGCGATAAAGCACTTACTTAATAAATTATTTATTTATTTACGCCCTTTTTCGGGGCTTTTACATAAGAAATTTACAAATTAAATAAATTGTAAATACTTTATATTTCTTTGTAAAAGAATTATATTTCTTTGTATTTATGTACATAACTGAACTGCCTCAGTAACAGTATTTTGTATTTGTTTAAAGATAAATTGGAGATGTCCACTGACTAGGTATAATTATTTCCCTTCATTAGTATTCTGTGTAAAGAGGAATACACATGGTAGTTAGTTCCAGAATTTCTGCACTGAAATAAATCCTGACTTCTAGTATTACGTAGTGGAATCCGGATAATCAATTCAAGCAATTCAATCAACTAAAACATTTAGAATTTTATACAGAAATACCAAGTTAGTGAAAATTCTCCTGTGTGACAATTTGAGCATATTCATTTCATTTAAAATAGTGTTGTAGTTCAACATAATTGCTGGAATACCCATTTTAAAATTTAGAAAACGTAAGAATTTGTTTTGTATTCTTTCAACAGCTTGTACATGTAACTATATTATAATATGGGTTCCAAACGGGAGAATTGTACTCAAGTTGGCTTCAAACATATGCAAAATATAACAATTTAATACACTTTATATTGTTAAAAATTCTAGTTAGCCTAGTTATAAATCCCAACTTTTTAAAGCCCTTATAGAGATTTCTGTAATATTAATAACGTAATATTTTTAAAGGAAAATAATTTTTATCACCATTTCAAATATGAATTCCAACTATTCCCATTGGAACAATATTATTTTTAAAAAAGATCCCCTTTTAACCTATAATCTAATCTGACTTCCAACGCTCCTAACGCTATAACGCCGAACGACCGGAAACTATCAAATCTGGTCCCCGCGCACTGCTACTCGCATGATAATTTAGTGGATAATGATTGGACGAGATTTTAGTATGTAATGGAGCCTCTATGACTACTCTGTGATTTTTTTGCGCATGTTATAAATAAAATTCATTACGTTTTGTCATTCTAGTGTTATATATTTTCTAAAAAAATATTTGCATCTATTAAAACAAAAATTGAATGAATAAAAAAAATATATGTAGGTATAAATATTTTCCTACTAATATTAAAAACACAAAAAAGAAATCTAAAATCGTACACAACTAGACACATTCAAAGGTTTTGTGTTAATTACTGACATCTGTAGTAAAAACTTGAAAGCATTATAAGGGATGGTCCGTATTTTCCCGCCATCGTTTGGATAGCAGTAAAAACGTGGATACATTTTCTTTGGCGTATCACAGATGTCGGTAACATGAGGAAACTTACCGAGATAATTTCTTTCTTCGAATTATTTCATTTCTACGAAATTTGAAAATTGTTTTGTAGGATACCATCTACGAGAATATTCAGAAAGTTCTTCGGCAGATTTCAAACATATACAATACTTTTCCTTCCAACTGATTTTGAGAGATCTTCAAGAATAAAAAGTATTCAGATGTGATTTTATTTGAGTGATCATGTTTGAGAGATCTTCAAGAATAAAAAGATTCGCAATATTTGTTACGGCTGGAATTCATCAACATACAATTCAAAGGTTAAAACTGACTATGCGGTATGCCTAAAAAATACATAATGTCTTACGGTGACGGACAACTCAACAACATGCAACTCACCTTCAAAAGTCAATAAAAGTCGTCAAAAAATGGTGAAAAAGGTTACGTTAGGTTAGGTTAGGTACTAATATAGTATATTATATTATAGATTTACTATTATAGGCTATTGTCCTTTTATGTCTTACTTTTTAAAATGTGATATACGGAACATATTTGTGACTGCTATTGAGGGCTGCCCCACGTGAAAAATTAAAAAGAGGTGAAAGGGACACTAGACTACTCGGCACTAGACTATTCAATTCCGGTCACTAAATGAAGCTAGACGCATTGTCCACATCAGGGGCAAGGTTCTCGACTAGCGATCCGGAGGTCACGGGTTCAAATCCCGGCATATGGAAATAAATTTTGTTTAGGTGAATTGCGGTTTTTCGCAATTTAATCATTTAAAAAATATAAGATATATTTGCGGCACATTCTAGAGTAGAAGATACTCTCTGTTTGGGACCAAATCTGATATGCCAGATATTTCCTCACTTTCCTTATACCCATTTCCTTTTTCTTCCCACTACTTTCCCACAACATTCCCCAATTAGATATAGTCTTACTTGCTCTTGGGGCAGTAGGGATTCTTGCGCTGTGTTAAATGCGTAAAATAACCCGGGAACGCGATTCAATCAAGAATCCAATTTTTTTCTTCGTTTTAGGTATTCAATAAATAAAAGTGATTTCAAGGAGTAGATTTCTTATAATAACATGTATTAAAGTTTTATTTACCCAATTGTCATTTTCATGGTTCCCGTTGTGAACGTTTGAAATAACAAACTTTTAATTTTAGTTTTCATTTTAGTGGGTGGTAGGTAACCAATTACGAAGTTCGCTACGTTTGGTGACTTAAGGTACCCGGGTTCATTGAGTGAGGTATGTTCATAACTTGGCGGCGGATGGGCGCCGGATCAAGCAAGATAACCTTTGACCTCTCCAGCTGGTCAATCTCGCCAAGGGTTGCCAGGTGTTCGGTATTCGTTCGGTATTTTAGCACCGTATTCGGTGTTCGGTTTGACAAAAATATCGAAGTATGGGCGGTAAGGTATTTTTTTCTGATTAATTTGTCTCCCTAATAAACAATTCAACTGTCAGATTTTGACGCAATCGGCAATCGATGTTGCGTAGCATCCCTACCTAGTTCGTGCGATGTTGCCGCTTCGTGCACACGCTTACTGCTTTTGAGCCATTTCGCGGATTAGTGCTATACATCAGGTGACTACGTATTTGACTGCTTACAATGTTTCAAAAGTCCGATAATTCCCCCCCCCCCTACCTTGACGTGGATTTTGATTTGCCAAGGTACCACTAGGAAAATTCACCCCGATTTTTTTTTGCATATATTTTTTTATATATATCGGTGTATATTTGGAAAAAACCTGGAAACCCTGATCTCGACCCGTTGTCTTGCACCGCAGCGGGAGGGATGGATTTTTACTTCTCTCACTCTTAAACACACTGACCCCTTGCTTTCTGTCCACCCCTCATACCATTTTCCTTCCCATAACTTCCTTAAAAAGACCCTTCACCAACTTCCTAAAATATGATATTGGTCCAGAGGGATATTATTTTTCTCATCTGCTTCCTATGTGTAAAACAAAAGTTTTGTTTAATTTTTTTATGAACTATTATCGGGTTACATTCCAGAGGTTCCCAAAGTTATTTTTCTCGTAGACCCTTTTAAAAATTTTACTGATTTCGGTGGACCCCTGCTGCTACATTTATTTTAATTTTTTTATACGAATACCGCACAAGAGTCCGAACTGCTCCCGTCTGAAGCCCGTGAGACTATGGCATCCCCAATTGGGGAATGGTGTGAGAATGAAGGTAGTGGGGAGGTGAAGGAGATAGGGAAGAGGAAGGTGGGGAACTACCTGGCTTTTCAGATCTAGTCACCAAACACGGCTTATGCCATTTCAAGCAACGTTTCAATTCTGAATGGTGGTCTTAAACCAGGGCGATACTGAGAGTATCTTCCATTATAGAACGTGCCGCAAATATACTAAATATTATTTTAAATGAATAAATTGTGAAACACAAATTTATCAAAATTAAATTTATTTGCCATGCTGGGATTCGATCCAGTGACCTCCGGTGTGTGAGTCAAGAGCCTTACCGCTGGACTACGCCTGCCGTCGATTGTTTTTTTCAAAATCAAACATTTCTATCATATTCCCAAAACTCGTAAAAAAATGTGAAGATCAGATCTAACGATTCAAATTTGCGTCGCGGCTGAGTTCCAACCCTAAATTCGGAGTGGTATAAATAAAAAGAAAAATAGTTTATTTTCTTGTGTTCTATTTATTAAAATAATATGATTACAGACTTAGGGGGGGAAATACATGTAGATGACTCAAAAAATGTTATTATTTTTTTACTAGCTTTTGCCCCCGGCTTCGCTCGTTTATTCGCCCCTCGCCCCCTCCCCCAACCCTACCCTACTCCCCTCCTCCCCCCTCCCCTTCCACCAATCAATCAAAAATCAAATACGCGCCGTTTCGCATTCATAATATTGGTATAGCTGTTGGCTTAAGAGCGCGCAGGAGCGCCGAGAAATTTTAACGATAGGTATTTGTAAAAATTATTTCTATTTCGTTCATCTCAGCGGGGACAGCAAAAGCGCTATCGGTGTATTGGTGAACCCCAATGCGTGTGTGTGCGTGGCTGCAGGTGTTGGAAGCACGAATCGCCGCGCCGCGCCCGCCAGCGACTTCGCGTTCTTATTATTTCATTTACTGTTATTCATTTATTCCAAAAATTAAGTAGGTGCCTAGGTACATATTCGTAATAAAATAGCGAGGTCTACATTATTTAATATTGTATTGTACTTAACTTTATTATTATTATTACTTACTACAAATACATGTGACTGCCTGCTCCGAGCTCATCTTCTGCACACGCACAAGTCAATGAGACTTGTGGGTGCGTGTATACAGGTTGCTGCCTGTTGCAACAGATAAGTCAATACGCGTCGCGACTTGAGCGTGCGTATTCCTATATAATAGATATCTTCTGCGCTCATAGTTCATTCATCTTGTTACTATTAGTAAAGTAAGATGCACGCTGTTTTGGTTTAGTAATATCGGGAGATTCATACCATCTTTTTTTATAAAACGGCAGCATAGGCGCAGTAGGTACATCACGTACTTTGTGATTGTATAGTGTTTTTATTTTTCGCTGGCTGCATCACTCTACTGTTTTTGACTAGCCTTTTTACTGGAAACTATTCTACGTCAAATACAGACCTTCGAATTTTGACCCTGAAACCCCCTTGAATATTGAAATCTGTTTGGTCATTTCTCACGATTTACACATATAGGACATATGGTGAGTAGATACGTACTAAACTATTCATAAATTATTCATAAACTATTATTATATACATAAACTATTCATTCATAAAAACTCAATATTACAACACAATTTCCTTTTTTAATTAAACATATAAATATCGCTAAAAATGTTGTTGTTTTTTGGCTCTCCCTGAATAACGTAAATTCATCAGTTTTGACTGTATGCATAAAGTGCATTAGTGCAAGTCGGTACATTTGTTAACATATCTAGTAACCTATAATAAATATTATTCTACGTCTTAGGCTGCGTATACACACGCCAGCCGAACAACGGATTATGGGAAAGGAACGAAGCAAAAGCAAACTGCCCGAAACGCTGCGCCGCTTGCGGTTGCTTCGTACCTTTACCATAATTCGTGGTTCGGCTCGCGTCTCTGTCCGCAAAGAATGGCGTGCACTGATTTTTCAGTGGGCTAGAATCCTAAGATTGAAAATACGACATTAATGATGTTGTCGAAGCTGAAAATTATTTTTTTTCCGAAATTTCAATTTTCAAATTCTGTGCACGCCACTATTCGCAAATATATACGTAGCATAAGATATGTGTATTTAGAAATTGAGTTACATAAAATCGACTACTATATTACCTACCTTCAACTCAAAAAATTTTTTCTTACAGATAAATAATGGGTAAAAGAAATGGAAACAAAGCGCGTTTGTTTTTATCTACTAGACGAAAAAAACCGATTATTAGTATCAAACGACAGATTCATGTTGCACCACGTTCGACATCTAGGTAAGTCGAAATATCGCTTTCCTGTCACTCTTACTACTGAACCTTCCTAAGGTTACCTTTACGTACGTAAAGTTTTTTTTCCCGTAAGTTGCTCACATAAGAGAGTTATGGCAAAATTACCAATGGGTATCGTTTACATTGATAATTTTGCCATAACTCTCTTACGTGAGCGACTTACGAGAAAAACCTAAAGATTTATGCTATGAGAGCCGTGTATTATGTAGCATGTATAACGGGAAAATGGGATGGACAAATTTAAATAAATAAATCATTTGCATTTACAGGGATATGGATGTCATCGATACTACTTTTGGAAACTTAACTACATCTTCACTAATGCATGAAACTTCCATGGATGAATCATTTGCTCCAAATATAGACGAAAACGCAAGTTCATCATCATCAACAACGCTTGATGATTTGGTGATAGAACCAGACCATATTGATGAAACCGATAATTTCGAAGGTCGCAGAATTGTGGATATAAAATATTTGTTTTCGGAGATATCAAATATAAAGCACGAACACACCAACTGCACATTTTCCGATTTAAAATTTATGAAGGAACGACGAAATGGTCTTCTAAGCCAGTATGTTTTCGAGTGCAAAATGTGCAAGAAAATAGAATACATTCACTCCGAAGACCCGAAACGGAAAATGTCTATAAATACTGCTGTCGTCGAAGGAGTGATGTGTACAGGAAATGGGTATTCACAATGGAATGAAATTTGTGGGGTTTTAAATATGCCAAATATGGATTGTAAGACTTACACGAACATAGAACAATGTTTAGCGCCAACAATTGAAGAATGTGCCTTAGAAGAAATGATCGCAGCTGGTGAAGAAGAAAAAAGGCTAGCCATTTTAAACGGTGACGTAGACGAGGGTGGCTATCCTTTGGTAACGGTGGTTGCAGATGGCTCCTGGGCAAAGAGGTCGTACAAAAGTGGATTTAGCTCCTCATCTGGCGCAGGGTGCATAGTTGGACTACGAACTGCATATACTGCTGAATATGTGCTAGAGCTACTAAACTACACATAGTTGCTTCTGAGCACAGGTGCTTCATAAACTGGCGTGACAGTGCTAATGCCATGGAAGCCCACATTATAGCAGAAGGGTTCTCGAGAAGCATGGAAATGCATGGATTGAAATTTAACAAACTAGTTGGTGATGGCGACTCCAGCATCATGAAAAAAATAATGCAACAAATGCCATATGGTCCTAACCTTAAAGTACAAAAAATAGAGTGCAAAAATCACTTACTCCGCAATTTTTGCAACAAAATGAAAGCACTTGGAAAAAAAACCAACAACGCTAAAGGCTTTGTACCAGTTCATATAAGGAAAAAGGTTGAAGCAAACGTTTTACGCATGAGAAGAGCTGTAGTTGGAGCAATAAATTACAGGAAAGAGCAAGAAAACACAGTACAAAGTGATAAAATAAAAAATTTGAAAATGGACATAAAAAATACCGCAAATCATGTGTTTGGTGATCATAAAAATTGTGCATCGTACTATTGCAAGCCGGAGAAGTATACTGATGATCCAAATTTAGTAAGCGATCTTCGAGATTGTGAAATATGGACTGATATCCAACAATTCTTATTGTCTCTAATAGCAAATGCACAAAGTCTTATTATTGACGTGACAAATAACACTGTGGAGCAATTCAACAACGTTATCGCCAAATTTATAGGTGGAAAAAGGGTAAATTTTACTACAAGAGGATCTTACCAAGCAAGATGTTTTGGAGCAGTAACTTCGTGGAATAGTGAATTGGCAACCCATTCAAGAATACAAAAGAAAATCCAAGGCCACAGTCCCGGCAAATACACGAAGCACTTTATAGAGAGAAAACGACGTTCGAAGGAGAATAAACAAATGTGTCGAAAAAAAAAACTAAAGTATAATGAAAATACGACAGAAAAAAGAAAAAAAGTTACAGGGCCCGATGAAAATTATGGTCAATTGGAATTAGAACCAGATATGCCACCTGAAATATTTGAAACGAAAAAAGAGGAATTTCTCAAAGAATTATCTTCAACCAATAAGGAAGAGCTCGAACGGAATACGGTAGGCCAAAGCAATAACAATCTGTGGGCAATTGAAAGACGTAAGCGGATAACGGCGTCTAACTTTGGAAAAATATATAAGCTTCGGCAAAAAACTTCAGTTACGGGAGTACTAAACTCTTTACTGTACTCACAATTCAAAGGAACTATGGCCACAAATTATGGAAAAGAAAATGAAAGCCTAGCAATAGAGCAATTTTAAAAAAAAACAAGTTTTCAGGTATCCGCTTGTGGGCTATTTATCGATAAAACCAAAAACTTTTTAGCGGCAAGTCCGGATGGCCTTATCGGTGAGGATTCTATAATTGAAATTAAATGTCCTTATAGTATAGCAAATATGTCACCAGAAGAGGGAATTGCACAAAAGATAATTGATTACTGTAAATTGGAAGACCATTCTTTAACATTAAAACGGAATCATAATTACTTCTACCAAGTACAAGGCCAGTTACATATTACTCGTCGTAATTATTGTTATTTTGTTGTGTGGAGTCCAAAAGGTTTGCTGTATGAAAAAATTGAGAGGGACGATGAAATCTGGCAAAAAATCGTTCCACTGTTAGAAAATTTCTACCACCAATGCCTTTTACCAGAAATAATTGACGGTCGCATACCAAGAAATTTACCGGCGAGGGAAAGGTCTGGACCATAAATTGTTTTAATTTCATTGTGTAGATGTTAAACAGTAATTTTTTTTACAATAAAGCGTTTAAAAACAAAAAATATTAGATCATTGAAGAAGATTGAAAATGTCAAGTGATGTAGGAGGTATTCCCAAAAGTGCATTTTTCTGTAATAATATAACGTATTAAAAAAGTTAAATAAAAACTAAACTAGTTATGTGTATGTACCTAATATGTAGCACAATAAACAATATGGTGCCTCTTATACATAGATTTCAATATTCATTTGTATAATATGATATTATAATAACATAATCGATTCAACAACATGTGGTAGATGCATGTACAACTGAACATACGCTGTACCAGCATTCCATCAAACGATCAGTGGTGTATGTACTTACCATCACACATTTTCTTGTAAAATATAATTTTTTTGAAAAAAAAATCTAGAACAATATATTTAGTCAAATATAAAAGTTTTTTTTTGGTTCGGTAGTTGTATCTTAAAAAAAGTGTCCTATAAAGGGATAATATTATGTTGAGTACAACCTTCAAAAGTAATCAAAAAATATTTTAATTAATTTTTGTGTTCCATATCCAACTCGGCAATACGGAACGGAATCATCTCGGGGTCTGTCTGTAACAGGTGTTTTTTTTTCAATTTTTTTCCATTAATTTATTTGACGTAAACAAATTAAATTTGTCACAATAACTTTAGTAAATAAGCTCGGTAAGTATTGGCACACTCAAAATAAGTCACCAAACAGAAAAATAATTTTAAAAAAACATCGATAACTCGGGACATGACAACACTAGTGGACTAGTGTATCGATATAATTATTGAGAATGTCACATCACTTCGTTGACTGTATACGTATTCAACAAAACCCTCTCCGCCCCCCCTCACCCCCGAATACTGAGAGAAAGGGACACATGCACCTCAGCCTGATAATACCTAAATAAAATTGTCAAAATCGAGGTTTTGTAGTCCTCATTTTTCTACTCCAAAACTGAACCAATTTCCAAGATTTTTTTTACCAAATGTATTGGAAGAAAACATTCTATGTCTGTACCTTTTGCTTTTTTTAAAAATACATCGTCTAATTTGTATACTGAACGTTTGTTGATGGCGTTAAAAAAAGGCAATTTTAACAATTTTTGAAGGGTTATAACTCCTATAAAAAGTAACTTATCAAAAAAATCAAAACGTACCGACACGCTTGCGGTCAATATTCATATTATGTGAAAAAAATATTTTCTCTAGTGTCAAAATTCAGAGAGGGAAATGAGGAATACGTTTGTATGGAAAAAACACCACCCGGTTTACTCTTAAGTCAAAATGTAGATTAGTACCTATTTTATATTGATACACTAAATATTCATATAAGAATATTCATATTCGAATTTTTGCTATCAAAAAAATCTTCATAATAACCTAAACAAATAACAAAATGACAGCCCACATCAAACAATTACTTACCGACAATAAACGTGTAATAAATAATTTCATTACGCCACGGCTTATTCATAACGCTAGAGCTTACCAATATATATAGCCTATTTTTCTCGCAAATAATGTAGCATTCTATTAGTGAAGGAATTTTTAAAATCCATTCAGTATTTTTTAAGTAAAAGAGTAACAAACATCCATACAAACTTTCGCCTTTATAATATCTATAAAATTTCATAAATTGTTAGTATTAACTATTTAAAAATATGTTCCCAAAGTATTTAATAAAAAAATTAAATTAGTTCCGGTGTTATGGGGGTGTTTGTTTGTTTGCCGAACCGCGTGGTAAACTTGAAACGCATTTTTCTCGAAATGACTTTTGTTGAATTTGTGTGCACTCTAGCTCAGAAAGTTTTTAACCAAACATTTTAAGAATGTGCAGATACTTTTTTAATATAATTACGTTATATGTGAACCAAAATTCACAGTAATATCATTGTAAATAGCATTTTTTAATTGCAAAAAAAGGAAAAAAATGGCAAAATATCAAAATATCATATATTTACTGTTTACTACACACCTGTAAATAATTTCATTTTATTTTTTTTGGGAAAAGTAAGGTTTACATAGAAGAAACACATGTTCTTAAATTATTGATGAAAACTATGGCCTCCAAAATGCACACAAAAGCTACGGCTGATGGTGATGTTCGATTCATAGCAACTGATCATTTTCATTTTTTCCGAGGAAACGCTATGAAAAATTCACAAAATTTAGAATCTTAAAGGCTTTTTTTAAGATCTCAATACGACCATTTTTTACCGAAATTAGCCTGTCAAAAATCAACCAAAAATTTTTTTGTAGGTAAAACACAAGAAGTCAGTTTTTCAAACTTTTGAACCACAATACAATCATTCCGGTAATTTTAAACGTAAGGGCCCCGAGTGTTGGTGGATGGTGCAATAGATTCCTACAGATATATCATGGAAGAAAATAATGATTTAAAAAAAACCACAATATACCGAGATCCTCTATATTGAATAATAATACATTTAAACCAGTTCTCCTGATTATTTATGATATCATGCGTAGGTACAATAATCATTCTCACTAATTTGAACGGATAAAATTGTTTTGTAAGTTTTCAAGGAAGGTTATGCTGAATACCTGACAAGAATGATATATTGCTTTTTAATATCCCCTTTTCACACATTAAGCATTCCACAAAATGTTTAAATTCATGCATTGTTTTCGTTTTTTTGTCTAACTATGATAATATCTTAACATTCATTTCTGCCAAGAATATAATTGCGTGTGGAACCATATTGCTCATAGTACTGAAATAATGTGAGATTCGAAAATTATTACATTGTTAGGTTAAAGCGTTTAGTAAAGATATCTTTACATACATTTTTATGAACACTTAAGACGGGGGGTTTCAAAAAAATTGACGAATTCGTCAAATATTTGAAGTTTAGTTTCACGTTCTGTGTAAGTTTTATTAAAGTTCTGTAATAATTTCAGTTTTATGAAGCAACTATAATGATACAAAAAGTGAACTTGAATAGAACATACACAGAACGTGAAAATTAACTTAAGATATTTGATGAATTCGTCAAATTTTTTGAAACCATCCATCCTAAACGTTGTCATATTTTGTTGAGCCAAAATTATAACGATATCAACAGTTTAATAATTGAGATTTGCAGATCTTATTTCTCTTTATGCTCTTTTATGTTATCTTCACATAGGAGGTCCTGAGGAAAATAATTTCCCTTTGGGTCTACGTCATCTTAGGTGATGCTGTGTGGAGGATTGTTTTTAAGAAAATTAAGTTCTGAGAAGGAAAGAGGTATGAGGGGTGGTTAGGAATATGGGGGTCAGTATCCAGTAGTGACAGACGTATGAATCCATCCCTTCAATTGTGATGCAAGGCGATTTTTTTAGAATGTCCGGCTGAAAAAGTCAAAAAACTTCCCTCAACTGACTAGTGACTATTACATTTGTCAATTGGAACAAATTATTGAATACTGTAGCGCCAAGAAGAAACTTTTCACTACTGAGAGATATTTCTATCGACAGCCCAATTGAATTCAAATAAGAAAATGGTTTATCAACATCAAATTTTCTAAGTGAGATAAAATAAAGACAATTTTTTTGCCGAAATTCGTCAATAATATGTTGTATCAACCTGAACTATGGTAATAATATTTCATAAAACAAGTTTCTTCCTTGCTGAAAAATAACTTCTGACTTTAAATGTGCATAAATACGGAAAACGGCCTTAAAAGTTAGATTTTTTGTTTTCAGGTCAAATGAAACTTAAAACTTTTTGGTGATAGCAGCTGCCTCGTGTCACTTAAATTAAAAGCAAATAACATGGAAATATGAAAATCATGCTAAATTTTACCTTGTATTTTTAACCGTTAATTTTTTTACGAATATATTATGAAATCTGAAGTTAAATTTATTTAGAGCAGATTTTTAATTTTGTGTTCGTCAATTTTGTTTTTAAATTTATTGATATCATTTCTATTGCCAGTAATTAATCAATCCTCTTATTTAGTTCAATTAAATGACATTGTACATACCTATTTTAATCGACCTCCAATAGAAATTAGCGTTTTTTTCATATTAGCTCCACATAGAATTCCATGAAGAAAATAATTCTCTACAGGGCCTATGTAATCTTTGGGGACATGTTGAGTGTTGAGGGTCTTTTTAAGCAAGGAATGAGAGGAAGTTTGTAATGCTAAATAACATTACTCTTCACATGGCCCGACTCAAGTATCTGATTCACTTGGTCATGCCATGTCTTCCTCGGGCGTCCCCGACTTCTTCTGCCATTTACATTTGCGTCATATATTCTCCTTTCACTCCTTTCCTCGTTCATTTTCTCTACATGCGTGAATGAATCTAATTCATCAACTATGTAATTAGAAGTGTGGGTAAATCCCATAAACGTCGGAGATGAAGTAAAGTAGTAACTCCTACGAAATCTAATTATGTAAATTTGATTTGACGGAATTCAATTGTTTTATATTGAATCTGCATTAGTTGCTTCTTCACTTAAAAATTATTTTATTTACAAATTTAGCCAGCCTGTATAATAATTCATTTGCATTTTCTGTTTTTTAACGTACTTGCACAATAATTGATTGGTGATAATAAATATGAAAAGATTTTGATCAGAATATTTCCCTTAACTAACGTGAAGAACAATGGATTTATTTCCTTTAAAATAGTTCAATCCGAATGGAACTCGAGGACTTAGTTCCGCCCTACGTATTTCATGTACTCCCAACGAGCTTGATTTATTAAGCTTTGTTCGTGACGACGCGGGGTGGTTCATAGTTACAATCCGCTTAAACAAATCGGCCAGAATAAATCAGTGGTTCTCGCCACAATGCAGGGTGATTTTTTTAGCAATTCAATCTTAATATGTCAATAACTCTTAACCAGTTTACGCCGTCTTCATCCAATTATCGAATCATTTTTCGGTTTTTCGTTATCTTTGTATTTATAAATCTGATGATTGTATGCCAATTGTATGTATTGATCATCAATATCAGCAGTTTTAGAATTTTACGAAAGTTTTACTATTAACGAAAAACTTTGTGATCGGGCTAACGATTGACGAGTCTTAAAAAGAAGACAGCTACGTCTACTTACTAGCGGTCCAATATTTGTAGGGTCCTCACAAATAGCCGAGACACATTGTCACAAATACACACACTCACAATCGTCAATACATGAAAGATACTGAAGATACAAAACGACAATAAACTTAATTTTTAACAAAACAAAAAACGTCTTCAAAAAATGCACTAAAAAGTAAAAAAATAATTTCGTACGATTGTTATTTTTGAAGTCGGTGTCAGCCAAGGTAACTACATACATAGGTTGTTATAGGTGAGATGTGGAGATCTTGGCTGATACCGACTCCAAAAATAACAATCGTACGAAATTATTTTTTTACTTTTTAGTGCAAGAATCATCGAAATCTGTTGGCGTAATATTGAGTTATTCGTCCATTTGTCGCGCACATACTTATTGCAAATTTAAGAAATATATGGTTTTTTCATGGATTCCATTGTCAAAACTGGACCAATTTTAAAATGGGACCACACGGAAAGCACCAGCTTTCTAATAAAAAAGAATCATCAATATCGGTTAACCCAATCGAAAGTTCTGAGGTAACAAACATAAAACAAAAAAAAAACAAAAAAAATACCGTCGAATTGATAACCTCCTCCTTTTCGAAGTCGTTTAAAAAAGAGCAATTATTTTTAAAATACGGACCAGAATGCTCTCAAGGTACTTCTACTACTGTGTTGATGGTTAATGAAATTATTATTTGTAATCTAGATAGTGTCTCGGATAAAAGTGTCTGATTTTATGTATGTGCGAAAACCTATTGACTTTTTCTAAGGACGGGTTATATCAAAAAATTTGAAGAATTCATCAAATATTTGAAGTTCATTTTCACGTTTTGTATAAGTTGTATTCAAGTTCTATTATTATATCATTATATGCCAGTTGCTTTATTAAATTTAAATATTCACAGAACTTAAACAGAACCTACACAGAACCTGAAATTAATACAATTAATTGATGAATTGTTCAAATTTTTTTAAACTTCTTCTTCTTCTTCAATGGCGCTACAGCCCATTTCGAGCCTTGGCCTCCTTCAAAATAAGCCTCCACCGCCCTCTGTCCTCGGCCGTCGTCTTCCAATCTGCAACATGGAGTAATCCTCTTGCATCCTTCCTGACATCATCCTCCCATCTCAGTCTAGGTCTGCCCGCCTTTCGTTTACCTCCCGGGTGTCCTGTCAGAACCTTCTTCGGTACTCGTGTGCTTGGCATTCGGTGCACATGTCCGGCCCATCTTAATCTTTGGAGCCTTAAATGGGTGGAGAGTCTGGGAGCTTGATAAATTTCATAGAGCTCATTGTTGTGGCGGATTCTCCATGCCTCTCCCTCTCGCACCGCTCCTAAGATTTTTTTAAACAATCCGTCCTAAATATCTAAATGAATATTCAAATTTATTGAAACAACATTTGAAATTTATACCAATGAATCGATGACTTGATGGGTTAAGCCTTTAACATCCGAGAATTAAACAATTTATTTTTATAAAATTAAAAAAAAAATAATAACTCGGAAACATCCCTTATAAACGAAAGGTAAAAGAGAAAGAAATAAACGTAGGGGCTGCTTGCGGCCAGGGTAGACAGCGAGGCGAATGACATTCAGGAATACCGGGTTATTTGTTTTCATTTTATACGGTGCTTTGCCGTTCTGAAATATGCAATAAGCCTGAATCTGACGATCGTATTACGACCAAGCCGTAATGAAAACCTAGGCCTGCTTTAACAAAAAAAACATATTTCAGGCAATATTATGTAGAACAAAACGGGCAATATGCTGCCATATTGTTTGCAATACATTTATGAGCTTACCTGTATTGCGAAGGTTGGTTGGTTGCGAGTTACTAGTGCTTTCCAGACCGAATATTCTTTTATATAGCTTACAATAATAGACGCAAAATTTTCTTATGAGAATTATATTATCAGATGCTGTCACATAAAAACGTCCTTTATTTATTTATTAACGTTCTTTTTAGGGGTTTTTAAATATAAACAATAAACAAATATACAGCATTTATTGTACATAACTGAACTGCCTCAGTAATAACATTTTGTATTTGGTTAGTGGTTAATTGAAGATGTCCACTGACTTGATACAATTATTTCCCTTCATTATTATTCTGGGCAAAGCGGAATACATACATTCTCAGAATTTCTACACTGAAATCAATCCCGACTTCCAGTATTACGTAGTGGAATCCATATGTATTATTATGTAATTGTTTAGTTTCCAATATGTGTAATACATTGATATTATTTACTATATAGAAAAACAAATAATTGTAGTATGTATTTACACGATGTATAGGATGTACGGGATTGCACTGAACTCACCGGAATATTCCGGAAAAAAAATGGGATAACATGGGATAACATTATTAACCTTCGTATGCTCGCGCACGGTGTCTCAGAACGAGATTTCATCTCGTTTGTATTATTTTAATTAAATACTCTTTAAGCATTATTGGTATTTATTATTTGGAAGGGGGTATAATTGAATTGAAAAAAAAGAAAAATATCAAAACTTTTACTTTATTTGGTAGAAACAGACTTTCAAAAAGAACAAAAAAAATTGTACTTTAACTTACAAACAATAACAAAAATAATACTTTAATAAAAAAATGAAAGTATCAAGAATTAAAAAAAGGTTATAAATATAAGAATTAATCATGATTAGTATTTTTGGGTAGTGATTGTTACTTACTTAATAGAAAAACAAGTGTCCCACGTCCGCACCAATGCGCGCGCCACGCTAAACAATGCCCATCAACAAATTAAGAAGCTTAAAACCTCAAAGTCCCATTGTTGTTATTTTTTTAATAAACAACGAATTATTGATTTGTTGGTCTCAGAGATCAACGCACGAGTTAAGGAAGGTTAATACATAGTGTTACGAAACGAATTTCCAGAAATTTAAACATCCAAATTCATAAGATATTTTACGTCAAGTACTGAATATTTAATATTTGCTCATCAAAAATAGCAACACCGACATACATTTTCATTAGTTCAGACTTTTCAAGGGAGGGAGTTGCAAAGGTCAGGAGAGGGTTCACGAGTCCTGCAGTGGTCTCTCTGGTTTTTGGTATTAAACAAGTCGACCACAGTCGGGCGCTAATGTGTCTTTGAATTCAAATCATTATTATTTTAACTGATATTCTGAAAACTCGTTTTAAAATAGAATTAAAGTTAAATTGTTAAGAAATCAATTCAGTCGTATTTGGCAATATAATTATCATTACATAGTATAAAATGAAGTCGCTCAAAATGTATGTGCTCTTAGATCTTTTAAACTACGCAACAAATTTTTCATGCGGTTTTCACCAATATATTTTTTTTGCATTGTCAATTTTTTGTACTCATACCCTAGTATGTAGACAAATAGTTTTTGTTTGATACATTTGAATGAAAATAATTTGTTATACCTATACTTTTATAATTCGGTGGTACATTTGCGGTTTTTAGTTTTGTATTCATCGAAAAGTTTTCGCTTTTCGCTGATGATTCCTTATCTATATTAGATAAGGAATTCATCGTCACTATCATCGTATACTATAATATTAATCATGATTAAAAGAGAGCGATTCCTTACCTTTTCACCAACAAAACTGAACAGAATTATAAATGACGTAAAACAGTTACATTTGTTGATAAATGCATTTTGATGAGATTTAACTTACTTTAACTCTAACAAACTTTGAAACAGACGGCCCTTTTCCCCAGACGAACTTTTTCATTTTTTATGAGAACTTATCAAGCTTAGTACTGGTACTGTATGTGAAATCTGACAAATCGTATACCTACCATAGTAACTTGATCCACTGAATTTTATTTATGATGTACGAAAAATGTCACTCCAATTCGGGATGCTGGTATGGGTCCTGTCCACTGGGAACCATTCATTGGATCACCAACACCTCTGTCGTAGGTCACTTAAATGGTTCGCAACGTTTGGTGACTTAGTAGGGGTACCCGTATTCATGGGGTGAGGTTTTTCCATGTATGTGTTGCGGATGCGTCTGCCCACCAGCTGCGTGGCGGGCCGGACCGAGAGAGACCAGATGAGGGAAAACTCTTTCGTTTCCAATGCCTTCCATCGCGTTAGGAGGGATGGAAACTTACGTTACTCTTGGACACACCGACGCCCAGATTCCTATCCACCCCTCTTAACTTTTTCCTTCCCAGAACTTCCTCTGCTTCCTTTTCTTAAAAATACCCCCCACATCATTCCCAAATATGACAAAGGCCCTTTCCTATTTCCCCCAGTCAAATAAAAACATAAATGAAATAAAATAATGACTTTTTTCATAATAATAAAATCAACGGTTTCGCTTAGCGCAAGCATCAACGGGGTATAACATTAAAATGATTAAACAGTAATTATTAATAAAATTTAACTGTTTTATTTTATACCCTGATGATACTTGTGTTAAGCGAAACCAGTTGGAATAATTTTTTTTATATAAATAAATCGTGATTTTAAACAAATTCACGTCAAATTTCATAAAATATGTCAAATTACAAAGTGACAGCTTTCTAAAAAAAATAACTTTAATAAATAAAAATAATAATAAATTTGCCTAAGACGATACAATTACATTTTTACGGTAAATCTTATTAATATATTTTACCGTTTTTGTTACATGCGGAATAAAAGTCGTTTCATCATTTTTAACATTAGGTAAGCCTCTTGAAAAATACCTTAGTTGCGTTAAGCTCGGGTTATTAAATCAAAAAATTAGACATCGGTGAATTATGTAAGTCCGTGTCCTCAGATGAGATGAAACACAAATTTATTCCGGTCACGAAGGAAAAATTTACGAGCGGTTCTTGAAGCTGCGTACATTGCCAGGGCTTGAGAAAGTTCTAGAGTAAGGAAAACAGAAAATCTGGAAAGTTTATGATGTCGCTAAATTAGTAATAAAAAAATATATCTTTTTCCCCCCGTGAAACAATAGTTTCAGACTAAGCTTGACAGAATAATATGGCCCCATTGTTGTCAACAGTCATCATAACTATAACTGATTAGTTATTACTGTAGCGATGACGTCAGAAAATTACTCTTCAAGACATATTGCACCGCCCTGTATACATCTGAACTGTGGACGCAATACCCAGCAGCGCAATGGGACAAACTGAGGGTGTGCTACAACAATGCATACAGGCAACTTATGCAACTACCGAGGTTCTGCAGCGCCTCCACGATGTTCACCGAAGGGAGGGTGCACTCATTCCCAGCCTTACTTCGCCACCGACTAGCCAGCTTCTGGAGCAGGACACGGAAATCAACCAACATCATTGTCGTGGCTGCATCCGAGTGGCTCAGTTCCCCACTAAATGAGCGATGGATGCAGATGATGAGACGACCTCCCTGATGGAGGATAAAAAAAAAAATATATATATATATATTTTTCTTTTGTATTTTAATTTCTGTTTAATTTTATTTTATTTTTAATTTTTTTTGTTATTTATGTTCAAATTTTATTTTCATTAGGTACCTACCTAATAATATGATTTTTATTTACTCCGTATGTAATATGGTAGACTGGGATTGCACTACCCTCCCAGTCTTGCTGGAATAAAAACTTAAATAAAAAAAAAAAAAAAAAAAAAAAAAAATTATTTACTGTAATCCGATTATCAGCGGCAGCGCACTGTTTCGTCCCATCCAAGGCGGAAGGTATAATAATTTCTTATTTAATTACGTGATTAATGCAAGAGTTGACTAATACCGGAGTCCGCAATGTTAATTAATCTAATTTAACATGTTGAGATGTACCGATTCGGTTCTTGCGGTGCGACATTTTAGTTGAATTATTTAGTTTAAGGTTTTGTATTTCGGTTCTGATAAAAATGGAGCTCACTGTAGCGTAATGTAATATACTTTTTATAAATATACCAAATACTTGAACAATTTTAGATTTTTTTTTTAGATCAGTGAGTAACCGGCATGCGTTGCAATGCCACTTGCGTTTTAATTTGGTTTTATTGAAGTGCTTTTGGATTCACAATATTTTGGGTTTTTTGTCAGATGTGTATACTGCCACCATTCTTGCCTTCCCCTCCCTTCGTCCCCTAACCCTAAAAACCCCCCTTCGTTCGTCTTCTACACTTACAGATTCCACCCCTCCTCCCTTTTTCCGTCCCTGCCGATAAACTATATGAAATACACGCACTTTTCACAGCTGTCCTTGTGATTTTGGATCATTGTAATTGATTTTCCAAATTAAGTTCTCTTTTCGCGTTCCGCTTTCACCTTCTCTGCCTTTCCCCCCACGTTCGTCTCCTCCTTTCTGTTCCTGTTACCCTTAAACATTCCCTGCCTTCCCCCCTTCCCCGACCTTTCCCTTTCCTTCGTTCCCCTCCCCCTTCCAAAATTTCCTTTCCCCTCCCTCCTTCCCTCCCTGCCGCTAATCTATATAAAATATGCACACTTCTCGTACGTGGATTGTCCTAATTTCCCCCTGCTATCACCTACTGCTTCTATATCTCCTTTGCAATTCCTCTCTCTTTCTTTCCTCCCCTCCCTTCCATTTCAAAAAATATATCTACCTTGTTTCGGAGAGTACGTCAAAAGCGCATTTGAAGTGAAATATCACAAAACTGCGCTATATAAATACTATGTTATTATGATAAAATAAATGTTGTTTTTATATTGAGCAACAATTTTTTTATTCAAATACCTTTACATATTTTCCAGAATGAACCTGCTCAAGCTTATTTTGTTATTTCACAGGCACCACTAACGAGATTTCTGGTAGGTTTTAGGTTGTTTATTGAGTTTAAGGTGTTGTATTTCGATTAACATCCCACGTTGTCCTTCCACCTTCCCCGTTTTCTCTCCTCCCTTGAACCAAACCACTCTCCCGCAACAAATCATCAAAGTTTCATCACAATCGGATTAATGGTATAGGAAAGCAAGTGACACACAATGAAACATTCTTTATTATAATAATAATTAAAAACTTTTGTGTTTTTATCATCATCATCATCACTCTTGGCTCTACAACCCCTGACGGGTCTTGGCCTCCTCAAGAGTCTTCCTCCACTCATCACGGTTTTGTGCCAGCTCTCTCCAGTTTACAATCTCTAAGGTGGAAATATCTTTGATGACGTTGTCGCTCCATCTTAAACTTGGTCTTCCCAGGCTCCTCTGCCCTGTCGGTCTTGAGTTCAGTAGGGACTTTGTTACCTGATGTTCGGTCATTCTCTCTGCATGACCCAGCCATCAAAGTCTTCCCAGTTTTATACATTTTGTGACGTTTAGATCCTTAAACAGAGTATATAGCTCATCGTCATAACGTCTGCGCCAAAATCCATTTTCTGAAACTGGTCCGAAAATCCATCCAGTACTCGCTCATTCCTCTTAGTTAGTACCCAAGTCTCAGCCGCGTATGTGAGTACTGGTCTGATAAGTGTTTTATAATTTGTGTTTTTATATGCATGTATGTAGATATATATATATATATGTAGAACAATTTTCTCGGTTTACCCGCGTAACGTAGTCCTTAAAAGGACTTTTTAACTCCTGACGTTTCGGACAGATCACACTGTCCATCTTCAGAGGCCTTATGTCTTGAGTTTTTGTCTCAAACTGATAGCTTTCGCATATCTGTTCGGTCCAGAAGCTAAGACTTAAGTGAGTGCAAGTCACTTCTTATGTCTAGAACGAAGTACCCGGGTTGAAGGTGATTGATAGTGGAGGGGGTTGGGGGCGGGGCCGGCAGTAGATACCTGATTGGTTAAGCTAATTGGAGATACTACTGGTAATTTTGGAAATGCCATTTTTGGGGGATTTTCATCGATTATGACTTTCCAGGTGTTGGGAATTCTGACTGAGTCATTTCTAGCATTCATATTATTTTTATGTTTATAGATTTCTATCGCTTCGCGGTAAATTCTTTTTGGTTCATTGTAAATGCAAGCTATTGTTGTTGTATTATTAAAATCTATTTTATGACCTTCATTAAGGACGTGTTGAACTATGGATGAAGTTAAGCGTTTATTAGTGACATCTACTTTATGTTCTGCAATTCTACAAGATATTTTTCTATTACATCGTCCAATATACACCTTTTCACATGCCCCACAAGGTATTTTATAAATACCATGTGACTCAAGTGGAATGTGGTCCTTCGGACTTCTTAATAGAGACGAGATTTTATTTTCTGATTTATAAATAGTTTTGATTTTATTGCTTTTGAGGATTCGACTGATTTTATCTGTCGAGCCTTTGATGTATGGGAGAATCGCTATAGAAAGGGGTTCTTCTTCCGTTTCAGGAATAGTTTTTTTGCTTTTATTTATAGATTTGTCTATTAAATATTTGGAGAAGCCGTTTGCTTGAAGAGCACTACTAAGTAGACCTAGTTCTTTATGAATATGATCTTTGTCCGCTAGTCGTTTTGATCGTGTGACTAGGGTATTTATAACTGATGACAACTGAGATGGGTTATGATTTGAGTTGGCGTTTAAGTATCTATTTGTATGTGTCGGTTTACGATATACGGTATGGCCAAGGCTGCCGTTCTTTTTCTTTTTAACTAAAATATCGAGAAATGGGAGACAATCATTTTCTTCGATTTCCATGGTAAATTTAATATCTTCATGGATACTGTTTAAATGAATAAGGAAGTTATTTAATTCTTCAATTCCGTGTTGCCAGATAATGAAGGTATCATCTACATAGCGACGCCATAGCGAAGGTTTGAAAGGAGCGCTCTCTAATGCCTTTATTTCAAAGTACATCATGTAAATATTAGCGATTACCGGGCTGAGAGGTGAGCCCATCGGGGCCCCTTGAATTTGCTTATATATTTGTCCCTCAAATTGAAAATAGGTATTTTTAAGACAATGTTCCGTTTTCTTAAAAATACCTATTTCTATTTATTTTGTTATTTCACAGGCACCACAAACGAGATTTCCAGGCAGGTTTTAGGTTGTTTATTGAGTTTAAGGTGTTGTATTTCGATTCTAAAAATATGTAGCTTGCTTTGAAAGGTACGTATACAGCATATTCCCGCACGAACCTGCATCAAGCTTATTTTGTTATTTTACAGGCACCACATACGAGGCTTCTAGGCAGGAAGTTCATGACATGGAGGAGTTTGCCGAAGAAAAAAAAGCTTCGAGAATTGAATAACAACATTTTAAGTATATAATATTAAACTTGAAAAGTTAAGTGTAAGTGGTGAAAAACAGACAAAAACCAGAGGAGGGCTTTCTTTAATCTTAAAACTTATATTTTTCTTATGTGATAATATTTACTTATAATATTGTAACTAGTAAATACCTAGGTATATGACTTAAATTTTCATAAATGAATAATTTTCTAAATCATTTGTACAAAAGGAATTTATATTAACATGCGTTATATTTATTTAAAAATACAAGTTTTCAAAAATTAAAAAAAAAAATTGATTGCAGTTTACACGCGGTAGAATCGAAAATTTACCAAAACAATCTCAACCAATAGGAGTCTTGAAAAATGAGGTCATAATCAAAATGGCGAATGAGCGCAGACTTAGGGTCATTTCCGTTTCATATCTCAACTAATAGGAACCTTGAAAATTTACATCATAATGCGTCATTACCGTTTCATCCGAATTTCAAATCACGACGGGGCTAAAGAACTATGCATATAATTTTTTCTGTTAAAAAAAATAAACACAATTCTCGCACAAATACGCTCTTCCCAATGCAACTCTCCGACCAATATGCGGATAGGGCGTTACTGTATAAGTCGCTTAGCTGATTGGAGATTCAGATTGATCGATCGAAAACTTGGGAACAACGGCCGTAAATATCATAAAAAAATGTTTTATCATAAATTAGCTGTACTGAAGAGACAAAAAAACTATACGGGAGAAGTACATTTTTACACAATATAGAGCAATATAATTGATCGAATATTCACATGCAATCTTTCTTAAATGATAGAAGGGAATAAAAAAAACCTTGGGGATTATGTTGATCAATTTTCAAGCATTTTCCTCGCGTTTAAATGAGGAAAAATTCTATTTGTATTTTTATTCACAACACATCATCCATTACGGGCTTTCCATACGCTTACGGTGCGTGGTTCAAGCTTAACTTCCGACAAATTCAGTTTTGTATGCTGAGTAATGTGTCTTTTCTATGGAACGATTTGTCGTTATCTGTCAAAGTGAAAAATTTCTGTACTAATGCAACCTTTTTATATTATATTTATGTAAACTTCGCACAATAGGAGACTCCACAAACTTATAATGCCTTGGTAGGGTAAGCGACATCCACGAGAAATAATAAAATGCTCACATGACTGTAAATTAGTTGCATATTACACCTAATATGTTTTAAGTTTTTAACATAATATATATTATTCTTAATATGTTTTAATTTAAGTGAAATGAATATTTTTTTGCTCGTGCAATATATAAAATTAATGCATTACTCACCAAATTATGATGTAATCAATTATAACCATTAACGAAATATTAAAAAAAAATTAAAATCTACTCTATCACAGAAAGCGACATTTTAATTATTAAAAAAAAAACATTAAAAGTTTACAAATACAATATCGCATCAGTTATTTAATCCAAATATGTAATTGTAAGCTTTCCTTGAAAGATTTGAGATTGTTTATTAATAAAATGTTAATTCATATTTATATTGCAAGTGTGCGGGAAAAACAATTAATTCTTCTTAATATTTTAGTTTTGTTCCGAAAAAAGTTAAACCATCGCCATCCGTGAATGTGTAGATTTTGAATTATTTTAAGTATCACCTTTAACAAACTCAAATTATAAATTGGCTGCCATTACACAGGGACATCCATAGCGAGCGAAAAAATATATTGTTAGTAATTTTATTGCATGACCAAAAATAAAATATACGAGCATATAATAAAATTAAAATAAAACGCCCTCCTCTTCACATTTTCTGCGTACTTACCTTTATAGCATGGGAGACCTGCTCGTTAAAAAGAATTATTCACCCTCTGAAGCAGATGTTGATACAAGGCTAAGAGTTCGTTCAAACTGAAATATTTGCATAGAATAATTTGATGAAAGACAGGCTAATTTTTTTTTTTATTTGAATCAATATCTTTACATGCATATTTTAAAACATTATTAGATAAAATGGCCCTCAATGGGTCCCTTACCCGTGCTGAGCCCCCATTTTATAATATATTAAAATTCAATAAAATACGTAATCATACATTAGAATGAAATAAAATAAAACTTTATTCTAATGTACGTTTAAACGGTAAAGAAATAAAAACTAAATCTCGTAATAAAACAGGGTATTAAGGAACTTTCTTGACTTTCTTTAACCAGTGATTCCTGTCATTATTTGGAGTAAAAATGTAAATGAAAATTTGATCTCCGGTGACTTTTTGATGTTTTTTTTCTACGAAAACGGAAAAAATTAGTAAGTGTTGGATAGTTAAAGGCGAGTTAAGGGGTTGGTCAGTTACTCGGTTGAGTGAACAGTAACGACAAGTGGAAGATTTTTTTTGTTTGACTTTGAAGAAAAAACAATCATCGAAGACCGAAATTTCATTTCCATTTTTACTCAAAATAATGTCAGTAATCACTAGTTACAGTAAGTGAACTAACTCCCTTAATACCTTGTAAATGTTTTTTTGTTTACGTTAAAAAGTTTTTGTAACATTCCCTTTTTTGTTTTTTAACCCACCTTTTAATTTTATATCTGATTTTTTTTTGTTTCCTTCGGTTTTGGATGTTGGACATATCATGAGACATATTTTTTTTACATTAGCTCCGTACGGAAGGCCCTGAGGAAAATAATTCCTCTGAGGTCGTATGTCATCTTTAGGGATGACGTATAGAGGATATTTTTAGGAAAGGAAGGAAAAGACGTTCTGGAGAGGAAAAACTCATGAGGGATGGGTGGGAATCTGGGAAGAAGGAGTGACGGGCGTTTGATTCTATCCCTCCCACTGCGGTGCAAGGCGATGGTTCCAAGAGAATCCTACTGAAGAGTTACAAAGGTGTTGGTAAATCACAGAATGCGGCGCACCATTTAGGGTGACCTAAGGCAGAGGTGTTTGTTATCCAATAAATAATACCCGGTGCCCATACACCTTCCAAATAACATATGCATATGGTTATTGCAATATTAAGCAAATAATGAAACAAAGAATCCGGTGAAACAAAAAAAAAAAAAAAACGTTTATTCATCAATTTGTTTTTTACAGTATTTATTTTTTATAGATACAAAGGAAAGTACAAATTACATATTTGGAAGCTTTGCCTGTCCAACTAGGAAAGTTTCCCGTTCCAGGTCAGACAAATTGACAGGCTTAGTTCATATTATTTCAAGAAATGTACATAAATACATAACAAAAACAACAAAAAAAAAAAACAAAAAATTTCATTTTTCTCTGAAAGTAATAAGTTATCTAGTAAAGAAAATGTATATATAACAAATATATATAATTCCGCTTCTAGTACTCGATCAATCCGGTTGCACGGCAATTTACCTCTCTACCCGTTCGTACGCGAACGCATATTTGTTGTAAATAATATTTTAAAATAAATGTTAATATCGCGGACAAATAAGTGTTTTCATTAAACATCATCATTATTATAAGCCTGAACACAGGATCACGGCTTGGAAGTGCCGTGATCTCAAGGAGCATTTTAAACCTCAATATTGGTAAGGTATGAAGGCAATCCTGCCTGACGTGGAGAGGATCTCCACACCAAACACTCTCCATCCACTCCTACACTAACTAACAAACACTTCCAACATTGGTTATTATACATTTTGTTCTTTTATCACTGAGTCTATTGATGAAAAGGTCACTGCTTAGCAACAATTCAGGATTTCTCCTGGAATACAGCTGGTTTTCAGCAGTGCCTGCAATATAAAAAAAAAACAATATAAAATAAAAAATGATGTTAGATTGAGATAAAATAAATACAAAAATTAAATTTCATAAAAAAATTAAATCAAATCCCTCATTCAATTTACACAGTTTAATACAACATAAATAAATAACAGAAATAAAAATAAAAATAAATTAATTATGTTAATCGGAATTCAAAGTAAATCTTAATATTAAAACTCAAAGACAAAAAAAAATCATATCAGATTAAGTGTAAAGTAATAAAATCAGCACAAGTTCAAAATAAAATCAATTCCAGTATAAAATATAATCAATAACCAAATCAAAAATATAAACATAATAAATAATGTAATGAAATCAAAAACACAAGAAATATCATGTGCAGCTACGTAGCTTCTGACAACCTATCCAAGAATTTCCAGCACTTCCAGTTGAGTAGATAGGTAGCAAGTACAGCGTGAAACCCTATAGTGTTCGCATCTCAATCTCAAACTGAAGTGTAAATAATCTTTGTCGTTTTTCCTGGAAAGGTTTTTTGTTATTTTTCGTTTCCGGTTGCCTTTCCGTGCAATGAAGCAAGAGTGGTTATTTAAACGTTTGTTGAATAACAATTCCAGTCTAAACCTGATTACTTATTTCAAATTAAGGCACCAAATATTTATTCGAAATCAGGGAAAAGTTATTTTTTCCATTTACCTAAAACTGTATACCTTTTTTATTTTTTTTTTTTACATTGACTCCACACAGGAGGCCCTGAGTAAAATAATTTCCCACAGGGCCTATGTCATATTTGAGGATGCTGTGTGGAGGGTATTTTTGAGGAAATGAAGGAGTGAACATGGGTCTTGAAGAGACCCATGTTGTAGGACGGAGGAAACATAGAGGCCGGTAAATCGTTCCACAGCCGAGCTGTTGAACTCAAGAACGAGTCGTAAAAACGACCCGTTCTCATGTGACTAATGTCAACCGTGTACAAATGTTTGGCGCGTGTTTGGCGTGTTTCCCGACTATGCACCGGAGCCGAGGGGATCAATGACGCTAGTTCCTCGGAGCATCTTCCATTGTAACACCGGTAGAACAAGGACAGCATTCCCACCTGACGCCTGTGCTTTAAAGATTGCAATCCGTCTGTTAAGATGGGAGAATCTATCAAACGGACCGCCCGTTTCTGCACAGAGTCAAGGGTTTTTTTAAGGTATTTTGGAGCTCCAGACCAGAGGTGGCTCCAAATTCAACCATGGGACGCACTTGCGATTTGTAGAGGGTTAGCAGTTGTGTACTATTAAAGTATCTGCGGGCCCTGTAGAGTACGCCCAGTTGCTGAGATGCTAACTTAACTCTGGGATGTTTTCGATGGAGCCCCCACACCTGAGCTGGTCACTTAACAACAAGCATATCAATGGAGGTCCTGTTCGGAAGAATGCTTCCGTTGAAGGAGACTATATCGTCATATATCTTTATCGTATATCGTCAAAGATAATAAATAAAAAGAGTATGAGAAGGCTGTTTGAGAATTACAGTAAATTAAAAACAGTTTTTGAAGTATAACTTCTTTACGCACGCTCTACTTGGGGGGTAAGCTGGTGAATGCGTTACGAAAAGTGTGATGCGAACGGTAATCGATGCGAACGGTGATCGATGCGAACGGTGATCGGGCGAGGCGTACATACTGCAAAAATAAGGTAAGGCTTACATACTAACCCAAAGTCGTAGGTCACCCCAAGGTAGTAGATCACCCCAAGGTCGTAGGTCACCCCAAAGTCGTAGGTCATCCCAAGGTCGTAGGTCACCCCAATGTCATAGGTCACCCCAAGGTCGTAGGTCACCCCAAGGTTTTAGGTTACCCCACAGTCGTAGGTCACCCCACGGTCACAGGTCACCTTAGGGTCATAGGTCACATGTCACCCCAATATCAAATATATGTCACCCCAATGTCATATGTTCTTTTACAAGTTAATGAAGTTTCGTGAAGTCGTTTGTCTAAAGCACACCCTGGGGAAAATAATTACACGCATGGCCTATGTCATCTTTGGGGATGCTGTGTGAAGGGTCTTCTTAGGAAAGGAAGGAGAGGAAGTTCTGAGACGGAAAAGGGTATTAGGGGTGGGTAGGAATCTGGGGGTCAATGTGTCCAGGAGTGACGGACGTATGAATTCATCCCTCCCACTGCGGTGCAAGGCGATATTCCGAGAGAGTACAGCTGGAGAAGCCAAAGGGACAGCCTCAACCAGTCTCTCCCAATTTTGCCTGCCATGCAGCTGGTGGGCACATCCGCCGCCAAGACATGGACATACCTCACCCGATGAACCCGGGCACCACTGCTAAGTCACCAAACGAAGCAAACCACTTGGGGTGACTTATGGCAGAGGTGTTGGTTATATAATATTGGTTTCCGGGGCGGCGGTACCCGTACCCGCCTCTCAAATTGAGATTGTGCTAAAAATTAAATATATTTTTTGATTTTTTTTATTGAAGCCCACCATAGGCAAGTAAACTGATACATAATTCATCGAATGAATTTTGACATTTCAATCATATATAATAATATTATACCTAACCACGCATCGTACATATTATGTACGATGCGTGGTTAGGGTTTGACAGAGTCGCTTTACTTTTGTCCTCTAATATCCATAGAGAAAAATGGGTACCTTCCGTGTTGTCATAAAACGTTTTTTCCCAAAAAATTAAATCTTGTTATGAATTGAAATTCTTTGCATTTTTGGTGGTAAAAAATACTATCATTGTTTTAAGATTGAGTCACGTTTCGTAGTCTGTTATGAAACGTTGAAGAATTAAAATTTCATGGAGGGCATGTTTGTTTTTAACGACTGCGCAAACCCCGGGGATTTTATGAAGTGTTAAATAATCATACAGTTAGCCAGAGATTTCTGACAATATTTACCAAGCATTTATGAAGGTTGATAAAGATATAAGGGTTAAAATTTCCATCCCATACATAAACAATAAAATTTAATGGTTCAAAAGACAGACGTGAAAACTGAAAGTATATACTGAGTACTGGGTAGAAGAAATAATGAACTGATTATTTGAATGAATTTTCAAGTACCCACTTTGATTAACAAACACTAAGTTTTACTGAATATTTAAAAAAAATTATTTACTTATCACTCGCAGAATCAATCAATCGTATGCCATAACCACTTGGGGACACACTGGCAAAACTATTTTAAACCACCTACATTAAGAACAAAATTCTATGGTTAAATTACTAGTTCAAAAACATATTTTTTTACAAAGACGAAATATATCATTATTGTATAGGAATTTAACTGTCTTACCTGAGCAGGCCCTATTATGGTTCCAAATAATGACTCAGCGTATATCTGAATCGGAATATTAAGTGGAACATGAACATAATACCAGGATCACGAAGAATGAAGGAACGCTTGTTCCAAAGTATAACAATAACTACGGACGGCGAACCCTGGAATATAATATGCCCAAAATATTTAACATGTTACCAAGTAATATAAAAAAATTGCAATTCTACAAAAAAAAATTGAGATGTATGATTAAAATATGGTTACTAAATAGAGATGGTTTATACTAATAAGTCTGCGTGTTGATTGTGACAATCTGTATAGATATAGTATTAATATTATGTAAGAAAAAAGCATGGTTACGTCTGATAGCGATTGGCAGTGTTTCAAGCGAAGAGAGAGATTGAGCGAAATAAGTGTATAAGATATGCAAGAAAAGAGTAAGGATTGGGATGAAAGAACGAAAGAAACGCCTGAAAGAAGAAGAAGGAATCAAAATGACAAACCACTTCCAAGAAAATATAAAACTGTTTTGGAAGGAGGTCAAAAGATCGCGGAGTAGACTAGTGAACGGATGCATGAAAGTGATAAAATCGAAAGATGGACAAATGTTGACGAATAAGAATGAAATTATTGTTAAGATGGATTATATATTTCGAGGAAGTCTTCGAAAGTAACCCGAGTGGTTGTGATCCCAGCGGTGAATCGGTTATGAACGATGATGGAGTGAATGTTACCAAAATCAGGATGGATGAAATAAAAATATCAATTAATGCATAAAAAATGGCAAGGCTGTGGGTTTTGACAATATTGCTGCTGAATACTTTAAAGGAGATAGTCGTATTATTCTCACATGGCTATGCAGACTTTTTAACCAACGTTTGGAGGAGGGTTCCACGCCATTAGATTGGAGAAGGGCTGTAATCATGCCATTATACAAAGGTAAAGGGTCACGCATGGAATGTGGGAATCATAGGGCTAATAGCCTTCTTAGTTCAGTGGGCAAGCTGTATGGTAGAATATTGATTGAAAGGGTAAGCATGGAAACAAAGGATAAATTATGGGATGTGCAAGGGGTTTTTATGAGTGGAAGGGGGTGCATGGACCAGATTTTCTCATTGCGTATACTCACTGAGAAGTTTCTTGCAAAAAACCAGAAACTCTTCTGTGCCGTTGTAGATCTACAAAAAGCGTACGACCGAGTTGACAAGAAAAAGATATGGAAGGTGTTGTCCAAGTACGGAGTGAATACGAAGCTCATTCAGGCAATTGCGTCTCTATATGAGGGAAGCGTTGCATGTATTACAGTGAACGGCGATTTTACGGAGTGGTTTGACATCACAAAAGGTGTTAAATAAGGTTGCGTAATGTCACCGTGGTTATTCAATCTATACATGTATAATTGTATGCAAGAATTGAAAGAGATGGGATTGGGCGCGAAATTGAGTAATCTGGAAGTATGTTGCCTATCGTATGCTGATGATGCGGTGCTCATTTCTAACAGTATGGAAGATCTACAGTCTCTCGTGTCTAGGATGAACGAAGTATGTATGAAGAAAGAGGTAATGATGAATGTAAGTAAGTCTAAAGTCATGGTGTTTGAAAGAGAGAGTACGAAAACAGTATGCAATATAGTTGTGAATGATGAATACTTGGAGCAGGTGGATGAGTTTGTGTATCTAGGTAGTATGTTTACGAAAGATGGGAAGGCTGATAGAGATATTGAAAGAAGGGTGACTAGCCGTCCAAAGACGCGAAACTAGCCGTCCATAATGGAGTGCTGGTACCTACCCTGATGTATGGCAGTGAGGCATGGAACTGGCAGAGGAAGGATGAAAGTATACTGAATGCTGTAGAAATGAGATCCCTGAGGTGAATGTGTAGTAAGAATGCAAGGCTGATGTAAGCGTGATGTGTAAGATTAAGAAAGGGACTCTCCGATGGTTTGGGCATGTAGAGCGAATGAATGAGGAAAGGAGTGTAAGGAGAATATATGATGCAAATGTGAATGGTAGAAGAAGTCGGGGACGCCCGAGGAAGACATGGCACGACCAAGTGAATCAGATACTTGAGTCGGGCCATGTGAAGAGTCGGTATAATAGAAGAGCATGTATGAGACGATGTATGAATGTGAACGAGGCAAAGAGTGTGTGCCAAGATCGAGTTATGTGGCGGTCCGTCCTCTCTGCTTACTCCTGCGGGGAAACGGCGTGATGGTTAGTTAGTTAGTTAGTTAAGTATAATTCAATTGTAATTGAAGATTTAAATCCTTTTGACAAACTGCTTAGTAGCGGTTTAACGGAAAAAAACAATAAATAATACAAAAAAAAACCGAAAAATATCTCGTTCCATACCAAATAACATACCTATTCACATGACAATCACATTCTTTTTCTAAGCATTTTCTCAAAATTCAATTCAATTCAAAAATTTAACATTTTTTTTGACATGAGTATTTTGCTGCATGTTTCCAATTTTTCTTAGAATTTCACTGTGTCGTCAAAAATTGTTTTATAAATTTAACTCCTTCAATATTTCCTTGATTTTTGTATATCTATTTTTCTTCAGTATTCTCCTCATAGCTCTGATGTGAATTTAGATTTTCAATGCCAAAAGTATAATCGTGATTTATTTTTGGGGCATTATACCGTGTTGCGCTACCTCCTTCTTTAGCCCACGCTTCGGACAGGGTTATAGTGTACATATTCAGGGCAGATGTGCAATCGATAGTGGAAAATGTTGTGTTTTTATGTATGTTTATGCGATACCATGTTTCCAATTTCAATCTTCTACGAGCTGGTATTACAGTATAGTTTTTTTTTATTTATTTAAATATAATGTATTACAAAAACATGATAAGTAACACATTATTTCCAATGAGTTGAGAAAAAACTCATTTCGGGAAGGACAGACACATATAAGTACATTTTACACAGATATTACACGTTTAAAAAATACAACATGAAAAGGAAAAAAAAATGCATTGTCAAGAATAGATATTTTAGAAATACTGAGAGACATCCATACACATAAAACATTAAAAAAAAAAAACAAACGTATGAAGGTGAGCGAATATTCAATGGTATAAAAACATTTATGAAAAAAAAAACATTAAAATGTTTTTTTTGGCGGTTAGTTTTGATGTAGCCGTCAGCTAATGGATACCAAAAACTGTTATGCTTTCCTCCTCGTCTCTTTTAACATAAATGTGATTTTTGAGAATTTTATATGCCTCCGTGATCAAACGTGCTCCATGTGTTTTCGTGTCTTTTCAGGACTTCAGAAATAAAGCTAAAGAAATGGCAGGTTTTAATTAAATGCTCTGCAATTACTCATATGTCAGGGTGCCGAGTTTACATGCTCAAAAATGTTATCCTTCTGGATATTGTTCGTTCTGTCTGGCCTACGCAAACCATGTCGCATCCAGAATAGCTGAGCTTATAAACTCTTTGTTTGTTCAAAAACCAAGTTCCCAGAGGAAAATTAGATATTGCAGGCCTCTGTAGGTCGTGTATTTTAGTCGTGGTTACGAAGACAGTCTTGATGCTTTCTTTTCTGAGAATGAATTGACATCGTAAATAAATAAATACATAATAATTACATTTTATAGTATTGTCATCTGTTTCACTAACCCATCGTTGGCCAAAAATAATATGCTGCTACAATAATAATTAACGTGTGGTACAAGTATTGCATTGTATACATTTTAACTTGTCACTACGTTTAGGAATCTTTATATTCTTCCCAATAGTGAATTGTTTTCGGCAATTTAAAAAAAAAATTTTGCAACCAATTTAAATTTATAAATCAAAATAATAATAATAATAATAATAAATTTATTTCAGATAAAAATTATACAATTAAACATATGTGAAAACTTTGACTAGCCAACTAGGAATGGATCTTGTTGTAGGCCAGTCAAATTGACAAATTTAGTTCATATCATAAATTTTTTTACATTGTTTAAGTATATAACATATTATTTAAAGAAGGAAAAAATGTGTTACAATTGAATTCCTCATATAATCTTTAGATAAATACACAATTTTGTACTTATGAGAAAAAAGAATACCTAAGTGAAGAGAAAAAATTAAAAATGCTTATGTTAAATGTGAATATTTTGGAAAATGGAAAATGGAAAAAGGAAAAGGGAAAAAGGAAAATGGAAGATGGGAAGCGTAGTGGTATAAGTTTATAATCTAGATGGGGGATTAGAAAATAATCGATCGCATAAATTAATAAAGAATAGACAGTTATGTTCTGGAGTGAAAAGTATGTGTTTTTGTAATGTATGGACTCTAACAAATTATGTGTGAGTGTGTGTGTGTGTTTTTTTCTATTTTTTTTTTAATCCTCGACTATCTATTGGTCAACATAGCTTCGCTTTATTATTATATTATTAACGTATTAACAAAACAGAACTAACCGCTAAACTCCAATACTTGTACCACCTTTAATCATAATTATCAACAGCTCAGCATAGGCTATTCTAGTGAGGTGTTCAGGAAACGTTATGATTTTCCATTCGAACCCTCCCTTACCTAGCACATTGTAAAAAATCACGCAAATCTATTACAAATATTATTGCCTTTTCTACGTAAAACTGTGTAATGTGTAACTTTTAAAAATGAAAATCAAAATAAAAGTTTTTTTAATGTTAATACCGCACACGAGCATCCACTGCTCCCCACCTTCTGGAACTAGTGAGACTACGGCATCTCCAATTATTGTGGTAGGTATATTATAAGGCTGATATCGACATAATTGCGAAAATTCCCGATGCTCTACGTGACGCCTTCATAAATCTTAAAAGTTCTGCCAAAAACATTAATCTCGTAGTAAACCAGCAGAAGACCAAATACATGGCCGGAGGATGCACCCAACAAACCCCAACTTATGTGGAAGCCAAAATTTTGAAACCAAGATTCATATACCTAGGCTACCTGATAACAAATGACAATAATACGACAGAGGAGATCCGGAAGCGCATAGTAAACGCAAATCGCTGTTATTTCCGCCGACAAAACCAATTTATTAGACCAGTACTCACTTGGGCTGAGTGGGTACTAACGAAGAGGAATTTGTAGAGAATGATCGAGCAGCAAGCACCAAGGTCCTTGCTAAACTCAAGACCGATAGGGCAAAGGAGCCTGGAAAGACCAAGATTAAGATGGAGCGACAACGTCCTTAAAGATATTTTATCTACCTTGGAACTTCTAACCTGGAGAGAGCTGGCACAAAACCAATATGAGTGAAGGAAGGCTATTGAGGGGGCCAACACCCACCAGGGGTTTTAGAGCCAAGAGTGATGATGATGATGATGATGTTGATGATTGTGAGGCTTATGGTGATAGGAACGAAAGGTTGGGCACCTGGCAATCAAGATTCTGGTAAAAAACATGGCAAAAGTATTTTCAAGCAACGTTTCAATTCGGAATGGTGGTCTATCGCCCTGGATCTCCAGGGCGATACTGAGAGTACCTTCTACTGTGAAACGTGCCGTAAATACACTATATATAAGTGAATCAATTGTAAACGAATCAAATAAAATTTACTTGCGCACGTACGGTTTTACTCGTTTTCGACTCGTTCTTGAGTTTTCATTTTTCATTTCATTTTTCATTTCAAATCATTCCACAGCTCGGCTGTGGAATGATTTGCCGGCCTCTGCGTTCTTTTCTCCCATAACATGGGTCTCTTCAAGTCTCATGTTCACTCTTTCCTTTCCTCTAAAATATTCTTCATTTGGCATCTTCAAAAATGAAATAGATCCTGAAGGAAATTATTTTCCTCAAGGCCTCGTGTGTGGAGTTAAAATAAAAAAAATAAGCGTGATACACCCTTCTGTCTTAACAAAGAAAATAATTATCGCATTATCAGAATATCGGGACCACGGGTTAAAAGTAATTGTCTCATACAAAATTCAGATTCTGTCCCAACGCGAAGCCACCGCGGCCAGAGATACTTTGGATACTGCTCGAGTGAGAAGCGAAGTGTATTCCACTGTGAACCGGCAGCTAGTTTTTTTAATGGATTTTAATCATTTAAGTGCTTACTCTAAAATAATTGTTTAATTAGCTAAAGGACATTTACGCTAAAAAGTACTAGATGTGAAGTATCTACAATTTGTTAATTTTTGTTTTATACATTACAAATAAGAACGTTTAAAATAGGTTATTGCCTTGGTAATTATGTAAGCAGTCTACGTGAATTAAGGAATAAATGTGAATTTTAATTCCTAATTACCTAATCCCTATTTTAGTCACGTAAATACCTGACCTAGGTCTGTGAGACGTCGCGTCAGCGATATATCGATCTCGCGAAAAAATATCAATGGCGGTGGGAGACAATTTGAAAAAAAACTAATTGTTTTGAAGGTTTTTACAATTTACTAAAAAATACTGAAAAAACAAGAATATTTCTCCGATAAATCTAAACCTATTCATGAACTCTGCGTACCGCCCCAGGGAACCATTTATTGGATAACCATCACCTACATATACCATAGGTCAGCCCGGATTCATGGGGCGAGGTTTGTCTAGGCCTTGGCGGAGACTGGTTGAGGGAGACCTAACCTAGACCTCTCCAGCCGGACTCTCTCGACCAAGCCTTGCACAGCGGTGGGACAGACGGATTCATACGTCTGTGAGCCGGTAGCTTGACATATTGACCCTCAGATTCTTACCCACCCCTCATACCTCTTTCCTTCAATGAAATTCCATTCTATAAAATCACCCTCCACAAAGCATCCCCAAAGATGACTTAGGCCATGGGGATTTTTACCCAGGGCCTCCTGTTTGGGGTAATGTAAAAAAATGAAAATGGGATCCATGATCAAAGAAACATAAATAAGGGACTTTTCGTTACTAATTTACTTAAATTCAATTGTAAACTTATACATAAACATACAATTTTCAACCAAAAAGTAGCTAATTTATGAAATTTCATCTAAAATTTACTACCAACCCCCGGCTTCAAGGAATATTTAAAAGCTCACCATAAATCAAATATTATTAACACGTGTCTGTATTTCATATATAAAATAAAATATCAAATAATCATACCGGGAATTAATATATTCCCCCGGTATGACATTTTGAAATATTTTACTAGTGACTAGAAAACATCAATGTTTTATTTATTTCACTACAATTTTTTCTGCATTAAAATTGTATGTTTACGAGTTATCTGAGTAGTGTACAAGATACAGCCTAATTTAATTTTCAATTTTTCGGAGACGTCTAACTAATCAACTGGAAATTTATTGAAACAATATTATTAACATTAAAAAAATGAAATGATGGAAAATAAAGCAGAGAAATACACCGAGCTTCATAGAATTATTTTCAACTAGCGAGTTCCTGGCATGCGTTGCTAAGCCACTTAATAAAGAAATGGTTTCTCCCCGTGTTTCCTTTCCCATGCGTCCCGTTCCCTTTCCGCCTCCCCTTCCTCTCCCGCGTCTTCTTCCCTTCACGCGTTCCCTCTCCGCCTTCCATCTCCCTCTCCAGCATCTCCAACAGCTCGCGTGAGACGAGCAATTTTTTTATGCAAATTTTAAAATTTTATTATGCCAGATCTCACCGGTTATTTTATACAAACCTTATCCTGACAATAACGAACACAAAAAAAAAACAATTTGGTGCAGTCGTTCGAAAGTGATGCGCGTACATACATTTCGGAGATTCATTTTTATAGTTGGATGTTACTCGGACAACTGCAGTTCCGCAGAGCTGTTCCGGCAGCACCTTAGCAGCGATGAAAGTCAATCGTCGATGGAAGAGGTAACCAGATGATGAGACATTAATTATTCCTGGTCTTTTTAATAAATCTTGTTGGCGGAAAAGAAAACCTTCAACAGTATTTTTTTAAAATTGAAAAATGGCCCGCTAGTCATCTCACAAAAACCAAGAATCCTTTATCTGGTCTATGCTTTTGAATAATTTAGATGGCGGGGCTTTGTTCGTCTCCGTCTGCCCTACCTACCGCGACTACCTGTGAATATTTAGCACAGCCCCCCGTGAGCTCGAGCCCCTGAACATTGTTAGGCTCGGTATACATTTTTCAGATCTGAAGTTGGAAATAAAAGTGCATTGTGTATTTGCGCAGGTTGTCGCTAATTGAGTAAACATTTAGAAACAAAGGCGTTAAATGTAACTGCTCTGCAATCAACAGTGATGAATGGGTGACCCAATTTTAACGAGTGAATATTACATCACTTAATTCCCAACGTTATTCGTATGTTATTCATAGAGTACCTAGAAAATACATCACGATTTACATTAAAAAAATGCAGCTTCGAGGTTAGAATAATATTAATATGAAAAAGTGAATGTTTGCGAATCATTTTTGATGAAATTTTGGTGATTTGTTTTGCGCCCTCCCGTAATTGTTTCTATATCTCAGGGAACCTTTGGCGTTTTGAAATTATTCCTTTTACCATTTATTCTTTATATTATAAGTGGCATTTCAACGCATGCCGGTAACTCGCTAGTATTTTATAAAAAATTGTTATCATTCAAAATGTTGGCACAATTAACTTCATCGGAAAGATCAAAATCTTCTTGTAAAGATCAGGCACAAATTTCTTTTTCTTTTCAAATGAGGCATTTTTTGATGAACCAAAACATTGTTTCTTAAGATTCACGCAATAAAATTACCAAAAAAAATTTATAGAAATACTAGAGCATGCAATCGTCTAGTTGATAAGACAGAAATCTCCAAAAAATTGAAAATTGAGTTGAATACGCAGTTATACGCAAAAGTATACGCTCTCTATTAGGTACTTAGATTACTCGTAAACACCACCAAATAATTATTATAATGCAGAAAGACTTGTAGTGAAATAAAAAAAAAAAGTATGTTTTCTGGCTCGCCGGTCCGTTTTGCTTCCTGGTATTATTTTATAACATATTTACATAATATGTAAAACACATGTAAATAATCTGATTTTTGGTGGTTTCCTCATTACCTCAAAACTTAGTATTTGGAGGTGTCTGCCTAATCTGCCAACTGCTTCCGTCTAGCCAATGAGACAATCCTTCCTTCGATGGCGCGGGCATATCGAGCATCCAATTCCTCCTGTGCTCAGCGGCTAACTTCCAATTTGGTACTTGAAGAAGCTGTGCTGCATCCCCTCTTACCTCGTCTTCCCACCTCAGTCTGGGTCTTCCCACTTTTCTCTTTCCACCTGGGTGTCCAGTCAAAATTCTTTTTGGAACGCGTGTATCCGGCATTCTCATGCCCAGCCCATCTCAGCCTGAGGAATCTCATATGTGCTGAGATGCTAGAGGCCTTATATACATCATTCAATTCTGTATTGTGCCGGATGCGCCACTGTTCACCCTTTTTTTAACGGGTCCACATATTCTTCTCAGCACTTTTCTTTCAAAAGTATCCAGCATTTCAGCCATCTTTACCGTCAGTTTCAGCGCCTCACATCCATATGCCAATACAGTTCTAACAATGGTCTTATATATGATTATTTGGTTTTTCTATGGACACTACGTGACTTAAACACTGGCAGCAAAAAGAAGTATATTTTGTTGATTCTCCTTCTGATTTTTGCTGGATCCTCATTGTTCTCTGTCAGACTGGAGCCCAGGTTGGTGAATTGATCGACCACTTTGTATGAGTAGTTGTCTTTAAATAGTGCACTACTTCTTCTTCTGTGTGAAGGGTTTCTGCTCTGTACCATCATTTTCGTTTTGTCAACATTAACCCGCAATCCTATTTCCCGTATCGCTGTTTCTAAGGGGTCGAAGACCTCCTTATTGGCTGAAATTGATCTTCCGATAATGTTAATGTCATCCGCATATCCGACAACTTGACTGCTCTTGAAACAAATATTGGAGCCAGTGTCTATTAGCGTTTTTCTTATTACATGTTCGAGCACAATGTTGAAGAGAGTGGGAGCCAGACCGTCCCCTTGTTTTAGTCCCTGCGATACTGTGAATACTGCCAATGAGACAATGGAATCCCCAATATGGGTATGTTGTAAAGCTGAAGGTAGGAGAGAGGGGATAGAGATGGGATAGAGGAAGATTGGGAAGTACCCGACTCGTCAGATCTGATCACAAAACACGGCTAAAATCATTTCAACCAACGTTTCAGTTTTAATGGTGGTCTTACACCATGGCGACACTGACAGTAACTACCTTATGTTATTTATACCCTTGAAAAAGTTCTTGCTGAATTTCGATTAACAATCTAGATGCTTAAGCATGTAACTAAATAGCAAGTACGTATCTATTAAAAGTCCTCTAAATAAGCGCAGTATCAAACTTAACAGATAAAAGGAAACATTCGCTTTGAATCCCAACATCAAAATTTGGCTGGCATCTTTTCTATCCAATCGCTTACAAGCCGCGGAAGGTTGAAAATAAACTGTCTTACTTCGCAACGATTTCTTCAAATAATCCCCAAGGGATTGTTTAAGGTCCACTTCTCTTCATTTTTTAACAAATGATGTCGCCAAAATAATCGAGTAATTTGGTATCTTGTATCACTGCTACGCTGACGATCAGCAATTTTATTTTTTCTGCACTTCAAAAAAAAACAAGTCTCAGAATCCGTGTAGCTTTATTTGCATCAGCCCTACATAGAAGGCCCCGAGGAAAACATTTTTTCTTAGGACATATTTTGTCTTAATGGATATTGTGTGGAGGGTCTTTTTAAGGAAGGGAAGGATAGGATGTTATGGGAGGGAAAAAGGTATGATGGGTGGGTAGGAATTTGGGGGTTAGTATGTCCAGGAGTGAAGGACCCATGAATCCATCCTCCAACTACGGTGCAAGTCGAGAAAATCCGGCTGGAAAGGTCAAAAGGCCTCCCTCACCAAGTCTCTCTCAATCCGACCCACCGCCAGGCTTCCATCGCCAATACATGAACTAACCCTACCTCATGAACCAAACTTAGTCGCCTAACTTAGCGAACCACTTCGAGAAACCTATGGCAGAGGTGTTGATTATCCAAAAAAAGGTTACTGGGGTGGCAGTACCCAAACCTGCCTACCAAACTAAATTCCTAGATGCAATATTTCGTTGGATATCTTCAAACCTATCGATAACTTGAAAATGAACCTATCTAAGGCTGAATATTCTCTAGGCCATAAGATAACGACATATTTGGTAGGCAATTAATCTATTTTTATGTACATTAGCGATGTTATTCCAAAAAATAACATTTAAACTTCGTGGCATTAATATAGTTTGGAACTTTTCGCTTAAAAGTCAAATAAATAGTACTAGGAGCAAAGGTTTTTCACCTGAAACAACTCAAGTCAGACCGAAGAAACCTTTCTGCAAAGGCAACAAAACTACTTATCAACTCTTACGTAGTCTCACGTCTCGATAAACTTTAATGGCATTTATTAATGGCATTTTGGCAAATATTAAACTGACATATTATGTACTTCAAAAATGCAGCGAAACGGCTCATAACTGGGGTCTCTAAATATTCGAACATTTCTGAACATCTTCGTAACCTTAACTGGCTCAAGTGCCTTGAAAGAATCCAGTTAAAATTGTGCTGTATGGTATTTAAATACATCAGTGAAATAGCCAGTTTCGACATCTCTGAACTTTTTCATTGTTATTTTTTTATGTAAATTCTGTGTAAGAGCTCCAACTGCTCCCACCCGCCTGCAACTAATGAGACTATGGCATCCCCAATTGGGGTATGTTCTGAGGCTGAAGGCAATGAGGAAAGGAAACATATGAGAAGACGAAGGTGGGAAACTATTCACATGTTGTCTAAAGCTATTTCTAGCAAATTTTCAATTCTGAATGGTGGTCTTACACAAGGGCAATACTGAGAGTATATTAAAGATAAAAATAAAATAAAAAACAAACGGATCCAATAAAAGGTACTTGCGTAGCCCAGGATTCGTTCCCGAGGATTTCTAGTCGAGCGGCTTAACCCTCGACCACGGAGGCCATCAAATGTTGTGCGTCCCGGAAAACACTGTTCCGATGCAGTCCTGAGATCAGCTATAGGCAGACTGATAAACCTAAGCGCAAGCTAAATACAAAGTTTGGAGTTTGCGCTTTTGGAGTATCTGGGCCTAAGGCTTAGAATAAACTTCCTCGGAACTAAGATGCAAAACAAGCCCGATACAGAATTTAGGCCAAACTAAAAACTTACATTTTAGGCCATCATACCCTTATATTATACATATATAGGTACATGTACCTACCTGAGATTTACGATCGTGTGAAAAATGTGGAGGTCAGCATAGAATGCAATGCTGATATAAGCGTAATGAGTATGATTACGAAAGGAACCCACAGATGGTTTGGGCATGTAGAGCGAATGAACGAAGATAGGAGTAACTCCGCAAGGAGAATATATTGTTATATTACCACGTTGGGGCCAGTGTTATATTAAAAGGGCCCCTCTGCTAAGCGCCAGGGCTATATTAAAAGCTACGTTGGCCCCAGTAATATAAGTCACTCCCGGGGGGGACAAGTGTTAAGCAGACCCCCCGGGGGTCATATGCCTGGGCTGGAAAGGCTCGTCTCAGGGAAGAGGGTTCCTCCGCACTCGTCGATTATTGACTCCAAATGAAACAGAGCTTGGTTACAATTCAGATTTATTCCAATATGCAGGGGTAGAACAGTACAGGGCAGACAGTATGCGGTTTAAGACCTAGCCTTGGAGAGAGAGAGAGGCAAGTTAGTAAAGGACTACTGATTCTAGGCTCGGAAAGACTAATACGAAAGTTAAGAACCTCACGTGGCGATGGGCGGCGGCAGGCAGCTTCCCTACATGGTGGAGGGGTCTGGAGCTTCGCTCACAGACCGGGCCATGGCAGCTTGGCGGTAGGCGGTGATAAGCGGCTCCTCAGCATCATGGTGGATGGAAACGGCCAGCTTCCCCAATCGAGCGGCGGTTAGTGGGCGGCAGTTAAATGGGCGGCAGTTGTTAAACAGGCGGCTCGTCGGCAACTAAGGCGGACTAGAAGCAGCGTGCTTCCAGGGCGGCAGTGGTTAAATAGGCGGCTGTTAAATAGGCGGCGGTTGTTAAATAGGCGGCACCGGTGTTATCACCATACTCGGGGTGTAGGCCGAGACTTAACTAGTCGCGACGAAGTGTGGCATACTGCCCTTCTGTTTACGGAGAACCTCTCGCGGTCCCGTTCCGAACGTGTCTGCTCGCTTGTCCCGCGGGCACAGCTCCTTGCTCCTGTCGAGCGAGAGGGGAGAACTCGATACATATGCCCATATAAGGTAATGCTTTGTCAGCAGGACTTTTTATTGGCCGTGCCGACATGCTAGCGACGTGCCCATATAAGGTAATGCTTCGCTAGCCTTCTGTGGTCAGCCCAGACATGCGTGATCAGATCACACACTGTGTGCGTGGACAATATCCGCTTGCTAAATTGTATAGTCCGTTCGGTGGATTATGGGCAACCCATAACACTACCCTCCTTTCCCTGAAAAATGAAGGGAAAAGGCAGCGAGGCTGATGCAGGGGTCCACGTCCTTCAGTACAGCATGTGATGCGTTGGTTGCCGCAATGTGAGGTACAGAGCTACCTCTTTCACCAGGATTTAAACACTCCCTACCTAATGAGCCAACACAATTTAACTACCTGTGAGCCAAGCTATAAAAACTAGCAAGTAATCTGAACAAGGGTTGCCAACTCTCTCAAGGAATTTTAAAAATATGTCGTACCTAGTGCGATACAAGACACGCTAACGAAGGTGAAAGATGAAATAAAGAAAAACATGACCCTTAAGAGAAGGATTTCTACCATGTAGAATTCTTAAAACTAGACAAAAAAATTTCCAACACTATTCCTGTTATGGAATATTGTACGCTGACAAATGTCATGAAATGATCGAAATCAACTCATATTCGCGTCTTACAACAGAATTCTTAAAATTATACAACTTTGTTTTTATACACCTTATTCCTGTTATGGAATATTGTACGCTGACAAATGTCATGAAATTATCGAAATCAACTCATATTCGCGTCTTAAAACAGAATTCTTAAATTTATACAACTTTGTTTTTATACACCTTATTCCTGTTATGGAATATTGTACGCTGACAAATGTCATGAAATGATCAAAATCAACTCATATTCGCGTCTTACAACAGAATTCTTAAAATTATACAACTTTGTTTTTATATACCTTATTCCTGTTATGGAGTATTGTACGCTGACAAATGTCATGAAATGATCGAAATCAACTCATATTCGTGTCTTACAACAGAATTCTTAAAATTATACAACTTTGTTTTTATACACCTTATTCCTGTTATGGAATATTGTACTCTGACAAATGTCATGAAATGATCGAAATCAACTCATATTCGCGTCTTAAAACAGAATTCTTAAAATTATAAAACTTGTTTTTTTTTTTTTTTTAAATAACTATATCTTTCTTCTGAAATGTCTTTAAAACCAATGATGGTCTATTTTATTTTCCGCATACTACTATTTTAGAGTGGGATAGTCCCGATTAAAAAACAATACATGCTCCAATACTGTCTCTATGGTAAATACCTATAGCATATACAAAATTTTATTATTAAACCTTCATTAGATAACCATTCGAAAAAACAAATCAAGTATCTAGCAACATAAACCTTGTAATTTGGAATTTATTCTTTTAATGATGTTCTACTGTTTTTCACTAATTTATTTAATTTTCTACTATTTTAGTACGAAAGCAATTCAGACAGATTTTAAGAAACTTAAACTAACAAAAAAAACACTTAGCCAATTATATACATTGTACCTGCCTATATATACATGATATACACGTTGCCTTGTTTATGTACATTTTTATATATGTACAAGTTTGTTCCCTTTCCCGATCGTTTATTACTATAACAACACTGTGTTTTCTTATTTGTGTAATGTGAAGTATTAATTCAATGATATACGATCTATAATCGTGGGTTCATGACACCCATGATTTTCAACGAAACATCATTAAACTTCTAAGAACTTCTACTATTTTTAACCGATCTATTATTAACTTCAATAAACGTCTACCAATTTCAACCGATCTGTACCTAAACTTCTGTTTATTTTGTTTATTCCTTTTTTTTCTAAAATTTATGTTATTCATCTTTCATTTTGTCTTTGAAACTGTTCCTTAATCCAACTCCAGTTAGCTACTCTGTTTCTAGATCAATCAACAATCAAAATTACAATTCTAATTTATTATAATGCATTAACAATAAATCAAAACTTCTATGAAGAAAAATAACAATTGTGGCTTTATCTATTATTACAAAGGAAAACTTTCCATATTAACTTATTCCGTTTTGAAATTTATAATTCGTGGTTTTATAATTTCTCTTCTACAATATTATGTAACGTCATTTTCCATTTTGTGTTTTAAAACTTCATATTGAGAGAAAAAAAAATTAACTTTATATTTTGTACTCACTATTTATTGAACTTTTCATTTGACGTTTATTCTATATTTCAAGCTTTCAATTTAAATTTCGTTTAGATTAGTTTTGAAAATTTTCCTATAGAATAATAGTGCTGAACCAGTGAGTAGTTCGACAAAACCCCTAGCCAAATCCTGACAATCAACGCCTCTCGCGTATTGTAATTCTGCGATTCTGTCTAAAAAAGCGCGGACATCCGAATTTCCGTCAAAAGAAATTTTCCAATTCGTTAAATTAACTACTTTTCTTTCAACGTATCTTGTGGTGATCCTCCCATAGTAATTTTGTGGAGGCGAGGGTGCTACAGTAACGTGGTTTCCCGAATTACTAGTTTTTGGAGTTGTTGCTACACTTGGAGAATTTAAATAAATTGCAGGAGACTCAACTCGCCTACTAAGAGATTCGTTAAACGCGACACATTGTTTCCTTAAAGACAACAAAGCTCTTTTGGGAACTATGCCTCTTCCTATCAACATTTTTTTTTATTACGGACGCGTTTGCTTTCTCGAAATTTAAAATTTTATCCATCATTGGTACGGTGGCCTCCATGATTTAGAATTTTTTAATGAACAAAACCAAAAAAAAAAAAAATTCCGGACGAATAATTAGGAGACGAGACCAGTTGCCGGCAATCGTTATTATTTTTTCCTATCACAGGGAAACGGGTGGGCGTAGCACGACCCGACAGCAGTTATTTCCTTTTTATTGGGAACAACCACTGCTCTTCAAGGAAGAAATAACACAATTTTATGCAGCACTAAACTGGAGTTTCAAATTACACGAAATTCATTACTCAATAAAAAATTTCCGCGCGAAATGACGAAACGACTCCGACTGCTGAACTTCCGTTTAACTCGAGATTTTTAAAACCTGGTTTTTAAATTGTGGTAAAAGGGCGAATCCAATTTTTATTAATCGTTACTGATACTACACTTTATTTTATTTAAACACAAGGTTCTGAAAGCCGCGATAGAATCGTAATTGCGTGAGAACGTTACGGTAATTAGCGACGTTTTAAATACCTAACACTCGAATTGCACTTGCCGTCAGAACTCGCGACGTGTTTTCACTATAATTAATACACAGTACACCATAGCTGTTGATAGGAGCACATAATATAAAAATGTTTATAGCCATAAGGTACATAGTAATGTTTCTAGGGAGAAAATAATCGACAAGACTTCAGGCTCCTGTTGGCGCGCCAGTGTTATATTAAAAGGGCCCCTCTGCTAAGCGCCAGGGCTATATTAAAAGCTACGTTGGCCCCAGTAATATAAGTCACTCCCGGGGGGGGACAAGTGTTAAGCAGACCCCCCGGGGGTCATATGCCTGGGCTGGAAAGGCTCGTCTCAGGGAAGAGGGTTCCTCCGCACTCGTCGATTATTGACTCCAAATGAAACAGAGCTTGGTTACAATTCAGATTTATTCCAATATGCAGGGGTAGAACAGTACAGGGCAGACAGTATGCGGTTTAAGACCTAGCCTTGGAGAGAGAGAGAGGCAAGCTAGTAAAGGGCTACTGATTCTAGGCTCGGAAAGACTAATACGAAAGTTAGGAACCTCACGTGGCGATGGGCGGCGGCAGGCAGCTTCCCTACATGGTGGAGGGGTCTGGAGCTTTGCTCACAGACCGGGTCATGGCAGCTTGGCGGTAGGCGGTGATGGGCGGCTCCTCAGCGTCATGGTGAATGGAAACGGCCAGCTTCCCCAACCGACCGGCGGTTAGTGGGCGGCAGTTAAATGGGCGGCAGTTGTTAAACAGGCGGCTCATCGGCAACTAAGGCGGACTAGAAGCAGCGTGCTTCCAGGGCGGCAGTGGTTAAATAGGCGGCTGTTAAATGGGCGGCGGTTGTTAACACTAGAAAGACAGGAGCCTTCATTTTGACGGCTGGCCGAAGTAATGTGACGATATATTGCTTAATAATTATTGTATTAGTGTGATTTTTTTTCACATTTCATGATTTATGATTTTACAACTATTGTGAAAAAAACAGGTACAGGTCTTATTTAGTTTTTGAAATATATTGACTTATACCTACAAAGACCGCCGCCGTCAATGTGACGGTTTGGGCCATAATTCTGAGTTTGTTTACAACCTTCTCTACCCAAGTTTACAACATGCCCATTTCTCCTCGTTTATGATAGTACCACGATAGTACTAATATGTCTGTCTCTTTCTTTCCCTTTCGCGTATCATATAATTTATAAAAATACCACAAAAAATATATCTCTGGCGCAAATTATGGCTCGTCGGAGAACTAAAAACAGCTGGGTTAGCTCCTGAAGAACTGGCATAATCATTTATTGGATAACCAATACCTCCGCCATAAGCCCCCCTAAGAGGTTCGCTAAGTTTGGTGACTTAGCAGGGGTGCCCAGGTTCACGGGGTTAGGTATTTTTTACATTAGCTAACAGGAGGCTCTGAGAAAAATAATTCCCCTCAGGGCCTATGTCATCTTTGGGGATGCTGTGTAGGGAGTCTTTTTAGGAAAGAAAGGAGAGGAAGTTCCGGGAAGGAAAAGGATATTAGGGATGGATAGGTATCTGTGGGTCAGTGTGTCGAGGTGTGACGGACGTATGAATCCATCCATCCGTGATATTCCGAGAGAGCAGTCAAAGGGACTCCCTCAACCAATATTTTCCGATCCGGCCTGCCATGCAGCTGATGGGCAGACGCATATTTATTTGCACAGCGCCTTTGAGGTGATTTTTCACAAAAATCGTGCTATATAAATTAGCCAAATATTATTATTATCTGCCACCAAGACCCGGACAAATCTCATCCCATGAACCCGGGCACCCCTACTAAGTCACCAAACGTAGCGAACCTTTGGTGACCTATGGTAGAGGTGTTGATTATCCAATAAATGGTTGCCGAGGCGGCAGTATCCATTTCCGCCTCCCAAATCGGGAATTTGTTCGGGGAAGGTGTGTTCGGATCTTGGTGGCGGATTCGTCTACCAAACGACTGCGTGACAGGCCAGATCGGGATTGACTGGTTGAGAGAGATCGTTTGACCTCGCCAGCAGGACTCTCGGAACATTGCCTTGCATCGCAGTGACAGGAATAGATTCCTACGTCTGTCACCACACTGATCCCCAGAAATCCTACCCACCCCTCACACCTCATTTAATTCCTTAACTTATTCTTCTTCCTTTCCCTTTAGGTACCCTCCACACAGCATTCCCAAAGATGACTATGCAATGAGGGGAATAATTTTCCATAGGGTTTTTTTGTGGAGCTAATTTAAACGAAAAAAGAAAAGAAACCGGGCCCTATGCCATCTTTGGAGATGCTGTGTGGAGAGTGTTTTTAGGAAAATGAAGGAAAGGAAGTTCTGGAAAGGAAGAAGGTGTGAGAGGTGAATATGAAAAATTGGTAAATTTATCCAGGAGTAATGGATGAATGAAGAAGGTCTGAGGGATGAATAGGAGAAATTGGTAAATGTATTTAGGAGTGTTAGACGAATTAATCGATTTCTCCCACAGCGGTGCAAGGCGACGATTCGAAAGAGGTCCTGCTGGAGAGGTCTAGTTTAGACTCCCTTAACAAGTGTCTCCCGTCCTGGTCGGCTACGCAGTATGTAGGTGGGCAAACGTATTCGCCACCTAGATCAGACAAACCTCCCCCAATGAACCCGGGCACCCCTGCTAAGTCACCAAAAATTGCGCCAACCACTTGGAGTGTCCTATGGCAGAGGTATTGGTTATCCGATAAATGGTTCCCGGGGCAGCGGTACCCATTTTCGCCCACCAATTGGCAAAAAGTGATCAGCCGTCAAAATGACGGTCGTGGTCTTTATAGGTATGGAGAAGTACCCGGTCTTTCTAGTGTTAAATAGGCACCGGTGTTATCACCATACTCGGGGTGTAGGCCAAGACTTAACTAGTCGCGACGAAGTGTGGCATACTGCCCTTCTGTTTACAGAGAACCTCTCGCGGTCCCGTTCCGAACGTGTCTGCTCGCTTGTCCCGCGGGCACAGCTCCTTGCTCCTGTCGAGCGAGAGGGGAGAACTCGATACATATGCCCATATAAGGTAATGCTTTGTCAGCAGGACTTCCTATTGGCCGTGCCGACATGCCAGCGACGTGCCCATATAAGGTAATGCTTCGCTAGCCTGCTGTGGTCAGCCCAGACATGCGTGATCAGATCACACAATGTGTGCGTGGACAATATCCGCTTGCTAAATTGTATAGTCCGTTCGGTGGATTATGGGCAACCCATAACAATATTACATTGTAAATCTTGGAATAATAAATTAAACATCTGCAAAACCACTCAAACATGGATTTAAACGAAAACTCTCTCAACTATATGAGCAAAGCTAAAGATCTGCTAAGTTCATTAATCAAAATTATTAATGACCCCGGTAACAAGTTTACGAAGGAGCAGATGGGTAAATTAACACCTATAACAACGGAACTGTTGGGAACTACAGGAATGATGGCTGTACGTATGGGAATACTTGAAGGCGAATTATCAGCCTTAAAAAGTGTAGCAGTTACTCAGCCAACAGATGCTAACCCCACAAATCCTTCATCTAATATTTGTGACTTATTGACGGAAATTGAAGAGAGGAAGCTCCGCGCAAGAAATGTTATTCTTTTCAATGTTCCCGAGAGCACATCAGATCTAACCTCAACTAACATTTCCGATGACGTGAATAAGGTTACCACGGCCTTGAAAAACATTGATATTTCCTTTAATCCTCATGACATTAAAATATTCAGGTTGGGAACGAAGAAAGTCGGAAATCAATGTAGACGAATTAAGTTGGAATTCAAAGAGGAGCATTCAGTTCGGACAATTTTGATTAATAACAAAAAATTAAAAGATGGTATCAAAGCCAGAAATGATCAGACCAGCCAACAAAGAAAACACCTGATGGTGCTACGGGACGAGCTAGAGTCTAGAAAAAATAATGGTGAATCAAATCTAACAATAAAATATATAAATAACCTCCCCAAAATCGTCAATGTTTTGCCAAAAAACTCCAACTAAATAAATGTAACATTTATTATCAGAACGTCAGAGGCATCAGAACGAAATTAAAGGAATTCAGAATAAGTGCCCCGACTCTCTCACACGATGTCATCATGTTAACGGAAACCTGGTTAACACCATCGATTTTCTCAGCGGAACTTGGATTGCCCGATCACCACATCTACCGAGTTGACCGTAGTCCAAACACCAGCTCCAATACAAGAGGGGGCGGAGTCCTGATTGCTGTCCACAAACGTATTCCGTCAAAAGTGCTCAAAAACAAAAATTGTGACGTTGAACAAATATTCGTGTTGCTTGAAAATAAAAATGCTGTCAAATTAATAATTGGATGCATATATATACCGCCATTCTCCGATACACGGCTGTATATGAATCATGTAGAGGATGTGGAATTTTTAAGATTTAAATATCCCAGTGCCAAACTTGTTTTAGTGGGTGACTATAACTTGCCAAATATATCTTGGAACCATGATGACCCTGAATTGTCTGGTATTAATATGTCAACTGCCAATCTTAGTGAGAGAGAGATTCTGGGTATGTCGAATTATTTATCAATCCCACAACTAAACACTGTCACTAATATAAATAGTCGCATTCTTGATCTAGTTTTTTGTAGTGAGCCCACGGCTAACGTATGTAAATCTTTAGAAGAACTATTACCTGTGGACGTTTACCATCCTCCTCTGGATATAGTTATTCCCTTTGTTAACAACACTTATCTCAAAAATATCAAGCCATCTTATAACTTCTCTAAAGCAAATTTAAAAAAAAATTCTGATTGCCTAAATACAACAGACTGGTCCTTTATGGAAAATACAGATATTAACGTTAATGTAAATAAATTTTATGCTATTCTAAATGATGCTATTGCAAATTTTGTGCCTCTTCGACATAATAGAATTTCTCATTTTCCAAACTGGTTTAGTCCCGAATTGATCACTTTAACATATCGTAAGAAAATAGCTCATAAAAATTACAAACGGTCCAGACTGTCGAGTGATTACAATGAATTTCATTTGTTAAGAAAGGAGTGTTGTAAAATCTCAAAACTGTGCTATAAAAATTACATCGACAAAATTGAAACTGATATTCGTGTAAATATTAAACAGTTTTGGAATTATACTAACTCTCAAAAAAATAATAACTTGGGTATTCCAACTACTATGAATTTCAATTGAAAAATTGGATGTAATGATGAAAACATTGCAAATCTATTTGCCGATTATTTTAAGTCTGTGTATGAAGAGGATATACCTAGCAACGAAATTCCAAAATTCTCATCGAATCTTAGCCTGGATATATCTGAAATACGCATAGAAATTAATGATATCAAAAACCATGTAAATTTGTTAGATGCTAGAAAAAATGCAGGACCTGATAATATTCCACCAGTGTTAATTAAAGAATGTTTAAATGGCATAACTGTTCCTCTTTTTCTAATTTTTAACCAGTCACTAGAGACAGGCAGTTTCCCTGATACATGGAAACACAGTTTTCTAACACCAATTTTTAAAAAAGGGGACAAAACGGACGTAACAAATTATAGGCCAATATGTATCCAATCATCGATTCCCAAGCTTTTTGAAAAAATTGTACTCCATAAAATATTTACAAATATAAAAAAATTATAACACCCTACCAACATGGCTTTTGTTCAAATAAATCTACACTTACCAATTTACTAATTTACGAAAACATCATATCTAAATCTTTAGCAAACAGGTGCCAGGTTGACTCAATATATACGGACTTTAGCAAGGCCTTTGACAAGGTTTGTCACAAAATATTAATCAATAAATTGGCGACACTTGAAGTTTATGGTAGCTTATTAATTTGGTTTGTTAGTTATTTGTCCAAAAGAAGTTTTAGTGTGAAAATAAATGGCACACATTCGTACAAATTTATAGCAACAAGTGGAGTGCCGCAAGGCTCCCATTTAGGGCCCATTTTGTTCATTATATTTATAAATGATATTGTTGATATATTCACAAACATAAACGTGCTACTGTTTGCTGATGACATGAAACTATATAAAGAGATCAACCATATTAATGATTGTATTACACTTCAAACTAATTTGACATATCTTTTTGAATGGTGCTCTATCAACAAACTAGCATTAAACATAAATAAATGTCAGTTCATTCATTTTTCCAAAATAAATAATCCTATATTTTTTTCAGTATTCATTAAATGATGAAAATTTAAATTGTGTTAATGAAATTATGGATCTAGGCATTATGTTCGACAGTAAACTCACCTTTGTATGTCATATTAATAATATTATCAACAAATCCCTAAAGATTCTTGGCTTTGTTTTAAGAGCTGCAAAAGATTTTAATGATTTAGGCACATTTATTATGTTATATAAAACCCTTGTCAGATGCAAACTTGAATATAACTCTACGTTATGGTCTCCCTTCTTCAATATTCATTCAGACAACATTGAAAAGATACAACGGAAGTTTCTAAGGTTCATAAACTATAAATTGCGTATTCCTATACTAAACATTGATTATAATTACCTCCTGGATAAATTTTCTCTGTTGAAACTTTCAGAAAGAAGAATAAGCACAGATTTAATACTGTTACATAAAATACTGCATTACAAAATTGACTGTCCAGAATTACTTCAATTTATCAATATCCATGTACCCAAAAAATCATGTCGACATTTATTACCCTTTTACTTCAATAACACCAGGACACTAGCTTACCAAAATTTTCCGTTTCCTAGACTTCACAGTCTCGGAAATAAATATTCTAATCTAGGTGATATATTTCATCTTAAAACCAATCAGTATAAATGTTGCATATTCTATCACTTTTATTCATCTAGACACAAATAGATTTACATCATTTCTGCAGTTTTTTTTTTTTTGTTTATATTGAATGTGAGACTAATTATCATTTTTACATATGTACTTTTTATTTTATTATGTGGTTTTGTTTTTATATTGTATTACGTATTTTCTTTTCTCATTGTATTATATTTTCTTCATTGTTTTTATACTCAACTTATAAACTATAATGTAAAAGCCCATCAGGGCGTTTAATAAATAAATAAATAAATATATATGACTGTGAATGGTAGAAGAAGCCGGGGACGCCCGGGGAAGACGTGGCACGATCAAATAAATCAGATACTTGAGTCGGGACATGTCAAGAGTTCAAGAGTCAGAATAATAGAGGAGTATGTATGAGACGATACATTAATGTGAATGAGTCAAAGAGTGTGTGCTAAGACCGAGTTTTTTGGCGGTCTATCCTTTCTGCCTAGGGACAGGGAAACGGCGTAATGGTTATTTACTTAATTACCTAACTGAGAGTATCATTCTTGAATTACCTTTAATGGCATCCCTTACCGAGGGATGAATAACATTTTTTATGAAAATAAATATTCGAATTAAATTATTATCCTGTTGTACCGCTTATCATATAATTTTACCTTTACTTTCCCAAGTATTTCACGAAAACCTTTATAAGAGTTTGTCTAGTTATTTACGTTGATATAATAGTTTGTCTAGTCTGTATTTAGTAGTACCTACGATAGAAGATTGTAGAAATATATTATAAATTTGTACAGTGTCCTTGAGGTGATTTTAACAAAAATCGCGCTGTGCAAATCATCCAATTTTTTTTTAAGTGAGAAAGTTAGTACCTATCTAAAATATCAATGTTCACCTGACGCATGTGAACCCCACTAGCAAAAACCCGCCCCTAGTAAATTATTTCACGACATGACAATGCTGACGCAGGTATTTTGAGCTTAATTAAAATTGTCAGCGTGAACCTCCTAAAGTTTTCAGCAGCGATAGCTTTTTTCAACATCTCCCTTTTGTTATTTATGTCTTCGTTAATAGTGAGATAAGTCTCATTTTTTATTCAGAAAATAGTCGAGGGGTGCAGTTTATAAGTATTTTTGAAAATTTTATTCATTAACTTGGCATTTCAAATTTTCTGTATCCTAAAGTATCTAAGTAATAATAATAAGGTATTCCATAATGTATCTGAAATTAATTATTTCAAGGTTTTTCAGGTGGTTCTTTAACGCAAACCAAATTTTGAATTCCTTAAGAGGCCGCTATCTGAATTTCTAACGATTTCTTGCAAACCTCCCTTAAACATTTGAAGTTTTTAAGCTCTATATGTGATATATGTTATTCTTGAAGATTGTATCTAGATATTCATCGCAAATTATATAAAATTCCCTCGATAGAAAAAATCGCAAAATATGCTCCAAAAATTATTATAAACACTTTTGTTTCAGTTATTTTACAAGTTATATGTATGAAAAAATTCACAGGGTTTTCTTAAATGATGTTTAAGACAACCCTCACCGGATTTTTGCTCTATTTAAAACGAGTCGCGTTTTATTAAAGATTTTCATGATTATTGCATCGGTTTTATCGCTGTAAATGTTAGCGCGCTCTTATAACATTCGTGATTGTATATCTCTCCATCTTCTTCTTTTTGGGGCCAGTAACGGAGCCTTAAGCCTAAGTTAATGTCCGCGTCTTGCAAGCGAATTCCCTACTGAGCATCGGGTTATCGAACCAATGGAAAAAGTGTAATTTTCGTATTCATTGTTACTGGGTTTAATTTCCATAACTCTATATTTCAATATTTTTTTTATTTCAAAAGAAACGAAATATTCAATTACGTTTGTTATTGTTAGATAGGTATTTAAGTTCTGAAAATACTTTTCCCAACAGTTCCAAAATGGCATGGAATGCCGAAATAGGTGAAGCAATATTAAATTAAAATACTTACATAACTAAAACCTTTACGTTACCAAAAATGTACCCGGGTAGCTTGTGGCTTTCCGGTTTTTAAAGACTTTTTTTGTGTTCCATCAAGTCTAATCGGCTGAAACTTCGTGGCATTTCCACAAGAGTGGAAATTAACAATTAAACATAACTTTTTGATATTTGGAGGGTACTACGAGACGGCAAATGCTGCTTAATCCTTCTAATGACTGATGATGATGATGATGGTACCCGGGTGGTTTCGTTAATTCTTCATAAGATGAAATAAAAAAAAACATATTTTTAGTATTTTAATTATACTGGATAAATGATAGTAAACTTGCTTACTGTTGTATTTTTACTTTTTTATTTAAAAAATACATAGTCGTACTTAAATATTTTGTATTACTTTAAAACATTAAAGCGTGAATTCGTAGTATATTTCACTTATAAATACACTTTTTTTTTACCCTAGCTTACTTTAACTCTACTTATGAATGCATTAGAATTAATTTATTACAGCAAAACTTTGAAAATTGAAACTTGATCGTTTAACATGCAAATTTTTGGTAATATTACTTGCACACGCTGCGTTCCGATGGCTCAGTGAGTTCCCTTTAGGTACTGACTTTTGATTTATATTTAATAAATCATAATATTTTTCTTGTTTGTGCGCCATTCAACCTTCTCCTGAGTTTTCTGTCAAATTATATTTTATGTTATTATTTTAAAATATCTGTTATAATGGTACAATACCCGTCAGTCAATTTGGCAGATGATAATATGAAGGTATTCAGCGTAAATTCGGTTAAAACAGAAATCTGCAATACAAGCAGTATACTGGGCTGCAAGGTTAGAAATTATTACTCGACATCTGCAGATTGCAGGGACCACGCAGCACACACGGCGCAACATTTCCCGCCCCCTTAGACCACACGGTGTCTATCTTAAGGACCCATGGGACGGCGGTCTAAGTACTTGTGCTTGGGGAAGCGAAGTGGGGAGTAATGAGTAAAATTCCAATCAACACCATTATTTAGCTACCTAATTATCATCATGATCGATTTCAACACTTTCATCTGTGTCATAAGCGTCCTAGTTAGACCCTTCTCCTTAGTTGCGCCCTCGTATTCAACATCCGATGCTTCACCAATTTTTTTTTCCTACGAAATTTCGTGTGACTACTTTGACCACAGAACCATCGAGCTCTCATATAGTGATGTAGTCATAGTAAGGGAAGTGGACATGGGATCTCCCCAGGGTTCGGTTCGGTTTGGGCCGGACTACTGGAATATTAAATTCGACGATTCTGCTGTCCTTGCCTGAAGGACGCATCTCGGTCGCTGATGATAAGTTATATTTGGTCTCTGGGGACAGTAGATGGAAAGTAGAGAGCAAAGCTGAAAAATGTTTGAGAATGATTCTGGAGTGGTGAGAGAGAAACAGACTCAAGGTCGTGGGTCTCCTAATGAATGGTTCTCTCAGCAGAGGTGGAAATGTTACTAGGTTAATTTTCCAACTAATCGTTATTTATTTACGGTACAGACAGCTTTCAATATAGAAAAAAACTTTTTTCACATAAAAAAATGTATTACAAAACAATTATACAGTTTTAACATATTAATATGTTTTAATTTAACTCAAATTTACAATAAGATTAAAAGAAACAAATTGTCGACTAATTCATTTAAAAAAAACATGTTAATTGCTATTTTGTGAGTTCTTTCGGTGCCATTAAAAATTTCTGCTATTTTTGCAAATTGATTAAATAAGCTACGTTTGCATGGTAGAAGTTAGTTTATAAACGAATTAGTATTATGGCAGTACTTATTCACATTACTTATTTTCACGCGTATGGTATCCCAGATGACCGACACTAAATGTCACCGATTGCCCCGAGATAGGATCAAATTATTATTCCGTTTCTAGTACTCGATCCATCCGGTTGCACGGCAATTTTACCTGACTACCAGTTTGTACGCGAATGTATATTCGTTGTAAATAATATTTTAAATAAAACTTAATATCGTGGATAACTAAGTGTTTTCAATTAAACATCATCATTATTATAAGCCTGAACACAAGATCACGGCTTGGAAGTGCCGTGATCTCAAGGAGCATTTTAACCTCAATATCGGTAAGATATGAAGGCAATCCTGCCTGACGTGGAGAGGATCTCCTCATCAAACACTCTCCATCCACTCATACATCAACTAATAAACACTTCCAACAGTATAAACATAATGCAGTGAAATATATTTTTATTTCGTGTGACTCGATTAGGAACATGAAATGAAATCAATTGTAATAATAATGTCTGGCTGCCATTAAAGGAAATCACTTCAGTTACCATTTCTTCTGCCGGACAATTTTCATAATTATAGATTTTTCTTAATCACTTGCGATGACTAAATATATCCAAGTACAATTTTGAAATGATAAAATATAATTGTCTTTTTTCAAATTTAATAAAGGCTAAGTCAAAAATAGAGCATATAAATATATTACTTCTATTCATAATTCTTCATTGCTCTGTGTAGACCTATTTGATACTTAGATCGATCCTAGCAAAGTTAAAAACTATGACTTGTCAAAAAAGTTGGATGTCGTTCTTATTTGAGTGCGCATTTAAAATTGACGGGATATGAGCGAGAACTTTATAGGTAATGGAATATGTGGATTAAATGGATGTCAATTCAGATCATACTCAAGATTGTCTGGCTGGGTTTTCATCCCATCGCAATCGTTCATATATTGCATTTGGCAAGTCTCTGTGAAATAATAAAGACATTAAAAAATATATATGGTTAAAAAAGGAACAGAATTTTTAACTCGTATTAATCACGGTGGTGGTAGATAAAATAGATCAATTTGTGATCCGAGTTGTTCAGAACAACGTACGTCAACATAGAATTAGATTTCTTCTAGGCAATATTATTTCATATTAAAATTAGTTAACAATAATAATCTAAACGAAAATATGAAAGAAAACAAGACACAGAAAAAACAGAAAAAATACTCGAACCCAGACCTCCCTGTCTAACCGGGACGAGCGCGTTAACCAATTTCGCTTTTGCCACCTTCTGACAGACCGTCATATTTGTCAATCTCATATTTTCAAATTTTAAAATTAACATTATTATCAAATAATTATTTTTCCATATTACAGGCAACTACCCTTTACATTGGAAACAATCATTCTAAGAATTGGTTTGTAACTTGGATAGCGTCTCGGATAGATTTAGTTTTTATGAGTTACGCGGCGATATTACGAATGAGAAAGTAAGACGGAAAACTTTTCATTTGACATGTTTACGATTTTATAAAAAAACAGACAGCGGGGGTTTGCCATTAATAGTGATATTGAAATTCAATTACTAACATCATTCAGGATAAATAACGGTAGTCAATTTAATCAGATTAGTTACGGTTACAATACTGATAACTTATTTACCTTTTAAATATATTTTTTAAATTTTATAATGTTATTTTTAAGCAAGTATTTTAGTATGTAGTATTGTTACAGCTATTCCGGCCTACTTTAAAACTGTGGTTAAACCACTTTGAGACGACTTATTTATGGGATTTTAAATGTCAACTTTTGAAGGTATCAAAATTAATTTATTGTCGGTTAAACCAATTTGTTGAGATAATAATTGAGAGAGTAGACGCTCTAAAACACTCTATATGGGTTTCGGAATTTGATTCCCCCGCACTAAATGTAAGGGTTTTTTTAAAATTGTTTTATAATAAAGTCACTGCTATGTCTCATTTAAGTGCGTTATATTATTTAGTATTTTTAAACATACTAATGATTGGGGAATAAATAATTTTTCTTACTTTATTAATTAGCGTTACATTGAAGTCATTCGTTCGTTTATTGATTGAGAACTTGAGAGTAACGTTATTAAATTTAATTAAAATAAATTTTATAAAATTAAATGGAGTTCTACGAACTCAACACAAAACCAATTAATAACAAATTTATTTGCTTAACAAACAGAATACGTCCAGGTCACCAGGTATATTTCGCTCTGAATAATAATAGAAAAGCACTCACTGTAATCTCATTAAATTTTGCTACGGTGTACTGTTGGGGGCAACTACAGGCGGTATTGAATTTTAGAGTTTCGTTCGGAAACAGCTTTTTGTTTGTGCCGAGATAAATAAGCGAATCACGTATCCGCTGTAAATTAAACGAATACTGATCTTCGATCACAGGCAGTTACATTCTTTATAAGAATTACTAACTTCAAGAAAAGTTGGACTCGTTCTCTCTGGAGATGTACTTTTCTCGGCTTAACGGTGATTTTGTTATACACGTGTAGGCAATAAATTTTATAAAAATTGTTTTGAGTCCTTTCAGAAGATCAATTTCACTTCAGAACAAGGTATTTTTTTTTCTTTTTATTCCTCTCATAGATTTTCAGGGTTAATGTAAAGAGAAAAATGAATTAAGAAAATAATTTTATTTTGAAGAATTTTAACTTTCCATATACAACTGTTAGGTACTTTAAATTTTAATATTCTTCTATCTACTGCTAATTAAAACTCTTCAAAACAAAATGTTTGAAATTTTTATATACTTAATTCCAAAAAAAAAAAAAATCAATTGTTATCAGAAAACCTCTCTTTTTATAATATTTCAAGATTATTTCCAACAATGTAATATATCATTGAAGAAGAAAATAACTAATATATTTTGAATTAAAATATGAAAGAGAACAAGTCACAGAAAAAAGAAAAAATAATGGTCGCACCTGGGATTCGAACCCAGAACCTCTCGTCTAACCGGAATGTGCGCGTTTACCAATGCCGCCATTGCCGCCTTCTGTCAAACCGTCATATTTGTCAAAATCAAATTTAAAATTTTAGAATAAAAAACATTTTTTTTTCATATTAAGGGCAACTACCCTTTTTGATTAGAAACAATCATTCTAAGAATTGGTTTGTCATCTAGACATCCGATAAATATATCCGATTTTATTTATATTTTATTAATTCTATATTCGTGATAATGTTTTTAATTCTAAAATTTGAAATATGAGATTTATAAATATGAAGGTTTGAAAAGGGTGGCAATGGCGGAATTGGTATACGCGCACGTCCCGGTTCGAGTCCTAATTGTGTACCATTATCTTTTTCTATTTACCTGTTTCTTGTTCTCTTGCATATTTTCGGTAAGATTATTATTTTAATCTTCTTCTTCACTGATGAATTAATTAAGTTTATTGATCAAAAGATTTTTGCTTTCAGATGTACAAAAATATCAAGTTAACAGCCAAAACTGTTCAGGAAAAACTTAAAGAAATATTTAATATTCAATCAAACGCACGATAAATCCATCGCAGCAAAATTTTGGTGGCAATCAAGAAACAATTGAGTTGTATCCTTTCAAAATTCGTTAAGTTAATTTTAATAAAAAATATTTAGTGTTTGATATTGTAAGAAAAGTTTATATCAACACATAAAACAAGAAAAAATATTATTTTCTGTTTCAAATCAAAAAGTTATGAAAACTTTTTAAAGCTTTGCTAAAATCAACGCGCGTATATTTTGTACCATTCAAGAAAAAACAGGTTCAAGGAAAAAAATACATTTTTAAATAAAGCAATAGGTATTTTTTCTCCTTCGTAAACTTCCGTATAAGCTTATAACACACGGTGTATATTTTGACGTTCCTTACATAGGTAAATTACTCTGTAAGCAAGTTAAAGAGAAAACAGAATATTTTTTTTTTAAATTATGAGTAAAACCTCAAATTGTAATATTTAATTAAATGAAGACAATATTAGCGAAACTCAATCGAAAATCTGGAAGCAGAAAAATCAGAAAAAGGTATTGGCACCTCCGGGCTCCATTCGGCATTCCGGGCCACTGCACCAAGGTATCGATATCCTATTCGGTCATTTTCAACTGCATCATACTTCGACTAAGAAGCACCAAAATTACCAATGAAAAATGAAGATAATGTTGGTGGTTCATAGTCGAAGTATGATACAGTTAAAATGACCAGATATCGACACCTTGGCGCAATGGTTAGCGAAGTCTTGGAAAGCCGAAGGTCATGGGTTCAAGGTTCAAGTCCCAGAGGTGCCAATATCTTTTACATATTTTTCTGTTTCCAGATTTTCGATTGAGTTTCGCTAATATTGTCTTCATTGAGAAAACAGAAAACAGGAATTCCATATAATGTACTTTACCTTCTGTTTTGGCGTTAAGAAAATTTTCACATCTATTTGATACGTTTTTGTATTGTCAAATTTCATGTTACTCCGTCACAAAATTAGAAATCCACATAGTATATTTTTTAAGTTCCTGAGTAACACCCGTTATTCCTGTTAACTTTGTTAGTGTTCTTTTATTGACGTAAATAAAGCTTTACTAAGCGAGGCATTAAACAATAGTATTTTTTTTTATTGAATTCGGATTTTCAGACTAAACTACTACTGCTCAAATAAACAGTGCTTGTCGTTTACTAGAACGAGGTGCATTAAATAAAAAAATGTTTATTTTACTTACGAAAATAATAAAAAAAATTCACGATCAGCTTGCCCCATTTATTATTGCTTTACGATGTAACTAAAAGGCGTGTAAAAATATCGAAAACGTTCTTTGAATTATATTTGCGAATTAAGGTGCATTTATTTTATTATCACACTACGTGATTACATTATGCTTAAAATAATTCGACAAAAATGTTGAAAGTTAAATAGGTCCCAATGGCGGAATTGATCAACGCATCGACCCGTTAAGACTGAGATCCTGGGTTCGATCCCAGTTGCGAAGATTTTTTTTTTATTTTTCTCTGTCGTTTTGTTGTTTCGTTTTTCGTTTAGATTTATTAGTATTATCTTCTATTAAATTGATTATACATTCGAAAATATAAAATGATTATGTATTTATGGAATTCAATCTTGAAATATTATTATTGAATGAATTTTAAAATACATTACCGAATTAAATAAGTATACAATATAACTTACATGGGGTATCTTTTCGTGGATGGGATAATATAATAACCTAACAACTAACATAGATAATATAATATAACTAACTGCCTTTTCTACAATACATGTGAAAACTGCTTTTGCACCGAGAATAAATAATGTTTTCATGCTTCCACGAGAGTGGGAATAGTGTAGTGTTTCGCAGTAAATTTATTTCTAATTCTTCTAGAATAAAACATTTTCCAGGAACGTATAACTACAAACTTACTTAAGGTTCGCCTTCAACATGTGTATGTATGAAGTCTACAGGCATTGGGTGAAACCTGCGGTAGGGTTGAATAATAAATCAAATAAAAAACTTCTGAAATGTTTACACTCTTCTCTCGTCAGAAAAATACACCCCATTTTAGTATACTAATAATATCATAACATTTGTATAGCGCTGTTTTGTGCTATTTCACTCCAAGAGCGCTTAACTTTTTAATAATAATAATTTAATGTTTAAATATTTAAAATTCTAAATATTACTCCCAAAGTGCTCTTTGCATAATATGAATTAAATAGTATGACACAAAAATTTACGGTGTGTACAAAGCAATCACAAGTGAACTAACAATTAACAATAAAAGTTATTTTATAGCACAGGACAAAACAAGATCGTTAAAACTAAATTAAAATATAAAACAGGAGGCAGGTTATGTTCAGAAAAAAGGATTCTGAGTGGATATTAAACAAAAACATACAATAAAGAGGACACTAAAACCAGATAATTACCCGAGCTTTATGGCTCATCTCTATATTGAAAATTAGTTAAGTTTTATGAATGGTAGAATTTTTTAAAAAAGCACTTTAAAAATTTCTGGATATTAGTAAGAGCTAAGGGAAGTTAATTCCAAATGAGCGGGCCAATTACACGAAAAAAGCGACCATAGTTTTCGGCTCGATTTAACCAGGAAAGTTCGATTAAACGATTGGCAACGTGTAAATATGCTGACCTTAGAGTAAGCTCTTATGAAGGAATGTTTTAAAAATAACATAATCACATACATTTTGGAAAACAAAGGTGGGAACTTATACTTTCATATAGGTATATGAAAGTATGAGTACTCACCTTTTGTTTGATTAAATTTAAGTACATTATTATCCATTCTATGTTGTTGTAATCAAAATTATAACGACGTGTTTACGTTTTGTTTTCAAAATTTGTTGAAATGGTTGAACAAACACGAATATTTTATGACTTAAAATTGCCTAATGAGTCACATTCAGTAAATAATAACATTAACTTTACTACGACTGAGCTTTCAAAGTTTTATAGGTCAAGTGGAGTGTCAGATTCTTCACAGAACCGCAAATGAATCCCTCTCACTCCGAACAGTGTTTCAGGCTAGATAGAAAACATCCCTCGTTGAAATCGTCGCTCAGATTCGGGTAAAAACAAAAATAATATCTTTGAAAATTTAAAATTTATTAAATTCTACTTGTAACAACTTTTTTTTATCGATTTCTGTGAATTCCTAAAAGCAATCACCCTTTCGGACCAAAAGAACATTGGATAAAAAAATGTGATATTGTGAAAGGTAAATAAATTTAATAAAAAGTTAGTTAAGAACATAAAATATTGTTATTAACTAATGTTAATAATTTTGGGCTGAACGCAAACATGCTTTCTTTGGGACTTCATTTAATGTAATCATTAGCTTTAACGTTATGTTAAATCAGATTTTTATCGCAATAATACAATATTCAAACAAAATGTACCCACTCAAAAAAGTGAACCAATGGTACTTAAAACTATTTTATAATGCAAAAACTGCGTTACTCTTTTTAATGAAAATAATTTATAAAGGTTTCATTAACAACTGTGAATAATTTTCAAGCGGGTGGTGTCTAGCCTCGGAAAAAAATGTTATAATTAAAAAAATTTTGAAAGCTCCGCAACATCGTATTACTACGGTAGGCACTTCATCCGAGTCGGTAGAGGTACGCCCCTGGTGTATCCTCTGGGCGTGATTATACCATTAAATGACGAACCCAATTTATTAAATTAATCCTCGGTGACACAATAAACTCACCGTGAACTCACGATAAAAACGGAGATAGCAGGATTTAATGAGATCCTTACATTCGGTTTATGTTTTTTTTACGACGAAATAAATAAAATACTCATAAGCAAAGCAATAATAATCAAAACATCATTCGGAACGTTGAATTATATATCCTAGTACGGATAATTTCTAATTTCATGTGAATTAAATTGAATCTTGGAGGTGATGAGATATTAAGTTCCAGATATTTGGTATCTTGCATCAATTTTCTGTGATGTAACTAACAGAGTATGAGTGTTAAACTTGATATTGGGCATTAAACATGATGACCTGACGACATGAAAAATTCGCGGTTAAAAAATTCCAATTAAAAATTGTTATGAGATCGGTTGGCTTCGTTCAATTTTGGTGTTTCGAGTCGTTTTCGTATATTTAGTTAAATTAAAATATCGTGTTATTTAAAGTTTTGAACAGGCTTTCAATATTCAAGATAACAATCAGTTTGTTAATATGAGAATCTATTAAAAACTACCGACTGCTGTTTCTGTACTGAGTGAAGAGTTTTTTCAGATATTTTAGGGCTCCATCCCAGAAGTGGCTGTCAAATTCAACAAAAGGCTGTTGCCCACAATTTTTTCGGGGTTATCAATTGTGTACTATAATAATAAAAGTGGAAACGCACAAAATTTAACTAACTATCGACCAATTTCCCTCATTTCAAATATTGGAAAAATATTTGAAAAAATCGTAAAATCTCAACTAATGGAATTTATTGAAAATAACAAAGTACTTCACGAAAATCAATATGGATTCTGAAAAGCGCGCAGCACACAAGACGCGATTGCAAATGTCACATCACGCATATATAAAAACCTTGATATGAGCAATAAATGTTTAGGTATTTTTATAGATCTGAGAAAAGCGTTTGACAGCATATCCCATAAAAAACTTATGAAAAAATTAGATAATTTGAACATTAATAAAAACGTAGCAAATTGGATAAAAAGCTACCTAAAAAATCGCCCTCAATGTGTCAAAATAAATAAAATTTATAGCGATGAAGAGACATGTGAATATGGAATTCCACAAGGTACTGTGCTAGGTCCTATATTATTCATCTTATATGTAAACGGGATATTCTCACAGTCACTTCATGGTAGTATAACCTCTTATGCCGACGATACAGTACTTATTGAAAGTGGAATCACATGGCAAGTAGTAAAACAAAAAGCAATAGAAGACATAAACATACTTAAACACTGGTTTGATATAAATCTACTATCTCTTAATAGTGAAAAAACTTACGTTAAACCATTTACAATAAAATCAAAGGACGTTCCGGTAAATTTTGATATACATGACAATTCTAAAGATCACAAAAAAAATAACTGTAAAATAAACTGTTCCACATTAAAAATTTCGAATAAAATTAAATACTTAGGAATAACAATAGACAAAAACCTGAACTGGAAAGATCAAATCAACCTTACCGTTAACAAAATAAGGAAATTAATTTACATATTTTTAAAAATCCAAAACTTTCTCTCATTAGAAAATCTAACATCAGTCTACCATGCTATAAGTACAGTCAAATCTCCAATACTCTGTGGTAAGCTGCGGAGCTGCATACAAAACAAATCTACTCCCTGTTGAAATTGTGCAACGTCTAATTATAAAAATTATATTGAAAAAACGAAGAGATTATTCAACTCACCTTATTTTTGAAGAATTTAAAGTATTAAAATTTAATGATCTAGTTCGAAAAAATATAATAATCCAAATAATAAAAGAAAAACAAAATCGTAGCTTTTTAACTCAAAGTCGTACTCGTCAAAAACATATATTTCCAATACAAAAATGTAACACCTCTTTAGCACAACATCATTACACATATCTAGGAAAAAAATACTTCAATAGCCTACCTGAAAAAATAAGAACAATCGAAGACGGTAAATGCCTACTAAAAGCAATTAAAGAGCAATTTAAAGTTGAAATAACAAATTGATAAAATTTATCATCATAACTTATATAACTTATAAATTTGTTTTTTTAAAGTATCTACCACAATTAAATTAAAAGATACAAAATATATTTTGTTAATATATTTTAAATATTTTCTCATCCCGATACTCGTCCCTCTTGTAATCACAAGCGGCTGCTTCTATAGGGTCATGACAGGCTTTCTTGAATCTAGCATCGGTAGAGCCCCGTGCCTATGCTGGCAACTTAGGGTCACAACAAGCGTAACAAAGAGAGGCTTGTTGGGAATTGAAGAAGATTTTATTGTCCGTTGAATTACTTTTAGACGTCGTTTATACATGACTAATTCATTTATCTTTTAACACAATACATACAATATCTTTAACCAATCCAAAAACTGAACCAATCGAAAAGTCATCAAAACCCAAATACGCGAAACATAAAACTGCTCTGAAAACAACAGTACCTGTAAAATTCTTGATTAAATTAAATTTATTTAAATGCCAAAATAATTTAATCCAGCAAGTGGGCAAGTTTGTTGTTCTAAGAAATATCATCTGTCTTTATGCTCCTGGGACTCAAACAAATACCAAAGTGGGCCTTCCCTGACATATTTAGCCCGACCCTACTTCGTTTTATTCATAAAACGTTTTCATTTCAATTAAATATTCAAATAAGTGATTTATTTTTGTTTTGTAACATTTTTGTGGTATTTGTAAACAAGTTTGATGCTTTAAGCCGTTAAAAAAATCGTATGAATATACAAAGCGCCTGAAAATATTAATAAAACAGCTTTTCAAAATGAGTGAGTATGAGATTATATTGTATGTAGGTACGTAAATTCATTATTCTTTAAAATAAAATACCAAAATTAAATTCAGAAATCAAAATAAATAAATAGCTCTGGTCAGAGAGATGTTTTTTGTTGGTAGTATCTAGTATCAGAGTCATATACTTTTTTCGTAAAATTTTAGCGCATGAGTAACAAAATTTTGTAACTTAATTTGATCACCGCTTTTCCGTTTTATTCTCTGTTTTACTTTTATTAGGTAAGCGCACGTGATTCACTTAATATTCAGGATGGTCACTTTTTTTAACTCGAGGGCAGAGATAACACATAATTTATAAGATTATTTATTATTACCGTCTAAAATGATAATTTTTAAATGAAACACAATTTTTTTGCAGAACGATTTGTTGTTTGGTAGTCTTAGATAATAAGACTTTTTTCAAAATAAACAAATATTTTAACAAAACAAAAAAACGACTTAAAAAAATGCACTAAAAAGCAAAAAAAAAAAAATTTTATTCTTCTGCAACTTAATAATCAACTTAATTTTTCTACTCATCAATATGTAGGTACGATTGCTATTGTTGGATTCGGTGTCAGAAAAGGTAGGTTTGTCGCGCGTGCGACACAAGCACATCTCACCTATAACTATGTTTGCAATTATAAACCTACCTTGGCTGACACTGACTCCAAAAATAACAATCGTACCTACATATTGATGAGTAGAAAAAGTAAGTTGATTATTAGGTTGTAGAAGAATAAGATTTTTTTTTCTTTCTAGTGCATTTTTTGAAGTCGTTTTTTTGTTTTGTTAAAATTTTTGTTTATTTTTTGATTTTTAGTGAATCTGAAGTACACTAACTGTCTGAATATAGCAGACCTACTAAACGTGCTGCTCTTATGAGACAGACATTATTTGACCATAACGGCGTTACAGTAGGTGACTCAAAGATCCGGATAGTCTATAATAGATTCGGCCGAGTATCGTTAATTTCCAAAGTCCAAAGTCCGTTAATTTGCTCCTAAGAATTGAAGTGTTCCGTTACTTTGTCATGGATCCCATAATCAGAACCTTACCAAACTCTCATCAAACTACTCTTGAAGTACATCCTTTCCAATAAAAAAATACGAGTGTGCTGCATATAATTTATTTATTTATTTACGGAAAAATAGTCCATTAACATTATAACAACAACACTAATAACAAGCGTGCGTAAAGGCCCGACCCGCCTAGCAATCGATCACGGTTCGCATCGATTACATTATTCGCAAAACATTGTTTGTAACAATCACCACTTTTTGTAACGCATTCACCAGCTTAACCCCCAAGTGTCAAGCGTGCGTAAAGAAGTTTTACTTCAAAAAAAGAATCATCGAAATCGGTTTGCGTAGTATTGAGTTATTCGTCCATTTGTCGCGCACACACTTATTGCAAATTTAAGACTTATAAGGTTTTCTCATGGATTGCATTGTCAGAACTGGACCAAAATTAAAATTGGACCACACGGAAAGCACCAGCTTTAAAGTAAAAAAGATAAATCAAAATCGGTTCACCCAATCGAAAGTTCTGAGGTAACAAACATAAAATACCGTCGAATTGATAACCTCCTCCTTTTGAAGTAGTTTAAAAACGACAAAAAGAGATTTTCTTTCGTTAAAAATTATATTTTAAGGTTAAGCTTTAAGATAAATTACTGATTTCGATTAATTAACCACGAATCAACTCAAATTATGAATACCAAAAAATATTTAAAAAAAAAATTAAGTTTGCGTATAACCTATGTCCGTAGTGATATGTAAGGCACAATAAGAATATGCACATTTTTTTGCTTTTTTATTCCTGGTTATAAATTATAACCCCCAAGCATATTAAACCTATTTCCCAATCCTTAGAAAATATTAGTAAAGTATCATCTAATTAGCAGACCAACACGAATTTAAATTTTTAATTTTCGTTTAGTTGGTAAGAATAAACTACGAAAGAGCTTCAACATATTTTTAGCACTAAATCATACATAAGTATCTTCTGTGATAACTGCTAAACCAAATATTTTCATTTCCAAATATCTACAAATGATAAATTTGTTCGTTGAAAGTAGAATAATTAAAAAAAGCATATCGTTGTATGCGAAAAAAAGTAGTTTGTTTTTTTTAATGTACAAATATCCAAATACGTGATCTTAACATCATCAAAGAGTGCACTCATCTCTCCAGGAACATTTCCGAATAGCTGCAGTATCTCGGTAGGTAGAATAGTTGGCGATATTTATGCTTTATTAATTAAAATGTAGTTGATATCTAAATTAAATTTGATGATTCCACAAGTGTTCTTATGGCCCTAATTCATGGAGACATTGACATAATTATTGTTATAAGCCTGAAAAGATGTATGTCTGAGAACAGTTTTATTATATCTACAGATTAAATGTCAATTTTCTATTTCCTAAATGATCTTATTATGGATAATCCCATTCTTCACTACTTGTCAGCCAGTGACATACAACGTATTGCTTAGTTAAAGTTTAATTGATTGAAAACTTTAAAAGATGCGTATTTTTCTAAATATTATTTGTATTATAAATATTATAAACATTTTCCATTACTTTATAGAAGAAAATCTAATGATATTGGTTTCGGCAAAGATTTTGTTTTGCAGGCATCAAAGCAAGCAAAACCCTCATTTTGGTACTTTGTGCTTCAACCACCTTAGTTTGAGTACTAAATCTGAAAAACTAGAACACCGGGTAGTGGAAAGCAAATACGAAAGGTATAAAGAGATTCAAGAGAAAGAGAATACCTATATACCTGCCTTTTACTTACTGCCTAGATCTCTTATTTTTAACAAAAGATTGACGCTTGTCTGAAGTTTGTACATTTTGCTCGAAAATACAGTCCTTTGTACAATTTTTGTCTCTTATTTCTAGCAGCTTCTATCTTTTAACATCTCTTGTACCCTGGGGACTCGAAAAAAGGAGTTTTCGGTGACAATAAAAAATTTAGAAAAAGGGTGCCAAATGTATCTCCCATTCCAGTTTATCAACTTAGCACTTAGAAAAATTGTCCGATACGAGCAGGGTCAAACCCGAAAGGGGTTAGATAAAAAAGTTTTGATCCATGAAATAGGAAATAACAGTAGTGTAAGGAAATTATATACTTTACCATTTGATTTGAATATGATATAATATAATATACCTTGTCAGATGCCAACTAGAGTATAACTCTACGTTATGGTCTCCATTTCAAAGTGTTCATTCCGACAGCATTGAAAAGATTCAACATATTATAAGGTCTTGAGGTTTATAAACTATAAATTGCATACTCTTGTAATATATAATTACTATGATTATAATTACCTACTAGATAGAAAGACCCTATTTATACTTTCAGAAATAAGAATTAACACAGGTTTAATATTATTACATAAAATACTGTATTAAAAAATTAACTGTCCCGAATTACATTAATTAATCAACAATCATTTCCACAAAATATCTTACCAACATTTACTACCCTTTTACTTTAACAACACCAGGTTACTATCTTACCAAAATTCCCTGATTCCGAGGCTTCACAATCTCGGAAATAAATATCTGATCTAGGAGATGTTTTTCACCTCAAGAATAACTAGTAAAAACATTGTTTATTCCAATTCTTTTATACATCTAGACATAAATAGTCTTAATAAATAGTTTCTGCAATTTTCTCCCACCATTCTCCCCCATTTTTTCCCACCATCTCCCACCATTCTCCCCCCCCACCCCAAAATCTCCCATCCCACTACACCCACCTATTAATTTTTGTACTTGAATAGAATTTTTAAGTTAGTTTTAAGTTTGCTCGAGAATGACACGGATGTGTCGAAACCGGTCGTAGAAAATTTAAAATTAAAATAAAAAATGTACATTGAAAATTTAAACTCTTCAAAACAAAATTGTTTACGAGTATATTGCATTTTTTTAATGATAGACTTCTTATCATTTTTACCAATGTATTTTATTTCATTTCTTTTGTTGTTTAATTTTTTTTCATTATATTATAATTTCTTTATGGTTTTAGTTTTAAAGTATTTAAAAGAACTGTGTTGCTTAACTCATAAACAAAGAATATAAAAGCCCATATTGGTATGTAATTAATAAATAATATTGTTTCTTATTATGAAGTACATATACCTAATACATTTTAAAGGGACATACGAAGTATCTAATTTAATATTGTCTAACAAGTCAAACATTTTAACATTACAGATAAAGTTATTCAGAGATGCATTTTCCATTTTCATTCCTGAGCTCTTTGGTATCAAACTTTTTTTAAAATTAGTTTATTATGATGTCCCGCTTACATATTTTTATATTTCTAATTCACAGTCTGTTATGGGTTGCCCATAAATCGTACGAACGGACTATACAAGCGGCAAGCAGCTGTTGTCACGTGCACAGTACATGTCCAGCCCCGCATGTTATTGCTGTCCCTCTCAGGTTAGCAGAAGACATTACCTTATATGGCCACACGGCGCGGATTCCAGCCAATGGCAGAAGACATTACCTTATAGGGCACACGTTCGAGTCATCCGTCTCGCTCATCACGGGCAGAGAGCTCTGGCCACCGATCGCCGAAGCAAGAGACATATTCCAGAGAGCGGCGCGAGCGGTCGTACGCACTACTACGTACTGTCGGGCAGTATGCCACCCTTCGACGCGACTAATTAAGTCTTCACCTACGATTCAAGTATGGCGCTATCACCACAGCAGCCTTTATAATATAACAGCCGCCTATATAATCCTACTGCCCCCTATTTAATACCATAACATTAGACGCGCCCGGCTTTTAATCCGCCTACGTGCCGACGAGCCGAGTAATTCACCACGGCCGCCTACCATGGCCGCCCAGACGCGCCCGGCTTTTAATCCGCCTACATTGCCGATAGCCGCGTAATTCACCGTTATCGCCCACCGGTTCGGTAAGCTGGCCGAATCCGCCCACCATGACGCCGAGAAGCCGCCCACGCACCCCGAGCCGCCCCGTTCCTGCACATGGTCCGTGAGCTTTGCTCTAGACCTCTCCACTTCGTAGGGAAGCTGCTTGCATCCGTCCGACGCCACGTGAGATTCTAAACCCTCTTATAGTCTTTCCGAGCCTAAATTCAGTAGCATTTCTAGTGCCTCACTCTCTCTAATGCTAGGCCTTAAACTGCTTACCTGGTTGCCTGTAATGTTCACCCTTGCATTATTGAATACATTTGAATTGTGACTAAACCTTGTTTCATTGGAGTCAACCATCGACAGGCTCGGAGGAGCCCTACTACCCTGAGCTGAGCCTTCCAAGCCGAGGCATATGGCCCCCGGGGGGCCTGCTTAACACTTGTCCCCCCCCGGGAGGGACATATTTCTGGAGACCAGAAGTATAACACTGGACCCTACGTGGCTTCAGTATCACCCTGGCCCCAGGAAGTATAACACTGGCGCGCCAACTGGGCCGAAGTCTTGTCGATTGTTGTCTCCCTAGAAACATAATTATGTAATCTTAGCTATAAATATTTTATATTTGTGCTCCCATCAACAACGGTAGCTCTGTGTGAATTATTCTAAACGTCGCGAGTCCGTCGGCTAGTGCTATTCGAGTGTTAGGTATTTTAAACATCGCTTATTACCGTAACGTTCTCACGCTATTACGTTTCTATCGCGGCAGTCAGAGTTGTTCGTCATTCGCGCGGAATTTTTTTTGATTGAGTAATGAAACTCGTTATTTTGAATCTCCACCTGCGGGCTGTATAAGTTGTATTATTTCTTCCTTGAAGAGCAGCGGTTGTTTCCAATAAAAAAGAAATTTCTGCTGTCGAGTAGGTTTATCCGCTCGTTTCCCTGTAATAGGAAGATGTAATAACGACTGCCAGCAACTGCTCTCGTCTTCTATTATTCGTCCGAAATTTTTTTTTGGCTTGTTCATTATATAAACGCAAAATCATGGAGGCCACCATACCAATAATGGTTAGAATATTAAATTTCGAGAAAGCAAACGCGTCGGTAATAAGAAAAATGTTGATAGATAGAGGCGTAGTTCCCAAAAGAGCTTTGTTGTCTTTACGGAAACATTGTGTTGAGTTTAACGAATCCCGGAAGTTGAATTATAGAATAAACGTTAAACGAAAAGTTCAATAAATAATGAGTACAAGTTATAAAGTTAATTTTCTTTTCTCTCAATAGGAAGTTTAAAACACAAAATGGAAAACGACGTTACATAATGTTATAAAAGAGAAATTTTTAAGCAACGAAATTTAAAATCCAAAACAGAATAAGTTAATATGGAAAGTTTCCCTTGTAATAATAGTTAAAGCCACAATTGTTATTTTTCTTCATAGAAGTTTTGATTTATTGTTAATACATTATAATAAATTAGAATTGTAATTTAATGTTTCGTTGTAAATCATGAGTGTCATGAACCCACGATATAGATCGTATATCATTGAATTATTAATACTCCATATTACACAAATTAGAAAACACAATGTTGTTAAAGTAAAAAACGTTCGGGAAAGGCAACGTGTATATAAAATGTATATAAATAAGGCAACGTGTATATAAAATGTATATAAACAAGGCAACGTGTATATCAATGTATATAATTGGCTAAGTTTTTTTTGTTAGTTTAAGTTTCTCAAAATCTATCTGAATTGCTTTCGTACTAAAGTGGTAGAAAATTAAATAAATTAGTAAAAAACAGTAGGACATCATTAAAAGAATAAATTCCAAACTACAAGGTATATGTTACTAGTTACTTGATTTTTCGAATGATTATCTAAGGAAGGTTTAATAATAAAATTTTGTATATGCTATAGGTATTTACCATAGAGACAGTATTGGAACATGTTTTGTTTTTAATCGGGACCATCCCACTCTAAATAGTAGTATGCGGAAAATAAAATAGACCATCGTTGGTAAAGACACTTCAGTAGAAGCAAGTGAATAGCATCATATGTTCAAATTATCGATTAAAAATAAAAAATAACGAAGAATTTTTAAAGTGAAATCCTTGTCAAATATAACAGAATAAACTCTCGAACAAAGAACATTTAAATGTTTAGCTTCAATTAAGTTTTTTTTATAAGAATGTAGGAATGATTTCGGCAACAAATTTACATGAATGAATAACAGTATAATGGAATTCAGGATAGAAAAGATAAAATAAGTTTTTTTTAAGACATCTGTGGAAAATTATTAAAACATAGAATTAAAAATAAACTACGACAGTTAAATCGATATTGTCATTGTCATTTAGTAACAAAAAACAAATAGTGAATGGAATCCAATTAATAATGTCTTACTTGTAATGAAGGAAAGGGTTACAAAATTATAAGAAATTGTCTTCTTCATTTTTTCTCGTATTCATAAATATGACAACGTGATCGTTGTAAGGAAATTATATCATATTAGATATTGAGTTAATAAACTCAAGAAATGTACTACGGATACATAGGTACCCGCGTATACAATTCTGGTTTCGAACCGCTATAGGAATGCCTTCCTCAGAATTCGGGCAAAGTGGGATTGTTAAGATGTGAAATCTTGGACAAAAAAAAAAAGAAATTTGTGATATAGGAAAGAATTGGAAATAGAGAATTAACCCCTCAAGTAAGCTTTAGGTAATTGAAAATTCGTATAGTTTTGACATAGCTATTTTAGAAAATGTCATGGCGCCCTTATATGTATAGTGAAATACAATGGAATTTTTTTTTTAAACAAAATAATAGTAAAGTAAACAATAGATAAAAAAGTTATGAACAGAAAAGTTGAGATTAAACTGAGACTTATAGTGAAAAGTTATTAGTAAAAAAAGTTATCATTGGATAATATTGTTAAATTAAGAAGTAAATAAATAATAGACATGGAATTTTTTAAAAAGGAGTTTTCAAATAATCAGTCAAACAATTAAAAGTTTTAAATTTTGAAAGTTGTAGTAAGAAGCAACGTCGTTAGCAATTCAGTTATGATTCAATTTTTTTTATGTATATAAATTGATAGCTTATAACATGTAATGTTAAAGGTAAACACACGAATTGAATACTTAGGTATTTGAGCGACTTAGTCAGTGTGTATAATGCATCGTATAGCGGTGTTATAAAATCTGTGTTATTAAAATTTGGAAACGATTCCTGTTAAATATAGAGTAACCTTTAAAGAGAAATTTTATAGAAATTGTAGTAACATAAATATTAAAATAATTAATGAAGTTCTGTTTTTTTGGATATTGTGTTATTTTTATGTGTTGTTTTTGCCGAAGCACAGGCATTTGAGAAGGGTACTGTATTTTTCTCATTTGTGTTGGTGAACTAAGGCAAGGTTACGGTTCTCTGAACGTAACGGTGTGGCCACACGGAGATAGACGTTTGCAAACGTATCTCTTGAAAACACGAGAGGATTATAGTATAGCCTGATAATTATACGACGCTATAGGAGAGATCCTTATAATATGCCAAACGCTATAGGAGGTATCCTTATAATATGACCGACGCTATAGGAGGCGTATCCTGAGAATTACACGGAGAGGAAAACATAAAAACAGAACAGGGAATGGAAATTAGTCCATCAGTAGGAAAAGAAATTGGTTACAAATTATAATAACACAGTAAATTTAAACAACGAGGTGCATGTATTGTATTGTCCTCTACATAAGGTTGTAAAATGCGAATATGTATCATTTTCATTTGATTACATGACTTAGTCAGCATTATTATCCATCATTGGATGACCTAAATAAAAAATTGTAAATTTATTCACGAGGTACATGTATTGTATTGTCCTTGATATATAACCCAAGGACGTCATGAACCCTTGTTGTTAGTACGAGGTTATAACGCATATAACTTAACCTTTGTTATTAGAGAAGTATACGATTCCCTTCTTAATGGATCGTCATCACAAGTGTTGACAATCCGGGACGCCGGTATGTCTCCACGTGAAGACTTATTATTATTTTTATTATGAAAAAAAGAGGTAACTCACCTTACACTAGTGAAATTACTGATGCGATATTTAGTTCATTTATTGTAATGACTATTATTGGTAGTAATAATTTATTACTTTTCCATCCTAGTGCGTAGCCACTTAGGTTGTTTTTTTTAAAAAAATTTTTTTTTTTAAATTTATATATGAATATGGTTACATAAGTATATAAATTCGTCTAAGAAACACGACACGATACACTGATTGAGGGCGTAGTTCAAGGAACCCTAAATTAGGCTAGGTTTTTCATTAGAAAAAACTGCGTTAGGTATTCAGTATCCTGCCCGGGACCGAAGTAGAGACCTAATTTCTATTTTTGTGGAACAATTTGCATTCTAAAAATTACTTAATTTTAGTTGCAATGAAAGAATATGCAAGCATATTCTTTTCTTTTCGTTGGCAAGAGACGGCATAAGAAAATTCTTGTACAAGTGGTAGGTATAAAGGCACCTAGTTCTCATACTGGGGTACGTCATTGAGTAGTAAGAAAACTTAAGAACCTGGTGGTTGTAAATAACCTTGTGTATATAAAATATAAGGTCATGTATAAATGGAAATATCATTTTAATTTTAATTTTATTTTTTGTCTTTTTTTTTCGGGTTTTTCAATCTCTTTCATTGTCGAATTATTCTCACATGTAGGTTAAATCGTTATGGTATTGGACATCTCACACGTTGCGATATAGGAGAAATTGGGGCGGTAAAACGTTCACAATCGGGTAGTTACCCACTCCTTAACGGGGTATGTCTCAATTCTAGCGTATGTTGGAGTGAATTCACGATGAAAAGGCAATGGAATAATTATATTACCACATTTTTGTTATCAGAATAGGCCCAATAGACAACACTATTCGGTTCACATAGGTTGTGGTGGTATCGAATTTTAACCTTCTTCCGCGATCATATAACAACGGTTACTCGTTGTGTGGTATTATAGAGCTGTTACAAGTCCGATAGGATGGAACTTGGGTATCGACCTAACGTGTCATTCGGCTGATAGCTATAATCCAAAGCGTGATAGGATGGCTAAACTCCTTAGAATTAGAGCAGGAAGATTGTTGGAAACGCGAATTTCCGAACAATTAAAGTATATATGATTCCGGTGTTAGGAAGAAATTCGTTACTCAATTAAAAAAATTTTTCCTCTTCTAATAACATTGTCGGTAGTATTAAATTTTCGTATTTTTTGTGTAAAAATACGTGGCGTTGTTGTTATTTATTTTAATTTTTTTTTTCTTTCTTCTCTCCTTACGTAGTCAAACCCTGAGAGTTTAAGTTGAGTTGAAACAAACTCGAATGGAAAGTTATTTAACAAAATCGTACACACACACATAGAGTTTTTGGTGGGTAAACAAATGTATATTCAAGTGTTAATTATGATAAATGTAATTAATTAAATTACTATATAAATATTTTGTAAACACGTAATTGATTACTTCGGTATCAATATGGTAAGCCAGCGTGTAAAGTCCTTGCCATATCAGGACGCAATTGTACGGTGTTTTGTAACTTGCTATATCACTGTATTCAAATAAGGAATAGTACTTCTCGTAGTAAGAAGATTTAAAAGTATGCACCCAGTTGAGTAAATTAGCTCGGTAATGTCATAAAGTTATGTCATTCGGGTCTTATTGTTCTTATTAGAGAATAATGTAATTGCACTTATGGTCATTACGGTTCGTCTGGTTATTTGGTGGGAACACCTAGAGGGTGTCCTATGTGGTTTCGTCGAACGCAAGTTCACCGTGAGGATTCCAAGGGATCTATCCGGTTGTCTATGTCGTTGCGGCAAGGGTGTATTTCTAGTACACCAAGTACAGCGCTGTACGGGTCACCGAGGGTGAGTCGAGAAAACATGAGAGGATTCATATTATGCCTGAAAATTAATATTCATGATAGGTTTTGTAGCATTACCTTACAATTAAATGCGAACATGAGAGGATGGTCGTTTATGCCTGATAATTAAATGCAAACCAGACAAACCATGACAAGCTGAGAGTGCGGGAAACTAACATTTGGGTTGGAATTGAATTGTGAAAATAGCATAAAGTGTATAAAAACAAGTTGTATAATTTAAAAAAAAAAATTCTATTGTAAGACGCGAATATGAGTGATTTCGATCATTTCATGACATTGGTCAGCGTACAATATTCCATAACAGGAATAAAGTGTATAAAAACAAAGTTGTATAACTTTAAGAATTCTATTGTAAGACGCGAATATGAGTGATTTCGATCATTTCATGACATTGGTCAGCGTACAATATTCCATAACAGGAATAAAGTGTATAAAAACAAAGTTGTATAATTTTAAGAATTCTATTGTAAGACGCGAATATGAGTTGGTTTCGATCATTTCATGACATTGGTCAGCGTACAATATTCCATAACAGGAATAAAGTGTATAAAAACAAAGTTGTATAATTTTAAGAATTCTATTGTAAGACGCGAATATGAGTTGGTTTCGATCATTTCATGACATTGGTCAGCGTACAATATTCCATAACAGGAATAAAGTGTATAAAAACAAAGTTGTATAATTTTAAGAATTCTATTGTAAGACGCGAATATGAGTTGGTTTCGATCATTTCATGACATTGGTCAGCGTACAATATTCCATAACAGGAATAGTGTTGGAAATTTTTTGTCTAATTTTAAGATTTTTTCATGGTAGAAATCCTTCTCGTAAGGGTCATGTTTTCTTTATTTCTTCATTCGCCTTCGTTAGCGTGTCTTGTATCGCACTAGGTACGTCATATTTTTTTAATTTCTTGAGAGAGTTGGCAACCTTTGTTCAGTTTATTGCTAGTTTTTTTTAGCTTGGCTCACAGGTAGTTAAAATTTTGTTGGCTCTTAGGTAGGGAGTGTTTAAATCCTGGTGAAGAGGTAGCTCTGTACCTCACATTGTGGCAACCATCGCATCACATGCTGTATGGAAGGTCGTGGTCCCCTGCATCAGCCTCGCTGCCTTTTCCCTTCATTTTTCAGGGGGAGGAGGGTAGTGTTATGGGTTGCCCATAAATCGTACAAACGGACTATACAAGCGGCAAGCAGCTGTTGTCACGTGCACAGTACATGTCCAGCCCCGCATGTTATTGCTGTCCCTCTCAGGTTAGCAGAAGACATTACCTTATATGGCCACACGGCGCGGATTCCAGCCAATGGCAGAAGACATTACCTTATAGGGCACACGTTCGAGTCATCCGTCTCGCTCATCACGGGCAGAGAGCTCTGGCCACCGATCGCCGAAGCAAGAGACATATTCCAGAGAGCGGCGCGAGCGATCGTACGCACTACTACGTACTGTCGGGCAGTATGCCACCCTTCGACGCTACTAATTAAGTCTTCACCTACGATCCAAGTATGGCGCTATCACCACAGCAGCCTTTATAATATAACAGCCGCCTATATAATCCTACTGCCGCCTATTTAATACCATAACATTAGACGCGCCCGGCTTTTAATCCGCCTACGTGCCGACGAGCCGAGTAATTCACCACGGCCGCCTACCATGGCCGCCCAGACGCGCCCGGCTTTTAATCCGCCTACGTGCCGACGAGCCGAGTAATTCACCACGGCCGCTTACCATGGCCGCCCAGACGCGCCCGGCTTTTAATCCGCCTACATTGCCGATAGCCGCGTAATTCACCGTTATCGCCCACCGGTTCGGTAAGCTGGCCGAATCCGCCCACCATGACGCCGAGAAGCCGCCCACGCACCCCGAGCCGCCCCGTTCCTGCACATGGTCCGTGAGCTTTGCTCTAGACCTCTCCACTTCGTAGGGAAGCTGCCTGCATCCGTCCGACGCCACGTGAGATTCTAAACCCTCTTATAGTCTTTCCGAGCCTAAATTCAGTAGCATTTCTAGTGCCTCACTCTCTCTAATGCTAGGCCTTAAACTGCTTACCTGGTTGCCTGTAATGTTCACCCTTGCATTATTGAATACATTTGAATTGTGACTAAACCTTGTTTCATTGGAGTCAACCATCGACAGGCTCGGAGGAGCCCTACTACCCTGAGCTGAGCTTTCCAAGCCGAGGCATATGGCCCCCGGGGGGCCTGCTTAACACTTGTCCCCCCCCGGGAGGGACATATTTCTGGAGACCAGAAGTATAACACTGGACCCTACGTGGCTTCAGTATCACCCTGGCCCCAGGAAGTATAACAAGTCCTAGCCATTATCTGCTTTCATTGGTGAAACTGAAATAGATTTTATCATCTGACAATGTAGCGGATTTAATTGTTTATTTATATTAAATAATTTATTAATATTACTACAGTCATATAAAATATTATAATATTCATCAGATTAGTACTTGAAAATCGCAATGTAGGTCCTAAGCTCGAAACAAGATATTGATATTTCATACTAATTGAACAAAAATGTAGCACTGTTTATAAAAAAGATAGTCATTCAAAAAAATGTGAACGGGCCGTTAAGGTATGTCTACTGGACCTAGTTCAGTAAAACCTCTTGCATTGTCCCAGTAATGTATCTTTACTCTGTTTATTTATTTAAGCGCCTGTCAAACATTTTAGCAAAACAAAAATTCATTTCGAATACAGAATTATTAATTCATATAATAATTTTGTTTCCTACATTACCGCTTGTCTGATACATGATAAGTTTTTTTTTTTTTTTTTTTTTATTTTAACGACTATATAAAATAATTGTTACATACAAGATATAATGGTGAAATTAAGTATAAATTATTGTATTTCTTAGTCCTCCTCACTAGGGGGTCCTGTGCCGAGGCGGACTAAAGTTATTTAAATATGGTTTATTTGTCTTCTATGTCGTTTTTAATGTCTTCATTAGGGTTTTTTCATTGACCTCTTTTAGCCATATTTTTATTCTTGATTTGTATTCATTAGGATTTTTTATTAGTTTTATGTCTTGGGGAAGGATGTTATGGAGTTTTGTTGCAAAGTATGTATAGTTTCTTTGTCCGAAAGTGGTTTTATAACTTGGAATATTTTTTATATCGTTTTTATTCGATCTTGTGTTATGCATACATGGTCTAGTAGAGGATTCATTATTTTTGAAAAGCTTCAATAATATATTTTTGGCATATATTTGCTGTACATTTGGTACGTCGAAGCTATTGAAAATTTCAATTGAAGGCGTTCTAATTGGTACTTTCAATATGGTCTTTATGATTCCTTTTTGAATCGTATTCAGGTTGTGGAGGTACGTATGTGTAGCAGATCCCCATCCTATGATTCCATATTCAATTCGAGAATGACACAACGCGTAGTAGACCTTTTTCATATCATTTTTATTTACCACGTTTCTTAGATTTTTAAAGAAATATATAAGGCTTGTGAGTTTTTCCGTAATACCTTTAATATGTAGGTCCCATCTAAGATTTTCGTCAATTATTACTCCGAGATATTTTATGTTTTGCGTTTTTTCTATGACGGGGCAGTTACATTGTATATTATTTCCATGGCATTCGTGTAGTTTTAGTTCTAGTGATTTTATTGGTTGGCTCCGTGCGTTTATTGAAAATGTTATATATTTAGTTTTGCTTATATTAAGGGTAAGCGAGTTGATTTTAAGCCAATTTTGAAGTGCACTAAGCCCTTGTTCAGCCTCATTAAATGTATCCGTCCAATTTTCTTCTTGAAATAATAAAACAGTATCATCAGCAAAACTGATTATGTTTCCTTTAATGATAAGGTTATGTAAATCGTTGATATAGATAATGAATAGAATCGGTCCCAGTACACTTCCTTGAGGAACGCCATAGTTTAAAGATAGTAGTTTGCTCTTTTGTTTACCAATTTGTACTTGTTGTTCTCGCCCTGTTATATATGACTCTAATAAGTTCATTGTTGTTTCGGCCATTCCTATTTTTTTTAGCTTAGTTAGTAATATTTTATGGTCTATTGTGTCAAAAGCTTTTTGAAGATCTATGAATAAAGCCAAACACTTTTTCCCATCATCTATGTTTTTTATGGCTATGCTTGTTAGTTTTTCTATGGCATCATTGGTGCTTAGATTTTCCCTAAAGCCATATTGGGATGGTGATAATAATTTGTTTTGTTCAAGAAATTGAACAATTTGCTTCTTCATTACAGTTTCCAAGATTTTTAAGAAGGAGCTTAAGAGGCTTATGGGTCGGTAATTATATATATCCTTTTTGTTACCACTTTTATGTATGGGTATAACTGTGGCTTTTTTAAGGCAAGAGGGGAATACATTCGTAGATATAGACAGATTGACCAAGTATGTCAATGGGAAGGTCAGCTCATTTTGGAGTTGTTTTATTGTTTTATTTGATATTATATCATTTCCGGATGATTTATTAACATTAAGGGATACAATTTCATTTCTGATTTCAGTATTGGTTACATCAGTTAACTTTAATTTATCTATCTGGTTCATACTTTCCTTTTCTTCTGGTAAAATGCTAGTTTTTGGTTGTCTGATTTTCTTTGCTAATTGTGACCCTATATTAGTAAAACATTCGTTTACGTATTCGAGAATTTTGTCCGGATGCTTTGCGAAAGAGATTTGGGTATTTTCAATTGTTAGTTCGTCTATGCTCTTGTTATGGGATGATTTTGCACTTGTAATTTCATTTATGATCTTCCATAATTTGCGTGGGTCATTGTTACATTCGTCTATTTTTTTCTTATAATAATTTTCTTTGACATTGCGTACAACATTTTTGCAAATATTTCTGTATCTTTTATAATATCGTTGTATAAAAATATCACAAGGATTTAATTTAACTTTCCTGTGTAGCTCATCTCTTTTTCTAATGCAATTTATAACGCTTTGGGTTATCCATGGTTTAAGATGTTGGTTTTTGTGTGAAATCTTTTTTTCTATTGATTTGGTATTTGACATGATGGTTTGAGTTATATATTCAATGAATTTACTCCAGGCATTATTTGTGTCAAGGTTCTCCAGTAGGTTTATCCAGTTTGTATTGAGTAACTGTTGTTTTACTTCATTCCATTCGGTTTCTGTCTTCTGCGCGATAATTGGGTAGGGCTGCGATCTTTGTATTTTCTTTTTTGTAATAGATAATATTGTTGTATAGTGGTCGGTTATAGTAGAGGTGAATATGATAGAGTTGGTTGATTTAATAGTCTTACTGAATATGTGGTCGATGCAAGATTTACTGTCATTGGTTACACGCGTAGGTTTATTTATCAAACTTTTAAGTCCGTGGGCGGCCAGTGTTTGCAGATAATCAGTTCTATTTGGATGACCGTTTTCTAATATGTCAATATTTATATCTTCGATGAGGAAGACATTTTTTGTGTTTTTTAGAAGATTGAGTTCATTAGAAAGCGTTTCAAGAAACTGATTAATATTAGTTGTAGCTGGTGATCGATACAGTGCTAATATAGTGGTTTCGTCACCCACTTTGATTTTCAAACAGTTTGCATTTGGAAATTTTATTTCATTGACTTCAGTTTTAATGTCATCTTTAATGTACACTATCACACCATCATTTTTTGTGTAATTCAATTTGGTTGCATATGAGGTGTAGTTATTAATATGCAAGGGTGAATATTTATCCTTTATCCAGCATTCAGTAAGGATGATTATATCTAGATTCATTTTTAGATTCTTAATTAGTATTTGAAGTTCATCGAAGTTTTTGTTGATACTTCGTATATTTTTATTTAATATATTAAAATTGTTTTTAAGAGTTGACAGTTCATCTGGTTCGTTTGTAGTTATTGTTTCCTTATCCATGTTCTCAGTAGGTATTTCAGTTTGGTGTATTTAAGTAAGTGATTTGTTATATTAATTTATCGAGGTCGTCCAGATGATTTACGTACAAAATTTTTTGATCATGACCTTTACGAACCATTATTTTCCCATTTTTAATCCAAACAAATTCATATTTTTTTTCTTTTGCTAATTGTTTTGCTTTCCAAAGCAACTCTTTTCTGTAGGGACTAATAACTTCACCGATGTATACTTTTTCGTTTGTCAAATCCTTTAGTAAATCAAAGTCTAGTTCTCTTTTTTTAGATAGAAGGATGTCTTTTTGTTTAATGTCTGTAAATTTTATGAGGATTTTTGGCGGAGCATTAAGTCTTCGGTCTGTAGTTCTGGTCACATTGCTTATATCAGCGTGTTTGATTTGTATTCCAGCTGCAGATGCGACTTTTTTAATAATTTCCAACAGCTGTTCACCATTTTTTTGTGGAATTCCTGCAATTTCCAGATAATTCAGATTTGATGTATATTCAATTTCATCTAGTCGTAGTTCCAATTTTTTTATTATAGCGTTTTTGCCTACTTGTTCTTTTTTTATATTTTCAAGTTCATTTTGAATTGATTTATTTTGGTTGTTATTTATATCCAATTTTTTTATAATTTCATCATATTGAGCACTAATGTACTCAATACTTTTTATAGATTCCGTATTCTGACATTCTATTTTTTGAATTATATCCTTTTTTAAGGAATCAAACTTTTTGTCGATATAATCAAAAATTTTATCCATAGTTTGTTTGTCCTCTTTATCAAGGTTTGATTTATTGCTACGTGTTTGGGTATTAGACATTTTGTTCACAGTTGACAAGAAAATTGGGTTCAAAAATGCAAAGTAGTTGATAATTAAAAATTAAAGTTTGACACATTACGCAGGAATATTTTACATTACTTACCCATGCACCAACAACCGAAATTAATATATTTTACGAGTTTAATGATTAATTATTAAATGATCACGAATTCACGAGATTAAGACGTTAAGCATAACGTACATGACCGGTATCACAATACATTTTATTTTACAAATAATTACATTAAAACAATGCAGTTGTGTGATAGAGTTCTATTTCCGTATCTCCCTGCTATGTTATGAACGCGTAGGTAACTCCTATCATAAATACCTTGCTCGAATATTTATATGATTGATTTTCTCAAATTAGCGGAACGCCTTCAAATCCACGAGGAATAAAGCCGGCTGTTAAAGTGTTATTGTGGGACCACCTCAAATTATGACGCCTGGTTGCTTTATGAGCTTTCAACGTATACATACCTAGTCAAGACGGTGAAACAGAAATTGTCAACCATCCAAATAACAGTGGGAATGTACTTAGTTTCTGTTTGTAGACCTCTTATTATTTTCCGCATGTATTGCTGTTCAGATCTAAAAGTCTTAGCCGTGAGCAAATAAACTGTTGTATCTTAGTAAAAATAGTGAGCCTTGGTGGCGTTAAATTTTTGTCTTTTCGGTGACAAGGTTTGTATGGTTCTAAAACGTATTAAATGATAATCTTACAAATATAATACCACAAGGCACGTTTTCTTCTTTTTTTTTAAAACTTTTTTATTCAATTACCACGCAAAATTACTAAGTAGGTACTCGGAGACAGAGGGGCTTAAAAATCCCTATTCGGGGCATTTTGTGAGGGTTAAAGGACAGAGAAAAAGATGGAGTAGAGGAAGTTTGGATCCCATTTCAAGTTTCCAGCGACGTGCGACTTTTGCATTCTAGACACTATGTTTATATTATGGATGTGTCCAAATCATTTCAGTACCCGTTTTTATCGGATGCACGATATCACGAGTGATATAGTAATCATATTATTTTAAGTTTGCATTTCAGTCATTTATTCATTGGACTACGCATACTGCATACATGCATACATGATATAGGCAATGGCTGAAGCTGATAATACATGCACATAAAATGTAATATTATTAGTACATCCGATTATTATTATAGATATTATCTATCAACATTCATATGTTTTCCATCAACCCAATCATTTAATAAATATATTAATTTCCCTGTGTAGTCCATGCGTTTTACTTGTTGTGACTAGCGTAAAAGGGAAAACATGTTTAAATAATAATAATAATATTTCGATAGCGCCATTTTAGTAAAAAACATCACCTCACGGGCGCTGTACTAATAGCTGGCCATGCAAAGAGTCAGAATAAGAGCATGTACAGATGAGACGATTTATGAATTTGGACGAGGCAAGGAGTGTCTGCCAATATTGAAGCTGTTTGGCGGTGCGTCTTCTCTGCCTGCCACTGCAGTGAAACGGCGAGGTTGTTTAGTTAGTTAATTCCAACTACAAAGTAGACATTATAACAACTCATGGCTAAGAAATTGCATCCACCGGTTAACATACGAAACTATATGTACAATGATTTGATCTATGAACGCGATGCTGCGTAAAAATGTACATACGAGTACATATATTGTTTTATTTATACTCCAGGACCATACTTACCTGGGAGGTCCCCACAAATTAACGTTGTTTATTATTTATTTAGAGAAATTTTGACACAGTTCACAGTTTTTACATATGTTATTTTAATCTGGATACATATATTTTAATAATAATATAGAAAAAGTTTCTTACAAAGCTTATTTTGGAAATCAAAAGCAAGAGAAAAATTTTATGATGGGTTGTACAGGATTTTATCAGTATATTTATTATCCTGTTCAGAAGATATATTAGAATAATCCAAGGGCGCAAACTTTGTGATTGTTTATTACTCATTCAAATTCGGTCCCGAAATGTAAAAAGTATCACATTCAGATAAACTGCATTTTAATTACTTTCAGTTTTTAAGAAAAATTAAATAACACAATACTCGGCATGCCAAGATACATTTTAAATAACCGATTTTTGCAACACCTTAAGCATCTTATAAAGAACTAAAATAGTCAACAAACCAAAACGGGCTAGGCAACGTAGAAAAATCAACCCATATTTATAAAATTGCTTAATGATAAACAAACCTGAGGCTGAGGTAAATGCAGACAAAAGTTGTATCAAATTACATTTCAAATCAAATTACAGCTCAAATGATGGATCGAGACGTAAATTACTCGCAAGAAGCCACACCAATAAGTTGGAACAATTCAAATCACAACGAATTATTCAGTATTTGACCAGGCGTCACAGTGTAAAAAGATCCCTGACTAGAAAATAATTACTGGGATCCTGTGGTGTTGTTGTTGCCTAACTTTACATTTTCCAAGAACAAGTTCTTCCCTTCTACTCCATCTGTCTTGGAAAACAGACGTCGAGGCGAGAGTTTTCACAAACAACTCATTTGAATAAAGTAATAATTGAAGGAAACATGGAAAATCATGCCGAAGAAGTTGATTACGTTTGGAAAACTTTTTTTCGAGAAAAATCGGCGAAACGAATTTGGTGAAAATTATAAAGGTTGATAACGCATTTATTTATTTATACAGAGTTTTACAGACGTTCTCACTTGTACGTGAAAAAAATCGAGTTATAAGAACTCGATTAAAATTCAAACAGGTACCTACATCAAATTACAAAAATATGAAATTATAAAACCGTGTAAATCCTTACTCACATGAGGAATATATCAATATAAAGAGACACAAGAGACACCAGAGACACACGTGAATTTGATTTAACAGATGGCGTTGGTTATAAAAGTTTCGTTAGCCACAGCAACGTGTGGCCGGGTTTGCTAGTTTATTCATAATCTACAACATTTTTACTAATTTGCGTCACTCTTTCCCTGAAAACAGTAACTTCTAAGAAAACATTTTTTTACAAAACAGAAACGCATTGATTCAGTCTTTCTCAATTTAACCCCGTGCGGTTATCACTGTGAAGTAATTAAATATTTATTAAATATTAATTAATTAATTCCGCATAAATAATACAGAAACATTATTTTAACCGCAGTTTTAGTTGTTTATCGTCTCATATTTTGTAAAATATAACCGGAATAAATAAAATGGCTACAAGCGCGTCATCCGGGTCGTCTCGGGACGAAAGACGTCTCAAACGTTTAAATGCTAAACTATCAGCTAGCTTTGCAAGCTTACAGTCGGTGTATGACAAGATAAGGAAAGCTTCGGAAAGCAGAAGCAATCGCCAATCTTTTTTGTCAGGCGCAACTACTGTTGAAAAAATTCGTTCTGAATTTATAACAATTTTAGATGAAAAGGTGGATTGCGAACTGGAATTGAATCCGGAAGCAATTGCTGAATACTCTCAATTAAATGCATTTGAAGAACTCTTCGGGGTTATTTAATATACCGAAGCAAATATGCTGTCCAATCCAGTTGCGAAACCTCGCCGTCAAATTAAGTTACCGCCTTTGGAAATAGCGTGCTTTGACGGAAAATTAGATAATTGGCCTCTTTTCTATGAAACATATAATTCGGTTATACATTTGAATGATTCTCTGGATAATACTGAAAAGATGCAGTATCTGATGTCTAAATTGACCGGAAAAGCATTGAATATTTGCAAAATTATTACGCCTACTGGTACAAATTATCAAGTTATTTGGGACGCATTGTGTACTAAGTATAATGATCAACGCGTTCTTGCTGAATCATACTTTGACCGATTGCTGAAATTGCCTCCAGTTAACTCGGCCACGCCCGCTTCTTTAGAGAATTTCGCAGATGCATACTCCGCTAACATCACCGCGCTGAAGCAATTAAAAATAAAAGACCTCGCAGAATTCATATTGCTACAACTGGGTCTTAAACGGCTTGACATAGAGACTGTAAAGGCTTTCGAATCTTCTATTAAAAATAATGAAAATTTACCTTCCAGCGCGGAACTAATCGACTTTGTAAGACAACAGCAACGAATTCTCAACCGCGCGCAATTCACGCAACCGACCTCGAACCGCCTTGGCTCAAATAATAATTATACCGCTAAACCGCTAAAAACTAATTCCGCAAAGGCATTTATTAATGTCGAAAAAATCGATAATCACTCCATCGAAATTTGTTTTTGTTGTCAAAAGGGATCGCACCCTTTATACCAATGTTCTAAATTCATAAGTCTAGAACCGCGCGATCGATTTAACTTTATTAAGTCATCGAATATTCGTGTTTGTGTGAACTGCCTCAGTACTAGGCATATCACGAAAGCTTGTAAATCAAAAAGTACATGCAAAACATGCGCGCTCAACCATCATAGTTTATTGCATTTCAAACAAACTGATGGGCGGAAGTCACAAACAGACCCAATACCATCTCCCGCGTTACAAGCAGATGCCGATAATGATAACTTAAATTCTTTTAATCCGGTTTCGCTATGTGTAACAAATTCATGCCCTAGTGCAAATACTACTGCACTCTTAGGAACGGCTGTTTGCACTACCAGAGACGCTAAGGGCCAGGTACAGACGATACGGGCTCTAATAGATAGCGGCTCCCAAAGGGACATAATTACGCGCAAATGCTGTTCACGCTTGAATCTTACGGTGCGGTCATCTCCAAGTACTTACGTCACGGGAATAGGTGACGTAAGAAATGTGACAAATGGCGTAACTTGCTTAAAGTTACATTCCCGCTATGACATCACTCAGTCGTATACGATTAAACCATATGTAGTAGAAACTATAACCAGTGAGTTGCCTACTGTTAACATTAACCGTTCCTCTTTGTCGTATCTTGACAATTTGCCCTTAGCAGACACAACATTCTGTACGCCCGGTGAGATTGATATTATCTTAGGATGTGACATATTTGCTCGCATTCTAAAGGCAAACAAAATATCAGGTTCTCTCGGCCAGCCATTTGCTATTGAAACCACTTTGGGATATCTCATCTTGGGTACTGCCCCAACGATGATTGAAAACCCAAGTATAAACGCCACGCAATCATTTTGTACGTTCACGCAAAATAATGATTTTTGCCTGTCGCGCTTCTTCGAATTGGAAGACATTCCAGATGAGAAGTTTTTAACGCCTGATGAACAAGAGTGTGAGGACATTTTTAAACTCACTACCTCTCGTGACACGGCAGGTCGTTATATCGTCGCGTTGCCGTTTCGAAACAGTCCCTCTGTTCTCGGTGAATCGTTACCCGCCGCCGAACGCAGGTTTCGATCTCTCGAACGCCGCTTGATATCTCAACCCGCAATAAAGTTAGAATATGACAAAATATTACGCGAATACCTACAGAAAGGGTACATTTCGCCGGTCGACAATTCTGACTTACCTCATTACGTTATACCGCATCATATTGTAGTTCGTGAAGATAAACTTACTACTAAAATTCGCATGGTGCTAGATGCGAGTATGAAATCCGATTCGGGTTATTCGCTTAATGACATCCTACATACCGGAAAGAATTTACAAGGTGATTTGTTTCGCATTATCCTCAATTTCAGATTGTTCGCAATAGCTATAACCGCTGACATAAAACAAATGTACCTACAAATCGTAGTGCAAGAAGAATGCCGTCGTTATCAGCGCATGCTGTATAGATTTAACAAAAGTGACCCTTTACAATTGTTCGAATTTAATTGCGTCACTTTCGGCATGTCTTGTAGCCCATTTTTGGCTATGCGTTCACTGCGTCAACTCGCAACGCATGAAAAACCTCGTTTCCCACTCGCGGCAAACTTGGTGGAAAATGGCTCATTCTACATGGATGATTTCGTCACCAGTTGCTCATCAGTCGAGGAAGCTACCGAGTTGTCGACGGAATTAATTCAGTTATTCGCTGCCGGAGGATTCGACCTTGTAAAATTCTCTTCTAATTCTCCAAAGTTTTTATCCACGATTCCTACAGCTCGTCGTGTTAAGGAACATGTGGAATTTAATCCCGATGAAAACCTAAAAATACTAGGGCTTCATTGGATACCCGCTTCTGATCATTTTGTATTTGTCGTACACACCGACGAAAGAACGTGTACTAAACGAAATATTCTCTCGACGATTGCTCGTCTTTGGGATTTGATGGGTTTCGCCGCACCAGTTGTATTATTGGCTAAGCTGATAATTAAATCTCTATGGGAGTATAACCTGAATTGGGACGATACTCCTCCTGAAACAGTTGTCACACTTTGGCGACAGTTTAAAAAGGAATTGCCATTACTGCAATCTATTAAAATTCCTCGTTTTTTAGGAATCGAACCCCAATGTGTATTAACGCTTATCGGGTTTTCAGACGCAAGCGAACGCGCATATGGAGGTGTTATTTACTTACATGTTTACTGTCCGAATACCGATAAAACCACAATTAATTTATTATGCGCTAAATCCAAGGTCGCTCCGGCTAAGACGATTTCACTTGCGCGATTAGAACTATGTGGAGCGCTAGTACTTGCACGATTAATGCATACGGTCAGTAATACCTACACATCAAATTCAAAAGCTCATAAGACTTTAGCTTTTTGCGACAGCACGGTTGCACTAGCTTGGATAAATTCACCGCCTGCAAAATGGCAGACCTTCGTTGCCAACCGTGTCTCACAAATACAAAACCATCTTGGGGCTGAATGCTTCCATTATATAAGAGGTCAAGACAATCCCGCCGACTGCTTATCGCGGGGTCTTACTCCCGCTCAGCTAATAGACCATCCGTTATGGTTTAACGGTCCCGTATTTGCCCAATTACCTAAAAGTGATTGGCCTTTACAACGTTTTGATACGAAATCGATATCTGATCCACCCGAATTAAAAACAAAAATTTTGATGTCCGTTCAAGACAATAACCGCCCCAAAACAATTGCTCCACCGTTATTGTGTGCACTAGCTTCTCGTGTTAGTTCATGGCCGAAATTAATTCGAATAGTAATTTATGTTTTTCGTTTCATTAAGAAATTACCACGAGCATTCGAATTAAGCCATATCTTAGTTGCAGAAATCGCTGTTATAAATTCTATACAGCAAGAACATTTCTCCGAAGATATAAAGGCAGTCAAAGATGGGAAGAAGGTTCGGCGAGCGATTGCAAAATTGAATCCGTTTCTTCATGACGGAATTCTAAGGGTAGGAGGCAGATTGAGTAATGCTGAAACAGAATTTGACAGTCGTCATCCCATTCTATTACCCGCTCGTGATAATGTAGTCAATTTAATAATAGACTACTATCATATTAAGAACCTACATACGGGTCCTACGTTACTGATGTCGCTGCTAAGACAAAGATTTTGGATACTTTCTTCGCGCAATTTGGTTCGGAAACGTGTGCATCAGTGCAATACGTGCTTCAAAGTCAATCCTAAACCACAATTCCCATTAATGGGAGATTTACCCGCATGCCGCGTCCGCGAAGCTAAGGCTTTTCTTCACACGGGGGTTGACTACGCTGGCCCGCTTCAAATAATCCCTTATAGACGTCGGGGGGTGCGAAGTCAAAAGGCATACATTTGCTTATTTATTTGCTTGGTGACCCGAGCAGTTCATATTGAACTCGCTTCGGATCTTTCCACCGAAGTCTTCCTCAACGCTTTCAAGCGTTTCCTTTCTCGTCGAGGTCCTGTGAGTATAATGTACTCCGACAATGGGACGAACTTTGTGGGAGCCAAATCCCATTTAAGGTCTTTATTTGCACTTATAGAGTCACCCAATTACAAAAAGGAATTCTCAGACAATCTGTTGGAGAATCGAATCGAATGGAAGATGAATCCACCGCAAGCTCCTCACTTTGGTGGGATCTGGGAAAGTAACATTAAATGCCTGAAAGGTTATTTAAATAAAATAGTAGGCACCTCTCTACTGACTTATGAAGAGATGCAAACAGTGCTTTCTCAGATTGAAGCAATTCTAAATTCACGCCCGCTATCTGTACTTAGCGTTAACGATGTTTCGGCTCCATTGCCGCTAACCCCCGCGCATTTTTTAACGCTCACTCCCTTGAAATCTTTACCCGCTGCTGATTTGTCAGACGAGCCAGTCAACTTGATACAACGCAAACATCTCGTGGATCGTCTTGTTCAGACGTTCTGGAACCGATGGCGAATTGAGTATTTAAATACTTTGCAAGCTCGCCAGAAATGGAATACAAATGCTAATTCGGTAAAGACAGGCACGGTAGTAATGATTAAGAGTGACAACATCGCGCCCCTTCAATGGCCTATTGGGGTAATAGTCAATGTCTACCCCGGGGCAGATGGGGTGATCCGGGTTGCGGAAGTTAAAACTAACTCCGGAACATACCGCAGGGCAGTCGTTAAACTCTGTCCCTTACCGTCACAATAGATTTAACGACATCTTAGAAGTTAGTTCATAATACTTTAATTTTTAAAAATCAATTAGATTAGTTTCATTGTTAAATAGGTACCAAACCCTACTAGTTTTATCTACCGCAGGTTCAGTATTATTTATTGAATCCTTTCAAGTCATATTTTTCGTTTCAATGTTTTTTATTCATTTTATTTCCTTGCTATATCAGTCATTTTGACCATTTGGTAAAGCATTTATATAACTTACATAATATTTTCGTAACTTTTACATAATTTGTTACATTCTACCGCGTGTCATTATAATTTTGTTTGCGCATTGAAACGTATTGGCACTCTTTTGGTTTATGGAAGTGGATTCTTTCATCCCCTTCCAGGCGGGGGGCATGGTTACGCCAATACATATACCCACACATACACACACCTACATAGCACACATACATACTGTTACTGCTTGGGATTGGTATTAATATTGTTGCAAATCCTGTCCTACCTTGTTCCCAAAATCCGCACCTATAACTACCTTCACCACGTCAGTCTGCAATCAACAGCCCGCGCCGCAACATACCCTATAGCCCCCGTGCTCCCGCTATCTGTTAACCTAATTCCGCCGTGTTCGCCGTGTACACGAAACGCACGCCTATTGCTGTTTTCAGTGCCAATTGGACGGGGAGAAAGAAGACAAAATTGCCAGCATACAAGTTCTTTATCCTGTTTCGGTGAGTCCTTTCCTTTATATGCAGCATATGTTTTTCCTCGTTCCAAGCAGTAAACAGTAACACAAAATTCAAGGTCCTTCGTTAGTCAATCTTCGCAAATATCAAATCCACTCTACACACACACAATCTCATTCAGATACAATGTTGCAAAGTAACAAGAATTAACTTTTGTATTATGTATTCTTCTAGACATTCCTGTACACATTTCCGTTGTATTTTTATTTGTTGGTATTTTTATAAACTTGCTTAAAAATGAACAAAAACAGTTTAACCTTATTTACAATTCACTGGCAGACCCGGTCATACGTTGCTGTAGCTAACAAAACACAATGCCATCTGTTAAATCAAATCCACACCGATTGTTTGCCAGCACGCTGCCCGCTGCCGCTTGGCCAGATATATTATATATATCAACCAATTTATACAAAACCTTGACCAATGTTATATTTAAAAACCTTCCTCATCAATCACTATATCTATTGAGGAAAACCGCATAAAAATCCGTTGCGTAGTTTAAAAGATCTAAGCGCACAGATAGCGGGAGCGACTTCATTTTACACTACGTAAAGATAAACAAAACCGTTTAAAACATGACTTTATAATGGGGTACTCCAGCACGTTTACATTGTTTTAGACTTTTATAAAAACATATTTAAAATAATAATATAATAAATAAAAACAATTGGGGTGGTAAGAGTCTCCAGATTACCGTTACTTTTTAGAGTGAAACGTCTTTCGATCGCCACTGAGCATTTTTTTTTTCTGTGTAGTTTACTTTTTATAACATCTTAAGACCCATAAGACGACTTTCCTACGAATAACTCACACCATCCGTTGCGGAGTTAACCAATTATTTGTTCGCCCAAGTGAATTTCAATGATCTTTTTTGATCCCCTCGGTCAATGGTCTATTTTTAGGATACACACGCCACTTGGCGCCACAACCCTTAGGCCATGAGATAAAATGTAATCATAATATCATAGAGATGTATTCGGTGCCAGCAAAAGCGTTTCATTAGTAACTCTGCCGGGATCTTAGTATTTAAGCCTTTTTAAAAACATGTTTACATTATAAGCCGAATTAATTCTGCGTAAATAAAATGCTTCAATTTTACATTCATGATAACAGAAAATTTTGTATGCATGTGAATATAATATCTGTTATATTTTTTTTTAAAGTTAAAAATATTTTTAAAAACAAAAATAGTCAATCTCTCTAAAGATCAATGTGCTTATAAAATCTTAATTGTAAACTGGTAAATCTGTTTACCAAAGAGTTTTCAATACATCAAATAGTGATCTCTGCTATCATTAAATTTGAAGTTGACGTATTCAAAAACGCTTTTTTATAGATTGATTGAAACATTGATTAGCATCTGATTATGATAATGATAATGATGATATTTAACAACATCATCGACCTTTGTTTTCTTAATAAAATTATATAGCTGCGGTCTGACGGCGATAGTCGATATATTGCCATCGTGGAGAAGTATTGATTAAAACTGGGCTAATTAATACATTTATTAGTGCCATTTATCAAGACTATACTGTAAACATTTGGTAATAATTGATCGTTGAAAGAAGCCAGTCAGCACGAAACTTACCGAACTATTGCAATCATTTAAAAAAAATCTTTCTCTTATTGGTGTAATGTATCGCAGGATTACTGACTGCGGGGCAAAACTGTGGGCGGATATTTCAAGCTTGTTTGAATCTGTTTGATTTATCTAGAGTTTAAATTAGTGTAGAGTGCCTCATTCACGATGCACTTCAAACTTCCCATACAAAAACGTGAAATGTCCCGCCACCTCAAGTAATATATATTTGTCCTAACTCTTTCTTTGTATTGCTAAAATGAGGTGGTGAGGTGGTAAGTTTATTGGCACTACAATACCATTCAAAAGTCCCAATGCTCCCAACCGTTTGAAGCCAGTTGAGGGACTTAACAGTACTTAAACAGCGTTACATACATTTGTAAATTATTTACGTGCATAATTACTACTAAATTTGGGAGGCAGAAATGCGTACCGCCGCCCCGGGAAGCTTTATTGGATAACCAACACCGCTGCCATAGGTTACCCCAAGTGGTTTGCTATGTTTGGTGATTTAGAAGGGATGCCCGGGTTCATTGGGTAAGGTTTGTCTAAGTCTTGGAGGCGAATGACCAGGACACACTGAACCCCAGATTCCTATTCACCCCTTAAACCCTCTTCCATCCCAGAACTCTCCTCTCCTTCCTTTTCTTTAAAAAAATCCTTCACACAGCATCCCTAAAGATGAAATAGGCCCTGAGGGAGATTATTTTCTTCAGGGCCTCCTATGTGGAGCACATTTAAAAAAAAAAAACATGAACCTTGCGACAGAAATTGAATGATGCGTTTTTTAATTTATGTGAATAGGTACTTACATTAAATTATTTACGACGCCGATGGTCGTTATTGCATCCCCACCCCCATCCCTCATCGACGATTCTAAAATAATACTCATACAAACTCAGTCTGATATCGAGTCCTACCAACACTTGTTTGAAAACTATCGATGTCCACGTTCAAACTGATATGCTTGTTGTACCTCTGTATATATCTATGATGTATTAATTATAAAACAATCGTTCAATTACGTTGAATGTTTATTGAATTTCTGATTGTTTTCCACATAATGCAGCAATGAGAATATTGTTCGCCATTACAATTTAATTAATCTATCAAATCGTTAGCATGCGGAATTGATTAAATTTTTGATTAAACCGGTTATTTCATTTTACTATTTTGAGTTTCGTATTTTATTATAACTTCATCTATATAATATATAAAAATCAAAATATGTATCTATATGAGTATCTATGTATTTCAGATGTCCATGCGTTGCTAAACCATTCATCCGATTGCGGTGAAATTTTAGGGATTCGATGTGCGCATCCCCGCGATCGTTTCTATAAATATATGATAGTGAGTTCTGACATCATGAAATTATGCGTTGCTAACCATTCAAATGGATAGGGGATTTGATATATGCATGGCTGCGATGGTTTCTTATACTGGTGAGTTCTGGCATAATTAAATTTGTATTAAAAAAATTGTAATAGGTAGCATGCCGGCTGTTTGAAAACAGAATGTACCGGGATGGAATGTGAGAGGGGGGCGGGGGGAAGGGAACACGGGAGAGGAGAAGCGAGAGTGGGGAATGGGGAGAGGGAAGGTGGAGAATGCGGAGTTGGAGGAACGCGTAAGGGGAAGGGGATACGGCAGAGGAAGGGGAACGGGACGAATGGGAAAGGACACGCAGTGAGAAACAATTTATACATTTAAGGGCATAGCGACGCATGCCGGAAACTCGCTAGTTTTTAATAAAACAGTGAATTTTTCAAATTCTTTCAACGGATATCATTAGATATGATGAACACGTTAGGCTTTTTACATTAAAAAAAATGTTGGATAGCTACTAGGCACACGAAGCCATTTACTTTTCATAACATCAAGTCTGAAAAACGTCAGTAAACTATCAAAGAAATTATTCCATAAATATCTCAGTTGCTTTTGTAAATACATATATACAATCGTTAATAATTAACATAGAAATCTGATAAACTATTCACATCGGAAATAACAAGGATATAAATGTAAATCTTTGCCTTTCATCACTAAATTAATGGAAATCACTAAAACAACCAACCAGAACAAGCAGTGTCTAATCTTTTTAATGTTTTAAATCTTAAATAAATATTATCTTTTCTATAAAGGAAATTACTTGATTGAAAACTGCTCAAATAATAATAATAGTGTGTTTTAATATCATGATAAATATTTTTAAGTGCCTTCGTTTGTGGGTAATGTGTCCACAAACAAGTTACCAAAAAATGTACGTATTGAAATTATATTTTATATAATACCTATAAGAAAAATATTTTTTACGTATTCATAATACATAATTTATTTATATCTAACAAGCTTAATGTAATCGCGTTATCCTTAGGGCTAGTATAATACTGAATATAAATAGTTATATTTTAAATAGAGATTTAAAAACCCATAAATAAAATCTCAGGTGCAACAGTAGAGAAATGCAACAGCGTTCATAGATATTATAACCAATATCATGTAGGTAAAGTAGGGGAAACAGGGCAACGCGGAAGATTTATTCATTTCTTGTAACTTGCAGTTTATTTAGTTTGCTGTCCTTGTTATTTACGTAAGCAAAATACAGTCCCGGTATCTTTGTGAAAATTCCAAAATAAGTTAAAACAAGAACACCATTTTCGATCTTAAATGAAATCAATGTGTCTTTCTTTTTTGTAAGCTAGGGTTAGTGACGTATTTATCTAAGAAATTTGATAATGAAATTAGTTTGGTGTTAGATTTTGTTACTCATTTTTTTAAAAATAATTATTATAAAACAATAAAGAAATTTTTTATTTGTCTTCCAGGCAATGCAATCAAGCTTGTTATTTTGAACGTGGTAGAAAGAGTTCTATTTTATTTTTGTTTTGTCATTTGATGTGAACACGTAGATCATGTTTTGTTTCATATTATAGTGCTTCCACATAAACAAAGTGTTGAAATCCGTTTGTCTAAACTTTAACTTTAGGGTTTTCGATTGCGTAGTAGGTACTGATAAATAAATTGGTTTGACCTATAACGTGTAAATTACTCAGATAAAATTTTAATTATTATACGAGAATATTTTAACTTTTGTAATTATATGAGTATAATAAAAGAATAAGATATAAGATACATATTCATAGACCAAGTATTTTCTTCGTATCCCAAGCAGCTTGAAACGTACTTAGACATTGAGGAGATTTTTTTCTTCCATATTCCGAACTTACTGTAGGTAAAATGATTGTCAGTCTATGATTAAATAATTGACTTTAATTTTTATTTTATTTATTTATTTAATTACAATTAGTGATGTATTATGCCTGTATCTATAAGAACTCTTGTGTTGAGAGCAGGCGCAGTTCATAACGTAAGCAGTTTATAACAAAAAACCAAATAAAACTCAATATTACGTTTAAAATAAAAATATAATCAGCATCGTACCATAAGAAACGGAAACAAACTTGTAAGTGGAGGAGCAGTTTATAAAAAACAGACTATAAAAAAATTACCAATAACAATACAATGTTACTTATATGCATATCCATTATAAATTGGTTTCGATAAAATCTTTGATATAAGATCTGTCTTGGCTGATGTTCCAAGACTTGGCATCTGAATAATATTTAGAATAAGTTGTGTTCTGTCTAATGGTCAGTAGATGTGCATTGTACAGCTTTGTTGCAAGGTACGAATATCTAAAATTTCTTAGGCCAAAAGTTGTTTTAGCGAAAGGGATAATAAACGATTATTTATTACGTACTTTTGAATTTGCCTTCCTGAATAGAAAGGAGGATGAAACAGTTTTGCAGATAAGACAATATTTGATTATTGAAACTGAAACATATACTAATTATTATTTTTAATTGATAAACTAACGTTTAAACAAGATTTTTATGCATAACACAAAGGGTAGATAACAAATATGATAATCAATAATTATCAGCCTGAAATATTCATCTACATTGAAAAAATCTTCCGAGAAAAGATACTGGCCGCCAACGGGAATTGAACCCGTATCCCTCTGATTTCAGGTCAGGAGCTCTGACTACTGAGCTATGGTGGCTTATCTAATACCCGTCAAATAATTCAATATATATTAGTGTTTCATTCGACAATTACTCATTATTACATTTTTCCAACTGAAAAAAACTAAATTTATTTTTGTCAGAGAGGTATTGTAAAGTACTAAATCTCCCGCCAGGTGGCGTCGAGACTAATTATGTCTGCATTTATTGCTGAAATACTTTAACTTGTCAAATATTAATTATTATTTTTAATTGATAAACTAACGTTTAAACAAGATTTTTATGCATAGCACAAAAGATAGATAACAAATATCATAATCAATAATTATCAGCCTGAAACACTCATCTAAATTGAAAAAATCTTCCGAGAAAAGATACTGGCCGCCAACGGGAATGGAACCCGTGTCCCTCTGATTGCCGGTCAGGAGCTCTGACCACTGAGCTATTCTTCTCAATTTTTAGGTTATCTGGAAATAGATTATATATGTATTACCCCTCGTGGCCAATGCTTCTCTTGCCACGTTCAGTCTTGACAGTATTTGTGTACAATTTATGTCTAGTATAATGTTTGTTTACTTCTATCGTCTATCTTATCTACTTCTTCAATGATATATTACATTGATGGAATAACCTTAAAAATTATAAAGTGAGTTGTTCTTATATAAAATGGAATAAAAGTATGTTTACGTGGATTGCGCAACTTACACATTATTACCGATGATCAGTGAAAAATAATACTATAAAAAGGATGCTTGACTGACCATTGATCATTTTGCGCCTCATTGTCAATTTGACCGATCTCTTTTGATCAAAGCTTTGCGGAAACTTCTGTTAAAAGTATTATGTAAGAGTTATCTTACAAAATGTTTTGGGGTATTTTATCACACCATGCTGTCAAAAAAAAAAGAGTTTGAGTACCGAATAGTTAACTCTGACTTTAAAAAAAAAAAAACACACACACACACACAAAGCACTCTTTTCAGGGTGAATTGCCTAAAACCAAAAAAAAAAAAAACTAGATGTGGTCCCCGACGTTGCCCGGGCATTACACAGAGTTTTCGAAATCAGATGTAGGCAATAATTACCCTCATGCTTTAAACGTCAAGTGTGCAAAATTTCATCAAGCAGAATCAAAATTTTGCTTTTAGGGGCGGGAAAAGGGGGATGATGGTATTTCAACAAAACCTCATGCAAACAGTGACCTTTTTTCTTGCGTTTAAGGTTAAATAGGCAAAATTTTATCAATCTCGGAATAAAGCTGTAGACTTGTAAAAAAAATCAAATCCACGCCGCCCGCTATAGATCCTATAAGCACGTTATCAAAACGATGGTGAGTTACCCACTTTTTTTTACATTTACTCAACATAGGGGGCCCTGAGGAAAATAATTTCCCTCGGGACCTATGTCATCTTAGAAGGTTCTGTGTGGAGGGTAAAAACATAAATAAACTATCAACGTATTATAAATATCACTGAATGCTATAATATTATTTATTTTATGTGGAAGGTTTTGCTAGAACATATAGACTTGGCATTCGTTATAAATCTGGTTGCCAATATTCTTTGGCCTAACCCAGAAAAAGTGTTTCTGAAATGGAGAAGTCTTGTCTTTGGCATGAATTATTTATTACAAGTAATGTATTCCCACATGGGTTTTTTTAATGTGTACCGCAAATAAAATAAAATAACTTAATATAAGCTTTCTGGCTCTATTGTAAAAATGGCAGTATCCATGGGAAAATTTGATGATTTCACGCGGTATGTACGTACTCCTCCGGGGCGTTAGGCTAGTCTTTATATACGCCGTTCAACATTGAGCATAAGGACTTAAGGCCATTGTAATAAAGTTTTCCTGAAAGAAAAAACTTTCCGATACAATAGGCTAACCTTTTTCTTAATATTGAGTAAGTTAAACATATTAAATATTTAAGTAGAAAACAGATAGAACATAATATTAATGCTTCGATGACCGAAAATTTTATGAAATCAATTCCTATTTTTTTATTATTAGCTTAGTCGTTCTTGTTTTATGTTATTTATTTATAGAAACGAACAGTACATTGGTTACGTAGTCATGAGAAAGTTTACAGATATTAACTAATATTTCATGGGTACCTAAGATATTTTTCTTTGTATTGTCTTATTTGTGGTATGTATTATTTTGTTATTTTATGAATACACGCAAAGTATAAATTATCTGCATAGATTCAATTTGAAATTCGAAAGTGTACGAACATAACATAAATATAAAGAAAACATAGTTCTCGAAACATGTAGGTAATATTAATTATATAGTGGTGTTAAAATAGTTACTTGTTTTCATTAAATTATCTGCCGGATCTGATGATGGACACTGCAACGCTGACGACACGTTGGCTACAAAAGGAGGTAGCGCAACACGGCTTAACACTCCAAAAACAAATTACGAAAATTCTTTTGGCCGTGAAAATCTAAAAACGTATCTGTATTTATTAAGTTCTGCAACTATTTATTTTTAATCCGGTAGAGCTGGAATTAACTCGCAGCATGTGCCCGGGAGATTGAACTCACGAACTTTAATTTGCATGCTAAATAGCGCCCACTCGACCATAAAATAGTTAGATTTGAGTCTTTTTGAGATGATAACTTGAATGGAAGCCGTTAGTGAGAGGTAAATTTAAAATGCTGCTATTTTAATATGTGAGTTCGTTTACTATACCGTGGGTTAATACTTATAATATTGATGTACCATAAATTTATATTTGTAACCGTATAAAACAGTCCGACATGTTATACCAGTGAAACCATACCCTTCACCAATATCTGGGAAGAGTATGGTGTAGTTATACTGCTATTAACTATGTGGACTATTATACAATCACAAAGTACGTATCTAATATTATTAAAACAACTAATACTACTGGGAATCGTAAAGGGAAATTGAGGAGATGCAATACGTTCCATAACATTTGACGAATAGATGAGAATTTATGGTTCTGAAAATGATCCAACCCGTTGTGATGTCAGCTTGTCCAATTCCCATAATATAAGAAAATATATGTTAACCAGTCAATTTCCGTCTCATTAGACTAACAAATCGGTATTTACAAATCTAAGGTTGGTCTCACAACGTGTACAAATTATGAAACATTCCTGAGTGGCATTCCCGTCAAAGAAGTGTCAATCATATTTTCCATTGGTTTATTTGTACCTACGTAGAATTAATATTATCTATTAGATGATTTAATGAACTCTGCTGTGGAAACGCGTGCTAAAATATGCCAAGAATCCTTGATTCAGAAGGTATGTGGGATTAAGACGAAGAATTCATCTGAAGGAAGTACAACCGTGTTTGCTAAAACAGAGTTGTAACTAACCATGGTTTTTTCCATAGGACAAGGCAGATAGAGTGAAACGCCACCCATTTTTGTCTTTTTGCCCTCTGCTTACTTCACACCATTCACATCCACATAATCGTATCAATCACGCTCTTCTGTTTTCCCGACATAAAACGTGACCTGACTCAATCGCTTGATTCACTGAATTACGCCATGTATCTTAAAGCGTTCCAACCTCTTCCATTTATTCATGCATTTTTTTCTAACACTGTTTTCCTCGTCGATCCTCTCTTCGTATATAAATCATCAAAACGTTCATTTTTTCGGCAGAAACTTTTTGTTTTCAATTAGCTCCACACATGAGGCCCTGAAGAAAATAATTTTCCTCAGTGCCTTTGTAATCTTAGGGGATGCTTTGTAGAGGTTTTTTTTTAAGAAAGGAAGGAGGGGAAATTCGGGAAGATAATAGGTATGAAGGGTGGGTAGAAATCTGGGGTACAGTGTGTCCAGGAGTGACGAACGTACGAATCCATCCCTCCAATCGCAGTGCAAGGCGGTGGGACGAGAGATTCTGACTGGAGGATAAAAGATCTCCCTCAACCAGTCTCTCTCGACCCTGCCCACCACCCAGCAGGTGAGCAGCCGCCAAGACCTGGATAAACCTCAACCCATGAACCAAGTCACCAAACGTATCGAACTACTTGGGGTGACCTATGGCAGAGGTGTTGGTTATACAATAAATGGTTCCCGAGGCGGCGGTACCCATACCCTCCTCACAAATTGATTAGAAATTGAAATTTTTATATATAATAATGTCCAGAATGGTTTCCTACGACCTGAGGTTAATAAAAATATTTTTACTATGTGCATTTAATGAAATACGAAACCATCCTCTAAAATCCTCGTAAAAGTATCCAAATATTTCCTTTTCATTTTATCAATAACCTTAAATGTTCTCTTAAGTTCCCAGGTAACAGCTGTTGTCTTTAAATAATTCACTCAACTTCGTCATAACTCCGTAGTCCATCAAATTTTCTATTCGCGTCTTCCTTGGCTCAGTATGAGTGCACTAAACCCACATGCACACAAAACATCTGCATCATTTTAAACGAGCCACGCGCATGTATTTATTTATGCAGTTATCTGATGCAGTCGGTTTTAGTATGTAAATGTAGATAAATGTATTTTCTCGCGAGTGCACCGCTCCTTGTGTTGTAAAGTGCACTAGATGCCGCCAGGATAATAAAACAGGGTTATAGCATACTAGTTTTACTACCCGTTTTCCACAGTTGTTTGGAATCTTGCAAACTTATGTTGTGTTTCTTGTTTCCTTTCGTTTAACTGAAAAACTATGAAGCAAATTGATACTTGCAAGAAATAAATTAGCTTAACAAATCAATTCTTCTTTTAATTTAACCAAGTAAATTATAATTTGTTAGTGAAAAGTTCAGACATAAGGTAAAAAAAAATGGAGACTTAAAACGCGACAGACAACCAAACCCAATGACTAAGTAAAATGTCTAAACTTAAACCATTTTCCATAACTCATGATATTAATATCTTAATTAACTAATAGAATTGGCAAAAAAATTGCGTTGGTAAGTTGGTGTGAACCATTAAAGTCTATGGTATCTCACAGCTTATTATTTTAGATTTTCCATGAAAAAATACGTATTATGCTGTTTGTCACCTAGTGCATATGTAGACAGCAGGAATTGTGAAGATATTACTTCTAACATTATAAAATTATGTTAGGAATTCAAAACTTTGGCTCTTTGAAATATTACTTTGGTATCCATATAAATATCATAAATATAAATAAATATAAATATCATAAAAGTATCCATATAAATAATTGTCTTGTCTCTAATGCCCGGTGCGCACGAGGCTAGTACATATTTCAAGCCATGATAGCAAGCTATTGCTAATAATCTAGTAAGTTATCAACACTAGCTATCTGTAGACAGAATATCTTTGTTTTTAACATTGTAAGATAGTAATCCAGCGTCCAAAACCAGATAGTTTAATTTGCTAGCTTTGTGCTAAGCTTCGTGTGGCCGCCCAAAGCTAGTACACGTTCGACTAGTGCACAGTGACGACGAGCTGTATTTATTCTGATATACGATCAGATTCTAAAAATGCCAAAACTCAGTAAAGCGATTAATATAAAGTTAATTAAAAATGTGCCTAATTAATGACAATCAGCATAATAAAGACTTTTTACATTTCATTTTTCCTCTATTTCAGTTGTTCACTTCCCCCCGTGGACGGACGCGGACATTGTAGTAATTTAATAATATTGTTATATATTTTTGTCATTTTAATTTTGAAGTATAACTTCTTTACGCACACTTGACTTGGAGAGTAAGCTGGTGAATGCGTGACGAGAGCGTTACAAAAAGTGTGACCGGGAGAGGCGAATGGAAGTTGAGAGGGAGATATAAGTTAGTGAAGATAGAAAGACAGAGAGTTACGTTTCGTAATACTGTAGGGGCAAAAGAGAGAGGTGCGAGCACACATTTTCTTTCTCTCTTTCTCTAATAGCTAGTTACGTTTTGTATATCGACCCAGTGCAGGCCTATTGTCTCTATCACTGTAGGAGCAAGAGAGAGCAGTACGCGCGCACATTTTCTTTCTCTCTTCAGTGTAGCTTTACTTCAGTTGTGTGGTCTAAACCATACTCGTTTTTTTAGTTGTATTTGCGCCACGTTTCAAAAGGATAGTATTCTCAGTGTCAACCTGCTGCAAGACCGCCATTCATAATCTAAAAGTTGCTTGAAATGGATTTAAAAGAATTTAGTTTTCAGATCTGAATTATTAGGCTCATCAGCCTTTCTCTTTTCAATCACCTTCCCATCCTTATCCATTCAGTCTCACATTAAATTATATTTGGGGATGACTTGAGTACCAATTGAAGAAATTGAAACGATTGGGTAGTATTCAAAAGCAATAATTATCGCATAGCAATAATACTACTGATTTTTTTACCGGCTTAATGCTCTTTATTCATTTAGTGAATTGCACTAACCGACGAACTTTATTCCGACTGTTTTTCTTGGCATAATAATTCAAAGTGGTGTGATTTTCGGTAATCTGAAGGCCGATCTTGTTTGTTTTATGTCGATGAACGCTTCAGATTTATTCGGGAAAATAAACAAACGACCGCAAATGAACTCGGAATTCAGTCTCGCCTCAAGCAAGCAGTTAAGTTATAGCGCAGATGGTTCTGGACAAATTTCAATATCAGTGTATCTACATTTGTGTGCAATTACTCAGTTTATTGACTTTATACAAAATTAAGGTAAAATACTTATTTAAGTGAAAAATGCATTTATTTATTATGTATTTTTCAAATCCCGCCAAAACGATCAATATCTGACAAGGTATGAGATCATACATACCTAGGTTTTGTCGGTTGAAACGGTACGAAAACAACAAATCCCAAAATAGATGTTTAGCAACAAATTAAATAGAAGCATGAATTTTTAGGTTTTTATGATCATGAAACAATAATTTTCAAATAATTTACATACCGCAGCGATGACCCGTGCGTATGCGTTTGTCCAAGCAGCTCGACGTCTCTCTAAATTGCCCACGGCCGACCGACCCATGAGGGAGCGGTCTAAGATCCCTCAGATCTCGCCGACTAGAATGCCCACAGGGCGTTTTAATCTTTAAGGTTTTAATAGTTTATTATAATTTAAAAAAAAATATGTTGTAGCCATGAATTAAGTATCTAGACGTTTATTTACACATCAGCAATCATTAATGTTGTTCCGGAGGGTTATCAAATTTTTTAAATGAAACTACTTACGATTTTTTTACTAATATCCAACTTAATAGGAGTGGCGAATAAATACTGTTTTTGAATTTGTTTTTTTGGCAGTGGGAGAGATGGAATCATACAGTCCATCTCTCCTAGATACATTGACACCCAAATTTTAACCCACCATTCATACCTTTTTCCTTCCCAGAAGTTCATCTCCTTCTTTTCCCTTAAAAGTCCCTGCAGTTAGGATGTCATAGACCTTGAGGGTTTTTTTTTCAGGACCTCCTGTGTGGTGCTCATGTAAAAAAAAAAATAAAAAAAAAATATTTAAAAAAATTCTCATTTCAAAATATTATTTCTGAAAAATTCAATTTATTATTGGTATTATTTTTATTAAATTTGATCCTATTGTAAACCACTGTAAGACATTATTTTTGCAATCTATTGTTTATTATTAACACTTTTGTAAGAAAATGTAAACATTATGTGCTCAATGTAAACACCCCATGAGCGTATAAAAGTGTAAATAAACAACTAAATACTATTTTTAAAAAATATAATATATGGTGAGTAATGGTGAATCTTCCATTAGGTAACTGATTTTAATTGTTAACTTTTCTCGTTTTTCCGAGTTTTCCCATAGAACGTAAAAACAGAGATTCATCGAGTTGATGAGATCTAGTTTGAGTGGAGTGCCGTACACTTAACGACTCCACTTTACGATAGGAAAACGAATCAAAAGCGTCGTAGATGGAAAGTTTCCCCTAACTACAAAGCAGTTGATGTCGCTTACGTATCACACACTTTTGTTCGTTGTTTATCTGTTCTTTATTTTTTTGTCCGAAAGTATTCTTACGGCACCTCTTCAAGAATAAGTGCGAAAGATAATGGGCTAAAATAAATCGTAATCGTTAAAGGAACGCCTGCGCTTTTCCATTCAAAATTAATTTTGGTTTGAGGCCAAAACACCCAACCAAACTGAGTGATCTTTCTTATAAATCATATTACAAACAATATATGTAATCTTAGAAGTGTTATTTATTTATTGTTTATTTTTTATTTAAAATATAGACAAAATAAAAAGATGTTTCGTAATTTTAAAGGCAATATTTAATTTGAATTTTGGAATAGAAGCCTTTAATTTCGGTTTTTTCTTCAATTATTTTAATTTAAAGATAATACCATACTTCAGACGTATATGTTTAATTCTTATGTTTAATTTTTAAGTTAAGTGTAAGTTTACTAACAGTGTTCGTTCGAAAGATGAGATCACTTCTCTAAGTAGGCATTTGTCAAATAAAAATTATATTAAGAAGAAAATTGACAATATTTGTTACAAATGGTAACATTTCTGAAACAAATAAGTTTGTATTGATGGTCCTTACTCTTTCACGCAATAAATATCGAATGGAATTTATAAATTCTTTCATTAATCGAAAGCTACTTTATTTGCGAGTAATATGGGATATATATATTGGTAAGCTCTGGCGTTATGAATAAGCTGTGGCGATCTGAAATTATCTATTATACGTTTATTGGCAAAGCGTGTTTTTAAGTAAATGTTTGACATTCTAATATGAATATTAAGTGTAGGTAGATACAAATATAAAATAGGTACTTATCTACATTTTGACCTAAGCCAACAGTTATACTAATATTATGAATGCGAAACGGAGCGTATTTGATTTTTGATTGATTGGGGGAGGGGAAGTGGTAGTGCGGGAGAGGGGGAGGGGGAGTGGGAGTGGGGGGGGGGGATTATATTTACATGTGAGGTTAGAATATTGTGGCAGAGATTTTTTTTTTTTTATAAATTTTTAGGAAATCAACAGCTAAATATTATAATTTTTAACATTTTTTACATTGTACCGAAAATTCAACCAAATACCTATAGTTTTCAATCGTAAACAAATAAAAGGGTTAAAATCATTATGACGGACTTTAATTTAAACTTAAAATGAAAAATTTACGTTATAATGTGAAAGGTTTAGGAAACATTTGAAACCACAGCATTTATTTAATGAACCCTGAACCTTGTCGAATTTTGGCTTAATATAATTGTTTTACGGTCGCCATTTGCTCTGGGCTATTAATGTTCTTGCATAATAAAGACAGAATTTAGTAATAAGGAATTTCAGTGAAATATATTAAAATGAAATTAAAATAAAATATGATCGGATCAATCAACAACGGTGTTTTCTATGAGGTTTATTGTTTTCCATTATTAGTAAAATAATTGATGCATCGATATAGAAATATTAAAACGTGAGATCTAAATGCCCCGAACTCCATATCATACCGATCGCGACGGCCATGCCATTTTGCAGCAATATAAGCACTTTGATAACTACAAATCGGGGTGATTTTTTAAAATTTTATTTCGTATAAAGCTCAAATCGGGCTAATACTTCAATTCAAACCAATTACCGAGGGAAAAGAGTCGAGTTTAACCAAACGCTTCGTTTTTAAACGACTTCGAAAAGGAGGAGGTTATCAATTCGACGGTATTTTTATTTTCTTTTAATATTTTTTTTAATAATGTTTGTTACCTCAGAACTTTCGTTTGGGTGAACCGATATAATTGATTCTTATTTTATTAATGGTGCTTAACCGATATTAATGGTGCTTTCCGTATGGTCCCATTTTATTTTGGTCGAGTTCTGACAATGGGATCCATGAGAAAACCAAGTATGTCTTATATTTGCAATAAGTTTGTGCGCGACAAATGGACGAATAACTCAACATTACGCCAACAGATTTCGATGATTCTTTTTTTGAAATAAAACTTCTTTACGCACGCTCGTCACTTAAAACCAAAAAATAAACAAAAAATTTAACAAAACAAATAACGACTTAAAAAAATGCACTAAAAAGTAAAAAAATAATTTCGGACGATAGTTATTTTTGGAGTCGGTGTCAACCAAGATCTCCAGATCTCACCTATATCTACCGATGTATGTAGTTACCTTGGCTGACACAGACTCCAAAAATAACAATCGTAAGAAATTAGTTTTTTACTTTTTAGTGCATTTTGTTAAGGATTTTTTTTTTTCTTAAAATTTTTGTTTATTAACCAATAAAATATTTAAATTTATTTACTTACCAGTTTCGCTTGGCTCGAATATAATCGAGGAAATTTTAAATATTTCAAATTTTAATTAACTTCAAATTTTAACCTGACGAATGTTGAGCCTAACGAAACTAGTTGGTAAAGAAATTATAATAATGAAGTGATTAAAACATAGTGTTTGTTCATTTTTTTAAAGACAAACATTCCCGTGTTACGAATAACCTGACAATATTTGAAAATATCCTACTACCACTAAGCGGAAAATTTTGCTTGTGTTGCGATGGAGAACTTAGCCAGCCGAGGGATTGAACATGTGACGCCTGGATGGGATTCAAACGTGATGCCAACTCAGCCATTGACCAGACATTTGAAAAGTTAATCCACAAAGTGATTGCTTTCTACCGAAATATAAAAAAAAATCTTAAATATCCTCCGGTGTGTGGGACTATGTATGCATTGAATAAATTATTACCTTTGGGTCAATGTCAACTTTGCTCCAGTCACCGAATTTTCTAACAGCTACTGCTGAAAACAGGTATTTTTTGCGCATATTTTTGTTTTTGTTTACAAATCCTTTGCTGTCACATCCATTTTTAATCAACAGCAAAAAGTCTTCGAAGATAACCTACATACGAGCACATGCGCCTCTTGTTCCAGACTCCGTGAGATTCCCCGGAATTCTTTTCTTGACATTAATAATTGCTCCGCGGCCAAACAAGCAATCACGCCGCACGGCGCAGATGGATGCTTTGCTTGTTTATCTCGTGTTACCAACCGTAAGCCGAGCGCCGGCGGAAACCGCCGAAGGGCGGCGAACTTTCGGCGTTGCGACGTTGACGGAAAAACAGAAACAAACGACTGGCACCGCTAGCGTCGCACGGATGTGCCCAATCCGGAACTCAAACACGATCCCATGAGTCTGAAAAAGTAACAAAAAGAATAAATAAACAAATTGAAAGTTTTAAATTTTTTTGTAAAGATTGTTTTTTTGGTATCGGACGCGGGTAGGTCGTTTTATCATATCATATTGTATCATAGAAATGTTTGAATAGTTAATAAATAGACATCCACTGATTAAGTCATATCATAAAAAGTGTTTATAGGTTGCGTGTTATTTATGATTGTGAATTTCTAGCCAAGTAGTTTTATTTACCACCAATCGATTCCATCACTTACTATAGAGTTATAAACAAAACTTTTACAGTGCTTCTATAAAAACTAGAAAATATAGTCTCCATTTACCCGTTGATAATTAAATTATTATTCGCAGTAAAATCTAGTGGCTTTTTTAAGTGTAACCGTAAAAAATAATATCAAAAATTCGCGTAACATATCTAACATTAATATCAAAAAAATAAATATATAAATCAACAGTTATTGCATTGCGCGAATAAATGCAAAATATAATAATATATATTATATCAATCATGATTTTGGAAACCTTTGGGGCCAAAGTAAACAAAATAATAAATTGAAATGTGTGGCACAAATAAATAAATAAATCTAAATATAGTTGATTGCGACCAAAAACGACCAGAACTTTAATAAACAAACATTTTTCTGTGAGAAAACAAACTTTTGGGGTTAACATAAAGTGAAGTTTCTTTTCATTTTAATGACCGTTGTGATTGTTTTGTATTGGAATGTGAAGAAGGCTAAAGACATCGCTTTATTAAAAAGGTGAGTTCACAATATGTATTTCTCGGTGACCCAGCATTTAATCCATCGGCAGTCAGCCCCTCTAAAAGATATTTTTTTAGAAGTTTTTGTGAATTAATTACCAATTTTAAACCTAAAATCGGCTTCAAAAATACTATGAACATGTTGGTATGGATATCAAATAAAATTATTTATAGTGTTAATTATTTGTACTTTATGCCGGTATATACAGTATATAGATAAGTGGTTTTTTCTTTCATGCATTTGGATTATAATATGTTTTAATCTTTTGTTATTTGGCGCTACATTCTTTCTGCACACCCCTTCAGAACACTCATTTATGTTTTGTGCACGTGGGTGTACATTATTTTCCAAAATCGACTGCATATTGTGTATAAGTATGCCGGAGGGCCAAAATTTGGGGGATCAACTGTCATGGCAAAGTAATTTTCCATCTATCATTCTCTGAGTAAATCTTTTAATTTAACTGCTTAATAATATGTACGTGTACAATTATTTGGTTTGCCCCATATTCTAGTAAGAATTTATTTGGTCTACCGTCATTTAGCGGGAAATATCCAACAAGTGATATTTAAAAATATCGTTTACGTGTCTCCTTCAACAATAATGTTTTTTTTTAATAATAAAAAGTAAAATAAAATTAGTATATAATATATCTTATACCTACACAAACACAAAAAAATACTGAACGATGTCGTTTTTTTAAACAATTTTTTTATGGAGTTATTTAATGGATATTGCCGGTGAAACGTAATAAATATATTGATAAAGAAAGGTAACAAAACAATACATTATTAAATATTGAGCTTTAAACTTGTTAAGTAGCATGTTTTTCATTTTCGCCAACCGCATAACGTCGAAATGAAAAATGTGAGGAACATAAATAATAAAATAAAAACACAAGACTTATAAATAATTGGAATATATAATTTATTTTGAAAAGCTTTGGACACTGCCATACCTTTAAAATGACATGTTTATATAATTTTATATTTTCTGAAATGTATCATAAATTGGTATGTTTTTATTTTCATTGAAATTTGCACTTTTTCAATCACAGGAGTGCCTAATTTTATCTATTGGGAAAATGTTCTCACTCAGGGTTTACGTTGTCTTTGGTGATGCTGTGTGGAGGGTCTTTTTGAAAAGAGAAATGAATCAATATGGGTCTTGAACAGATCCGGCATTCTCTCTACAGCCGAGCTGCTAAAGATAAAAACGAGTCGTCAATGAGTGTTTTCGTGTTTTCCCACTGTGCGCCGGTGCCGAAGGGATCAATGACGGTAGTTCCTCGGAGCATCTTTCATTGAAATACCGGAACAACCAGAAGAACATTTCCCCCGATGCAATGCCTGTGCTTTAAAGATCGCAATCAGTTTTTTAAGATAGGGGAATCTATCAAACGGAACGCCTGTTCACGTGAACGAGTCAAGGGTTTTTTTAAGTGTTTTGGCGCTCCAGACCAGAAATGGCTGAGAAAATCAACAGTGGGGTACATTTGCAATTTTTACAGGATCAGCATTTGTGAACACAGAATTAAAACGACTTAATTTAAGTATAAAGTTCAATGACCACTAAATTGCTTATTAAGCTGTCTAATTTTTTTTCAGTGACAGTAACCTCCTCACACAAAACATGATAAATGACATTTTCCATACGCAAACACAATATACCCAACAACTGCCCTAAACCAATAATTCACTCGTGTCCATTCAATTTAGACACTCCAGAAACCACATCTGATATTAATTGTACCTACGTGTTCGACTCTCAAATCATCAAAAGTAGTTAAATATTTGGGAATAATCATAGACAACCAACAACGTTGGGAAGCTCACGTCAGTGTCTCAGTAAAAAACTCCGTAAACTCTGCCATATATTCAGCTCACTTAGGTCCATCTTAGATTTACAGACTCTAAGAAGCGTATACTTTGCCCTTTTCCAATCCATAGCTACATACGGCATAGTGGGATATGGTGGTTGTGCTGCATCCATTATTAGAAAAATTATTATAGTTCATAAACTAACTCTGAGAATTATATTTAAATGTCAACCTACCCATCCCTCAAATGAACTCTTTGCCAAAATCAGGGTCATAGATATTCGACAGCTATTTACTAAAGCAAACATTTGTTATATACGAAAAATAACCTATTAATGGCACCACAACATCAAGCACACACCCGCGTTTCATCAAACTTGGGTTGCGTGGTCTCAAAAAACTAATACCTCATTCGCTCAACGACAATTCTGGTTCATCGCTCCTAAAATATACAATGCTCTGAGTACCGACCTAAAGTCCAGTAATTCTAAATCACTTTATATACACATTTTCAACATTAGTTTTACGAAACGGGACGAGCGTACTTTTAAGAATGCATTAATTCTTAACACTACATTTGATTTATTAATTTTTGCGTTTAAAATGTTTTATTTCCATAATTATTTCTATTTATCTTTAATTTTTTTTTCTCTTAGTTTTTCACTTAATTTTATTTATGTTTTAATTTAATATATATGAGTTCTTAATACTTCTTTATTATTAGTTTATGGATTTAAAAATTTGAATTTTCATTTTTATTTCTATTTTTCTTTAAAATATGATTTTTTTCTTATTTTTCACTTAAGTACATTTATACGTACATACATACATCTTCTTCCCCTTGTCCTATTCGGGTCGGGGACCCATTGCATCGACAAGGCTCCTCCAAAAGTCTCTGTCTTGTGCTGATTGTTCGGCCTCTGTCCATGGTAGACCCATTCTCTCCTTACACAGTTTCTGGAGTTGCCTCGCCCAACTGTGTCTGGGGCGCCCCACTGGACGACTTCCCTCTGGAATCGCACTCGGTATTTTCCTCGGAATTCGGTCATCAAACATTCTTAGTACATGCCCAAGCCACCTCAATTGTGATTTTTCTATGAAGAGTAGCAGTGGATCGATGTTTCGATAAGTACATTTATATATTTCTTATTTTGTATTTAATATGTTTAATTTTCTGTTTCAATAAAATAGTTTTTTTAAATTCCTATTTATAATATTAAATGTATGACTACCACAGCACGGGCATTAGCCTAGTGTGGTAGCCAAAAAAACCAAAAAATCTGTAAACAACAAAATTTTATAAAATAAAAAATTAATATCCCTCACCCTTTTAGTATTTTATAAACCTCCTACATCCATTTATGTACTTTCAACATGAATGGTGAATAAGCAACTGCTTACATTCCTTTTAAACATTAGCAAATGTTAAAAAGCTACTCGCCCGAAAAAATTCAGTGGTACGAGAAGTATGAAATACGTTCACGAGTACTGTATTTATTTTAAAGCCTTTTGGAGCGCCCCTTCACTGCAGTACTATAACTCTCCGCCTGCACATGCAGAATGCATTTGATAAATTCACTGGACTATTAACCCACTTCAAGACAATATTCCTCATCACTAGCCAGTAAGCGCCAGTTAATACTTGGCCGTAAAGTGGAATGTTTCGCCGTTTATTTCCGGTTATAATGATGGCATCTAAGATATTTTCTAACTATTATTGAGTGATTATTTTACCGATTTTATAATTAATGTAATTATAAAATGAAAAAAAAACACAATTTATATATAATTTCACACCACAAAGTATTTGATAAAATTAATTTAATTCATCCCTTGACGTGAAGTGAAAACCTTTTTTTTCTTGATGAAACGAAAAAGAGACAATAAAAAGAGACAAAACCATTGATTTATAGGATTTAGCCTGCGAGAGAATGAGATAGAATAATCGGGATCCTCTTTGAGCGGTGCTTTGTAGCCTCTCCACTCTTGTCTTCTTTATTTTTACGAAGATTTTACTTCTATCGCATGGGAACTGCACACCAATATATTTTTAAAATGAAAACCTAATTATCACCGTTGTGATTTCAAACTATATAAAACGGAAGCGAGTGACGCTAAAATAAGACAAACACACTCATTTATAGGATTTAGCCTGCGAATAAAATATTGTTTTTATTTCACAGGTACTCGGTTCCAATATAATACTCGTACAATAATTCTATACTAGTACGATATTAAGCGCCTGACAAACCTTAGCGGCCAGACATTTAGTGGTCCAAGGGTCGAATGCTACAAGATCCAAAATAAAAATATTTTAAATATTTGTAAAATTAATCTCCAATCTTCAAACCACTTCAAAATGAACAGGCAAAGAAAAAACAAATGAAAGTGACATCTAGTGACTCCGAAAAAAAACACAAATACTAATAAGATGACCAAATGTATAGGAAATGGAAAAGTTAGGAAAAAGGAAGCACTGGAATTCGACGACAAAAATATAGAAAAAACCATCCTTCACATTGATAAAAAAGAGCTTCGTAGTCTCCCCACTTTCTGAAGGTTTCACTAATTTCTACCGCGTGTTAATTGCACACTTTTTCATTGGTTTTCATGACATCAATGATTGTTAAAATTGAAATGCCACTTATCCGGTTGTCCCGGTCACCATTTCGCAGTTAAGGGGTCATGGTAATAAGACGTTTTAGTGTTTTATCCAGGATTTGATTTTTTAGGGTGTTTTTGGGTAAAATAAAGTCCTTAATGAAACAACATTGTTGGTACGGTGGTTTTCAAAGTTGACTTTGAGTATCTACACAGTACGGTGACCGGATAACTCAACAATATACAACTTCATTACTCCTTTGAAAAGTCCTTAAAGTGATGAAAGAAAACTTGATTAAATAGGTAAAGTTAGGTTAGTTTATTTTTTATTTATTTTTTCATCACTTTTATTGGCTTTTCAAAGGGGTGTTGAAATACCAGTTTGTTGAGTTATCATGAAAGAATCGAATTGAAAGCTTGTGACAGTGAAAAATATGGAATTGGCTGCTTTTATAATTCCCGCGGAATCGGCACGGCGCACGGCGACGGTAATGGTTTGCGGCATCTCATTTATTTAATAAGCGTGAGGGAGAAATTGATAACTTTTTTTCCTTCGGGGGAAGCAGACATACGTACATCGTTTGTCACATTCTTTGTTCCACTATTATTTAATATTTAAGAAAGATATGCCTTTTTATTTTTATAAGAAACGGACCTTTAATATCTGTCTGTGCCGTCGTCGCCGTGCCGTAACCGTGAGAATTATAAAAGCAGCCAAGCGACGTTCACGTTATTGTATTATAACGCAGTGTCACGAGTGACAACACGCCAAGTATGGAAATTTTTTCATAATTTATACCTATGTACATGTATGGTCTCATGTAAAAAAGTTTGATTTAAAATATGACCTTTCCGTATATTAGAAACAAATATCAACTCACATTATTTCAAGGAATTTAGGAATTCATTCGAAAATGAAATACGGTAATATCTTTTCAGACGCTGATATTTTCCATTTGTCCTCAGGTCAATTGAATAAATGAATATTAGAAAAAAATTAAAACAAGTTGTTAATTATGAACCCCTTACCCTTGCTTGTGTGTTATTTTCTCATTCTCATTTAGTTTTTTTTTTTTTTTCATCTTAATAATCTTTGAACATTATCTTATTATGTAATTGATTTATACATGTAGATACAATGTTTAATTTTACATTACCTATCCTTTACATTTTAATTTGTTTTTGTTTTACTTATTTTTTTTTCTTCATAATTTCTTTTTCTACCAACACGCTTTATGTTTTCTTTAATCTTCAACGTTTTTCTATGTACATAACATGAAATGTATGCAGAAACTTTGCCGGTTCATGCAACCATGCAACATGTATAACTGTTTGTGTCTATGATAAACTAAAATAAAATAACAAAACACATTAACATGGCAGAAGTAAATTAGTGATGGATTTTAATGTTTGAGTAATAATTCAATTCAATTTCAAAATATATCTAAGTAATTAAACATATAAATAGAATTAGTCATATGGTTAAACCTCTCTGGTCCCAAAAACGTGCTTTTTGTCATGAGATATAATGATTTGTAATCATGGACTTTTTTTTAGGACAATGTTTTTCGTTCCATTGTGACGATTTTTCAAAAAATTAAATCCTTTAAAACTGGCATCATTAACCGATGAAGACAATAGGCCACTTGCATCACATGCACGACATTCTGTATTTTTTTTTTAAATCGTATTTTTGAAACCCAGGCGATTTTCTGAAAATTTCAAACCGAAAAATCAGACCATTTTTTATAAACCGGAAAGACGAGACATAATTTTATGGATGCGAAAAAATGATAATTACTTAGCCGAAAATCATTTTAAAAAATAACGTTTTCCACACGAATAGCAATCAATTGTACCGTGTTCTCTTCGTAATATCTGTAAAAACACCGCCATCTTTATCAAAAATCAAACCAAAGGATAAGTTCGCGTAGAACAAACCATAAATCTAGTGAACGTTAAACGCAAATTCAAAAATTCGCCGGAAATCAAAGTGTTGCCACTTAAAAAAAAATTAATGAGTGTGGAATTTTACAAAATTAAGGGAACATAATCGGAGACGGGACATTTTCATGTAGTGACATCATTAAAAAATGGATTTATTCATTTAAAAATAATTTTAAAAAACCATACATTTCCAAAAATCTTTACTCACATTTTCGTGATCTTTGTAAAAAAATCTATCCCCACGATTTTTTCCCAGTCGTTATGAAATCCATGCAAGTGGCCAATTGCCAAAAATCCAATTAACAATCCTCTGCGATGCACTCTGTTTCAAACTTTAGTATTTCTCGCTCAAATAATATTCTCATTGTTTCTATTCAGAACAATGGATGATCTATTTAGGTTGCACAGAATTTGCCAGTACTAATGCCTATTATGCACGATGGCTGCAACGAGCGTTCATATTTCATATTATTCCATTCACGGATTCGGTTTAATATGTTTACGTGGTTCAGAGCGTCACATTGTTCTAATGAGGCTAATTGGCAAAAATGCAAGGCGGACAAGCTTAGAGCTTTAAGGCATTAAATATAATCTGAGCTTTTTTTCTATGCGTCCGGTAATAAGTTACCTTTTGCACAAGATTATAAAACATCGTCAAATGGACTAGGCTTAATCGTTGATGCGTTTATAGATTTTTTTAAACATTTTGTAATCTCATTCGGCATCAAGTACCCAAGATTCTTTTACCTGTTTCGCGTAAGAATTACATGCACCATGCGCGTTGTCATATCGACGTTGGCTTGTAATAGCTATCATATTTCGATCGGTTACAACGTCGCCAAGTCGTCGTCAAGTATTGCACCAATTCTAACAATGGTTTTTTTTCAGTCAATTTCGTCTTTTAAATTCAAAAGTTTAAAAAAATATAGTATTATTCATTTTATGAAGACTTTTTAGTTAACACCAAATGAACATCTATATAAAACACATTGTTTGCAGTAAATACTCGTAGCCCGATGAATGATTTTTATTTCGTAATTTTTCGTAAATGAACTTGAAGTATCAATAATAAAATCAATGCGATAAGCGCAAATGAAATAAGGCTGAGTTATGATCCATGATTGACAAAACAGCCAGTTAAAAGTTTCAACATTTTATTATGATGGATGGTTTCAACATTTTATTTGTTATGGGAATACTTTACTCAGATACCTTTCCATCAGTGTTATTTATTTAATAATACTGTAGTTTTTCAGAAGGGAAATTGGTTTTAATACTAAAAATCAATTCATCCAATGAAATTTATTAAAATAACTTTCTACTCTTGCACTTGCGAGTAATTTTTTTCTCCATGAATGTTTTAAGTGTTAGCTCTATCTAGATTAGGCGAGATAAGCAATTTTGAATTATTATTGCCCCTATGACTTTTATCTACTACTATATTTTTTTGTTAATCTCTTTCTAATCTATGTAATAATCTCTGAAAACATTTTCACACGAAATCAAAATATATTATATTTCATTTATAAAAATGAATATTCTTTAATGTTAATAATTCTTTTCTGCATTAACGTGTTATTTACGTATCTGACTTTTTGATTTTTTTTGCACAGAACATGTTTCTAATGAAGCGTAGCAAATTTTATTTAAACGGAAACTTCTAAAGATCACATTTCGAGGAAAAAACTACATTATGCATAAAAATATTATAACCGAAATCTAAAATTGATGTTTCCTACACACATTTTTTTTATGCCAAGATATTATTTCTGTTAATTACAGATTTTTATTTAATTTTTATTTCAATTCGGATTAAAAATTGGCTAGACAATAACCTGCTAACACTAAATATAGACAAAACAAAGTACATGACATTTAGTATAGATCCCAGTCGTCAACCGAGACCTAATGAAAACTTAACCATACACGACTGCTTATCTAAAGAAAACTGCCTATGCAACCCGCTAACACGGACTGAGATAATAAAATACTTAGGAATTTATGTTCACAACTATTTTAGGTGGACAGAACAAATACATAAAACAGCGGGTAAAGTCAGAAAACTTATATATTTTTTTAAGAAAATACGAAACATAATGCCAATGAAGACTTTAAAAACTATATACTACGCGTTAGGCCAATCAATTATCACCCACGGTATGATCGGTTGGGGTAGTGCTGCGAAAACTAATATGGACCCTCTCAACAAAGCGCAAAAGGCTTTAATTAAAGTTATTATTAAAAAACCTTTTAGATTCTCGACAATACAGTTATTTAAAGACTTTGCTGTATTGAACATACAGCAACTGTACATCAAAATTATAGCTACACATTACCAACAAGACAACTTAAACCATCATACTGCACAACACAATTACGACACAAGACATAGTCATCAACACATGACTCCGAAGATAAAAATATTAAAATTAGTTTAAATTCCTGCCACCTCGGAACAGGCTCAGCCTAGTGAGGTGGTTTATACCAAAAAAAAGTACATTGTATTTTGTATATATGTATTGCAATATCTTGGTTAATAAATAATTAAAAAAAAAATAAAAATTAAAAAAAATTATCTAATTTGTAACGTAAGATATTATTTTTTGCAAATCATTTTTAAGAGTAAATAGATTTGTACAACAGCCATCTACTCCAGCTTATAAACAATCAAAATTAAGCACAGATTAACTTTGTTATAAAACGTTGTGATTAATTCCGAGAGTTAAGAACTGATTTAATAAATGTTCTCAGTTGAAAGGCTTGCAGTTCAAAAAATACATCCTTTATTAACGGGTTCTATACAAAATTCTGTCCTACTAATGGTCCCACCGGATACCGCAATAGAGCCGCTCTCAAAGCAAAAATTTTAATTTAAAAAAATTAAAGGCAATGCAGGGTATTGCGCGTTTTCATCCCGTGACAAAATATCCCCGACAAAAAATCCTACGGACAAAATACCTCCCAATAAAATATCTACTAAAACCTGACCTTTCAGTACAGGATGTCTGTATTAATTTTGTCCTATTTTTTGTTAGGTTGGGTTAGGTTAGGTTAGGTAAGATTATGTTAGTGTAATGAATGTAGATATAATTTAAAAAAAGGAACAAAAAAATAATGTTTCGGATTCTTTGTTTGGACATGAATGAAGGTTATAAAAGGCACGTCTTGCATGATAAATGCTCTCTTTACTTTAGACCACCACGCAGTAAACATTATATTAATATATTCTTAATTTACGAGTTTATTATTTATTGGTCCCAAACACGCACAAGACATCATTATCAAAGTAAAGACGTCTTAGTTAGGTTAGGTTTGATTAGATTAGGAAAGGATAGGTTTTAGTAGATATTTTGTTGGGGGATGTTTTGTCCATAAGATAGGTATTTGTCGGGGATATTTTGTAGCAGGTTGAAAAGTCGCGGAACCGGCATTAAGCGTCCTGTATGTACGCGGTGGCTCTCGTCGAACTTCGAGTCTGTTAGACATGACAAATAGAATTCCATTACTAATTATGTAGGAGGTTTCGTATTACGAATCAATAAACGCTGCAGTCATATCTCACAATCCATTTGCCATGCCGATAAATCATTCTGACAGTTGGCTGTACCACTTAATGATAAAATACTCACAGATAAAAAAGTACATATTTATAATTGTATTATTATGATCAAACCATTAAGAAAAAAAACAAGCATTGGTTTTATCTTTATGACGTCCTATAAATCAGTCATAGATACAAAATAGACAGTGCCTTATAAATAATAGGTGTCAGAATAAACATTACTTTTGTTATTTTTGAGCTCATTTTTTCAATGTCACTCCGGCAAAATATTTATATATTAGGATTTCCACCCTACAAACCGTATTGACGTGATTACGACGGTTAATCGAAAATTTAAATTATAAACATACCGCCCAATTGAATCGATAATAGAGAAATAAAAAATATATAGAAATTGTATTTTTTTGTGTCAGGATCGCTAAGTTGCATTTTCTTGACTTTAGCGATGAAAAAGTATCACTTATTCTTCAATTTTTCATAGACTTCGTCACACTTCGCTACACTCGTCCCAATGTGAAAGGCTCTAAAAATTCATGAATAAATTAGAATGATGATTTTTGTACACCTCGCTGTTCGTTAAACTTGCACTTCAATATTGTAGGTGCAGAGCACAAGGAATGTTCCGCATAAATATAAGTTTTCTAAGCTGAGGATTTCAGTCTATAATATTATGTAAATATACCAATTTTAACAACCAACTACAGATCAAAACTTTAAAAATAAAGAATAACTTAGTTCATTATGATTAATAATGTAATTGATAAAGATTTCAGTTTCATCGAAAATGTAAGCTCAAAAGATGCCTTCGCTTAATTTCGTAATACCTAATTTTTCAAAACTCAAAATATGTTTTGTTGTGTTTGTTGATCTTCAAAGAGCTTTCGACACTATATCTCACGCCAAAATAATAGAAAAATTGAATCTTTTGGATTTTAACGCATACATTTAGCTAAAATGTTATCAAAAAAAAGAAAACAATTGAAAAGTAATCAAGCTTTAAATCTACCACTTTCAAGTAATTTTGGTATATCACAAGGTACAGTATTGGGCTCATAACTTTTTATTATGTATTTTAACGACATCCTTAAAGACAATGCAAAGCCAATTATAAAATGCTGGTTCTATACAAACCTGTTATCAATAAATGCAAAAAAAGTATCTTATTAAAAATAAAAATAAACGTTTAAGCGTAAGTTCAGTCATTAATTAGGTATTGGGATTGGGTGGTGCTAAGAATGCTAAGAAATCATTGTAATCCCCTTAAAGGTGTTGACTTATTATTACAGCACTGCTGAAAAATCTACAATCCTATTAGCAACATTGTTCAAGTCCCAAAAATTTAAAATATCTATAAAAACTCAATATTTAAAGAAAACACTTTAAAACCATAAAAACTTAACTCATCATTAAGGCTACAAAATTCTTTATTTTTTACCCAACAACAAATTGTACAATCTTTACGAAAAAACTAAGAAAAATCAGTTTGTTTCATGTTTCGTTTCGATTTATTATGATTACCTTCTTCTTCAATAAAAAATTAAATTCTTTTTTAAAAAATAAACACCCGGCACATCACCAACAAAAAGCAGAAATTTCTGTCAATCAAACCAAAATAATATGTTTTATATTACCTCATCCTAGAACATACACTTTCTACAAATATTATATTTCTCCTACATCAAACCCTAGCTAGATCGTTTCGTTGGCGCGTGACACTACACGAGTCGGGTGCCTCACTTGCGAGCGAGGTAGCTCTAGACCACGGCCATCCACTGAACCCCAAGGAATTCTTATATATATGTAATATTATTTTTTTTTTTTTTTTTTTTTTTTTTTTTTTTTTTTTTTTTTTTTTTTTTTTTTTTTATTATTAGGTTTGTCAACAGTGATTTACATCAAAGCTTTCACGATACAATTACACTGAACATGGTTGATGCTATCACTAATTAAAGACAAACACAACATTGATAACATAATACTTACATATATATACAATCATTCACACACACACACACCATACATTACAAAATTTTGAAACAAGTTTTTAGAACAATAATATTATAATATAAGTTTAAAGGTTTAGTTTATATAACAATATAAAAGGGAGCTTTAAATCTTGTTAATAGACGATTTGAAGTTGGCCAATGTTGACATTGTCAGATTAATTGAATGTTTTTTATAAGCCTCGTTAAAATTACGGCACATTCTTGATAAAGCTGAGTCATACCCCAGCTTAGTTCGATATTTTTTAATATTTAACGGAACATAATTTACAAGTCGTGAACCAATTCTAGGAACATTGAACCTGATTTGATGAAGTAGAAAAGGGCAGTTTATTAAACCATTAACAATTTTGAAAAGAAAATTTAAATCTGTATTTAGTCTTCTCTGTTCAAGGGTGCGTACATTGTAGAATTTTAGTCTATCGGTGTAGTGAGGAAGTGATCGAGCTCGCTTATCGGTATACGCTAGGTGGTACATAAAATGTTTTTGAACTCGCTCTATTCGCTGAATATGAACTTTGTAGGTTGGACTCCATACAGCACTTGCGTACTCCAACACGTTGCGGGTGAAGGAATTGTACAGCGTTATTTTTGATATAGGATTTTGAAAATGTTTACTATTTCGTTTGATAAATCCTAGCATTTTCAAGGATCTAGAAATGATGTTGTCGATATGAGGTGTGAAAGTAAGTTTTTTATCAAATAATACGCCTAGGTCCCGAATGGTTGCGACTTCCTGGAGTTTAGTACCGTCGATAAAATATTGAGTTGGAATAGGATTGTGTTTACGTGTAAAAGTTATGTGAACACATTTTAAAGAATTTAGAAACATTCTATTGTTGTTGCACCACTTTGAAACTCTGTTAATATCATTTTGGAGAAGTATTGAGTCTAGTGATGTATGAATAATTTTGAATATCTTACAATCATCAGCAAACAACAAAATTTCAGAATCCAAAATAACATTGCACAAGTCATTTACAAAAACAAGAAATAAGATTGGGCCTAAATGGGACCCTTGCGGCACTCCAGATGGCACTTCTAATCCTCTTGACTCATAGCCATCAAATACTACTCTTTGTATGCGGTCAGTTAGATAGGAGTAAAACCAGTTTAGCAAGGTACCATGAACACCCATTTGTTTGAGTTTACGAATTAATAATCTGTGATTTACTTTATCGAAGGCCTTACTAAAATCTGTGTAGATTGTGTCTATCTGTTGACCTCTATCGACAGCTTCGGTTAAGGTATTGACATAGCAAAGTAAATTAGAGGATGTTGATTTCTGGGAGAGAAAACCATGCTGTTTTGGAGTTATAAGATTTTTGAGATGATAATTTAGATATGGACAAATTAATTTTTCGAAAATTTTTGCAAACGAACAGAGAATAGAGATGGGTCTATAGTTTGTGACTTCGTGAAGGTCTCCGCTTTTAGGTATTGGTACAATATTAGCCTGTTTCCATCTTGTTGGGAAAATGGATGAAGACAATGATTTTCTGTAAATGATAGTCAGAGGGAGTGCGAGACTGTGTGCACATTTTTTTATTAGGAGTGGTGGAATTTTGTCAGGGCCAGGGCCTTTGCTCTGGTCAAGGTTTAGCATTTCTCTTTTTACATCGTGTACACTAATGTTTACTGTGTGCAGACAGCTGTTCGAATGGTCTATTGATTCAGATTGAGGTTGAGTCTCTTCGTTGCTTCTAATGTCATCTTTCTCATACACTGATGAACAATGTAGAGAAGTGTCTCTGCACATAATATATGATTTTCTGTAAATGATAGTCAGAGGGAGTGCGAGACTGTGTGCACATTTTTTTATTAGGAGTGGTGGAATTTTGTCAGGGCCAGGGCCTTTGCTCTGGTCAAGGTTTAGCATTTCTCTTTTTACATCGTGTACACTAATGTTTACTGTGTGCAGACAGCTGTTCGAATGGTCTATTGATTCAGATTGAGGTTGAGTCTCTTCGTTGCTTCTAATGTCATCTTTCTCATACACTGATGAAAAATGTAGAGAAGTGTCTCTGTACATAATATATTACAGAATGCTCATAATCATATTGTAATATAAATAAATATATATATATATATATATAAATAATATTTTTCACCATGTACCTACTACGCAGAGACACTTTCCGTGCTTATGGTGCGAAAGGCCACTGGAAAACTTCTATTTATTTCCTGAGCAAAACTTTCTCTTTTTTGTCCACCGCCGCCGTCACCGAGAAAGGAGATTTTTTAGAACCGAGTTTGGAATGAGGTGACGGCGAAAATGTCTCCACCGCAACACATCTCGGTGGTTTCGACGTATAGGGTAATTTAGACGCATAATTTCAATTTTGTAAACCTTTGATCACCTTACTTTTTAATTTTGGTTGTTTGTATTTTTATATTGTGAATGTATTTTTTTTATCGTAACTTATTGTTAGTATCACTGTACTTTAAATTTTTGTTGCTTTTATTTTTATTTCATTTGTGTACTTTTTTATTTCTATCGTAACTTTATTTATATTATGTTTTTCTCTTGTTAAAGGTGTACTGCCTTTATTATTTATGTAAAAGCCCTCTGGGCGTAAAATAAAATAAATAAATAATCAATCAGGACAAATAAATGGACTTCATTCTAGGCGTCAAAAAACCATTCAGTAAACCTTTTACAATTGAACTACTAAAAAGGGTAGGTATATATGTATGATCTCATCTCGAATTTGCATCTATCATTTGGAATACAAAATACCAAACTCATATTAACCGAAATTGGAAAACATTTAAACATTTTTTTTGATGCACTTGCCATATCGTTCTGAAAATCATCATTGTAACCCTATTGCTCTTTACAAACTGAGAAAAAATTTTGACATACTATTTCTTTACAAAATTTTGAACTTCCTTTTAGACTCATCAGCCCTATTTGAAAGGATTGCATTTTTTGCCTTGAACGCAATACCAATCGAATACGTTATTTTATTTACAATTTTTCAATTCGAAATACGCACAAAACTCCTTGCTCGGGCGTATCTGCAAATCTTATAATCCCTAAGAGATATTGACATTTTCCACTGTACCCTTAAATCGTTTAAAATTATATTAACCTTACAATGCACTTAATTCAAAACTTTTATTTCTGTATTGTTTATTTTTTGCTTTTTAACAATTTTTAGATTATACTTCATTCTACTTACTTCATAATCTGATTTATGAACTGATTTATATTATATTCATTGTTGTACAATGATTTTATATACAACAGCGCCCTTGATATCGCGCTCTCGATCACGCTATACAATAGTACAAAATATCTCGGGTGTAGTGGACAAGTTGAGACCACAACTCACAATCTCGGCGGCCGAGATGACGACGCTCGGATAACGGACATGCGGTGGACAACCGACCACAGTAATGTAACTGTAACGTCAGATCGTTCTTGATGACGGCGGCTGTGGACAAACGCCCTTAGGAACGCCGTGACGTCACGGCAAAGTGAGACAACATCAGGTAGACATTTATCGCTGTATTATTCACCAAGGGAGATGATGAAGGGATGAATTTTCACACGTTTGCTTAGAGCTCAAACAAAGAGGGTGAAAATTAACATTCCTCGTGAAAAACCGCGAGGAAAAAAGATGCTGTATAAAAAATATTTAATTAAAAATCGTTTTAATTTAATTTAATAACTTTTTATATGCGTCCTCAAAGTAGTACTTCTAAAAATAAATTAAAACATGTTTGTAAATGATTTTAGCGGATTATTCAAATAAATAGTAAAAAAAATTCCCACGGCTTTTTCCAACGTGAGTTTGTCGTTTTAATAAATCATATTATTTTGGTAGTGATAATAAACGTGTAACTTTCGTCCAATATAATAATGTACTTTAGGTAACTACTATAAACTTAGTATAATTGTTGGAACTAAATTGCATAATGAATGGTCTGAATAATAATATATAAATTTTGATGATGCCATAAATATTGGAAGAATATCAATATACTTGATTTAATTAAACTGTTTGTCAGCGCTTCTCACTTCGGTTTTAATAAAACATGCTTTGAATGTTTATATTCTTCAATACACGGTTTACTTCCGGGAATTTAAAATTTAATTATTTATTATGTATTTTACCAAGTTATTTTTTACTTCCAAAGTACTTCTCAAGTACTTTTAAAAATATTTTGTATATTACTGTACCCGTGGCGTATTTATCTTTTCTTTTTTTCTCCACACTTGTGTATATGATAGCTCACTATTTGTACTTTTATGTTGTTACTATATACTTACTTTTTAATTTTTTTGTCAGATGAACTTTTCATTTTACTGTCGTGCACTTTCCTACTTATATTTTTCTCATTTATATTTTTATATTCTAATTTTTCTATTTTATGTATATTCAGTATCCATATTTCAAATTATTGTAATTCCTATGAAAAAACCGTTAATCAGCGAATTAATAATAAATAATTAAACTGTGAAAGACTGTTAAAATAAACATAATGTGTAATTTAAAAATAACAATTTGTGAAGCGTCTGACGGGCGAAACACGGAAAAGCATTTCGTTGGGTATGAAAGGAGGACCATTCAACATTCATTCAAGTGTCATCGTCTTCTTTCTCACAATACTACTTGAGCTGTTCTCTCATGGCCCACTTCTTTTTCTTCTCGGCTTCATACAATAAACATGTAGTAGCTACAAATACTTTCAAATGAATATTTTATTACTGAAAAACTGTACTTACTGAATGACTTTCAGTATAAAGAACAGTACTATTCCTTCACTCCCCTTTCAGAAAATGTCAATTGAAACAAAGTACCCTTACATTTTCGGACGAGGAAATCTTAAGAATTTCACCGTTTTCAAAAGAATATTACAAAAATAAATATGATAATAACTTAATTAGGATTAACGAGCAACTCTTGAAGACGTTTTTATATTGGACTACTGTATTTCTGCTACACACGCATTGCTTTCTTTGACCATTTAAAACTATAAAATTATGTATTCAAATGTGTTTTTTTAATAATACCTTGGTAATCAAAATTAAATTTCTACGACAGAAGTTTATATAATTAACTGACCAAAAGAAATATCCAACCAGAAATACGAATGATTAAAATATCAACAACGACAAAAAATTTCAAAAATATTACCTATAACCACTATTTGATAAACAACTTTGATTTATTTATTAATTTTATTTAAATCTACTCTTCAACATATATTTTATAAATGATTACAGTGGCATACGTAGTGGTACAAAAAATGTTAATTTTCAGTTTCTGAATTTAATAGGTTCGTTGTAGCATTTTGTGAACGACTCACCTAGAAGAACCTGTACTGAGGTAATCGCATGTTCAGGATTAAGTGCTATTCTATCGAGATAAATAAAAACACAGTATCTTTCATAATATTGTCACGAAGGGCACTCTGTGGTGACCCACGGCGGCAGTATCGTATACCTACATAAATTTAAGATTCTATTTAAAATATATTTTATTTCTAACTATTCAAGGTTTTCAACCCTGTCTAGGTTACGAATAAATTGAAAATATTAAAAAAAATCTCCTTCAACCATCACAGGCTGAAAATATTGCTTGCGTCATGATGGAGGACTTAGCCAGCAGGAGAATTGAAATCACAGTAACCGGATAACTCAACATATGTCAAAATTATTTTAAGAAGTGATGCATAAAGTCAAGAAAAGTGATGAACGTTCCGTTTTGTTATGTTCATAGGTATGCATTTATATCATCGCTTTTAATGACTTTATAATCAAAAACAAGACGCCTGGTGGCAGCTACGAACCCAACGCGATGTCATCTCAGCTATTCTATGACAATTCAATAAAGTTTTTTTTTTAATTCGTCAAAAGTGATAAAAAAAAATATCTCATAACCTAATCTAACAGAACCTATTAACAAAAGTGTTTTTTCATAACTTATAATGACTTTTCAAAGGTGTGCTGAAGTACCACTTAGTTGAGTTGTCTGGTCACCCATCTCACCAACTGACTGGGCATGTAAACATTTCTTTAGGGTGGTTTCAAGATTATTGCGAATTTCATTTTGAAAGTGGATATGTAAAATGAGAAATCCGCGGATTGTTCAAAGAATGTTCATAAAAATGTTGCGTTTTAGACTAACCACAAAATTTGACAACATCAAAAAAAACTTTTACAAAAACCATAACATTATTGTTTTATGATCTGTTTTTTGGATAAAATATTTGCAACAAAATTTATTCAAGTTTACCCAATAGAAGATTTATTTTCTTTCCGTCAACTGTCAAAACCATTTTAATTTTATTTATTTATTGGTTAAAGTCACGCTACGGTACTGGCTTGCGTGTTCCATAATAAAAAAAACTTTTCCAAACTAAATAATAATAAAATAAAATGCCTCGTTTAACGGGTCACTGGTATTTTTGGCATGACCCCATCAACCACAGCTCTGTAGAAAATTTGTTGGCTAGTTGTAAATGTTATGGTTTTTCAGATTTGGACTGTGCCTTACTCTTCTTTTGAAGTTCAAATGCGTAAAATTTATCAATTTCAGAATAAAATAAATTCAATTTCAATAAATTTTTGTTTTATTTTTTTCTGTAACAAATTAAGATAATATTCCTCCCATGTCGAGGTTTCATTTATGTAGGAACATGTCAAAATTTAATAATTTGAATAATATTATAAAGTTGCTCAATAAAATATTGTAAAGTGAAGTTGCGTGTTTTCTGTTTCAGTATATATTTCGTGTTTCCGTGATTATTTCAGATCTCCCCTGCTTTGTTTCCCGATTTTATTTTAATAAAAACCAATAACTTAGTTATTCATTCACAGTTAACCCGTAATATAAAGTGAAATCTACTAATAGTTTGTACTAATAATGTGCCGACGAATACACCGCGGAAATCAGAAGTTCACCGCACTTTCTTCGGTTTAATTGAATACATAATATAATGGCATTTTTACAAAATATGATGGAATTTTTACAAAATGTTGTGATTTGAAACAAGATGAAACGAAAAAACGGCACTAAAGAGAGACAAACACATATATGTACACAAACGCATACAGGATTTAGCCTGCGAGAGAATGAGATAGAATTATTGGTCTCGTCTTTATGCGGTGCTTCGTAAATAACTTACCACTCTTGTCTCCTTTAGTTTTCTGAAGGTTTCACTTCTACACCGTGTGAACTGCACACTTGTATTTTTTAGTATGCCATTATGTTATTTTAATCTTCCAAGAAAATAATGTACCACGATATTTTGTTCTGGATTCTCGTTTCTTCCAGGGCAAATATATTAATTTTACAATAAAAACACAAATAAATTTATTGCAGACCACTTTTATTTTATACACACTTTACCGGTTTCGGAAGCACCCTTCCTTCGTCAGGAGAATATTATAACTAACCTATTATACAGAATATTGACAGATATACAAATTTTAGGTGTTTGAGTGGGGGGTAAGCAAAGGGGTGGGGGTAATTGCAGGATTTCAGGGAAGAACAGAGCGATTTATTGGAAAAATATTTAGAATGGGACTGAAAGATAAATTTAATTGGTGATTCAAAATACTTGCATTATTATTTAGGGATTTTCTGATTTCAAGTGCTTCTAAGTTATAACCTAATTTTTTGCTTTTATTTTTACGGTGAAGAATTTTAACCCCTCGGTTCTTATTAAAAGTGTGATGTGTGGAAATTAGGTGATTAGCAAACTCTGAAAAATTATTATTATTTAAGCATCATAAATGTTCTGTGGTTCTAATATTTATATTTCTAGTTGTCTTACCAATGTAGAACGAAGGACAATCATTGCAACATAGTTGGTAAATGCCTCAGTGACTTAATTTATGACCTCTTTCTATAGTGTTTTTTAGTAATTTACCCCAATTATTATCAGTATAGAACGCGAGTTTAATGTGGGCAGGCAAGTTTTTTGTACTAAGTGAGGAAAATTTGGATATATATAAGATTCTGCGCCATTAAACGGGATTTATTATTTTATTATTATTTTCAGGTGTACCAAATAAAAATGTGTTAGTTGAAATGAGTTTGAGTTTCTTATTTAGGATTTTATTGATTAAATCTGTGGAATAACCATTATTTAAATCAATTTGTTTATTTTTTTTAAAGTTCAATCGCGAAATTAACAGATATATTAATGATAAGTAAAATGTTTATGTGAAACCGTGGTTTGACATATTATGTATTGTTATATAAGTGCACGTTGGTTTACGAAAAATGTTGAATTAAATTCTGTTATTAATTGAAGTTGATGTTAAATCTAAAAAAAAATGAATGCATTTCTGCCTACTTCTAAAGTAAATTGGATGCTTTTGTGGAATAATTTAATAAGAAGGAGAAAATTAACTTAGTTGCCGCTCTGTCCCTGTCCAGGTACAGAAGATATCGTCTACGTATCTTCTCAATGTAAGAACGTAATTCAAAAGTGATGAATTACAATTAAAAATCTTATTCTCAAGGTTATTCATAAAAAAGTCTGCGACAAGTGGTCTCGTTGGAGCCCCCATCGGAAGTCCTTGGTTCTGCTGGTAGACACAGTTGTTATATTGGAAATAATTTTGTTTAAATCACATGATGAATAAGCGAGACAGGTCATTAATCATACAATTATCTAAATTAGAGGAGTTTAAAATATCAAAAATTTGTAAAATCAATCTCTTTGCCAAATATCGACAATTTTTATTTTTTTATTTTTTTTTTTTAGAGAAAGATACATAAATTACAATACATTCAATATAATAATTAATTACATAATATGTGTTAATATTTGATTTATCCCCATAAAAAAGCAGGGCTTGTGTGTATGGGGGTGTTATTATATTAGTTTAATTGTTTTATTTTTTATATTCAGTTCAAATTTTCGGTATAATTTTTAAGGTGAGTTTTAAATTTTTTGATATTACTGTTCATGTTTCTGATTTTTTCAGGAAGTGAATTAAAAAAATTTACTCCGAGATATTTATAACTTAACAATCCTAGTATTTTTTTACATTTTGGAGTAGGAAGTATTGATGTTTGTCTAAGATTTCTGTTGTTTTTAAATGGTGCAACTTTATTTTGAATATTATCTTTATAAATTTGTAATGTTGCATGATAAAAATATAAATAAATATATATTATTTTTACTTTTGAATGTAGCTATAACTTTGTGGTTATCCATTATAGATAAATGAAACAATGTTACTTTGTTTGAACCACTTGTATATTTGTTTAAAGCCGACCGGTTTCGGAACGACCGTCCCTTCCTCAAGGCAAACGTATACTGACTTGACAATTATAAAATAGTAGGTGGGTACAATATATTATTACAGAGTGTTGAGGTAGGGGTGAAGGCGTGGCTAGGGATTAATTAGGAGTGGATGGGGGAACATATCCATGATTGGGCTATATGATAATATTTTTTGTTTGTTAATAATGGGTTCATTATTTTTAAGAGATTTTTTTATTTCTATGGCTTCTAAGTTATCTAACCGTTTTCCCTTAGTGTTAATGTGAAGAACATTTATCCCCGTATTTTTATCAAAACTATGGTTATTTTCAATGATATGGTTAGCGAACTTGGAAAAATTTTAATAATAATAATTTGCAACAAAATTTATTCAAGTTTACGCAATAGAAGATTTATTTTCTTTCCGTCAACTGTCAAAACCATTTTAATTTTATTTATTTATTGGTTAAAGTCACGCTACGGTACTGGCTTGCGTGTTCCATAATAAAAAAAAACTTTTCTAAACTAAATAATAATAAAATAAAATGCCTACTTTAACGGGTCACTGGTATTTTTGGCATGACCCCATCAACCACAGCTCTGTAGAAAATTTGTTGGCTAGTTGTAAATGTTATGGTTTTTCAGATTTGGACAGATAATATTCCTCCCATGTCGAGGTTTCATTTATGTAGGAACATGTCAAAATTTTAATAATAATAATTTTTCCGAGTTCGCTAACCATATCATTGAAAATAACCATAGTTTTGATAAAAATACGGGGATAAATGTTCTTCATATTAACACTAAGGGAAAACGGTTAGATAACTTAGAAGCCATAGAAATAAAAAAATCTCTTAAAAATAATGAACCCATTATTAACAAACAAAAAATATTATCATATAGTCCAATCATGGATATGTTCCCCCACCCACTCCTAATTAATCCCTAGCCACGCCTTCACCCCTACCTCAACACTCTGTAATAATATATTGTACCCACCTACTATTTTATAATTGTCAAGTCAGTATACGTTTGCCCTGAGGAAGGAACGGTCGTTCCGAAACCGGTCGGCTTTAAACAAATATACAAGTGGTTCAAACAAAGTAATATTGTTTCATTTATATATATTATTTCAATTATTCCCATGAAGATAGGCACAATTTACAAAGTCATCACTTAGTAAAAAAATACGTATGTTATTACTAAAAAAATATCAGCCGGCGTACGTACATTTAACCCCCGGCACACTAAGGAGTACTAGGTCATGGGGGTCAGGATTCCACGAGTTAAGGAAGATATGAAAGAGAGATAAGCATCATCTTTCAATTTCCTTGTCAATGTTGATTCTTATTCTTCTCTTCTTGCCTTGATTCTCAATTGACGTTTTGTTGAATTTCAAGAAAAAAAAAAAAATCTTATAAAAATTAAACAGAGTGTGTTTAATGAGACACGTATGTGTATAAAATCTGAAATCGCTTCCCTGCTCAGTTTGTTTAACCACGGTAATGATTATTTCATTGTTCGAGTGCACTTTATTTTTCTAACCCCTGTACTCTCACTTTGTAAGTATAGGAATTTATTTAAGTAAGTGCCACTTCTTCCGAATAAGGCTTCGAGTGTCCTAACACAAACATTAATGTCGTGTTTATCCCGTCGCGTCTGCGCGGGCGTCAGCTTCACACCTTGCACTAAGAAATGGAAGATTTATTTCATCGTAAAGCCTACAAAAGAAGCATTACAACGGAATTGTAATTTTTTAAAAAGCCAACAGCTACATTTACAGGAACCAACAAAATACTTAGGATTAACAACAAACTCAAATAATTTACAGAAAGAGGCAACAAAACGGAAATAAGCTGACATGGTTTTGAATGAATCGAAGGGTAAACAAAAGTTATAAACAATGTAAGTATTAACAATTTCAATTGATGTATAGAAATAAAATTATAAAACAGAAGACAGAAGAATTGAATTTCAACATTTCCATATAGGAAGGATTGTTGTTCAGAATAAAAATATTTTTTTTTTTATTATTATTGTGTGTTTTATTTAGATATAAAATTTGACATCTTATATCTAATGTTTTCTTTTCTATGACTACTACAATATTATTTACTACCTACTGACTAAAATTTGGACTTTACAACATTAAACATAATCCACGAAAAACTGCAAGGCTTTTAGCCTCCTTAACATTTACAGGGAGTTCATTGAACATTTTAAAACCTTTATGATAAATATTATTTTGTGTTCCCGAAAAATTTGTTTTAGGAAGCCTAAAATCGTTGCAGTTTCTCGTAGGATAACAATGAACTGTACTGTTGATTCTAACATTATTCGACATATAATCTGATAACATTTTATTTTTTAACTTAAAAATAAAAACTAGGGAATTGAAAACTAATATTTGCCACACACTTAATATATTTAGTTGGCGTTGCATGGTTTTTATCCTGGTATATCTGCTACAGCACAATATAGACCTCATGCCTCTGTTCTGAATTATTTCCATTCTTTTAATTTGTGTTTTATTGCTCAGAAAGATTACACTTGGGTAATAATTCAGATGGGATGCTACAGTTGTGTTATAGACCAGTTTCCTAGTTTTAATGTCTAATTTTCCCTTTATTCTACTTAAGAAATTAATCTTTTTGGCAATTTTTTTAGTTAGCATTTCAAAGTTAGAGTTAAGTTTTAACTTATTATCGATAATGATTCCCAAATATTTAATTTCTTCCACCTCTTCAATATTTTGATTGTCTATATTTAGGGTAATAAGTTCATTTTGTTTTTTCCCTAATACCATGAATTTACTTTTAGTTACATTTAACTTGAGTTTATTTATGCTTAACCATTTAGATATTTCATTAAGTTCACTTTGTTTTTTTGAAAATGCATCTTCAATATTATTTGCTATAATATATATGTGTGTCATCAGCAAACAGTTTGATGGAACAGTACTTTAAGCACTTCACTATATCATTAATATATATATAATAAAAAATAGTGGTCCCAAGACCGATCCTTGAGGAACTCCAAGGTTTACTTGTTGCTCTTCAGAGATAGCATCTCCAAATTTGGTTCTTTGTTTTCTGTTTTTTAGGTAATCAGTAAACCACTGCAATTCTTTATCATGAATTCCCATGTCTGTCAATTTCATTATTAGTCTTTCTCTGTCTATCGTTTCAAAAGCACGTCTAAAGTCTAAGAATACTGCTATGATGATTTTCTTCTGATCCATACTTGTTTTCCATTCAATTATCATATAATTTATTGCTGTTTCACAGGAATATTTGTTTCTAAATCGAGATTGTTGTTTTACAAGAATGTTATTTTTTTCAATAAAATTGTTTATCTGTTCTTTAACTATCTATTCCAGTAATTGTTCATATTTAGGTAATCCATTTATTGGTCTGAAGTCTTCGAAATTTTAAGCATTTATTATTTTGGGCACTGGTGTTATTATGGAAGTTTTCCATGACTGTGGAAAAATTCCCTCTAACAGAGATTCATTTATTAGTGCAACTAATCTGTCTCCTATAGCTGGCAGTGCATCTTTGATTATGCCTATCGTAACTCCATCCGTGGACGATTTTAGTTTCATTGCATTAAGAATTTTCATTAAATACTCAATGTTAATTTTATTAAACCTGAAAATATTATTATTCTCTCTTCTTTCCATTGATTGAGAAAATGTGTCTGTGACTAATGGAATGCTCTTATTTATGTTTTCGACAATGAGTATAAAATTTGTATTAAATTTTTGGGCTATTTTAGGTTTATCATCTTCAACTCCATCGGGGAACCGAATTTCCTTAGTGTCTCCCTTCTGTTTACCGCTTATAATTTCTTTGAGTGTAGTCCACATTTTTCTTGAATCACTTTGAGAGGTAATTATTTTTTGTCTAATATACGAATTTTTAGTTTTTTTTTATTTTTGTTCTATACAAGTTTCTAAGTTTCTTATAGGTTTCCCATCTTTCTTCCGTAAATTGTATTTTACAGGCTTTATAAGCTGTATCCCTTTGTTTTTGTAGAAGATGTAGAGATTTAGGATACCAATTATTTGTATCTTTTAATATAATATTAGTTATAAGCATAAGCTCGTTTACTACTGTTTTCAGATGTCCTACTAGTTCATCGGCTTTTTCCTCCAAATTTCCTTGGTTATCGCGAATCCACTTTTTGTTTTTTAATGCCGTACACTAGTTCTTTTTATTCCTATACGTTATCTTTCGTATTTCCTGTGGTTTTGGACTACTATTTCTAATTTTTGTAACAATTGTTTCGTGATCAGATATTTTGAGTTCTTCTACAGCATTAACTTCCGAATAAAAGTCATTTGAAATTACTAAATCAATCATTGTTTTAGAGGTTTTTCCTATTCTTGTATAATTTTTGACAAGTTGCTTCCAGCCTAAGCCATTTATGATCCTTTTGTGCATTTTGCATTGGGTTTCATCATATCGATATTAAGATCTCCACAGATTATTATTAAATCTCTTGTATTTATTTGTTTACGGAACCATTCATCAAAAAAAAATTTAAATTTTGTATCATTTATGACATATTAATGCCAGAAAGAAAAGTTACACATATCTTATGTGTGTAATTTTTGTAACCATGATGACTAAACAAAGTGACATTTCAACGCCGGTGCCAATTTGCAATCATTAAAAGAGATGAAAGATTTTTTTTTGCCCATCCTAACCTAACTTTACATATTATTTAATGGCTTTTCGATGGAGTATTGAAGAGCTGGGTTGTTGAATTTTCCGAATATGTTACCATTTTATGCATTAAAATTCTATTCTTATTTCAATTTTATATATTTTACCGGAAGGAAATAAAGGAAGTTAAGGGAAATAAAAGTGTAAGAGGGATGGATTTGAATCTTAAGTCAGTGTGGATGTATAGAAAGACACTTGAATTCATCCTTTTTACTTGGGTGCAAGACGATAGGCTGAGAGAGTACGACTACAGAGTTCAAAGGGTCTCCCTTAACCGGTATATTCCATTACGCAGACGCACCCGCCGCCAACACCTGGACAAACCTCACCTCATGTACCAGGGCAACCCGCTAAGTCACCAAATGTAGCGAACCATTTAGGGTGACCTATTGCAGAAGTGTTGATTATCCAGTAAATGGTTCTCGGGGCAGCGTACCCATGCACGCCTCCAAAATTATATAGACGATTGTATCTAGCTTCAGCTTCGTGTAACACGTTTTCTTGTGAATAGTTTTATTTACTAACTTATCACGTATACTATAAAGCATTTGACTTAACTGAAGGTACGAGTACTTTAACATTGTCATTGTATATCGAGTGATATAGTCCTTTTTTGTAAACGTTTTTAGAACACTCGGTGAAAACGTTTCTACAAATCATTTCAGCATTATAATATTATATGCCAGCAATATTAAACACAGTTAGAAGGTATCATTTACTTTAACAAGTCAATCAATTTCCCCAAAGGCCCAATGAAAAACGATATTAATTAACATCATAGGAATAATTTAAGAACGGAACGTAATTGTTCCTCCCTGTAAGTAATATCTATTGTTGGCGTCCATTGTGCTTCGCCTCCCTCATTTCCACCCGAAAGTTCACAAGCGATGCCATTAATTAATAATTGTTATTTCATCCAAATTACAATAGCAAGTTAATGTTCCAACGACGTTCGTCATGAAATGAATCAAATATTTATTCTGTTAGCATTTGTAAATCATATTTGTACGGGATGTGCATGTATGCATGCATGAACATGAGAAGCCAAATGAAAATGTAACCTCTTTGATTTTCTCGCTTCATCCTGAATTCCTTAGTACTAACTATTTTTCTCTATATTTGGGTTCAATCAAGCCAGTTATTTCAGCAACCAAGTAAAATACAGAAATACTGAAAGCGGCTTATCAAATTATTTAATGTGAAAATGTTTAAATTGTGGATCTTATTATTGTCTAATTTAAGTTTTTTTTTTAGAATGCTAGCTTTTACCCTCGGCTTCGCTCGCATGGTATTAGGTGGAAATCCCACTGATTCATTCATGCTTTCATTCACTGATTCATTCATTCACTGATTCACTCACTCACTCACTCACTCACTCACTCACTCACTTACTCACTCACTCACTCACTGACTCACTCACTCACTCACTCACTCACTCACTCACTCACTCACTCACTCACTCACTCACTCACTTGCTCACTCACTCACTCACTCACTCACTCACTCACTCACTCACTCACTCACTCACTCACTCACCTACTCACTCACTCACTCAGCGCATCAAATCCCCAAAGTTTCATCGCGATCGGATGAATGGTTAGCAATGCATAATTTCATGATGCCAGAACTCACTATTGTAAATAGAAACTATTGCGGGCATGCGCAAATCAAATCCCCAAAGTTTCATCGCAATCGGATGAATGGTTTAGCAACGCATCGCGGACATACATATTTACATATATATACACATATATACAAACCCAGAAACAAACATATTTTGATTTTTATATACATAGATTCAATAACATTATTATTTAATTTATAAAGTAAGACAATTTAATTGTGAATAAGTTTTGCTGATTTATTATTGTTATGCGAGACAGCTCTTTCGCCTTATTAAGGCATCATGAAACTGTGGTTAAGCCATTAACAGATGATTATAATGTAACACGAGCGCATGCGATAAAAAAAGAATTTCAATAATACTCTAGGGTCTTCCATTATTGATCTATGAATCACTCTTGATTCTAAATTCATATTTGATGTACAACATTAAGTGCAAAACACTTAAAATGATTAGATTTATTCACAGAATATGTAAACTTTCAAAGACCCACAATCAATTCTTACTCGTCGCAATTCCTTAATGTTATACATATGAAAGCATTATATAGAAATCCACCTGTTCACATGAAAATATTTGTAGAATCGGTTAAAAATACTGTTTTCTTTCAAGTGTGCAATACAAGGTTCAAGATTAATACACTTAAAATTAGAAGCGAATTGTCTGATCTTAATGTTTATTTAAAATAATTTATCTTTATACTGCATTATGTCTGAAAAATATTTAAACAAACGTTGCCAATTTCCATTGTTTTGTCGGAATATATTTAAAAATAATATCGCCTATTTTAGCCCTCTAACTCAAATATGTAGAGTATGTAATAAGATAGAGTGTGCTGAAGTAGATATTAATCCTAGAATTTTCTTACGTATTCTCACTACATAAGGTGTAAGTCCACCTAATTTTAAAAAGAACACGTTTTATAAAACTTGAACTCTGTTGTTGAACCGAGTTTCATAAAACAAGTTTACCCGGTTGCCATTGTAGGTGCCGTAAATTGCTTGTACCTTTGCACTTTCGACAGGTGAGCCAATAACACTCTAGACTGAAGGGGACAAACTTACAAACAACACCATTATTTCCTGATTCTCTGTCCCAACAAAGGGAAAATTTGTCAGACCAAAATTTTTGACTAATAATTGAAATAAACGGTATAGCTCCACTCCAGAGATCTTGTGGAAAATAATTTACCACAAATACTATAAATATTTTTATTTTTATATCTAACTTTATGAGTAAAATCTGAAATTATAATATTTAATTAAATGAAGACAATATTAGCGAAACTCAATCCAAATCTGGAGACAGAAAAAGATATTGGTTCCACTGGGACTCGAACCCAGGTCCCTTAGCTTACATGGCAAGTCTCATGGCTAGAACACTCGCCATTTAATCTAAGGGACCTGGGTTCGAGTCCCAGTGGAACCAATATCTTTTCCTGATTTTTCTGTTTCCAGACTTGGATTGAGTTTCGCTGATATTGTCTTCATTTCATTACATACTATAAATATTCATCTTTGAAGATGAGTATTTGATGAGTCATGAAGAGACCCATGTTGTAGAAAAGAGGAAACTCAGAGGCCTGCAAATCATTCCGCAGCCGAGCTGTTGAACTCAAGAACGAGTCGTAGAAGCTACAAGTTCTCATGTGACAAATGTCAACAGTATACATATATTTGACCTGCATTTGGTGCATTCCCAACTTTGCACCGGTGCCGAAGGGATCAATGTGTGATAGTTCCTCCGAGCATCTTCCATTATAATACCGGTAGAACACAAGGACAGCAATTTATCAAGCCATTAAAAGCAGAGGAAATCATCGTTTAGCATTTTTTTCCATATAGGAGGTTCAAATGAAAGTTCTGTGAAGGAAAAATATATAAGGGGTAGGTAGGAATCTGGAGGTCAATAATTCGAGGAGTAACAGATGTATAAATCCATTCCTCCCACCGCGATACAAGGTGATATATTGATATAGTCCGGCTAGAGACTTCTTCTTGACAATATCAAGGATGATACGGTGTTTCTTCTTATGGCGACAGAATAACATTTATTCCCAAACATGGGAACACCTTAGCACAGGTTCGCCTAGTGAGGTGTTCATAAAATACTACTTGGTACTTACCTACATACATACAGGTATGGATCATTAACATATTTTTTCTTATTACTAATCTTATTAAATATGTAAACCAATATAATAATCTGTAATATGTATGTTCAAGAACAGAAATAAAATAAATAAATAATTAAAATAAGAGAGATAAAAAAGGGTCCCTCTCAACCAGTCAAACCATGGCAAACGCATGTAAAAGTCCGAGACAAACCTCACCCCGTGTATCCGAGCACCCCTGCTAAGTCACCAAACGCAGAGAAGACTTATGGTGATCTATGGCAGGGGTGTTGTCCAATAAATGGTTCCGTCTCCCAAATTGTTGTCCATATATATCTATAATTTGATTAACTTTTAATCACCGAATCATCAATTAAACAAATAAATCAGTACGCTTTCAATAATTGCTGAAAGTATTTTGAAAGCTTTCAATTTAATTACGTGAACCCATTTAATTTTAAATCGAAGAACTACTGCGTCATAAATATGTAACCCTGTTTTTTGAGTACAGAGAAATGAGTAAGTCTCATTGTGCAATTTGGGGAAACGCGTCATGCTTCAAGCGTCACCTGTTTAATATTTAATCATTCAACTTCGTAAGGATTTATTAATACACGCGGTTCATATTCACGGTTAGCAATAGGGTGAAACTTGAATGACGCCAACAGAATATGACTGACGGGACACATCGTTGAAATTTTGCGTTGTTTTGATTAAATTACTTTCGTACTTTGCCAGGCGCACACGAGCAATGCTAATTGCAGGCAACAGTTGCGTGTGTAAAAATCCATTATGGCACTACGATAGAGGTACGCAAAAATGCGGAGATTTTGTTAAAATTTTTGTATGGATTTTAAAAAAGTAGCCAACAAAACGCCGCAAATTGCTCATATACAGGGGTCCATAGATGTTATAAACTCGGGTAATATATTTTTAATTGGTAAACTAATGTTTAATACAAGATTTTTATGCATAGCACAAAGGGTAACAATTATTATGAGCAATAATTATTAGCCTGAAACACTCATCAACATTGAAAAAATCTCCCGAGAAAAGATAAATGCCGCCGACGGGACTTGAACCCGCGTCCTACTGATATCCGGTCAACTGCTCTACCAACTGAGCTAGGTCGGCTTATCTCCCACCCGCCAAATAATTCAATATATACTAGTGTTTCATTCAACAATTACTGATTATGTCATTGAATCAAACACTAGTATATATTGAATTATTTGGCGGGTGGGAGATAAGCCGACGTAGCTCAGTTGGTAGAGCAGTTGACCGGATATCAGAAAGACGCGGGTTCAAGTCCCGTCGGCGGCATTTATCTTTTCTCGGGAGATTTTTTCAATGTTGATGAGTGTTTCAGGCTAATAATTATTGCTTATAATAATCGGGTAATTTAATTAATTAATATTTTTTATAACAAGTAGGTACAATAATATACCTCTAAAAACTAGTTATTTTCTCATTGATAGAAGTAAAATATAAAAAACCTTTTTTTTACAATACCTCTTCCCGTTATTTATTATTACTCACCATTCACGCGATTAACCTATTTCTAGGGACATTATTAATAAACGCTTTCAATTGGTGAGATTACCCCTGGAATTGAAAAAAAAGAAATACGTCAGATGTTTCATAAATTCATTTTTCTTTGATTTACATGTTTTATTTTGTAATTCATTTTTGTACCTAATGTTAAAATTTCCCGGCTACGTTGGGAGCAGACTGAATTGAGATGTTTTTTTTAAGTAAACTCCAAACAGGAGGCCAAAGGAGAATAATTTCCCTCATTGCCAATGTTATCTTTGGGGATGCTGTATGGAAGTAGTGAACCTGGGTCTTTTAGTGACTCATTTGTAGGAGAGAGAAAGAAAATGAACGAGAAGATTGGAAAGTAAAAAAAAAACGTAAGTAATACTATAATGATTAGTCAATTATGTAGGGCGTGTCTTCAGTGAGCTCGGGCCCAGCAGAAATGGTGTGTGATGCTGGAAGACTGCGTTCACCACTGTGTTGTTGGAGGCCATTTGTCGCATCCTGGCTTCAGTGACCCGGTGTCACATCAGGTCGGCGAATTCGTTCAGTCCTACTTCCGTTAACATTGTCGATTCGCTGCTGTATCTTCTGTATATCCAAAATATAATTCTGCAGGCGTTATTATATTGGATCCGTAGTCGTTCCATCGAGCTGTTTTGGTAGTGGCACCAAATTTTACACTTATTTTAGGTAGTAAAATAAGCATTGAACAATATTTTTTTTACATTATTACTGCATTGGAAGAATCTGTGGACAATCGTATTAGACAGTATACTGTTTCTTCTCCTCTGTCCTTCAATATCACCATCGTCCGAGAGGTCTTCAGTGATGATGTGCTTCCAGTATTTTACGTTCTTAGATATATTTATGTTTATCTCATTAAGTTGAACAGGGGGATCTTCTCGGGATTTTTTTTCATTCTGGAATGCGATAGTTCCTGTTATATTATGCTTTGTATAAATAATACTGTTCGAGATATTTAGGAGTGTGGGACACATCACAAAAATATTTTATTTTATGCCTTTCATTTGTAACATTTACAACAATAGTTTTGGTGAGAAATAGAACTCTTTTGATGTTGGAATGCGTTTGAGATAATATTATTAGTAGTAAAACGTGCTAACAAACGGTCCAGATCACATAAGTTTGATGGACAGACATTATCTCTGCTTAATTTTACCGTTCTAACAGCTCTAAGCCAGATAATGGTTGGCGAGCTATTTTATTTTTGGAGAAGGTCCATTAAAATGTTAAAAGATCACAATCAGAAAGCTTGTGACGTTGTTCACCAACCAAAAATAATTTAATTTTGTTAAATACATTATTTTTATTTTTGTTTTGATACCAAAGATCAATATTTTATAGTTTAATTTATAGTATAATAATAGTAAACAAGTACATAATATATTTTGATAAAATGTACAAAATTGGTATTGAAAAAAAAATCTGCATATTATTATATTATGATTATGAGTTTTGTGTTTGTGAATGATGCGTGTTATACAAATTATGTTTTGTGTGTTACGTATAGGTATATGTTTTATTATTTTATGTTTTAAAATGTTGGAAATATTGTTTTATTGGTCTTTAACCCATTTTTTAAATTTAGTATCTGAATTTATTTTTCTTTAACTCAATTTTTGATTCAAGCGAAAAACTGTTGAATGCTTTTATAGCGTGGTATTTGTGGTGTCTTTGTCCAAATTTGTGTTTACAGTCGGAGTTTTTGTTTTCTTTGTACGCTCGTCAACTTTTCTGTTAGTGATATTTTGTGTTTGTTGAAAAAATTTTTTTGTTCAAAAATGTAGTTTGGTAGTATTTTAACGCGTCTAATTGGCGTATATCTAGTACGTAAAAACTGTTGAATATTTGATCTGTATAAGTCAGTCTATGGTTTTTTAGTATTACCTTTATGGTGATTTTCTGTGCGATTTCAATATGATCGATAACTGAGGTTGTTGCTCCTCCCCAAGCAATTATTCCATATTCCATTATTGATTGACAGGGCGCAAAATTTTTGTTTTCATTTGTTTTATTTTGTATATACATTTTTAGTAAAAGTGAATTGTTTTAAGGACTTTATTTGTGATTTATTTGTTATGTTGAGTCCACCTAAGGTTATATTAATTTATTATGATTCCTAGATACTTTATTTGGTCTGTTTTTTCTGGAAAGTCTGTTTCTTCTTCTACATAGCAGATGTTGGTGCTTATACATTAGTGTAATTTTAAGGTTTCTGTATTGTTTTTTGGCTGTCCCATGCTATTTATACGTTATTATATATTTATTTTTATAAGAAAACAATATGCATAACATATAAGAATTGACACAAAGTAGATAACGTATTTAGAATATAAGTGAAATAAAAATAGATAATCTGCCAATATCCACTAAACCAACAATAATATTTAAAAAAATAATTTATAAGTGGTGTTCACAATTGGTTATGAAATAGGTAGAAATAGTTTACACATACGGTGTTTGAAGTTTTTCATGCTCAAATATTGTTAACTACAATAAATACACATATAAATTTGTTGTAGACCACTTTTATTTATGAACACTCTACCGGTTTCGGAAGCACCCTTCCTTTGTCAGGAGAATATTATAACAGTTATAATATTCTCCTGACGAAGGAAGGGTGCTTCCGAAAACGGTAGAGTGTTCAGAAATAAAAGTGGTCTACAACAAATTTATATGTGTATTTATTGTAAATTATGGCGAGCCACAAAGTTAATGCTTTTTACAAATATATTGTTAACTACATTCAAATTTCTTAAGTTTTTGTTACCAATTATGGAATGCCAACTATAGTTGGCCTGAGATGAACATACGTTTTTATTTTTTGATTTAATATAATGGTACAAAAAGTTCATGTTTTTATACATTAAATAAAGTTTTTCTTTAAACAATACATTAGTTTATGTTTGTCTAGTTGTTCGTTAGTTTAATAGCTTTATTAAAAGGAGTAGTTCATCACAATCGAATTTAGAATTTAATTATTTTAATTAAAAGTTTAGGCGTTTAACTTTTCGTCTGTTTATTAAATTGGAACATTTAAAATATTCATTAACGATTAGTAATTTATGTACTCCAGTTAATAAATACAATTTAGTGGAGAAGTATTATTATAATCTTTTGAGTATAATATATGTACATATGTGCATATGATTAATTAATTATATAATATATTTATTACCGATTAGATACATGAAATCTCAACGCAGGCATAATTAACTTAGATCTCATATTATTATTACCCACATTTTAATAGAAATTTGAATCGAGTAGTTCGCGTTGGCGTAATATTATTATATTTTAACAACAATATACTATAATATTATTAGGATACCGTAATAATGTTTTTTTTAATATTAATACTTGATGGTATTCTGCTTCAAAATACGATTTTGTAGTTATAAGGGAAAACACAATATTAATGCTATTCAACCTTCAAGCAGTTAAGTTATTCCAGATTGGTATGTTTACATTAAATGGTTTGGCATTGATATTTGTTTTGATTTCAAACTTATGCACAATATAGGAGTAATAATAATCCCATTTTATTACCCAAAACAATCATAAAAGCAATAAGTTTATTGATACCAAAGATTAATTCGCGTGTAATCCCAAACTCGTTAAAGTTATATTTAAACGGAGTGAAAAAATCAATTGAAATATTATAATTTAATTTTATAGGTCATCTGTTAAAATGTTTCTAAGGCCTTTTAAGGGTTTAATTCAAAAGATTTTTGTCATGTATTAACAAGGAAACACCTGAAGGGTAATTCTGTATATTTTGTGTAAAGTCAGCGTTAGGACACGATAAAGAAAAAATGACGAAATCCGTCGGATATCGGAAGGCGTTCGTCGAGCTTTATCGGCTGTGAAATTTCTGTGATTTTCTATCTTTCAATGGCTTGTCTGGACATGTTTGTTTAATGAACACTGACATGATTTAATTACCAACTTAAAAACATAATTTACTGTTTATCAGTAATTAAACCAAACTTAAATATTTTATATCGTAGACCAGATTTGAATAGTCAGGTACTTCCCCACCTTCGTTTTACCCATTTCTTTTCCCTTCCCACTACCATTAGCCTCACAAGATACCTCAATTTGGGATTTCAAGTCTAACTGGCTTCAGACAGGAACCTTTGGGACTTTTGTGCGGTAAATAAAAAAAAGTAAAAAATACTTTTTTTTTTTTTACACAGAATACCGCACAAGAATCTCAACTGCTCCCGTCTGGAGCCAGTGAGACTATGGCATCCCCAATTGGGGTATGTTGAGGGGGTGAAGGTAGTGGGGAGGGGAAGGAGGTGGGGAGAAGGAAGGTTGGGAAGTACCTGGCTATTTAGATCTGGTCACCAAACACGGCTAAAGCCATTTTCAAGCAACGTTTCAATTCTGAATGGTGGTCTTACACCAGGACGATTCTGATAGTATCTTCCACTCTGGAACGTGCCGCAAATATACTATATGTTAATTTAAATGAATTTATTGTGAAATAACACAAATTAATCAAATAAAATTTATTTGCGCACGCCGGGTTCGAACCCGCGACCTCCGGATTGTGAGTCAAGAGTCTTAGCCACTGGACTACGGAGGGCCAAACAGAATTCAAAAAGATTATAATAATGAATATAACACCATGATTATTAGGAATTGTAATTTTCATGGTAATGTCTCTTGGCACTTGGTATAAGTTTGAAATCTCTTATACCAAAACACTTTAAGAGTGATATACTCATAGTTGTATAAGACATAAACAACCATTTCATAAATTCTTTAACGATAGCTTAATAATTTAAGTATTATTAAAACAAATCTAATTATTTTGAGCGTATTTGAGAAGTGTTCACGCTCGAATACTTTCTCTGTCTGGCATTGGTTGTCCCTTACTACCGCTGCCACTAGGGGCAGCGGGCCAATAGGTATATAAAAACAAGCGTACCCTTAGATTTTAAGTTTACTTGGTGAGATGAATCGCGTAACTTCCGGGCTCTATTGAGGGAGCATACTCGTGAATCTTTTGTATAAAGTGACGACTGATTAAAGGATAATTGGTGTCCTTTGGGGTTATTATTGTGATAATAGTATATAATTGTATAGTAGCAAAGGAGTTATACTATAGAGAAAATCTTAAAAAAGAAAACAATAACCTAAAGGAAATATGGAGAATTGTAAAAGAAGTAACATTTACACAAAAATACAAACAAAAATATACTATTGAACATCTTAACATTAATTCAAAGAAAATAGATGCCAATACAAATGCAGAAACTATAACAAATCATGTAAATGATTTCTTTGCAAATATAGGAAAAGTTTTAGCGAACCGTAAAATGCATAACACAAACACACTAACACAAACAAACATACCGAACAATACACAATCGACACAACACAGATTTATAATTAAAACAACTTCAATAGAGGAAATTGACAAAATAATAAACACATTAAAAAACAAAATTGCACCTGGATTAGATGAGATAACAACGGATTGCATTAAAATATTAAAAAATGAAATATTAAAACCTATAACACACTTAATAAACCTTAGTATAAAACACTCCTGCTTTCCTAGTTCTCTTAAAACAGGACTGGTGATCCCTATTTATAAATCCGGAGACAAAATGGAAATAACTAACTATAGACCAATCACATTATTAAACTCGCTATCAAAGATTTTCGAAAAAGTCTTAAAAAACCAAATCATAAAATACTTGGAAGAAAACAAATTAATCTCAGATAAACAATATGGATTTAGAGAAAAGAGAGGTACAAAAGAAGCTTTGGCATGTACTATAGATTATATACATAGCAACTTAGATCAAGGATACAAATGTATAGCGATATATCTAGATTTAGCTAAAGCCTTTGATTCAATCTGCCACAATACACTTTTTAAAAAATTAGAAAATATGGGTATCAAAGACAAGGAACTCCAACTATTAAAAAGTTATATGAGTGATAGAACACAACAAGTCAAAATTAATAACCATACAAGTAAACAACTGCCGATTACATACGGAGAATGGCTTGTACCCACCCAATAAAGACTCATTTGTGTTCAAGACGAAAATCGGGGATTGATTTTATTTAATTACACCGCTATAGTATTACTTAAAATCGAATCAGAACAAAGATAGTAATGACGTGACGCCTTAAAACTAAATTGCTTTTTCTCATCCTCACAAAGCAACAAAACCAGCAGATATAAATATTATTTTTAAGGACCCACCATCAGAGCGATAAATACTCCCAGTATTACCATACTGAAAGTCTACAATTTAAAAATGAAACATTGCTCGAAATGACATTATCCTTGTCTGATGACCCCATTTTCTTTCTCTCTCTTCTAGAAATATGGGTATTTGTTCCAATACAATTATTATTAAAAAATAACACCTAATTGTAAAATAAGCTTTATAGAAAACGAAACTTAGTTGTTTTATTCACTTCACTCTTAGTGTGTACTTCTTGTAAGTTATAAATTTATTGTAATATATTTTGTGTCAAAAAATATTGCACTGAAATAGTACGAAGGTGGTGTAATTATAATCTTTATCTTCTTTGTGATAAAAGCCGTGAAAAATCATACGAAATTATAATTGTAGATTGTAGGATTTGTGAAGCTAAAAGTATTTTAAAAAATGCCTATAGATTTAAAACAGTAAATTAGTCTTTAAAATTTTAATAAGAGCACTTCTCCGCCACAGCATTGGAAGCTTGTGGCGCAGACTGCGCCAATCCAATAATACGATCATCACTGCTATGATTGTCTGGATGAAGTCCCCCTGATGTCCCTCTGGATACGGGAGACGATCAAATATCCTCCGTGAGCTGCTTGCATTCACTTAAGTGTTTAATATTTTTAAACGACTTCGAAAAGGAGGAGGTTATCAATTCGACGGTTTTTTTTATTTTTTTTTTATGTTTGTTACCTCAGAACTTTCGATGGGGTGAACCGATATTGATTTTTATAAGAAAGCTGGTGCTTCTCGTGTGGTCCCATTTTAATTTGGTCCAGTTCTGACAATGGGATCCGTGAAAAAACCATATATGTCTTAAATTTGCAATAAGTTTGTTTGCGACAAATGGACGAATAACTCAACATTACGTCACAAACAAAAAACGACTAAAAAAAATGCACTAAAAAGTAAAAAAAATAATTTTGTACGATTTTTATTTTTGGAGTCGGTGTCAGCCAAGATCTCCACATCTCACCTATAATTACCTATGTATTTAGTTACCTTGGCTGACACCGACTTCAAAAATAACAATCGTACGAAATTATTTTTTTACTTTTTTGTGCATTTTTTGAAGTCGTTTTGTTTTGTTAAAATTTTTGTTTACTCAGTTCCATTTCTTATATTTTTGATGCCTATTTTTTATTGATATATTGTTAATCACTTTTAACCTTATCTTATTATTTCTCTATTTTTTTATTTATTTCGAAACATGGAATGTACTGCATTGAACTTGTGCATGCATTGTGAATCAAACTATTGTCATAATTAATAAAGTTGAAAAATTAGGTCAACTATCCAATGACATTATAAAAACAAAAACAAGTTATATTTATACGACTCGAACGAAATTTAGCACCGCTTGTGCAAAGAATGGCCATTCAAAGAATTTGTGTGTACGAATGGAATAGCTTTAAGAAAGGCTAAAGTAAGTCCGCTGGACCTACATAGTTAAGTTAAACCACACGCTTTATCTTATTAGCGTATCTTCCACACTTTTAATTAGTATCTATCAAACATTAAAAAAAGAAAAAATACATATTTCGGATAAAGAATTATTAACCCGTTTAATCACAGGAGACCAAATTTGTCCCATCTCACATAGGTCTTTATAGATCGTTTTATCTCCCCTAATTTTATTCTACTGTGAGAAATATGATCTAAACGGTGTTAGTAAGAAAAAACTCCACGCTTTATGTTCAAATCTAGATTTTAACTATAGCAAATTTTAAACTGAAACCAACATTTCCGATAGCAATTTAATAATAAAGCATAAAATGTCGAGAATTTTTAATTAATTATTTTTTTAAGAAACGTAAAAAACGTGAGGTGGCAATAATGCTAATAATATATTTGGGGAATAAAATATGTGTGTGTGTGTGTTTTTTTTTATTATCAGTAATTTTAGAAAGAAAAAGTAAGGTAAACAAATTTTTTAATTTTTTGTCGATTTGTATTAAATTTTACATTTATATCATTGTATTACATACCCTTTCAAAAACAGTGTTAAGTATTTAGAAATGTTCCGTTTATTTCGATTTTATTACAAAACCGAAGTATTTTGAACTTCTGACAAAATACGCCCCATTCCTAAATGGAGCGAATAAAATAATTTTGGGAACTGCTTTATCCCTTATCTGATTGATTTTTTCAGTTCCAAATTTGGAAATTAAAAGTTCAATGAACTTGAATAAATTTACTCGTTAGACAGGAATATAAGTTCAAATCAAGCACCCATGCACAGAAAGCCGAAATAATTAAAATTTACAAATTAAAAAAAATACTCTATTCAACCATCAACATACCACGCTAATTGGAACTACAGTCACAAAAAAGAACTGCTCGACTCTTTAATCTATTTCTTTGACCAATCAGTGACGAGTTCGTATTCCATACCATCCAATGGTTCGGACGGTATAATGTAGTTTATATCGTCCTATTCACTTCTGTAGTATAGTGTATCGACCCTTTCCTATAAAGTGGAATGTTTTATTGCTTTAATTATTAGCCACCCGTTATTGAGCGACCTAAATAAGGCACAGGTGTTCTTACCCCTATCCGTGCCCTACGGCTGCCTCCTACTGCCCTACTCACCTACCCCTTGCCTCAAGCCACGTGGCGTTAACGGTAGTTCTTCACAAGAAAATAATTGAAACTGAGAAACAATCCAAGTCTGGTGTTTATAAATAGCCCAGTGGTATGTCGCGTCGTTAGATTGTCGAAACCGTTTTTTCACCATTTGATTAAAAAATTCCTTGAAAAATTCTCAGGTAGTGTTAGTAAATAATTGGTTCTAAATCGTTGATTTATTTTCACGAAAATACTTTTTTTGGAGACCTTGAGGAAAAAATCCTTCAGAGTCTATGTCATTTTTGGGGATGCTGTGTGGAGGTTTTCTTTTAAGGAAAATCTGGGTTGGTGTCCAGGAGTGACGGACGTTCAATTCAAGGCGATGGGTCGAAATATTCCGGCTGGAGAGTTCTAGGTTAGGTCTCCCTCCCCCGCTATGAAGTAGGTGGGTGAACGCATTGGCCGCCACGACCTAGACAAATCCCATCCCATGAACTGACGATCGAAATGTATCGATAAACAATTTCATTAATTTCCGATTTGCGTACTAAAAGTCGAAAAGTTTGACGGCCTTCGTGGTCGAGAGTTAGGCTCTCGACTAGCATTCTGAAGGTCACTGGTTCAAATCCCATCGTGCGCAAATATTTTTTAAAAAATTGCGTTATTTCATAATTAAGTAATTAAAAATAATATTGAGTATACTTGTCGAGTATACTTAGACTGTCCTAGAACGAGAGAATCCTAGTTGGACAGTCAATGCTTCTTTGTACTGATGTATTCTTTGTAACAAAAACAAATCTTAATATATAAAACAAAGTCGGGTTAGTTACACTATTTATAACTCGAGAACGGCCGTGCCGATTTTGATGATCTTTAATTTGTTGGATTTGTCTTCGCCCCGGAAAGGATAATAACTATTAAAACATCACAAAAGTTAACGAAAAATATAGTTATTAAGAAAATTCTTTTCCCCATACATTTTATATGGAACGAATTCTCATATTTGAAAGAGCTGCAGGCATTTTGTGATAAGTACCTATAATATTGAACTGTTCGTGAATTCCAAAAATTCGAAAACGTCAAATGTCAACGCGCTAATTGTTTTGCATTTGTTATTAATTTGTTTTTAATTATTTATTTGGCTATCACCCATTAAGGGTGATCTTGGCCATTTCTTAAAGTATTTACATTTTCAGTTTTTTTTTAATTAGTTAAAATATCAGTTTGTTTAAATTAGTTATATTTTCAGATCAGTTTTTTTACATGTTAGCATATTTTTTTACATATTATATTAGCAAAGATAGAAAATGGGCCAAGACAAATATTCGTATGATTATACAAGTTATACAAATATTCATATGGTTATTCAGAGTTGAAATATCATAGTAATTACAAAATTGTAGATTAAGAAGATGTACAGGTTCCCAAAAATAGGAACCTGTACAATTGTACATAATAACACTGCAAGAATAAATGCATACGTATGGAAGAGAAAGAAATGTGATTGATGCTTAAATGTTAATGTCATTTTTACAATTAAATCTTGCTAACAAATATCGAATTAAGAAGGCAGGGTACACTGGTAGGGAAGTCAATTTTAAGTTTTATTAATTTACGTATGAAGTTTGGAAATTGGTCATTGATAGAACATTAAAAAAAATTATGGTCTAAAGAATCCTCTGAACCATAATCAAAATAAGGCGAATTGACTCTGTGGAATCTGGAGAAATGGCTAAGACAACAATTATGACCTAGACGCATTCGAGTTATGGAAAAGATGTATTTTTAAGGCATGGAAGTGTATTTGTGAAACCAGGGCTTGACAGGAAAAGAAGGTTGAAAATGAGTACTGGTGACCTTTTATCAGAGAGGTCAATTTCTATTCAGAGGACCATTGGCGTTGTAACTTATTTTTAACTTTATTTAATTAGGGAAAAGTCTGTAACAGGAATATGTATACTACTTAAAAGACCATGGACAATGGATTCCTTGGCAATATTTATTTATTTATTTCTTTACATGGTTCTTAGGACTAATGTTAACAATTCAGTTTATAACCTCACTAGGTCAAGCCTGTATTGAGGTTAACAACTCTACAATTTAATAAAAATAACACAAAATAATACAGTTATTGAAGAACAATATTGTTGTATGTTTCATGCAGATTATGAGTATAATTAGTACCTAATTAGCTGAAGGCGATAGTACATTACAATGAAAGCATGTAGGGTGACCATAATGTTGAGATTTGACTTTTAGAAAAAAAAAATTATTTTCAAGAATTAAGATGAGAAATATTTATTTATTTATATAAGATATTTATTTATTTATATTAGAATCATCCTTTTCATTTCCAACAATACCAAAGTGTCCAGTGATCCAGGTCAAGACCACTGACACTTGAGCCAGCAAGATGCAATAGAGCAGGTAAGAGAGTCGCTACTGGAATTGAGAGGGGATGTGCGTATTTTTTGTAGTGAGCTAAGTGAGTCTGAAAGGATGAGGGCATTTCTAATGTTGAGAGATTTGACGAGTCGTAAAACTTCTATGATAGCTTTGCATTCAGCAGAGAAAATGGAACACTCTTTGGGAAGTCTGTGTGGGAAACACAATTTCCTGTTACTGGCCCCACAATAGGAGTCCGGACTGAGTTTGGAACCATCTGTGAAAAAAATTATATAATTTGGCCAGTTATTTTCAATAATTTTGTAGAATTCTGCATTATTGGATTCATCTGAGTTTTTTAATATTTTTTTACATATTCCTATAAATTGATGCACCTGTGGATAGAAAGTAATACTTTCATAGGGATACGAGTATAAGGGGAGAGATTCATTGCGATAGGAGTTTGTGGATACATTTAGGAAAGTTGAAAGAGTTGTTGTTATTAAACATATAATGTTGCCCCTCTTTCTTACACACTCAATGTCAACAGTTGAAAATGGGACAAACGGAGAACGTATATCTACACCCCTCCAATGGAAAAATACAATAATTATAATAAATCTCCGTCATACTTATGAAGAAAATGAAACGCAATTCCCGTAAGTAAGTCGAAAAGTAAGAAAATCACATAAATTATAAATCTGTACCTATACAACGCCATCTCAGATACTGACAAAAACAAAACGCGGACAGTTACGCATCGATAATTGCTTCATTGTGTAATTTTTAACTTAATAAAAAAAACTGAATTTGAATTTAAGCTAATTAGTTAACACAACAGTTATTGATTCTGAGGCGGTACGAAGTTCGCCGGGTCAGCTAGTAAATAAATAAAATAAACTTACGGCACGTTCAAGAGTGGGAGATTAGTAACACCTTGGTGTAATACCACCATTCGTAATTCAAAACTTGCTTAAAATGGCTTGACCCGTATTTGGTGACCAGATCTACATAGCCTGGTACTTTATCCACCTTCCTTGACGGCCTTCGTGGTCGAGAAATATGGATTTATGCTACGTAGGTCACGGGTTCAAACCCCAGTGTGCGCAAACAAATCTCATTTTTTTTTTTTCGTTGTTAGTTTTTGGGGTGTTATGCCGTGTTGCGCTACCTCCTACTATAGCCAACGTTTCGGACAGCGTTGCAGTGTCCATCATCAGGGCAGATCCGGTAGATCCGACGATGTGTAATTGTTAGTGTAGAGTGTGTGATTATTTACTTGGAAGTGATACCGTGTCGCCAGCTTCAATTCACTACGAGCTGGTAGGTATTTCAGGAGAAAGGGAACTGCGATTTTAGTGAATGAGCAGTATTTACGTTATGATGGACACTGCAACGCTGTCCGAAACGTCGGCTATAGTAGGAGGTAGCGCAACACGGCATAACACCCCAAAAACTAACAACGAAAATGCTTTTGGCCGTGAAAATCTAAAAACTTATCTCATTTTATTTGTTTGTCGTACCCCGTACCCCCGCCCCGGGAACCATTTATTGGGAGAGGTGTTCCAAGGCCTTGTCGGAGGCTGCGTCTGTCCACTTATTGCATGGCAAATCGAATCGGAAGAGATTGATTGAAGGAGACCATTTGGCCTCCTCAGCAGGGCTCTTTTGACCCATCGCCTTGCACCATGGTAGGAGGGATGGATTCATACGTCCGTCACTCCTGGACCCACGGAACCCTAGATTCCTATCTACCCCTTATACTTTTTTCCTTCCTGGAATTTCATATTTTTCCTTTCTTTTAAAATGACTATCTACACAATATCCCCAAAAATGGCATAGGCCCCGAGGGAAATTATTTTCCGCATTGTCTCCTGTGTGGAGCTATTAAAAAAATTATCGATAGAATTTTCTTTCGGGTCGAATCATCGACTCGCGGCGGTCAGTATAATGCAGCAGGCAGCTAGATACCAGGTAACCACAACACCCTTTTGTAAAATAAGGTTTCAAGTATTCGCTACCAATTTTACTTCGTTCATAGGTAATATTTGAAATTGATATCCATGACTCGCATATAAACATATTATTTTGATGTTTGTGTTGGTTCTCAGCCAATTTTTTTTGTTAAACTGACTTAATAATGGCGATCCGTAACCGAGTGATTTTAAATAATTAAAATTATGTATTTTTTTTAACGATGAAAACTTTTTTGGTGTATGTGAATACCGTACAAGGGTCGCTGCTGCTCCCAACCGTCTAGAGATAGTGAGATCACCGCATTCTCAAAAGATGTATATTGTGAGACTGAAGCTAGTGGGGAGTAAAGCAGATGAGTAAGAGAAACGTAATAAAGTGCCTGGTTATTCAGATCTAGTTACCAAACAAGGCTAAAGCCGTGTCAAGGAACGTACCAATTCTGAATAATTGTCCTACAACAGACGATACTGAGAGTACATTAATTTTACTCTGGAATGCGCTCCAAATATACCTTATATTATTTTCAAATGATTAAATTTTGAAATTACACAAATCAGTCAAATAAAATTTACTTTCGCATGCCAGCATTCTTTCCGTCTTTCCGTTAGTTTAGCATAACAAAACATGCCGGTAGGTGTTTGCTGTCAACTAAGGCGTCGACAGGTTTGAAGTACATCCTACTAAACGATAATTTCTGAAGCGATAATTAATGAGTTTAACAAATATTAATAAATGAATGCGTTCATAAACCACTTGAAATATTTATTTCGACCTATGTTTATCTATTACATAATACATAAATAATACCGAAATAAAATGTAGGTAATAAAGTTGACAGCAAATGGCGCACTTGTTTTTAGAAAAAAAACAAATAAATTTAATTCAACATAACATAATATTTGAACCTTTCAAATAATACCGACGTTCATGATAGAGTTTGTAATGGTATACTGCTGCAATAAATAAATATGTTGTCGTAGAAAGCAAACACTTTGAGGCTTGAAATTGTACAAAATGAAACAAGTTTTGTTTAATTTTTTTAAATAAATATGTCTATAAATCTCTCTCCATATTTCTCTGAAACAACTTTCTCTAGCATAAAGATAATAGAAAAGAAGGTCACAACGGAGATTTAAGTGGCAGAATCTTAAAAATAAGTCATAACAGGGGTGCCCGGCTTAATGGGGGTGAGATTTAACAAGGTCTTCGCGGCGGATGCGTTTTCCCGCTTATTACTACGCAGTAAAGTAGGAAAACCTTTTGAACTCTCCAGACAACTCTCGACCCATCGCCAACCTTGCACCACAGTAGAAGGGTACATCCGTAACTCCTGGATACATTGACTCCCTCAAACCCTTTTCCTTCCCAGAACTTCCTCTCCTTCCTTTTACTAAAATAACCCTCCGCAAAACATCTACAAAGTCGACAGACACTAAGGGATTTTTTCCTCAGGACCTTCTACGATGAGCTAATGTGAAAAAAATTAAGAAACTGAAAGACGTGAGTAGGGGAAGGAGATGGGGAAGAGAAAGGTGGGGGTGTTTCCTGGGTACATGATGTTGAAAAGTAGGGAAGTGTTGAACAGGTAGATGATTGACAAAGAGTACATTTCCTTCAGAACAGAAATTACTGAAGTGGACGTTTAAGTACTAAAACCACGTAAGGACAAAGTTTCTAATGAGGAAGTTTGATATAAGGTACCCACAGTAACTGAACAAGGAAAGACGTGCCTTGAGAATATTATGTAACATCCTGGCAGAAGGATAAAGTAGTCAGGGATGTCCCGAAACATTTAGTACTTTATACAGGCTACGTGAAGGACGAAAGGGAATGAAAGTGTGTGTCAGAAGATTATTTTTACGTGAATACCGAATAAGAGTTCCAACCGCTCCCGCCTGTTAGACTATGACATCAATAATTGGGGTAGGGTAGTGGTTATGAGATTCAATTCTAAATGTTGATCTTACACCAGGGCGATACGGAGAGTATCATAAACTCTGGAACGTGCTACAATTTTTTTATTAATTAACCGTTAAAGTATCATAAATTTATCGAATAACAATTATTTGCGCAGACCGGGATTTTAACCCGCGACCTTCAGATTGCTAGTCGAGAGAATGGATTAATGGATAAAGAAATGGGGATTCTACGTCAATATAGATTTTCTTGTGTATAAGTATGACACGTCCTGCTTCTATTCTACCCAAGAAAGATAAAGTAAACAATTATTAGTTAATTATCAAAACAGTTTAGAAGAGTTCTAAAATATTTATTGAGCAGGAATTTTATTTGAGTATCAACCAATAACTTAATCTTGTAACATGTAGTTCGCTATGTTTAGTGACTTAACAGATTTCATTGGGTGAGGTGGGTTCAAATCTTGGCGGTGGATGCGCTGAGCTGTGTGGCGGGCCGGAAGAGGAAGAGTTGGTTTGGGGAGACATTTTGCTCTCTCGTTATGCACCGCAGCGATATGGATGGATTCAAATGTCACTCCTGGATATATTGACCCCTTGAATCCTACCTACCCATCAATCGCTCAGTGGTTGAGTGGACATAGCTCTTGGGTACCACCCAGGCGTCGCGTGTTTATTCCTTCACTGGCTAAGTCCTCCATCACAACACAAGCAACATTTTCGGCTTTCTGTGGTGGTAGTAGGAGATTTTCAAACATTGTTGGGTTATTCGTAACCCGGGAATGTTTGTCTTTCTTTTAAAAAAAAAATCATCTATATTCCTATACAGAACATCATCTCCTTCCCTCCCTTAAGAAGACCTTTTGTACAGCATCCCCATGACTTGAGTGAAATTATTTTTCTCGAGGCCTTCTATTTGGATTTCTTGTGAAAAAACGTTTAATTTTAATGAATAATATTGAAACTGTCCACTAAAACTATAAGTTACTATAATACACACGCAAAAACTTTTTTATTCAAGATTATCGGCAAGTAAAGTTAAGTGATAATTTGGGAGGCGGGTATGGGTACTGCCGCCCCGTGAACCATTTATGGGATAATCAACACCTCTGCCATAGGTCACCCCAAAGTGGCTCGTTCATTTGGTGACTGAGTAGGGGTGCCCGGGTTCATGGGGTGAGGTTTTTCAAGGTATTGGCGGTGGATGTGTCTGCCCATCTGTTGCGTGGCGGGTCGGATCAAGAGAGACTGGTTTAGTGAGACTTTTCCAGCCGAACTTTTTGACCCATCGCCTTGCACAGCAGTTGGAGGGATGGATTCATTGGTCCGTCACTCCTGGACACACTGACCCCCAGAACCGTACCGACTCCTCATACCTTTTTCTTTCCCAGAACTTCTTATCCTTCCCTTCATTAAAAATAACCTCCATACAGCATCCCCTAAGATGACATAGGCCCTGTGGGAAATTATTTTCCTTAGGGCCTCCTGTGTGGAGCCAATGTAAAAAAAATAGAAGCCAATAATAATAGCAACAATAAGTAATAAAATTTGAAATGAAAATTCAATGTTGATATTTTGCTGAAAAATATGTCACCACAAGTAAGTTATAAATGAGGTTAACTTAAGTGGTCTAGTTGAAAACTTCTCAGAACCACGAAATTTTTCATTTCACGGAACTTCCCTTCCTATTCCCAACAACGTTCACCTACTGTCTCAAATAAATTATTTAAGTTACGTACCTGTGCTTTTTATAGGGCGGTCGATAAGAAATTTTGATCCAAGTTGGAATGAAACACAGTCAAATACAAGTCCATCTCGAAACTTTTCAAAGGTAAATTAAATAAATTAATGGAGTTTGCCTCTCACTTTGAATGATTAAGAAATTAAAGAAAGGAAAAGTTTTGGAAATGATTATATTTAGGTAAAAGCTTTGAAGATTTGGATATATATTTTTTTTAAATTTGGGAGCTTAAAATTATTTCAAGAAATCTGGAGATTATTTAGATTATTTTTAGAGCTTGTGTCATCTTAAAGGATACTGTGGAAAGGTTTTTGAAGAAAGTAGAGGAAGTTCTGGGTAAAGGAAGGAGGACTGGATAGGAATCTGGGGGTCAGAGTGTCTTGAGATTCTGGCTGGAGAGGACAAAATACAGACAAACGTATTGGCCGCCAAGACTTAGACAAATCTCATCCCACGAACCCGGGCACTCCTACTAAGTCACCAAACGTAGTGAACCACTTGGGGTGAACTATGGCTAAAGTGTTGGTTATCCAATAAATGATTCCCGGGGCGGTGGTACCCATACCCGCCTCCCAAATTGAAAATAACGTTTGGAAACCGTATTTGTACAGTTCGCTTTAAAAGATAAATTTTCAACAAAATCAGCTCCAGTATTAAAAGTGCTAGAAACAACTTTTTTTTTTCATCCTCAGTTTTTTTCTATGTTCTCAGGTTTCGTGGTTCTAATTTTGCTAATTATTACTTGCCTTAGGAATTCAATGTGCAATTTCCATTGAATTTCGCAAAAAAATAAATTACCCGACGTCAGTTGTATTGCGGCTTACCTATCGGTGTATATTATGAGACTGAAGAGAGTTGAAAGGTGGGAAAGATGAACACTGAGAAGTATTGGTTAGTCAGATGCGACTAAACATGATTAAAAACATTTAAAGCAACCCCTTATGGTATCCATCAATCGTTTCGATTCTAAATAACGGTCGTTCACCAGGGCAATGATGAAAATTCTGGACCTTGCCACAAATATTTTACATTTTGTGGTATATTTAAAAGCTTCCGAGCTTCAAACATAGAGGGCAGTGCTAAGAGCTGTTCCAAAAGTCCGCTAGATGGAAGTTAGTTTAGTTCGGAGTTTGGGCACCAGGGGGGCCAAGGGCCGGGATTCCGTCTGCAGGAGCTCACTCAATTCAGATCTAATTTAGCCAGCTTTCAGTTAGGCCGATATCGTAATCACCACTTGTAATACGTGAAGTTTTAAAAAAATCTCAGATTAACATAAAAAGAACTCTCTTCTTTCCCAAGAAGTTATCTCCTCCCAAGACGAGTTGAAGAACATATTTGCAATCAAAAAAACATATGAAAATACTAATTCAATTCAATTCAATTTATTCATTTTTAAAGCATTACAAAATTAAAATTCTAAAGCGTTGTTAAAATAAAACATGAATGAAGCACAATCATACTAACAGCAATAAAGCTTGTCGTCTGAATTGTGCTTCATTGATGTAGAACATATGTAATTCGAAGTGATTATTTAACAACAAGACAGCTCTCCCGACTGGCATAACCATTGAAAATTTATCGAAGATTTGAACCTGCTTACTCTGGATCCTAAACGTTTTCCAACAGAGGTCGTAAATCAGGCTTTAGAAATGTGAACATTTTTTTACACGTATTACAAGTTCGTGCACAAACAATGCTTTTCAATTGTTTTCAGGAAATATTTCTGCATTGGATTAAAATTCTTTAATTATTTTCCATATATTTATTTATCTATCTACTTTCTATATATTATACGAATAGTGTCTGCTGTGGTGTAGCTTTTTTTTAATACAAATCTTTAATGTAATTCCGAGATTAATCAACTCTTGGCCAATTGACCTTCAAAGCAAAAGGAAAGTGACTATTTATGGATATCATAAAAACTACCCAGCTTTCTCTTCCCACTCCAATGCAAAATTTAGATAGGTATTTTTTGATGAAATTTTGCACACTTGACGTTAAAAAAAAAGAGAAAAATTACTATATTCATCTGATTTTGGACTAACTTAGCTAGTTTACATAAATACAAAACGATTTTAGTTGTTTGTTGTGCTCTGCAATCCAAACAATTGTTGCCTCTTCAAACATTTTCAAGGGTTGAGATTTTCACGAGATATGCTCCAAATGAACAATAGTATTATAAATCGGTCATTAGGTATTATGAAAGCGATTCCTTCCCGCCTCCCATTTAAACTAAAACAAACATCTTTCATTTGAACAAGAACAACCTTGACATCACCAGGAGGAAGATAAGTTAGATTGATATCTGCCGCGCGGAACAAACAAAACTAATTATCTTATAATTTATGTTTTGTTGTGATTTTCTCGACAAAATGAATAATTCTTAATACAACGTATTAAAGAGAGATGTTTATGATAAATTATTTGTTGAAACTTATAAACTAAGGACGACCAACTTTTTACTCATAAAAAAAGGGAAAGTTCATTTTTAGTAGCTTCAAACCAATAAGGGCAATTTGGGTCAATGCTTTTAGTTAAATAAACTACAAAGCTATTCAATTTTTAAAATTTGTCAAAATCACGCACACTTGACACACATTAGTGGAGATAATGTATTACTGAACGTCCCATTTTAATCTATACTCATTTTGGTTAACAACGTTTTTACTTTCCTCACCAAAGAAGCCATGTTTGCTTTGCACCTTAATACATCTCAATAGTGGGTAACCTTTTTTTTCACTTTTCACACTATTGAAGTCTTGTTTGCTTTACACCTTAAAGGTATTTAAGGGTTTGAAAGTTACCGAACTTACACTAACTAACTAAACTAGGTATGTACATTAATTATGAATGAATTCCAAGTAGATACTTATATATATATATATATATATATATATTGACCTCTTCTCGTAATATGCTGATCCAGTAAGAAGTTATTTGACAGTGTTGATCCACCTTTAACACCGAATAACTTGGCTTTAATGGATTACTTCTGTATGAATTTGCAACAACGTTACATTAAATAGCAAGGTTGCCAGTTTCCCAGTAAAAGTAAACGAAATACTACACATAAAATTTTCGATGTTTGTATGGAAATCATACGCTTCGTAACTGTTGATCCGCCCAATTTACCATGCGTTGATGATCCGCCCAAATTGCCATGCGTTGTTGATCCACATAATCGTATATCTTATGTACCTATATGTGCTTTTACTATAAAATTGTTGATCTGACAATGACCAATCAGAATGGCGTTCAAGATGGCGTTATGAACGAAGCCTTCTGATTGGTCATAAAAAAACATATACCTATATCTGGTTTTACTGCTCATTGGTTGAGCCGATATGGAAGTTGCAAAACGTAATATTATAACGGCCGCGGCACCGACTTGAAAAATATATCTTTCTGTATTTTATAAAATTCTAATAATATACTTCCGCGGGTTTTTGTTGCTAGGCTCCGCCGCCCGGGAAACATTTATTGGATAAACACATCTGTCATACGTCATCCCAAGTGGTTCGATACTTTTGATGACTTAGCAAGGGTGCCCGGGTTCGAGGGGTGATAATGCGTTGCATTACGATCTTGGCTACGAATTCGGAAGTCGCAAGTTCAAATTTTGGCGTGCGCAATAAATTTTACTTTGATAAATATATATGATTCCTCGATAATGCATTGCATTATGATCCTTGACTACGAATTCGGATGTCGCAAGTTCAAAATTGGCGTGCGCAAGTAAATTTTATTTTGTTAAATTTGTATAATTCCTCGATAACGCGTTGCATTACGATCTTGGTTATGAATTCGGAAGTCACAAGTTCAAAAATAATAAACTTTATGTTGGTAAATATTTAGATATAATTCCTCGATAATGCGATGCAGTACGATCTTGACTACGAATTCGGAAGTCGCAAGTTCAAAATTGGCGTGCGCAAGTAAATATAATTTTGATAAATATCTACGTATGATTACTCAATAATGCGTTGCATTATGATCCTTGACTACGAATTCGGATGTCGCAAGTACAAAATTGGCGTGCACAAGTAAATTTTATTTTGATAAAAGTCTATGTATGATTCCTCAATAATACGTTGCATTATGAACCTTGACTACGAATTCGGATGTCGCAAGTTCAAAATTGGCGTGCGCAAGTAAATTTTATTTTGATAAATATCTATATATAATTCCTCAATAATGCGTTGCATTATGATCCTTGACTACGAATTCGGATGTCGCAATTTCAAAATTGGCGTGCGCAAGTAAATTTTATTTTGATAAATATCTATGTATTATTCCTCAATAATGCGTTGCATTATGATCCTTGACTATGAATTCGGATGTCGCAAGTTCAAAATTGGCGTGCGCAAGTAAATTTTATTTTGTTAAATTTTTATAATTCCTCGATAACGCGTTGCATTACGATCTTGGTTATGATTTCGGAAGTCACAAGTTCAAAAATAATAAATTTTATGTTGGTAAATATTTAGATATAATTCCTCGATAATGCGTTGCGGTACGATCTTGACTACAAATTCGGAAGTCGCAAGTTCAAAATTGGCGTGCGTAAGTAAATTTTATGTTGATAAATATCTATGCATGATTCCTCAATAATGCGTTGCATTGTGATCCTTGACTACGAATTCGGAGGTCGCAAGTACAAAATTGGCGTGCACAAGTAAATTTTATTTTGATAAATATCTATGTATGATTCCTCAATAATGCGTTGCATTATGATCTTTGACTACGAATTCGGATGTCGCAAGTTCAAAATTGGCGTGCACCAGTAAATTTTATTTAATAAATTTGTTTTATTCCTCGGTAACGCATTACAATACAGTCGTAAGTTCATATTGTATTTTATTTTGATAATATATGTATATGCTCGGGTTCAAGGGATGAGATTTGTCTAGGTCTTTGCGGCGAACGGGTTTGCCCACCTACTGCGTTACGGACTGGATCGGGAGAGACTGGTTGAGGGAGACCTTTTTTCTTACATTAGCTCCACACAGGAAGCCCTGAAGAAAATAAATCCCCTCAAGGCCAATGTCATCTTTAGGGATGCAGTGTGGAGCGTATTTTTAGGAAAGGAAAAAGAGGATGTTCAGGGAAGGAATGGGGTAGTAGGTGTGAGTAGGAATCTGGGGGTCAGTATGTCTAGGAGTGACGGACGTGTGAATCCATCCCTCCCATTTCGTTGCAAGGCGATGTTCCGAAAGGTTCCACGTCAACTCAGAAATAAACCAACTCATTATAACTCAGAACCTCCTTAGAAAGGTCATTAAATGCTATGAAAATATAATTTTAAAAAAGCCGGTAACCCTAACCTAACTTAACCTATTCAACCTATGTTTTCTGAAGTGCTTCTCAGTATGTTTCATTATGAGTTGTTCCACCGTTCACCGTTCCGAAAGGCGATCATTCTAATCTAACACACTTCTACTATCTACTACACTATAAAGAGGTAAGATTTGTTTGTTTGTTTGTTTGTTTGTTTGCATTGAATAGGCTCCGAAACTACTGAACCGATTTGAAAAATTCTTTCGCTGTTGGGAAGCTACACTATCCCCGGTTGACATAGGCTATATGATATTTTCAAAAAAAATTAGGGATCGTTACTAAAAGTCCAATAATGTAACCCAAGGTGTATAAAAATTACCTAAAATATTCTTTACATCGCGTGCGCTGCGAAAACTATTAATGATAGAATAAAATAATGTAAAACGACTTTGTAGAACACATCATTATTTACAAAAAAGGTCGCGACAGCATATGTCTAACTATTATGGTTATGCCACAATAATTATTCTTTTATTTTAAAAAAATTATTAAAATGTCGCGCTTGAAAAGGCTATTTATTTGTATCTTGGTTTTAATCCTTATCAAAATAAATTACTTCATATTCAAGACTGTTTCAATATCTGTATACAACTTTTTGAATTATTTAATAAAATCTTTCTTTTTTATTGCTTTTGTGTGATATAGGTATGCAATAATACTTCAAACCAAATTTTTTTACCAAGGTTTTTCTAATAAAGCACCGATAAAAATCGTCATCTATGAAGACCTATCTTTTTTAATTTAAAGACAATGTACTTAAATAAAATAGTATTCAAGCGTACGAAAACACACAACTTTTGAATAAAAAAACATGTTCCATGGATAAACCGTTGGTAGAATGCCAGTTTACTCCCTCTCTACATTTTTTTTATAATACATTACTAAACAACCTTTAGGCTAGTAATTCTGAGGCAAAATGAATTGGGATATGGAGGACATTTTTTTAAAATCGATGTGGACGGGGAATAATTTTAAATATGGGGAGAAATTTTAAATCGATGTATATGGGACGGGGTAAATGAAATACAGTTAATTACAAATAATAATATTATTTTATTTATTTATTTGTTTACGACTTGATGGATTTTACATGTGATTAAATTGTACAGGAGCATTATAACAAGTATATAGCATAATAAGAAGTACATAATACATAAAATAATAAACAGAGCATGAGAGACATAAGTAGGCACAACACAAGTGTTTATTTCATAAAAAAATATTTTGCATTATGATAAACTAATAATTATTATCTACTCTAAAAACAAACTAAATCTAAACTAAAAGCTACGAATCCGGTGGTTGAATTCCTTTGTACAATTCACTTATCGAATACTCATTGTGTATGAGAGGTATGAGTATTCGATAAGTGAATTGTACAAAGGAATTCAACCAGCGGATACGTAGTTTTTAGTTTCGTAGTTTTAGTTTGTTTTTAAGGTAGATAATAATTATTAGTTTATCATAATGCAAAATATTTTTTTATGAAATAATCCCTTGAAAAGAAGTTTACCAAATTTAGTCTCAATAAAATAATTAATAATGTGCAATAAAAGCGTCGATCAAGTATAAAGTATAATAATTTTTTTTTTAAATGTTACACAATCAAATACGGGTACTGTAAAAATGTAATTATATAAAATAAGATTCCAAATATTATAATCAATAATTATCAGCCTGAAACACTCATCTACATTGAAAAAATCTTCCGAGAAAAGATACTGGCCGCCAACGGGAATTGAACCCGTGACCATCTGATTGCCGGTCAGCAGCTCTGACCACTGAGCTATGGCGGCTTATCTAATACCCGCCAAAGCCATAAGCCGCCATAGCTCAGTGGTCAGAGCTGCTGACCGGCGATTTGCCTACAGCAACACATTTGAGCTACAGCTCAATTCTTATGAACTTTGATCGGTACGGTACTTGAACTACATTAAAAAATTGGTTTGGTTTAAGTCAAACCGGTAAACTACTATCCGGTGAACTTTGGTTTAAAGTGAAACCGGTAATCTACAATAATTTGATGAACTTTGGAGTCACACCGGTAGTCAAACAGTTGAGCTTTCACACCCTTCAGCCTCACAACATATCCCAATTAGGGATGCAATAGTCCTACTGGCTACGAGCATTGGAGGTTATTATCCACCACTTACCCGCCCTGGTATAAGTAACAGATGGTTACTCCTTCAAGGCTCTCGCAAGGACTCTAATTTTTTTGAAAGAACGAAGCTACATTTAGTTTAGAAAGAATTTCACAAAAAATCTAAAACACGATCTGGTTTGGGAGTGTACTTCATAGTATTATTCATTTACTTATAAAGTTTTTCAGCCACGCAATATGTTGTATGGGGACACCGTAGTTCAATTGATAATAACCGGATAATGATTAATTGTTAAAATTATTAATCTTTTATGCTGACGAAGATAACATTGTTTTTGAAACATGTCGATAATATTAATAAAATAGTGGTGTTTACAAAATTACTTATTCTCATTGAAGCAATAATGAAGCCACAAAGTTTATTTGCGAAGTTTGAAGAAAAAAAAATTACCTACACTTCATATTTGATTTCGAATGTGCATCATGCACTAATTAATATACACGATAAACAGACGTCATGATTACAGACATTGCCAAGTCTGGCGGTGATTATAACACTATTCACATTGATTAATATTATAGTTTTCCCATAAGTTTTGGAGTAGAAAACTGTATTTCCTGTAAATGTTCAACAGAAATTATGGTCACCTCTGGTCGGAAATCGTTTGTTTACTTTTAAAATTTATATGTATCACAATATTTTAACCACTCAGGTATTTTGCGATTATGCAAGTTTTTTGTCTTAAACGAACTGCCAGATTTATAAAACTTTGTGTTATTTCCGCTTCACAATTAAGGGTCAATAAATGGAACATATCTGAACGTAGCCGAATACTAAAAACTGTCACACATCTGCCGGATCTGCCCTAATGAAGGACACTGCAACGCTGTCCGAAACGTCGGCCAAAGAAGGAGGTAGCGCAACACGGTATAACACCCCATAAACAAATAACAGAAAAAAACTAAAAACTTGAAACGTTTGTTTGAAATAAGGTTTCAAATTGTTATATTACAAAAAAATATTAACATTTATAAATATTAAAATTTAGAAAGCAAACATAAAAATATTGTAAAAATGACTCACGCGATGTTTTTATGTGGAAACGGTACTAAAATCACTGATTATGTAAAAATAACACTTATTCTATTGAATAAATAAACAATTTTGTCACCTACCTTTTACCATTTCATACAAGAATATTTAAAAAATTAATAATGTCTAACAGCGCGTAGGTGATTTGGGGGTGAAAACTGTTTCTACAAAATTAGTATTTTTTATGTACTTCTATGGACAACTTTGAATAGAAATGTGAAGCATTCAATATGGATCTTCTACTTTTTGTTTTAGGGTTATCACTAGAACAATAACAGAGTTATAACGACTTCTGTGGGAACACACGAAAAAACGCGCTTATTTTACGGCTATTGTTATATATATTAACACGCTTACGTATCCGAGTGGTTGAAATATTCTAAAAACCATTGTATTAAAGACCGGATGTCGGTAACTTGATATATTCATGTTGCCGCTATTTAAAAATATATCTGAATATTATTTTAAATTTTTAGCAAATCTACAGTGTGGTAACAAATTCAATAAAAATTAATCAATTTTTACGATTATGTTTTATGTTAAAACTTATTTCACAGTAGCCTCATTAGTATTAATGAATGAAAATGTGGGCCGAACTGCATTGGCAAATTTTATTTATTACATAAACATAAAATTTCAGGGACAGAAAGAATCGACTGTGTACCAAGTTTCATCTCGATTATGTGACGGAAAGTGGATTTTTTAGACTTTTGAGACTCAAACAAACTCAGAATTCCAAGTAAATGTGATACTTAAGAGGAATATAAACGCTAGAAGTATTTCGATTCTCGTGCCTGCAAAATTTGCAATCGAGCGTCTTATTTGCGCGCGGCAAGTAAGCGAAAAAGTGGTTTTTATTTATTTTGTCCATAATTTTATAAGAGTGAAAAAAAGTTAGAACATAGAAAACCTCAAAAATGGTCTTACCCATAAAGGAGTATTTTTATAAAAATGTTTCTTGTATTACTTCATAGTTAAGTCATGAAAAAACATTTTTTTAGTGGTTTACGCTTATTTTGTTTTTGTTATGTAAATAATAATTTTATTCTAATTCCATTACATAAAAAACCTAGTAAAAGCTTCAATTTATCCGTAGCATATTTTTTGATGTTGATACTGTAAGCCAATTCGTCATAAAGATTAATCTAAATAGGATTTCACGTATAACTTCACCTTAAAAGAACGCCTCTATATTATATGTAGATGGCGCGAGTTTAATTATTTTAGCGTAAAACTTTTTTTTTTAAGTTGTGCTTTAAAATATTAAGATGAATTAATTGTTTGCGCCCGTACAGTTGCAATATGAATATGAATAAATAGTTTTTTTGGTTTGAATAAATCTTTCAAGAAAGGCGTACAAATACAATAATGGATTGAATTACCGATACAATATGGTATTTGTTTGCCATTTTTGAAAGATTTATTTAAACCAAAAAAACTATTTATTCATATTCATATTACGCATGAATGGGCGCTAACAATTCATTCATCTTAATAAGGCACTACTTGTAAAAAGCGTGTTCCCTAAAATAATTAAACTTGCGCCATCTATGAAAGAGTAGATTGTGAAATCTTTTTAATATCACTTTAATATAAAAAGGCGGCTCCTTGGCCGTCGCCGTCGTAAGAAAGTATTAATTATGATTTCTAAAATATTTTCTTAAGTAAGGTAAAAACAATGATATAATTTTTTTTTTTTTTAATTAAGCTAGTCATTCCCGAGATAGTATACTTTTAGTTAAAAACTAGCAGACCAGTCCACATGTTGCTGTGACTAACGAAACATAACGCCATCACAACGCCACGCCACTACCCAACCTTTATAACCAACGCCATCTGTTAAATCAAATCGACACCGCCCGCTTGCTGCCGACTGCCCGATGCCCACTGCCTGCTTGCCAGCCCTATTTCAGCCAATTAACACAAAACCTTGACAAATTATATACTCTAAAACCTTCCTCATGAATCACTCTATCTATTGGTGAAAACCGCATGAAAATTTGTTGCTTAGTTTAAAAGATCTAAGCGCACAGACAGCGGAAGCGACTTCATTTTATACTATGTAAAGGTAACACAATTTTTTGCCCAAAAAAATAACATAATAAATACCTACTCTAAAGAACTACTTTTCGAAAAAAATGTCCTTACTTATTAAAACGTGCTTTATTTTTTAAACAACTGATAAACAAAAATATACCACACATAATTTCATTTTTCTCAGTTAAAACGCAATTTTTAGTAATGGGATATGCGATTAGATGTTTTTAAATATTTAAAAAAGCGGGATTTCAATGGTTTTTACTTCGGGCATTCTTCATTGAAGTTCAAAGTTGATAAGCTTTTAGCCATTCCAAATAATAAAAACATCTATATAAATAAAATAATTAAAAAAGAAAAAATCGATAATTATTTTCTTCCAAACATTTTTAAACACCCAGTTTGTTTTGAACACCTGCACTCATGCCTAGCCAGAAGTGTGAACGGGCTCTACCACCCACAATGATAATCCACACTATGGAAACTATTTTCAAGGCACTCCGTAAAAAATGATACCGAACGAGTTGGTTTAATTTTTACGTAAAAGTAAAGAAAATACATTGCTGTGAACCGTTTTGAAATATTTGACATTTGTAATCCATTGAAGATATGCATGTTACATGATGTATGTTTTAAAATATTTTTGGCAGCAATTCAGCAAACCTACATACATTAATATTATATTTTCGTTTTTTGTTTTGTGTTGGCTACCTCCTTCTTTAGCAGACGTTTCGGACAGCGTTGCAGTGTTCATCGTCAGGGCGGATCCAGCAGATCCGACGATGTCTGCGACAATCTGCCGGATCTGCCCTGATGATGGACACTGCAACGCTGTCCAAAACGTCGAATAAAAAAGGAGGTAGCGCAACACGGCATAACACCTAAAAAACAAACAACGAAAATGCTTTTGGCCGTGAAAATCTAAAAACTTATCATTAATATTATAGGTATATTGGGAAGAGGATTACGCACACCACCGCCCCGGGAACCATTTATTGATTAACCAAACCTTTGCCATAGGTCATACCAAGCGGTTCACTACTTTCAGTGACTTAGCAGGGGTGCCCAGGTTCAAGGGGTGAGGTTTGTCTAGGTCTTTGAGGAGAATGTGTTTGCCCACTTACTTCATGGCAGGCCAGAACGGGAGAGACTGATTGAAGGAGACCTAACCTAGAACTCTTCTATTGGACTCTCTCAACCCAATTTGGGAGGTTGAGAGAGTCCGATTTGTTCCATCGCCCCGGGAACCATTTATTGGATAACCAACACCTCCGCCATAGGTCACCGCAAGAAACTCACTACGTTTAGTGACTTAACAGGGATTCCCGGTTTTAAGGGGAGAGGTTTGTCCAGGTCTTTGCGACGAATGCGATTGCCCACCTACTGCGTGGCGGGCCAGGTTGGGAGAGACTAATTGAAAGAGTCCTAACCTAGAACTCCCTCAACTCGCCTCTCAACTGGGAATAACATGGGAGGTGGATAAGTGTATCGTCGCCCCGAGAACCATTTATTGGATAACCAACACCTCTGCCATAGGTCACCCCAAGTGGTTCTCTCTGTTCGGTGACTTAGCGGGCGTGCCCGATTCCTCGGGTAAGATTTGTCCAGGCCTTGGCGATGGATGCCTCTGCCCACCTGCTGCGTGGCGGGCCGGATCGAGATCGAGAGACTGGTTAAGGACGGCCATTAAATTTTCTGCAAGTCTAGGATGAATATTTATTTTTATTTAGAACAATGAGTTAAACTTCAAATTGTAAAATTTAAATAAATGAAGACAATATTAGCGAAACTCAATCCAAAATCTGAAACAGAAAAATCAGAAAGAGGTACGGTCACATCAGGGACTCCAAGCCAGGACCTTCGGCTTTCCGGGCAGCAGCTCTAACCATTGCGCTAAGCTAATTAATTAGTCCCCATCCGATTCTGTCATTTTTAACCGTTTCATACTTCGACTAGAAACTACCAACATTATCTTCATTTTCGTAACGCAAATTTTATTGGCTGCTATCTGTATGAAAGATTGCAACATTCAACCAGAACTAAATATAATCTAGATAGTGTCTTGGATAAAGTTATCAATTTTTATTTAATATGCGACGTCTATTGACTTTTCTGCAAGTCTAGGAGGAATATTTATTTTTAACTATGAGTAAAACCTCAAATTGTAATTTTGTAATATAATCAAATATTTTAAGATAATTTTCACGTTCTATTCAAGTTCCGTCATTATATCATTATAGGCCAGTTGCTCTATCAATCTGAAATAATACAGAATTTGAATAGAACTTACACAGGTCGTAAAAAAATAATTTCAAATATTTGATGAATCCGTAAAATTTTTTGAAACAACCCGTCTTTAGTTTCATTAGCTCCAGATAGAAGAGAGCATCTGGGACTATTGTGCGGTACATTCATAAAATACCTATATTAGTCCCTCGACCCGTCTCCCAACAAAGGAATATCAATTTGGAGGCGGATATGTGTAACTCCGCCCCGGGAACTATTTATCGGATAACCAACATCCTTGCCGTAGGTTACTCCAAGTGGTTCACAACGTTTGGTGACTTAGCAGGGGTGCCTGGGTTTAGAAGTTGAGATATGTCTAAGTCTTGGCGGAGAATGCGTTTACCCACCAACTGCGTGGCGGACCGGATGGATTATGAATTCTCCAATCAGACTTTCTCAACCCTTTCCCCAAACGGGGCTATTTTTAAACTCGTGGTAACTTTAGAATAAAATGTCCGAATTGAATAATTCAAAAAGTTAAATAAAGGTATTGAAGCAGTCTTGAATATGAAGTAATTTATTTTGATAAGGATTAAAACCAAGATACAAATAAAGAGCCATTTGACGCGGCGTCATTTTAATTAAATTTTTAAAATAAATAAACACTTTTTGTGGCATAACTAAAATAGTTAGACATATGCTGTCGCGAAACTTTTTGTAAATAATGATGTTTTCTACAAAGTCGTACTACATTATTTTATTCTATTGTTAATAGTTTTCGCAGCGCACGCGATGTAAAGAATATTTTAGGTATTTTTTTTACACCTTGGGCTACATTATTGGAGTTTTAGTAACAATCCCTAATTTTTTTTTGAAAATATCATATAGCCTATGTCAACCGGGAATAGTGTAGCTTCCTACCAATGAAAGAATTTTTCAAATCGGTTCAGTAGTTTCGGAGCCTATTCAATGCAAACAAACAAACAATCAAATCTTTCCTCTTTAAATAGTGTTAGATTGGTTCCATGCAAACTCAGAAAGAAACCAACTCATAATTCAGGTCATTAAGATGAAGCCATACTAAATAATGCAAAATCATACAAAATCGTATGTTTTTGTTTTGAAAATTTGACCGCTTAGACGTATTATAAATGCTTCAATTAAATACTTCGTGTAGAACATACCTTGGCCCTTAAAAATATCGGTCATTTTTTTAATGTCTTTTAATAAGCTTAGAAAAAATAAAGTATTATGTCTATAAAAAACATTTTTTAGTGCAAACTCTCCTACTTATAAACACTTTTTCGGATATGGTTTTATTGCATAATGTGGCAAATTCAGTTTCTTATATAGCGGAGAAACAACGTGTTAGGGTCCGCGCTGCTTGTTTTCGTGAAATCAATTTAAAAATTCCGTTTTATTACAATAAACAATGCATAAAAAAGGAATTAATGTTTTTTACAGGCCTTTACGAAATCAACATGTAAAAAAAATTCTCAAATATCTTTTCCAACCTTTCCAAAAGCTTTTTCTCAAGTATTTTTAAACTCCTCCCATAAAAGGGCGTGAATTCAAATTTCGATTTTTTCCTGTACTAGTGGATCGCCTTAAAAGCTATGAAAACATAATTTTAAAATAGCCGGTAACCAGAGGCGGCCCCTGCCTTGTAGGCCAGTCAATAAAGGCTCAAAATGAGACTAACCCAAACATTAATTCCTCCGTCGATGAAATTTTGCAGTTACAATAAAAAATAAAAAATAAAACCAACCTTTATACCTTATTTTATTGTATTTTTGTTATATGTTTATGGTCAGTTAGTAAATGATCTTTGATGTTAGTTTCGCAAAGTAATGTTAGTAAAATGTTAAACTTTTTTCATATTATAATATATTTTGATATTATAATATGAAAAATGAACAATAAAACGATAAAAATAAAAAATGATCCCAATTGCTGTCATTTGTAAATACATAGATATTATAATGTCTTATAATTAATATTATTATTCAACAACAGTAACTAATTTTCAATCAAATAAATAGGCATTTGTCAAAATAATTAATTAGTTAAAATAACATTGTATTACGTAAGTATTTTAAAATTAAAATGAATATAGAAGCTTACGTCTATTTCATTGATTTTAACAACGCTTTCGGAATTGCCTGTTTGTGTTGATTTCTATTGAGAATTTGAGTTACGAAAAAACCTCATTTACAATGCCACAATAATTTAAAAATAGACATTGAGTTATTTTATATTGCACTTTTATAATCAAAATCAAAAGTCAAAATCTAAATCTAAATCGAAATCGAAATCGAAATCAAAAGTCAAAATCAAATTCAAAATCAAAATCAAAATCTCAAACCAACACCAAAATCAAAGTCAAAGACCAAATCAAAATTAAAATCTCAAACCAAAACCAAAATCAAAATCAATATCCGAACTTGCGACATCCGAATTCGTAGTCAAGATCGCACTGCACTGCATTATTGTTGTATTATACAAACGTTTCAAATAAAAATTACCTCCGCACGCCACAATTCGAACTGGCGACTTCCGAATTCGTAGCCAAGATAGTGAGGCAGTGCATTATCGAGGAATTATATGTATTTATCAAAATAAAATTAACTGGCGCATGCCATTTAAACTTGCGACATCTGAATTCGTAGTCAAGATCGCACTGCACTGCATTATTGTTGTATTATACAAACGTATCAAATAAAAATTACCTCTGCACGCCACAATTCGAACTTGCGACTCCCGAATTCGTAGTCAAGGTCGCAATGCCCCTTAGATATCGTTGAATTATACATTTAAATCAAAATAATATTTACTTTCGCACGCAACAATTTGTTCTTGCGACTTCCGAATTCGTATTGATCGTAATGCAATTTGTTCTTGCGACTTCCGAATTCGTATTGATCGTAATGCAATTTGTTCTTGCGACTTCCGAATTTGTAGAGATCGTAATGCAATGCATTATCGAGGAATCATACGTATTCCCCGATAATGCATTGCATCCCCAAAGAAGACATAGGCCTTGACGGGATTTATTTTCTTCAGAGCTTCCTGTGTGGAGCTAATGTAAAAAAAATAAGGTCTCCCTCAACCAGTCTCTCCCAATCCGGTCCGTAATGCAGTAGGTGGGCAAACCCGTTCACCGCAAAGACCTAGACAAATCTCATCTCTTGAACCCGAGCAGCCCTGCTAAGTCACAAAAAATCAGTCTCTCCCAATCCGGCTTGCCACGCAGTAGGTGAGCGAACGCGTTCGCCGCACGGACCTAGACAAATCTCACTCCTTGAACCGGGCACTCCTGCTAAGTCACGAATGTCACTGTAAAGTGACATATGACAGAGGTGTTGATTACCCAAAAATGGTTCCCGGGGCGGTGGTAATCATACCCGCCTCCCAAAATTAAGGTATACCTTAAGTGGTTCGCTATGTTTGGTGACTTAACCGGGGTGCCCAGGTTCATGGGGTGAGGTTTGTGCGGGTCTTAGAAGCGGAAACGAAAACAAAATCAAAAGTCAAAATCAAATTCAAAATCAAAATCAAAATCTCAAACCAACACCAAAATCAAAGTCAAAGTCCAAATCAAAATTAAAATCTCAAACCAAAACCAAAATCAAAATCAATATCCGAACTTGCGACATCCGAATTCGTAGTCAAGATCGCACTGCACTGCATTATTGTTGTATTATACAAACGTTTCAAATAAAAATTACCTCCGCACGCCACAATTCGAACTGGCGACTTCCGAATTCGTAGCCAAGATAGTGAGGCAGTGCATTATCGAGGAATTATATGTATTTATCAAAATAAAATTAACTGGCGCATGCCATTTAAACTTGCGACATCCGAATTCGTAGTCAAGATCGCACTGCACTGCATTATTGTTGTATTATACAAACGTATCAAATAAAAATTACCTCTGCACGCCACAATTCGAACTTGCGACTCCCGAATTCGTAGTCAAGGTCGCAATGCCCCTTAGATATCGTTGAATTATACATTTAAATCAAAATAATATTTACTTTCGCACGCAACAATTTGTTCTTGCGACTTCCGAATTCGTATTGATCGTAATGCAATTTGTTCTTGCGACTTCCGAATTCGTAGAGATCGTAATGCAATGCATTATCGAGGAATCATACGTATTCCCCGATAATGCATTGCATCCCCAAAGAAGACATAGGCCTTGACGGGATTTATTTTCTTCAGAGCTTCCTGTGTGGAGCTAATGTAAAAAAAATAAGGTCTCCCTCAACCAGTCTCTCCCAATCCGGTCCGTAATGCAGTAGGTGGGCAAACCCGTTCACCGCAAAGACCTAGACAAATCTCATCCCTTGAACCCGAGCAGCCCTGCTAAGTCACAAAAAATCAGTCTCTCCCAATCCGGCTTGCCACGCAGTAGGTGAGCGAACGCGTTCGCCGCACGGACCTAGACAAATCTCACTCCTTGAACCGAGCACTCCTGCTAAGTCACGAATGTCACTGCAAAGTGACATATGACAGAGGTGTTGATTACCCAAAAATTGTTCCCGGGGCGGGGGTAATCATACCCGCCTCCCAAAATTAAGGTATACCTTAAGTGGTTCGCTATGTTTGGTGACTTAACCGGGGTGCCCAGGTTCATGGGGTGAGGTTTGTGCGGGTCTTAGAAGCGGAAACGAAAACAAAATCAAAATCAAAATCAAAATCAAAATCGAAATTGAAATCGAAATCGAAATCGAAATCGAAATCGAAATCAAAATCGAAATCGAAATCGAAATCAAAAATCAAAATAAAAACAAAATCAAAAATCAAATTCAAAATCTCAAACCAAAACCAAAATCAAAATCAATGTCAAAATCATAATTAAAATCTCAAATCAAAACCAAAATCAATATCAAAATCTCAAACCAAAAGCAATATCAAAATCAAAATGAAAGTAAAAATCAAAATAAAAATCAAAATAAGAATGCAAATAAAAATTAAAATCAAAATCAAAATTAAAATCTCAAACCAAAATCAAAATTAAAATCTCGATCCAAAATCAAAATCGAAATCCAAATCAAAATCAAAAACAAAATCAAAATCAAAATAAAAATTAAATCTTAAACCAAAATACATTAAAAAAGAAATGAAATAGAACGAATTGAAATAAGAACGTACAGGTACCTACTAAAAGAAGCTAAAAAGTACGACAGACGGGCACCTTTGTTGGCGGTCAAAACTTGGCATTTATATGGATCAACAAAAAAAAACGTGTAAAATGTATAAGACACCGAACAATGGGCGTGGCTTACAGCGAAATCTTGATGGTATAAATTGATCCACATGGATCAGGATGTGTATGCCAGCTTGTGTAATGGATCAGCATATCCGGATGGATCAACACGTCCGAACGGATCAACTTAAAACTGGTGTACCGTCGCGCAAGATCAACGTTTTACGAGAGGAGATAAATATATATATATATATATATATACGAAACATGCCCAAGTCGCCATTCTTACGGCCTTCTTTATTCTATGATAAGTATCTGCGCGTATAGAGTTTTAATCAAAAACACTTAATTTAACACGACTATACTTTTTTTTATCTTTTCTAACTTTTCTTTTTTAACTTTTCAGCCGAAGACAGCCAAGATGAATTTTTAAACGCATTAATTTTTCACAATATAAATATATAAGTAAGTATCATTACCAAAAAGAAGAAATTTACCTATTGAATGTTAGTAAACTTGAAAAATTACGACATTGGAGGTTGCCCATCACTTTCCCAACGGCGTCATAAAGAAATATGGTTTTTTCCTTCATTGCACACGAAGACTTAGATTTTTATTGGACGGAGTGATGTTTTTTTAAATTTTGTCATCGTTCTATTACAAAAAAAACCACACACTTTAAAAATAAAATTCATACAAATTAAACAAAAAATATGACACCGCATATGAAAAGGATAGCAATTCAAATAATTTGTGTATAGAAATGAAACAGCCCGCAAAAGTAGTCCACTGGACCTAGTGCAGTAAAACCAATAACTTTTCTTCACTCTACTAACCCGTCTTGTGTCTTATGCTGACTATAAATTTTCTTCTTAAACCAGCTTAGGTATTCTATTTTCTTAACAACATAATTGTGTTTTTGCAAGATTATGTTTTTGTTAATAGTACCGTCTTATCAATTAATTAATATAATACTAGCTTATGCCCATTGCAAATGCAACTAACGGGTTAGAACTAACTTGACTTACTTACTAACAGAAAAAAAAATATATTTCATAGTAAGCGGGTAGGTACCTACGGTAAAACATACAAATATATATGAAGCCACCCACAGGGCCTAGCAGCAAAAACCTGCCATACGTTAGTATAAAGACACCAATATAGGCATGCACACATGAAATCTCCAAAGTTTCATCGCAATCGGATGAACGGTTAAGCAATGCGTAATTTCATGATGCCAGAGCTCACTTTTGTATACAGAAACCGTCGTGGGCATGCACACATCAAATTTACATTTTTTTTATCGCAATCGGATGAATGGTTTAGCAACGCTTAGCGGTTAAACACACAATTATGTATAAAGCCGCCCGCAGGACCTAGCAGCAAAAAGCTGCCACACTACATACACTAATTCCCGGTACATTTAGTTTTCAAACAGCTCGTGCGCCACCTATTAAATTTTTTTATACAAATTTCGTGAAGCCAGAACTCAGCAGTAGTTTTATACAAACCTTGTATTAACAATAACGAACACAACAAAAAAAGAATTTTTCAATTTGTTGCAGTCCTTCAGAAGTTATGAGCGTACGTACATTTTCATAAAAATTTTATAATGCCAGAACTCACCAGTAGTTTTACTGCTTAAAAAAAGCGCTATACGAATTTAATACTTTAAAAAAAATTCCCGTTCAACTTCGAGTAATTTCTGTAAAAGTTCGGTTCGAATTCTATTCAAGTTCTATAGATATTTTTGTATTATGATGCAACTGGTATTTACTGATAAAAAAAAATAGAACTTACACAGAACGTGAAAATGAAGTTAAAAAAATTGTTAAATTACAGTATCGGTGAAACATTACCTTAGTAAATTAAATTGCATTAAAAACTAAATAATTGTCTAACTACCCATTCCGGTAGGTACCGGGGCTTTTCCTTACAAAATTCCGGCAATGGTTTTGCTTTTTTATCATATTTGCAATTACTAACGAGATAAGCAGGTACCTACCCTGAATTAATAACATTTCAATTTGTACCTACTGGCCGGTAAAAATCTACCCTTGAGAAGTGAATCTATGGACACGTATTTTCTTGTTTTTTTTGGAAAATTTTATAGGTTTTTCGGCGACCCTGAACTTTTTTACATGGGACGGTCACCTCATATTGGTCTCAAAAGATGCGTAATGTTTTCGGGTACCGAATTTTTCAAAAACATCCAAGCCGGAATCGTTTTTCCGGCCGCAATGCCGTTTCCCGAAAAACAACAACCCAAACCGCTGAGAGATCCGTTTTGTTTTGACATGTAAGAATCCTGACCTAACTCAACATTCGTAGCAATTTCTTTTGCATTGAAACTAATGGCCAAAATGACATATTTTTTTTGAAGTACACCTGTCGGCAGGAAATATAACTGAGCCGAATTGAGTACTTTTATTTGAGGTTCCAGTTTTTGCCGCTGATTTGCTTCAGTTTTCTGTGAATAAATCGCTAGCAAAAATGTAGGCAAACAAAATGCTTAATTTTTCCGTAGTTTTCTCAAGTACTGAAAAGTGTGCTTTCGTACCCAAAAAAGACTTTTTTCCTTCCCTTTTCGAGCCTACGCGTACGTCGCGCCGTTTCAACGGGTGAACCTGACGGCGGGAAATAGAACTAAGGCCGAATTTCTCCGTCGGTGAGAGATTTAATTGTAGTTTTCGCCGTTTGGGTGCACTGCTAACCGTGCAGCGGTGTTTTGTATGAAAAATGGTCCGTAATCTGGAGACTTTGGGCACGCTCCCCTGGATCCGATAATGGTCTCTGCGGTATTTGAAACTCGAGGAGCGGAGAGGTCATTTTCGGATCCATCAAAAGCACTGAATTTTTTTGGCAAGCCAAAGTGAACCTTGAGGTTGGTGAAAATCCAGGGGCGGTGAGGTCGATTTTCCCATCAAAAAAAAGTGAGCTCGTCTTCAAAACTGAGCATTAATATATAGTACTAGCTTATGCCTATTGCAAATGCAATTAACGGGTTAAAACTAACTTGAAAAATTCATAGTAAGCGGGTAGGTATCTACTGCCATAAAGGAATGGTAGGCATGCGCACATCAAAACCTAAAGTTTCATCGCAATCCGATAAATGGTTTAGCAACGCTTAGCGGTTATACATACAAATGTTTATAAAGCCGCCCGCAGGGCCTAGTAGCAAAAACCTACCATATGTTAGTATATAGACACCGTTGTAGGCATGCACACATCAAATCCCCAAAGTTTCATCGCAATCGGATGAACGGTTGAGCAATGCGTAATTTCGTGTTGCCAGAGCTCACTATTGTATCCAGGAACCAGGAATCCCCCCCCCCCCTTCCTCACCAGCATCCTCTTTCCCTTTTCACTCCGCCTCCCTCACCTTCCCTCACCCCACTTCACTCCTAGGCTTCTCCGTATCGTAAACCCCCTCCCGAGTTCCCTTCCCCCCTCCCAGGCTCCCCTCCCCCCTTCCTGTTTCCACCCCCCCCCCCCTGCCGCATTACATACACTAATTCCCGGTACATTTATTTTTCAAACAGCTCGCGCGCCACCTATAATTTTTTTTTACAAATTTCGTAATGCCAGAACTCACCAGTAATTTTATACAAACCTTGTACTAACAATAACGAACACAACAAAAAAAGAATTTTTCAAATTGTTGCAGTCCTTCGGAAGTTATGAGCGTACGTACATTTTCATACAAATTTTATAATGCCAGAACTCACCAGTAGTTTTACTGCTTAAAATAAAGCGCTATATGAATTTAATACTTTTAAAAAATATCCCGTTCAACTTCGACTAATTTCATTGTAAAATTAGAAAACTAATACGTATGCAATATAGTCGGATGATACCGAGTTGTTATATGCAGATGGGTACCTACCTAAATTTTGAGTGCTGGTACTTGCATACATACGTAAAAAAAAACACATATTTAGGCTGGGTTGTTTAACGAAATTAAAAATTCTTCAATTTTTCAAGTCAATTTTAACGTTCTGTAAAAGTTCGGTTCAAATTCTATTCAAGTTCAGTTATTATTTCAGTTTTATGATGCAACTGGCATGTACTGATAAAATAACAGAACTTGAATAGAACTTACGAAGAACTTGAAAATGAACCTTAAAAAAATGTTGAATTATTCAGTATCGTTGTACAACAACCTAACCTAAGTATTGCATTTAATTGTGTAGCTACGTATTCGGGTAGGTACCTCCGCATTTGTTACTAAAATTCCGGCAATATTTGCTTTTTCATCATATTTGCAATACCACTGAAATAAGTACCTACCCTGTAGGAACATATTTAAACTGGCCAGTAAAAATCTCCACTTCTGAAATCTATGGCACGCGTTTTCCTCATTTTTTTGGAAAATGTTATATGTTTATCATATCCTCATGAACATTTTTTCATGAGACGGACACGTAAAATTACTGTTAAAAGTTGCCTTATATTTCAGGGTACCGTATTTTCCAAAAACATCCAAGCCAGAATCGTTTTTCCGGCCGCAATGCCGTTTCCCGAAAAACAACAACCCAAACCGCTGAGAGATCCGTTTTCTTTTGACATTTCAATTTGCTGTTGAAGCGCGGGTAAATCTAGCGCTTTTGTATTAGGTACTTACCTATACTATATCATACACAGACAGATAATATTCCATAATTATATTTTTTAAACAGGCAAGACCGATGCACAAATTTGCACCAATCCTGCTTAAATTTAGGCCCTGTCGAGCTATGCAATTTGAAATCCGCCATTAAAAAAAAAAATTCTTCATACAAAACCTATTAGGGCGGGGTCTGCTTTTTTTAAGGTGGTAGTGGATTTTAACGCCATCACGACTCCATCTTCAGTGTTGCAAAGTTCGAGAAAAATTATAAAATTTTAATATACCAGCCGATTTTACAGGCTGCAAACGATTTGCATTTATCGATGAAAGTGAATTTTTCGCAAATGTCAGAAAAATGTCGAATTTGAATGCAATATTGTGAAACATTTTAAAGGGGGAGCTAAACATGTTTTGGTTTTAAAAGTTTCTAAAACTTGTATTGTTTATGTTTATTAAAAAACATCTCCGCCGGAAGGTGTACTTTTAACGCAATCTTTAATTCCGTAATGCCCCTATAAAATGTCAATTTTTCTGAAGAACTTTCTCGAAGCCGTTTAATTAATTAGAATAAATTCCTAGCAAAATCAGTTTTGTATGGGAAACTAACTTTTTTTTACTTCCCTTCTCGATCCGACGTTTTTAAAGGGGCGAACCTGTCGGCGGGAAATATAACCTAGCCGAATTGAGTGATTTTATGAGTAGTTCCAGTTTTCGCCGCAAATTTATATTATTTTTCGCTCTTAAAATGTATCAGTTTAATTTTATGTGAGTTTCCTGTCTAGTCTATTTTTTTTGTGAAAATCGTGAAGCTAGCGTATTTATTTAAATTCAGACGAAGCTGCCATTTCGAACGGATGAAAATAGAACTACAACAGTATTCGATAGACATTTGATTTTTTCTAATGTGAATAATCCATATTTGTATTCCGCACCGCTAGAAGTCTCCCGTAAAGTTTTGGCAAACATATTGATAACGATGAAAAATGTTTCCCCTAACAAAAAAGAAACAAAAGCTAGTGGCTGGAAAATAATCGACTCTTCGAAGGATTGTGAACTTTGAAGCGTTCCAAAATAGCGAGCGCTAATGTCCATTCTCGCGTGTCAGCCGAAGGGACAATTCTAGACTTCAAGCCAAAGAGAACCTTGAGGTTGGTGAAACGCGAGGGGCGGTGAGGTCGATTTTCGCATCAAGGAAAAAGTGAGTTTTTTGAAAAACCAAACAATACTATATAACTAGCTTATGCCCGTTGCAAATGCAACTAACGGGTTAAAACTAACTTGACTTACTAACAGAAAAAAAAATTTCATAGTAAGCGGGTAGGTAACTACGGTTAAACATACAAATATACATAAAGCCGCCCACAGGGCCTAGTAGAAAAAACCTGCGATACGTTAGTATATAGACACCATTGTAGGCATGCACACATCAAATCCCCAAAGTTTCATCGCAATCGGATGAACGGTTTAGCAGTGCGTAATTTCATGATGCCAGAGCTCACTTTTGTATACAGAAAACGTCGTGGGCATGCACACATAAAATCTACAAATTTTCATCGCAATCGGATGAATGGTTTAGCAACGCTTAGTGGTTAAACACACAACTATGTATAAAGCCGCCCGCAGGACCTAGCAGCAAAAACCTGCCAAACGTTAGTAAATAAACACCATTGTAGACATGCACACACCAAATCCCCAAAGTTTTATCGCAATCGGATGAATGGTTTAGCAATGCGTAATTTCATGATGCCAGAGCTCACTTTTGTATACAGAAACCGTCGTGGGCATGCACACATCAAATCTTCAAATTTTCATTGCAATCGGATGAATGGTTTAGCAACGCTTAGCGGTTAAACATAAAACTATGTATAAAGCCGTCCGCAGGACCTAGCAGCAAATACCTGCCATACGTTAGTATATAAACACCATTGTAGACATGCACACATCAAATCCCCAAAGTTTCATCGCAATCGGATGAACGGTTTAGCAATGCGTAATTTCGTGATGCCCGAGCTCACTATTGTATACAGAAACCATCGCGGTCATGCGCACATCAAATCCCCAAAGTTTCGTCGCAATCGGATGAATGGTTAAGCAATGCATAGCGGACATACATACATGCACACATTTTTTTGATTTTATGTATAGAAGATAGCTAGTACCCAGAATGCGTTGCTATACCTTTTAATAAAGAAAATGTTTCTACCTGCATGTCCTTTCTCATTTGTCCCGATCCCCTTCCGCCCCCCCCCCCCCCTCTTTCTCACCCGCGTCCTCTTCCCCTTTTGCGTTTCCACTCCGCCTCCCTCACCTTCCCTCCCCCCACTTCACCTCTCCCTTTCTCCGTCTCGTAAACCCCCTCCCGTGTTCCCCTCCCCCCTCCCAGGTTCCCCTCCCCTTTTCTTGTTTCCCCCCCCTGCCTCATTACATACACTAATTCCCGGTACGTTTAGTTTTCGAACAGCTCGCGCGCCACCTATTAAATTTTTTTTATACAAATTTCGTATTGCCAGAACTCACCAGTAGTTTTATACAAACCTTGTACTAACCATAACGAACACAACAAAAAAAGAATTTTTCAATTTGTTGCAGTCGTTCGAAAGTTATGAGCGTACGTACATTTTCATACAAATTTTATAATGCCATAACTCACCAGTTAAAATAAGCGCTATATGAATTTAATACTTTAAAAAAAATATCCCGTTCAACTTCGAGTAATTTCATTGTAAAATTAGAAAACTAATACGTATGCAATATAGTCGGATGACACCGATTTTTTATGTGCAGATGGGTACGTACCTAAATTCTGAGTGCAGGTACTTGCACATACGTAAAAAGAAAAACAGATTTAGGCTGGGTTGTTTAACAAAATTAAAAATTCTTCGATTTTTCAAGTCAATTTTAACGTTCTTTAAAAGTTCGGTTCGAATTCTATTCAAGTTCTGTAATTATTTCAGTTTTATGATGCAACTGGCATTTACTGATAAAAAAAAAAACAGAACTTACACAGAACGTGAAAATGAACTTTAAAAAAATGTCAAATTATTCAGTATCGTGGAACAACATTACCTTAGTAAATTAAATTGCATCAAAAACCTAAATAAGTGTCTAACTACCCATTCCGGCAGGTACCGGCGCATTTCCTTACAAAATTCCGGCAATGTTTTTGCTTTTTTCATCATATTTGCAATACTACCGAAATACGTAGGTACCTACCCTGAATTTTAACGTTTAACATATCAATTTATACTGGCCGGTAAATATCTACCCTTTGAAGTGAATCTATGGGCGCATATTGTCGTGTTTTTTTTGTAAAATTTTATAGGTTTTTCGGCGACCCTGAACTTTTTTACATGGGACGCAGACGTCATATCGGTATCAAAAGTTGCGGAATATTTCCGAGTACCGTATTTTTCAAAAACATCTAAGCCGGAATCGTTTTTTGGGCCGTAATGCCGTTTCCCGAAAAACAACAACCCAAACCGCTGAGAGATCCGTTTTGTTTTGACATCTCGGATAACTGATAACTGACCTGTCTCAACATTCTCTCTAGTATTTTCCATTGCATCGAAACTAAGGCCTAATTTGTGGTTTTTTTTTTTAATGCGAACCTGTCGGCGGGAACTATAACTGAGCCGAATTGGTTGATTTAATGAGTAGTTCCAGTTTTCGCCGCAAATTTATATAATTTTCGCTCTTAAAATGTGTCAGTTCAATTTTATGTGAGTTTCCTGTCTAGTCTATTTTTTTGTAAAAATCGTGAAGCTAGCGTATTTATTTAAATTCAGACGAAGCTGCCATTTCGAACGGATGAAAATAGAACTACAACAGTATTCGATAGACATTTGATTTTTTCTAATGTGAATAATCCATACTTGTATTCCGCACCGCTAGAAGTCTCCCGTAAAGTTTTGGCAAACATATTGATAACGATGAAAAATGTTTCCCCTAACAAAAAAGAAACAAAAGCTAGTGGCTGGAAAATAATCGACTCTTCGAAGGATTGTGAACTTTGAAGCGTTCCAAAATAGCGAGCGCTAATGTCCATTCTGGCGTGTCAGCCGTCGGGACAATTTCCTTCGAACAAAATTGAACCTTGAGGTGTGCGAAACTCGAGGATCGGAGAGGTCGTTTTGGAGTGCCAGCGGCATTTTTGCGTCGCCAAGCCAAAGTGAACCTTGAGGTTGGTGAAACGCGAGGGGCGGTGCGGTCGATTTTCCCGTCAAGCGAAAAGTGAGTTTTTTGAAAAACCAAACAATACTATATAACTAGCTTATGCCTATTGCAAATGCAATTAACGGGTTAAAACTAACTTAAAAAATTCATAGTAAGCGGGTAGGTATCTACTGCCATAAAGGCATGGTAGGCATGCGCACATCAAAACCTAAAGTTTCATCGCAATCCGATAAATGGTTTAGCAACGCTTAGCGGTTATACATACAAATGTTTATAAAGCCGCCCGCAGGGCCTAGTAGCAAAAACCTACCATATGTTAGTGTATAGACACCGTTGTAGGCATGCACACATCAAATCCCCAAAGTTTCATCGCAATCGGATGAACGGTTGAGCAATGCGTAATTTCGTGTTGCCAGAGCTCACTATTGTATCCAGAAACCAGGAATCCCCCCCCCCCCTTCCTCACCAGCATCCTCTTCCCCTTTCCACTCCGCCTCCCTCACCTTCCCTCACCCCACTTCACTCCTAGGCTTCTCCGTATCGTAAACCCCCTCCCGAGTTCCCCTCCCCCCTCCCAGGCTCCCCTCCCCCCTTCCTGTTTTCACCCCACCCCCAGCTCCCGCATTACATACACTAATTCCCGGTACATTTATTTTTCAAACAGCTCGCGCACCACCTATAATTTTTTTTTTACAAATTTCGTAATGCCAGAACTCACCAGTAATTTTATACAAACCTTGTACTAACAATAACGATCACAACAAAAAAAGAATTTTTCAATTTGTTGCAGTCCTTCGGAAGTTATGAGCGTACGTACATTTTCATACAAATTTTATAATGCCAGAACTCACCAGTAGTTTTACTGCTTAAAATAAAGCGCTATGTGAATTTAATACTTTAAAAAAAATATTCCGTTCAACTTCGAGTAATTTCATTGTAAAATTAGAAAACTAATACGTATGCAATATCGTCGAATGATATCGAGTGTTTATGTGCAGGTAGGAACCTACTTATATTCTGAGTATAGGTACTTGCATACATTCGTAAAAAAGAACTCATATTTAGGCTAGGTTGTTTAACGAAATTAAAATTTCTTCAATTTTTCAAGTCAATTTTAACGTTCTGTAAAAGTTCGGTTCGAATTCTATTCAAGTTCTGTAATTATTTCAGTTTAATGATGCAACTGGCATTTACTGATAAAAAAACAGAACTTACACAGAAAGTGAAAATGAACTTTAAAAAATTGTTAAATTATTCAGTATCGTGGAAACAACATTACCTTAGTAAATTAAATTGCATCAAAAACCTAAATAATTGTCCAACTACCCATTCCGGCAGGTACCGGCGCATTTCCTTACAAAATTCCGGCAATGTTTTTGCTTTTCTCATCATATTTGCAATACTACCGAGATAAGTAGGTACCTACCCTGAATTAATAACATTTCAATGTACTGGCCGGTAAATATCCACCCTACTGAAGTGAATCTATGGACACCAATTTTCTTGTTTTTTTTGGAAAATTTTATAGGTTTTTCGGCGACCCTGAACTTTTTTACATGGGACAGACACCTCATATTGGTATCAAAAGACGCGAAATGTTTTCGGGTACCGAATTTTTCAAAAACATTCAAGCCGGAATCGTTTTTCCGGCCGCAATGCCGTTTCCCGAAAAACAACAACCCAAACCGCTGAGAGATCCGTTTTCTTTTGACATTTCAATTTGCTGTTGAAGCGCGGGTAAATCTAGCGCTTTTGTATTAGGTACTTACCTACTATATAATACACAGACAGATAATATTCCATAATTATATTTTTTAAACAGGCAAGACCGATGCACAAATTTGCACAATTCCCGCTAAAATTAAGGCCCTGCCGAACCACACAAATTGAAATCCGCCATTAAAAAAAAAAATTCTTCATACAAAACCTATTAGGGCGGGGTCTGCTTTTTTTTAAGGTGGTAGTGGATTTTAACGCCATCACGACTCCATCTTCAGTGTTGCAAAGTTCGAGAAAAATTATAAAATTTTAATATACCAGCCGATTTTACAGGCTGCAAACGATTTGCATTTATCGATGAAAGTGAATTTTTCGCAAATGTCAGAAAAATGTCGAATTTGAATGCAATATTGTGAAACATTTTCAAGGGGGAGCTAAACATGTTTTGGTTTTAAAAGTTTCTAAAACTTGTATTGTTTATGTTTATTAAAAAACATCTCCGCCGGAAGGTGTACTTTTAACGCAATCTTTAATTCCGTAATGCCCCTATAAAATGTCAATTTTTCTGAAGAACTTTCTCGAAGCCGTTTAATTAATTAGAATAAATTCCTAGCAAAATCAGTTTTGTACGGGAAACTAACTTTTTTTTACTTCCCTTCTCGATCCGACGTTTTTAAAGGGGCGAACCTGTCGGCGGAAAATATAACCTAGCCGAATTGAGTGATTTTATGAGTAGTTCCAGTTTTCGCCGCAAATTTATATTATTTTTCGCTCTTAAAATGTATCAGTTCAATTTTATGTGAGTTTCCTGTCTAGTCTATTTTTTTTGTGAAAATCGTGAAGCTAGCGTATTTATTTAAATTCAGACGAAGCTGCCATTTCTAACGGATGAAAATAGAACTACAACAGTATTCGATAGACATTTGATTTTTTCTAATGTGAATAATCCATACTTGTATTCCGCACCGCTAGAAGTCTCCCGTAAAGTTTTGGCAAACATATTGATAACGATGAAAAATGTTTCCCCTAACAAAAAAGAAACAAAAGCTAGTGGCTGGAAAATAATCGACTCTTCGAAGGATTGTGAACTTTGAAGCGTTCCAAAATAGCGAGCGCTAATGTCCATTCTCGCGTGTCAGCCGAAGGGACAATTCTAGACTTCGAGCCAAAGAGAACCTTGAGGTTGGTGAAACGCTAGGGGCGGTGAGGTCGATTTTCGCATCAAGGAAAAAGTGAGTTTTTTGAAAAACCAAGCAATACTATATAATATACTAGCTTATGCCTGTTGCAAATGCAACTAACGGGTTAAAACTAACTTGACTTACTAACTGACAGAAAAAAAATCATAGTAAGCGGGTAGGTACCTACGGTTAAACTACAAATATATATAAAGCCGCCCACAGGGCCTAGCAGCAAAAATCTGCCATACGTTAGTATATACACACCATTGTAGGCATGCACACATCAAATCCCCAAAGTTTCATCGCAATCGGATGAATGGTTTAGCAATGCGTGATTTCATGATGCCAGAGCTCACTTTTGTATACAGAAACCGTCGTGGGCATGTACACATCAAATCCTCAAATTTTCATCGCAATCGGATAAATGGTTTAGCAACGCTTAGCGGTTAAACATACAACTATGTATAAAGCCGTCCGCAGGACCTAGCAGCAAAAACCTGCTATACGTTAGTATATAAACACCATTGTAGAAATGCACACGTCAAATCCCCAAAGTTTCATCACAATCGGATCAACGGTTTAGCAATGCGTAATTTCGTGTTGCCAGAGCTCACTATTGTATACAGGAACCAGGAATCCCCCCCCCCCTTCCTCACCAGCGTCCTCTTCCCCTTTCCACTCCGCCTCCCACACCTTCCCTCAGCCCACTTCACTCCTAGGCTTCTCCGTATCGTAAACCCCCTCCCGAGTTCCCCCCCCCCCTCCCAGGCTCCCCTCCCCCCTTCCTGTTTCCACCCCCCCCCCCAGCTGCCGCATTACATACACTAATTCCCGGTACATTTATTTTTCAAACAGCTCGCGCACCACCTATAATTTTTTTTTTACAAATTTCGTAATGCCAGAACTCACCAGTAATTTTATACAAACCTTGTACTAACAATAACGATCACAACAAAAAAAGAATTTTTCAATTTGTTGCAGTCCTTCGGAAGTTATGAGCATACGTATATTTTCATACAAATTTTATAATGCCAGAACTCACCAGTAGTTTTACTGCTTAAAATAAAGCGCTATATGAATTTAATACTTTAAAAAAAATATTCCGTTCAACTTCGAGTAATTTCATTGTAAAATTAGAAAACTAATACGTATGCAATATCGTCGAATGATATCGAGTGTTTATGTGCAGGTAGGAACCTACTTATATTCTGAGTATAGGTACTTGCATACATACGTAAAAAAGAACTCATATTTAGGCTAGGTTGTTTAACGAAATTAAAAATTCTTCAATTTTTCAAGTCAATTTTAACGTTCTGTAAAAGTTCGGTTCGAATTCTATTCAAGTTCTGTAATTATTTCAGTTTTGTGATGCAACTGGCATTTACTGATAAAAAAACAGAACTTACACAGAAAGTGAAAATGAACTTTAAAAAATTGTTAAATTATTCAGTATCGTGGAAACAACATTACCTTAGTAAATTAAATTGCATCAAAAACCTAAATAATTGTCCAACTAACCATTCCGGTAGGTACCGGCGCATCTCCTTACAAAATTCCGGCAATGGTTTTGCTTTTTTCATCATATTTGCAATACTACCGAGATAAGTAGGTACCTACCCTGAATTAATAACATAATTTGTACTGGCCGGTTAATATCCACCCTACTGAAGGGAATCTATGGACACGTATTTTCTTGTTTTTTTTGGAAAATTTTATAGGTTTTTCGGAGACCCTGAAATTTTTTACACGGAAAGGACACAAAATTTTGGTGTTAAAAGTTGCCTTATATTGCCGGGTACCGAATTTTTCAAAAACATCTAACCGGGGATCGTTTTTTCGGCTGCAATGCCGTTTCCCGAAAAACAACAACCCAAACCGCTGAGAGATCCGTTTTGTTTTGACATCTCGGATAACTGACCTGTCTCAACATTCTCTCTAGTATTTTCCATTGCATCGACACTAAGGCCTAATTTGTGGTTTTTTTTTTTAATGCGAACCTGTCGGCGGGAACTATAACTGAGCCGAATTGGTTGATTTAATGAGTAGTTCCAGTTTTCGCCGCAAATTTATATAATTTTCGCTCTTAAAATGTGTCAGTTCAATTTTATGTGAGTTTCCTGTCTAGTCTATTTTTTTGTGAAAATCGTGAAGCTAGCGTATTTATTTAAATTCAGACGAAGCTGCCATTTCGAACGGATGAAAATAGAACTACAACAGTATTCGATAGACATTTGATTTTTTCTAATGTGAATAATCCATACTTATATTCCGCACCGCTAGAAGTCTCCCGTAAAGTTTTGGCAAACATATTGATAACGATGAAAAATGTTTCCCCTATCAAAAAAAAAACAACTGCTAGTGGCTGGAAAATAATCGACTCTTCGAAGGATTGTGAACTTTGAAGCGTTCCAAAATAGCGAGCGCTAATGTCCATTCTCGCGTGTCAGCCGTTGGGACAATTTCCTTTGAACAAAATTGAACCTTGAGGTGTGCGAAACTCGAGGACCGGAGAGGTCGTTTTGGCGTGCCAGCGGCGTTTTTGCGTCGCCAAGCCAAACTGAACCTTGAGGTTGGTGAAACGCGAGGGGCGGTGCGGTCGATTTTCCCGTCAAGCGAAAAGTGAGTTTTTTGAAAAACCAAACAATACTATATAACTAGCTTATGCCCATTGCAAATGCAACTAACGGGTTAAAACTAATTTGACTTACTTACTAACAGAAAAAAAATATATTTCATAGTAAGCGGGTAGGTACCTACGGTTAAACATACAAATATATATAAAGCCGCCCACAGGGCCTAGCAGCAAAAACCTGCCATACGTTAGTATATAGACACCATTGTAGGCATGCACACATCAAATCCCCAAAGTTTCATCGCAATCGGATGAACGGTTTAGCAATGCGTAATTTCAGAATGCCAGAGCTCACTTTTGTATACAGAAACCGTCGTGGGCATGCACACATTAAATCTACAAATTTTCATCGCAATCGGATGAATGGTTTAGCAACGCTTAGCGGTTAAACACATAACTATGTATAAAGCCGCCCGCAGGACCTAGCAGCAAAAACCTGCCATACGTTAGTAAATAAACACCATTGTAGACATGCACACATCAAATCCCCAAAGTTTCATCGCAATCGTATGAATGGTTTAGCAATGCGTAATTTCATGATGCCAGAGCTCACTTTTGTATACAAAAACCGTCGTGGGTATGCACACATCAAATCTTTAAATTTTCATCGCAATCGGATGAAAGGTTTAGCAACGCTTAGCGGTTAAACATACAAATACATATAAAGCCGGCCGCAGGGCCTAGCAGCAAAAACATGTCATACGTTAGTTATAGACATCATTTTAGGCATGCACACATCAAATCCCCAAATTTTCATCGCAATCGGATGAACGGTTCAACAATGCGTAATTTCATTATGCCAGACCTCACCATTGTATGCAGAAACCATCGCGGGCATGCGCACATCAAATCCCCAAAGTTTCATCGCAATCGGATAAATGGTTTAGCAACGCATAGCGGACATACATACATACTTACTTGCAAATATTTTTTTGATTTTTATACATATAGAAGATAGCTGGTATCCGGCATGCGTTGCTATACCATTTAATAAAGAAAATGTTTCTACCTGCGTGTCTTTTCTCATTTGTTCCAATCCCCTTCCCCCCCCCCCCATTTTCCTCACCAGCGTCCGCTTCCCCTTTCCCCCACTTCACTCCTACGCTTCTCCGTCTCGTAAACCCCCTCCCGAGTTCCCCTCCCCCCTCCCAGGTTCCTGCCTTTTTCCACCCCCCCTGCCTCATTACATTCACTAATTCCCGGTACATTAAGTTTTCAAACAGCTCGCGCGCACCCTATTCAATTTTTTTTTACAAATTTCGTCAAGCCAGAACTCACCAGTAGTTTTATACAAACCTTGAACTAACAATAACGAACACAACAAAAAAAGAATTTTTCAATTTGTTGCAGTCCTTCAGAAGTTATGAGCATACGTACATTTTCATACAAATTTTATAATTCCAGAACTCACCAGTAGTTTTACTGCTTAAAAATAAGCGCTATATTAATTTAATACTTAAAAAATATCCCGTTCAACTTCGAGTAATTTCATTGTAAAATTAGAAAACTAATACTTATGCAATATCGTCGGATGATATCGAGTGTTTGTGTGCAGGTAGGAACCTACTTATATTCTGAGTATAGGTACTTGCATACATACGTAAAAAAGAACTCATATTTAGGCTGGGTTGTTTAACGAAATTAAAAATTCTTCAATTTTTCAAGTCAATTTTAACGTTCTGTAAAAGTTCGGTTCGAATTCTATTCAAGTTCTGTAATTATTTCAGTTTAATGATGCAACTGGCATTTACTGATAAAAAAACAGAACTTACACAGAAAGTGAAAATGAACTTTAAAAAATTGTTAAATTATTCAGTATCGGTGAAACAACATTACCTTAGTAAATTAAATTGCATTTAAACCTAAATAATAAGGAACTCCAGTGAAAAATATTATGGCTTTAAAAAAATATGTTCATATAGACCAATAAATGCTGATTCTGAACATATAACTTTTATTTAGTAATATTAAACGTACATTTTTTAAAAAAATATTAAAAAGTGCATTTTTAATATTCTCGTTAAAACACAGCGTTAAGTTGGTATGCTGTGTAATGCTGTCATGGTGACGTCACGATGGAAAATTCACCTGGTGATTCACTGTTATTCATTTGGGTCATTTATAAAGGAATTTAGGTATGACACAAGCGAATGTTCTATATATTTCTTATTTTTGAATATGTCGTAAAAGCATATATCTTTATAGAAAGTTGATAGAATTGCCTTTTAGATTTTTGTATCTGACATATACGATTGTGTTTGAAAAATGCAGTATTTTAAGTTTCAAAATGAAAAAATTTAAAAAAAACAGCCGACTGTAAACATATTCTATTAAATGGTCGAAAAAATTAGGAAAATTCAAAATTTAAAAAATACAGTCCTCTTACTTTATGAATTTGGAATAAAACTGTCACTTCACTTTTTATCTCGTTCATACAATTAAAAACGATAAAAAAATATTATAATAATTCCGAAAAAATAACTGAAAAAGTCCGACATCTTGGACTCGGTTTTACGCAATTAATGCGTTGATTTCTCGAATTTGTATTTATTTACATATGCATAAGGCTTTTACATTATTAAATAATATTACTTTTATGGAAGTTTTATTAAATTCACGCGGAAAAGTCATAAAAATTATAGAGAAGTAACCTTTGATTATGTAATGTCAGTAACCTAAAAACCGAACGAAACTAAATCACTAACAAAACATTATTTAAGGACTAAAACTGAAAAAAAGTAAAGGCAGCATTGGTACTTATGTTGAATTACACTAATATCACAGTGAATTAATCATTTAAACGAAAATTATCATCAAAAACATTAAACTGTACCTAAGTAAAATTCATCAACGTCATTCATTGTTTTGCAAAGAATTTGATTTCGCCATTTGCAATAAATAAGCCATTAGCCAATCAACGCGTTATAATAAACAAGATGGCCGCGCGCCTGCGCAAATCTATGTGAGATTCAAGAAAACCAACATAACAATCATAAAATAGTGAATCGTTATTTTAGTAGATGACGTCACAAAATTTACCATAGATATGGGTGTTTTCGAGGGATCTCCAAAAATTAAAACTTTGAATATTATTTTAACTATTAAAACTAACTCTAAAAAAAAAAAAAAATATGCAGTAATTTAAGTTAGAAGGTCATTTATCATTAAAAAAAATAAAAAAAATGGACTGGACTTCTCTATTGTCCAACTACCCATTCCGGCAGGTACCGGCGCATTTCCTTACAAAATTCCGGCAATGTTTTTGCTTTTCTCATCATATTTGCAATACTACCGAGATAAGTAGGTACCTACCCTGAATTAATAACATTTCAATGTACTGGCCGGTAAATATCCACCCTACTGAAGTGAATCTATGGACACCAATTTTCTTGTTTTTTTTGGAAAATTTTATAGGTTTTTCGGCGACCCTGAACTTTTTTACATGGGACAGACACCTCATATTGGTATCAAAAGACGCGAAATGTTTTCGGGTACCGAATTTTTCAAAAACATTCAAGCCGGAATCGTTTTTCCGGCCGCAATGCCGTTTCCCGAAAAACAACAACCCAAACCGCTGAGAGATCCGTTTTCTTTTGACATTTCAATTTGCTGTTGAAGCGCGGGTAAATCTAGCGCTTTTGTATTAGGTACTTACCTAATATATCATACACAGACAGATAATATTCCATAATTATATTTTTTAAACAGGCAAGACCGATGCACAAATTTGCACAATTCCTGCTTAAATTAAGGCCCTGCCGAATCACACAAATTGAAATCCGCCATTAAAAAAAAAAATTCTTCATACAAAACCTATTAGGGCGGGGTCTGCTTTTTTTTAAGGTGGTAGTGGATTTTAACGCCATCACGACTCCATCTTCAGTGTTGCAAAGTTCGAGAAAAATTATAAAATTTTAATATACCAGCCGATTTTACAGGCTGCAAACGATTTGCATTTATCGATGAAAGCGAATTTTTCGCAAATGTCAGAAAAATGTCGAATTTGAATGCAATATTGTGAAACATTTTCAAGGGGAAGCTAAACATGTTTTGGTTTTAAAAGTTTCTAAAACTTGTATTGTTTATGTTTATTAAAAAACATCTCCGCCGGAAGGTGTACTTTTAACGCAATCTTTATTTCCGTAATGCCCCTATAAAATGTCAATTTTTCTAAAGAACTTTCTCGAAGCCGTTTAATTAATTAGAATAAATTCCTAGCAAAATCAGTTTTGTACGGGAAACTAACTTTTTTTTACTCCCCTTCTCGATCCGACGTTTTTAAAGGGGCGAACCTGTCGGCGGGAAATATAACCTAGCCGAATTGAGTGATTTTATGAGTAGTTCCAGTTTTCGCCGCAAATTTAAATAATTTTTCGCTCTTAAAATGTATCAGTTCAATTTTATGTGAGTTTCCTGTCTAGTCTATTTTTTTTGTGAAAATCGTGAAGCTAGCGTATTTATTTAAATTCAGACGAAGCTGCCATTTCGAACGGATGAAAATAGAACTACAACAGTATTCGATAGACATTTGATTTTTTCTAATGTGAATAATCCATACTTGTATTCCGCACCGCTAGAAGTCTCCCGTAAAGTTTTGGCAAACATATTGATAACGATGAAAAATGTTTCCCCTAACAAAAAAGAAACAAAAGCTAGTGGCTGGAAAATAATCGACTCTTCGAAGGATTGTGAACTTTGAAGCGTTCCAAAATAGCGAGCGCTAATGTCCATTCTCGCGTGTCAGCCGAAGGGACAATTCTAGACTTCGAGCCAAAGTGAACCTTGAGGTTGGTGAAACGCGAGGGGCGGTGAGGTCGATTTTCGCATCAAGGAAAAAGTGAGTTTTTTGAAAAACCAAGCAATACTATATAACTAGCTTATGCCCATTGCAAATGCAACTAACGGGTTAAAACTAATTTGACTTACTTACTAACAGAAAAAAAATATATTTCATAGTAAGCGGGTAGGTACCTACGGTTAAACATACAAATATATATAAAGCCGCCCACAGGGCCTAGCAGCAAAAACCTGCCATACGTTAGTATATAGACACCATTGTAGGCATGCACACATCAAATCCCCAAAGTTTCATCGCAATCGGATGAACGGTTTAGCAATGCGTAATTTCAAAATGCCAGAGCTCACTTTTGTATACAGAAACCGTCGTGGGCATGCACACATTAAATCTACAAATTTTCATCGCAATCGGATGAATGGTTTAGCAACGCTTAGCGGTTAAACACAAAACTATGTATAAAGCCGCCCGCAGGACCTAGCAGCAAAAACCTGCCATACGTTAGTAAATAAACACCATTGTAGACATGCACACATCAAATCCCCAAAGTTTCATCGCAATCGTATGAATGGTTTAGCAATGCGTAATTTCATGATGCCAGAGCTCACTTTTGTATACAAAAACCGTCGTGGGTATGCACACATCAAATCTTCAAATTTTCATCGCAATCGGATGAAAGGTTTAGCAACGCTTAGCGGTTAAACATACAAATACATATAAAGCCGGCCGCAGGGCCTAGCAGCAAAAACATGTCATACGTTAGTTATAGACATCATTTTAGGCATGCACACATCAAATCCCCAAATTTTCATCGCAATCGGATGAACGGTTCAACAATGCGTAATTTCATTATGCCAGACCTCACCATTGTATGCAGAAACCATCGCGGGCATGCGCACATCAAATCCCCAAAGTTTCATCGCAATCGGATAAATGGTTTAGCAACGCATAGCGGACATACATACATACTTACTTGCAAATATTTTTTTGATTTTTATACATATAGAAGATAGCTGGTATCCGGCATGCGTTGCTATACCATTTAATAAAGAAAATGTTTCTACCTGCGTGTCTTTTCTCATTTGTTCCAATCCCCTTCCCCCCCCCCCCATTTTCCTCACCAGCGTCCGCTTCCCCTTTCCCCTACTTCACTCCTACGCTTCTCCGTCTCGTAAACCCCCTCCCGAGTTCCCCTCCCCCCTCCCAGGTTCCTGCCTTTTTCCACCCCCCCTGCCTCATTACATTCACTAATTCCCGGTACATTAAGTTTTCAAACAGCTCGCGCGCCACCTATTCAATTTTTTTTTACAAATTTCGTCAAGCCAGAACTCACCAGTAGTTTTATACAAACCTTGAACTAACAATAACGAACACAACAAAAAAAGAATTTTTCAATTTGTTGCAGTCCTTCAGAAGTTATGAGCATACGTACATTTTCATACAAATTTTATAATTCCAGAACTCACCAGTAGTTTTACTGCTTTAAAATAAGCGCTATATTAATTTAATACTTAAAAAATATCCCGTTCAACTTCGAGTAATTTCATTGTAAAATTAGAAAACTAATACTTATGCAATATCGTCGGATGATATCGAGTGTTTGTGTGCAGGTAGGAACCTACTTATATTCTGAGTATAGGTACTTGCATACATACGTAAAAAAGAACTCATATTTAGGCTGGGTTGTTTAACGAAATTAAAAATTCTTCAATTTTTCAAATCAATTTTAACGTTCTGTAAAAGTTCGGTTCGAATTCTATTCAAGTTCTGTAATTATTTCAGTTTAATGATGCAACTGGCATTTACTGATAAAAAAACAGAACTTACACAGAAAGTGAAAATGAACTTTAAAAAATTGTTAAATTATTCAGTATCGGTGAAACAACATTACCTTAGTAAATTAAATTGCATTTAAACCTAAATAATTGTCCAACTACCCATTCCGGCAGGTACCGGCGCATTTCCTTACAAAATTCCGGCAATGTTTTTGCTTTTCTCATCATATTTGCAATACTACCGAGATAAGTAGGTACCTACCCTGAATTAATAACATTTCAATGTACTGGCCGGTAAATATCCACCCTACTGAAGTGAATCTATGGACACCAATTTTCTTGTTTTTTTTGGAAAATTTTATAGGTTTTTCGGCGACCCTGAACTTTTTTACATGGGACAGACACCTCATATTGGTATCAAAAGACGCGAAATGTTTTCGGGTACCGAATTTTTCAAAAACATTCAAGCCGGAATCGTTTTTCCGGCCGCAATGCCGTTTCCCGAAAAACAACAACCCAAACCGCTGAGAGATCCGTTTTCTTTTGACATTTCAATTTGCTGTTGAAGCGCGGGTAAATCTAGCGCTTTTGTATTAGGTACTTACCTAATATATCATACACAGACAGATAATATTCCATAATTATATTTTTTAAACAGGCAAGACCGATGCACAAATTTGCACAATTCCTGCTTAAATTAAGGCCCTGCCGAATCACACAAATTGAAATCCGCCATTAAAAAAAAAAATTCTTCATACAAAACCTATTAGGGCGGGGTCTGCTTTTTTTTAAGGTGGTAGTGGATTTTAACGCCATCACGACTCCATCTTCAGTGTTGCAAAGTTCGAGAATAATTATAAAATTTTAATATACCAGCCGATTTTACAGGCTGCAAACGATTTGCATTTATCGATGAAAGCGAATTTTTCGCAAATGTCAGAAAAATGTCGAATTTGAATGCAATATTGTGAAACATTTTCAAGGGGAAGCTAAACATGTTTTGGTTTTAAAAGTTTCTAAAACTTGTATTGTTTATGTTTATTAAAAAACATCTCCGCCGGAAGGTGTACTTTTAACGCAATCTTTATTTCCGTAATGCCCCTATAAAATGTCAATTTTTCTAAAGAACTTTCTCGAAGCCGTTTAATTAATTAGAATAAATTCCTAGCAAAATCAGTTTTGTACGGGAAACTAACTTTTTTTTACTTCCCTTCTCGATCCGACGTTTTTAAAGGGGCGAACCTGTCGGCGGGAAATATAACCTAGCCGAATTGAGTGATTTTATGAGTAGTTCCAGTTTTCGCCGCAAATTTAAATAATTTTTCGCTCTTAAAATGTATCAGTTCAATTTTATGTGAGTTTCCTGTCTAGTCTATTTTTTTTGTGAAAATCGTGAAGCTAGCGTATTTATTTAAATTCAGACGAAGCTGCCATTTCGAACGGATGAAAATAGAACTACAACAGTATTCGATAGACATTTGATTTTTTCTAATGTGAATAATCCATACTTGTATTCCGCACCGCTAGAAGTCTCCCGTAAAGTTTTGGCAAACATATTGATAACGATGAAAAATGTTTCCCCTAACAAAAAAGAAACAAAAGCTAGTGGCTGGAAAATAATCGACTCTTCGAAGGATTGTGAACTTTGAAGCGTTCCAAAATAGCGAGCGCTAATGTCCATTCTCGCGTGTCAGCCGAAGGGACAATTCTAGACTTCGAGCCAAAGTGAACCTTGAGGTTGGTGAAACGCGAGGGGCGGTGAGGTCGATTTTCGCATCAAGGAAAAAGTGAGTTTTTTGAAAAACCAAGCAATACTATATAACTAGCTTATGCCTATTGCAAATGCAATTAACGGGTTAAAACTAACTTAAAAAATTCATAGTTAGCGGGTAGGTATCTACTGCCATAAAGGCATGGTCGGCATGCGCACATCATACGTCTTAGCCACTGGACCTCCGTAGTCCAGTGGCTAAGACTCTTGACTCACAATCCGGAGGTCGCGGGTTCGAACCCGGCGTGCGCAAATAAATTTTATTTGATTAATTTGTGTTATTTCACAATTAATTCATTTAAAATAATATATAGTATATTTGCGGCACGTTCCAGAGTGGAAGATACTATCAGTATCGCCCTGGTGTAAGACCACCATTCAGAATTGAAACGTTGCTTGAAAATGGCTTTAGCCGTGTTTGGTGACCAGATCTGAATAGCCAGGTACTTCCCAACCCTCCTCTTCCCCACCTCCTTCCCCTCCCCACTACCTTTCAGCCTCACAACATACCCCAATTGGGGATGCCATAGTCTCACTGGCTCCAGACGGGAGCAGTTGAAATTCTTGTGCGGTATCAACTGTAAAAAAAAAAAAAAAAAAAAAATCAAAACCTAAAGTTTCATCGCAATCCGATAAATGGTTTAGCAACGCTTAGCGGTTATACATACAAATGTTTATAAAGCCGCCCGCAGGGCCTAGTAGCAAAAACCTACCATATGTTAGTATATAGACACCGTTGTAGGCATGCACACATCAAATCCCCAAAGTTTCATCGCGATCGGATGAACGGTTGAGCAATGCGTAATTTCGTATTGCCAGAGCTCACTATTGTATCCAGGAACCAGGAATCCCCCCCCCCCTTCCTCACCAGCATCCTCTTCCCCTTTCCACTCCGCCTCCCTCACCTTCCCTCACCCCACTTCACTCCTAGGCTTCTCCGTATCGTAAACCCCCTCCCGAGTTCCCCTCCCCCTCCCAGGCTCCCCTCCCCCCTTCCTGTTTCCACCCCCCCCCACCTGCCGCATTACATACACTAATTCCCGGTACATTTATTTTTCAAACAGCTCGCGCGCCACCTATAATTTTTTTTTACAAATTTCGTAATGCCAGAACTCACCAGTAATTTTATACAAACCTTGTACTAACAATAACGAACACAACAAAAAAAGAATTTTTCAAATTGTTGCAGTCCTTCGGAAGTTATGAGCGTACGTACATTTTCATACAAATTTTATAATGCCAGAACTCACCAGTAGTTTTACTGCTTAAAATAAAGCGCTATATGAATTTAATACTTTTAAAAAATATCCCGTTCAACTTCGAGTAATTTCATTGTAAAATTAGAAAACTAATACGTATGCAATATAGTCGGATGATACCGAGTTGTTATATGCAGATGGGTACCTACCTAAATTTTGAGTGCTGGTACTTGCATACATACGTAAAAAAAACACATATTTATGCTGGGTTGTTTAACGAAATTAAAAATTCTTCAATTTTTCAAGTCAATTTTAACGTTCTGTAAAAGTTCGGTTCAAATTCTATTCAAGTTCAGTTATTATTTCAGTTTTATGATGCAACTGGCATGTACTGATAAAATAACAGAACGTGAATAGAACTTACGAAGAACTTGAAAATGAACCTTAAAAAAATGTTGAATTATTCAGTATCGTTGTACAACAACCTAACCTAAGTATTGCATTTAATTGTGTAGCTACGTATTCGGGTAGGTACCTCCGCATTTGTCACTAAAATTCCGGCAATATTTGCTTTTTCATCATATTTGCAATACCACTGAAATAAGTACCTACCCTGTAGGAACATATTTAAACTGGCCAGTAAAAATCTCCACTTCTGAAATCTATGGCACGCGTTTTCCTCATTTTTTTGGAAAATGTTATATGTTTATCACATCCTCATGAACATTTTTTCATGAGACGGACACGTAAAATTACTGTTAAAAGTTGCCTTATATTTCAGGGTACCGTATTTTCTAAAAACATCCAAGCCAGAATCGTTTTTCCGGCCGCAATGCCGTTTTCCGAAAAACAACAACCCAAACCGCTGAGAGATCCGTTTTCTTTTGACATTTCAATTTGCTGTTGAAGCGCGGGTAAATCTAGCGCTTTTGTATTAGGTACTTACCTAATATATCATACAAAGACAGATAATATTCCATAATTATATTTTTTAAACAGGCAAGACCGATGCACAAATTTGCACAATTCCTGCTTAAATTAAGGCCCTGCCGAATCACACAAATTGAAATCCGCCATTAAAAAAAAAAATTCTTCATACAAAACCTATTAGGGCGGGGTCTGCTTTTTTTTAAGGTGGTAGTGGATTTTAACGCCATCACGACTCCATCTTCAGTGTTGCAAAGTTCGAGAAAAATTATAAAATTTTAATATACCAGCCGATTTTACAGGCTGCAAACGATTTGCATTTATCGATGAAAGTGAATTTTTCGCAAATGTCAGAAAAATGTCGAATTTGAATGCAATATTGTGAAACATTTTCAAGGGGGAGCTAAACATGTTTTGGTTTTAAAAGTTTCTAAAACTTGTATTGTTTATGTTTATTAAAAAACATCTCCGCCGGAAGGTGTACTTTTAACGCAATCTTTAATTCCGTAATGCCCCTATAAAATGTCAATTTTTCTAAAGAACTTTCTCGAAGCCGTTTAATTAATTAGAATAAATTCCTAGCAAAATCAGTTTTGTACGGGAAACTAACTTTTTTTTACTTCCCTTCTCGATCCGACGTTTTTAAAGGGGCGAACCTGTCGGCGGGAAATATAACCTAGCCGAATTGAGTGATTTTATGAGTAGTTCCAGTTTTCGCCGCAAATTTAAATAATTTTTCGCTCTTAAAATGTGTCAGTTCAATTTTATGTGAGTTTCCTGTCTAGCCTATTTTTTTTGTGAAAATCGTGAAGCTAGCGTATTTATTTAAATTCAGACGAAGCTGCCATTTCGAACGGATGAAAATAGAACTACAACAGTATTCGATAGACATTTGATTTTTTCTAATGTGAATAATCCATACTTGTATTCCGCACCGCTAGATGTCTCCCGTAAAGTTTTGGCAAACATATTGATAACGATGAAAAATGTTTCCCCTAACAAAAAAGAAACAAAAGCTAGTGGCTGGAAAATAATCGACTCTTCGAAGGATTGTGAACTTTGAAGCGTTCCAAAATAGCGAGCGCTAATGTCCATTCTCGCGTGTCAGCCGAAGGGACAATTCTAGACTTCGAGCCAAAGTGAACCTTGAGGTTGGTGAAACGCGAGGGGCGGTGAGGTCGATTTTCGCATCAAGGAAAAAGTGAGTTTTTTGAAAAACCAAGCAATACTATATAAACTAGCTTATGCCCATTGCAAATGCAACTAACGGGTTAAAACTAATTTGACTTACTTACTAACAGAAAAAAAAATATATTTCATAGTAAGCGGGTAGGTACCTACGGTTAAACATACAAATATATATAAAGCCGCCCACAGGGCCTAGCAGCAAAAACCTGCCATACGTTAGTATATAGACACCATTGTAGGCATGCACACATCAAATCCCCAAAGTTTCATCGCAATCGGATGAACGGTTTAGCAATGCGTAATTTCAAAATGCCAGAGCTCACTTTTGTATACAGAAACCGTCGTGGGCATGCACACATTAAATCTACAAATTTTCATCGCAATCGGATGAATGGTTTAGCAACGCTTAGCGGTTAAACACAAAACTATGTATAAAGCCGCCCGCAGGACCTAGCAGCAAAAACCTGCCATACGTTAGTAAATAAACACCATTGTAGACATGCATACATCAAATCCCCAAAGTTTCATCGCAATCGTATGAATGGTTTAGCAATGCGTAATTTCATGATGCCAGAGCTCACTTTTGTATACAAAAACCGTCGTGGGTATGCACACATCAAATCTTCAAATTTTCATCGCAATCGGATGAAAGGTTTAGCAACGCTTAGCGGTTAAACATACAAATACATATAAAGCCGGCCGCAGGGCCTAGCAGCAAAAACATGTCATACGTTAGTATATAGACATCATTTTAGGCATGCACACATCAAATCCCCAAATTTTCATCGCAATCGGATGAACGGTTCAGCAATGCGTAATTTCATTATGCCAGAGCTCACCATTGTATGCAGAAACCATCGCGAGCATGCGCACATCAAATCCCCAAAGTTTCATCGCAATCGGATAAATGGTTTAGCAACGCATAGCGGACATACATACATACTTACTTGCAAATATTTTTTTGATTTTTATACATATAGAAGATAGCTGGTATCCGGCATGCGTTGCTATACCATTTAATAAAGAAAATGTTTCTACCTGCGTGTCTTTTCTCATTTGTTCCAATCCCCTTCCCCCCCCCCCCCATTTTCCTCACCAGCGTCCGCTTCCCCTTTCCCCCACTTCACTCCTACGCTTCTCCGTCTCGTAAACCCCCTCCCGAGTTCCCCTCCCCCCTCCCAGGTTCCCCCTTCCTGTTTCCACCCCCCTGCCTCATTACATTCACTAATTCTCGGTACATTAAGTTTTCAAACAGCTCGCGCGCCACCTATTCAACTTTTTTTTACAAATTTCGTCAAGCCAGAACTCACCAGTAGTTTTATACAAACCTTGAACTAACAATAACGAACACAACAAAAAAAGAATTTTTCAATTTGTTGCAGTCCTTCAGAAGTTATGAGCGTACGTACATTTTCATACAAATTTTATAATTACAGAACTCACCAGTAGTTTTACTGCTTAAAAATAAGCGCTATATTAATTTAATACTTAAAAAATATCCCGTTCAACTTTGAGTAATTTCATTGTAAAATTAGAAAACTAATACTTATGCAATATCGTCGGATGATATCGAGTGTTTGTGTGCAGGTAGGAACCTACTTATATTCTGAGTATAGGTACTTGCATACATACGTAAAAAAGAACTCATATTTAGGCTGGGTTGTTTAACGAAATTAAAAATTCTTCAATTTTTCAAGTCAATTTTAACGTTCTGTAAAAGTTCGGTTCGAATTCTATTCAAGTTCTGTAATTATTTCAGTTTAATGATGCAACTGGCATTTACTGATAAAAAAACAGAACTTACACAGAAAGTGAAAATAAACTTTAAAAAATTGTTAAATTATTCAGTATCGGTGAAACAACATTACCTTAGTAAATTAAATTGCATCAAAAACCTAAATAATTGTCCAACTACCCATTCCGGCAGGTACCGGCGCATTTCCTTACAAAATTCCGGCAATGTTTTTGCTTTTCTCATCATATTTTCAATACTACCGAGATAAGTAGGTACCTACCCTGAATTAATAACATTTCAATGTACTGGCCGGTAAATATCCACCCTACTGAAGTGAATCTATGGACACCAATTTTCTTGTTTTTTTTGGAAAATTTTATAGGTTTTTCGGCGACCCTGAACTTTTTTACATGGGACAGACACCTCATATTGGTATCAAAAGACGCGAAATGTTTTCGGGTACCGAATTTTTCAAAAACATTCAAGCCGGAATCGTTTTTCCGGCCGCAATGCCGTTTCCCGAAAAACAACAACCCAAACCGCTGAGAGATCCGTTTTCTTTTGACATTTCAATTTGCTGTTGAAGCGCGGGTAAATCTAGCGCTTTTGTATTAGGTACTTACCTAATATATCATACACAGACAGATAATATTCCATAATTATATTTTTTAAACAGGCAAGACCGATGCACAAATTTGCACAATTCCTGCTTAAATTAAGGCCCTGCCGAATCACACAAATTGAAATCCGCCATTAAAAAAAAAAATTCTTCATACAAAACCTATTAGGGCTGGGTCTGCTTTTTTTTAAGGTGGTAGTGGATTTTAACGCCATCACGACTCCATCTTCAGTGTTGCAAAGTTCGAGAAAAATTATAAAATTTTAATATAGCAGCCGATTTTACAGGCTGCAAACGATTTGCATTTATCGATGAAAGTGAATTTTTCGCAAATGTCAGAAAAATGTCGAATTTGAATGCAATATTGTGAAACATTTTCAAGGGGGAGCAAAACATGTTTTGGTTTTAAAAGTTTCTAAAACTTGTATTGTTTATGTTTATTAAAAAACATCTCCGCCGGAAGGTGTACTTTTAACGCAATCTTTAATTCCGTATTGCCCCTATAAAATGTCAATTTTTCCCAAGAACTTTCTCGAAGCCGTTTAATTAATTAGAATAAATTCCTAGCAAAATCAGTTTTGTATGGGAAACTAACTTTTTTTTACTTCCCTTCTCGATCCGACGTTTTTAAAGGGGCGAACCTGTCGGCGGAAAATATAACCTAGCCGAATTGAGTGATTTTATGAGTAGTTCCAGTTTTCGCCGCAAATTTATATTATTTTTCGCTCTTAAAATGTATCAGTTCAATTTTATGTGAGTTTCCTGTCTAGTCTATTTTTTTTGTGAAAATCGTGAAGCTAGCGTATTTATTTAAATTCAGACGAAGCTGCCATTTCGAACGGATGAAAATAGAACTACAACAGTATTCGATAGACATTTGATTTTTTCTAATGTGAATAATCCATCTTGTATTCCGCACCGCTAGAAGTCTCCCGTAAAGTTTTGGCAAACATATTGATAACGATGAAAAATGTTTCTCCTAACAAAAAAGAAACAAAAGCTAGTGGCTGGAAAATAATCGACTCTTCGAAGGATTGTGAACTTTGAAGCGTTCCAAAATAGCGAGCGCTAATGTCCATTCTCGCGTGTCAGCCGAAGGGACAATTCTAGACTTCGAGCCAAAGTGAACCTTGAGGTTGGTGAAACGCGAGGGGCGGTGAGGTCGATTTTCGCATCAAGGAAAAAGTGAGTTTTTTGAAAAACCAAGCAATACTATATAACTAGCTTATGCCCATTGCAAATGCAACTAACGGGTTAAAACTAACTTGACTTACTAACTAACAGAAAAAAAAATCAAAGTAAGCGGGTAGGTACCTACGGTTAAACATACAAAAATTTATATAAAGCCGCCCACAGGGCCTAGCAGCAAAAATCTGCCATCCGTTAGTATATAGACACCATTGTAGGCATGCACACATCAAATCCCCAAAGTTTCATCGCAATCGGATGAACGGTTTAGCAATGCGTAATTTTATGATGCCAGAGCTCACTTTTGTATACAGAAACCGTCGTGAGCATGCACACATCAAATCTACAAATTTTCATCGCAATCGGATGAATGGTTTAGCAACGCTTAGCGGTTAAACATACAACTATGTATAAAGCCGCCCGCAGGACCTAGCAGCAAAAACCTGCCATACGTTAGTAAATAAACACCATTGTAGACATGCACACGTCAAATCCCCAAAGTTTCATCGCAATCGGATGAATGGTTTAGCAATGCGTGATTTCATGATGCCAGAGCTCACTATTGTATACAGGAACCAGGAATCCCCCCCCCCTTCCTCACCAGCGTCCTCTTCCCCTTTCCACTCCGCCTCCCACACCTTCCCTCAGCCCACTTCACTCCTAGGCTTCTCCGTATCGTAAACCCCCTCCCGAGTTCCCCTCCCCCCTCCCAGGCTCCCCTCCCCCCTTCCTGTTTCCACCCCCCCCCAGCTGCCGCATTACATACACTAATTCCCGGTACATTTATTTTTCAAACAGCTCGCGCACCACCTATAATTTTTTTTTTACAAATTTCGTAATGCCAGAACTCACCAGTAATTTTATACAAACCTTGTACTAACAATAACGATCACAACAAAAAAAGAATTTTTCAATTTGTTGCAGTCCTTCGGAAGTTATGAGCGTACGTACATTTTCATACAAATTTTATAATGCCAGAACTCACCAGTAGTTTTACTGCTTAAAATAAAGCGCTATATGAATTTAATACTTTAAAAAAAATATTCCGTTGAACTTCGAGTAATTTCATTGTATAATTAGAAAACTAATACGTATGCAATATCGTCGAATGATATCGAGTGTTTATGTGCAGGTAGGAACCTACTTATATTCTGAGTATAGGTACTTGCATACATACGTAAAAAAGAACTCATATTTAGGCTAGGTTGTTTAACGAAATTAAAAATTCTTCAATTTTTCAAGTCAATTTTAACGTTCTGTAAAAGTTCGGTTCGAATTCTATTCAAGTTCTGTAATTATTTCAGTTTTGTGATGCAACTGGCATTTACTGATAAAAAAACAGAACTTACACAGAAAGTGAAAATGAACTTTAAAAAATTGTTAAATTATTCAGTATCGTGGAAACAACATTACCTTAGTAAATTAAATTGCATCAAAAACCTAAATAATTGTCCAACTACCCATTCCGGTAGGTACCGGCGCATCTCCTTACAAAATTCCGGCAATGGTTTTGCTTTTTTCATCATATTTGCAATACTACCGAGATAAGTAGGTACCTACCCTGAATTAATAACATAATTTGTACTGGCCGGTTAATATCCACCCTACTGAAGGGAATCTATGGACACGTATTTTCTTGTTTTTTTTGGAAAATTTTATAGGTTTTTCGGAGACCCTGAAATTTTTTACACGGAAAGGACACAAAATTTTGGTGTTAAAAGTTGCCTTATATTGCCGGGTACCGAATTTTTCAAAAACATCTAACCGGGGATCGTTTTTTCGGCTGCAATGCCGTTTCCCGAAAAACAACAACCCAAACCGCTGAGAGATCCGTTTTGTTTTGACATCTCGGATAACTGACCTGTCTCAACATTCTCTCTAGTATTTTCCATTGCATCGAAACTAAGGCCTAATTTGTGGTTTTTTTTTTAATGCGAACCTGTCGGCGGGAACTATAACTGAGCCGAATTGGTTGATTTAATGAGTAGTTCCAGTTTTCGCCGCAAATTTATATAATTTTCGCTCTTAAAATGTGTCAGTTCAATTTTATGTGAGTTTCCTGTCTAGTCTATTTTTTTGTGAAAATCGTGAAGCTAGCGTATTTATTTAAATTCAGACGAAGCTGCCATTTCGAACGGATGAAAATAGAACTACAACAGTATTCGATAGACTTTTGATTTTTTCTAATGTGAATAATCCATACTTGTATTCCGCACCGCTAGAAGTCTCCCGTAAAGTTTTGGCAAACATATTGATAACGATGAAAAATGTTTCCCCTATAAAAAAAAAAACAACTGCTAGTGGCTGGAAAATAATCGACTCTTCGAAGGATTGTGAACTTTGAAGCGTTCCAAAATAGCGAGCGCTTATGTCCATTCTCGCGTGTCAGCCGTTGGGACAATTTCCTTCGAACAAAATTGAACCTTGAGGTGTGCGAAACTCGAGGACCGGAGAGGTCGTTTTGGCGTGCCAGCGGCGTTTTTGCGTCGCCAAGCCAAAGTGAACCTTGAGGTTGGTGAAACGCGAGGGGCGGTGCGGTCGATTTTCCCGTCAAGCGAAAAGTGAGTTTTTTGAAAAACCAAACAATACTATATAATATATATATATATATTTATACCTGTAATGTTTCTTTTTACTACCTACTATCAATAGTGTGACCGACGTATTGAAGATGAAATATTTGAGCCCAAGCCGCGGCCGGACGTGACCACGGGTACTCGTAAATATTTGTAAAATGCTTGTAATTATTATATGTTAATTAATAAATTATCGGAGTGTACAATCAGTATTTTCTCCTGAAAACTACTTATAAGCAGTGTTATCGCAAAATTGTTTACCTTTGAATTATGTTGTATTTTGATGGGTTGAAAATAATTCTATAAATGGTCTTACGGTAATGGTTCGGTTTACATTGTGAAAGCTACTTTACAATCAAAGAACTTCGTTATATTTTTCTGACTTAAATGAATAGAACGTAAACGAGGAAAACTCTTCGAACCATTAAACCATATAACAAGAAATAAAAGTTTTTTGATAATTCATTCGATGAAGAAACGCTTAGTAAACACGACGCCTGAGTAAACAAGTCGATTACGATATTAAGTTCGCTGCACCCGTTGCGCGTTGTATTGATTTATTGTGAAGTGTGGGTTTTTGATTATAAGCTATTTGATTATCTGACTATGATTATATTGTTGATCGTCTCCTATTATGTTGCAGTGTCGGCATCATTTGAAAATATGATAAATTCTGGGTAATTTTATTTCCTTGTTTCTCTCTGTTGGAGGTTTGATAACTTACTAATGATCGTACCCGTTCCCGGAGGGATGTACAGCAAGGTTAGTCATGACTATATGGAAACCATCTTGTTTTTATTTGTCTAATAGTGATAAAAGGGTGTTAAATGGATATATAAAATCACGTAATTTTTTAATAATATTTGTATATCAAATTTCACAAAATAGAGAAAAACCCTCCCTTGTTTAATCTTAAAAATATGTTAAAATAAACATTATAAATTATCTATTTTTAATAAAACAAGAAAATGAGGAAATATTTTAATTTATTTATTAAAATATATATAAATACAAGTCAAATTATCTCAAGGCAGTGTATTCAAGTACCAGCAAAATCTTTCTTCCTCTCAAATTTCGGCATTATTTTGCGAAACTCATTCGTGGGACTCTTTGTAAATGATTTCGTAAAAATATACTATATATGTTATGGTAGATGTGGTTTTAAGGATTCATAGTAACTTTTGTATATACTAGAAATAACCCCTTGAAAATTTAAAAAACTTTGAAGTGAATCTGGAGGAAGAAGAAAAGTGTCGTTTCGAACCCATTTGGAACCCTTTTATCGCTCTTAGAATTTAAAAATATGTATTTTTTAATTACAACTTTATTGGCAGAGCGGATAAATCACAAAACAACTCTTTATTAGTATATACTCGCTGCTTCATTCACATTCATGCAGTTTTCTGTTAGCCTGACGCAAGTGATTGTGTTTTGCCGATATACGTTATTTCCTTTATGCAACCCTTTCATCTTGCTCATCACGCTTACATCAGCCATGCATTCTTTCCAGATCTCCGCATTTGCAATACGGCCATGTCTCAGCGTTGGAGGTTGTGTAACCTTCCCGATTAAAATTTTTTGTCACTGCAGTCCGGAAATGCATAGTTGTGCTGCAGCCAAACCATCACCCTTTTTTATAGTAGGTACCTACTTTTTTTCTGCATAACATCAATTCGAGAGTAAAAAAGCATAATATTGAAGTTTTACGAATACGAATCTTGCATATTTATCATAAAGAAAAAATTTTTCGTTTAAAACATAGAATTATATAATTTCTAGATTCTGAGATCTTTTTTATCCCAGAAAAATTCCTTCACGCATCTTTAAATATGACATATTTCATTAGTAATTTGGAAAATGTCTTTTGTTTCCCATTTTTCTCGGGTTAAATGATAAGACAATTGACAAGTCAGACAGCCATGAAACCCAAACGTATGCTTTTAACGGTGACCTGGCAAATCAGAATCATGCAATTTCAACACCTCCTTTGAAAAGTCATTAAAGGTGATTAAAATTTATATTCTATGGGATGTTTTTCTTTTTTTCATATCTTTTATCTTTTCAAAGTGTTGAAATTGCGTGATTCTGGGTTATCATGAAAGCATATTTATCGTTTGGCAGATTTTTTTTCAATAAAATGCACATTTTTATCCCTCACCACGATTTCCTGATATCAAAATTCTTCTGCTTAATTTGGGTAAAGCTCGAAGATGTATTTGAACCATTTATCAAAGCTTTTTTTAATAAAAAAAACATGCTTATATCGAGTTACTAAGATACAACAGATAATCTACAAGAAATAAGGGTAGGTACTAGGATTTCAGATTTATTTCCAACTCTTGAAGAACATTTTAAATTTCTATTTAATTAAAATCTATGTACATGAATATAATCTTTTGAAATCTAAAAATAACATTTAAGTATCAGAATGTATTCCATTTATCTACATACTAATAAACTAAACACCCTGACCTCAAAATACGTGCATCAATCCATCGCCAAACGCGTCGGGCGGGTATAAAATCGCTAGGTTGATGTATGGTGCGGTTTAAGGTTGCTAGAACGATTTATTGGCCAACAGACGTGTTGAGAGCATGCTTGCCCATAAATTCTGGGCCAAACGAAATTTAGGAGGTATACATGCAGATAATATAATCTTTGACAGCTTAATTCACAACTCGCTTCTGTTACCTCTGTTTATTTCCATATAGGTAATCATTGACGTTTATAACTTATCAATTAAATATTTGCTGATCATAAAAATCACCAAATACGACAGTATTATCATTTTTATGTATATTTATATAAGTAGGTGTTTATGGCAATACAATACTCACAAATAATTTTTCCTGTTTCATAGAACGAAAAAAGTTTTTTCGATTTGAAAATAATGCTAGATTACGAAAATATTATCGTAAGGTTTACTTTACTTAAAGTACTTAGTATCAAACCTTAGCTTATAACTACCTACGAATGTGCCTTAATACCATGTTTTTACAAATTTCAGATCATTAAATCCTACGAATCTTTTCAGAACGATGTATTTCCATAACCATTCCAAACATAGATACTGCATGAGGTTTTACACTTCTTGCTAACTATGGACAAGGTACACACAAGGTGTCGCACTCCGAGTACAGTATACCACGCATACAGGGCGCTGTTCGGCCTCCTTTGTCGACGCAGCGCCTCGGAAATGTTCGTAAAGGGAAGGGGTGTGATAAACCCCCCCCCCCTGCTACGAAGTAACGTCTAACTTTTTTTCCAAATGCTACTACATTGCTACAGCTACAGGCGCAACCCCGGCCGGCCTTTAAAAGCTCGTAGCTCGTCCGTTCTCGCGTCTCTCCCCTGCATTTCTTTTGCAGCGCCTTTTCAACCCCATCACGTAATACTTTTATGCAAACGTGACGAGATGCTCTTAATTAATCAATTGTAATTAACCCCACAACGTTGTGTATTTTTTGTTTTAGTGGTTTGGTATAGTTAATCCAATTTAATTAATAATTTATTTGTGGTAAACCCTGGTTCTTTTAGGTATGGCGTGTTACAATTTGCAAGGCTTCGAATAACAATGACTGAGTCTGACTAGCTTGAAAATTAACTAATTATCTATCTATATTCATCCAGCTTCCTCCCCTAGCACCTGTTATACACCTACGCTCATCGACGACTAATTTTATTGAAGTAATCTGCATTTTCCCTCCTAGCATCTAATATATAAATTTACATTCAAACGGCGAATTGAGAAGATCCTACCTTTCGATGCGATGTCGCGTACTCTCTGCGGCCCTATAAAATGCTATCATGAAAATAATTTGACATTTATGTATATTCTAACAAAAGATTTACACTCAAAGCAGCACGGAGTGCAATAATTCTACACTTACAGTGCTAGATGCAGTTTGTTAGTTAGCTAGCTTGTGTTATTTTGTTAATTTGATTCTACGGGTAGGTATTTTGGATTAACATGAGACAGAACATGTGCTGTTTAAATAATTGGACTCCTCCATAGCCCAACTGATAAGGTGATGGTCATAGACCGCCGAATCAGCTTCCAATTCCAACGCCTCCGGAGAATGTTAAGGTCGCAAGCGACGAATGAAAATCGACATGTTTTGCCTTCTGTCGGGAAAGAATTTGACGTGTGTTTCTGGATCATAGAGTGGTAATGGGAATAATATCGACCAATACGCCGTCAAATTATAACTATGTTGATGATGATGATGAAAGGTCATCTCATACCGTTTGATATGAGGATCTGCTCCGATTAATGGCGTGATAGCCGGTGTCAGGAACTGTTCAGGAAATGTGTGGGTGGCACGAGGTTTTGGAACGTGACATCCTACTCTGGATTGATGATGATGTTGAAGTTCTTCAGCATGCCGATGACTTGAGTTCCATTAACTCCTAAAGCATCGGCATAAACATTAAACCGAAGTTGATTAGACAACCGGCAATGTCAGGAGATCGGTGGGGCCGCTCTCTCCTCTGATCTGGCGATGTATGAATTTAATTAAGGAAGATTTTGATGTCACCGATCCTCGCCTTGGCAGTCACTCATGTCCTCAATAGTCCCGTTCTCCGTCCAGCACGCCGCCTCGAACCAGTAGAAATAATGATTACGTTTTTCCTAGGCACGCTACAGAACATGCGCCAGCCTGCAATCGCGATGGTCATCGGTATTTGATTTGAATGAAAAATACGTCCTCTCGCATAACATACACAAGCGTAACTTGGGACCTTCCCCTATATGTGTTACGGGCATATGCTCTACGATAGGCGTACCCCAAGCTCAAACTCAAACATCAGCTCAAAGAAGGAATGTCAAGCTCGGTTTTCAGGGAGCCGGGTCCAAGAATGAAAGGCACCAGGTCGTGAATCTGGCTTCCTTTCCTTCTATTTCCCCCGCTGCTCTTTCGTCCAGAGTACAATCCCACCCTGATGCTGGATGATCCCTATTCCTAGTGTGAGGGAGTTAAGAAAACTTATTTGGATTCCAACAAAGAAACGTCGAACCAGTAGAAATATTGATTACGTTTTTTTCTAGGCACGTTACAGAAACATGCGCCAGCCTGCAATCGCGATGGTCATCGGTATTTGATTTGAATGAAAAATACGTCCTCTCGCATAACATACACAAGCGTAACTTGGGACCTTCCCCTATATGTGTTACGGGCATATGCTCTACGATAGGCGTACCCCAAGCCCAAACTCAAATATCAGCTCAAAGAAGGAAGGTCAAGCTCGGCGTCCAGGGTGCTGGGTCCAAGAATGAAAGGCACCAGGTCGTGAATCTGGCTTCCCTCCCTTCTATTTCCCCGGCTGCGCTTTCGTCCAGAGTACAATCCCACCCTGATGCTGGATGATCCCTATTCCTAGTGTGAGGGAGTTAAGAGAACTTTTGCTACTTATGTAGGTGGATATAACGCATTACGCTTAAAATAGGAATACCTACCGACGGCTTCATTCAACCGACAATGTGAAAGTTTTTGCTAAATCGAATATCGAATGAAATATACCTACCTAAGCGTAAACCAAAAGTAGTTAAGAAAACTTTTGCTACTTATGTAGGTGGATATAACGCATTACGCTTAAAATATGAATACCTACCGACGGCTTCATTCAACCGACAATGTGAAAGTTTTTGCTAAATCGAATATCGAATGAAATATACCTACCTAAGCGTAACCCAAAAAGTAGTTAAGAAAACTTTTGCTACTTATGTAGGTGGATATAACGCATTACGCTTAAAATATGAATACCTACCGACGGCTTCATTCAACCGACAATGTGAAAGTTTTTTTGCTAAATCGAATATCGAAAGAAATATACCTGAACGTGAACCAAAGGTGATTATACGATAAGATATCGAACCAAGTCTACGTATAGTCCTATGTAATAGATTTGTCGTGATACCTAAAATTTGGAATAAAATATGGGAAATTTTTAGGAGTGGGAATTTAATTATGTCAGATTTTGTTAGTAATCAAAGGTGCCCATGCTACGCACCATTTTATAAACTGCTATATTACTTATTCCTTTTCAAAAAAAACCTTCCTGAATATAGTCCCCTAGCTACGTTTAAAATTATTATTACGAAACTCGTAAATAATAATTAACACCTCAAAGGCGCGTTACACATTAATTTATACCTACATTCTATACCTATGTATTTTGTTACCCGTTATGTATTGGAGAATACCCAGTAACCTAGTTTTCTAGATCACCAACAAAGCACTTTTAAAGGATTTTATTATTGTTTTGTGGTTTCAAAATCCCGTCTTTTAAATGAAGTCTCTCGTCTAAGATTTATTGCCCGAAAGTGTCTTTTGTGCATCAAATAGTACTTTAGTTCATTGAACCCCAAATTATTATTTTACAACGGTATTGTCTCAAGAATCGTCGCCGGTCAACATCAGGCAGCTCCGGATCGACTTACGGAGGGAACGCTCCTTTTTTTACGATTACCGATAATTACCCGATAGCTTTTTAAATGTTACCGTTATAATTTTCCGATTAAATCATCCGACTTAGATGACATGTTTCCTTATTAAAGGCCCCATTAAGGTAGCTATAATAATAATACTAATATTTGAACGAACCACATAGCACCGCTTTTATGGAAAATCACCTCAAGGGCGCTATATAAACTATAATTCATGTTTAAATCTAGAAAACTACAAGCTAGACGAACAATTATAAACAATTAAAATACTCGGGGAGTAATGATGATTCTATTGTTTTAACCCTACTTTGTACGAAATCCAAACATTAATGTTGTTAATAATTAATTCAATTTGTCAAACTTACCCCTCTCATGCACACAAAACCTTGACATGCACGAATCACAATTCAAAACCAGCATTCCTCGTGCACTAATTGATTAATCACTAATTAAAGCACTTATTATTTCGGTCTAACTTTCGCGTCGGTTTGTATTAAATTTTATCTTATCCCTGATAAATGCCCCGAAAGTGCATTTTGTATTGATATTAAATTAACATTGACCGCCTCAATTTACAAATTATATTATTTTACTTCACAGATATGAACTCGCAAGCCGCAATCTCTGACTTCCTTATTCGCGTGGACTCTTTTTGTTTAATAAAGACGAACTATTCTTAGTTTAATTAAAATGAAATATCCCCGATTTAGAAGCACCGAGCTGGTCTCCTCGCGACTCTCAGAACTTGACGATCTTAATTCTCTCCCTGACTGTCCTCTAACACTTCCCTGCCCCGACTATCCTGTTCCAACTCTCTGCCCCCTGACTCCCCCCCATCTACTTGTGTGGTTTCAATAATATATTAGCCACTTCTTCAAATCTTAAGTGATAAACACATCTCCCAATATGCATATTTCAATCGTTTTAATAGTGTTCTGTCACATTAGGTCCCAAATTCCAAGAAATCAGTGCAACTTTCATGTTTGCTATTTTTTTGTGTGTAACCTTTAGATAACAGAATACAAACTAATTTTGTCTGCGCCGGAGTCATAAATTATCCCAATAGCGCTTAAAAGAAGAGCTCAGTGGCGCACTTCAATTCACTACTCATCCTAATTACTTGCGTCGACTTTATTGGTTATATAATAACATTATATAAGCATTGTCTGTACACGTTTTCGTTCTTTCTGCGTGCGTCACTATTTAACGAATTCTGCAATCTTATTTTGACAAATATGTCAAATATTTCAACCCGTAATCGGCGCGTCGCGCTAGTATATTTAAATGTACCAACGAGCAATCCTTATTGACTAATTTTCAATTTCCTACTGCCATAGAAAATTCACCAGATAATTGTTTCGTAAATCCAATCTGCTCGCGTTAAGATCAATTACCACACGGGCAAATATCCATCGGCCGCCCCTGACTTGATAATGAACCTGAAAAAATCCCTCTAAATGTTATTCTGGGTCCCTTCTTAGTTTTGTGAATAATGGCCTTTGCCGGGCTCGCATGCACTTGAGCTACGCAAACACATGTGGTTATTTAGTGGTAAGGACCCATAAATCACCCCCATGAATTGAAACAGAGAATCGTATGCTGAAACCATTCCATGTTACAAAAATTAAATATAATTCTAAATTGATCTCTCAATTTTAAAAGAATTATTTCGTAGGCCCAAAGGCGAGATCATCACAGGGGGCATAGATTTCCCTCAAGCTACCATAGTGCAATTGCTTAATATGTAAAGTAGTTTACTTTATCTATCCTACATACAATTTTATAACATGTAATTCATTAACATGTTTCCAATTCTACTCACCACTCTCCGTTCAAACAGTATTATCATTATGGTATAAAATGAAGTCGTTCAAAATGTTTGTGCGCTTATGTAGATCTTTTAAACTACGCAACGGATTTTCATGCGGTTTGCACCAATAGATAGAGTTATTTAAGAAAAAGGTTCATATGTTTAAAGCATGCTTATTACAAAGCCGAGAAATTCAAATATTCATCATCATCATTACATATTATAAAATGAAGTCGCTCAAAATGTTTGTGCGCTCAGATCTTTTAAACTACGCAACGGATTTTGATGCGGTTTTTACCAATAGATAGAGTGATTCAAGAGGAAAGTTTATATCTAAAATACATGCTTATTAGAAGAGAAAAGCCGAGAAATTCAAATATTCAATTCAGGCAGTGGGCAGCGGGCAAGCGGGTGGTGTGGATTTTATAAAGGTTGGATAATGGCGTTGTGTGTCGTTACCCAAAGCAACATGTAGCCGGGTCTGCTAGTTAGTCTATTATATTTTCTTAGTAATCTATTTGATTATTTAGTAATCTATTTGATTATTTAATAATCTATTTGATTATTAAGTAATCTATTGATCCCAAAACACTTATTATAAAGCCACAGGTAGAGAGTAGAAAATCAAACCTGATTGCTATATTGTTAATCGATGCAGTATTTGCAAAATAATTTGCTGCTTCGCGTTCGATGGAAAATATTTAAACTGGAAAGGCAGAAAAGAAAGAAGAAAACGCCTGTATGAAGAATTTTCTGGAGAAACGAAGAAATAATATTCATTGCATTGCTTCGCGAACTTCACAAAAAAGTAATTAGCATAATTCGTTATAATTAATAGTAAACGTGTAACAGATAAACAAAATGTACTTTAAAAATAAGATTTGAACTTTTTTTGAAATTTGATAAAATCAGAGTGTGCAATTCACACGCGCGCCGTAGAAGTGAAATCTTCAGAAAACTAAAGTAGACAAGAGTGGGGAGGCTACAAAGCACCGCTCAAGGAGGAGACCGATTATACTATCTCATTCTCTCGTAAGCTAAATTCTATAGATGTATGTGTTTGTCTCTTTTTAGTGTCTTTATTTTTCGTTTCATCGAGTTTCAAATCAGTACGGTGCTAAAGACGTTTTCACTTAAAAAAATCAGAATGTGCAATTTATAAGCGGTAAAAGTGAAACCTTCAGAATACTAAAGTAGACAAGAGTGGGGAGTCTATGAAACACCGCACAAAGATGAGACCGATAGGCTACGAAGCACCGCAGAAAGAGGAGACCGATTATACTATTTCATTCTCTCGCAGGCTACATCCTAGAGATGTACGTGTTTGTCTCTTTTTGATGTCACTATTTTTCGTTTTATCGAGTTTCAAATTTAATCAAAACGCTACTAAAGAAGTTTAAAAGTCAAAAATGTATGTCTCGGAGTTAAATTTTTAAAGTCAAAAGTTGGCACTTACAACAAAGTCTCTGTGAAACTCTTATGCTGGATCGTTTCACATTTTTAACCGATTTCAAAAGACGATATCAAATCCCTTTGTACTTGATGAAACGGGGAGAGACGTTATTACGGTATCAATAATAATTGCATTCATTTGTAGCCGAACAATCTCATCCGACCCAATTTTCTATAAAGCCAGACATATATAAATCAATACAAACAATTATTTTAGGGATCCAAATTATGTGTAAATAATATCATAGCTTGACCGACCAACACATGTTTAATATGTTATGGTCTGGTGCCGTTTGCTCTAAAGCATAGGCTGTTAATGTGGTTTTATCATGTCCTCAAATCGAATCCGTTATCGATCGGTAAAATCAATAAATTTCCAGCAAGGCCGACTGCCATTACGCTAGGTACCTGTATGTGTTTAGTATTTCTATCGAAACAGACGTTTATCGAATAATGACGTTTGCAGAGAAAATAACGGCAATTTGCAGTAGTGGCGTGCTGACGGTCAAGTGCTTACTTTTAAGTAATAATCGTTATATTTTTAACGAAGTGTTGATTTTACCGCTTGAAACAACATTATATATAAATTTGAATCATTCACTTAGCAGTGATGAAAAGTATTTTGTTAATAAATCTTCCTTTATCGTAATATGATATGCTTGGTGTAACTATAAGTGACCAGCTCGGGTAAGGGGGTCCATCGAAGCCAGAGTTAAATAAGACTCCCAACACCTAGGCGTACTGTACATGGCCCGCAGATACTAATAGTTCACAACTGCTTACCCTGTACAAATCGCAAGTGCGCCCCACGGTTGAATTTGACAGCAACCTCTGGGCTGGAGCTCCAAAATACCTGAATAACCCTCGACTCTGGGCAGAAAAGGGCTGTCCGTTTGATTGATTCTCCCACCATAACAAACGGATCGCTATCTTTAGAGCACAGGCGTCGAGTGGGAATGCTATCTTTGTTTTATTTCAGTGAAAAATGCTCCGAGAAACCAGCGTCATTGATTCCTTCGACACTGTTACATAGTCGGAAAATACGCCAAACGCCCATATAATACACGGTTGACTATTAGAGAACAGGTCGCTTCTTTCACTCGTTCTTGAGTTCAGCTTGGCTGTGGAACGATTTGCCGGCCTTTGTGTTCCTACTTCCTACAACATGGGTCGAGACCAATTTGTAGGATTTATCATTCCTTCCTCTCTTCAAAAAGACCCTCCACAGAGTATCTCAAACGACATAGGCTCTGAGGGAAATTATTTCCTCAGGCCCCCTTGTGTAATGTTAACGTAAAAAATAACTGTTTCATCAAAAACTTACTAAGAGATTTGATGAAACCTAAATAAAGTTAAAAGAAACTAACTCCGGTGCAACGGTGAAGTTCTACAGTGGCCAGTTCAAATAAAGTGGGAACTTTAATACGTTTTGTCATTTTAAGTGGTGGTAGCAATTACAAAGTACACACGTGATGTTCAAGATAGAGAAAAGTTGCAGAAGCGATAGAGAAGGTTAGAAGAAACGTGGGGATAATGGAAATACGATGGCTTACAGAGAGCATGAAACATGGTTGTGCCAAAACTAGTTAGTTTTACAACTCTGGTGTGAACAAGGTTAACGTGTTTTTATTTATAAGTTAACTGCATTAGTATGGGACCAAGTTAGAAGCTTTACTATTTGAAAAGCACTTGGTGTAGAACGGCAGATACCTTTATGTAGAACCGACTCCGTTGAAAATTCGCATGCACACTCTGGGATCGATCCAAGGGAAAAGCAATTTCTATATTGATTGGCGACCGCGTCACTTTAAGTTCATGAATATGCAATATGTACTTAGAGAAGTTTGAAAATATTTTAGTACTCTAAGTTCACTGGATGTCAAGCTATTGCATATTTTAAGATTCAGTATGACTGCAGAAAGACTGCTGTACGTACATTGGGAAATCACTAAAGTTCAACGTCCTAGAAAAAACTAGGGAAACCAATATTGAAACCGTGTAGGGTGAGATTGTCCGAACCGATGTCATCGAAGTAGAGCAAGGTGATCTGTCGAAGCGAAGGGTCCTCAACCCGATTGGAAAAGTAAATGGACATGAGCATAATCGAATAGTTTGATAAGTAGTAAATGGATGCTTTATTCACAAGGTAGTTCATGACTATTTTTATTTATTTTATTTTATTTAAATTAAATTTAATAATGTTATTATTAAGTTTTGCAAGAATTTTAGTTTCAATTTTGTGATAGATGTTTTGGCTTACAAGGCAATTTTCAAACTGTGGTTAACCCACTTTGATAGAATTATTCTTACGATTGTAAATTAAAATTTTTTGAAGATGTCTACATCGAGTTCTACGAATTAAACACAAGAAAATTATTAGCAGTTCATCACCTTAAAGTCGTTATAAAACATGACTTAATAACTGGATATCTCAGAAACGAAGATTTCGTTTTCATTCATTCTTAACTTCCCATGATTTCTTTTTTTATTCACATACACGACAGCCTCCGCGGTCGAGGGTAAAACTCTCAACTAGCGATCCAGAGGTCGCGGGTTCAAATTCCGGCGGGCGCAAATAAATATTATTTGATTTCACAATTTATTCATTTAAAAATAATATAAGGAACGTTTGTAGCAATTTCCAGATTGAAAGACACACTTAGTATCGCACTTGTGTAAGACCACCATTCAGAATTTAAAAGTTGCTTTAGATGGCTTAAGTCATCTTTGATGTGTAGGTCGGAACAGCCGTTTACTTCTTCATTTTCCTCTTCCCTATCTCCTTCCCGTCCCCATAACATTCAGTCTCACAGCATGCTTCGCTCGGGAATGCCATATTATAATCTATCTGAAGCCAGGCGGTTGCGACTCTTTTTTGGTATTCACATTAATAAAAAATACATAATAAAATAAATGAATAGATAAATAATAGAAAAAAAAATAATAATTTGTTGGAATAGTTTTACATGTTACTTTTTAATTTAATTAATAACTATTTTGATAATAACAGGCTCCTAAATAAACAACGTAGAAATAATAAGGTTAGAAAATACGGAGCAATGCTTGCTGAGCAACAAAAGAAAGGTGATCTTCGTAAGGCCTACACACTTGTAGTATGAAGTTATACAACAATTAAGATAATCTAAAAATAAAATAAAAAATAAAACTATATTTGGTATTGTTATAAAAAACACAATGATATTTCTTTAAACGCAACAAACTTACTTTGTGGCAAAATTTTAATTCAATGTTAATAAAGTACATAAAACTAACTAATTTTGTAAGCAAAGTTTACTTCATCAGGGTTTTCTTAAAACTTTTGATGAAGTAAACTTTGCTTACGAAACACGTTGGTTTTTTAAACAACAAAAATGGTTATGACTAAATATTTTATCAATGTTGAATTACAATGATATTGTCTATGACTAATAATACAGGATTATCTTTAATTCATAACCTATTCCTGTCAAGCATTTGTCAATCGATTTTCAACCAGAGTATTTAATAAATTACTGCATTTATAAACGTATCCATACTACACCACTATAATATGAACCATTACTATGTTTTCAGTGGAAAAATTGATAAGTTCCGTACTAAAAATGTACATTTCTGTCTCGATAAAAGAAACGACCTTTTTGAGACCTACAAAAACCAACGTCATTCATTCTCGTGGTCGTTATAATATAGATATTCTGTACGTAAATAAAACATTAACAAATAATAAAATAAACTTAGGTAGGTACTATTGTGAAGTCTTCGTGCTTCACCTTCACCTGTTGGTTCACATCGTCAATTTGTTGGTTTTGTCTACGTGTTGCTATATATTTTTTTCCATAATATGATACGATTATAACCATTACCATAGGGAATAATTTAGTAGTTACAGCGATATGTAATGACTAACGACAATAGGCATTATGCTCACTGCAGGTATCGAGGGAGGTTTCACCCCCTTTATACTTAAAGAAGCTCTCGCTAGCTTTTGGGATCTGACAATCTTCGAATAAGTACATTGAAGGATGCAAGAAGGGTGAGCACCCCACCAAACGCCAAATAATTTATTTATTTATTTATTAATTTTTAGGAAATCGACAGTTTACATTTATTACAGTTTGTACATAATATTAAATAGCCAAAATAAAACCAATTATGGATTTCCTCCTTGTGACTTTACTTGTACTGAGACAGCAAAATAAGAGTGTAAATTATTTTTTTTTATTGGTGCCCTTTTTTACTCATTTAAAGTACGCTCTAGCGTGTTTAAATCGCACTTTATAGAACGCGCGTTTTTTAAAGTTACCATGGCAACATCAACAAATCAAGAAAATGTGAAGTCTAAATGTCAACTTTTAACTATAAATCTGACAGGAATATTTTAAACGTCAAATAAAACATTACAAATGTTTCAAAAATTTTATTCAAAGTTAACATTCTTTTTTACATCGTTTACATTCTAATTATTAATATTTAGTCGATGCTTTGTACTGTTCCGACATTTTCTGAAGGTAAGCAAGCACAACTCGTTCATCTACATCTACTACGTTTTGCTCCTCCATCCATGTTATGAACCTTTCATATTCTTTTTTATAAACGTCTTTGGATTTTTCAGGTATTAACCGCGATTCTACTTTGGTATTTAAATTATCAATGTTAGAACTCATTTTACAACACACAATAACTAGTAAAAACTGTGATGTCAACTATTAATCTTATGAAACAGATTGCAAATTAATGTTTGTGTTTTACATTTCCATGACAACAAGATATTGTGATGTCACATCACGAATTCATCAATAGTTCTTATTTCCAAATTTTTAATAATAATATCAATATTTATGTTTTCAAAGTGTATACCAATAAAAAAAATAGCGTAAAGTATTCGTGGATAACTGGTCTTTAAAACACTTGCTTTATTTTGAGCACTCGGCTACGCCGTCGTGCTCGAAAAATCGCGCGTGTTTTAAAGACCTGTTTATCCACTTATATTTTAATATACTAATAAAAAAGCAAAATGAATCCAAAATTATATAAAACAAAAACCAAAAAACAATAAATATAAAAGATTTTTTTTCTTATATAAAATGAAACATTACTAAACAAAAAATCTATCAATACATTGGTAGCCATGGAGAGAGGTTGTACATATAAATCAAATCATAACAGAAATATAAAACAATAAAAACATAACATTATTCAGGAACCATCAGAGAAATATTCTTTTACGAACCTCTTATATTTGGTAAGTTCGCAATTGAAAATGTCCACATTGGATAATACGTTATTATAACTATTGCATAGTCTGTTTAGGCAAGAATTCTGCTTACAGTTTGTCCTGCATTGATCCACCCTGAACAGGACAAAAAAGCATGATTTGATGATACTTTAACTTTTTTCTACTATCACTATCTGAGATATTTTTTTTAAATTTTCTCAATAAACTTGATAATAACGTACTAACACTGATTTTCAAAATATTACATACACTTTCTTGATAAAGCAGATGCTTGTATTTAGGAGAGAAGAATTTATATTACATTTCAACTTGAAAATTATCATAGTCAGACATGCATGTTCATAAAAAAAGTATTATTAATTTCCAACGTGAATTTCTAATCTAAAAGCAATTAGACAATTAACCCTAGAGTGGGCGCGTATTTCCGTAAAACGTCAGTGAGCATTTTGCCGCTCGTTTTCGTGGACAATTTTAAGTAGGAATACTGCAATTTAATTTTTTTTTCAGGATTTAAGTAAAACACAAATAAGAAATGACAAATCAACATATTTATTGATGTCTGTTTAAGGAACTTTGGTTTACAGTCAATTTAAGTAATTTAACATTTTAATTTACTTTTTTAAGCTATCCTGCATTATCTTTCTATAATATTCATTAATATGAAGAAAAAAAATAACAAAATTATATATTTTCTAAATCTATAGGATATTCTTCGGCGAAACAGTTATCACATAAGTACGTGCAATGTTCATTGCACAGTAATTTTGAGCATCTGCAACACCCTTTTTCCCCCACAATACTGTAATTTATTGTCGAACTAAGAGTGTCTGACTGCACAATTATAATATAAATTCTATTTTATATGTACACCTAACATATTTCATATACGGAAAAAAATATTAGTTTCTTTATTTAGAAGTACCTACCTTATTCATAAATAATTCTTATATTTAATTTTAAGTGCAAAATGCTCATAGCGCGCTCACTCTAGGGTTAACCAATCGGACCGGGATATAACATTACCAGTCATGACGTATAGGTGTACCTGACTTATTAATATCATTATACAACCATTTTAGATGAGTATAATTTAGATAGGATAATTTTATAAGGTAATATATATAAAAGTATTGAACAATATAGATAAGATGTGCATACAATAGAAATAATTAGCAAAACATCATATATCGATGAAAAAGTAAAAATTATGTGGTGGTGCTGCAAAGTTCTTAGTCATATTTTTTTGTAAGTGAAGTAGTTTTTTTCTGTTCGTTTATCAAGGGGAAATTGATTGAATTAATTTATTTTCTAATAAACATAGTTATGCTGGTTGTCGTAATTCGTACGAGTGGTACAGTTAGTCCCCAAAAAAAACTATTCTGCTAATATTTAAGTGTAGGATATTATTTTTATTCAAACGATCTTCTTTTTCGGCATGGCAGTAAATACAATAAGTAAGAACATGGTTGCAGAAGTATCTGTATTCCAGGGTTTATTACTGTGGTAATTGCGAATACAGAGAAAAGAATATGGAATATATATAAACGGGGTAACCAAAATTTAAAAATTAACCTCTTTAAGTTATTTCAAATCCACTTCCTAACATTTCCCATACTTGTGGGTCATAATTCCTTGTCTTCAAGTTTCCGATACTCTCACACAGGTTTATTGAGCTATTATAACTGTGTTAGCTCGATACAGTTAGGTTGAGGTAGAAGTGCTTCAGACGCTTGGCTGATACGAGTTATCTATTATCAGTATTTTATATGATCGCCCTATTTAAAGTATTTACGTCTGTCAGAAAATAAGCATTAAATTAAAGTAACTCTAAGTTACTAGCTCAGTCATGGGGGCTTCATCGAAGCTAACCAACTCAAGTTTTCCATTCAGAAACTGGGCGTATCTGAGGTTACTAGAGGGCCCGCGAAATCTCCATTAGTACACGACTGCTGACTCTATAATGCTAGTGCGCCCCGCTATTGAATTCCGCAGACACCTTTGGCATGGAGCACCCAAATATTTGAAAATCATGAAAATACCCCAAAAACTTGAAAAAACTCGGTTTTTTTACAGAAACCAGCCGCGGCGATCCGGGTACTTTTGAGAAATTCCTGAAATCTAAAAAAAACTAATTGAAATCTTCAGAGCAAAGGTCTCCTCCAAGGAAATAGCGTTATCGATCCTTTCAGCAATAGTGCACAAGCGGGAAACCGGGATGGTTGACTTTTGTTAATGGAGAATGAGGGTTGTTTCTACGGCTTAATTTTCTACCGTTTCTTCATGAGTTCAACAGTTTGGCAATTGAGCGATTTGTCGGCCTCTGTGTTTCCTCCCTCCTGCAATACGGGTCTTCTCAAGACTTCATTCCTTCCTTTCCACAAAAAGCCCTTCTCCACAGCGTGTCTGAATATGACCTAGGCTTTAAGGGAAATTATATTCCTCTGGGCCTCCGATGTGAAGTTAACGTAAAAAAACATGCATATTAAACATGTTTAAATCCATCAGAATAATCTTTACCCACATCGGTATCAGGTTAATTTTTTATTTATGCCACACAATTTAATTGACTGACATTATTCCGTCATCATTATCATACGTCATAATGGATGAATTCGTATGATAAAAATACATTTGTATTAATTTCCCACGAGGATAACACTACAACGAACATACTTGTATTTACACTGATGGTACGTATTTTTATGGTATTTTTAGACAGGCTATACATAATTTAAATAATCAAACATCACTATACCTCACTCGTAGAAGGGATAAGTTGCTCTTATTTTCGAACAGAGTTTCAAAGCAATGTGAAGATAAACTATTGCGTTTCTTCTTTGTATGGTTGAAGATAAATCACTACACTTTTTACGTAAGAGATAAGTGTTTTGGTTTTTTGTTTCTTCATTTAGGGTATTATAGTTTATTTTTTTGGTTTTTATATTTCGATTTTTAACCTCGCCTGTGTTAAGAATAACAGTTTTAAAAAAAATAATTTAAAAACCTAAAATAATACACATATTGAAAGAACACTAATGTATTTTTACAAATACTTAGATTTAGTATTGTACCTGCACAAACCCGTGAAAAATTATTTTTAAGATTTTAAAATTTATTCTGGATTTTGTGAAGCTGAAAGTAGGTATTAATCAAAACAAATATTTGCCTCAGGATCATAGACTTTCAAAATAAGAAATTTATCTAACCAAATTGTAAACTCGAAAAATTAAGACAAATAAAATTTTTAAAAAACACGTCATAACATACTAATAGAACAAAAATGAAGCATCGTCCTTGATAAGGATAGTTATTTGATGAATATGTACGTATGAATAAAATCGCTAAATGTTTGGCCCGTTTAAGTAGTTCATCGATAGTTCATCTAAGCATTTTTCAATCATTTAAACCAAAAGAAATTCACATTTCAAGTCAATAAGTAGTATCAATTTATTAAATATTTTTGGTACCTAATCTATGGCTATTTTGATATGATTTATACTTATCAGTCCCAATTTAAAAAAATATAAGTTCAATAAATTTCAAATCATGCACCCATGCACCGAAATGTATTTATCCGTTTCGTAAAAACTATATTGACGACGGTATGTGCTTTACCAGAATGTCAAGTATCGGATCTTTATTCTATGTATCTATTGGATTGACCTTTAACCGTTTAATTCGTCCTTGAATCAATTTTCCCAAGAGTCTCATAGCATGTGCCATTTTGATAAATGCTCATTGATAACGAAATTTTCTGAAAACACTAAAATATCTTATCTAGTTATCTTTGTATATTAGTCGGGAATGGCTGCGCAGCCCATTTCATAAAAAAAATTGGATTTGAAGCAAAAATACTTAAACAAACTGAAAAATTATTCGTTGAACCAAAAGATATTGTATATAATATCTATTACGGATGTGTGCTACTTAATTTATTTATGTTTAAAAAAAATATATAGGTAATTAAAGAAATCTTTTTTTTTATTTCAGAGGCAAATTTGGCAATTATTTGGAGTAAACGATAATTACTTTGAAAAAATATTTTTCTTTTTTACAAGTTTCCCTAGGGATAGGCAGAGAGGATGGACTACCAAACAACTCGGTCTTGGCATACATTGCTCGCCTCATTCACACTCAAATATCGTCCAGACATATATTATATACACATATCCACGCTTTCGTTACGCTCTTGACAAGTATTTGGTTCACTTGTTCATCCCAATTCTTTCTCGGGACATTTTCTACCGTTCACATTCGGGTAATTTTTAATCTCCTTTCTTAGTTATTTCACTCTATTTACCCAAACATGGTTTCGCACACATACTCCTATCTAATTTCTACAGTTTTCGGTCTACTTTCAACTTTCCTCTACCAGAAAACTATTTTTTTTATAACTGTGTTAAAAGATAATACTAAGGAAAGGTAAATTGAAAATGCAAAAATTAATCAAATGAACGAAGATCAAAATTGGATTCCTATAAATAAAAAACAAATGCAGAAATACCTTAAGGATTATACATATAAGTATGTATATGTATTTTTAAATATGCATAATTGTGAATCCAGACATTATGTAAAAATAATAAGATTGCCACCACTGAGAAAAATAAAATCACAGAACTGCTTAATGTATAGAGGCCTAAAACATGTAATGAAATGTCTTAGAGTCTGAAGAACGAGTACGTAGATATTTAGAAAAAAACGTTGTTACGCCGACTGTAAAAAAAAGATAACAAATGAAATGGAACTGTAATATAAGTTAATTTATAAATTAATAATATGAACAAACCTAATAAATAATAATAAATTCAGTTTGGGAGGCGGGATTGGGTACCGCCGTCCCGGGAACCTTTATTGGATAACCAACACCTCTGCCATAGGTCACCCCTAGTGGTTTGCTACGTTTGGTGATTTAGCAGGGGTGCCCAGGTTCATGGGGTAAGGTTTGTCTAAGTCTTGGAGGCAGATGACCTGGACACACTGAACCCCAGATTCATACCCACCCCCTATAACCTTTTCCTTCCCAGAACTCTCCTCTCCCTCCTTTCCTTAATAAAAGCCTCCACACAGCATACTCAAAGATGACATAGGCCCTGAGGGAAATTATTTTCCTCAGGGTCTCCTGTGTGGATTACATGTAAAAAAATAAAAATAAATAAAAAGTTCCTCGCCTCACTTTCATAAGTAGGTATATTAATAAATCTACCTACCGAAAAAAATTCCTTATTATTATTTACTATATAAACACTATGTTCTATATTGAAATATTTCAAATACATAGAACTGATGAAATCATCATTGCTACATACTGCGTAGAAAACCGGCTCCGATTGATTTCTATTCTGTTTTTATTTCCCAAGTGGCCCCAACGGGTGATTCGACCAATATCGGCTGCTTCTGATCGGTCCCTGTACATTTAATTGATTGTTCAATTTAATACGTGCCAGATGAAAAATATACAAGAGGTCTTACTCAGCAGTGACTTTGAATTTCGTAATTTTTACGAAGGAAATTGTATCATATTTTGGTATGTGTGCATTTTACTAATTGTATGCTCATTTGTTTAAAAATATGCATTTAAACAAATAATAACTTATAAAGCACGGTCACTGAATCTCCGTACCCCTCGCTCACTACTGCACTTCCACTCGGTAAGTTATCAACGCACTGAAACATTTGATGGTATTAATATCTTAATAACTGTGCAGTTTCATATTAGGTACTGCAAACGGGAGTGGCGCCCTCTGTTATTTTCAAAAAGAACCATTTTAGTTTCCAAACAAAACTCGCGAAGAAAAATTTTTTGAAAAAAAGTTACAATGTTTGGAATTTCGCAGTTTCGAACTCTTTTATATAATTTCCTGACCCATTTTCCGACAAATTTTCCAACGAAATTTTCCCATTTTCCAAATTTTCACGAAAAAAAATTGTCATCGAACAATACTAATTTCCATTATAATTAATTATCCAAACACCGTTTTCTAGAGCAAAATATAAAAATTAACGATAAAAAACTCGAACTTATGAACCCAATTTCCTATACGACGATATACCTATCTTAGTTTTTTTGTCCCGGTGACTACTGCCACTGGATCGCCCAATATTATTTTTCCAAGGAATTATCTATTTTTGAAATCGGTTCCTTTTGGCTTTTATAAAATTATACAATTTGAGCTGTACATATAAAACAAAAAATGTATCTCAAATGATACATTTTATAGGGGGTATCTTTGAAATTTTTGAGTCTCAAACCGATTTAGTTAAAAATTGCTAGAAGGTTAGAGAGGAGAAACTTGAATTTTACTTCAAAATTCACAGATCTGATTGGCTGTAACTTTGTTACTTAGTGGAAATAAGTTTTCATTCGACCCAGTTATCTAATCTCAATGAATGAAATTGTATTTTAATTTTTTTTTTTATTGAAAAATTTTTCCCTTGGTACAATACATACAATATATACATACATATAATGAAAGTATATAAAAGCTTAATTCAATTATAATTATTACAATTATATATATATATATATTTTTAAAATATTCTCCCATAATAAGCAAATGCTTGTGTGTACGGGAGGAAGTATTATTTGTTTGGTTATCTTGATTTATTTTTTTTTTTGCTGTTTTTATTTATATTTAGTACTTTGAAATTTTGTTTATGTAAATAATAAGATAAATGTATGTTTATATAAATATATGCATACATATAATTTTTATTATTATTATTTATTTATTGTACACGTATTGTATACGTAAGCATTCACAAATGGCTTTTTATTGGCAAATCTCTACTTTAAAGAAACATTACTAAATGAGGCGTAGCTCATCAAAAAGCCGTCTGCAGGACCTAGTAGCAAAAAACCGGCAATAGTCATTGCGTACATTTTATGTTAAAGATGTTTTCCCAATTTTTTTCTGTTGCGTTTGATAATTTAAATACTTTAATGTTTTATTTTATCCGATGCGTAAACATGTACATATAGCGGAGGAACATCTAAAAAATTAGATATGTTTCTTAGATTTTCACGGTCAAAAGTATTTTTGTTATTTATTTTTGGGGTGTTATGCCGTGTTCGCTACTTCCTTCTTTAGCCAACGTTTCAAACGGCGTTACAGTCTCCGAAACGTTGGCTAAAGAAAGGGTTAGCGCAACACGGCATAACATCCCAAAAACAAATAACGAAAATTTTTTTTTTTTAATATAAATTCTGCATTTAGTGTATTTACAGAGATATTGAAATAATGGATTATAGACTTGTCAAATCAGTAGGTACATGGCACTGGCAAGATGAGGTAAATTAAGTTTTGCAATAACAACCTTACTAAAAAAAAAACTACAGCACGACCGATATCCTGTGTTTTTGCAGCAACATCAATAAAAAAAATTTACACTGAAACACGAAATACTACTAAAAACGAATTTCACTCTAAAACAGGTTTTAAAATCTAGCAACAGTGCAATTTTTAGTAATGTTCATACTAAATTGTTGCTTTTAATGTTTTTATTCTTAGCCGCTAGATGGGGGCGCCGGCGCATTTGCTATTCACAATGAAATAATATTTTAAGCCGCTAAAGATTTTTTGGGTACGGCGATGTGTTTCGTAATATTACAAAAGTGATCGTAATTTTTATTAATATGACTAATTCACTCTTATATTCATATAATTGATATATTTACCGTGTTTTCTGTGGTTTTTTATAAGTTTTAGTGAAGTTATAATAAAAATAATTGTACTTTAATAGTTGAAATATCAAAAAGTTTTTACATGATACATAAAAATTCATATTTACATTTAACGATACTTATTTTATGATAATTTCATAAAAGTGGTGTTTTTTGTAAATATTTAAAGCAAATGCATGTGTTAGTAAACTTATCAAAGAAATAAACATCTTTAGTGGTGCAAGAAATGTGTTGAAATGTCAGAGATATTTTTAGGTTATTTTTTTGGCAATAAAAAAAACTTTTTTTTTTTTAATGTATGCACGAGGAAAAAGTGTAGTAATATTTTTATTCCAAATTCATTATATAAAAGGTTTGAGTTTTTAAAATTTTAATTTTTTATACATTTCTGTATACTTTCATCAAAAATGTTTTGGTAAGAAATTATTTAACATTTTTTTCCGTGTTTAAATCTTAAAATATTGCAATTTTTTAAAACTAAAGTGCATTTGAAATATACAAATCTAAAATGTATTTTTATCTAGTTTTTATTAATGGTATTTGTTTTTACAAAATTTTCAAAAATAAGAAATATATAGAACATTCAAAATACTTTGGAAAATTCGAAATTTCGTTCAAACATCATCACAACAGAGATAAACTATCCTTCCAGGCTGTGCAAACGGTGTGTATTTTTTTCCAAGAACAATTTTTAATTATGAGTAATGTTTTTACATCCCGTTTGTCAATTGAATAAAATTTTCACGGGGTTTTTAAGTAAGGCCGTAAATGTTTATGGTTTCAAACATGCATTTCGCCTCGGGGGGTGAAGTTCGTCCTGAATTAGGTCGTCCCTGATCTGCCAAGTTCACGCCTCACTGATACACATCATGATCGGTATCAAAGCTCATCGGACCTTTATTTGAGATCGTACTGCATTCAGCATGTCTTTTATTTGAAACGGTGTAAAAAACTTTAAAATGAATCGTTGAATCAATTAAATAAACTTTCTTTTTTTAGGCTGTGTAACTATGTAATCTATTGTCTAAAAAACATATTTTTATTTAGTTTTTTTTAACGGGAATTAACTCTAATATATTTATTTGTTAATGCCATTTTAGGTGCTTTTGCATATATGTACCTATTGTAAAAATTATACGATGTTAAGAACAATTAATTAATTGTCGTTTATAACCGAACTGCTTCAGTAAAAAAAAATGTAATTGTAATTTATAAAACATAAATAAATATTTTCCACTCTTTCAATAGCTTGTTCATGAATATTATAATATGGATTAAAGACTTCAATATTTAATGAAGTTATCTGCAGGGAAATAGTTTTGTTGGCTTTCACAAGCCTTAAAGAAAACTTTTCCTAGAAACACTATGGCAGCACAAATTTGTTTATGAATATTCCTGAAAGCTCTAAGTAGTTGAAAATGAGAACATTTAAATATTGTAGGGTAATTTGTGGAAAGATGCCTGCGTTAAACGTTTGACAGTACTACCATGTAAAACATAAATAATACTAGGCTAAATGTACAAAAAATTGTTAAAAATTATTTTGCTTATCATGTGTAAAATTATTGATATAGAGTGATATTAAAATATTATTTTAACAGTGATGCGTACCTCCAAGCTTTCTTTCCTCATTGCTGTTTGGTAAAATGTCAAGTGATAATTGAAAAAGAATGTAATTTTTTTTTAAATTCCCGGAAAATCATATCCAGTCTACTTTCTCTCCAAATTATAAAACTGTAAAAATGTTAGGAAACATAGCATTACGGTTCTAACCCCACATTCATGGGGAAGATGCCCAATGTCTTTATTTGAAGTGCTTCTGTATAAATCTATCACAACAGCCGATAATTTTACTCATAAATGAGTAAAAATATGTTTTTCGAAAATATCAGAGAGCACCTAAAAAATAAACGGTTAAAAACAAAGTTTTTTTTATTACAATACCTATATTTTCAAATGTCTTTTAAAACTCAATTAATTTTTTTGATTTAACTTAAGTTGGAACTTTCCACCCAGTGATTGGATCAACCGCGCTACCAACTGCATTTTTAGGTATCTTTTAAAACTTTTATTTCGGTGTGACTGAGATTTGAACCTTCCTACCCAGTGATTGAAATCAACCAATTGTTTATTTCGTAAATTAATATAAATTCTTCGAGTTTCAGAAAAATGTCCTCGCGTGTGTACGTGATGGCCACTAAAAGTTCATAAAATGCATTGTCATTAACCACGAGTCTATCTGCCATGTTTCAGTCGATTGTGTGTGGGAATTTCGGTTAATTTCTACTTCCATTCATTCAACCATTCAACCTTTCAACCAAGAAAACAAAATTCAAATTCAAATAGATGTATTTTAAAATAGTGCATCGTACTTTTGAAAAATAATGGGCGATATTCTAGCGTTTCAAAAACCACAAACCAATGCCTCAGTGATGAATAACAAATCAATGAAGCATATTTACCTCGTATACCCTTTACGAAAAAAAATTTCGGTCGTTAAATGGAAAGTTTTGAATGCAATTTATTCCGGGAAAGTAAATTCCATTAATATTAATTATTCTACTGAATGGTTGCCGAAATTAATGTGCATACATATATATATAATAAAAAACATTATTTATACTTTTAATTCTTATTTTTTTCATTTAATTTAAGAAGTAATAATATCTTTTATGTATACCCAAACCTTTTTCGAAATATAATCGGGAATGTGAAAATAAATTTATAAATAATAAAATAAAATATATTTTTTTCCATTAACCGTTCCTTGCCGGTGCTGCGTACAGATGTGACATATTTATAAATAATTCAATCTTTGTAAATATTCTAAACACACGATTCATAGAGACTGCAGTTCAGTACCAAGGTGGTGCGTAATAATGAAAAAACCAACAACATTACAAACAAACATCGAAATAAAATTCTAATAAGGCAATTGTAAATGTTCTCCAAAATGACCTAAAAAGAATCTCATAATTGTAATCTCCCGAAAGAAACCATTCATTTATTCTGAATGCAATTATTAATGTTCTCCAAAATGACCTTGGAAAAATTCATATGTCATATATTCTGGTTTATTTTTTATTTGTTTTTTTTTTGTTTATTTATTTATTTGAAACATTACATATTTCATTTTTATAATGATTTTTGGCTGTGCAACTAGGAAATTTGCCCGTTTTAGAACAGTCAGAATGATTATTCTTTTACGCTTTTCACCATTCCAAGAAATTTTGTTTTGATTTTGATGAATTACTTAACTTGAGAATCAAAAAATGGATAAAAATAAAAAAAGAAAGAAAAGAAAGGAGAGAAAAGAAATTGCAAGAAAAATTTAATTTTAGTTTTGAATTTGCATTGTATAAAAATAATATTAAGGTGATACCAAAATAATTAACCAAGTTTATAAATGTGTAATTTCTGCTACTTAAGAAATTCTTAAAATTATGGTAGGTACTCAATATTAAATTCAATAGTAATAAATACATTGGCAATTTATATGTCGTATAACGGTTTATAAATTTGCAAATTCTAATTATGCAATTGTAAATGTTCTCCAAAATGACCAGGAAAGAATCTCATACTTGAGATGTCCCGAAAGAAACCATTCATTCATTTTGAATGCAATTATTAATGTTCTCCAAAATGACCTTGAAAAAATTACATCTTTGCGATTCTTTCAAGGACATAAAGAAACCATCTCTTTCTTCAGAATGCAATTATTAATGTTATATAAAGCTATCTTGACAGAATCTCATTCCTGTGATCTCTTGAGCGATACCATTCCTTTGTTAAGAATATTATGAACTAAATATACAATTTGGCTGTCCTGAAACGGGCATCCTTCCCAGTTGGCCAGAAAAATTAACATTTTTGTAATGCATTGTAATATATAAATAAATGAAAAAGATGAATGCATGGGATTCAAAAAGTTTTTTTTTTATAATTTCAATATTCTTACTTCTTCATTTATTTTGCTCCTGAAATAATTGTGTTTATTTAAAATACATATGTGGGTATTATAAACCATGTATTGTCGAGTGAATCAGGAGAACATTTGACCTGTAAAACCAATTTGGGCTTTCAGTTTTAAAGCTTTGAGATTTATAAGCTTTATTGATATATTTTATTTAAGTTTTTTTTTTCCTGCGGTGGTGAGTGGATGTTGGAAACCCAGTCTGCCATATTAAGTGAGATAAATATATGCAATTATATTTGAAGAAAAACAAATCAATTTTTATTTTTAACTTTATGAGTAAAAAAAACATCAAATTTTAATATTTAATTAAATGAAGATAATAGTAGCAAAACTATTAACACAAGTATCTATTTGGCAGATCTGGTAACCAAACACGACTTAAGCCATTTCAAGCTACATATATCAATTATGAATGTTAGTCTTCCACCAGGGCCATTGTAGGAGTATCTTCCACTCTGGAACGTGCTGCAAACATATCTTATATTATTTTAAAGGATTTAATTCTGAAATAGCATAAATCAATCGAAATATATGTACTAGCGCGTGGGATTTGAATCCTTGACCTTCGCATTGCTAGTCGAGAGCCGCATCCTTCGACCATGGAGGCCGTTAATAATTATAAAAATAAAATTCAAAATAACGGACAATTCTACATAGATGGTCTCACCTCTTCCGCATAAATTACGTATTGAGCGGAGAGCTGATCCATTTGGATGATCTACAATAATGACGTAGTTTGAGGTTTTGTTTTGAACTTTGACCTTTTCTTTGAAGGCACCTGTCAAAGTTTCATTTATTTCAAAACAATCGAAGTTCCCAGCAATGCCTCAGCTACGTGTGGATTTATTCTAAAACTCATGCCGACAGTGATCATCCTCTAGTTTTCAAGATTAAGTGCGCAAAACTTTGTCAATTTCGGAAAACACTGTGAATGTGTTTTATAAAACAAGTCAGACAGCCCTCCCGCTCGTTTGCCTACCTCACACTCATCGAATTTCATTTAAACCACTCTCTTATTAACACTGCTGGCACTATTCAGAACAAACTTTGAAATTTTTAGCGATATTGGTTGAACAATGAGCCAATATATATGAATAAGGTTAACAATTACAATATTCACTATTGTTAAAGAAGTCTTAGTATTTTCCAAGTAAAATCTGTTTTAATTAATTATTTTTTACGCTTTAGTTCTAAAAATTTTAGATTGTTTCGAAAAAGAACAAATTAGGAACGATAATATAATTATTAAAGAAAATTCATCTCGATAACATTGATTTTAGGCAAATTACTGATGATGCGTTTTCTTTCCAAGGCTCCATGAGCTAATGACATCGATATTATGATGTTAATTTTACCATGGAAAAGTTAAAATGTGCCAGGAAATTTTCAAGTCTTAATTATTCCATACTACGTTACAGAAGGTGCTTCCATCCATGTTAATTACGTAGAAACTTTGTCAGTTTATCACATCACGGAAAGCACCCATTATTTAAAGATTAAATGATTTTCGGGAAAACCAGCGTTTGATTACTTTTTTATGTATTGTTTTTGTGTGTGATTAGTAGAACACATGAAATGCCTTTTTAAAGAAGATCATGTTTCAAAGTTCAAGGCCATTATCAAAATATGGTTATGCCGCATTGAGACGAATTATTTATATGATTTAATTTATGTACCAATCCACAAAATTTTATATATTGCAAAAAAGTTTCTTTTATTTCTCAATTTATTTGCATGTAACATTTCGCACAGTTTGAACACTTTCGCCTAACAGATGGTAATTCTGTTATTTGTTTTGTAACCAAGCTGGTTGTCAATAAGTAAATATCAACCTACTTTGTCATTTAAAATAAAATAAATATTTTTTTTAAAATTGGTTAAGTATCTACACTAAAATATGAACTACAATATTAAGTATTTTATAGTTAATATACAACTGCTGGTAACGGTGAAAAAGGAAGAGAGCAACTTACACACGAACTAGCCTTTTATATCCAACGTTCCTGTCGTAAATTCAGCAGAGACTTACGTTTACTGTTATTTCATAATCTCCGCTCTACGTTCATTACACATTTCACATAGTTACGATATTGATTACGACGCGTTTGATTTGCATTAGGACTCAATTATTTCCATAAAAACGTCCGTGCCTTGTTAATTTTTATAAATGAACACTAAACAAATAGTGTCACAATGAACTTGGCCAAAACAGAATGAGGTGAATCCAACCCGATAAGTCAATATGAATATTATACGTTCGTTGGTCTGACAAGCTGTCACCACAAACACCACAAAAACGCCGAATTTTTCAAGAATAAATTTAAATAAAATGTAAATAGTAGTTAATTGTGAGACATATTAGGTATGTATATGATTATATATTTATGGTCACAGAAAATTGTTCTTAACTATTTTAAAAGTCTAGTTTTTGCACTGTTAATTCGTGGTGGAATTCCATTGTAATAGAATTGAAATTAAAAAACTTTTTCACTTTGTTCCACTTATTTATTATTACCAGGACCGGTTTCATCCTACTACGGACATTTTCAGACTGGTAGTTGAAACTCTTATGCTATTGATTTTATACAAACTTAGGCAGGGGTACACAACATTGTCTATATATGCTGAATGATTCTATTTGGTTAATTTAAGGTATTATAAGTTATTTTGTTAATTTAGGGTACATTAGGTAATTATAAAGTGTATTTTTAAAAATTATGAATAATGTTACATAGTAAGTAAATATTTTTAGTTCACATGAATATAAAAGAATTTATATAATTAAAAAGGTTTGTGATTTCTGAAATTTTATTTTTGTAATGTTGGGATATTCCCTGTTGTTGCTTAGGGCTTATTGTCAAATATTGGTAGCACTAAAGTAATTATTATTGTTAGGGTTCTCCACATATTTGGGTTATTACATTTTTAAAGTACATACTTAAATTATACCACTGCTCTCTGAAGTAAAATTATTCTAAGATTATTATAATGGGTAAGTTAATGGTGATTGAGCATTATGTTCTAACTGTTTATTCATAACATATTTAAGATCTATTTTCTTCGTTAAGCGATTGATTTCTAATGACTCTAATCTGTCTAATTTTTGTCCTTATTTGTTGCAAACATGAAGGATTTTTACATCGCTATCTTTGTCAAAAGTATGTTGATTTTCTAGTAGATGCAAGGCGACGTTCGATAAATCTCCTTTTTGATTAACCCAACTAGCGAAATGTTCTTTTATACGGGTTGATACTGCTCTTCCTGTTTGTCCTACGTAATACGCGGGGCAATTCGAGCAGTTCACCTGGTAGACTCCAGAGTTTTCCAGATTACCTCTTTTATCTTTATTATTTATAAATATTTTACCCAAAGAATTTACGTTATAAAAGGCTGTCTTACATTTTTTGTCACTGTCTATTAATTTTGAAATTTTATTTGATATATCAAATAAAATTTCAAAATTAATAGACAGTGAACACTAAACAAATAAGAGATGTAAAAATCCTTCATGTTTGCAACAAAGGACAAAAATTAGACAGATTAGAGTCATTAGAAATCAATCGCTTAACGAAGAAAATAGATCTTAAATATGTTATGAATAAACAGTTAGAACATAATGCTCAATCACCATTAATTTACCCATTATAATAATCTTAGAATAGTTTTACTTCAGAGAGCAGTGGTATAATTTAAGTATGTACTTTAAAAATGTAATAACCCAAATATGTGGAGAACCCTAACAATAATAATTACTTTAGTGCTACCAATATTTGACAATAAGCCCTAAGCAACAACAGGGAATATCCCAACATTACAAAAATAAAATTTCAGAAATCACAAACCTTTTTAATTATATAAATTCTTTTATATTCATGTGAACTAAAAATATTTACTTACTATGTAACATTATTCATAATTTTTAAAAATACACTTTATAATTACCTAATGTACCCTAAATTAACAAAATAACTTATAATACCTTAAATTAACCAAATAGAATCATTCAGCATATATAGACAATGTTGTGTACCCCTGCCTAAGTTTGTATAAAATCAATAGCATAAGAGTTTCAACTACCAGTCTGAAAATGTCCGTAGTAGGATGAAACCGGTCCTGGTAATAATAAATAAGTGGAACAAAGTGAAAAAGTTTTTTAATTTCAATTCTATTTTAAAAGTGTTATAATTTTATTAGATCTATATAATTTTCTCTGGCTTTACATAAACTCAAATCAGAAGTTCTTGTCTGGTAATTTCTGAAAGATTTTTAGAGGATTTTTTTTATTTAGAGGATTTTTTGTAAATAGAAACTGAGGTTTTCCAATTGATGCCGTAATGTTTTTTTAATAAATTGTGACCCTTAAATAATGAGACTCCATTGATAAAGAAATTGGGTAAAACTTTCAAATGTTTACATTACATTAATTGCTTTCTACATTATTCTTCACGTTTCTGGTTTTAGCATTAGCTTTCGTGATTTACCAGAAAGGGGTGCAGCTACTGTTATTAGATTATCAGATATAATTTTATTGAAAAGTTAGTAGTAAAAGCGAGACAAAAATTAACATAACGTGCCAAAATTTGTATGCAAGGAAACCAGTGGTCAATTAAAATTTGTTGAAATGCAGGCTTTTGATTGGCCATTTCAATTATTGAGTTCTTTTAAACTCAGGTCGATATTTAAATACGGTTTATAAAAAGAAAAAATTAAGAATTTTGGTAATAATTATGATAGAATTGTAGTAAGAAATCTCAATTTTCACATCAAACTTTTAACAAAAAATGATTAGGGAGAATTGTGAAACTCGACAATTCATATTTTATAATATATTGAACACATTGAACATCTTTACCTTATTTAGGGTAAATTTAAATTAACATTTATTATTTAGCAATTGTATTTTAATTAGAATATAAATAATCAATAGAAACTCAACATTATTTTGTTTATGTTACGTAGGAAATCTGGGTTTTCTATTTAAGGTGACTTAACTTGTTGAGTGTTTAGGTAAAGGACCCTTAGTCACATAGGAAGTGATATTAATATGAAATATATTATTTATTAACGAATTTAAGAAGCTTATCACACATCGCAAAGGTTCGGTTTAACTTCTTGAGAACTAAAGTGCACACATAAATAGAACATCTTATATTTCATGAAATAATAATGTACGGGTTGATATTCTAAAGTATAAATCTTTGATGGAAGATTGCAAAAGCAGATAGAACACCTACCGTAACCTTCTTTACAGCTTAGTCAGCAAATGAACTCTGAGACAACCTTTTCAGGCTTCTGTGGTATGAGTGAGATGAAGGAGTTTCTAAATGACATTGGAAAGGTGAAATGAAAACCCCTTTTATGTCATAATAATATTTATTATTTATATTACTGCAATTAAAATATTTTTATTTATACTTTAAAAATTGAAGTGTGAAGAGAGGAGAGGCTGGCAAAAAATATATTATTAAAATTATTACTAATGGTCCCCGGAGATATCCACTATCCAGCTCTCACGATGACTCCTAGCAGCGCAAGTAACCACTCCGAGAGTAGAATGGTTCCAAAAGAACTAAGATTATTCGCCATTCCTATACCAGAGAAATCCAGAAGGCTTCGCCCGGAGTATTTCTTCAATAGATGAAGTAAGTCACTTACGTCAGATAGGAAAAAGGTACCTCCTTACCAAGGTGGTTTAAGAGCTCGCAAGTCTGTATCCTTTGTTTGTTAAACAATACTTTAGTGTTAATCAGATTCCTACGAAGTGAAGTATTGAATTAATGCCGCTAGCAATTTCGTCACATGCTGTTCCACAGTACTAACGGAACTCTCGTTTAAATTGAAGAATAATCATTACAACCACATCGGGTAATAGAAGCAATCATTTCAACTTAATAAAAAAAATGCCGTTTCAGCAATAAATAAAACAAAAACCTGCCCTCACGGATCACGCAAATCGGCGACCGCGGCTATCTTGAAGCCTTTTCACCGTGCCAACGATAAATAATCGATAGAGTTTTTTTTGTTATGGGCAAGGCTCTAGTACTAGTTTTTATATTTTTATGTTGCATTGCATTTAGGATTAACGAAACGATGTCACAAAAGACAGAAAGTAACCAGTCGGATGCCATTATCGGACTTCTCAGACAATTATTGTTACTTTGTGGAAAGAAGAGGAAGTTCTTCGTGAAATTCAATTTAAAGTTATCAGGTCACCCGTAGTGCGCTTACGTTTGGTCAAAACTTAGTACATTAATCCAGGGTAGTTAAAAAAAAATTAACCATATCTTACACTAGCCAACAAATTCATGAAAGAATACAAAGAAATTTATGATTAAACGAAGATTTACGTTTTATTAAATGAAAAAATACACTTTGTAAAACACCACTTTTATTTGCATCTGGTAATTAATTATTCGGATGACCATTTTGGTTTAATCTCTGTTTTTAAATACAAGATAAAGTATCAAAAGCGATAATTAATTACTTAAGAATTATTTTAACTAATGAGACCTTTATCTTTCTGTAAATAGCTTCATCTTTAACACAAACAATGATTCATTTCAATAATTAAATAAAACCTCCTCCTCCTGTACAATTTACTAATGGTCATTTGGACAATTAACAAATATGGCGACGAAATGTCAGCCAATGGGTTTGTTTTGTACTAAGCTTTGTCAGGGCTTATTTTATTAACAGTTAATATAAGCCCTAAAGAAGCTTGAGTAAGAGAAACCTGATTGACTGAAATTTGTTTATTCAAATAAAAAGTTGTGAATTACGTAGTGTATTTTTTAAATTTAATATGTAATGTCACACTTCAACGTAAATTATTTTATTTGCTTCCTTAAAAAAAAATAAGGTTTTAATTAGAAAAAAAATAAAATTGCAACCCTGCCATCCTGAAGTAAATATGTTTTTGTTCATCGGTTCATTTACCTTTGATTTTTTTCCTATTGAATTCTAGATAATATTTTAGTTTTGAAACGTGAAAAAAAAATAATTATTGTTAAAAATGACGTAATTGCTTTTCTTTTCCGAGTTTTTTTATTAATTATCCGAGTAGCTCAAACACGAATCAATTAATTTACAGAGCAATTATGTACTAATTTAAGTACTGAACTGCACATCCCGAATAATCCCTACAAATTAATTACTTTTCTTTCTTCTGTTGGTCTACGCTTTTCGTATTCTTTATTTCTTTGATCTTTATCCATCTCATTTCGCTTTCGTCTGTGTGTCTTGATTCATCGTAGAAAAAAGTAGCTTTCAAAATTCTTACTCGTGGAATACATATTACCAACATCCAATGGTATGGTTTTATAATAAAATTATTCCCTCTGAGTCCAAAGGCAAACAAACGGATGCGATGTTGAGCGTGTTTTCCATTTAAGAAAATCGTAATTTCTGAGAAGTTTGGTACTGTGAGCAAAAGCATCAATTCAGGCCATATATTTATACATTATGAATTAAACATTGAAGAATAATAATTTTCTTAATTCCATTCACTTCTTATTTTGTATGGTGGGGGAGGGGGGTCAGAGGTGGACATCTAGGTCTGCGAGCCAGTCTAGGGCTTCAGGCAACTTCTTGTAAACCTCATCAATACCACCGGGGAATGAATAAAGCGGGCATTCGTAGACCACATCATTATGTCCATTAGCCTGCAATGCATCGCAGTTACACATCGCCAACTCTCTAAGGCCCCACAGTGGTTGTATAAACACCTTATCCTATTGATGGAGGAATAGATTTTACGAGACAGTGTGAATCCGGGCTGTCTCTCAACGGAGTCTACGAGATTTAAGAGATGGGTATTTCTCACGGCAGTCGATTATAACATATAAGTTTCCACCTGTCGTCTAAAATAAGGGCCACTCAATCCAGAAGGATTTTCGAGATCTTCAAAATCATGCAGGGTGAGATGCGACATCATCATGCAAAGGTTTTACGCAGGAATTATACAGCATATTACGTGCAAAGGTATCATACAGCGTCTTCTTCTAATCTTGTATTCCATCACTAAATCTATTCTATTTACCAGTTTACTAAATTTTCAATTTATTAGAATTATATTTTGAAGGGTATCTACACCAAATTTTGACTATTGAAAAAGATGATTTGAAGAAATATAAAACATATGTTTCTTTTCGTAGTTAAAAATTCAAAAACACTTAATTCAAATAATTTTCGTCGTATAACACATCCCAAGAAAATAAAATTCCAGCTCTTTGAAAGCTCAGTTTCTCTTTCATCTAAAGCTCGTACGTAGAAACTCGTAAATGCTAATACTGAAAGCTTTGTCTTGTTTTTTACGAGTCTGTAAAGATAGGCGATCGACCTATGATATTAAAATAATATACGTAATGTTAGCACCTGAAAGCGCCCGTATGGCAAACCGCCGAGGTACAGGCAATAAAGAAGACAAAATACTCTTGAAAAATGTTAAAAACTTGACTTTGAAAATTTCCATATGCAAGAGTTTCTTTGGAGACTCGCAAAAATAACATTTGGCTGTCAACAGTTTTTTTTGTTTTTCTCTTTCAAAAATCATCTTAAACCAATCTTTTATTATTATTAATAAAATAATTAAAAACACTTTGTTTTTACTACAATAACTTTTATTTAAAAAGTCGAAATGTTTCGAGAACGATGTTCTCTTCATCAGGACATTAAATGTACTAAAAACTAAATTATCAAGCATAGAAAGACAGGCGTGGGTGGAAATGGAATTAGTTGGAGGGGGGATGAGGAGTGGAAAGAGGAGGAGCTTAGAAGATAGACAGGGGGAGGGGGTTGCTTAGAAGATCATAGACAAAATTACAATGGAAATATGTTTAAGAAAGGGGTATTCACAAAATTAATTCGGTTATTAATAATATTTAAATTTCTATTGACATTTTTCCTAATTTCTAATATTTATAAAATATTAAAAAAAGACTATCTATATCACTAGGATCGTTACCGACTTCTTCACCATCACTTCGAAGTAAAACTATCATTATTTTCTATGACGGTTAATTAACTATAACTATTTATAGAATACGTAAATTAGTAATTCTTTTACTTACTAATATCAACATCAATAGTTCCACAAAATGAAAAAATATGGTCACTAAAAGTGGGAGTAACTGCGGAGAACCGTCATAAACGCAGGATAACGACTGACTGTTCCGAAAATATTGGAAGAAAACAAATATTTTGTTTGTTAAAATGATGCATCTACTTTTACATGAATATATCTAATCAACGGTAAATTTAAATGAAGAAATGTTGGTTTATCCAATATTTTGCAACGATTCTTTATAATTATCGGAAATAATATTTCATAGAATGTACTTAGGAAGATAGAAAATGGTGATTAAACTTATACCTGCGTCGGGCCAGGACCTCTCGCCGACGGAGTTGCCTACCAAAATCGTCTGGGCCAAAATGTCTGGCCTACGGAATGGAAAAGGTTAAACATTTGAAGTTTTTAAGCTCTTCAAAAATTTATGTTATTTTTTAAGATAATATCTACACATTCCCCACCCCAAAACGCAAATTATATGAAATTCCCTCGATAGAAAAAAATCGCAAAGTGTGCTCCAATTTTTCTTTATTTTCAAGTCCGTTTCTGTTATTTTACAAGTTACATGAATAAAAAAATTCACAGCGTTTAATTAAATACTGCTTTAGACAGCCCCTAAGAGATTATTGCTCTATTTTAAACGAGATTTGTTTTATTAAAGATTTTCGCAATTTTTGCATCGATTTTGGCGCTGTAGCTGTTAACGCTCTCCTCTAACATTCTTAATTTTGTATATCTCCATCTTCTTCTTTTTGGGGCCGGTAACGGAGCCCTAATACGATAATCATCTTATTGAATGCTCTACAAACTACAAACATTATTTATAACTACAAAACAATTACGACTGATCCGGACATAATTGCATAGGTATCTGTTTATAGATATCCGGACTAAATAAAAAAAACTAGTAGTTTTTCTTTCATTAATAATATATATTTGTTTGAATTCTTATTAGTTACCTGCATCAAAATATTACATTATATAATCACGCAGAAGTCTATTTTTGCAGTGAATGGATAATTTCTGAGAGAAAACTTTAATAGTTAACCTCGATAATACACCTGTTTCCCTCTTTCAACTCTCAAGTTCAGATAGCTTTTGCAATACTAACCATCTTCCGTTAAAACTTTCTAATGACTTAAGTTGGAATATACTCGCATAATTCCTGAGATTATTTTTTTTTACTTTGATGCAGAAGCCTACAATAAATTACAAAGGTTATTCGATTTCATTATTTCAATCGATAATTACTTTTTTTCCCATAATAAATTTGAGAAGTTCGTGTCACGGACGCTAAAATATGATAGTTTCAGGGAAAAGAGAATATTTGATGCGCTTATTCGATGATGAAGCATATAAATTTATAAAGATGTTTTCAATGCATAATGTGATTTGGTAAGAATACGCCTTTAGACACGAATGAATTTTCTATAATTTTATTCAACTCACTAGAAGAAGCTTCATAAAAAGCAACCTATTTTGTGGCAGTTTAAACATTTGAATTAGAATGATTCTTATTTTGATTCAAATTGTAAAAACTGTGGATAGTTAAACGCGCATTGATTCGGCTCTCTTGAAAGCATTTTTTTTAAATATAGGTTAACTAATGAATAAGTACTTTGTCGAATGATAAAAAAACGAGACATTCAACGAAATATCTGAGTAACGTCTTCCCACGAACACAAAATACTCGTACTTGTCATGGTAACTCAACCAAAAGCCCATGAAAATATTATTGTAAGAAGAGAGAAATACCACGCGAATCTTTTGAGTGCACTTCTAACGCGAGTCGTTTTTTTACAATAGCTCCACACAGGAGGTCTAGAGGAAAATAATTTATCCCAGAGCCTACGTCAACTTTGGGGATGCTGTGTGGAGGGTCTTTTAAAAGAAAGGATGGAGGTAAAGTTCTAGGGAGGGATAATGTACGAGAGAAGGCTAGGAATCTAGTGATTAATAAGTCCAAGAGTTACGGACATATGAATCGTGAATGTTTCGAGTGAGTCCTTCAAGAGAGGCTAAATGGTCTCCGTCAACCAGTCTCTCCCGATCTGGCCTGCCACGCAGTAAGTGAGCAGATGCATCCGCCGTCAAGACACCTTACCCCATTAACCCGGATAATATTGCTAAGTCACCGAGCGTAGCGAACCTGCGATGACTTAGCACAGGTGTTATATACCCAATAAATATTTCCTGGGTATAATAAATGTTATAACCCAAACCTTCCTCCCAAATTGAGTTATGTGAATATTTTTTTTATATTAGAAAAACCCGTTAAAAGCTAACTGGTTGAGAAATCAGGATAGCAAAGTGTAAGTAAAAACGTTTCAACTCTTTCAGACCTGGATTAAACAATCAGTAATAGAACATATTTGAATGTTGATAAAAACTGGTAAAGTCAATTAGTAAGGTACCGATAAAGTTGTAATTTAATTTTTTTTCAGTGGTTTTAAGTTATTGCTACTTTCATTTGAATGAGCATTAGTTCTAAGGGGGCGTTTTTCTCATAAAATGACAAAAAGTATTAAATTTTGAAAAAAATAACTAACATTTAAAACATTGAAAAAAACTACCCTCAAATCTTACATCACAAAAAAATACGGAAAATTCTGTCGAGATTATACAAAAAAATCACAGTTTTAATTATAAAACTGCTACCAGCTAAAATAGTAACTAAAATCCGATGAAAAAATATAGCGCTTTCCAATTATGTCTGCAATTACAAAACGTAAACCAGCAATATATTATAGCTCTAGATAGTGAGATTTTTTTTTGTATACGTATTTACAAATATACATATGTACAGTCTAAAAGCGTTAAACTCAGAGAACTCGTGATAATTGCTTCTATGTATCCATTGCCACCAATAGTGAGACCCATTTACCAGAGTTTTTATATAAATGAACAGTAAAACAACTAAACCCAACGACAGATTCATTTGCAATGGTGTACATGTACAGTGTAGACGCCTGGATTCTTTGTCAAGTGCTGTAACTACCACGCCGCGCGCTGAGGCAACAATGTACATTCTAGGTAGATGCCAGGCTTAGAAAAAGAGCTTTTGGGATTCGCCTGGGATTGAGTAATAGGTGTTCAACAAATGTATAGTATTAAATAAATACTGGTACAACATGACTGACAGAAAAATGACCTTATTCAAATAATAAAAATGTGTGTTTTTAAGTAGATACTAATTATTTTATGAAATTATTAACTTGGCCCTCTTTTCATATCAAAATCCATTGATTATTTCACCTTATTAATGCAAAACAAAATTCAATAATAAATCCTTTGCACAGATTCGGTAACGATTATTCTAACAGCGATAATATCGGTAGTCTATCCTCATATAAAAATTACACGAGGTAAAATTTGTCTGCAATTTACAAGTAACCATAATGCATCATCTATCCATAATATAACGTACCAGTTTTTGCACAATGTAAAATTAATCATATCCAACTGTCATAATCCATAATATCTACCGATCATTAGTACAAACGATTCTCTCGAATCATTTATATTTTTTGTCTCCTACTTATAGCATTACCTACTAAATTCTTTACCTTTTTTATATTTGAATTCAATTAATTTTAAACTTTTATTTCTTTTTTAGATAGGTATTTTAAAGTTTTTACTTTTCACCTTCAACTAATTACCTTTTTACTTTATATTTTTACTTCAAAAGACAAATTACTTTTTAACTTTTACTTTTTACTTTACACTTATACTGTTACATTCTTTATGTTGTTGTAATATTAATAATATCAATGGTACATATTGTGCCATGTAAATGGAAATAAATAAATTTCAAAATCAAAATAACGTAATGATGCTTTAATTTTTTTTTATTATTTAGTAAATATGAGTTTAACATGTCAGTAACTAATATTCATCATGTCGTCATGTCGGTTTATCCTATCCCCATAAACGAGTAATAATTTACGAGTCTTGTCAAAATAATTGAAAATAATGACGGCAATTTGCTGTTTGCGTGCTAAAGCAAAATGAAAAACATGCGACGGAAAGCGACTAGCAAAAAAGCACTCTCCAATAATAAAGTATGTGGCGCTCTCCAGTTTAAATTCTTGCTAAAAATATCTCCCCCCGAGACTGCCCACGAACACTTATGATCCGAAAACTTCAACAGGGCAAAGCGAAATAAAGTTACATTTTCGGTTGGGTTCGATTATTTAAACTTGTACCCACTTTTACTCAATTATTAATTCTCGATGGATGGTTGATTGAAAAATCTAATTCATTTATATTTTAGACTTTATGATTATGTCGTGAAAAGAATACGCTTTTATAGAGTACTCAGAGTTCACAACATGCATTGCAATGCCACTAAATAAATATGTTGTTTCTCCCTGCGTGTCCTTTCCCATTGTCCCGTTCCCCTTCCGCCTCGCAAGCCCCTCCCATGTCCCCTTTCCCTCACGACTTCTCTCTCCAACTTCCCTGCCCTCCCTCTCCTCTCTCGCTCTCCACCGTCACGCGAACCCTCCTCCCCTCTCCAGAATTCCATTTATTCTGTCCCAGTAAATTCAGTTTTCAAACAGCTCACGTGCCACTTACTGCAATTTTTATTGAAACATTCATTTTTATATGAACAATCAATCAAATTTGGAACCTAACATAGATACCTTTTTAAAATAACTGTATTTCCTAATTAGATTCAAAGTATTCGATTTCGGTCAGTATCATTGGTGAGTACTTCAATTAAATTAATAAATTTGAAGAGCTTATTCGATAATTGAATTTTGATTGAACAATCGATGCTTCGCAAAATTTCATTCTGAAATTGTGATGTTTTTGACAGTTTGTAAGAATTTTTGTAATGATTAAAAAACTTTTCAGATGTATTGTCATGTGGTTGTAATATAATAATAAGAAGATATTTTGTAAGTTTAAAATATTGCCTGTGCTAAAGCATACATAAACAAAAAACCGACAAGCAAGCAAATATACATACATTTTTAAATATAAAGAAGAAGATAATTCGATTCATGATTATTGAGAGAGAGTAATATCTTCGTTGAGAAATAAGCGAAAGGGTGATTAAAGTTGGAATATCCTTGTATTTCTAGACCTTACTCTCTTCTCAGTTATTTACCGCTTTCGAACTTCGTTTTCCGATCACAACTATTTTCTCCAGAGAGCGAAAATTTTATTTTATGTGAATATAACACGAGTAGTGCATTGCCCGGAGCCAGCGGGACTCTTGAATATTGTGTGAGAAAATAAAAGAGAAGAATCATGATAAAACAGAGACGAGAATCAGATGCAGTTTATGTCAATAAAGCTCAATCCATTTCGATATGGTGATCTCTCTACAGGGAAAAATTCATATTAAAATCATCCATTCTCGAACGAAATGCAAATAGACTGGTCATTGGTTGAGTGGGCATAGCGCTTGGGTCCAACCCGGGAGTCGCGTGTTCGATTCCTCGGCTGGCTAAGTCCTCCATCACAACACAAGTAACATTTTCGGCTTTCTGTGGTGGTAGTAGGAGATTTACAAAGATGTTTGAATTATTCGTAACCCGGGAATGTTTGTCTTTCTTTAAAAAAAAAAAAATAATAATTACTTCAAGCTGAATTTCAATTGCTTTAAACTAATTATGCTACTTGAATGAATTTTTGAATTTCGATATTTCGACTGATATTTTTACTAGTGCACATTCAACGACAGATTGATTTAAGAGAAACGACTTTAGGGCCTTTTTCATGAGTTTTTTTTGGATTTGAGACCAAAATACTCAACCAAATTGATTAATTTTTTTTTAAATCAAAAATTGTAGTAATTATCTCTTATAGGTGTGTGCTATTTTATTTATTAATTTTGAATTGTGATGTAATAACCATTAAAGAATTCAATTTTCCATGATTTTAGAGGCATTTCAGCATTTTTTTGTGGTTATTTATTTTTATTTTTTAAAAAAATTTCCCTACCAAACATCATAAAAAGAAAACAAATAAAAAAATAAAAAATAAAAAAAACTATTTTTTTTAATTTTCATTACATTTTTATTACATATTGCATCCTTTTTGAATAGCAAACGGAGCAAAACATGTTTTTTTTACATGATTATCACTCACAAATAATTTTTAAAGGTGCCTCCAAGATCATTAAAAATTAGATTTTTAATGGCTTCTTTGTTAGATTAAAAACAAAGCATTCAAGTAGCATGTTCTATTTACTATAGCAATTTGAAAAAAAAAATTTCAGATAGTTTAAAAATTTTGGTTTCAAATCGAATTTTTTTTTTCAAATCCAAACTTGCTTAATGATAGCCGCGCAGGCGTTCCCCTTTAGTATTTATTATGAACTATGAATCACAATATTTTTATAGTGTTTTACAATATTTATATAAAACATTTTATCTTTTAAACTTCGTTCAAAGAAGATACGTTTTTAAATGAAAACCCTCATGCCTGTATAAACAGTGTTGGCAGTATCCGAGAACATCAAGACTGAAACGAATCCATTTGCGAGCGGTTCCCAAATGGCAGTGTAAATGGGTGGAATTCGTGCAGCAGAAAAATACACAAACGTAATTGCGACCGCTTTGCTAAAGCTTCAAGAATGCCACGCTTCAATTACGTCATCAAGGCTTGTTTGCAAATGTCACGTTTCAGGAAACCTTCGGGTGATTGCCGGGTGATAATAGCTTTAGCTTTAGTCATTTCCTCTCTATTATTCGTTAAAAGTCTTTGATATACCAAAAGCTTGATTGATTTATTTAACGAGCATCGTCCATTTCATGGTCCTGAAAAATAAACTACACCTTTAAAACAGAAATAAAATATCCGTCTGTTATAATAACTAGGTAGGCATTTCATAATCATTCATAGCTATGTGTATGCAAGTATAGATTGTGATAAACTCGTTCTCTCGTCTCTTCTTTTGAATTCTTTCATCCTTTCAAGTTTTCTTAAACTTTTCTTTTGGCTCTGATCGATATTTAATTTTCTCAAAGGCTTTATATGTATGACACACAAGCCTTCATGAAAATGTGACCCTTATTTTCTTTGATTACTACAGGTAGCTATTTAAAACTCCCTTGTACTACATATCTTTATAGATATAAGTACTTAATTTATTAATACGTTATCTACGACCTTGAACGTAAATTTTCGTATTTATGTTGTAAATAAATTCCACCAAACGTTGTGTTATTTTTTTGATTTATGGTGTGGGAACTTAATTACTTTTGTTTTGTGGTACCCTTTGATTCTGAAAGGAGCGTTGAGCATCGAATTTGATTGGTCCATTTCTTGCAATTCTAAATTTCATTTTATTTTCTTTAGGAACTAAACTTTCCCTAAACACTATTTCGATTTCCTACCTCTAATGAATCCGCAATATACCTGTAATTAATGACATTTACCTGTTCAATTGTTTGTGTAATTAAGAATGACGCAAATGGTTAATTGTTAGTGAAGTCTTTTGTTACTCAAGATTTATTTACTGCTTGGCTCTCCCCTATTTTGGTCCTGATGCTATAACGTACATATGACATTGTTTTAGTAGATTATTGTTATTAATTGATTGTCTATTAGAACAAACTCAGAAATGCTCTTTTGCTTGCATAATTTGGCTCCTATCCTCCTGCAGATACACAGGGTGGTCAAAGATCAACTAGAACTTCGCACAGTCAGCCGACGCGATTTTCCAGAGGGCCGTTATACCTTGTTCTGTCAATCTTCCATGTCGTCGTGTACGTTACTCAGGTCTTTCTCTAAGCCCCGAAATCTCCAAATTCCAACTCCTCCGAAGTCTACTATTTACTTAGAGCGAACCGGTTTCGTTCTATACACAATCATATACTCACGGTCTTTGCAAGAGTTCGAGTCGTGAATTCTAATTTCTCGCATGCAAGAGACGATGTGAGGATGCCCCTGTCGAGACTAAAGCGCTAGCTGTAAGCGAGTCCACATCATCCAATGCACAGTACATAAGAAGATATATATGTATACATACGTTTGGGAAGGATTATAACTCGCAATGTGAAGCTAGCTAGCCTCGCATTCCAAGCTCGGATTTCGTGAAAAGGAATTCTGCACAAAACCTTAGCCGATGACCGAATATATACATAATAAGAGTAGGAAATATCAATATATAAGAATAAACTAAGAATATTTATTAGTTTTATTAATGGAGAGCTAATAACTCCAGGCTTTTGTTTGTTTGGTTGACAATTTTATTTAAGAGATTGCCATCTCTATTGATTTCTTGATTTGTTTGGTTGACAATTTTATTTAAGAGATTGCCATCTCTATTGGTTTCTTGATTTGTTTTGTTGAACTGTTATTCTAGATTTTCCCCCTCCCCAGACTCAACTCTTTGATATAAATTTTTACTATCCCGTGATTTTTCAAAAGTCTCATGTAAATGTTTGATACGTGTGAGGTTTTTATTCCCATAATTTCAAATGTTTTCATGTAATTCCTCAATTCATTTTTATACTACTATCCCGTGATTTTTCAAAAGTCAAATGTAATTTTAAACTGCAATTTAATCTTCTTGTTAATTTTTCAAATCATATTTCGCTGCTATCCCGTGAATTTTCCAAATGTTTCGAATAGATGATTTATATATATTTTTTTTGTAAATAAATACTAACTTTATTTTATATAAATTGGTTTTTAAATCCTTTTGTATTTTAATATCGTAGTAATGTTAGCCCGAAACAATTAAAGAATGTCAATTGTTTATTTTACCTTTAAATTTATAAACAAAACCGTCACTGACTTCGTGACCCACTAACCCAATAACATACTCTCGAATAAGTACATGAAATGACACGTGTTTTTGTTTACACTATGCATTCCAAAACAATTTGCCCTAATTAAATTCTTTATTTCATTGTATTGGTTTCACTTTATATCTGATCGAAGCCCCGTCTGCTAATTTATTATTCAATATATATATAACTATATTTATATAGGCTTTATACGTAAATAAATGTGGTTTATATTCTAAATACACATATACATATATTAATTATATAGAGATAATCTAGCATAGAATAAATTTACATAAACTACATATTTTTAATAAATTATAATTATAAGATTTATAACTCTATAGGAACTCGGAAATTAATTAGTGTAATATTTTTGTAGGTAGGTATCTGATAGATATCACTCAAATTCAATATAAAAGATGTTTTGTTTAATTAACCTCTTTTTTTCTGGGAATGTAAATATATATATTTAATTACCCATATATGGATAACTTATCAATATAAGACATATATATGTAATAAACATCTAATCATAATTGTGCAATATCTCTCTGAGATATTTTATTTCCGGAATATATATAGAAATACATATACATACATACAAGTATAATTCGAAATACATATTATATACATTATTTTTAATATACATATATAGCACAGATTTGAATCAAGTAATATTTTGTCGTAATAATATAAATTTTTATACCGATGATCAGCTGTTCTCTCCTCGTCCATGATTCTGAAAATATTTATACTTATGAAAACTTACCCCAACATGTCGGTTCCAGTCGGGTTCTACACGACCACCATTTTTGTTTATATATATTTTTTTCTAACTAATTCAGCTATTGTCTAACTAAATCTAAATTAATCCTTTCGATTTATTATTCCGCTATTTTGTTGAATCTAAACTGAATTAATTGACGACTAATCTTTATTAATCAAAATGTATTTTATTTTCAAAACTCGTTGATTAACCTAACACTTTGTTAAATTAAGTTTAACAAATTAATTCATAATTATTATCCGGAGTAATATTATCATTATTTATTTCGTGTTCTCTTTTTTCACCGAACTTTTATCTAGCAACAAAGTACTATACAATTAAATACCGAATAGATTTTTATCATTTATTGTATTTATTATTTATCTTAACTTCCAGATTTATTATTATAGTTATTCCATTATTAAAATAACATTCTGCTTAAATTATAATTTTTAAGCAATAACCACCTCACGATTATTTACGAAATAATAGATTTATTATTATTTAATCTAACAATAGATTACTATTCTGTGATAGAAATGTTCCGTTCAATCGTACGTTATCTAGCCGAATTAATTCGATGTTAATTTTTTTTAGATTAATGTGGTTCGACAATTATTCTCTAAACACTATTAATTTTTTTTTTTAAATCGTTACACTATATTAAAACCTTTTTATTTTAATGATAAGTTGAATTTATAAATAGATATATTATTATTCAATGCTGTTATAAAATTCTTTAAACACTGTTGTTTCTTTTTAAATTCGCTACACTATATAAACTTTTTATTTTAATGACAAGTTGAATTTATAAATAAATATATTATTATTCACTGCTGTTATAAAATTCTTTAAACACTGTTGTTTCTTTTTAAATTCACTACACTATGTAAACTTTTTATTTTAATGATGATTTGAATCTATTGTAAAACGATATAAAACACTTTATTTAATTTTCAACACTTCACAGATTTAATCACTAACACTGACTGTAAATTTTTATAAGTCCCAGAATTCCCACTCCGAATTTTTCTAAGTCTCAAAATTTTACAACACTTAAGAAATTTTCAACTAATAACCGTTTTAGACGCTACGTCACGTAACTTCCACGATTTTAATCCGACGATTGGTCCTTGACGACTGATTCCCGACAACTAACACCGAAAACTGATCTCGATTCTTCTAAGTCCTAAGTTTTATATGTACCTCCAGGATTAGAACATCTTAATTACGCGTTCATTGATTTTCTAATTCAAACTCTAACAACTCGAGATTTCATATATCAATTCTGTCATTTTCGTATCAACGTGTTAAGTCCGGCCCCCTTGATTTTAGAAATCTTCTGTCTCTTACGTAAATTGTTCCAGTGTCGAACCTACCATTATGTCAAATTTTGCCCCGTCGTTCCTTTGTCTTCTGGTCTTACGAATTTAACTAAAATATCATGATTTTCGTGTCCTTTTTTCTCTCAATATATAATAGGTACGTCTTCAATAAACTGTATATAATTCTCAATTTGGTTTATCGCTTCCAGAACACGAACAAACTCATGTCGAAATCTTTATTACGCATTTTCCAATTCTCATTTTCCAAGATTTCTCCACATTTTCATGTTCCCTATATGAATCAATTCAATTTTAAGCTGTATTGTCTCTACTTATGTCGTAGACTTGAATTTTCTTATTTTTCTTCAATTATATTTTATATACGACGTTATTTTTATGATTTCTCGGCTTCATTTTTATGTCATTGTCCATAACTATATGATTAGTTATATTCCAAGCCAAATTTACTGTTTTCATCGATACTTCTGAATTTTCATGAGTTTTCCTTACGAAATCGTCTTTTAACTGTCTTTACTTCATTCTTTACCATCATTTGTATAATTTCCAATGCTTATCTTCTCTTAGAAAACTTCACCTTCTAGTCATAAATATTCAATCTGCTATTTTTTCATAATTTTCATAGAAGAAAATTCCAATTTGACTCTGGGATATGTGTCAGGTTAATTGCTTCGTATAAAAACGTATAAAATTGTGTCTCGTTTCATCCCGAAATCCCATAAAGTATCATCGCTGACATATGTTGATGTTTTCGATTTCTACGTACTTGGTCGTAAATAAGAAATTAATATTAACTCGTTAAATTTAATCTCTTTTATCTTATCCAAATATTGCATAAGTTCCATGTTAACTTTTATTGCCCCAAAAGCAATAAAGACTATCATAATCACCCAAAACCATGTCGGAAATCTCATTGTTTAAATAACAAAATAGTGTGTGAGCTCGACAACCTTTTTTTTCATCAATTGCCTCAGCAATTTGTTCTATCGTCTATAGTATTTTCTCATAGCAAATGACGTAAAACGATCCCTTCCTTTGAATTAATCTAACGTAATATAACTAGAATAACCATCCTATTTCAAATATATAACGATATCTATTTAAACTCGTCTGAAAACGCAAAATTAAGCTGAAATCTTATATTGTTCAATAAATACTTCCGTTTAAATGTCCGTTTTTTTCATTAGATTTTCTTTCCAAATCGTTTTCCCTGACTTTATTGATTCATCTAAAAGTGAAATTCCTAATTTCCATCGTTTTTCTTTCTTTTAAATATCAAACGTACGTTTTCCTCTGAATCTGGCCTCCTTTTATTCTTCACGTTCTCGTTATGCAATTGAGTATCCCTACAGTAGCTTCTCCCACGTTTTCCAGGTCTTTTCTTCAATTTTTCATTCATTATATTTTCTCGTTATTTTATTGCATCATTTTTTCAACATAATATGGATTTATTTGTTCGTTAACTGCGGTTGTCGATTCCTCTGTTGCACTCAATATTCACCTTACATATAGGGTCATTGTACCAAATGCACCGAACGTGGGATTGTGTTTATCTTAAAGCGTATTGATCTCTCGGGTTGATGATGATTTTTACCCCATAAATCTCAGACTAATGGTCTAGTCCAAAGTCCATCTCTTTGTCTTCAAAAAGGGTAACCTCCCCCTCCTCTGATTGATTGATCAATCTTAAGTGTTTATAATTGGATCCCTCTGTGTTCTATTTATCAAAACTTGACATGAATTTAATAATTATAGATCTCTGCAGTCTCCATGGCCCAATCAAACTTAATCCGCTAGGTGTCGCTAGTGTGTTGATTTTGTTATAATTCTGAATTATTATTTATTCATTCGTAAGGTGGAAGCTACTATATTTTCGTATCCACTGCGATTCATCACAAGATAGAGATGAAGGAATGCCATTCAAAACTGTCTTGAAGTACATACTTTATTATATGTACTTCAAGAAAATAATGATACGTCGCTATCTTCATCGAACCGTTTTTTTTTTAAATTTCTTTTGCCAGATCTAGCCAGCTCTTAAGGGTTGATAATATGTATTGGTATAAATAATATACTCCCTTCTTTTCTGATTGTCTGCATTAACGCCTAACTAATAAAAGGAAAATATTTTATCTTTCGCACTTTAGTCATTAAAAATAATAATGAGAAGATTTGTACAGCACCGTTTTTATAAAAAATCATCTCAAGGGGGCTATTCAAATATTTTTCCAATTCTCTATCGTTTTACTAACCTGATGCAATCTTTTAATCCTTTTACAATAAATGTGTTTTAAATGTTACATAACAAAATTATAAAACAATTTTCTTGGTAAGGCCCTATAACTATAATAACTATAACTGATAGATTGCTTCCATCAGTCTATCGATCAATCTATAATTACTACGATGCAATTGATCAATGAACATGGTTATGGATAAAAAAGGATCACATGATTTATAATACAGGCAGATAGTTTATTTATAGGACCATATTTACTGGCAGGTCGCTGAGATTATACTGTTTTTTGGAGAATCCTACCTACAGTTTGCGTGTGGTGGATATAATACTGGAAACATTTCTATTAGATATCCGGTTTAATCTTGAAATCAATTTTCATAATTTATGTTCCATAATACACGTTTTTAAGACGGGAAAAGTAAAATTTTATGATAAGCAATACATTTAGGTAATTGATTAAAATTTATCTTCACAAATGAGATTTGTATTTCGATAAGAAACATATTAAGGTGTATGGCTTCGAAAAATTTGAATTTTCTTGATATTTTAGGTCTCTATGATTGAGAGGTATGGCTCTCCGTTAGCAATCGGAATATTGCGGGTTTAAATCAATACTTTCAGTATCGCCCTGGTGTAAAACTACCATTCAGACTTGAAAAGTAACTTGAAATGGCTTTAGCCGTGTTTGGTGACCAGATCTGAAAAGCAAGGAACTTTCCTACCATTGTTTTTGTATCTCTATTCCTTTCACAAATCCTTCAGCCTAACAACATACCTACCCCTATTAAGGATGCCATATTCTTACTGGCTCCAGACGGTTAGGAACAGTTGGGACTTTTATGCGGTATTCACATTATATTGCATCCGAAACTACTTATTTCTTAGTGTTCCTTAAGAGTCCTTACAAAATATTGATCAAATAAGAGAACAGAAGGTAGTTTACGTTGAGAAATAAATAAATAAAAAAACAAACAAATACCGGAAACTTGAGAAAAATTGCTTATTAGAGTATATTGAAATGGAGTTAAAATTCATGAAAGGTGTGATTTTTTAAATCAGTTTGCTTTTAAAGCCCGTTTAAATTAAGCTTCTGGATATTTGTAAGAGCCGAGGGAAGTTTATTCCAAGTGAGCGGGCCAGTTAAACGAAAAGATTGAGCATAGTAAACGGCTCGATTTGACCTAGAAAGTTCGATTAAATGTATGATAGTATATCGAGGAGAGAACAAGGTACGGAAGAAAAATGGGATGACCAATCACTTAACACTACAATCACTTAACAACTCTACGAACAACTCTTCTCCATATCCTGCCCCTCCACACTATGTACATTCACCCTCACAACATACAACAATTGAGGACGATAAAGTGTCAATGCCTCCAGGCGGTAGGGAGCAATTGAGACTTTTTTGTAGTATTCACATGAAAAAGGTCGTACAGATGAAATAATTGTACACAAACTAACCAAAAGTACAGTTTTCCACGAAATCTTTTAAAACTCTGCTAGGATGAAACAAATGGATGCATGTAATCACATAAACGTTTAAAACCCGAGCTACCGCTTGGCTCGAAAGCATGCAATTATTAAAATGAATTCCTAACGTACATACATACATACACACCTACATACAACCCTGCAGCACAAAATGCAATGGGAAAATTTACATTAAAATGCGAGCAGCCAGACTGAGCTGAACAAAATAATAACATGATAACAGGATGAGGTAATGGATTTTCTTACAGGTTACTTGAACCTTCTTATAAATTCTGAAAGTTTTCTGGAGCTAGAAAATCAAAGGGGTAATGCAGAGCATAATGTTTTCATGTTTTTAATGAGTGTGCTGCAAACTTTTGTAGATTTTTACGGGTTTTCAACAAAAATGTATCCATGGTATTATGATATGCTTTTATTTTTATAAATCACTAGCGAGTACCCGGCATGCGTTTAAATGCCATTTAAATAAATACATGGTTTCTCCCTATGTGGCCTTTTCCATGCATCCCCGTTTTCGTTCCCAATTCGAATCCCCTTCCCTTCCCCCACCTCCTTCCCTCCTTGCTTCTAAACTATATGAAAAACGCTTATTTAATATATATTCCGCATGCCACTTTTTTCATTTTTTATAGAAATTTCATAATGCCACAGCTTACTACTATGTTTTATAGAAAACAAGGCCCACAACAACTAACTAAAGTTTCTTCGCAATCGAATGAAGAGTATAGGAAATCATGTCATAACGCCAGAGCTCACAATTATATATTGAAACCAATCCGGGCATGTGCACATCAAATCCTCACAGTTTCACCGCAATTGGATGAATGGTTTAGGAAAACATAAGAGACAAACAATCAAGCGAATATCATTCATTTATATAATATATATATAAAGATAGGATAGATACCCATGTAAGATTTTTGGGAAAGGTGATATTACATTTCTTTTTTTTTCTTATTGTTTGTAACTTCTAGGTCCGTACTCTAAAATAGATTTATTTTATGGTACTATAAAACTACGAGTATGTTTATAGTACTATTATAGGTACTTCTAATTAAGCGGTTCTATTTTTTTTTCGATAAGTGTGTTTAAAATGAGTCTTATATTTTTATTCTGTCATTGGCTGTCCAATATTTATTTATTGCAACTGTGTATCGTAATTTTTCAAGTTAACTGACATTCGATATTAAATTTTCTTCTATTGAAAGGCAACTATTCTGGGCCAAATAATTTTTTTAAATACATATTTCACAAATCCCATAATTATGATATTCCCGTGAATTTGTGGGTCTGCTCCAGTTAAAAATAATTTTGTGATATTACGATTAACGAGGGGTGGTGGAATATTCACGATTCAATTAATGAACATTTAGTCTCCAATTAAAAAAAAAGTGAGCCATTATTTAAATTCAATGACCTTGAATTTCCAAGGATTTTAAAAGTCATCTGAAAAACCTCTACACAATCAACTAAATTTGAAAAAAATTACCTTGGAAATGACTGGGAGTATTTTTTTATTCAGCGGCATGAATATTTCAATTATCTAAAGTTAGCGTTGGCAGTTTTTATTTAACTCAATTGAATTTAAAGGTACGAAAGTTTTTAAGGCTTCAATTATTTCAATATGGCATTTTTATACCAAAATTAAGGAAACAATAAATTTTAAAAAGTCCAGTTTTTTTAACCAAATTTTAAGACTTATTGTCAAAAAAGTTCCTGAACGACTTGTTGACAATAGTTTCTGTAAAATTTCCCTCCAAATTATTTTTTACAACAAAGGAGTTATCTTAATTGAGTCAATAATTCCATGGCAATATAAATCAATCGAATCTTTTTGTTATTAGGTTCTTTGTTTCAAGGCTTATAATTCTCCCATAAAGCATAAGCTGCAATAGAAAACTTATTTTTCTGAAGCCGAAAACAACATTACTTTAGATTTTTTCACTCAGTTTCCTTAAACTAAATAAAATATACCCAATTTGTAAGATTTAAGGTCACTTCAGTAAAAAAAAAACACTGATAAAGCAGTTTGAGTTTGTTTACAATAAAACAGTTAAACGGTGATTTGCACTTTTTTAAACTTAACCCAATTGAGAGCTGACTCGGTTCCACTTTAGTTCCGAAGGAACTAGTGTGTGTTGCGTACGCATTAGAAAAAAGAATGTATATTATATTTGACGATCGGCGTAGCGCAGCGGTAAGACGCTTGACTCGCACACCGAAGGTCGCGGGATTAAATCCCGGCGTGGCAAATAAATTTTATTGTGTTATTTCACAATTTAATAATTTAAAATAATATATAGTACATGTTCAAGAGTGGAAGATACTACCCGTATCACCCTGGTGTAAGACCGACATTCAGAATTGAAACTTTGTTTGAAATGGCATTAGCCGTGTTTGGTGACCAGATCTGAATAGCCAGGTACTTCCCCACCTTCCTCTTCCCTATCTCCTTCCATTCCCCACTACACTCAGCCTCACAACATACCCATATCCCAATTGGGGATGTCATAGTCTCACTGGCTTCAGACGGGAGCAGTTGGGACTCTTGTACGGTATTCATATAAAATAAAAAAACGCTTCATTTTATTTTATAAATATTATTTATAAAAACAAAGGTCAAAACACCAATACAACAACAAACGAACTGACAGAGTGATTGAGCCCTGAAGTATCACTATACATTATTATAAAAATGACATACTTTATCATACAACCAAAAAAATTCTCAAAAATGACAGTTGAATTTAGTCAAGCTCCAAACCTAATAAATTTAAGTTTCACCCTATAGAGGGCAATCGAAGTTATTTTGTAAGCGTATTACCTTTTTGGCACATATAAAAAAACACACTGATTAAGTTATTTAATTGGATTTGTGATACATTTTCATTATTTATTTTAAGTTCTAGATGGTGCCAATGTTGCATTTTGTCAGGGGTCTGTTTACGACTTGAAAGTTGATATCTATTTAGGTAGTTATTGGTGTTGGTATAGTAGGTACAATTAGAGGGAAGAGAATGAACTTGAAACTCTTTATTAAAAAAATTAAAACACTAACTTAAAACACTAATTTCACGAGATTATTTAATGGGTATCCATTACATAATAATATTATTAACATCATAACTAAAAAATCGATCTTGTTTTTGACGATTGAGAAAATTATTTTCACAAACAGCAAAACATTTGTCATGTTTTGATTCAAAGATTTGAAAGAAAGTACTGTTACTTACATATAATTTTTTTGTATTTGAATATATTTTTCTGTGCCATAAAATAATTAAGATCTGGTAATAATAATTCACGATAAAACTATGTTTATTTCTTAAATACAAATAAAAAACATTTTTCGATTTGTGTTTCTTAATTTTTACGAAAGAGATTGGAATGTAACAAAGTAATAATAACAAAGTTATTTTCCGTAGATATCTTCTAGATAAAACTTTGGTAATGAACACTAACCACGTTCCGTCCAACAAAACTAATCCTCGTTGGAATAGGTAGGCGTCAGTGAATCTACCTGTTCTAATGAAGACAAACTATTTCCCCTTCAAAATGTCTTAATTATAGTACGTTGTTTCATAGGGCTTCCGCCAAAATTGAGTCATTTGAAATATTAATACAAATTTGCCTTACAAATCAATTAGCTAAGCCATGATAATAAGCAGGTGGCGGGTAACAGACTGTAGTAAATAATATAATTATTAATTTATTAAATTGATTTGATTTAGATTTAATAACATGTTGTTGTACCTTATTAGCAAAACACCTATTTTATTGATCAATCACTTTTGCTTCTTGTCTTATTTGTTGAAAACTAAATTAGATATTAGTTCAAAGCTTACAAGCTTTCGCGATAAATTAATGATCTTGTGAATTGAAAAAAGTTACGATGACGCCGTGTAATTTTAAATGACCTTAATAATACTGTTTAATATAAAATATTCCTAGGCACGTACCACAGCTGTTTGAATCATTTTGGTTCCAGAGGAAAAAATCGTTTTATACAGGACGGGCCGTAAAGATTCAAGAACTTCGGTGAGGACCAGTGGCTCTAGGTACTTCACAGGGGAACGGCGTGAATTTTGTGTAAAAACATTTTTACCAAGGCAGTGATTCTTACATTATTATTCTGCGTTTATTTCCCTCTGAGTATGGATTACTTAATCTAAGCCTGTGTCCTATCAAAAGTTTAATTAGTTTTTGGGTTAAACAGTTCAATGCTACAGGTACTCGACAGAAATCAGCTCAGCTTGCCGTACCACGAACATTTTTGAAAAAAAAATTGCACCCTTAAAAGATTTAATTAGTCCAAGAATTGAAACCAATTTATCAAAATTTACTTATGCTTTATCGTAACAATATTGGCAAAATCTAAAATTACTACATCAAATCCCTACATTCGCCAAAAGTCATAATTTGGAAATAATTTCATCTCATGTGATCTTCGGTCCTTATTTCTTTAAAAACCTGCGAGGAGAATCTGTGACCGCGAATTCATACCGGTATACAACAATTTAAAGTGTTTTTTTTGTCCGCAACTGCATCAATTTAAAGGTTACATTTAATACTAAATACAAGGATATGATTTAAACAAGATGGCACCACGTACCATACTTCTAACCAGTCAACGGCAGTTATAATCGAGATGTTCCCAGGGAAAGCGATATCGCGCCGAGGGGATGTTCCGTGGTATCTCAGGAGTCCAGACTTAACTCCCCTTGACTTCTTTTGGCGGGGATACTTGAAAAGTCGAATATACATACTACCAAAACACGGGTATTAGGCTAGTGTGGTAGCCAAAAAAATCCAAAAATTCTGTAAGCAATAAAATTTTATGAAATAAAAATAAGTAAACAGAGAAACCAACATCAATTGCCCAATTGAAAGAAATCATCTTCCAAGAAATGACTGCCATTCTACGCGCAATGTGCGAGAGAGGCATTTCAAATTTGCGCTTCAAGTTTTTGCGTTTGCGTCGAGATGGGTTACACCTAGATGATTTAATTTTTAAAAAGTAAATTTCCAATGAATGTCAATATGACCATTAGTTTTTTATTGCGCTTTTTTAAAATCCGCAAAACTTTATGGCCCACCCTGTAGTTAGAAGAATAGACACCGGAAAAATTCAATCTACATGTTTTAAATTTTTTCATCGTTTTTCGTAAAACATGCATTTTTACACCGTTAGTCTAACATTTGCATTTTTCGCTAAAAACCGGCAGTTTTCCGTGGTAAGTAAAATATTAAGCAAAAACAGGTATTTCTAACATTTACAACGAAAAAGCGTAATTATTGATGGTCTGACTGACTCTCGCTCCATTGCTCTATCACACTCGAAATTTTTTGATTTAATTTTTCACTGACAACAGGTATAATTTTACCTCTTGAAAACTGTTGGGTATACTTAGTTCGTAGTAAAGCTGAAGCAATAGTTAAAATTAAAGTTTTTTTATCGTTCCTTTACCGTAATATTCACTATGTATTTTTTTATATCAGTATCTAAACCATAAATGTTTCCAATATTTCCTTTTATTAAAATTACCTTCGCTTAGCTGAGAATTTCATAATAAGTTATTCCAAACAAAATAATAGAAAAAAATATAAATTTTAAACATTTTTTGCGATTCACTATATTTCTTGCTCTGATAAGAGTAATGTAAGTACGTACATTATGTTTGGAAGTCATAGAAGTTATTATAAAATCACTGCCGTTCCCTTTTGATTAAGCTTCTCATGCTAGAGGATGCGCGAACCAGTTCTTGCTCTAGAATAAATATGATTAACCCACATTCAGTATCTTATCTACAACAACTTTTTTTTTATGCCCCAGTAAAACTCGACCTACATCAATTGACTTGATTTGGCAACGAACGTATTTCTGAAAAAAAATAAAACAATAAAATTCTATCCGAAACAATCTGTCCTATTCAATCCCGTATATTTCATCCCTTCTTGAATTATCTGAAAATAGCCTTGATAATCTTTACAGAAAGTGAATTGCCACACACGGTCATCTGACGTATTGATACTTTTGATATGTCCATAAACGTAATATGTCATTGAAGAAGAAGATAAAAATAATAAATATAAACGAAACGTGAAACAGAAAAAGAAACAAAAAAATTTTAAAAAAGGTATTAGTCGCAACTGGGAATCGAATCCAAGACCAAAACGCTGTCCCGGTATGACAAGAGGTCCATGATTCAATTTCATTTTGCGACCGTCACCTTTATGTTTTTCTACGTATTGTTCTGCTTCATGTTTCGTTTAGATTTCTTTCTATTATCTTCTTCTACAATTAATTAATAATCATTTATTCAAAATGCGTGTTTCTTTTGTTCAAATACTTAACAGATGCTTAGATGAATTAATTGAGTGAACATAGGTTACTGAGACAATAGGTACGCATGGTTTCACTTAACTGGGTATAGTGGAAATGATTTAGCGGCCCGTTCATGGACATATTCTTTGAACAGCTCTCCATTTCATAAGCCGTACAAAGTATTTTGTTCGGTTAGAATGACGTATCTTATTTATTGTAACGTTAACGTTAATTTCGTAGAAATCATTTTTAATTCGAAGATTTTTCTTTTATATACCTGTGAATGGACACATTTGACTTATTTTAACCACTGATTCCTGATGTTATTTGGAGTAAAAAATGTAAATGAAATTTTGTTCTCCGATGACTTTTTTTGTGTAATTTTTTTAAATTTTTACTTTCTTCAAATCACACAAATTCTTCCACTTGTCGTCAATGGTCAAAAAACTGAGTAATCTACCAACCCCTTATCCCACCCCTAACTGTCAAATATCTGCCGATTTGTCATGTTTTATTTGAAAATAATAATATTATTCAATTTATGCTAAAACAGTTGTTCATTTTCCGCTGTAAAATTTTTATTACGCGTGACAGCTGTTTCGTCTTTTGAAGGCATTATCAAAATTCAGCTTCACAAATCCTGCAATTATAATATCCCGTGATTTTTTACGACGTTGCGCTATTATCAATAATCCTTTCGAGACAGCCAATATTCCCATGCGCCATGTATTGAGCCGTGCCGTGCAAGTTTAGGAATGCCGAGTCGCCTCGCCGTCGTGACCGCTGAATTTAATAAAGCCGAGATGCCCGTGACGTCACAGCACAGTCTCTGTCAGAAATGTGGACGATGTCCAAGAAATGGACAGGATTAGGAATAAGTCACATATGAGACCGGTGGAGACGAGACCGGCACCGTGGTGACTCAATGTCCACTTTCGGGTTGCACTTTATTGTGGTGACTTTCGCGTGGGCGACAAAGTACCGAAAAAAACTTCTTTGAAACGTTTACTCTACATTTAGCACTGTAAATTATAAAATACATGAATTTTTTTGTTTTGCAATTTGATGACCTTAAATATACAACACTATCTATAATAAAAATAATAATAATAGTAATTATATGATTTGGGCGTTCCTTTCTTGATCTTACTCATTACGCTTACATCAGCCTTGCATTCTTTGCGGATCTCCGCGTTTCTCACACGATCATTCATGGTTACCACACCATGTAGAGAGAATGAACGGGAAAGGAGTGTAAGGAGAATTTATGACGCAAATGTGAATGGTAGAAGAAGTCGGGGACGCCCGAGAAAGACATGGCACGACCAAGTGAATCAGATACTTGAGTCGGGCCATGTCAGGAGTTAGAATAATAAAAGAGCATGTATGAGACGATGTATGAATGTGAACGAGGCAAGGAGTGTGTGCCAAGACCGAGTTGTTTGGCGGTCCGTCCTCTCTGCCTCCCCCTGCGGGGAAACGGCGTGATGGTTAGTTAGTTAGTTATATGATTTGTAAATCTTCTCCAAAAATTAGAATATTTTTAGTTAATTTAAAAAAATATATATTTGGAATACATACATATGACAGATTTACAGAAGAAAAATGCATTGCTCTTAAATATTAATTACAATAAAGTAATGTTTTATTTATGGAACTACCCAATTTAATAGAGAAAATCATTTCTCGTTTTTAAATTGGGGGGCCGTGCCATTACAAAGATAATTAAATAAGATACATTTTTTTTTTAATTTGAAGTAAGAAATAAATAAAACTTGTATGAATGATAACAAAATGATGGGAAATTAATGTATTTATTTACTCTTTTATAAGCCCATATGATTAATATATTGTGTACACTTTAATGGTAACACTTTGTTTACAAATATACAAATGTTAATGTTAATACAAATGTTAGTTATATATATTATGTGGATGTTTAATATATAAACTAATCTTAAAAAAACATATTAATCCTTTTTAACATCCGCTCCATACAGGATTTCCTGCGGAAGAAATTCTTCAGAGCATATGTTATCTTTGGGGATGCTGTGTAGCGGGTATTTTTATGGAAAGAAAGGAGAGGAAGTTTCAGGATAGAAAAAGGTAGGAAGGGGGTAGGAATCTCTAGTCAATGAGCTAGTGCGCCTAGATTGAAAAATAAGACATAATTGATGTATTTTCATTCTTTGTTTCTGGGGTGTTATGCCGTGTTGCGCTACCACCTTCCTTAGCCGACATTTCGGACAGCGTTGCAGTGAACACTTGCAGTGAACAATGCACATGGACGAGAAGGAGATAGCGCAACACGGCATAATACCTCAAAAACAAATAACGAAAATGCTTTTGGCTGAAAATCTGAAAATCTAAAAACGTATCATTATTGATGTAGCTTAAAAATATTTATTTTTTCAAAATTAGATTTTTTTTTGTATTAAGTTTTCTAGGATTTTTTTTTGACAGTCCGGAAAAGCAGAATTCCTAAACTGAAAAATCTGCACTATAGCTCACTGAAAAGTCACGAACCGCTCCTGGTGTCCAGGAATGACGGACGTGTAAATCCCTCCCTCCCACCACAGTTCAAGGCGATGGGTCGAGAGAGTTCCGATATAATAATAATAATAATTGGATAATTTATATAGCGTCGTTTTTGTGAAAAATCACCTCAAGGGCGCTGTACAATTTATTGAGAATTCTTAGGTTCTATCTAATTCTACTATTTAGAAATGGAACATACTTACCTGGCAGGTCACTTCCGATAAACACAATTTAATTAGAAATTTTATGGTTGAAGAAGATACTTAAATAAAAGTTAGCGAAATAGTACAAAATGGTTAACTCTTTTCAACCCAAACATTACCAATTACAATAAATATTGAAAAACCAAAATTGACAAGATCTTCTCTCAAAACTTTGTCTCTTTGCGCATCAGTGGGAAGTAGGTATTACGAGCAGAGTAAACACTTAAAAGCATTCACAATTATTTGAGTTCTTCAAAATAATCTAATTTTCTAATAATCAAATAAGCGATTATTTGTCATCATACTTGTGTTGGACATAATTTATTTTTATTGATTCTATGCGTATATGCGCCCAAAAATAGTCAACCCATGTCTCTCAATGCCTAGATGTCCCAGACCGCGAATGTTATGTATAATTATGTTAAAATATCAAATCGCTGGGTCGTAAGCGCACCTAAACTAACTAACTAACTAACCATCACGCCGTTTCTCCGCAGGGGTAGGCAGAGAGGACGGACCGCCACATAACTCGATCTTCGATCTTCTCTTTGCCTCGTTCACATTCATACATCGTTTCATACATGCTCTTCTATTTTTCCGACTTTTCACATGGCCCGACTCAAGTATCTGATTCACTTGGTCGTGCCATGTCTTCCTTGGGCGTCCCCGACTTCTTCTACCAATCACATTTGCGTCATATATTCTCCTTACACTCCTTTCCTCATTCATTCGCTCTACATGCCCAAACCATCGGAGAGTCCCTTTCTTAATCTTACACATCACGCTTACATCAGCCTTGCATTATTTGCGGATCTCCACGTTTCTCTCACGGTAAGCGCACCTAATCAAACAAAAACGTAAAGATGAAACAAAGTATTGGATAAATATAATATTTTATACAATTAAATATAAATTTAGTATTAAGTCAACCAGTATTTCCCGACGTAGCCATCCAGTTAGTTGGTGGGCAAACACATCCACCGCCAAATCTTACATTACCCCATGAACCCGGACACTCCTGCTAAGTCACCAAACGCATCGAACCACACTATATAATTCCCATGGTGGCGGTACCCATACCCGCCTCCCAAACTGAAACCCTGGTATGATTTTAAATTTCATGGTCAAAAGAATTATCGTCTTTTTTAATTTTTGGGTTATTATTATGCAGTGTCACGCTTCTTCCTTCTTTGTCCAAGAAGATAGAAAACCCAGAGAAGGAGGAAGGGAAGCTAAAAAATTATCACGACAATTCAGTATGTTTACTTTAAATTCAATATACATATTATATTTCCAAAGTGTAAGCCTTCATAATATCAATTACCATTTTTGTAGGTTTTTTTCGTTGTTAGTTTTTGGGGTGTTATGCCGTGTTGCGCTACCTCCTTTTATAGCCTACTTTTAAAGTAGATCGGATCTACTGGATCTGCCCTGATGATGGACACTGCAACGCGGTCCGAAACGTCGGCTATAGAAGGAGGTAGCGCAACACGGCATAGCACCCCAAAAACTAACAACGAAAATGCTGTTGGCCGTGAAAATCTAAAAACTTACCATTTTTGTAGGTATTTGAAAAAAAAAATGGGCTCATTGCTTAATGCTTAAAAATACGATTTGAAAAACTCACTTCCTCATTCTTTAGCCACGAAAAATGCTACACAAATAATCACACGTCAACAAACGGTATCATTAATTAGTGATACAAAAATACATATTTACAGGCGTAGGTACTTATTAACTTCTACATACGGGTCAATAATGATGTGATATATTATGAAAACGTTGGAAAATTTTCCATCAATTTAAATGACCGCTCTACGCACGTGTTATTTTTTTACCGAAAAATTACGTTTATTATACGCCATTAAGTTCCTGCCGGCCGCATCAAAAATGTATCCCCGAACCACGTGGGAAAATACGCTCGAGGTGAAAAGCTGAAATGAAACGGCTTAACGACACGATACATGTTTATTTTTATTTGAGAGAAATTTGTAAACGAAAATTCTCCACGTCGAGGTCAACTTCATCATATTTAGCAACGAATGACCGTTATTCGATCAGAATTTTCTATCTAAGTTACGAAATTTTTAAAAGACAACTAGCCGAAAATTTCACTGAATTACTAGATTTAGATTTACAACTTTACCATCAAAAACCATTACACACGTAATTTTTTATTATCAGCTCATTTATTGATTTTCAGGATTTGTCATCGCTACTAACTAATGCATTGTATTTCGTATACGCTTTTACAAATAATTATGTAAAATCATTATATTTGCAAAGCCATAAAAATCTTTATTAACCTGCCTTCCGAGTTGCACTATTTATATCAACCAATCAGAACAAATAAATAATATTAAACTTTAAAAAAAAACTCATATTAAAAAGTTAATATTTTATACAAAATATATTTTAATATACATACAACCTAAATAAGAATCATGGTTCCCTTACCATGCATAAGAGCCCATCTTTTCTGAAAAAGTATACATGACCAATGATGACCTTATTTATAATATTTTGTAAAATATATTTAAAAAAATATAATATCTAATATTACAATAAATAACAAAAAAATAAAAAATATGCGTGCTCGACTTTATCGAAATTTAATTTATTTAATTTTATAATCACCTAGGCTTCAGACAATGTAAATAAGTCATAATATTTTATTCTCGAAACAGGTACCACATAAGTCAAATTTGAAGTAAGTAGAATTAATGCGTTTATAAATTTAACGATTTTTTTATGAATCCTCAAAATATTGGATAAACGATTAATGTTGATGCTCTCAATGGCTCTCTATCACTATAATCAGTTTATATTATTATTTTTCCATATTAAAATTCGGAGGTAAAAAATTTTTAATGAGGGCGAAAATATCCAAATCGGACACTCAGAGAACCTGAACGCTGGACGCGTATTTGAATTATTAACGCGAACGCTCGAGTGGATAGCACGGGTAGTTTTTAATGGTTAACAAAAGGATTACATAATGCTTGCTAATATATGGTATTATTTATTCAGAAATGCTGATCTGTCACTATAATTAGTATTTTCCTTACCAGATCGTAATAATTAACATCATAATATTACCCAGTGGTTTGGGCTATGTTAGCTTTTCATATCATTACTTTTTAATAAAAAAATTACCCAGGCTAGAAAAGATTACATCACTGAGGGCCTCTCGTTCCTTCTTCGAATATTAGAGAGATTATATTTAATTATTTTTTTTATATCATTATTTTAATATTAAATTTGATTAACGACCTATTGCCCATCTCACTAGGTGTAAAACTCCTGTGTTGAGATAGAAATTTACAGAGTAAGTTGTTGTTAGCTAGGTTTTTGTTTAAATAATATTATGAAAATAACAGTTAAAATTATGGTCTTTAGGTTTCTTGTAACGAATTTATCCATTGAAAGGAATAGCAGCATAGTTTATATTAAACTAGCAAATATCCATAAAATTACGGGATAGTCTGAATTCTCGAGGCTTATCCTTGCTTGTGTCATGATGGAGGACTTTGAACAGAATTGAACTCACAATGCCTGCGTGAGTTCCCAAACGCGATGCCAATTCACCCACTGATCTTCATTTATTTTAACATAAAATTGTTATTTTTATGGTTTATGTTATTTTTATTGTAGAAAATAATGAAAAGTTAAGAATTGAATATTACTTTTATTTTACATAATTCAAAGCACTAAAATATATTTTATCTGATTTCATAATAGAAAAACATCAAAGTTGTAATAATTATTGTATTTTTAAACGGGCAGGGACTCATTAACATTTTATTAAAAAAAAAATTAAACTTTATTAGGTACTACGCTATATTCTTTTGTGGAGATAATATATGTTGTCATCATGTTTAATTTGTGTAACTCCATTTGAATTTGAAGTTTTATAACTAGCTGGCTAGTTTACTGCCCCAACTGAACTAACTTTATATATAACTAGCTGGTCCCCGGCATGCGTTGTAATGCCATTCAAAGAAATAAATTAATTATCCCTGCATTTCCTTTCCCGTTCCCTTCAACCTTTCCAGCCTTCCCCTTTCCTCTTATCTTTCTTCGCCGCGAACTCAACCTCCCCCGTTCCCCTTCCCCCTGCCTTTCCACCCTACAGCTAAAATATATGAAATTCAGACATTTTCATTTGTACAAAATTCATAACGCCATAACTTATCATTATATATAGCCTATATGTTATTCTGATGTATGAGCTATATTACTGTAACGTTTCATTAAAATCCATTCAGTAGTTTTTGCCTGAAAGAGTAACAAATACACCTATACAAACTACCGCGTTTATAATTTTAGTAAGATTTATATATAAATAATAAAATAAATCATTAAGGTTTAACTTTCCGAGGGCATTATCAAGTGTGATAATGCCTTCGAAAGGCGAAACAGCTATCACGCATAATGATAACACAACAGAACTTGATATCTTACTAATATTATAAATACGAATGTTTGCATGGATGGATAGATGGATGGATGGATGGATGTTTGTTACTCTTTCACGCAATAAATACCGAATGGATTTTAAAAATTCTTTCACTAATAGAAAGCTACATTATTTGCGAGTAATATAGGCTATATATATATTGGTATGCTCTGGTGTTATGAATAAGCTGTGGCGTTATGAAATTATTTATCATACGTTTTCTGTCCCTAACAAAATTGAGTTATTGCAAACTTCAGATGAAAAGCAAAAAAATGTTGCCTGGGTTGGAGGGGAAGGAAGGTGGAGGGGTTTGGGGAAGGAAAAAATGGGAGGGAAGAAAGGGCGGATGGTGGAGGAGGGTGGGGGGAGGGGGGAGGAGGGTGGAAGTAGAGAGGAGAGGGAAGAAAGGGCGGGGGTGGGGGTGGAGGGGTATGGAAAGGGGAGGGGGATGGGGGTAGGGGGGGTATGGGGAGAGTGGAGTGACGAGAGGGAAGGTGGAGGAGGCGGAGTGGCAACCCCCCTAATACCATGCGAGCGAAGCCGGGGGCAAAAGCTAGTAATAAATATTTTTGATATATTGTAATAATGTTATATAAATTTGATAATAGAATGATCGTAACATAAAAAAATAATTTCGGTAACGAGGAAAATTCCCCGCTTGGGTCGGGAAGACTGTAAAATTACCACACAGAATCTACAAATGAAGCCATCTGATTTTATGGGCTTTACATCCAGATCGAGAATAATTTTGATTATTTAAAAAAATCGCTTCCATTCGATTCACAAAATGCTATGGTGTGATAGTATCTGAAAGTTCGCACGAAAGGAGTGAACCTGAACTAAACATCAATTACGAAAAAAGAGATAAAATATTGTTTCTGACCTCAAACATAATGGATATAAAGGTAGACGTATATTACAATATCATTAACCTTTCAGTCACTCCCACACCTTATAATAACACAAACAAAGGTACAACAATTTTTTATAGACGAGGAAAAACATTATGATGTCAATAATGCGTTAAGCTCATACTTTTATCAGCACATTAATAACAGTTCCGTGACGTTTTTGTAAATATGAAAAGTTTCTACTCGATAAATTGTGTTAAATTATCAACACACTTAAAGTGAAATTGGAGCATTTATCCAGATACCTACATTGTTTCATCAAAATTATATTGCATTAAAAAAAACATCTTTGTGTAACTATTATGTAGATAAATCTATTGATAAGTGAAATCTTGTTTTAACTCGGATTATCCAAGCCTTTTGCATAATATCCTGTTTCTGTAAATTTGTTTGATACATTCCGGTTCCGTTTTAAGATGAACTTATCTGTTTTATACATACCGTCCGCTGCAGTAGCCAATAATCACTATTAAAAAATATTTCTGCTTATGCTTATGGTAGATTATGTACAACTTTCATAAAAAAATATTTAACCGCATTTTTTTTAAAACTTTGTTTTGTAAAAAAACGGAGCTAAGACATTGAAAAAATATTCGTCTTTACATTATTTTTTAATAATGACTGCGAATTACAAATTGATGAAATAATACACATGACTTTTTACTTTATTGCTTTATGCATTTAGTATTGAAAATGACAAGAACCCTAGATATACATATCATTTAGCAGCACCATACATCTTGTCTCGCTGTACTGAGCCAGAACGTCCGTTCTGCCAAGTGGAATACATATTAGGTCATGGAGTCGACCCTGGTGGTAGTTCTTCGGTACGAACAATTTATGGTATTCGGGAAGAATGGGCTGTCAAAAAAATAGTAATGCTGTTACTTAAAAGGACCCATTTCTCCTAAATTGAATAATAACATCGTTATATCGTTGTATACATCGTTTAAAACAAACATCGAGAAATCTACACATATGTATATGTAAGGACGCCACCAATTTTGATCCAAATATTATTGATTGGGTCAAAATTGAGAAATATTTTAAAAGCAATAGAAGTGGTTTATTTTCCTTTATACTGAGTTGCACTATCATTAATAAGAAAATACGCATACACAACATTTTTAAAGGAATTTATACTATTGAATAATTTTTAAGGCGCCGCCACCGTTATACAAAAAAAATCACATCAAGGTATTGCATTTCTATATCTACATATTGTATATCTTCTTGTTTTCAGCGCCCTTTGAGGTGATTTTTCACGAAAACGGCGCTATATAAATTAGCCAAATATTATTATTTGGTCAAAGTATTTTATAAAAAAAATTAAAAACTTCAACATAAATTGATGCCTCAACCATGGGAAGAGATATTTCGTAGATGCCTCAATGTTTTCAAGTTTAAGTTCTGAATTTGAAATAAAAATTCATGGCTTATTTCAAGGTTTTTGACCTTAAAACGACAGTTTTGCTGAGAACCGTGTGGTGTGAATATAGATTATGATGTATGATGTTGATCCAGTCAACGCGCCTATCTTTCTCAAATGTCAATAATAAATTGAGTCACGTCAAAGGGAAGAATAAATTTTCCCAAAATTCTTGTCGAACCAAATCGTTTTTTTACACGGGGATTTTTTTAGATTTTTTGTTAGAGAGTAGGTTCTACGAGTACATTGACGTATTTTGGAGAACGCACATCGTAATATTTATGTTCGAAAAACTGGAGCGATGATTTTTACGTTAAAACCGAGACTTCTTTTACTTTTTAAAACAATATTTTATTAGCATTTAGCTTACAAAGGTACATTGAGCGGCGAAGTTCGTAGGATTTTTATTTTGGCATCCACATAATTTTATCAGTAAAAATGTTTGTCGAATATAAAATACAAACATGAACATTACAATTCCCAATTTGAGAGCAATTCGAGTATGGGTACCGCCGCCCCGGGAACCATTTATTGGATAGCCAACACCTCTGCCACAGTTCACACCTCAAGTGTTTTGCTACGTTTGGTGACTTAGCAGGGGTGCCCGGGTTCATGGGGTGAGGTTTTGTCTTGGTCTTGGTGGCAGATACGTCTGCCCACCAAGACACAGTTTTAGAAAGACCTTTTGATCTCCCCTGCAGGACTCTCTCGGAACATCGCCATCGCATCGCAGTGAGTTGGATTTATACGTCCGGTACTCCTAGACACAGTGCCTCAAAATTCCTACCCGTCCCCCATACCTTTTTCCTTTCCGGAACTACGTCTCTTTCTTTTTCTATAATATCCTCCACAATGCATTCCCAAAGATGACATAGTCCCCGAGGGGAATTATTTTATTCAGGGCCTCCTGTGGGGAGCTAATGTAAAGAAATATAAATTTTAATGTTAGAATATTTTGTGGATTCATGTTATTGATATTCATAAATATTATGAATCACTTGAATAACGTGATATAGCAGAATTCTTGCAACTATCGATCCTAAAATTTTATTTCCCAATTCAGATCAGCACAACATTAAAGCTTGAACTAAATATCAAAATAAAAATTACAATGTTATTGCACTTTTCATGTTTCGATTCCTTTACTATTTTTTTCTCATTCATCCGGTCTTTTTCTTGAATAACTTGGCATACTCTCGGAATCGTGGGTAGGTATTTAAATGTTTTATAGGAAAAACAAATAAATATTGAAAAAAGATGTGTAGATACTCACGGAAACCAGGAAGCGCTAGAAAGGAAATGTCAGACCAACAGACGAACGATGCCCGCAAAACAAAACATCTTGTGTAAATAAAGAGGGAAAAGTTTTTATGCTAATTCTAATTTTGATCCGACATTATGTCTTAATGGAATTTGGTTAGAATAAATAAAATTAATTGAAGTAATCATGGCTTAACTTTTCAAGGAATTGCTTGTATAATAAGCTTTGTTTTAAATCGTTTTCCTTTGCGTTAAGAGGGAATAACTAGACAACATCGGAATTATATTATTTTTAAATCAAATTTTAGACAAATTCACTCTTTTCCACAAAAAATTAAAAATTGGTTTTGAAAGACTGTTCTTTTACCTATTTATTTATAATTTTGAGAAAGTACTTATGTTTATATTTTTTTCAATAAGATTTTACTGTAGGTCATTGGCAGATTTGTTAAATTTTCAAACAAACTTTGGATTATACAACACACATTTCAAATCATGTAATCATGCAATTAAATAAATCAATACATTTATCAGGGAAAGCTATGATTCAGAATTTTAGTTTTAGTTTAAATAAAATCATTTAAAAAAAGATCCGCACTCGTGTTTTGCGACGAAAATACTTCAGTTTGTCTGTTCATTTACGGTTTTACAAACTTATAAATTTCAGATTTTATTACATTCTTATTTTGCTTAGACATTATTGAAAAATTATAAATACTTATGATCAAGAAATAATCACAACAAGTATATAATTTAAATTCTTTTATCATCACGCATTTTAGCATTTTTGAGTGTAGGTATAAATTAAGGCAAATTTTGAATGAAATAAAATCGATATTGAGTTAGCAAAATATATTTTAAAAAGCTGGTACGAAGAATAATTAATCTTTCTCATTGAATCCGCTCTTCATGATAGTATGAACATCTTTCGGCGAAATAATTATGAATTCTCGGCCGCTGATTTGTAATGGTCCTGGATTTATGTAGTTGATATGTAAAAATGTCATGTTTTATAAATAATACAATCGGTGTTAACAAAATGAATAATTTTTTTATTACTGTGACGATCCACGATTACGGTACCGTGGCGGCATAAAAGAGGCAATAAACATACATTCCGTCTCACAATAATGCTGCAGCTCTTTCAAATGAGATTACACAACGTAAGTAGGTCTGTTTCCTCCAAAAGAAAAAAAGTGAAAATTTTCTTACATCTGTCTCACACACCGCACCGTAACCAATCTCCGAAGACCTCTACAATACTACTGACGATAATTTTGAAAGCATGGAATATAGTTAACAAGAAGAGTGAAGTTATAGGTGAATTCAAAAAAGTCAAAAACGTCAAACGTCAATGCTCTGATGGTTTTGCTTTTATTCTTAAACGTATAATCCTGCAGATTGTTCTTACACAATAAATACAGTAGTCTAAAATGAGACAAACGGTGAAATGGTATGTCTGCACTCCCTCCCCTTCCCAAAACTAACATACATTCATTATCATACATCTCTTTCACACGTATAAAGAAAATGAAAAGCAATTCCCGTCTCCGTAGTGGAGCCGTAATGTGTTTGTTGCCTCCAAAGGAAAAATAGTAGTACTTTGGAGGAAACAGACACACGTATATTGTATGTCTCATCTTTTATTTCACTATTATTTAATGTGTACGAAAGAGCTACAGCATTATTAGGATAAATAACGTACGTTTTATGATTTTTTATGCCGTCACAGTACCGTAATCGTTACGATACCGAAAGCGCTCAACGACTGATGTTTTATAATTTCGTTATTCACAATATATGAACAATTAAGTTTTTATTATGAAATGTTCTTGACCAAATACTTTTCATGGATTTGCCACTGTGACATTTGAGAACTAGACTCTGCCATTTTATACTGGGAAGCAAGCGACTGTTAAAAATAAATTTTATATAAATACTGAAAAACTTTAATAAAACCTGTTCCACTTTTTTTGGTAAAGTTTATGAAAAATCTGTTTGATATATTATCTCATATCTGCGATCTTTAGAAAACGGTCGTAAATGGAAAGCGTTGCCAGGGCTTTTCGCTGAGTTTTTCATGAAGACAGTGACCTCCCTCTCGTTTTGAAGGTCAAATGCACAAATTTTCATGAATATCTCGGAATAAAACTGTAGATGTGTTTAAAAATCAAATCCGTAAGCTCACCCGCCACAGGGCACACACACACTGTCACTCTCTTTTATATTAAATTATAGAAGCTGGAGTGAGCTGTACGTAATTAGCTACAAATAAATAAATTATTAAACTGATATTCCTATGTCGTTGAACCCTATAGTTCACAGCTGACAGACAAAAATTGACAGATTGACATGGGTTGCTTCTCTGACTTTTTCTATGAAAAGCTCAGCTGTGAAATGACTTACCAAAGTTTGTGTCTGCTCCCGCCTTTTTGTCATTTAGTTTGGGAAAATAAACAGTTACTCTCACTATTCTGTTGTCAATGAATTTACGCAGTATTGCATTAATCAGTGAAGATTTTGCTGGAGGTATATTTAAAGTTAATACAAATTTTTCACTCTCCTATCGTTAAATTTATGCAAATATGATATTTTCCTCTTTTAAGAAATTCATTACCATTATAAAGTTTTCTTATGAAAAACATTCCAAATAAATTCAGCGGAATTTACAGGTTGCACGCGATTCACAGAAACTCTTTTTACTTACTCTTTTTATCTAGAATACGAACAAATTGCTTACAAACTAACCTTTGTGTGATCTTTAGAAATGCTAAGATACTTATGGGCTCATACACCATACAACCTATTCATTATTCATGTAAGTCTACATTTTGTTTGCTTATAAAAGTATTCATGAATTGTTAGATTGAAATTGTGGCCGAAGTGAAAATTGCCAGAGATTTTTTTAATCCAAATTACATTCGTTGTGATTTATATAAATTGAATTTGTCAGACTGATACATGTAAATTTCTTTCAACGCTTCCATTTACGTAAATTAAATTTTTTTTAAATTATATATGCCGCGGTCGTTCAGATACTTAAAAATATTTAGATAGCAAATGTAAGAGTTTTTTTAAAGTGTTTCGTTAAAAGGTATACTCGTTTTAATTACTTATAGTATTTTACACGAAAACGTTTTCACGAAAAGTTTTTTAAAATTATGAAAAAATGTATCATTATTGTATATATCATTATTAACGGTCAACCGTCATTAGCAGTAAGTTGGTATTTATTTTATTTCTTATTATTTTTAATTGATAAACTAACGTTTAAACAAGATTTTTATGCATAGCACAAAGGTAGATAACAAATATTATAATCAGTAATTATCAGCCTGAAACACTCATCTACATTGAAAAAATCTTCCAAGAAAAGATACTGGCCGCCAACGGGAATTAAACCCGTGTCCCTCTGATTGTTACAATTCTCTTGTTCTCTTGTTATCAGTGTTTCAGGCTGATAATTATTGATTATAATATTTTTTATTTTATTTCTAATTATTTAGTTACCAAGCCGGGTTTTGGTGTATGTCATATCATCTACCCTGATAATTAATATTGCAAGGCTATCCAAAGCGTTGTCGCAAGATGAAGGAGGAAGCGAAACATTGCTTTGTGGCCAAAAAGTTGTGAAAAATCGCAGAACTGTGCGATAAATGAGCCCTTGCCCGGAAAAATGTTGTATCCAACGATATTCATGTTCCGAGAAAAATAGAAAAAAATAAACCATTTAGGTTTCATAAGATTTAATATTTAAAACACAATAAACATACAGTTCTAAAGAGTTTTTAATGAATAGTCGTGAAGAAAGGCAATTTAATTAGAGTTTATTACTAAAATTTATGCTAGTAAAAAAGTTGTATAAAAAATTTTTAAAAACAACGTTATTCCATAAAAAAAATTTTTTTACTCCTCGTACCACACAGAAAGCAGTATGCTCTTCTTAAATAAATTTACAGACGTCATTGATGCATTTTAGCTTAAAAAACAAAACAAAAAACGATAAGAATAAATTAAACCAATTAAGTTCGAGATATTGTCATGAGATCAACTTACAACATTATTCCAAAAAACTATTTCAACGGCTAAAAAGCAGCCTTAATAATATTTTTTCTAAAGAAAATACTACTTTTCTGCATTCTCCAAATTCTTGTTTTTGAAGTCTTTCTATTTGAAGAGATTGTTTTTTCCGTTTATTCTCATGAATAAAACAACGAATTGTACAACGTACTTCCACAAACCAACCTTTAAAAAGCTGCCTCAGGGCTAAAAAAAATTACCATAATTCCAACCTTAAAAGATGCATATTAATATGCCCAACTTTAATTAACCAATAAATCAACATTGATAGTTTTGTTGGATAGAAAATTATTCTGGGCAAGAGCTTAAATATAAATATAAACATCATTGATGTGTTACAAGCACTTTGAACACACTTCTGCATGCTGACAAATAAAGTAAACGCTCGTTGTATTTATAAGTCACCAAAATTTTCCTGTTTAGAACAAATCAGGCATCAGATATCACAATTCAGGTTAGGAGACGTTATATTTGGCGTGACTTATAGAAATTCAAATCCGGAGACAAATCAAAGTAAAATACATCTGATACAAAAGATGTTGCGGCTAGAAACAATTCATTTTATTGTCCTGTTCTGCCTTTGATACCACGTGACTCCACATTTACAAAATACATCTAAAACAGACGTTATTGCTTAGAATCTATCCACTTTAATGTCCTGTTGTGCCTTTGATACCAGATTGCGTCATATAAACATAAAAATAAAGATATGACGTAAATAATTCAACGTAAAATTCACTACAATAATTCTAAAAAAAATTTCAATGTTTGACTGGACATAGAATAAGTAAGAGTTTTGTTTTGTGATATTTTCCTTCGCTGTTAGGGGCTTTTAGGAGATTAAACATTAAATTTATCTTAAAAACATAATACGATGCTTCTTAACAACAAACACATCATTAATTGACATTTACCAAAATATTGTTATTTTTTTTTTTTAATTCTTAGAACTTCATTTAATATTTTAAATTAAATTTGATAAATTTTTTATCAACTTTTGCAAGTATTTTAATGTTTATTTTTGTTACAGCTGTTTCGGTTTGCAAAACCATTTTCAAACTATCAGTTAATTATACTAAAATACTCGCAGAACTTGATTAAAAACATTGTCAAATTAAATCATTAGAAAATATCAAGATTATGCGGGACTAGCTGGTTCCCGGCATGCGTTGCAATGCCATATTCAAATAAACACATTTTTCTCCCGGAATCACCTTCCCGTGCGTCCCCGTTCCCCTCCCGCGTCTAATACTTTCTTACGTTTCTAATACTTATTTTTTTAAACTCGTGATATCTTTCGAATGGTATATCCGAATTGAATAATTTAAAAAGTTGCATAAAGGTATTAAAGCATTCTTGGATATGAGGTAATTTATTTTGATAAGGACTAAAACCAAGATTCAAATAAATAACCTTTTCAAGCGGCTACATTTTATTTAAATTTTTTAAATAAAATAACACTTATTGTGGCATAACTATAATAGTTAGACATATGCTGCCGCAACACTTTTTGTAAATAATGATGTGTTCTGCAAAGTCGTTGTACATTATTTTATTCTATCATCAATAGTTTTTGCAGCGCACGCGATGTAAGGAATATTTTAGGTATTTTTTTTACACCTTGGGTTACATTATTGGAGTTTTAGTAAGGATCCCTATCTTTTTTGAAAATAAAATATAGCTTATGACACCTGGGGATAGTGTAGCTTCTCAACAATGAAAGAATTTTTGAAATCAGTTTTGTAGTTTTGGAGCCTATTCAATGCAAACAAACAAACAAACAAATCTTTCCTCTTTATGTATATAGTGTATAGTAGATTAACTGTAACAATAAAACACACCTCAAAAGATCAGTTTCGAGGGAGTGGCAAAAAAGAAAGAAAAACGTTAATTTTCTAGATTCAATTTGAAGAACCATTTGGATGACCAACACCCCTGCCATAGGTCACCCCAAGTGTTTTGGTACTAGGCGACTTGGCATAGGTACCCGGAATCATGGGATAAGGAATATTTAGGTCTTGGACGCGTATGCGTTTATACCTACTGCTGGCGGATTGGGAGAGATTGGTTGAGGGAGACCTTTTATACTCTCGAAATATTGCCTTGCACCGAAGTGAGAGGGATGGATTCATATATCCATCATTCCTTGACACATTGACCCCAAATGCGTAACCATCCCTCATAGCTTTTTTCTTCACAGAACTTCATCTTCTTCCTTTCCTTAAAAAAACCTTCCACACAGCATGTCCAAAGATGAAACAGGCAATGGAGAAGTTTTTTTCCCTCAATGCCTCATGTGTAGAGCTAATTAAAAAAAAAAACTAACTTACGGCGGGCTGGCTCTGGAAAAATGAAAGCATCATTGCAGCTTCATGATGATACATCATATTATAGATATGTATTCTATAACCAGAAAAATATGTTAAGGACTTCATACAATAATGAAAACAATATTGCGAATAAAAACTAAGTCGATAAAATGAATTCGTTTAACATTTACCGCTTTAAGCCCCGAATCCGAAATGATTCGCCCGATTTGGTTTTTATACTGGTTTTAAAGTAGGTTAAATGCTGTATTTTTGATTTTCCGTGGTTTGGATTGGAATTTAAATAAACTTAATCACAACACACAACATTAAAATAGCGGTCTGTTCATAGGCGAACGACTAAAATGTTATGCCAATTTAATTTGATAAACAAGAATTTTTATTTAGCAAATCTGGTTTTTCAAGGCCGGAAAAAATCTTTTAAAGCTTTATTTTGATTAACTACACAAATAAATCAATGAATGAGCTGCGTGTAGTAAAGTTGAGAAATCAATAAACATTTTTTAAATTCAAGGTGAGAATCCGGAATACCTATAACATAATCATACCTGGATTCGCTACTTAACTCACATGCTTAATTTGTTGTTGACTGTATAAATATTTTCCGCTTTGACCTAATGTTCAATCATTTATCATTTTCATGCAACTATGATGTGACACCATATGCACGTTGCAGAATATGAATAAGTTACATTAAGTAGACGTCCTAGCTTATTATGAACTATAGGGATTAATCATCGAGTGTATAGGCTTGGGCTCAATTCTCCAACAGCGATCAAGAGTTATTTGTAATTCGTCATCTGCGAATGAAAAATTTCCCATCGCGTCGTCTCGACGAACTTTGTCGAATGTTCCATTCATACTAGTGGTTGACTGTCGAAGGATTGAAGAGATGATTTTATTGGCGGTATGTTTCTTATATTTTTGACTTTTCCACGGTTTGAATTTGAAATAACGAACGCATTTTCTTCGTAATGGATGGCACTTATTACTATAAAGCAAAAAAAACAAGTTATCACCCGCGGAATTTTACTTTACTACTGCTGATACCTGCAAAACGACATTGTAATATATTAATTATGAAGACAATTTTTATATTAAAAAAACTATCTACTCTCCAGCGAAACGTTCTCGTGCGTCTCAAAGCATCTCTTTCAGCTTGCTCACAATTAACTATGTATTGTATCCAACATCACCGATAAATCGACCATTATGGGAAATATTTTGTCCTTTACAGCATTTTAAATTTTCGTGACCTGTATTCAATGGCTGTCCTTCGACTTAAGGTTAGGATACGAAATATTGACAGTTTTGTCTGTGTCGATTGGTACGACCCACTCGTTATTCGAGTGGAATGACTTTTGATGTTTGGTGTCTGAATGTACCTTCGATGAGATTCAAGAATAGTAAAGCCGACCAATGCATGCACCTACGAATTGAGCCCCTGGTTACACAGTGCGAGCGGCTGATCTGATAGTACGAGTAGATAGCTACTATCATTATTTACTCGAATGTCGGTAATTCGATTCACCTCGATCAGTCATACGATGAGAGTTGCTGCCATGGTGCAAGCAAGTAGCTACTGCCCGAGACTGCTGACATTTTGACTGCTGAAACAAAACAAAACAGACGAACGCACGGCGCGTGGTTGAAAGGCCCGAGGTTTTGTTTTGTTAAATTTTCCTCCACTGTGAAACATTAAAGGTACAAAAATACTTCCAGAAATTCCAATTTCCACAATTTTGTCACAATTTTCTGTAAAAATATTCCGTATAAACATCTAAAAAGTGCAAAGATGAAAGAAAAGAATAAAAATAATTTATTATCTACATACTTATTCACTGTCGGCTGGCTGTGGAAAAACAAAACCATCCTTACTGCTCGCAATATGGTTAAAGCACGTTATATTGTAGATATTCATTTCATAAATAGAAAAATGTTTGGTAAAAATAAAAATTATGAACGACGTTACGTTAAAGACAAAGACCCTTTATTTAAAAACATGTTCTGCGTTGTAATTATTACTACGCGTGACAGGTGTTTCGCCTTATTAAGGCATTATCAATCATTATCAAGGCGAAATAGCTGCCACGCATAATAAAAATTACATAGCAGAACTGGTTTGCTGTTGTAATTTGCACGGTTAACTCGCACACTGATTCGCACTGTTTAACCAGGGCAATAGTCGCAAGGAAAACAAACTTTCCTGGAAGTTTATAATTAATGCTTTACACAACACTCAACTAACTTAAAAGCTTTCTTTCTCTTCAGATGGTTGAATACACTTATGTGGCGCAATATAGAGTATTGATCCCTCGTCCAGTTTACTAATAATGATATTCGACTCATTTATGTAGCGCAATTTTTGTGAAACCTAACCACATTGCAAGTACTGATTGGTAGGTACCATATTGAAATACCTATATTCTTCTTACTTAAAATATTGATTTTACCGTTGAATTGACGTAAACCGACCAAGCTTACGGTTAGAATGAATATTATTCAAAGAATTGAGATATATTAATATTAAAACTGTTTTACGTCTACGGTACACATTTTAAAGACGTCCGAATTAACATCGAACCGTTATAAGTTCCAACACATCTTAATGGTAGGTACTTCTTTTTAAAATGTGTGTCTACGAATCCACATTAACAAAATACATGTTTTACTTAATTTCACTCTTTTTATTATTTGGGAAACACTACGGCTGAGGGAAATTTCTCCCCAAGGAACTGAAAATAGTAATAATCAAGCTATTTGTAAGGAAATTGACTTGTATTGCTAGGTAAGTATTTTAGTAAGTTTCTTTAACTTCTTTTCTCCAATTTTTGCTCCTTAACGGAGCTAAAGTTATGCAGTAAAAATAACTTTTATTTTTAGAGGAACTTGCAAAATAAACACTACAAGAAAAATGAATTCATGAATATTAGAGAACTCCCAAGTCAGGCATATCTCTTTGAATTCCTTTTCTCCGTGAGTTCGAATATTCAACTACTAAGAGCAATAACAACAAAAATATAGTAATACTTTGGTATTGAGTTAAATTGTTTTTTTTTTAAATTATGCAATACGCCCCATGAGCAATGATTGAATAATCATTTATTACGGTTTGTTATCCTAACAATATAATTTACGATAAACCGATTATAACGCATAGTATTTAATAATCCTAGCTTTCCGTCCTCAAACTAGCTTAACACATAATAAATCGTGTGTAGGTAGGTTGGATAAGCGTTAGGCAACATATTGTTTTTGAAAATATGTTATCTGTGGTTGTAATGAATAAAATAAAATGAAGATAGACACTTCGTTAATCTCAGAAACGAATTATTGAATTTGCCAAAAATCTTCAAAGTTAATAATATAAAACTCAACTTGTGATATGAAAAAAATTTGACTTATTTACTTACTACTTAATATTTAATCATTATGATTGAAACCAAAGGACCAGATTCGAAGTTTGAAATTTGCTTACTTTTTGTTGCTTAACGCTCCATTTAAAAAAATAAATATTTGTTTGTTTTCAATACAATACGTTAATATCAAAAGTTCTTAATAGCTTAACCGAACGTATTGTATTGTGTAATATATATTGTGTAAAACCTTCGCTAGTTATACAGAAATCTCTGTGCAACATTATTGTTTAAAAGATAACACGATTATGTTTTTTTAAAGAATTATTTCCACAAAAGAACACAAAAACATATTTTTTTTTTACTTTGGTCAAACTATAATAATATTATGCAAGTGTATGTAGTACCGTAGTACGCCCTTATACTAAATTTATTATTACCTGCCCACGACGAGTTTTTGGTGAAATTTTAAATTTTCGAAATAATTTAATAATTCGTCAAAATATTCTAGTTCTGCTCATAGAATTTCATATCGTGGTTCAAATTAGGTATATACCTTATCTGAAATTAAAAACAACTGATTTCAATTTTGAAAATGACCTAAACCTCATCGTACCAAAATTCACGCGGACAAACAAACGCGTACAAACGAAATTACTTAGTATGATTGATAATGAAAAATAAAACTTTACAACTTGTCTCTAGTTAGTTACCTAATTGAATACAACTAAGTAGTTTGGTCTACCTCTAACAAAATTTATAAATAACATTGATCAAATAAAAAAATAAAAAATAACCGTTTTCATTTTATTATTCAAACCCCCCTGGAACGCACTTAATTCTTCCTATTTAATACAAAAAAATGTACATTATAAGATGATCGTGGGTGTAGTAAATGATGTTACTTTCTTATTTAAAACACTCCAAAATAGATTTTTCCGAACTCCTCCAACCCATAAACCTATACGTACCCGCAAAAACAACACAAAATAATACTCTTTTCCACTGCAGTATATCTAAACGCAACTATATTGCTCATTTCCTGATGCAGCGCAGCGGTTTGATACTACGGAAAACCAATTCCTAGGTGATTTAAATTTTAAAATCTACTCCGACCCTATTCTTGGGCGATTAAACAGAGGCCGAGAACTCAAATTTCATCGAAAGACGGTCTTGCGATTGTACCCTTGCAAATGTACAGGGCGGTTCCGATTAGAATGATTAATTATTCTCCGTACCAGCATTTTAAAAGAATAACTCGATATAGATTTTATTTCAATAAGAATTTGCTTCGAATTTGTTAAAAAATGCTCCAATATGTGATGATAAAACTATTAAAATTATGTACTCTTTGTAATTATTTTTTGATCAAAAGCATTCATAATTTTTCATAACGTCAAAGCAAAATAAAAATTAAAATATATTTTTTTTTTTATATATTTTAGTTTCTAAGACCGTAAATAAATAAACAAACTGAAGTATTTTCATTACAAAATAAGTATAAGTGCTCTGATCTTTTTTAAAAGATTTTATTTGAGCAAAAATTAAAATTCTGAAAAGTAAGTTTCCTAAATAATTTATCGACTTTTTTTTCTGAATGTTTATATTATTCGAAATGTGTGTTGTCTGAACAACGACCCAATGACTTACGGAATAAACTTATTATACTAAAAATAAACATTTATTCTCAAAATTTAAAACATACCTTTACTAGATAAAATAACAATCTTTCTTATTTCTACTTTTTTGTGGAAAAAGGTCAAAATGTCTAGAATTTTATTTAAAAATGACATATTTCCGGTTGTGTCTGGTTATTCCCTTTTAAAAACAATCCCACGAACAAAATTGACCTGAAGACAAGGGAGTTAATAAAAGCTTCCAGTATTAGGAAAGAGGATCGATCTGGGCTTTTCGTTAAAGCCTCCAGAACTCCTGCCCTGTACGGTCTTCCAAAAATACATAAAAAGGATATCCCAATGAGACCGATTGTCAGTGCTATTGGTGCACCGACGTACAAACTTTCCCAATACCTTTCGAGATTGCTACAGATGCAAACTGGAAAAACTGAATCCTGGATTAAGGATTCTGCAGATCTGATCAGTAAGCTCAAAAGGGTTAAGACTGAGGAAGGAGATATCCTAGTCAGTTTTGACGTAGTATCCCTTTTCACAAATGTACCACTAGAAGACTCCAAGACAATGCTCAAGGAGATCTATGAGGAAGACATTTGCAAACTTTTTGAACACTGCCTCAAAACGGGATATTTTGCATTCCAGGATGAACTTTTTGAGCAAGTGGAAGGAGTTGCAATGGGCAGTCCGTTGTCGCCAGTACTAGCTAACTTTTTTATGGAGAAGTTTGAAGAAGTGGCACTCGACACAGCCTCGGCTGTTCCCAAGGTATGGTGGCGTTATGTCGATGATGTCTTCGCCATTTGGCCTCATGGAACAGAAAAATTAAACAAATTTCTGGATCATCTTAATTCACTCCACAGTAAAATTAAGTTCACAATGGAGCTGGAAAACGACGATAAAATCCTACCTTTTCTAGATGTGGAGGTGATGCGAAAAGAAGATGGTAATCTAGGACATACAGTATTTAGAAAACCAACGCATACAAATCGGTATCTACATGCCGATTCGCACCACCACCCAGCGCAGAAGAGAGGACTTATCCATACTTTGGTGACTCGAGCGACCAGAATATGTGAAGAAACAAAACTTGGAGCAGAACTTATAAAGCTGACCGATGCTCTGGAGCGCAACGGTTACCCGGCAAGTCAGACAAGGCAAATTATAAGAGCCAAATCTACACCAAACGAAGACAGAGTTGAACAAGAGTCAAAAGCCTGTGCTTTCCTGCCTTTCGTTCACAATGTGACAGACAGAATTGCCAGGCTGTTGAGAAAAGAAAGCATCAAGACTGTCTTCGGAACCACTACTAAAATCCACGACCTACTGAGGTCTGCAAAGACTAAGTTTCCTCTGGAAGCAGATGGAGTGTATAAACTCAGCTGTTCTGGATGTGACAAAGTTTATGTAGGCCAAACAGAGCGGACGATTTCCAAAAGGATAGCTGAACATTTTCGTGCTTGTAAACTCGGCCACCCTGATAAATCGGCAATCGCCGAGCACTTAATTGAGACCGGCCATTACTTTGGATTCGTTCCTGAGGTCCTGGGAAGACCCAAAACTTACAGATCACGCCTGATTACGGAGGCAATTGAAATCTACAAAAATCCAATTAATATTAATAGAGACGACGGAGCTAAGCTCAACAGCTCTTGGTATCCGGTAATTGACGGCTACACCAAAGCTAAACGCAAAAAAAATACCATGTCTAAGTATACTGTAATACCATATAATAATACAATATAAAGGTATAAAACCTTTTTTGCTTATATTGGCTTCTTTCGATTTAACCACTTGAACTCTGTTGTCTAATTCTAGAATAACGATGGCGCCACTTTCGTCGGAAATTCTCACATGGACGGACCCCAGGCTAACGTAAATACTGCGCTTTCACTAAAATCGCAGTTCCCTTTCTCCTGAAATACCTACCAGCTCGTAGTGAATTGAAGCTGGCGACACGGTATCGCTTCCAAGTAAATAATCACACACTCTACACTAACAATTACACATCGTCGGATCTACCGGATCTGCCCTGATGATGGACACTGCAACGCTGTCCGAAACGTCGGCTATAGTAGGAGGTAGCGCAACACGGCATAACACCCCAAAAACAAACAACGAAAATGCTTTTGGCCGTGAAAATCTAAAAACTTATCTTGTTCAGACTGGTTTATTTCTTGTTTGTGTAAAAGCAATTTATCGACGATAATGGAAAACTTAATGCTTAAATACTGCATCACAGTATCGTATTTTCTATTTCTCTTCATTAATTTCCTCGCAGTTCTCTCGGTAGATTGAAACTAAAATAATTACAAATAGTAATTAAAAGCTCCGTTAATGTGTAGGTTACTTGTATATTATACAAGTGAATAAAACTTATTGTCTGGTGGAACGAAAGTAATCGGAATTGTGTTCTTAAAACGGAACACCTCTTGTAAACTAGAATTTTCTTTCAGATCGAGCATTGCCGGGTACCAATACTTCTTATTTGCACGCTTACCAAGCCCGGACCTTGTATTATAGAATCGTTGTTCAACAGCTGATCGCAGTTTCGATTACGATAATCAGGCAACCAAAATAATGACCCATTTAAGCTAACGCAAAGCAATCCAAAATACAGCTTGTTCAGTTCCTATTACATTGGCAGTTGTTTCAATGATGTTTATTTATACTAACGGAAACTATCCCGAACTAACCCAATTTATTAAATTGACAGTTGTTGTCCATAGAGCAAAACATTTCGCTCTGTGTGGTGTCATACATTAATAAATATTATTGCGAACTATTCAAAACCAATCGTCTCTAATGTTTCAAATGAATAACAAAATTGAAAATAACTAAATACCCTAGAATAAATAAATTATTCGATTCAATTAACTGATTTATGAACATTGTTTGCCAACACTAACTATAATAATTACCTTAGAATTATTCAATCAGCATTCCAATTCAAGTAGGTATACTGCTATGTATTTCAAGGTTTATTTTAGTTCTGTGAAGTTAGTTCAGTTTACGGTTGAGGTATATTTGGTAAGATATTATTATAATATAGGCTGTAGTAGATTCGGAGGCACTAGGTTAATAGAACTAAACTACAGGGGCTCGGTGGAAGTTCGGTTTGCGCTGTAGGAAATTGAGAAAGCAAGCAATATCAACTAGTTTGCATAACTTTTGCATGAAACTAGAGGATGCAAGAAATTTAGAAAGCGGTGCACAGTAAGGCAGACTGCGTAATTGAATCAATTTGTTATGATATTGTTGGGATGCTGTTGTGATTTTGCTGTGCTTTTGTTTGGTTTGAGCTAAAGTTTAGACAGTGCACTTCCGATGATAACGTAGAAGTTGGAAAATAACTGAATTTGCATGAGAAGGTATATTTCCGTTTTTGAATACTACATAAGAGTCTCAACTATTCGCAACCGCCTATAGCCCCAGTGAGACTATAACATTCCCAATTGGGGCATGTTGTGAAACTGAAGGTACTGGGGATAGGAATAAAATGTGAAAGAGAAGATATGGAGTATCTGGCTATTTAGATCTGATAATATAACACATCTAAAACCATTTCAAGCAACGTTTTAATCCTGAAGGTTGGTATTACACCAGGCGATATTGAGATCTTCCACTGTGGAACTTGCCAAATATGCCTTATTGTATTTTAATGATTAAACTGTAAAATAACACAATCCAATAAAATAATATTTTTTTGTCCGAGTTAAGTCTTCCCCACAGGAAAAACTAAACCCTTCCAAACACTTTTCCACAAATTATCATCTAGTCAATCTACACTATGTAATAATAATAATAATAATATAATATATATATTTATTGGATAATTTATGGACCGCCGTTTTTGTGAAAAATCACCTCAAGGGCGCTGTACAATTTATTCATAATTCTTAGGTTCTATTTTAATATTTACAAATGGATACAGAAACATACTTACCTGCAGGTCACTTCAGATAAACACTTTAATTAGAAAGTTTGTGCTTGGAGAAGATACGGCTTTGCAGGCGGAGGGATTATATTTAAAACACTGGACATTGCATTGCTACCCCATCACTATAAGTATTACATTTTAAAAGATTAGTGGCAAAAGTGGAGTTGATAATATCAAAATATGTATTTTAAAAGACTGGAGAATTTAGAACTCTTTAGGGCTGGATAATGTTACTGAAATGACCTTTAAAAACGCTTACAAATAGTTTTTTTTTACTTTTTTTTTTTTTTTTTTCTCTACATTTTTAGGTTAGTTATTTACAGTGTCGCGGGCATTGAATGTGAAGGTGAAAGAATTTGAGTTTATGGATACGTTTAGCTCTAAATTCTGCCGAGTCTGTGATCGTTCTTAAGTCATGTGGCAGTCCATTCCATGCTTTAGGTCCCGACACTCCGAAAGCGCGCTCACCGAAATTAGTATCTGGTGTGCGCTTTGGTTCCTTTAACCTTCCAACAGCTGATGACGCTGCTGACCTTAGGGTTGACTGTCGAGAATTTGAATGTTCTGGAATACACAATTCCGATAAGTATGCCGGAGCCATTCCGTTAAGGGACTTAAATACCATCCAGCAGAGCTTGAACTGGATTCTTTCAGGACATTTGAGCCAGTGAAGATTTTTGAGATGCTCTGAAATATGGGAATATTTAGATACGCCGGTGATAAGTCTTGCCGCAGCGTTGAAAACGGATTGTAATTTGTTGATTTGATATTTTGGAAGACTTGCATGTATTCCGTTGCAATAATCTAAACGTGAAACAACATACGAATTGACTAGTAATTGGTAGTTGGTAGATTTCTCCTTACTGCTTTAATTTGCCTTAATTGAAAGAACCCCGTGCTTACGGTTCTGTTCACTTGAGTTTTAAGGGAAAAATTCAGCGTCCAGATTGACACCCAGTAGTTTTATACACGTCTTTGGAGTGATGTCGCTTCCTAAAATGGTTATTGGGGAGTTATCAATGTTATGCTGACGTCTGCTTGTGGCGGTCCAGAGAAACTCAGTCTTTGACGGATTTAGTTTCAATCTATTTGAGGTCATCCAGCGGGTAATTGCTTCTAGACACTCAATTATGCGAGTTTTAAGACTGTCTACTTAATGTAAGTGCACTATATAAGTAAAATAAATATAAAACAATACAAGAACAACATGTAAATCTACCAGAGACCAAATGGAAAAATAATTCACCGACTCCAGATATTTTCATATCAGCGGGTTCGGCTTGGTAGAACTCCTAACTGGACCGATAAATCCTACTGATCCCTCAATATACATATTTAAAAAATCTTTCATAATCTTACATGTATTTAAAATGACTTATGAGTTATTTTTATAATATTATCTATTTATTTATTTTATTTAATTTATTTGAGCCCGCGTTATTCATGTTGCTAGTCGAGAGCCTTACCCCTAACAGTGGAGGCTTTTGTTTGCTTTATAAGAGCAAAATATTATGTAATGTATATTTATGAAAATTGGGTTGATAAAATTTAAATCTGTCATATTTAACCACTAAAGAGAAAATCTACAGAAGAATGTAATGGCAGCGTTCGTGCGCCTGAAATAAGTTTTCGTTCCTTACTTTTAGTGAAATTGGAATAAAGGTGAATATAAAAAATATTTTTAGATCTAGATAAAATCAATTGCAATGGCCTGTCTGCGGCCAAGAACTTGGAAAGTCTCTTGAAAATTGGCGACATCAGTTTCCTTTAAAGTCGGCGTAAATCACAGTTTTTAGGATTACCTGTCAATTGATCAAATTTCCGGGTCGCTCCGATCAAAATATTTGTACATCCGTTCTGTTATATAAAATGTTTTGTGTTTTGGGGTCCATTATTCTTCATCTTTGTGGTGTTTTGAATTAACCACCCAAAATCACAAGCTTTTTTACAAGTTATTTCAAATATTGAATGGTTAAGCCAATAGCAATTTGTACTAAACTTACTAACTGACTAACCCTCACGCCATTTTACTGCAGGGGTAGGCGAGAGGACGGACCACCAAACAACTCGGTCTTGGCACACACTCCTTGCCTCGTTCACATTCATACATTGCCTCATACATGCTCTTTTATTGTTCTGACTCTTGAAATGGCCCAACCCAAGTATATGATTCAATTGGTCATGTCATGTCTTCATCAGTCGGCTCCGATTTCTTCTGCCATTGTTTTCTGATTTTGTACTTTGTTTTTATAAATGTTGTGATGTGATGTGCGTCTTATATATCGGATGATAAAGACGATATCGTCCTAAATCTTTTTTTAAATTTTTTTTTTTTTTTCCCGGAGAGCTTCTCGTTGTAATTTACGAATATACTTTGTGTTTGAGAAATGTACTAGAGTCGAAAAAAAATCGCTTGCGGCGTTCTCTTGAATGCTGCAAGAACCTATTATTGCGTCTCCAAGTTACATTAAATCAGCCAGGTCTCAAGAAAAAAAAGTTTGGAAACCCCAGCTTTGGGACCACATTACATTACGTTGATTCTTGCGGTCGAGTACTTTAGGCGCATAAGATCTTATATTTTAACAACCGTATTCTCAAAAACTTTAACTTTGACGCAATAAAATTTTTCCACCCACCAGTGTGTGACCAAAAAATCAATATTTACAAACATAATCTCCGAGGCAGGTAGCGCGGCTCGGGAACCATTTATTGGATCACCAACACCCCTGCCATTGGTCATCCCAAATGGCTCCCTACGTATGGTGACTTAGCAGGGTTACCCAATTTCATTACGTGAGGTTTGTCTAAGTCATGATGGCGAATGCGTTTGCCTACCTACTGGATCGGGCAGATCTGGAGAGACTTGTTGAGGAAGATTAAGCCTACTAGACCTCCAGACTCTCTCGAAATGTCGCCTTGCACCATAGTGGGAGGGATGGATTCACACGTCCGTCACTCCTAAACATATTGACCTCCTAGATTTCACACCTCTCATACCTTTTTCCTTCACAGAACTTCCCCTCCTTCTTTTCCTTATAAAGACCCTCTACACGAGATTCCGTAGATCACCCGTATAGAGCAATAGCTCTTCTTGTAATAATTTTAAAAAATAAATTATATAATGTTTTTACTTTGATGAGTAGGTACCTGTTAAGTGTTTTTTCATCTCTCCTGATCCTGATAATTAGTTTAGTGTTTCAGAAACTTCCTTGTTCATTCTACGTCAATCCTTCACCGTTCCACGCGATAAATAAATGAATAGTAATTACGCTGTAATTGTAGGAAACATTTTCACCGATAACACGATGGGAAGTGGAAAGGTATCATCAATAAAAGGGTTATATTTGGAGTGAAACCAGAACGTAACATCGATGGTGGGTATAAAATCGCCCATGTCAGAAAAGCTTACACGTTGTTCATTTCCCGCCATACGTATAATTGACAACGGAAATTGGAGCTGTTAAACACTAATGATGGAAACGTTGATGGATTTCAATGAGAAAAAAAAACATATCTTCACATAAATTCTTCCTATAAATATGATGTTTATTAGTTTCGAACGAAAAACTTTGTTTTTGCGTACATTAAAATCATCGTCTTATTAAAGCTTTATAATAAAAATTGAAAAATAGCTTTCAAAAACATTTTGGTGCATAAGAACAAACAATTTCTTTTCTGAGCTGTACCTACCTACAATTTGAATCTTATCTTGCTACATATATAATGATGTTTCACACGAAAGTTTGTTTTAAATTGGTGGGTTTTTATATTTTTCTGACTTAAAATAACAATCATTGTTAGGACTCGTTCGTAATTTCGACAGCTCGGCTGTGAAATGATTTACTGACCTCTGCGTTTCTTCCCTCCTACAATATGGGTCTCTTCAAGACCACCTCTTTTTAAAATAACCCTCTTCAAAGCACAGCACCATCAAAGATGACATAGGCCAATAGATGAGAGAAATTATTTTCCTCAGAGTCTCTTACATCAACTAACAATCATCAAATATGAGAATGGGTCATTTTTGCAAACCATTCAACAGTTCGGCCGTGGCACTATTTACCGACCGCTGCGTTTCTTCTCTCCTACAATATAGGTCGCATCCAGACCAAAGTTCACTCCTTCCTCTCCTTAAAAAATACCCTCCACACAGCATCCTCAACGATGACAGATTGATGAGGGGAATTATTTTCCTCAGAGCCTCGTGCATCAACTAACGATCATCAAATATAAAAACGGATCATTTTTGCGACTCATTATTGAGTTCAATAGCTCGGCTGTAAAAAGATTTTCTGAGAGTGAGTGGGGAAAAAGGAGTGAACATGGGTCTCTCTAAGACTCATATTCACTCCTTTTTCTCCAAAAGACCCTTCACATATCATACCCAAAGATGACATAGTTTGATAGATGAGGGTAATTATTTTCCTCCGGTCCTCCTGCGTGGAGTTGAATGTAAAAAATAATAAAAAAAACAAATCGGAAATTAAATAATGACAATCCGCCAAACGGTTGAGCTAATATTCTGATCGTAATTAACCAAAAACCATAAACCATGGTTAAATTTGATGAAAATCATAAGAAAAAATACAGTTAATAGTATTCAGCCGAAGCTGAAAATGATAGCTAAATTCATGGATCTGAAATTCACTTGATTTTACCCGAGTGATAAATTATTTCTGGTGTGATATTCCTACGTACAACGTTTTCCCCATTTACTTCGCTAAAACGTGGTAGCCAATCGTGAAATCAGGCAGATCATGATGCGCCTAGCCACATCGTGAAATGGCGGCAGATCGTGATGTGCCTGAGGCGCAGCATGATCTGCCTGATTTTACGATTGGCCTGCGACATCTACACCGTGTTCTTTTCTTCCCAGGTTTATGGTTAATAAATTCGTTTATTATTTATTTACATTTTTAAACTGAATTTAAATTAAGTCCCATTAAACTGATTGACATCAGTTTGTCAACGGGTATTTTTGACTTTTTTTTAAAATTGAGACAGGTACATAAAATATATTTACACATTATCACATTATATATAGGTATATAAATAAAAACATATATTTTGGAAAAAAAAATGTTAATAAAGTTTATGAGAAATAAAGAACAGAGAAAAATTAATGAAAGAAAAAGAAAACAAAGGAAAAAAATAATAACGGAAAAAACATTAAAACGAAAAGCGGAAAAACAGAGATAAGGACCAAAAGATCTTTCATTTAATTATTTTTTTAACGTACCATTCCTTCTGAAACTGAATTCACAGCTTTTTATTGAGTTGGGTAACACGTTTTTAATTATTGGAACCAGGTATTCTAGAGTTTTTTGACCTTATTTATTTAGGCATCTGGGAATAATAAGTCCATTGTTCGCAGTTAGTCTTGTATTATGAACATGAACCACTAGTTTATTATATTCAGGTTGAGATGATTGCTGACACCCAATTTTAAAAATATTCAATTCATAATTTAATAAATTAACTGTTATTTACTCTTAATGGACGAATAATTCTGCTGATTTAATACCCTTAACAAAATGTTTGTTTCAAACCATTTCCACAATTTAAAATCCAAAAATACATCCTGGGATTGTTTTCCCTTGATATTGACTTACTTTTGCTAAATAAATACTAACAGTTTATCAATACAAGTACCTGTATAATATTGTGTTTAGTGCCTCTTACTTATTATTAACTCCATTGAAATAAATTACACGAAGAGGTATCTCCTGCACAGAAGTATTGAAAATCCGATTATTCTTTTGTTATCTGTTAACCTAGCTCCTAATTCAACTTTTTTTTCCTCCAAAGTGCTGAAGTTACATCGTTCTTACAGAAATAAATATTTCAGTCAAGTGAAGGCACGTTATATTAATAGTGAGATAATTTTAAAGTTTCTTTCAGAGAATTTAAAAAAATGGATTTAGCACTTTCAATTATTTATATTTGTAAAAAATTTATTACGGTAAGTAGAATTTTCTATTTTTTTTTCGTTTGAAACAAACACTTTTTCAAAATTAATTAAAATTAAAAGAAATGTTTTCAAATTTTCTTAACAGTGCACCCAAGATTTATTTAACATTCTGAAGATGCTCGTTGTGATGTGAAACCGGTCGAGTCAATTGAAAAAAAGATTAAAATATTTTTGTTATCAAAAATTCATGTGAATACAAAATTACAAATAAAATATTGTTGTGTCTCTGAATATCCAACATTATTACAAAGTCAGATGTTTTGGGTATCTAATATATAAGATATAAGTGAGTTCGAGGTTCGTGTGGTAACTAGTTGATTTATTAGGTTATCTTTAATATTACAATGAATATTAAACTGAACAGTCGTTCTTACTAGACTAGGCTCTACGTAGTTCTTCCGCTCCCGCTGGAGGACTGGAGTTGCCCGCCCAACTCGTAGATGCCTTCGGAATCATCGTAACCGTTCGTACCTAAGACACGAACAACGATAGATAGTACTCTTTAGAAATCATACCTAACTGCCATTTGTTGGGATATAGCAAAACTTCCTATTACAACCATGCTATCGACATCTATTTAAAGAAGCTGAAACTACATGAATAGCCAATACACTACAAATATAATAACTAATAAAAAGGTGTAAAAGAGTCCACACTATTAAGTAGTCCAGAAAATCAATAAAAATGAGAGATTTCTTAGAGCGCAATCGGTACAGTAAAATCGCAGTTCGGTGCGAATCGCAAATAAAATTGGTTGTGAGGTGCAACGATGTACTTCAAAATAGATTATTGTTACACGGGTTGTAAGCCACTGAGGGTAAAGGTCAAATGAAAAAGGTTATCCCCTAAGGAACCTTAAAAAAGAATATCTCCCAGTCACTTAAAGGGTTACTCCAAGGCGACACGGTATTGGTTCCATTTTCCGAATCGTTCGGTGTCTCCTTTTGGATTTAATAAACCGAAGATGATGAAATCAAAATATCGGGCAACCCTGTGTTTGACACTTGATATTTAGTTATGAAGAACAGCTGCGCGGCCTTTCCGATACAAAATCTAAATTTGAATTTGCAGCAAAAATACCTAACTGAATAATTATTTTTGTTTATTGGTCTTCAAAGAATTAAATGTTGCATGATTATAGAGCAACTACCGAATTTTTTGAAAGTTAATTATAATTATTAAAAAACAATTTTGCTTTACTTAAATTTTTTCCTTGCATTTATCGTTTCTCTACCTTCCTTTCTTTATTTAAACTTCAGTGCATTAATTAATCAAAATCTTTACTAAAATTTCATTGAATGGTTGAAAAGCATGAAGGCGTATAATTTTTTTTTTGTTTCTTTTGATTTTTTTTTTCTCTTCTCTATGTTCATATTATTCTTAAATATATTATTTACATTTATAAGCAACTTCTTGTATCTACCATCTAAACTTTAATATATTATCCACCAAATGTAATTTCAAAGTAAAAGTCAATATAATTAATAGACAAAACTATACTTAGGTACATGAAATAAATCGGCTCATTTTGACTGTCCTAAAACGGGTAAATTTCCTAATTGGACAGCCAAAGATCATTGTAATACGCAATATGTAATGTTTAAAAAAAAATTAATAAAAGAACTTACCTACAGTTAATATGTATATGTATGTAATGAAAACCTCGGGCATTTCTTTATGTAGAAATTTTAATTTATAAACATATAAAAAAATTGTGCAATAACGTTATTTAGTATTTTGGTTTGTAATTTAAATTGCACAACGACTCATATCAAATTGCCTTTAAACATAATTTTTTTTTAAATTTTATATTTCTTCATATTTATATGTTTTCTTTTTATATTTTTTGGTATCTAAAAAATAATTGCAAAATTATCTCTGACATCATGGAAAAATGATTTCTTTAATTACATATACTTTCACAAATAAATAAAGTAACACATAGCCGTACTAGAAATTTGCCATACCCTAGTAAGTATTTTGGCCTCATATCCAAATTAACATTTTGTATGAAAAGGTCTGCGCGCTAGTGCGCAGCCATTCCTCTTAACAAGTCTTAATTAATATGAAATGTGAAAGTGGCGACAACTTTTCATGTAGTGTTGGAACGTGTACGTTGTACGTGTTGGTAGCAATACCTATATAAATTATTTACGGTTTTAAGAATTTATAGGTCATTCCGAATGCAAGTAAAATAAAATTTTGAATTCCTTTTAAAATGAAATATTTTTTCTTCTTTATTTTGAAAAAGGTTGAAAGTGCAATTTCTCTTTTGCGTGTTAGGACTTGTCAACTTTTGTAAAACTACACTATTTTCCATGTGAATCTAAATGATTGTTAGGTACAAAAACCTGACAGTGATTTAACTCGATTCTGGCTCTTCTGGCGATGTGCCGTAATTTTTACTATAATTATGGAACCACTTTCTTCAATATGATTTTATGTTTTTTTGTCAATTTACGAGGCTTCAACAGAAAAAATATGTTTACCTTACGTGGTGATGGCATTATAGTATTAAGTAATAAATATTTCACAACTACTAATGGCTCTGCATGGCTTTCTATCGATGTCTGATTTCTAACTGAGGGACAATCTACATAAAGTCCGAATAATTTAATCCGAGGCCGCTATCACAGGCTTTTGATACGTCCCCAAATTACCAACGTAAGCAATAATAGGAAGACTCACTAGGTTAGTTAGTAGTTAATTATCATGTCTGATTACGCCGGATCGGCATATAGTGCGAACTCCATGAAAAGGTATGCTACGTTTTATTCGCTTTTACAATATTTTTGTCAATCTAATTTTTTTCAATTCTTAGGCTGAGATTAACTATAGGTAACGTGTTATTTATCAAACCAATTCTCACCAAGAAAGTATTTTGTATTTCTTAGGTATTAACTATACAACAATTTATAGAAATTTTGTTTTGAAGAGTTTTAATTTTCAATGTATATTTATTACATAATTTTAAATTTTCTGCGACCGGTTTCGATACATCCGATGACACGAATGTGTCGAAACTGGTCGCAAAAAATTTAAAATTAAAGGAACAAATGTATACTGAAAATTAAAATTCTGCAAAACAAAAAGTTTTCTAAGGTATTTTAAATCGATGGTTCGCCTTAATATTTTCACAACACGCAGGGTCTTAAAATGGTCCAATTAGATACACGTGTAAGCGGAATTTTTAAATTTTTAATGAAGGCCAATAATTAAGCCTAGACCTTTCCCACTGATATGTTATTCAGTTGACAACGTACAAAATGTAGATCTGGCATCGGTAATTTAAATAATAAACATAAGTATTCAAAAAAATTGTAGACAGCCTTCAGAAATAACCTTAAAGCCAGTTGGGACTGGTCTTTTTTGTTATTGTAAGGATTGACATTCTAACAAATAAAAAAATTTTTCGATGAAATTATTATATATAGGTTATTTATTATATTGGCATTAGCCGACCGATTTTTGGCCTGAATAATTCAGGTCAACAATAATTATTATCAGGTACACGTATGTTTCGAACATATTCGTATCTCTCTAGGGTTCAACCAACAACTAAAATCATTTCATTTCCAAAGTGTGAAAAGTTATTCACAACGCCGAAAAATGTTCTACGAGTCGAGAAATAATTAATGATCGAATAAATTTAAATTATAAAATTTTATCACATCTTCATTCCCATGGGGCTGATGACATTGTTTGGAAAACTTGTATTTTGCGAAAATATCGGGGAATATGAAAATTGAAATCCTCTGGGGATGTTGTTTTGTGTTGAGATATTTCCTTTTTTCAGCATTTCTCGATCCAATGCTAAACAGAGTCCTTCTCAGGATTTTTTTAGGGGATGCACGAAATATTGCTTAAGGATATTGGCGTGTGGAATCACAAAACCAAGACAGAAAACCTAGAAATCACGTTCATTTTTCTTAATATTTTGAAGATCTTTTGTAAAGACTTTCTGTTAAAATATTTATTTGCATTCATATAATGACATAAATAACTTACCACGAGCGATTACGAATGTCTTTTTAATATGAATTCTGCACATACGCAATAAGGTTAAGTTGTCAGGCTAAGGGTAGTGCATAAAAAGAAGGAGATGGAAAAGGAAGGTGACGAAGTACCTGCCTAAGCAAATCTATTATATAAAACACAAGTAAATGCATTTCAAGAAAAGTTACAATTCTGAATGGCGGTCTTTCACTAAGGCGATACTGAGGGTATCTTGAATTCTGGAACGTTCGTCAAATATATATACAGTATATTATAAATACTTAAAAAGTCAAATTTTCTTGCTTACGCCGAGATTTGAACCTGACGGCCTTACCCCTCGACTATGGAAACTAAACAAAACATTCCTTAGTCTTACAATATTCCTTAATGATTCTTGGATGTTGGAACCTCTATTTTATTAAGATACCGTTTATTAGGTTTGGAAAGTATAGTTCGGTCAAAAATTTGATAGTATAATTATTGAAGTGAACACTTCTATAGCACTATTGTGATTTAAAACTCGATGAAACGAAACATAGCAACACTAAAAAGAGACAAACACACACACATCTATAGGATTTAGCCTGCGAGAGAATGAGATAGTGTAATCGATCTTTTCTTTGCGCGGTGCTTCGAAGACTATCGGTCTTCTATTTACGCGGTGCTTCGAAGCCTCCCCACTCTTGTTTACTTTAGTTTTCTGAAGAGTTTACTTCTACCGCGTGTATTTGCACACTCTGATTTTTTAAATATATTTATCACTTAAAACAATGAACGGAAACTTGATTTATTTATTTATCAACAAATTCTGCACATGATTTTCATAAAATAATACGCTTCTTTCGACTTCCAAACCAATACGTATTTTTGTCCTATTGCAAACAATCCAGCATGAATTATTACAGGTCATGTATATTTTGGAAACCACAATGATATAACATGGTCCAACATGTCATTCCTATACTTCAATCAAACTGATTGCTGGTAGCGGTTTATGAAGAGAGGTGAAGTAAGAGAGAATCAGGAGAGCCGTACACATTGACCACATCAAACCACCAATTGGTCTAACTTGGCTCTGCCAAATATGTAGGGTTTCTAAACTATTTACTTTTCTTCATACATGAATACTTCGATATTAGAAATTATTGCATGGAGATTACCTACATATTGTGCGTGGCGATTATCTTTTGGTCTATTATGTAGGTACGTAAAATGAGTGTTCTTTTTAATTATCTTGAGCTTGTTTAGATACATAAAGGATGGCTTGTTTAAAAAAAATTTGAGCAATCCATAAAATGATTCAAGTTAATTTTCACGTTTTGAGAAAGTTCTATTCAAGTTATGTTACTATTCCAGTTTAATAAAGCAACTGGCCTAAATGATATAATAACAGAACTTGAAAAATAATATTTGATAAATTGTTCAAATTTTTTGAAACAACCCGTCTAAAGATTTATTTTTTTGCAGAAATTCACGTGTGACAAAGTCATCAAATGGTCACAACGCCTATTTTGTTTTTTTTTGACAGTTGAAATTTTCACGTTTAATTCCGAATCTACTAAGACCGTTTCAACTTTTGTTTGAATTATAATTAGCAGAAAGTACAACTATCATGTTTTTAAGCCTGTCAGCTTTTTGAAATTTTAAAGAAAGCTGAAACAAACCTAGGATCGAAGTTGAACGGGGACCTTTCGAATGTCAAAAAACAAAATGGCACTGAATGATCATGACAAAATTACATTTGAATTTCTGCGAAACAACTAGACATAAGAAAGTGAGTATACTATGTATGCAGTTAATAATTGAAAATCACAGGATCCTTTCACTTATTAAAACTGCATTTTTTTATCAAAGCAGCAGATTATGTATGTTGAAAAAAATACATTTTTTTTACTTATCAGAAGTTGCATTCCTTGTTCACAATTCTCAGGAGTGGAATCTAAATATTATATTTTTCTTTCACAATGAACGGCGATTTCTTGCTTGACTGTCAGCAACACCTGCAATGAACATTCCATAGAATTCTCCAGTTATTATATTATGGATGCAACGAAACATGAAGGCTTTACGGCATAAGTCATAACGATTTACCTCTTGCATTGCATTTGGGAATAAAGTTTGTCGATAGTCGACAGTAGACGATGAAAATAAGTTCCATAAGGGCCATAGAAAGCCTTTAAGGGATATTCTAAAGCTTTCCAGTTGATAATGACCCAATTAAAGTTTGAGAAGCTTAAGTAGGCGGTATTACGGAACGAAGCTGGGAAAGTTGATTTATAAGAATTTCATGTTACTCCGTAAAATTCTTTACGAACAAAACATTGGAAATGTTAAGAAGGTAGTTTTACAGCGTGAATGTTCAGCAAAGATGTACTTCGCGTGTTTTTTTTTGTATTCAGTAAACTTTAAGCCAATAGTGAAAAATATTCAGGGTATTTTGTAATACATGCAATTTGTTTTACGCGTAGGTTCATAAAATCCTCATTTTAATTATAAGTTAATATTAGGCAGGTTGTTTTTGGTCGTTTCTTTATGAAGTTGTAGAAATCTAGACATTTAAGGCGGCTTCCTCATGGGCCGGTAAGGAATCGACATAAACCGAACACCATGTACACAAGAGTGGACTGCACGCCGCTACCTAACGCTAACTTTGGGTACCCACTACAAAATAATATGATTTCTTTGTGTGTTTCTTTTCTATATCGATTATTGACGCTGTATAATGCATTATTTTTAGTGCGTGATATAATAATATCCTAAAACTTCCGGATAACTAAAACCTTGTTATATCAAAACATTCATTTTCGTTTAGTGTTTTTTGTTGTTTTAGAGAAAAAAACGAAATTTATTTGAACGTGTACGGGCTCGAATAAAAATCCAAGAGAGAGAACGCAATCTTCTTGGACTTTCAGTTTAATCTTGTAAGATCTTGGTTGTTAAATTTTGGTAGCAAAACAACGGAACGTTCTTTTATGATACCTTGTCACACTATAATGCTTCTACTACAAAGTAAAAACTGAAGGAGCTCTGAACATTGTCCCTGCTAAATCGAATTCCTTAAAAGTGAAGCTCTATTTCTTTTTTTTTTGTCTAGCCATGTTGAATAAAAGCTCATATTGTTGGTAGACATTTTAATTAAAGCACTTCAAATGAAGAAAATGCTGACTGAAATGTAGAGAATGCTGAAAAATAGTGCGAAAAAAAACCAATGAATTATTACTGAGTCATTAACATGGGTGGCATCCATAGAAACGAAGTTGAAAAATTATGAAATGTTTAAACTTTCTTATGGTCTTGGTAAAACAATTTAACCCCTCAGGCCTCGTACCTATTTTGTTGGAAGGTCAAATTATTTCCACTTTGCAACAAAATCCAAATAAGTGGAATATTTTTTAATGAATCCGAAAATAAAAATAAAACTTTTTGAAAGGTGGTGAAACACGCTCCAATTTTTTTTTCGAATTAAACGTATAATTTTTGAAACATAAAACTCTTCAATGCAAACTTAAAAATAGTTTTCAAAATGGCTCACCTTCATTATTTTTCTTAAATTACTGATATTGAAAAAAAACACAATTACTAGGTTAATCTATACACATATATAAAATCAAAATAAGTTTGTTTCTGGGTTTGTACATATGTGAGATGCCTATGCGTTACTAAACCATTCATCCGATTGCAATGAAACTTTGAGGATTTGATGTGCGCATGCCCGCAATTGTTTCAATATACAATAGTAAGTTCTGGCATCATGAAATTATGCATTGCTAACAATGGTAACCGTTCGTCCGATTGCGATGAAACTTTGGGGATTTGATGTGTGCAGTGTGCATGTCGGCGATGTTTACTATAGGTATATAAAAGTGAGTTCTGAGTGAGGAGTGTATTCATGAAATTATGCAAGGCTAACAGTTCATCCGTTTACTATGAAACTTTGAGCACTTGATGTGTGCATGCCCGCGATGTTTACTATATATAATAATGAGTTCTGGCGTCATGAAAATTCGTTGCTAAACCGTTCATCCGATTGCGAGAAAGCTTTGGTGAGTTGTTGTGAGCACGCCCGCGAATGTTTCTATAAAGATATACTGGTGAGCTCTGGAATAAGAAAATGTGTGTAAAAAAATTTGATTATATAGTACGCGAGCTGTTTGAAAACTGAATGTACCAGGACAAAATGTATGGAATGTGGTAGGGGGGAGGGGAATTCAGGAGGGGGGAGGGAAACTCAGGAGGGGGGTTCGCGGGAAGCGGAAGAGGAGGGTGGGAAGAGGGAAGGTGGAGAAGGCGGAATGGGAACACGAGAGTGGAAGGGGATCCGTGAGAGGAAGGGGAGGCGGAAGGGGAATAGGACGAATGGGAAAAAATAAGCAGAGCGAACGGTTGTCTTTATAAAATAGCAGCGCAACGCATGCCGGGAACTCACTATTGTATTGAAATGCCTATGTCAGAATTTGGTAAATTGAACTATATAAAAGAAAGTTCCTATTCTAAAATCCTAAATAATAATAAAAATGGAGCGACAGATCGACGCGATTTTTTTTTACGAGATAATTGGAGGACTGGGAAATGACATAGGCTTCTTTTTATCCTAGAAAAACATTTCAATTCCGTGGGAAAAAACTTTATATTGTAATTTACCCCTAATACCATGCGAGTGAAGCCACGGGTAAAAGCTATGTTTTATAAACGGTATCGTAAACCCATTTCTTTCTCATTTCATGTAAAAATAAAACAAAAAATTCTATTGATTAATTTATTTTTTATAATTTGTGGTGATGAACTTTGATTTCATAAAGGTATACATTTAAATTGTTTTGCGGTTAAATTTTAATTTCAATGTAAAGTTTAATTTCAATGTTTTTTCTTTCTAAAAGAGTAAAGATCATATTTCTAACCATGATAGTAAGGGAGACATAACGATTTCCATGAGACCTATATACGTTGTTTCGAAAACTGAATAAATTAGCCTGAGGGGTTAAGTAATCAATCATATTGTAGTAATCAGACCAGCCTCATTTGGATCAGTTGAAATTTATCGTACAATATAATTGTTGCCTGTTCCGGCTGAAGAGATGATAGTTTTGTTTTTATCCAGTTCTGAACTTTTTTTAAGTATCTTAACAATGTTACTGAATATTTTCACGTGAGAAAAAAAAATGGGTGTGTTATATAAAGCCAATCTTATTTAATTCATGTAGAAGCATTTGCCTTTTCATAATTTCAAAAGATTCTTTTAGAAAAAGGGGTCATAAAAACACATCCAATGAATATTTCAGGTAAGTATCTCCCTCGAGCATACATATTATTGAAGAACGTGTTATGTCAATTTTCCGGCCGCATTTATCGACTTTCATGTCACTGCTTGGCTTTATGGGTCGTAAAAACCTACATAAGCACTTGTAAGAAAATACTAGTTGGGTAATAGAGATAGATACAAGCTTTTTTCATTTAGAAAGTTTCATTACTTTAACACCTTTGCCCAAGTTTTAATTTGTTTTATTGTTATTTTATAACTCAAATCAAACAACTTTTTCCCACTTCTATACGAAGAAGTTTTTTAGCCTTTACTTTCATTACCTACTCCGTTCTTCGTTGATTACGTAAAGAGTTGTTTATGGATAAATACCCATCTCGTACAAGACCTCACTCAGAGCCTCATATAGTCTGAGCCTCCGTCAACAGGGTCAGGTTCTCCCATAGCCGCTGTGCCCACATGATGCATAGGTGGGGCCTTGGAGAGTTGGCGATGTGTGAATGCGGTACGGTGCACAACACTAGACGTGTGATCAACGAATTCCCGCTCCATTCATTCCCCACAGGAATTGATTAGGTCCACAGAGCAACGTCTGAGGCCCTAGATTGGCTCACAGACCTAAATGGTTTTGCTCTGATCCCCCCACCAGATGAAAGAATAATTGATAAATAAGCTATAAACATCGACCTTTACTCATAAAGAAAAATACATTTGTTTGAATATCTATCATTGTAAATTAGTTTGGGATTATTCAATTGATTTCGTCTTATTTACATATTTAAACGTTGAACAGAAATTCTCTGTCTGATGCAATATTTTCAATTTGGTTGATTAAAACTTTGTCAGTAATTCTGATGAAACAACATACGGAACGTGCTTCAGTAAAAACAACTTTTTAACATCCTTTTTATGATTTTCTTGGAAACAAGAATAAGCATTTGACATTCATCGTGAACAGTTGGAGTAATAATAATTTTCAAGTAATTTAATTTTAGAGCGGTCAATAAAATCTCAAGATTGCTTTTTATCATTGAGTTAACCCTAACTAAGCGTGATAATGTTCGAAGAAATAAACAAACAAAACAAACTTTAATTAGGATATTACGAGCAGGATTCTTTTTGCATTACTGGTCCATTTATTTGAACCCCTGGCTTTTCATAAAGCGTTTTGGTATGAAAATATAATTGAATTTTCTTTAAATGGTATCATTACGATTCGTTTACTGTGATGGTTTATTTTAAATTTGTTTCGCTTTCGTTTATTTTTCCTTTGGATCTGTAATAATTATAATTTTTCTGATGAAAGATTGCATACTTTAGCGATATCGTTATATATTTTAAGCGCAATGATACTTTCTGGAGTTTATCTAATTCAATGTAATAATTTATTCCAAAACTCAGGAAATTGGGAGGCGGGTATCGGTACCGCCAGGAACCAGTTATTGCATAACCAACACTTCTGCCATAGGTCATCTCAAGTTTTAAGCTTTGTTTGGTGATTTAGTAGGAGTGCCCCGGTATATACGGTAGGTGAAGTTACTCATCCCTCAAATGCTTTATGATTATAAATAGAATAACAATATTATACATCAAAACTTAAAACAAATAACTTTCATGTTAATTTCATATACGATTTCAAATAAGTTTAACGAATTTATTAATGTTTGTTGTTTATTTATTTTCTGTAAACTTTTCGTTTTTAGTGATGAAGGGTTTTACCGGCCGGCAGATGATATATGGATGAAAGTGTAGGTATTATAAACTACGTATACATAAATATATATTATAAAAATGAATGTTTCTTTTGTCCCTTATAATTTCCTAGACCATTCGTCCATTTGCGATGAAACTTTAATGAGTTGTTGTGCACACGCAGCAAAGTTTTCTGTATACAATGGAGAGGCCTGGAGTTATGAAATTTGTTTAAATTTTTGAAATAGTTAGCGCGCAATTGAAAATTTGAGTGATTTATATATTTTAGCGGCAGTGAGGGGAGGAGGTAGGGGAAGAGAAATTCAATAATAGGGAGGGAAATGAATGAGTGCGGTGTTCGCGGGAGGGGGAATGATGGAGGGGGTAGGAAGGTGGGGAAGGTAAAGGGGAAGGGGGCAGGGGAAGGGAACGCGGGCCGTGGAGGGGTGGAAGGCGATGGAGGAGCAAAGGGAGGGATTGCAGAGGAAATATAGTAGCGGTAGTAGATAGCAGTGGTTAAATCCATGCTTTTTACATGGACAGCTATATGTGGTCTGCTCACGCGTCAGAAAACCTTCCAACTTATTCTTATACACACCATACGGATAAACGAAATCAATTAATTTCTTTATTTGAGTGGCATTCAACGCATGCCGGGTATTTTTTTTTTTTTTTACAGTGAATACCGCACAAGAATTTCAACTGCTCCCGTCTGGAGCCAGTGAGACTATGGCATCCCTAATTGGGGTATGTTGTGAGGCTGAAGGTAGTGGGGAGGGGAAGGAGGTGGGGAAGAGGAAGGTTGGGAACTTGCTAGTGATATATAAAAAAAAAACCCAATGAAAAAGAGCATGAAGAGTTGAAAATAGGATACACCACCCATCCAGATTTTTATCTACCCTTCACATCTTTTTCGTTCCCAGAGCTCCTTTATTTCCTTTCATTTTTCCTTCCTCTTTCATTCTCAAAAATGACATAAGCCGTCAAAGATTATTCTATTTTCCTAAACAGGATATAAGGTGTCGTTATTTGGTGTTGTAAAACAACAATACCTACCATTGATTTTGTTATATTTTTTATTTTATTTGTGGTATTACTCATCTATGTCAACCTATGAAACAATGTAATATATTGAGGTAAGAGCACAGAAATCCAACGCAAAAACTTAAAAGATATAAATCATGGTTTTAAGAGTAGTAAAAATATGGCCCAGTTAAATTTGCTCCTGTCTACCGTAAACCAAGCAATTTTTCGCTCCCAGTATGTTCCGAAACACCTGGGTGGCATTTGAGTTTAGATTAATTGCACGAGTACTACAAATACCGCAAGCGCAATCACGTAAAATTGAAGCCTTTCACGTTGTAAGGCTTTTCGTGCAGAAGTACTTTATAAATGGTTCTCCTCTGATGCACTTCAGAAAAAATTGAACCGGTAAATTGAATCGGTTTAAATATAGGTTGTGCTGATAATCAGTGAAATCGAGTAAAAATGTATTATTTGCTAAGAATTTCTGAGTCAAATGTCACATAATTAAATACTTTGTGTGAGTTATATTATTATACTAGGGTATAGGGAAAACGATAAGGTAAGTTATTGATTTGAAGGTTTTTTATTTCTTTATATCCCAATGTATTCATATTCATGATTGTTATTGGTAAGTTTTCGGTTGACGAATGAAAATCTCAAAAGTGAGGAGAGTGTTATTTACGTAGATTATTTATCTATCTACGTCGCAATGGCGTAGATAGATAAATAATCTACGTCGTTGCGACGTATGTGAGACACAAGTAAAGGTATCTTGTTTTTCGCAAGGTAGCGCGCTGCCTATCTCAGTTAGCTCAGTTGCCGAGCATAGCTTGCACGGGGCGGCTCTGTCACCATGGTAAGTACAATAATTACGGAGAAATACGTAAATGTACCATTTGTTCGAAAGACTTGTGACTATATTTTGTGTAACTTTCGGACTTCTTCTTATAAATGTAATTTTGCAAAAAACTAAAACAAAAAATTTAAAAAATATATATACTTTTAGTTAAAACGACTGATTAGCGTTTGATAAAAAATAGTGATTTAGACATTAAATAAAACAGTATTTTTCATTTAAAAAAGACTTAACAGTTTTGATTTGTAAGGGAATTAAAACATTTTGTTATTTTTTTTAATTAAAATAATTTTTTAATAATAATTTTGTTTTTATTTACAGTACAAAGCCTACCTATAAACTTTTTCGTTATTTGTTTTTGGGGTGTTATGCCATGTTGCACTACCTCTTTCTTTATCCAATTCCATTCGGACAGCGTTGCAGTGTCCATTATCAGTGCAGATCCAGCAGATCCGACAGATCGAACAAACGTTGGCTAAAGAAGGAGGTTTTGCGACACGGCATTACACCCCAAAAATAAATAACCAAAATGCTTTTATGCCAAAAGATAATCTAAAAACGTATCTACCTTTAAACCATTTAAAAATGATAATATGTCAAATTTACACTTTTTTACTTCAGTGCGTCTTTAAGACGTATCATTGTCTTTAACGTATATCAAAATAAGATTATTTTTCTAGGGTTAAAATGCACAACTTTTTTACAATGAAAAAAATGGCAGTCGTTAAAAATCTCCACAACTTGCAGGTGAGAAACGTAGTGTATAAATTCTTGCCTATCTACATTTAAACTGTCGCGAAGATGTCAAAAAAATATTAAATTTGTTCCTTTTTTTAAAATACAATTGAAGAATTAAATCATACAGTGCCACCGGGGCTACGGGGTTACTATTCGGGGAATGCTGTGAAAGAGAAAAATAAGGTAAGCTCTTAAGCTGTAGTTCAGATTATGCATTAAATTTTCTCACCGATATCTGCTATTTTAGAACGACGCGACGTCCATATTCAATGGGATTATGTTTATGAATTATTTATATGAAAGCACCTTCAGAACCAAATATCAATCCAACGACCCCTTGTACCTTTGAACCTTTCATGTAACCTTTTGTGGGAAGTAAGAAATGTGTTTTATTACAGCATTTGAACTTACGGAGGGTAGTGAATAAACAGTACTTATTTACCCAATTTGCTACGAGCTTTGACAGAGAAAATATATCTACTTGATAAAATTATATTTACTTGATGATATTAGTAATCCTATTGTAGAGTAGTTTCTGACGGCCTCCGTGGCAGAGGGGTAAGAATCTCAACTGGCAATTTGAAGGTCGCGGGTATAAGGTATATTTGTAATTGGATGCATGTGCATTCAAAAATGTTCATAATTGAAATTTACTTTGTTACAGCATTTGAACTTGCGTCCATTTCTCTATATATGAAGATCTGAATATTTGGCAATGTTGCTTTGAGCTACGATAGGTAAATTTATCTGTATTTTTACAAGATTGTATTGTTACTTCATAGTGAAATGTATTAATACGTATGTATTAATGTATGCGTCTAAACAATAAAAATAATTACTATCTATACATATACTTGTACGTGCAATATTGTAAGTATTCGAAGCTAGTGACGTAAAACGTACGGATTTACATTTGAAAGTGATCAAAATATGTAATCATTTGAAGACAATAATAGTGACTCTCGAACGAAAATTTGAAACGGAAAAATCAAATAATGATTCGGTCATATCTGCCAATTGAACCCAGGATCTAAGCGTTGATAGGGCTCTGCTAGAGCAAAAGATAAGAGCCAATAAAAATATGCATTATGAAAATGAAGATAATGTTGGGGGTTCTTAATCGAAGCGTGATAAAGTTAAATATAACCGAAGGGGATCGAATTAGCTCAGTGGGTTTTAGTGCAGAGATCCAACAAGGTTATGTTTAGTTAAATTCCTAGATACTTCGTATTTTCGTTTCAGAGTCGCTAATATTGTTTTCAATGATTGAATTTTACGATTTGAGGTTTAAAGTTTCTTCGTTCTAACGTTTCGTTGGCATTGAAAATTTCTTTATATATGTATTTGAACTTATGTACCTACTCTGTACGTAATAATCAGTCTATTTGCACTGACACTGTTTGCCTATTCAGATACTAACTTACATAATAGTACAATGCTGCCAAAGTGGGTGGGACCACAGTGTTCTCCGTGAGGATCTCAAAGAGGATCCTGTGTTTATACTTGTGACAGAATACCACTTTTTAAAAATATGCAAATTCCTCAACACAGGTTCTCCTAGTGAGGTGTTCACCAAACTAAATTAAGCACTTAAGTATTAACCATTTGCATATAGTTGCTGATTATATTACAATCTTCTATCTACCATATTTTATATAATCAACATTTTTTGTGCTACTTTGTATGAGAATTGTTAAAAAAAGGTGAGTTTTTATTTTTCTAGAAAAATATTTATTTATTCATCAATATCTATTTTGTGCCCTTCAAAATAATCCCCCTCAAATAAAATATACTTGTGCTAGCGCTTTTTCCAATCCTCTTTGCCAAGCACTTCTGAGTAGCACTCTTTGGTATGGCCTTGAGCTCTTTCAGCGATGCGGTCTTTATGGCAAAACTCCGTTGTTTCGTAAGTTTTTTCAGTTTTGGGAACAGGAAAATGTCACAGGGGATCCAGTCCGATGAATACGGTAGCTGGGGTATGATTACAGTGTTTTTGGTCAAAAAATCACAAACAAGCAACGTTATGTGAGCAGGTATTATCGTGATGTAAAAGCCATGAACTGTTTTGCTACAAAAGCTTCATTGCTACACGTTTCATTCCCACAACATCTGAAAAAAATTCATGTCATGAGTCTACTGATATGCCAACATCCTCAACAACTTCTCTAATAGTGAATCGACGATTCTCGATGACAATTTTCTTCACTGCGTCAACGTTTTTATCGGTTGTTGACATACTGGGGCGTTCAGAGGGGGCATCGTCAATAACTTAATATGTTGGGGACGGTTCCATGATAATTGATCTGCCAACAATTGGCCACCCATTATACTTATATACAATATGAAGTCGGTGTATGGAAAATATGGTACAACTAATTACACAAAACACAACTAAGTGACCGCGAAGGGATGTGCAGAGATGATGTACCGCCGAATAATAAACTATAAAGCATATTTTCATTAAAATGTTTCAAGGAAAAATCTACTCGTCTATATTTCTACTGTATATACCAACGCATGAGTGCAAAAATCAACACTGTATATAAATTGGTTTGAAATTCATACAAACTTATATTTTTGAGATCAATTTTACGTTTGAGATTGGTAAATAATGCATAAAAAATTATAATTTTATAGTAAAATCATTTCAATTGGGGTGCCAACTGTCGGCGGATCAACTATCTGTGGATCAACTATCTGTGTCTACCAGCATAACAAAAAAACTACTTTCGAAAATCGAAAGTACTTAGCCGGCGAAATTTGAAAAGTCGCCATTTTTAACAAACTAGGTACACAATTTTCATGTTTAATACTTACAGTACTTGAAAACTGTGTGTACAAGCATAAAAATAAATAAAAATAAAATTTGACTTTATTGTTTCGAGCTTTGGCAAGGATATAATAGTTTCTACATAATATACTCGCAAAACGATAGTTATGGTATGAAGCTAGTGACTTATAACAGTTATAACGGATAGATTCACATTCAAAGGTGTTCATAATTCACGAATGCATTTTATGAATTGCAAGTTTAATGAGAAGGGTTCATTATTCCCTGAATGCGAGAGCGATCCATTGTTTGCACTGTTCGTACGTTGCGCAGCAGGCAGCAAGTCCTTTACTCTTTTCATATCCGCTGTGTCATGGAAATATATGCAAATCGTTGAGCCACCCTCGCGCTTGGCGATGAGATTCGTTGTACAAGATTAACAAAAAGAAACTTGGCTATTGAATTCTGTGTGGAAATTGAAAAGCGGTTATATTTACTATAAAGTTGCGAGTTATATGTTATATTTGAAAACCAAAGAAATATAATAGCTTTTATTCTGGTAGATATACATTCATCATTCATATCTAATAATAGATGACAATTCTTATAAGTAATAATTATAAGCCTGAAACACTCATTGAAAAAATCTCCCGAGGAAAGATACATGGTGCCGACGGGAGTTCAACCTGCGTCCTTCTGATTTCCGGTCAAATTCACTGTCGACTGATCTACGTCGGCTTATCTCCTGCCCGCCAAATAATTCAATATATACTAGTGTTTCATTCAACAATTACTGCTTATTACATTTTTCCACCTGCAAATAACCAACTTTATTTTTAGATGCGAAAGGCATTGTAAGTGCTAAATCTCCCACTAGATGGCGTATTTTTGGTTATATATATGAACTCGTCAAATATAAATTATTATTTTTAATTGATAAACTAATGTTTAAAACAAGATTTTTATGCATAGCACAAAGGGTCGGACTGAGACGCGATTTCGAGTCCCTTCTGCGGCATGTATCTTTTCTCGGGAGATTTTTTCAATGTAGATGAGTGTTTCAGGCTAATAATTATTACTTATAATAATTGCTATTCTTTGTGCCATGCATATAAAACTTGTCTTAAATAGTAGTTTATCAATTAAAAATAATAGTTAATAAAAGATGAATTTCGATAATTTTATTTTTCATTATTACGCAGTACTGAAATGAGATACACGATTGATTTAAAGTCAACATAATGTAGTTAACAGTAACAGTATAATTCCATTTATATTGAAGGTAGTTACACATTATTGCATAATAAAATGAAACGTATTGGTAATAAAAATGGAACATGGTTTTACTTCAGTCACAACACGTTCTAACTTCGGCCTCCGTTTTACAGTCGCGAAAGTTCCAACTGATGCTCTCTTGGGGCCTATTTACATGGGAATGCACATAGCATCCCCTTTATGTGGATGGTATGTGAAGGGTTCAGGTAAGGAAGAAAGTTCAGGAAAGGAAAAAAGTTTTAGGACAATTTGTCTAGGAGTGACGGACGGAATCCATCCCTCCAACTGCGGTGCAATTCGACGGGTCGAGAGAGATGGTTGGAGAGGATAGTGTTAGGTGTCCCTCAACCAATCTCTTCCGATCCAGCCCGCTATGCTGTAGATAGGCAAACGCACTGGCCACCCAGACCTAGACAATCCTTACCACCGTGAACCCGGGCAATCCTGTTAAGTCCCCAAACGTAGAGAACCACTTAAGGTGACCTATAGCAGGAGCGTTGATTATCCAATAAATATTTCCCTGGGCGGCTGTATCCGTACCAGCCTTCTAAATTGATATTCTACCCAATGACTAGTCAAATACCCTAAAAGAGGTCTTGGCATACCAACAAAACATTCTGTCCAAACAGTTGTATAAAAATGAAGGCCAAGGTGGAACCAATATTTTTTACTTATCATAAAACTGAATAATAACCGTGGAAACCACCGCTTTTTTTGTTTAACCGTTTGGACAGAATGTTCGTTATGTACTAAGATCGAAATGCCTCTGTATTTTGTTAATTCATTGGTTCTACCAAGTCAATAATAATATTAATAATTTAATTATCGTTAAAAGATTGACTTATGTACCCGTATATGAAGTAAGTGGAAGAGTGTGATGATTAGTGATGTATGTTTACGAGAGACGTAGAGTCTTTAGAAGTCGTAGTTGGTAGAAGAAAGAAGGTATGTAAGGCCAAAGCGTATCCATATTGTAATAGGGCTCTATGGTTTAAAAACTAAAATAAACACATAATCTTTTGTCCATATAAGATATTAAAAAATAATTACTAAATTATATTGTTAATCAACATTTAAGTGACCATTTTGTAGTACGTAGATACTAGGCCAAACAAATGTACCCTTAGGTTGTGAAACTTTATCAGTCTCAGCCCCCGAGGGGTGGCGGAGGAGTGTATGTATTGTATACAATATATGTACAAGAGTGGATTCAGTTGAACCAATATCCATTTTCTTGATTGTTTGGTTTGAGATACTTTATAGGAAAAAAAAACATTATTTTACTCTTTAATGCAAATGCAAATTTCTTCTTGTCTTCTTCAATCTTTGCAAATGCAAAGATTGAAGAAGACAAGGATAAAGACAATTATACGGCGTAAACTTTGTGGTGTATATTTTTAATTAAATAAAAACAAATAGCTTTCTTAAACACCATTGTTATCAAAATTATCAACATTTGTAGAGTGTTAATTTTATCCTGACGAAGAAACCTTTGGTTTCGAAACAGGCATTTTGTCATGGTTCATTTTTACATAAAATCGAAAAATTATTATCTTGCAAAATTGAAAATCCCAAAAAGAAAGGTAGTTTTTAATATTTCTCGTTTATTTTTACTTCCAATCCACTATTACCATCACCCCCATAGTCTTCATTAATCGGAATGCAGCGGTTTTAAATTGTTTTATTCTTATTTCAATACTTTAAAAGAGTTTGCAACTGCTCCAATTGAGTTGGACGACATCCCCTGTAGGGTTTGTTGGAGTTGTTGTAAGATTAAAGGCAGTTAAGGGGGGAACAAGATGGAGTAGATGATAGTTGGAAAGTATCTGGCTATTCAGATCTAGTCGCAAATTACTTTTAAAGCCATAGCAAGCAAATTTTCTGAATAGTGACCCTGAGTATGTCAATTAATTTGAGATATGCCGCAAACATAATTATATTATTTGAGTATTATATTTTTATATGAATCGAATACCATGTGTCGTGAAATTCGTAAAAATCATTTCTGTTTTTTACAATTATTTAGAATTTAAAATATTTTTTTAATTAAATACATTTTTTAAATTTATTAAAAAAAGTGCGAATTATTATTTAATACAATTTTGTTTAGTGAAATAAAACAGATGAACATTTTACTAAAATAGAGGGTAGGTAGTATTTTGTCTTGAATATAAAGATAGCAGCCAATAATATGTTCGTTAAGAAAATGAAGATAATGTTGGTAGTTCTTAGTCGAAGTATGATACAGTTAAAAGTGACCAAATTTGATATAGACACCTTAGCTCAGTTGGTAGAGCACTTGCCATGTAAGCAAAGGGTCCTAGATTCGAGTCCCACAGGTGCCAATATCTTTTTCTGATTTTTCTGTCTCCACATTTATGATTGAGTTTCGCTAATATTGGCTTCATTCAATTAAATATATAAAAAAAATATATATTTTAGAAATGGGAAATGTTATCGTTTGTTTATTCTACACTATTTTTAATAAAGTGCCAAAATGTTTCAAGTTTTACAATACATTTATTTAACACGCAAGTTATGGGGTGAATCGAGGAACTTTAAATCATTTCGTAGAGCAAGTAAGTTGACTACGTGTTTACGGCCATGCGTGATCTCACGGTGTCAGAGGTCGGCACTAGATAGCACTACCGAAGGCTGTACGGTGTAGGCTCCGTAGGGTAGAAACACGCTTTGGCACGTGCTATCGGAGGGTATATCTGATGAAGGGATACTAAGGGATGATAAGCAAACGGGGACATTACTATGTTATATGAGGAAACTTATAATCTGATAAATGATTATGTGTTGAATATAATATGATTATGTGAGAGAGTATTGGAAAAAGCATTGTTTGATTTATCTCTTATATACATAGTAGGTTAGGTTCACAAATATGATTTATGTGCTAATTTGTCATTGATAGTGATGTTTTCTAAACTGGTTTAGTGTCGTTTACCGGTAGATCGACCACGTAGAAATATTGCGTGTGGGGTAATGGAAATGGTTGAAAGTCTAATATTATAATATATATATATATATAAATTTGTTTATATATTTTTTTTACATTAGCTCTATACAGGAGGTCCTGAGGAAAATAACTTCCCTCTGGGCCTATGTCATCTTAGGGGATGCTTTACTGGGAAGGAAAAGAGTATGAGGGATGGGTAGGAATCTGGTGGTCAATGTGTTCAGGAGTGACGAACGAATCCACCCTTTCAACTGCGGTGCAAGATGATGGGTTGAAAGAGTCTGGCTGTAGAGATCAAAAGGCCTCCCTTAACCAGTCTATAGGTGGACAGACACATCCGCCGCCAAGACCTAGAAAAATCAAACGCTCGTGAGTAAACGTCTTACTATTATACTGTGTTTGTACACGACGCCGACGCTACGCGTCGATAGGCTTAGCTCACGACTGACAGTGCGGTTAAGGTGCTACGTGAGTTGCATGCGCATCAGAGTTATTATATTAAATACAACAAATTGTCTTCCCTGCTAGACTTACTTGATAACGGATTAATTCTACGTATATAATTATTCTATGTTTATTTCACTAGAAATCAGCATCAGGCTACTTGTGGTTGCGTCACAGTCACGTAGCTTGTAATTAAATCCATGACGAAGGACTGTCTTTTGTCGCGCTGGTTCTTATAAAGTTAACAGTAGTACCACTGTTCTACGAACACTTTGGAGGATTATTCTTCAAATGGCCTTAATATTATTACACCTGTCGTACAATACCAAAGTTCACTGCTCTCCAGGGAGTTACGAGTATCGAACATATTTCATGTTGGTTGGCTCTGGCACGATTGTGACATTGTCATATTTTATTGGGACCGAACCAATATATTACGTTATTTTTAATTGTTAATGCGTTAAAAAAACGTATCCGTTCAACTAGGTTCAACAGACAGTAATGGCGTAGCGTGATACTGAAAGCACATAAACGAGCTATGTTATTGCTTTAAACATGATAAGAAATGTGAAAATAAATAAAAAGTTAAGGCTTTTTAAACTATAAAATCGATTGAATTAAAATAGATTCTACAACAGTTTACAATAAAAAAAGTAAGTTTATGTAATTGTAGATACCATTTACAGGTTTCCACGTTGATGTTTTATAATATAAGTGAAGTGATTTGAAGGATGATAATGAAAAATTACATAACAAGTTACTTAAGTAGGAATAGGGATGGGGTAGGATGGGGGAGCCGGTTTAGTTGTTGTGTTATAGTATATAATAAAAGTATGCATACCATAAAAAGGTGGGTCATAGAATTTATAGTTGTTAGTTGTTGTAAGATATCGATACATTGCCGTGTGACTTTAAGGGGTTCGACGACGCAGTGTTAAAAATGTCAAATTGTGTGGGGGGTATATTGAAAGTGTGTGATACACATACATTGATGTTGTATCAAGATTGTTGCATAAAGTTAAAAAAAAATAAGAACATTGTATACTGAAGATGATTTGAAAGAGATAAATGAAAATACGAATGATGGAGAGAGCGCGCTGACATTAAAAAAAATATGATTATCCGCGTAATAGGCATAAGACTGTTGTGAAAATATTAAATATAAATAAAACCAAACATATTTCATACTGAGCCAAAAATCTCTGGACATCTGATTTATGTAGCATGGAAACAATGTGATTTATTTAATACGTAACTATAGCATGTTGAATAGAACAAGAAAGGCTTTTTATAAATTTTGGAGTATACTTTACGATTTTTTTTCTAACAAGGGAATTTCATATGATTAATTTTTCAACTCGGAAAGGCATCTGAATAGAGATCATGATATTGAAAAATAGCCCTTTTAAAGATCTTAATACTTAAAATATTCAGGGGTTGTATGTTTTAATAATATTTCGGTGGAAATTCGAAATGCGGTGAAATATTTCTTACCGCATCACCATAATGAGACATTGATTCTTTCGTCCAAAGGCAGTAGCGCCGCTGGCTTGTTATTTTAAAGAACGTCCATAAAAATATGATATTGGCCTTTTGAAGATAAGTCCGATGGGCTGCTATCAAACCATATATATACTCTCGTCACCTAAATAAAGTTTTGGTCTCCAGTGACATTTCTGATGTTTTTTTTCAACTAAAAACATTTTTAAAAATCTGTTGGTATTGGACAGTTAAACGCGGGGCAAAGGGTTTAGTGGTTTTTTGGCTAAGTGACTAGTGACGTCATGCGAAGGATTTTTTTATTTTGATTAAAAAAAACAATAAATTCACCGCAGACCAATATTTCAAACACACTTTTTACTCCAAATGTCAGGAATCCCTGTTTAATGTATGTAAGTCAAGTACATACATCCTCTAACAGCCTGTATCACCAATATTTCAAAGGAAAGGAAATCATCATCAGCAGAGGTTAATAGGTTTAACTGTAATTTGTTCTGACAGTTATAATTAACAAACATATCAGAAATAACGTTCTAGGTAATGTGACTCTTAGAACTTAATATATGTAGGTGCTTACTCCAAGATAAGTTTTAGTACCCCTTTGTAGCTCAGAGCCACTCCGTTTTCATGCCAGTAGATATGAAACAACAATGTAACACATACAAGTCTCGTTCGTCACGTATGTACGGACAGGGTGGCCAACATTTTCTTTGTTCACTCCTAAGGTCAAGCGGTATTGAGTACACGAATGGAATATTTGTCAGAAAATTAACTGTTTGTCTTCCATGGCGCATATTGATCATTTTGTAAGATTAATGTGCTTTACATACATCACAAGATTTTTTATTGTTCCATTTTAGTGAAATAATAATGAAACGCATGCTAGTATCATTGGTCACGTAAGTACGGAGAGTGTGGCTAACATTTTCTTTGAATACTCCAAACCAAACGAAAATTAACTGAACATCTTCTTTTCCACAAATTTATTGTTTTTTTTTAATATTGAGATATTTCTTATCTCAATTGTTTTTAATCTTCAAATGTAATGACAAAACTTTCCTAAATTGTCAGCAAATATTTGAAAGGCTAAAAGCGTCATAAAATACCAGAATCATGATGAACCAGGTTGATTCAATACAAACAAAACCCTAAATATGGTAGAACTATACCGACACCCCTTATACAAAATCATCTAGCCCCAAAGAAAAATGATAAAAATTAACATTTTCATCGGTGCCTGGTTGACAAGTACCTTAATATTAAAAATTTCTTAAAAAATAAAAGTTATTTAATTTAATAGATTTGAAATTAAAAAACTTTTTCACTTTGTTTAATTTCAAATCTATTACAATGGAATTCCACCACGAATTAACAGTGCAAAAACTAGACTTATTTAATTTAATTTTTGAATTAGCTAACACATGAAAAAAACCCTCAAGGAGTATGTCATATTTGGGGATGCTGTGTGGAAAGGATGTTTCGAGAAATGAAAGAGAGAACATTTCGGGAAGAAAAAGGGTATGAGGGGTGGATAGAAATCTGGTGTCAATGTGTCCAGGAGTAACGGACATTTAAATCCATCCCTCTTCTGCGGTGAAGGGGATGGATCCAGAGATTTCGGCTGGAGAGGTCAAACAGTCTCCAAAGACGCATCCGCCACCAAGATCCGGACAAACCTCACCCCATATACCTGGGCACCCCTGCTAAGTCACCAAATGTAGCGAACCACTTGAGGTGACCTATGGCAGGGGTGTTGGTTATTAAATAAATGGTTACCCTGGCGGTGGTATCCATACCCACCTTCCAAATTAAAAAGTTTTAAAATAACTTTTGTAACATGGTGGATACCAGTGTGTTAAGTACCTAGTGATGAAATTCAAATGGCGGGAAGAAGATCTACGAAATCAGGCGAATGTAAATGAGACAGAACGCTTGGCTAAATTGAACATTTTTTTCCATTTAAATTTGTATGGAAGGCATTCCTAGTTTTCTTCTTGATTCTGTGGAACGAACCTTGGATTCTAAGAGCCTTGCGTTCTAAGATGTCGTTCTTAAGTGTTACACATGCCATGCTATGAAACTTGGCAACATTGCATTTTGGAAGTTGTGTGAACTTATGTTTTTGACAGATGAAAGACCATTATTGTATTTCGTGCTTTTGTAGCAGGATTAAGTGGAAACACATACATGTTTTTCACTTAAAAAATTAATAATTTGTATTCGTTACCATCTAAAAAAAAAATTTGTCTTTTAAAACTACAAAGTTATCAAATAAATTAATGGATTGTATAATGGTTAAAAACGATAACATTTGACATCACTTTTAATCTTTTTCATTTTAAATAAATGCTAAAAGAATACTGGCACCATTTTATGAAAATTTAAAAATAAAGGTCGCCGATGCCAGCATCGCCCTAGAGAAAGATCTATATTCAGAATTGAAATGCTGCTTAAAATGGCTTTATCCATGTTTAAAGAACATATCTGAATAGCCAGGTACATCCCCGCTGCTTTCCCTTCTGCTTTCTCTCCCCACTACCTTCAGCCTCACAAAGCACCTCAATTGGAGATGTCATAGTATCACTATCTCCAGACGGTTGAGGTTCCTAACTCGCATAAAAAAATATATATTTTCAAAATACATAAATATGAATTATTAATATTAATTAATTAATAATTATTTAACAGCCTGTTAAATAATTATTAATTCAAATAAAGTGGTGTTTTACAAAGTGTGTTTTTTCATTTAATATATAATGTCACACCACAAAGTATTTGCTTCCTTCCATAAAAATTTGATTTACCTTATTGTGAGTGGAAAAACTAGCTCGCACAACACAATGTATTTACCTTTAAAAACGTAATAGGATTAATTATTCTCTTTGAAAATCAAAGCTTTTTCTTAGATTTTTTGGGGCGACTATGCATCTTTTGAATCGTCATTGTTGTTACAAGTGGCACGTATCTACGCCATTTAGACTAAACAAGGTCAACACTATGATAAAGGTCAGCTTTCAAGTCACTTGTCTGAAGTCTAGACTAGACGATCAAAAATATAAATAATTGCCCTCCTTTACTATTATAGAAGTGATATTTAATAAAGTTCAAGGAAACCTGTTGGGTTAAACTTGTATGAAAGTTTGAAATACACAAGTAAAGTATTTGCCTTCTACGTCATTACGTACATTTTTGAAAGTACTTTATTTAGGCGGATAAATGGCAACCCTGCTCCCGCCCAAAGTTCTCGCAGCAAATACAAAGTAAAGAATACGACAATTCTTGTTGTTGGTGAGAATATCCGGATTTCACGTGAAAATCAACTAGCGATGCGGCAGAAGCACGAACTGGAAGGAAAACGCTGTTTTACACACTGAAGATATTTACCGGTGGAAGTGTATTATAGACCTATACTTGTGCCTAAAGTAAGTTCAATATTTCCTTTACTATTTATATTAATTTTTAACTTAATGATTAAAACCTCAAATCGTAATATTTAATTAAATGAAGACAATATTAGCGAAACCCAATTGAATATCTGAAATCCGAAAAATCAGTAAAAGATACAGTCATATCTAGGACTCGAACTCATGACCTTCGCCTTGCCGAGGCGTAACCCCGCCAACTGAACTAATGTGTCCCTATCCGGTTCTGTCATATTTAACTTTATCATTCTTCGATTAAGAACTATTAACCTATTGGCTGCTATCTTTATGAATGATTAAACGATTATTTCGAAAAATAATTTTCCTTTAAACCATTGTGGTTTAGAATAAAATTTAGTTAAATTATTTTTTACATTTTAAATAATAGAAATTCATTAAAAAAACCTAATTTTCTTTAAAACATTTAAATCCCAATGTTTAAAAAAAAAAAAATTGGGACGGATAACATTATAAATTAAAAAAATATTATTAGTAGGTATAGTAGTGCACAAACTCGTGACAGAAGATACATAATTGCAAACAGTGGAATAATGTAGATAAATAGGTTCGTTTAACAAAAGACAATCAAGTATAGAGACTTAAGACTCATGTATCAATATGAGGTACGTCCTCAATAAAAGATATTAATAGATTTAGTGGAAAGTATACAGAAAAAACTTTCGAAACATTTACTCAAGAATACAACAAAGAATCGATGTCAGATCTGTTATTCGTACATAATCTGCTAAGTAATAAAAAAAGTCTTGAATTGCTATCCGGCATTGGTTTAAATGTTCAGATGATGCGTGCCAGGCATATTTTTCGTATACGAGCCAACATCACTAATGCAGCAAATAAATCACCAATTAATCGCACAATCACAACTTATGACTCATTATTCCTTGCAAACACACAAAACTAATTTATTAAATTTCTTGGAGTGATATAAATTATTATAAAACTACTTGCATTTCATTTTTCATTAAACTTTTACTAACAGTCAATTTAGCAGGTAATTCTAGATTTATAAATTTATCTTTATGTCTCCACATAATTTCTTTCTTTTTATTACTATTACTCATTCATTAACTAATTAAGTTTAAAATAACGTTTATCTCAGGCGAACTTACCTTCTGATATTCTTTGAACTTGCACTATCTATGGACTAATATAACAATGTTTTTTTAAATTTAATATTCTTATTACCAACTGTCCTGTGAATATCTTAATAAATAAATTAAAGAATGTGTTCATAGATACATAAGAGACTTATAAGCTTAGAAAATTCAAATCGAAAATCAAACTTCACGTCATATTACTCCGTATACTAAATGACGAAATCAGCTTTTTTTTTGCTTACCTTTCCGCTTAAATTTGTAAACCTTTTTCAACTATCTTTCTTTGTTCAGCAGATAAAGAATTTCAATAGTCTTTTTGGTGTCTAACAAAGATCAAATGTAAATAATTGCCGACATAAGTTTTGCTTTCAAAATGTTATAGTACACACTCCTAGATATTTTTTGTTCAGTGGTGTCACTGAATACACATTAAGTTCACCTAGCAGCCGTCGCAACCCTATATACCAGAGTCATGTGTCAAGCACTGAATGAGAGTAGGTTTACCTAGAAATATGGACATTTGTTGTTGGAAGGATTCAATGCAGCGGAAACAGGTTCGCGTGAAGTATTTTGATGTTGTGACAGCAGAAATATCGGGATGTTTCAAGGTAGTTGATATTTGATCATAAAAAATATGGCGTTTTCAGAAAGTTTTATCAAAGATTTATAATCTTTCTAAAATAATTTTTTTTAACAAGAAAAGCAAATATTTCCATATTAGGAATATCCCTTCAATATTTCAATTCCGCATAATGCCATAATTAAAAGTGGATAATGTTATTTTTGTTATAATAGAGAACTAGGTTAACACAGATTTGAGAGAAATATTGTCAATAATTTTCGCTTTGGTCTATTTAGTTTGATGTCATCACAACTTTCACGGGGAGTTAAGTGAAGTAAATTTGCGTGGTTTGAACTGCAATAAATCTATGAATCAGCATGATTGATTGGTATACACAGAACCTTATATGATTATATGATGATGCTTACAAAGTTTTTATCTGGGAATATAAATCATATTTATAAATAGTTATCTGCGGATCACGTCAAGATTGCGCTAAAACAGGTTTTGAATAAATTACACAAATTTGTAAATTAAGATTAATTATTTTTTGAGCTAGCAGTACCTACATATATTTTTTCAAGGTACAAAAAAAATTATCACCTTTAAAAAACTAAGCAACAGCTGCTTAAAATAATTAACTCTCGATAAAACTATAGTTTCTTTTGAACCTTTGTCTTCCAATTTCCAACAATTTTAATATTAAAGTTCTCTTATTTGTTATTTTCATTTTGCTCAATGTATGGCAAATGTAATCATATATCCTGACCTTTCTACTTTTAATAGCTTTCCATTATTTCTCGATGGCCTGCAGTCTCATTAATGATACTCTATTTTTATCTATCCTCTTCAGCAATGATTATTTTTGCATGGTCGTTAAAACATTTTGAAGCCAGCAAAATTCAGAAGTTCTTCGTCAAATTGAATTGAATGAAATGTACTATTATAAAAATAATATTTTAGTCATATTGTGAGAAATGATAAATGCAAAATTACTCGTTTGATTATTCAAGGGAAGATTGTTGGAGAATGTAGTTGATAAATACGCCGATCTAAAATGCTTTGTAATTTATGTGACTGGTAAGATTGCAGTTCTGTAGGGAAAAGTTATTCCAAAAAATTGAACGATGATAGCCTACCTCCGAAAGGAAAATGCATTAGAAAAAAAGGGTTATATGCACGAATTTTCTTTGAATTAATTATTTGTGTTATTATAAAGTTCATCAAACATCTCTTACATGAATAACTTCACAGAAAAAATAGGATAATTAAAGTTGATAATCATAAATAAATAAAAATACACCAAAAACACATTTTTATTCGTGGCAGCCAAAATTAGAGTAGTTTTGTCGTACGAATAAATAATTAATGATATACAATACAACGTGTAAAAATTAATCAACTTCAAAAACTTAATCAACTTTACTATGAAACTGTGAAAACTTTCGTTATAAAAAATGTACCAACTGAAGGTTGATTAATTTACGCCACGTGAAAATTAATTATTTCTTCCAAATACAAACAGAAAACCTTACTGTCCAAGGTTGGGGAAATTTATTTAAAACTTTTGATGTTTCTTACACTAAACTTGTTAATTAAATTGTTTGTAAAGCAAAATTTATGCTTTGATGAAAGCTGAAAAGGTAACCAAACACTTTAAGGTGACCGGTTATCTTTGACGCAGTGTAAACTTAATACTCTTAAGATTTCACCCAATGATTCTTCAAACTCATTTTCTTTGAATGGCCTCTCAACTGCGGAAGTACCAAAGCAATACAAAATACTTTTTTTTTTAAACTTTGGTTGCCAATATGAAATTAGTGTATTGTGGAACAGTAAAATATGATTCCCATCACTGGTGTAATGGTCCGTCACTCTTGGCTTTTGACTCCAATTGTGATGAACCCTACCTAGCTGATTTACTTTTCTAAGCTTCTACCTCGTAGTTTAAATCTCGTAGCTCCTGTCTCGTAGCCACGCTCATAATTCTACCCTTATGTCCTACTGATCACACCACTAGGTATGATGGCCTGACTCAACCCTCCTTTCGGTTTATTTCTACCTCAGGCTCGTGATTTCTAAACCCCTATACCTTATAATCTAGCTAAACCTACCCTATCTTCTTAAATCCCTGCGATTTTCTCACAGTAATCAAGATTTAAGATTTTTGTTCACATTATTTCTATAATCTGCGTTGTGTAATTTTTTTGTTTTAGATTTTACATCTGTTTGCATACTTAATATGCACACATATGTAGAGAAGATAATGTATTACGTGTGGTAACCCATAGATTCTTTTAGAGAAAGGGTGAGAATTTTCCGATCAATTTATTTATTATTATTTTAGAATATTTAACCGAGTTTGATAAACTACCCCCGCCCTAAACCTTGTGTCTATTTGATTTCCATAGGAATTTAGTGTGTTTATTTAATTCTTCCTATCACCGCTGATACATCGATAACATAAACAACAGTTAATAAATTAAACATTTCAAGAAAGCAAACCTTACCTTAGGATGATCGAACTCGAAGGTCCAGTTTTCTCAATTGAAGTCCTTGTCTGCAACCTCTCCTAACATAATGTGTTTGTAGTCATAGTTAGTGCTATTGGTTAGTATTCGCAAAATTGTTGAAAGAGCAGGAATGGAGGGATATGGGGAGGGGATAATATGTTTGCTTAAAAAGTCGGCACCTCCGCTAACCAAGTGAAAACCGATGAACAACAATTTCAAACCGGATTCTCCCAAGTACGTTTGCTAAGCTTATCCTTAAGTCCGAGTTTTACTCTCTTCGACGAGCGTCTCTTGTTACGAAAGGGGCTCTTCACGCCAGATGGGGGAATACCAAGTCTTCATGCCGTTTTTCTGCCTCACTCCGACTTCCATCTCCGCCGGATTGAATTTAACTCTACTGAGTCTAGAAGGGGTATTTCATGTCTTCCCTTGTCATGCCTCTATCCGTTAAATGTGGCGTAAGCTTGTGACGGGCAGATCCTTCCTCCCACGTAACCGACCCAGCGTTACATTCCACCTCTGACTAGCTGACATAAAACTCACCTCGTGAACCTTATGTTTGCTTTCAGGTTCGACAAGACTCACGGTATGCAAATAACCTGTGGCTTTAATGCCGCGTCAGCGTACTGTCCGCATACGTCCTTCCTCTTCCCCGCATGCCCACCTCGACAATACCGCCACAAAATCAAAGCCGTCCGTTCGAGAAAGGTTGACACTTACATTTCCAGATGGCTCATACCTACATACAGAAGCCTTGAAGCTTACGTTCGAAGACAAGTTAGGATTCAGGACTGTATGAGTATTTGAACACCAGTGTTGTTTAAATGAGGTCACTAGCCCCTCGTGTGTTAGGTATTTAGGATAATGGGTATTTATGGGTTCTTGGATACCTACTTCCTATAAGAAAGATTTAAAAATGAGATAAATCAAGTCGACATTGAATCAATGACCTCCTGAATAATTGTGATGTGCTCTCTTAGAATTTGAAGCTAGTCGCAGTACTTTACTTTGCGAAATTTTTGCATGCTGAATCAATGCTACCTATTGGCGATCGCTCTAGTAAAATCAAGTCGTTTAGAATTGAGTGAATTTAAACGTCAATGTCGCCTTCACATATTGACCGCAGATTTCATCTCAAGCTATAATTGATAAACTTGTCCCTGACGTTAAGTTTTGTTTTGTTTATTCGTTAATGAATTTAGGTGACTGGGTCAATGGATGGCCTTGAACTCAAACCGAAATTTTGGTACACTATCGAAGGTCATATAACCATACCTTAATCGTGCTAGTGAAAAGAAACGATAGGTATTTATCTTACAAATACGCTAAGATACCAAAATTGGTTTAGTGATGCGTTTCTATCTAATTATGTGTTAAGTATTTGTTTAGCAACATTTCATTCCGTATGGGAGGTGTGACATGCGAATGCTAATAAATTGGTTAGTTATTTATTTACCCTTACTTGGCGTTACGTCCATCAGTGTCAGGATATCCACAGGAACCTGTAAAAGCTTAAATATTGTAAGGACTCACCAAGCTCTAATGTCTTAATTTCAGCTCCACCGGGTTACTATCATCGGCGAGAAACTTATTAGAGCATCCAGACGACCTGTGTAACTTATCGCACTTTTATTCCGACTTCCCACTTTTAACGATTTAATCCTACAAGATCCGGAACTCATCTCCTTCCTTTCTCCTTTGAATAGATCTCTGATGTAAAAAATCCTCACGTTTTCCTTTAATATCTGCCGTTATTATTGGAGAAGAACGATCCTATCTAATTATGTGTTAAGTATTTTCCAGATTTCGGATCAATTATTATTATTGCGTTGTCACCTAACGATAATTAATATCTCGTAATAAAATTTCCAACTTTCGACCTAAACGTAAATTTTTTATTTAATGAAACTTATTAGACTGTAATTTTCTTTATATAACCTCGGACTAAATAACTCTATTTTAACCTTCATAGTACAAATTTAAAGCAATTCAAACACACTATATTAAACTCCTCCCGCATTGAATTTGTAATTAATTAATTAATTATTAGATTTTATTGAATCGGAAATTATTGCAAACACTGATTTTTAGATTTATTATAAGATCATACACTCCGTTAAATTGCACGATTAACCCTATCCGGGCACTTCACTCCCTGTTTTATCAAAGTATAAAACTGATTGTAGACTCTATTTTACCACTGAATTTTTTAAGTATAAAAACTGATTCTAGATTCTATTAATTAATTACCAGGGTAATTCTCACAACATGCGCGACGTTTTAATCAACCTTGCCAGTTGTCGAAGGACCCCTTTTTTATTTTAATGATAAGTTGAATTTATAAATAGATATATTATTATTCAATGCTGTTAAAAATTCTTTAAACACTGTTGATTTTCTTTAAATTCGCTACACTATATAAACTTTTTATTTTAATGACAAGTTGAATTTATAAATAAATATATTATTATTCACTGCTGTTATAAAATTCTCTAAACACTGTTGATTTTCTTTAAATTCGCTACACTATATAAACCTTTTATTTTAATGACAAGTTGAATTTATAATTAAATATATTATTATTCACTGCTGTTATAAAATTCTTTAAACACTGTTGTTTCTTTTTAAATTCGCTACACTATATAAACCTTTTATTTTAATGACAAGTTGAATTTATTGTAAAACTATATAAAACACTTTATTTAATTTTCAACACTCCACAGATTTAATCACGACCGTAATTTTTATAAGTCCCAGAATTCCCACTCCGAATTTTTCTAAGTCTCAAAATTTTACAACACTTAAGAAATTTTCAACTAATAACCGTTTTAGACGCTACGTCACGTAACTTCCACGTTTTAACCCGACGATTGGTCCCCGACGACTCCTTCCCGACAACTAACACCGAAAACTGATCTCGATTCTTCTAAGTCCTAAGTTTTATATGTACCTCCAGGATTAGAACATCTTAATTACGCGTTCATTGATTTTCTAATTCAAACTCTAACAACTCGAGATTTCATATATCAATTCTGTTATTTTCGTATCAACGTGTTAAGTCCGGCCCCTTTGATTTTAGAAATCTTCCGTCTCTTACGTAAATTGTTCCAGTGTCGAACCTACCATTATGTCAAATTTTGCCCCGTCGTTCCTTTGTCTTCAGGTCTTACAAATTTAACTAAAATATCATGATTTTCGTGTCCTTTTTTCTCTCAATATATAATAGGTACGTCTTCAATAAACTGTATATAATTTTCAATTTGGTTTATCGCTACCAGAACACGAACAAACTCATGTCGAAATCTTCACTATGCTTTTCCCAACATTCATTTTCCTAAATTTCCCCACATTTTCATGTTTCTTATATGAATCAATTCAATTTTTAACTGTATTGTCTCTACTTACGTCGTAGACTTGAATTTTCTTATTTTTCTTCAATTATATTTTATATACGACGTTATTTTTATGATTTCTCTGCTTCATTCTTATGTCATTGTCCATAACTATATGATTAGTTATATTCCAAGCCAAATTTATTATTTTCATCAATACTTCTGAATTTTCATGAGTTTTCCTTACGGAATCGTCTTTAAACTGTCTTTACTTCATTCTTTACCATCATTTGCATAATTTCCAATGCTTATCTTCTCTTAGAAAACTTCACCTTCTAGTCATAAATATTCAATCTGCTATTTTTTCATAATTTTTATAGAAGAAAATTCCAATTTGACTCTGGGATATGTGTCAGGTTAATTGCTTCGTATAAAAACGTATAAAATTGTGTCTCGTTTCATCCCAAAACCCCATAAAGTATCATCGCTGACATATGTTGATGTTTTCGATTTCTACGTACTTGGTCGTAAATAATAAATTAATATTAACTCGTTAAATTTAATCTCTTTTATCTTATCCAAATATTGCATAAGTTCCATGTTAACTTTTATTGCCCCAAAAGCAATTAAGACTATCATAATCACCCAAAACCATGTCGGAAATCTTATTGTTTAAACAACAAAATCGTGTGTGAGCTCGACAACCTTTTTTTACATCAATTGCCTCAGCAATTTGTTCTATCGTCTATAGTATTTTCTCATAGCAAATGACGTAAAACGATCCCTTCCTTTGAATTAATCTAACGTAATATAACTAGAATAACCATCCTATTTCAAATATATAACGATATCTATTTAAACTCGTCTGAAAACGCAAAATTAAGTCGAAATCTTATATTGTTCAATAAATACTTCCGTTTAAATGTCCGTTTTTTTTTATTAGATTTTCTTTTCAAATCGTTTTCCCTGACCGTATTGCTTCATTTAAAAGTGACATTCCTAATTTCCATCGTTTTTCTTTCTTTTAAATATCAAACGTACGTTTTCCTCTGAATCTGGCCTCCTTTTGTTCTTCACGTTCTCGTTATGCAATTGAGTATCCCTACAGTAGCTTTTCCCACGTTTTCCAGGTCTTTTCTTTAATCTTCCGTTCATTATATTTCCTTGCTATTTTATTGCATCATTTTTTCAACATAATATGGATTTATTTGTTCGTTAACTGCGGTTGTCGATTCCTCTGTTGCACTCAATATTTACCTTTACAATTAGGGTCATTGTCCCAAATGCACCGAACGTGGGATTGTGTTTATCTTAAAGCGTATTGATCTCTCGGGTTGATGATGATTTTTACCCCATAAATCTCAGACTAATGGTCTAGTCCAAAGTCCATCTCTTTGTCTTGAAAAAAGGTAACCTCCCCCTTCTCTGATTGGTAGATCAATCTTAAGTGTTTATAATTGGATCCCTCTGTGTTCTATTTATCAAAACTTGACATTAATTTAATAATTATAGATCTCTGCAGTCTCCATGGCCCAATCAAACTTAATCAGCTAGGTGTCGCTAGTGTGTTGATTTCGTTATAATTCTGAATTATTATTTATTCATTCGTAAGGTGGAAGCTACTATATTTTCGTATCCACTGCGATTCATCACACTGGATAGCAATAAAAAAATATTATCTCTTTAATTGTAACATTAATTTATTACATCTTACTAATAGGTATCCTGCTACAGTACTTTAATTACAGAAAAGATAACTGTTTTCCAAGAACACAAAAAAAAATATTTAAAAAACTATGATGTGTTTTGTAAGAATTGAGTACTTTTCAACATTTTTCTGATAACCCTGTTTTTTCTCCCTTTAATTTATAAAAAAATGGGTCATTTGTCTGTGTTTACTGCTTTTAAATAAATATAAGCAATTTCTCAAACCTTTCTATGTAAGCCAATTTTTAAATAATTTATTATTTATTTATTCAGCCTTTAAATTACTCAAAATTTTGTAAATATATTTATTTATCTGCTGCTCATGTCAAGAAATGTGATGCAGAAGAATTCTCCAGTTAATGTTTTAAAAGTATTTTTGCAAAAATAATATGGGGAAGAGGAAGGTGGGGAAGTACCTGGCTATTCAGATTTAGTCACCAAACACAGCTAAAGCCATTCCTAACTACATTAAAATTCTGAATGGTGGTCTATGGCTATGGTTCTATGGCGATACTGAGAGTATTTCCCACCATAGAAAGTGCCGCAAATATGCCTGATATTATATTAAGATGATTAAAATTTGAAATAACACAAATAAATATAATAAAATTTACTCGCGCAAGCCGAGATATGAACCCATGAACTTCGGATCGATGGATGTTTTCGGGTGAAAAATCACTACAACGCGTGGAAAAAACTAAACTTCTTTATGCCATATGTCATGGCCGGTCAGTGGTAGAGTGAGCATAGCGCTTGGGTCCCACCTGGGTGTAGCGTGTTCGATTCCTCGGCTGGCTAAGTCCTCCATCACAACACAAGCAACATTATCTGCTTTCTGTGGTGGTAGTAGGAGATTTTCAATCATTTTTGGGTAATTCGTATGTTTGTCTTTCTTAAAAAAAAATCATAACAATATTATATAATCAATCATTTTTAAACAATATCTCCATAAAACCCCTTGCCAATTTTTGAAATTTTTATTTATTAAAAAAACCATCCTGCTCTTTATTGGTCCTGGTTTTTATGTACAAGGTAATACAGTAAATTCAATCATTCTAAATCTAGATTATTAATTCTAATTCATTACAAATTAACAAAGCAATTCCCCCTAAACATGGTCTCTATGTTGTACATTATATTGATGCACTATATTATGTATTAGAAGAGGAGGTTTATAATCAGATGGGTGGGTGCGGTAGGGTGGATAGAAGAAGGGTTGGCAACCCCCGGACATGACGTCAGTAGACGATACCCAGCGAAGCCTACTTCCCGTGTTTCCTGACCCTATCTGCCATCCTTGTTCTTGTCGAGTTGTAACCTATAAATATACCTCTGTATGTACATCTACGTGCAAACATCAATGTTGAATAATATGTATTTGGCTGTGTGTCTGTGCGTACACTGGTCACTGACCAGTAGTGAATAAAAATAATTGAAGAAATAGATGATTAACATTTCAACGGTTTTTTTTACATTAAATTAAACCTTTCTACACCGTAATGATCATTTTAACGACACACAATTATTTTCGATTTGTTCACCGATATAATTATTTTTTTACATTAGCGTCACGCAGGAGGCACAGAAAAGTAATTACCAATCAATTCCCAATAATTCACAATTCCAAATCTCGGCCTTTGTCATTTTTGGGAATGCTGTGTGGAGGGTCTTTTATGAAAGGAAAAAGGGAAAGTTCTGGGAATTAAAAGGGTATTAGAGTGGGGAGGAATCTGGGGGTCAGTGTGTCCAGGAGTGACGACGGACGTACGAAGTTTAAGGCGATGTTCTGAAAGAGTACGGCTAGAGAAGTCAAAGAGACTGCCGCAGACATTCTCTCCCGATCCGGCCGCCTATGCAGCAGGTGGGTAGACGCATCTGTCGCCAAGACCTGGATAAAGCTCATTCCATGAACACGGGCACCCCGGCTATGTCACCAAAGGTAGCGAACAACTTGGGGTGACCTATGGCAGAGGTGTTGGTTATCCAATAATTGATCCCCGGGGCGACGGTAACCATACCCACCACCCAAATTAAATTCCCGCCTTCCATATTGAATACCCGCTTCCCAAATTGATTGTTAGCAATCATAGAAAATTCTCAGTAAGGTACACATAAATATTACTTTTCTTCGAATGTAAAATTAATCTAAGGATTCTTAGAAACATATCAGTATTTCTAACAAGGCCTTTTTTATGGTGTTTGCTGAGAGTAATCAGAAACAAATGCTATTAAATCGTTATTTTTGTGAATTATTGTATCTATTGGATCACTAAACTCATAAATAAACTGCAATAGAAACTGACAAAAATATATATCTTTTTATGTTTTTAGTCCATTTTTCACACATTTTACATATGAATATAAATAAAATAATCTAGTAGACATTTACTGATATTGATGGCATGACTGAGCGTATCAACTGTGGGGGGTATTCACTCATTTAGAAACATCAATGTTGATTAATTTTGACAAGCTTCTGCACAAACAGTTCTCGTGTTTCCATTGATACAAAACGTTCGTAACACAACTTTAAAAATAAATTGTTACATTATAATCCAGTCATTAGGCAGTTAGTTGAAACAAATTCTGGTGTAGTTTTGACTTAATTCTGATTGTGACTCACAATTTTGCCAACAAAAGGTATGGTTTAAATTTGAGTTTCATCCAAAAAATATGCAAATAATAAAAAAAGGTGGTTCTTTTATTATAACTTAAAAACCATCGATTTTGAGAAAAAATGGGCTTGGCTAAACAATTTGTATAAAGTTTCTTATAATTTAAATTATTAACTTTAAATTAGTAACTTTAAAATAATTTTTAAAGTTACTTTTTGAGTTTGACTTACTTTGGTAAGTTTGGGATATTTGTTAGCGCGGCTTGCACAACAAGAAACATACCTGAAATGTGCAGTTAAATTATCTGTCTTGTTGTTAAATTTCTGCCTTGGTTTATAAACCTTTTCTACCGTATTACTGTAATAAAGTTTCATCTTATTTTTTTCGTGTGTTTTGCTAAAACTCAAATTCCAATCATTGTTTTGTTGGCAAAATGCGAATTCGTAAACGGCACTCCAAAACACATAAATGAGGAAAAAATCAGAACTAACTAAGAATTTCTTTTACAATATCGTCTTTAGCACCTAACGACTGAACTATTTTTGGTATTTTTTTTATTTCCCACCATATATAGGTATTATTTAATTCATTGGTAATCACGATATTCATCACCGTAACCACTTAATAATAATAATAATAATACCTTTTGTCCACGTAGCTTTAGATACTTTTCCACAAAAATATACAACATAATCCCAAAAAACATCAAGCTGAGTCAACCACAGAAAGCGTTTAAAAAATATGTTAAAATTTGGATATATTCTAATGATCGGGCTTATTCTGTTGCCTTCACCCAAACTCCTTGTCATTAACAGTTTTCATTGTAGTAATAACCTTTCGATTTTTTTAAAAATAATAAAATAAAATATAATTTTTAATAAAATAAAATAAAATTTTGCTGTATAGAAACCTACATTATACGTTTATAAAAAACCAAAGATAAAATGCAAGAAACAATTCACAAAAAAATCTACCTCAATACAGGTTCACCTAGTGAGGCAGGCTATTTACAACTAAAAAATTCTGTATAACCGTTCTTACATTACTTTTATGTTTGTCAATTTTTTGTACTGATATATGTAAAAAGAAATGAGAATAAATAAAGTTTAAAAAAAAAAAAAAAAAAAAATATATATATTTGTAAACTACATTGAACATGTACTTTTTTAGTTTTAATGTTGACCATTTCATTGAATAAATAATTTTATTATTTTTATTAATAGATACCACAGAAAATACTTTAAAAAATAATGGTGACCCGACAGTCGATCCCCCGACAGTTAGCCCCCCGACAATATAATTATTATAAAATTATAATTTATTTTGCATTATTTACCAATTTCAAACCTGGAAGTGACTTAAAACTAACTTTAATAATAAGTTGGTATGGATATCAAAAGAATTTATTTACAGTGTAAATTTTTTTGTATTTATATGCTGGTACATACAGCATATAGAGAAGTAAGTTTATCTTTGATGCAATGAAATGAAAATATGTTTAACACTTCAGTTATTCGACGGCCCTCCCACTCTGCACGTTTCTTCGGGGACACTTGCATTTTGTGTAAGTAGGCATACCGTTTTTTCTCTAAACCGACTGCATATTATGTTTAAGTAAGTGTGCCGGAATGCCAACTACATGGGGATCAACTATCATGGAATCAAAAATAATAATTAAATCAGTTATTTTGGATCAGATTAGATAAATCTTTTTTCAGATACTACAGGGATGTTACAACGTTTGTTAATTTACGAACAAATTTTCATCGACACGAAAGGTGGTGAATCGCTGGCCGCTTCCAACAGACATGATAATGAACATTGGCATTTCGGGGAATTGCATAGCACTGACAGGTTCAACTCAGGGGCCATCAATCTATGCAGAACGTGTTGTTTATTGATCAGTTCAATCGTTGCAATGGGTATTGTTTGATTCGGTGACCGGCCAACTCACAATGAAACCAGCTCACAACCACCTCAGAAAGATCATTAAGAGTGATGATAAAAAAATATAAAAAATTGTTAAATAGGTTCATTTCTATAGTCAATCATGGAGGATACTTTATTTTAACTTTTTGACACCTACAGTACATAAATGAGTGGTTATAATAATTCATAAAATCTTATAAGACATGTTTCTGTGAAATATTTGTAAATTGATTCTTCATTTGTTGTGTCTGTATGTTGCTTCTGTGAAATGTTTTGTAAAATTTAGAAAACGAGTCATAAGTATGTAGGTACAAACTCTTTTCTGATAGCTATCCTGATTATCTCCAAGTACCAAACTTTGTACATCCAGATATGATGGATCTCAGTTTATATCTTTTTAAAATCTTGTCATGTATTTGTATGCATATTGTATTAGATCTGTATATTTTTGAGCCCGTACCTTTTATTGTATTTTCCTGATTTTGTTTTTTATGCATTTCTATAGTCCATCATGGAGGATGCTTTATGTTAACTTTTTGACACCAACAGTACACAAATGAAACGAGTGGTTTTAATAATTCATAAAATCTTATGAGAAATGTTTCTGTAAAATATTTGTAAATTGATTCTTTATATTTTGTGTCTGTATGTTGCTTCTGTGAAATGTCTTGTAAAATTTTTCTTAATATATTGTGTCTGCATATTGGTTTGGGTAGGGTTTAACTTTTCAAAAGTACCAATTGGCGATCCCTTAATGAGTTTTGATAACTCAATGGAGTGCAACTTTGTTGTATGTTTTATTTAATTAAAAAAAATAATTAAAAGGTTAAGATAGGTTGGGGTTACCGACGATTTTAAAATTATTTTTTCATAGCTTAATGACCTTTCTGAGGTAGTTCTGACTTGGTTTCATTCTGAGTTGGCATGGAACCGTTAGATTCAACTATTCACATAACTTACCATAAGCGCGTTTTCACCGAACTGCCTCTATCCAGTACGCAGCCCTTTCAAACAAAATTCAAAACCTCAGAGTCTATGCCATCTTTGGGGATGCTGTATGAACGATCTTTAAAATAAAAGAAGGAGAGAAAGTTCTGAGAAAGAAAAAGGTACGAGGAGTGGGTAGGAATCCGGGGGACAGTGGCTATAAGAGTGACGGACGTATGAATCCATCCCTCTCTCTGGGGTGTAAGACGGTGGGTCTCGCTGGAGAGGCCAAATAATTTCCTTCAACCAGGATCTCCCGATCTAGCCCACCACGTAGTTAAGTGGGCTGACGCATCCCCCGGCAAGACCTAGACAAAACTCACCCTGGGCACTTCTGATTAGCTACCAAACGTAGCAAACCACTTGAGATGACCAAGGCAGAGGTTTTGGTTATCTAATAAATAGTTCTCAGGGCGGCGGAAACCATTCTCGCCTCCCAAAATGAGTTGACAGAGTAATTTTATAGCATTTATTTTCATTTCATGTTATCTCATGTTTTTCTTTTTTTTTCTTTCAGGGGACATTAGCGGCTTTGAATGGATAAAAACATTTACGGCAATGTGAAGAGAAATGTAGGTAAATAAATACTCTATTCATAATTTATTTTATTATCCCCATTCATTGTAATGTTCTCCTTATTGTAATTTCGTATGTTCATAATTTCTTATATTTGCGTTCTTTTTATTTCTTATTCCCGTCAACGTAATATACTCGTATCATTGAAGAAGAAAATAACAAGAATAATATAAAAAGAAAATGGTCGCACCTGGGACACGAACCCAGAGCCTCCCGTCTAACCGAGACGTGCGTTTTTACCATTTCAGCCATTGCCACCTTCCATCAAACAGTCATAATTGTCAATCTCATATTTTAAAATTTTGGAATTTTAAATATTATCTTCAACTAATTTTTTCCATATTGCGTCCCAGTTGCGACCATTATCTTTTTCTATTTTTCTGTGTCTTGTTCTCTTTCATATATTAGTTTAGATTATTAGTGTTATCTTCTTCTTCACGATATTATATTACATTCAATATTTATTTTAACATTGCTCCCTCAGACAAACTATTTTATGTGGCGTGGTTGTTAAAATGTAAAATAAACAATGCTTTCATACTATTTATTGTATGAACCAAAGTTGTGTGAAATTATCTCAAGGCCATCATAAAAATTAAAGTATAAACGTTATATTTAGGTACCTACGCCAATTTATGATTCAATACTAAATCTTCATTATGTAATAAAAATACTCTTTCAAATTAATCGAAAATAATTAATGCATCACGAGAAAACACTTTCAAAATTGAAACACAAAATGAAAATTGCTTTTCCTTGATAAATTGAGTAAAACTAAATAGGTTTTTTAGTACTCTTTCAAAGAGAGCCTTTATTATCCCTTACTTTAAGTCGGTTCTGAGTGATGAGAGGGGGTGAGTGTTGATTAGATCTGTGATGTATTCATCGTGATTCATCCCTCGCCCCCTTTCTCCCCCCGTTTCCACATTAAATACGTCCTAAGCCATAAGCTGTCTATATTGAGTCCTATTACTAAATCTTGTTGATTTCAATTAAGAATCTGACGCAAATTAGTATACCTAGACGTTAAGTCACATACTGCTGACAGTGATTGTATTTTCAATTCTAAAAATATATACCGTGTATTATAATTTAGTATCTGATGACTGTTTTCTTATATTAGTTCCAGCTAAGAGGCCCTGAGCAAAACATTTTTCCTTGGGGCCTATGTCATTTTTGAGGATGTAGTGTGAAGGATTTTTTTTTATGAAAAGGAAGGAGAAGGAATGAGAGGTGGTTAGGAATCTGGGTGTCAATGTGTCCAGAAGTGACCGACGTATGAATCCATTCCTCCCACTGTTGTGCAAGGCGATTAATCGAGAGAATCCGGCTGGATAGGTCAATAGGTCACTCTTGATCAGTCTCTCCCAATCCGGTCCGCCATGCAATAGGTGGGCAGACTAATCCGCCATCAAGACCTAGACAAACCTCACCCCATGAACCTGGGCACCCCTGTTAAGTCAGCAAACTTACCGAACCACTTGACGTTATCTATAGCAAAGGTGTTGGTTATCCAATAAATGCTTCCCGGAGTGGCGGCACTCTTATCTGCCAGAAATGTTTTTATGTCAATTTAACGAATGTTTCCTCAACGTAAATTGAAAATAACAGAAACTGAATATTCATTGAAAGTAAATTGAGCGTACACTGATTTATTTTCTGAATATATTCTGAAAACAAAGTGAATGTAAACTGAAAGCAAACTGAATATGTTCTTATTTTTACTTTTTTGCAGCATGATTAAACGAATAAGATAGTTTTTTTTTTTTTTTTTAAATGAATACCTCACAAGAGTCCCAACTGCTCCCGTCTGAAGCCAGTGAGACTATGGCATCCCCAATTGGGGTATGTTGTGAGGCTGAGGGTAGTGGGGAGGGGAAGGAGATAGGGAAGAGGAAGGTGGGGAAGTACCTGGCCACCAAGTCACCAAACACGGCTAATGCCGTTTCAAGCAACGTTTCAATTCTGAATGGTGGTCTTACACCAGGGCGATACAGAGAGTATCTTCCACTCTGGAACGTGCCGCAAATATACTTTTTATTATTATTAAATTAATAAATTGTGGAATAACACAAATTAATCAAATAAAATTTATTTGCCACGCCGGGATTCGATCCCGCAACCTTCGGTGCGCGAGTCAAGCGTCTTACCGCTGCGCATTTATGAAGGAGATCAAAGGATACATGTACTTAGAAATTGCGAAGCTGGAATGAGGAGTTAGTTTCGACGTAGATCAAAGCAAACCAATTTACTAAATTGCTACGCTAGAAGTTACACGATCCATTTACTCATTTTAATTCCAATGTTTGTAAAGTTTTTTATTAGATATATTAATATAGCTTAATTTACCAATATAAAATTTCATAACCTATGGTGACAAATTAGAAAATTTTATATTAATTTTTCGAAGTAGTCTTATTCTGAAAGGTTTTTACTTTGTGATGGCACTATTCAATTTATTAAAATGACAAATAAGTTAGTCCATATCAGTAAAATAAACTAAAAGCAACAATTTTTTATAAACTCCTTTGTACATTTTCCCACCTAACCGGTCTTTTTCTTCTAATGACATTGTAATCCCTGATTCACTCTTACCTCTCCCCTTTCTTCTATCCTTTCTTCACCATAGGTAGTGAATAGGTGAATATTTAACTTTAGTGTACATTTACTCCTGATGATATGAACATTGTTCACGAAACAGATTGTAGATTGTGTAATATAAATAAAGTGAGGTAAACTAAGTTATTTTTTTTAAATATAAAATGATCTAGGTATGTCAATTCATACATCCACGTTGGCATTTTTAACTTTCAGCTATTTCAAATAATTCAATTTTTTACAATATTAGAAAGTTATTTTTATAACGCCCGGTCTGCCAACACCTTAATGATTTTCTAAACCATTTGAAAGGTATTTTTTCAGATCCAATGAAATTGCCCCAGGCATCGAAAATAACGGTTTTAGCATTTTACACACAAAAGTTGGAAAATGGGAAAAACATTTTCTCGGCTCTAAAAATACAAACACTATTTGAAAAGTCTCGAAAATCACAAACGAGGTTTTTTCCCGGCATCAAAAAGCAAGTACCAAATGATTGTTCTTTTGCTTGTTGCGAGAAATTCGATTTTTTTTTACATTTCTAAACTTATTCCCGCATACTCCTGGCTAAAGGGCTGTGTACAAATTTTTAATTTTTGAAAAAAATTATATTGCTCGCGACAAAAAATGTTAATATTTGTTGTGATGAAACTTAAAAAATACTTTTTTTAAATTGCTTTGAGAGAATATTGTATAAAAAAGTTTCACAAAAGTTTAAATATTGGTACAAATATGTGTGGCAGTCATTGTCATCAATTAATACAATTTTTGAAATACTGATAAGACTGATTTGCCCCCTTCATTGAGATTGTTTGATTTATTATTCGAGTGTAGGAGTATAAAAAACGTTTGTCTCTTTTGCGTAGCTGGAAATGGAAAGAGAGAAAATATTTGTCTCTTATTAGAGCGGATCGGATCAAGAGTAATGCAATTATCTATCGCATAGAATACCTAATACCTTATTTTGCGATGTTTCTCAGGGGCATAAAGATGAAGGACAACTTATGTAAAAGAGAAGGAGTGAAATAGCACAACAATGTCTAAGCAAGAAGGAAAAAAACCTAGTGATTTTAATATTGCGTTTAAAAAAATATTAATTTATTCATGACGATTATCAATGTAAAACGATCCCTGTTAAAAAATGGTATTTACTTACATTTTACGCACTACTACATATTAGGCAACTTTATTTCCCAATCTTCTACAATATAGCCCGACTAGGAATGCCATGGTCCCACTGGCACCCGGTTAGGAGCAATTTTTTTACATTAATTTATTTCTTTTAATGTAAATCTGCTGAAATATTTTTTTGAGGTCTTGGTTATCCAATAAATATTTCCCTAGGCGGCGCGCCATTCCCGCCTACAAAATTGAGTTGGGACTCTTGTGCGGTATTTTAAATAATATATAAAAAAGAACAAAATTAAAAAAAAAACACATAAAAAATAATTAACATTCCTTCAGGTTTCAAAAGTTAAAGCAGAGTAATTTTAAAATATTTGTAGCTGCAAAAATTAAGTATTTACCGTAAATTTGTCTCTATTACCAATTCTATTAAAAACTCTTTCTTTTGTTCAATCATTTTACAGCAGTTGAACAAGATTTTAAAATCAAAAATCAATTTTTTTTGCATTCAATAAAATAAAACATTATTCAGCCCTTTTCAATCAATTTGCAATTCAAAAATAATTTGCATTAGTTAAATATCCTCCCTCGCCATGGGGCAAATGAAGGCTCGTGTATTCCTCCCAGGCTTGAAGACTCTGGCACGGACCCTTGGGGAATGTGCAGGGGTGGGTCTTGAAGCTCTGCCTTACAAGCCAGTGACCCATTTTTATAACAAAGCCTCGGCATTGAGATCAGGGGTCGATAGTTTTAATAGGGTTCACCAGACACTTCACGATTGTGATTACATCCTGAAATTTTAAAGTGCTGAATATTAAAGAGTTGATCTTGAGGTTTTGCGTCTTTAAATTAACAAAAATGCCAAAGGTTGAGGACAATGATAGTAATGATTCCTCGACACAATGAAGGCTCTTAAAAATAATAACATTAATTACCTTTGTTTATGCTTTGGGTTAAATATTTAAAATTTATTTAATTTGAGGGAAAAAAGGTTCATCATTTTGATACAGTCGGTTTGGATAATCAACAACAATAATTATCATATAACTGGCAACATGCAGGAGTAGAAGTTTTTGCAGGAATTAATGATGTTGACCTTAGGTAAGGATGTAATCAATTTAAAACATCTGATTAACCATTAAATCGAAAATTAAACGAGCCCAATTGAACGCAAATTCTTCGAGTTTCAGCTTTTGATCCAATTGTTATAAGCTTAAAGCATATGGTTATATTGTTAATCTCTCATTTCATTACGATTATTTTTTAAATAAGGCCGTGTTAATTGTTTCATTAAAATAAATGTTTTAGAAACCACTTGAAAATTTTAAAAAGTTTTATTCAACTCTGAATTTTTACGTGTCAATCTTCATAAAATTACAGATAGTCGTCTTGTTAAAAAAATTCTGTGGCATACGGAAAAAAAGGTTAGCGAATGATGAATACATATATATATGTATATACAACAAGCTAACTCTCTTTAATGTTGTAAGTGGGTTACTTACGTTCTGTTCTAGCGTCAATCTACTTATATCTTGGTGGTTTTATTTTTAAAAACATTTATTTGAATTTCGATTTTGTTTTTGAATGTACGAATGCAAATCTTGAAAGTAGAAATTACCCTACTTTCCGAAAACCGATCGAGCTGAAACTCGTTAGATAAATTTATTGTCAGTAACAATGCATTCTATCAACTTTTTTGGTGACACACATAAACACGCACACACATGCATTTTTGAAACTTCACATGAAATTGGTAGACATTATATTTAAAAAGTTACAACGGTTAATATACTCGTTAATATAACGGTTAATATATGTACGTTATAACCATCGGAACCAGCCAATTAGGATTTAAATAAGGTATTAGCGGTGTTCACTGATTTTGGTCAGTACCTGGGGATGAAGGTTCGATTCTTGGCCAAACCAATAAAAACTACATATGTTTATATATTTTTTAAATATGCACATGTCAGTGAATTGGCTACTAACTGGCACAAGAGATGGCGCAACTTGGTCTAAAATTGAAAATACATGACGATTTTACTCTCGGTTTATTACTTTTAAGATAGCAAAAAGGTAGGTAAATTGAAAAGCAATTAAGTGTGGAACGTTCTCCTGTCATTCAGTATGTGAAACTAAATTACTAAAATAGCCAAGCCTAACCAAATCAGATTAATACAAAGTCTTATCTATCAGAAGACACCGAGTCAGTTTATAGTTGAAAAAAGAACGCAATAACAAAACCACTAAAAATACGATGACTTCGAGTCATTTGAAGCTACTTTGTATTGACGATTGATTATTACTTAGTGAAATTTTGAGATATTTGGAAATTATTTAATCACAAAAAGAAATTTTGGTAATTAATACAAAATAATAAATATGTATAATCAAACGGATGGACGCTTTAAAGGAAAAAAAAAGGTTTTAAAACGCAACGAAAACTCGCCAATAGTGTGGAATAATTCCGATATAATGTTAAAAATTGATATAATCACAACTTATGAACTTTTGGGAGAAATGTTTCACAAACCGTTAACGATATTGACACTAGGCGTTAATTTAAACTGATAAAAAATGGTAATGCGCGTTTTCATCCAATGACAAAATATCCCCTGACAAAATATTCTGCAGACAAAAAATCCTCCTACCAAATATATATTTTATTAGGTTAGGTTAGGTTTTAGTAGATATTTTGATCGGGATGTTTTCTCCGTTGGATATTTTGTCGGAGGATATTTTGTCGGGGATATGACTTGTCACGGGATAAAAAGTCGCAGAACCACTAAAAATATCAGAAGAGATTGTGTAACTTAATATATTATGAATATCTAGTCCTGAAACACAAGATACTTTGTATCGTTGCCGGTTAAATTCAGATGAGGATTCAGAAACTATTAAAAGTTTTACATTACTTACCTTTAATACGATTATGATTGCTTTATCCAATTTTATGATCATATCAATAGTATGCTCCTAGATACTCGGAAATAAACTCAAGTTTTGTCACTCTTCAAATATTCACACTTGATTTGCTGCGTGCCATATCTTCCTATAATTCCTAAGGATCAATGACTTAACGTACATAATGTGTTCTGCGTCATTGCATCCTGACTATCCTTTACATATTTCCATTTGGTTAGTTTTTACGTAGGGTCATCACCAAATTCGTCAGGTCTTGAATTATACTTAACAATCTCCCGTATCTCCATCGTCAGCGTGAGAGTGTCGTTAGGAAGATGCTGAAAGGGGGACTCATAACAAGGCCAGACACTTCACACAATACTGCAAAAGCCTCGTTGAAGAGCGGATAATATCAAGTCTCGATACTTCCCTTTTTAGAATCTAGTGAAGTGTGAACGGGATAGTGCCTGAGAACTCGCGTCAATAGCGCAGACAGCTAGATAGTACCTGGTAAAGGATAATAAACGTTTTCGTAAAATGTTTTTTGATTTCTAAGGCTTTTCAAGACATCAACTTAAATTATTTTCATGTCCACGTCTACTACCTTCTTTATTACTCAGCATTTATTGGAAATGTTTTTGAGCATTACGAACACCAATTTATTGAATAACCACCACTGTTCTAGAAAATAATGGCTTTATTTTTAAAGTTTCAAATAGTTTTAGCGTAGTTAGTTCATATAACATATTAAAAAATTATCGACTGTTTGATAATGCCTTCGAAAAGTAAAATAACTTTTGCAACAAGAAAAATATACATTCCTACTTACTCATATTCCCAGAGAGTATTAGAATTATTTAGGTTGGGCTGTTTAAAAAACAATTAACAATAAGTCAAATATTTGAAGTTAATTTTCACGATCTCTGAAAGTTTTGTTATTATTTCAGTTTTATGAAGCAACTGGCCTATATTTATATAATAACAGAACTTGAATATAACTTACACAGAACTTTAAGATTACAGAGTTTTATGGGTTGATTTACTCTAACCAGTAATTCCTGTCATTTTTTAGACTAAAAGTGTAAATGAAATTTTCGTCTATAATGACATTTTTCTCCATCTCTAAACAAAAAAATTCAATAAGTATCGAACAAGTTTGATTCGGAATGAGGGTTGGGCAGTTCCTTGTCATGTGGAAGAAAAAAAAATTGGTTTTGTATAAATTTTTTTCACCGGAGCTTAAAATTTTAATTATATTTTTTACTATAAATAATGTCAGGAAAAATATACTATAAATAAATAAATATATTTTTTTCTATAAATTATGTCTGGTTAAAGAAAGTCAAGTATGTATATGCCTTTACACCCTGTATAAATATTTTTTTGTCAAAACATATAGGTCTATAAACTCTATAAGCCAGTGAAGTTTCGGCGAAATTTTTTATTAAATAAAGCATAGTACATACGTGAAATTGTTATATTATTTTTAAGCTCGTTCAAATACATTGTTCATACATGTATTATTCGAAAGTTTACCAATATTGCAAGATTATTAAGGTTCATAACATCCCAAAAAAATCTGAATATTTTTGATGAACATGTTTAGAATTAGCTTAGAGTTCTATTAGAGTTCTACGAGGACTTTATATTTTACGTGAATGATGCATTGTAGTGACATATTAATCTGTTATTTCCAGCTTCTTGTCACATTTGTGATCACGATAATGAAGAGACGTAGAATTCTTATTGGCGCACTGACGAAAATTTTATTTTTAAGAAGACTCACAATATTTTTTTACCTGAGCAGTTCTGTTGATAAAAGATCGCTTTACTTTCTGTCACGTCTATTTTTCTCGAATTTCACTTTTAATCACGCTACTTTGTCTTCCCACCATTCTCTAACTCCACTGTTTCAGAAACAATTCCTCTTCCGAAGTGTTTTCACGTTAAAAATTCCCCTGAAAAAAACAATTCCTTTGCTGGAGTTGCAGAATGTAGGCTCGTACTCTGAGGAAAAATGCATATTATGGTACAAAATAGTATTTACATCATGGCCTCTGCGGTTGAGAGGTAAGGCTCTCGATTGGCAATCCGAAGGTCACGGGCTTAAATCATAAATATACTTAATTTTAATAAATTGTGTTATTTCACAAATAATTAATTTAAAGTAATGACTATACAATCATATAAAAGTGTGAAAAATACTTTTGTTTTCGCCCTGGTGTGTGACCACCAATCATGATTAAAATTTTTATTGAAATAGCTTTGGCCGTGTTTGGGGAACAGATATGAATAGCCGGGTACATCCTAACCTTCCTCTTCCTTTACTTTATTTATTTATGTTTCAAATTATGAAATCGAGTTTTCACGATTTTAACTGCAATTTAACTAGCAATTATTTGTGAGTTAAAGTTAATTATTTATAAAAAAAATTTAAAGTACCTACCTACTACGTAAATCTAATGAAATCTAAAATAAAAACAAGTATCCATTATTATAAAAGCATTTTGATGGGCTCAAATGTAAATTAAAAACGACCGATTTAAGTTGGTACACAAATTTATCGTACGAAAACTTTAAATTTTCTACTAATAAAATGCTGTAATTGGAGGTTTAATCTCTTTTAATTTTATATTTAAATTAGTTTGGGTATTAAGAATATTTTTTTTTAATAATTACCATTAACTTAAAAGCAATTATCAAAATAGCGTCTTAATCATGACAAATTAATTCCAAATAGCCTATAGTTTATAGTTTAAAGTATAAATAAATAATGTAGCACAAATGTTTACTACATATTGGATACACTTTATATTAGAAAAAAATTATTTGGATGGGTTAATTATTTCGGCCTCAAATCTAAATACAATTTTCTATGAAAAAGACCTCGCCTTCATTCCAAACATGTACCGTACAATGAATCCCATTAGTATTTAACTTTCATCTACGTCGAAAACCATTTCAAACAAGTCGGAAATCGGAGAAGAGAAGCCTAAAAGTTTTAATTGCTCTTCGGAATGCCTACGTAAACAATAGGGATAGTTAAATGTATTTCGATACATGTCTGCTTTGCTGAAAGCTTTTCTTTAGCTGAAAGTAGATCGAATTATCCCGACAAATACCTCATTAAACTAAGATAATACTCGTATATAATTAAAAGCAAAATAAAATTAGGGTAATTAATCCATTTACAAAACAGTATCATATATACTCGTATAATAGTGCAACACTATTGGGATATGTAACTGGCATTGTTCAAATTTTTCTTCTTAGTAACGTGTTGCATTTCTGGTTTTACTAATAAAAATTTAATTAAATGAAAGATATTGGTTCCACTGGGTCTCGAACCGAGGGCCCTTTGCTTACATGGCTAGTGCTCTACCAACTGAGCTATGGAATCCATTTCCAATTCTGTCACTTTTTATCTGTATCATACTTTGACTCGAAACTACCAACATTATCTTGCCCTGGGTTCGAGTCGCAGGAACCAATATCTTTTTCTGATTTTTCTGTCTCCAGATTTGTCTTCATTTAATTAAATATTATAATTTGAGATCTTACTCATAATGTTAAAAATAAAAATTATTAAAATTTGTTTTGACACAATGAGTTTTGATGGATAATTAGAAATCGAGGAAAACTAGCAGAAAACTTAAAATAAATATCAATTTTTATTAATTCACCAAAAATATGTTGATTTTCATATTTTATGAGAACACCGCACAAGAGTCCTATCTGGGGCCAGTGAGACTATTGGTGGATATAGAAGGAAGGAGGAAGGTGGGAAAGTACCGGGCTATTCAGATCTCATTACTAAACACGGCTAAAGCCATTTCAAGCAATGTTTCAATTCTTAATGGTGATCTTACACCAGGGCGATACTAGGAGTGTTTTATTTTAAATGAGTAAATTGTTAAATAATATAAAATCAAATAAAGTTTATTTGTTTACGGCTGGATTTGAATCCGGATTGTTAGTCGAGATCCAACCATGAAGGCAGTCGATAATCATATTTCCTCATCATTCATCATTCATCATTCATCATTCATCATTCATCATTCATCTATCATCATTCATCAGGCATCATTACCTGCCGGTTATTGCTCATTATTAATCCCCCACAATAAATTATTTTAAGTATAATTTTACTTTCATTTGAGAGTATTGTTAATATCTATCGTTCAATTTAATTAGAAACTGGTATATGTATACGTAGAATCCTATAAATTATTGTAACGTGGGTATAATATATTGAACGATTTGATGAGTAATTGAAATGTTTTATATTATATTGGGTCCTTACGTATGAAATTGGCGTTTTGTATGGGGGGAACTTTGTATGGGAGCTTATGGGAGTTTTGTATGGGAGCTTTTTCACCTTCCCAATTTGCTTCAAGTGAATTAAAACAGTTATATCACTAACACCGCAGCCTGCAGCTAACTCGGACGTGGTTTGTGTTGGATCCGCTTCCACAATAGCCTTCAATTCTTCATTATCAACTTTGGTCTCCGGCCATCCACGGGGCTTGTTCTGCAGGTCGAAATTTCCAGAACGAAAACGTTGGAACCAAAAACGCACTGTGTTTTCTTTTGCGGCACCGTTGCCATACACATCATAAATCCTTCGAGCCTTTCTGCAGCACTGGTGCCACGGTGGAACTTGTACTCGTAAATAAGCGATATTTCAAGTTTTCTATTTTGTAAACTAAGGGCCAGTTGTTTCGGAAAAAATCACGTCTGACGGACCGTCAAAATCGTCAATCAACGAAATTTGGGTTGTTTCACCGTCCGTCAAATGAAATTTCAGGCCAAATCTGAAGGATTCGTCAGATTTTGTAATCAGCCAAAATCCGCGGGTTACATCTGAAATGATGGGCGGCACATGCGCAGAAGTGCGAAAAATTTCTATCTGACAGCTCGCGGGCAGGTATGCTTTACTCTACACTACCGAAAGTAGTGATTATGGCTCGACTTTTTGCATATTATAACGCAAATAAAACACAACGATCGAAACTTCAGGATGGAAAAATAGCTAATGGCTTTGTGGGAAGAAGTTTAGATATCTTTTCAACGTATAATATTGTCGAAAATCGTTGGTTTTAGAGATTGAAAATGACGTAAACACTGGTGAAAACATTGAAAAAAATACAAACTTATTTCTCGTGTAAACCGATGATGTTACAATCTATTGCCATGTTATTCGTGTTATATTTATATTGTGTTAATTTATAAGTCTACAATAATTTATAATAAAAGAAATCTTTTTCTTGTGATTGACATTTTTCTTGTGAGAACAGAGATTTTGTCAGGTGTAGGTACGTGGTGACAACTGAAGGTTCTGATTTCGGTCAACTTCCGATTTCATACAAGATATAAAAGAAGTTGAGTTTTTTAGTGGATTGCAATTATAAATAATTATGTACTTCATGATTTTTGGCTAAGTACCTATATTAAAAACAGTGCTTCGAGTCACAGTAGAGAATGAAGGACTGGCGCCATCATGACATTCTATATAACTGGTTCAACCCTCACAAAGAAAATTGCATAGTTTGAGAACTGGTGTCATGACCTAGCATATTAACATAAACCTGTAACTGACATTAATAAGGCAGGTCTTTATGTGGCATTTCTTCGAATCGTCTTCCTCATATTTTGCCAGATGGATAGACAGATAGTAAAATCCTGCCCTTTATAAAGTATATATAGTCTTATCTTACCTCTTTCTGTACTATAAATCGAGTGCTGTAAAAGCCTGCACACTGCACTGCAAACCGTTGACTCACTTTAGCCAACTATACTTTACTGCCGAGGGTGTTACACTGTTACAGCACTAGGTTTATGTGGATTCCTTACCGACCCTTGGGATGATGGGCTTAAGTCTCAGCACTTTCTAAAACATCTGCCACCTGGAGAGACACATACGCACAATAGGTACAAGAGAGGATATAATAAAAAGCCGTTTGATTTTCAAAATAATATATTTATTTAAAATAATCAACATTTCAATCACTTTTATTTAATTTTTCATAAAAACAACTCTCTTTTTATAACTTTTGAAGGTTATAGGTTATTTTAGTGTTATCTTCTTCTTCAATGATATAATCTTCTATTTATTTATAACGATTTATTCTTTAATGTTTTACAAAGCTGGTAAATTACTTTGTTTATAATATAAATAGTATTGGAAATGTTAATTAATGGTAAACGTCACGTACGTTATAATCTACGCATTCACAGATGGCGCCAATCAAATTATTTTAAGTTTTTAATGCTTTTTGCGCTTTAAAATATTAAGGTAAATTAATTGTTCGCGATCGTAAATATTTAATTAGAATATAAATAAATAGTTTTGTCCATAAACAAACCCAAATCTTTCAAGGCTGAAAAATTCAATTTTGTATCGGTGTCTCAATCCAATATTGTATTTTTCAGCCTTTCTTCAAAGATTTAGGTTTGTTTATGGACAAAACTATTTATTTATATTCTAATTAAATATGTACGATTGCTAACAATTAATTTACCTTAATATTTTAAAGCGTACCATACAAAAAGCATTAAAAACATAAAATAATTTGATTGGCGCCATCTGTATAATCTACGCATTCACAAATGGCGCCAATCAAATTATTTTAGGTTTTAATACTTTTTGCACGTTAAGCTTTAAAATATTAAGATAAATTAATTGTTTGCGCCTGTACATATTTAATACGAATAAATAGTTGTGTCCATAAACAAACCCAAATCTTCTAAGGCTGAAAAATTCCATTTTGTATCGGTGACTCAATCCAATATTGTATTTTTCAGCCTTTCTTGAAAGATTTGGGTTTGTTTATGGACAGAACTATTTATTTATATTCTAATTATATATGTACGGGCGCGAACAATTAATTTACCTTAATATTTTAAAGCGTAACATTAATGCAAGAAGCATTAAAAACCTAAAATAATTTGATTGGCGTCATCTGTGAATGCTTAGATTATAATATACGTGACGTTAAACCTTAAAATGTGTTAGATCATTATTAAATGCGAATGAGCTGCTGACAGCAACTGCAACAGCATTCTTCCATCTAATTATTGCCTTATATATGTCTTCAACCTGGTTATACTTGGTTGCTGATGCCTGAAATAAATACATAAATAAATTACAAACGTGTATAATATATTTCATTTTATTTACGCTCTGGGGCTTTTTTAAAAGAGAGGAATAAAATAACATAACTAGCTAAAAGAAAAGAGAAATAAATATAGGTACCAACAGTAAATAGCGAAAAATCAACAGAAAAGTCGGGTACATATTTTAATATATTACATAATATGGTAAATATTTACTGTTCCATTAGTAAAACAATACATTAGAAATTTCTAATAAAATTTATATTATGGATTAAATGAAAATTTCAATGGCAGTGAATTTATTTCTATGCCATGTAGGCTTTGGACTGGGGAAATAATAAAATAGTTTTTGACGAATTAACCAACTCTGCAGCGTTAACTAATTTGCATAAAAATTCAAATTGTTACATATATATGTATAGAGTGAGTAAAGTCTTTATATATAAAAAAAGTCAAATTACAGCAATTACTCCCTCGAAAGAGAAAGTATTTTACAACAAAAAAAGATCTTTATACATATAATTAACGTAATATACTCCAGACGCTAGACTATTTTGAATGGACTAGTTGATTTAGTGCGAATGATCCATCGACCTTGTTAACATTAATTAACAAGTATTTAAAAGAAAAATATATATACGCCACACAAGTTACAGGTCACGTAGCATTTAAAATATGCATAGCAGAAAAACCAATTATAACATATACAATCTGCATATTTATTAGTTTACAGATTACAAAAAGAAAAAAATGAAAATTGTGGCCTTACTGGAGTTTACCGTTGTGCGTGCACATTGTATATTGTAGTTAGCACATGATGTAACATTTAAAAATGTTTTATGATTGGTAATAATATCAATTATAAGCAAGAAAATACTTTATAAGAATTGTGCACATGAAAAAGAGAGAAAAATTATTTTTTCGAAGAAAACTTCTTCGGAAAGGTTTTCACCTTGTGATGGCATTATTTATTTTAATAAAAAGACAAATAACTTCAATCAGGATCAAACGTATACTCAATACGTTTGATCCTGATGAAGTAAACATTGTTTACGAAACATGTTGATTGTGTACCAATAAAAGTGATGTAAACAAAGTTATTTGTCTTTTTATTAAGAGAAAAATTATTGAAAACAACGTTGGATATCGATGGATATCTATACATATACCTTTAAATTCTTTAATTTGTAGATAGATGGTGAACAGTTTGCAAGAGCATGTCTCTGTTTAGTTTTAGCATGGTTTGGCCTTCAATATTGCTTCTTCCTGTCTCAACAATCTACATTTAAAAAAAAATCAGTTGAATTGGCAAAATCATACATTCATATCATGTAAATATTATTAATAACTGCACAAATACATAAAAAATGCATTAATTAATTATACCTTAAATGGAGAACCCATATACATATAAGGAATCATTGTAAGTTCTTACATGTAATAGAAACATGGCCGTCTAAACCATAATACACCTCGGTTGTGTCGCTCATAACACTTGCCTCCACCACCGGTTCCTGCAGTACTTAAGTGTCGACATCATCGTCAAAGACGCTGGGGAGACTGTCAACTGACGTGGCCATTATGCTCCACATAAAAGTGGTCTCCTCCTTCACTGGTGCTGCTGGAGCTCCACCGCCAGTCTTTATGCGCTCTTGGATCTCTCTGCTACCGTCCTTGAAGCAAAAACTCAATTGATAAACATATTCATTCTACATGAATTGAATGATTCAACGCTACCAATTTCTAAATGTCACAGTTAATTTAACAGCAGAGTAATACCAATTAAGAAAAAGATTTCAACCTGTCTTGCCCGACGTTTCATGTATCAAATGGAGCTCGGAGCTGCTTGACAGAACGGTAGAAGGAGCCTTTGCCATTGAATTCTGCTGCAATGGTGTGTCACGTCGCCTCTCACTGTTGGAAGCTGACTGCGTCGGTTATCTTCTTGGTAAGAATACGGCTATAACTATTCAAATCGATCGCACTAAGCTGCAGAAAAATTGCTCCCTTTCTGAAAACACATTAACATTTCTAAGTATAAGATCATAACAAAAAATCTCAGATATAAACTTAAATACGCATATGAAGCATAGGTAATTATTTGAAAACACCGTAATATTCATACATAAAACGTTAAAGTGGCAGAATACACATGTAATACATAATAATCATAAATAAACTAATCTAATAACATAAAATTTGCCGCAATGATTCATTCCATAGCGGAATCGAACATTCCAGAAGTAATAAAATTCAACGCTTGTAGATAGTTCAAGTGTCTCATTTCACAACTATTAAAAACATTGGGTTACTGCCAATAAGAATATAAAGATGTTCTCGATTAAGATGTTTTTTGTTCGTTTTGTCGATCGTTTATGTCAGAAAAACGAAATTCCACATACTTTAATACAGTGAAACTTCACACAGGTACAAGCAAAAAAAAATGCTTTCCAACTACTTGTACGGTTATAACAATGTGTTTTACCTACTATTTATTCATACTTATTATGGCAAATAGAGATAATAGTGTGTAATACTCACAGTAAGTTGGGATCCATTGTAATATAGGTTTACAAAATTGAGATTAACAACAGATAATAACAAGCGTCAATAATGGCGGTAAAAAGTTTGTTGTGAAGTTTTGTTTCGCGAAGAAATGCGCGCTGACGTAAATATGAAGTGTTGCCATCGTAAAAATAATTCGGGCCTCCGAAAAAAATAATTCTCTGGTATAATTGTCCGATTCGGCTGGGAACACTGTGTGAAATTTTCAAATCTGACGAACGTTAAATTTAAGTTGAAACAACCCAATTCTGATTTGACAAAAATCAACGGAATGACTGTGTTACATTTTTAAAATCTGAACGATTGTTCAGGTTTTCCGAAACAACTGGCCCTAAGTGACGCAAAGAAAAAAAACAAGTAACGAAAAAACAAATGAATTATAATTTTCAAAACACAAATACATGAGTAAATAGCTGTATAAATTTTATTTTGGAATTCCTAACCAAAGAGAAGATATTTGAGATCAAAGTTGTCAGTAGGACAAAACGCCAATTTCATATGTAAGGACCCAATACAATATTTGGTTCTATGTTATTGTCAAATATTATATTGTTTAAAATATTTCACGATTTTACACTATATTCTTCAAAAACAACTTGTATATTCTAAAATGTTAAATTTTTATAACTTTTGGTATAAATTCTTTTTATATGTTATCCTCGATAACTTAAATATTATTTTTTAATCTATGTTAAGGCCCCTATGGGCGTAAAACAACAATAAATAAATATCTTGCGATTTTAATCAACTATGTAATTACTATTTTTAATTCAAAGATCGAGGAAGCAATTACGGTTTTAATTTTATCACAATCTATTCATCCAGTCCGGTAATCTTATATAAGTCAGACAGGAACACTTTGATTAAATTCTACATTAAGTGTCCGATGAAATCTTCGTCGGGCTATTAATCTTCTCTCCAAATTCCTTGTGTTTTATTTTAAGATAAACGCTCTTAGGTTTTTTCTGTAGTGCGGTGTCGGCGTTCAATATTATTTTTATACTATAATCAATTCAACGACTCCATTTGTATGCGTAATAGTATTTAGAAGGATCAAGGGAGAGAAAATTTGACAATATTTTTTTCGGAATGGCTGTAAACCGGGTAGCATTATTTTGTTTAATTAAAGAGGGGTAGGTACTAGGTACTGTAGGTAGACAGGTGCTTATTTCCAGTTAAGGTATCAATAATCTAATTATCTCTTCATGGCAATAAAAAAGTATTCGTTGTTTGTGCTACATTTATAACTAGCCCCGGCGTTGCCTGGGATTTAAATAGAGTTTTTAGAAATGTATACAGTAATTTTACTCTTAAAATGTCAAGTTGCTAAATTTCATTAAGAAGTATCAAAATTCTGCTTTATAGCGAGGCTTAATGTTGAATGTGATTTATTATTAATTTTAGATTATTCCTTATTAAAAATCGGTTTAAATTATAAATACAAACAAATTATTTGGGTAAACTGAAGCTTTTTCTACCTTTTCCATTGAACAGAAATAAAATAAAATTATAAATTACTTTACTAAAAATATATATTTACCCACTAGGTTATTTTAAATTTTTTTTTATAAATGTATGAACGCGTAAAAAAATATCTTAAATATATAATTTTACTGCTAAAATTATCAGTGACAGTTTCAGTTGATTCAATATTTTCTTTCTTATAAAATTATTCGAAAAATAAATGAAAACATATTTTCGCTTAAAATCTTAACCCAAGTATCTTTTTACTTTTTGCCAAGCAATTTACGCCGTTTTATCTTTATTTGTGACGACACAAGGCGTTCTAAAAATACACTAGATTTTGGCTTGTGGCTTCATCTTAATGGGTAGAAAAAGGTGATGAAATGGGTTTTTCCAAAATTCATGTTGATAGTGACCTTTTATCTGTTAGAAAGACAAAGTGCGCAAAATTTCATCAGGAATATAGGAATAAAACCATAGATTTTATTAAAAATCAAATCCTCGTCACCCGCCATTAACATCGGCACTTCTTTTATATAAGTAGAGAGGTAGGTATTATGTTTGATAGGGAGAAAATGCGTTCGGAGGATCCAACCTGCGAAACCTGGGTGCAAACCCGATTCTTTAGACTTTAGCCCGCAAGGCTACAAGATGATAATTTTTATCTTAAAAAATTTCAAATCTCTCGATATTATTTTATGTTTATTTAAAAAAATGTTTAATTTTGACAAAGTTATATTTTTATGATTCCAATTTGCATGTAAATGTTGTAAAAAGTTTCAATAATATTTATCTCTTCATCTTCACAAACCAATGCAACACTTCTCAATATGAACATTTCTTAATAAAACTTGTATAGGTACCTAATATTATTATAAATCATAACTTAATGTTCTCAGAATTCATCCAAAGCTTTCAATGTTTTAATATGTATGTACTAAAAGCTGTTTCTAGGTGTCGTTGTTGAGGATTAATCTGAATGTAAACTTTATACGGCAGCAGAAGATCATCACCCCTTTCTCTTCAAGGTAAAATAAATACATGACTTACGACTAACAAAATCGTGTGGTGTTTGATTTTCGCTTAAATTAATTAATACTTTGCAGTCTCAAGTAATAAAAGTGTTCGTGAATAATCTTATTTAAGTTACGTTTGTTTGATGTTTTTAACGACCTTTAGGTTTATCTTTTTTTTTAAATTATGTGTACCCAATATAATCTTGTTTATTTTTTTTACTAACATTTATGTCAACAGCTCTTGACATAGTGTCAAATTGACATATATTATTATTTTGATGCATAATGAACCTTTTAGAGTGATGGAAACAAAATAAAAGTAAGGTCATCCTTTTTAAATTTGGAAATGGGCTTGTGGGTACCGCCGCCTCGGAAACTATTTATTTTTAGAAATAAAGGTAAGACGGTAAAATTTAAAAAAACTTCATTTTGCAAAAACAAGTAGGTAGGTATTACGAAAATGGACTGCACGTCGGCGTTCCAAGGGTTAACTTAATTATGGATTTGAGGACAAAATACTAAACCAAACTGAATAATTATTTTTTTAAATCAAAAGTTATAACATACACCTAGTCCGGATGTGTGCTACTTTATTTATTTGTGTTAATTATAAAATAAAGGACATTAAACAATTCAAATTTACTTCATTTTGAAGGCAACTTTGGAATTTTTTTCTGATTTAATTATAATTATTAAAATATCTTGCCTTATCCACTGTGATAAGAAAACGAAAATAAAATTTAAAACAAAAATCTCCAAAATTGCATTTTTGTGTAGAATATTTTGTCTACATAGGTACGATACATTGTGTTTTGACGTAAAAATGTTATTTATAATTTCAACTTACCCCCATCAAAATACTTTTTTTAAATCATTTTTATTTTATATTTTTAAAATAAAAGAGTAAAATGTAGAATCATTTATTAAATATATATATTTTTTAATATTTACAATTTACTCAGAAATATTTGCTCATGTGGCCTCTAAATCATTAAATATTGAAATCGTTAATGGCCTGCACCTATAATTTAAAATGCAAATATTTACACATCCGCAATAGATATTTGATAAACCCTTTGATTTCAAAAAATATTCTTGTGTTTGGTTGGGTATTTTGGCCTCAAATCGAAATAAAAATATTGTATGAAACGGGCTGCGGGCGGCTCCGCGTTTTGCTATGAAAGATATGTCTGAATTTTGTAGATGAGTGTATGTATTAATTTCATTAATTATATCATATTTTCATAGCTCAGATGCAACAGCAAATGCGAGAGAGGGTTGAAAATACTTTAATGTTGTTGAATTTGAATGTTTTTTAAATAAATGTTTCAAATTTTCTTTGTCGTATTTTAGAAATTAATACTGTGTCAATTATTTTGCTTAATAATTTGTATAAGCATGACAAGTCTGTTTGTTTCCGCCAGTTGGTAATTATTTTAATATTGAATTTTAATCTTTCATTGTAGGTATTAAGAATCTTACTTGTTACCGTTTTAGAGGACAATGCCTTCGTGAAGACCTTTTGAACAGATTCAACAAAGTTTTCGTAGGTTGCGTAATGAGGGCATCAGATAGGAGAACAATTTTCTACTGTCCTAAGAACTAGGGTTACTTATATAATCTTTATAAAATGAATTGATAATTTAATTTTGCAATGTTCTTAAAATATATAAAGTTGATCGTCTATTTTAACTTCCAGTTAAATGTTGACTTGAATTGTCACTTCTATTTTCTTATGTTTATCTCTGATTTTGTCTTTGCTTTCATATACCATAATATAAACTTATAATTCTTATTTTTATTTTTTAAATTTTATATTATTTTATTACAAATTGGACGTAAGCCCTTTAATAAATAAATAAATTAATAAGATGTTCAATTATTTATATTGGTTAACATCCCAACTCAATATAACGATAGAATATAATTCGTTTTCAATGTTTAAGAAGAGATAAAAGGCTTCTTTAATAAAATGTTTCAAACAATTTGTTCACCTACCAAATACATTATTATTATGTGATATCAAGTTCAGCCCCCGTCCCGAGGGCGTTATAAAAAGCGATATAAATTTATAAAAGCAATTTAATAAAGCCTGTCTCTACCAGATTGCTGCCATTAAGGGAGGTATATTTCTAAGATTGTTTTCCCTAAATAATAACATCGACTTCGCCAGGAATTTGTTTCCGCTGAATTAATGTTACTGCCGTTTCATCCGTAAAGGTCTATAAAACTTAATAGCCCTTTATTTTGATTCATTTGTAGCGTAAGGACTTTGCTACAACCTTCTGTATCACCTACAAGATTATTTGACGTATAAGTGTAATATAAGTATTTATGTACCAACTGCTTATAAGGCGAACAGTTCGCATGGCGAAGCTGACGCCATATGTGATTTTTTTTTATTAACTCTACAGAGAAGGTTCTGAGGAAAATAATTTCCCTCAGAGACTTTATCATCTTTGAGGACGGTATGTGGAGAGTCTTTTGTGGAAAGGTAAAAGTATACCTGGGTCTTGAAGAAATCCTTATTGTAGGAGGGAGAAAACATAGACGCCGATAAATCGTTCCACAGCCAAGTACAAGAACGAGTCATAGAAATAACCAGTTTTCATGTGACAAATTAAAGTTAACTGTGTACAAAAGTCAGGCGCGCGTTTGGCGGATTTCACGACTGTGTATCGATACCGAAGAAATAAATAACGCTAGTTCCTCGGAGCATCTTCCTTTGAAATAACGCTAAAATAAGGACAGCATCCCCACCCAACGCATGTGCTCTATAGATTGCAATCTGTCAAACGGACCACCCATTTCTGCAAAGAGTCTTGGGTTTTTCAGGTATTTTGGGGCTCCAGACCAAAGGTGACCAAATTCATCCGTGGGGCTCATTTGGATTTGTACAATGATAGCAGTCAATGTATTGCTGTGATGCATGCAACCGGAAAAGGGATGAATGATCTGATGCTCTAGAATTGAGTTCATGTGTATTAAAACCAAAGATATCACAAAAGTGGAGATCAGGAAAGAATGCAAGACTGGTGTACATGTAATAAATGAGATTGGGATAGGGATTTTTAGATGGTTTGTGACATATGGAGTGTAGAGCAAAATCAAGAAAGTAGAATAAAGAGAATATGTACATATGATACAAAAGTAAATGGTTGAATAAGTTAAGGTTGCCCGAGAAAGATATGGTGAAATAAAACGACTATTTGAGTCAGAATAACGCAAGAGTGTGCGAGACGATGTTTTAATGTGAATGGAGAAAGTAGTGTGTGCTAAGGTAGAATTGTGTGGAAGTTCATCCTCTCTGTCTACTCCAGCGGAGAATAGCTGATAAATCAGCACTTCAAGTTGAGCATCGATTACATGTATGTAAGATAAATAAGGATATACAGGTTGTTGTGGGTATGTAATCGACACCACATATTATTTTTCTCCCCACGAATATGTTCATGAGATTTAATTGTTTCTCCGAAATATATTCGCAATCGCTGCGGCTTGGGGTTCGTTCTTGCTTGTTTTCTTTTGAGACCGGATTACTTTGATTTTAAATCAATTCAAGGCGCATTTACGAGTATAATATAGCTATATAGATTCATGGAATTGGTCGGAGTTCGGAATGGATTATTAACATTTTACCACTTATCATTATTTACGCAGATGTTTTTTTTTACATGTGGCTGTAAATATATTTCTAAATGCAGTGGTTTTAACATGAAAAAAGAAAATTAAAAAAGAATTGACAACTTATTTTCAAACATTACCAACCATAAAAGATTTTTCTCGGGAATCCGCAGAATAAATATGTTATGCCACTGCCATCCATATTGGAATATCCCAAAGAAACTTTGTTTCACTTAATGTGATTGACAAAGGAGACAAAATAAGTGTTAGTATTTTTGTGTCACATTTTTTATCCTTTCCCCCTTCCTGCATAGTACGAGGATACATTGTGACATCATTAATATTAAAGGACTTTAAAGAAATTGAGTGACAATATAATGCTGACAGACGATACGACTCCCTTCGCTAACTCAATCAATCTTTCGTTATTAATGACTTCGCGGAACAGCCCCTAGCTGCCTTACCTACCTCTAGAACTGGCTTCCACCCTCCCCATTCCGTACTCCCGAGCATCTCGTACATCCGCTTCCGTGGTCACCCGACCTTATTGAAGTTATTTTTACGTTGCGATCAGGAAATAAATCAATCGGTCTACGAGCCGCAAAATTCAATCGTCCAGTAAAGTAAAAAAAAAAACATTATTTCCGAATAGATTAGCGGTTAATTTACCACAAATCTGCTAACGCCAAGCTGAACGTCGAACCATTCTTTCCTTTTCCCGTAAAGTTATTCAATTTATTTAATTCCAAATTTACACACATTTTATAAATAGAATCGTTTGACAGAGAAGCGTATTTTAAAGACATTTATTTCCTTCAATGTAAAGGTCACTTCTCTAAAATATACGGATAGATTTTAATGAAGGTTTCGACTCATTTTTGTTAAATTTCCGGTACAATGCTTCAAAGTTCAATTTAGTTACATAGATGTTTACATATTGTACATTTCGATCAGGTATGTAATAACATTTTATAAAACGGTGACCGTACCTTTATGTTTTTTTTTATATCACCAGACTCGATCGTCTATTATGTATAAAATATGTATTTTTTTCTATGTGAATACCTCACAAGAGTGCTAGCTGCTCCCGTCTGGATCAATTGAGACTATGGCATTCCCAATTGGGTTATGTTGTGAGGCTGAAGGTAGTGGGTAAGGGAAGGAGTAGGGGAGGATGAAGGTGGGGAAGTATCTGCTCAGATCTGGACAACAAACACGGCTGAAGTCATTTCAAGCAACGTTTTAATTCTGAATGGTGGTCTTGCACCAGGACAGTTTGGAATGTGCCGCAAATATACTACATATTTAAATTAAGTAATTTTGAATAACACAAATTCATCAAATAAAATTTATTTGCGAACACTGGGATATGATTCCGCCACCTTCGGATAGCGAATCAGGAGCTTTACTCTTTGAACATGGAGTCCAAGGGGAAAGGTTAAATATGGGACAAGATTGGAACAATTGGAACATATTATGAACGATTGTTCATAAACAAAATTATATTTATCATTTTTAAGAATGTAAATGTTAACGTAAAAAGAGGGCATTTAAATAATTAATAAATATTCTTAAATAAGCAATTGAGTAGGTAAATTAAATTAGTTCTATATAAAGTGATGTCATTCTCATATTAATGTTAAGTAATAATTCATTTGACGAAAATTATCAATCAAAAATAAATTATTAAAAGTAAAAATTATTAACCTGAAACACTAATCTATATTGAAAAAAATTCCAGAGAAAAGATACAAGGTTCGAGTCCCGTCGGCGGCATTTATCTTTTCTCTGGAGATTTTTTAATCTAGATGAGGGTTTCAGGTTAATAATAATTATTTATAATAATTGTTACCCTTTGTGTTATGCATAAAAATCTTGTCTTAAACATCAGTTTATTAATTAAAAATAATAATAAAAAATAAATATTTTCAATCCTTAAACCTTACGAAAAGCTTGAATTGCCTATTTCAAAAAAAATAACATATAGTATAGGTTTTCGAAAGGTATGTAATAATTTATAGGATATTACAATCATTAATTGGTGAAATTAATATTATGGTATGTAATTATTCATCTTACTAACCTACCTTTAAAATTACTCCCCTAATGAAAATTGTGTCAGAAGAAATTTTCGGTGGTTCAGGCAGCCCATTATTCAAATTTCAACGGAATTATGAATAAAGAGGAATACTTGTTGCTTCTGAGAACAAATTCGTTTAAAATTAGGTGTTTTTGTCGAAAAAAAACATCATTTCAGCGTGATAAAAATTTAATATTTTCTTTGTATTAAATTCTTAGACCTTTATTACTTCACCACATCAAGAAATAAAAAAGATTCACGATGTTTTACAAACCTACACATTACAACATTATATTTATAATAATAATGATTATCATAAAATCACATTATAATTTTTTTTTCTTATCTGAATACCTTTTAAGATCCCGGTATGTTGTGAGGCTGAAAGTAGTAGGGAGGGGATGGAGATGGGGTAGAGGGAGGTGGGTAAGTACTTGGATATTCAAATCGGGTTACCAAACACGGCTAAAGGCATTTAAAGTAACGTTTTAATTCTGAATGGTGGTCTTACACCTGGACGATAATGACAGTATCTTTCACCCTGGAAAGTGAAGCAAATGTAATGTATATTATTTTAAATTATTTAATTGTGAAATAACCCAGATTAATCAAATTAAATTTATTTGCGCACGCCTAGATTCGATCCCACGACCTTCGGATTGCGGGTCAAGAGCTTTACCTTTTGTAAGAGCAACATTGTAATTTACTCGCGTCTTGTCTTTATTGCGGTTCATTAAAATATATCTTCTATTCACAACAATACTTCAAAAAAAGAATGAACTTAAAAAAAAGAACTGGGTTACTGTCAAAGTAATGAGGTAAAATAAGAGATAGCACAATGAGCCCGTGCTCACGGGACCTAAATATGTAAACCGTCTCGGCTAAAAATAAATTTTGCAAGAATTATTATTTTAAAATAAATATAAAATATTGATTTTAATCTGATAAATAATTTTTGAATTATTAAGGTAAACGGATATCCTAAAACCATGGAAAAATCATGCTAAACAATCTCTGAATATCTACAAATCTTTCTTACAATTTCCACTTCTTTTTTACGTTAGCTCCACACAGGAGACCCCATGGAAACTAATTCCCCTCAGGGCCTATGTAATCTTTGGGGATCTTGTGTTTTTAGGAAAGAAAGGAGAGAAAGTTCTGGGAAGGAAAAGGGCGTGAGAGGAGGATTGGAATCTGGAAGTCAGTGTGACCAGGAGTGACGGATAAATCTATCCCTCGCGTTGCAGTGCAAAGCGATGTTCGGAGAGAGTCCTGCTGGAGAGGTCGAAAGGTCTCCCATCTGTCTTGCCACGAAGTTGGTGGGCAAACTCATCTGCCGCCAAGATCTGGACAACCATGAACCCGGGCACCCATGCTGAGTCACCAAACGTAACGAATCACTTGAGGTGACCTTTAGCAGAGGTGTTATCCAATAAATGGTTTCCGGGGTGGCGGTACCCGAAACCGCTGCCAAAATTATTATACTAAGAGTTACTTTTCTATTTTTCTGTTAATAACTCTGATACTGGGTGTTCATTACGTAGAGTCACGTTGGGTAACTGTGCGCAATTTTTACATTGGGATTTTTGTATTAAAAATTTTAAGGTATTTTACTCAATTCTTTTATTTATTAATATGATTGATTGTTAAGGCATCTCAAATAAACATAAAAACCTCTTACGGTTCATAAATCAAACAGTTATATAAAAAAGTATACGTGCATGTCGATTGCGTACACTTACTCCGTATGCGGGGTAAGTATTCGCATACCGTAGGGTAAGTATTCGCACCGCGAATAGTTACCCCCCATTGAAATTATCACACTTAAATTGCCTCTTATCGTAGTCTGTGCAGTTCTCATGTTATCATGCCACCATGCTTTGAACATAATACATTCTATCCAATCTTCTAGTGGTGGGTCTCAATATTTCTCCTTGAATTGTGGGCAAAAATTGTCCTTACAAGCCTTTTTTTGTACTCTTAAAACAGTTATGCACTCTGGAATCTGCCGCATTACGGCTTTGCGGTGATTCTTTGTGGTGCGGCTTTCTTCAAAAGAGGTGGTCGTCGGATTTCTATGGATTTATTTATCAGTTTTTGGACCATTTTTGTATCTGCCTTTCTCTGTTTTTGCTGAAATTTCTTTTCATAGGGACTTGAGGTAATTATTTCAGACTTGCAACTATTTTTCGTCGTTTTTGTGTATGTGTTGCTTTGGCCGAGGACTTATATCAAATATTGGGACGTAAAGGACCGAGCTTGTGATGGGAAGCTGTCCGAAACTTCAATTACATCTTCAATTGGAGACCAGACGAAAAATATTTTTATTAGGTCTTACAAATGTTTGTGGGCTCCTCAGTGCCGCATGTATTTCGGCATAGCAAGAGATCTGATTGTTCAGAATATTCGTGCTAATTGTTGATAACGAGAGTTGAAATATTATGTTACAAAATCAATTTTATGTTGAGGGGTAAGTGTTCGCACTCATCCAACTGCGTACGCTTACCCCAGCACACTTACCCCAACATATAAAAATTAAATAAACTTTAAAAATCTGATAAGTGGTTATCTTCATTAGAATTACCGCTTTGCACCCGTGTAACTAACAATATTATACCAAAAATTATCATAGACCAAATCGCTCTGACAAAGTTGGTTACAAAATAGCACGAAAAATTTAAGAAAAGCATTAAAAAACGTAACTTATCTGCCAATTTTTATTTTCAAATTAGGATTCACTATACTCATATCCTGCCTCAAGGCGACCCAAAACGCTACTGAATTGAGGAACGCACGGGTGCGAAATAGGTACGATCTTGTCGGAAACATCACTGCAAACACTTACACTCCGCGTACGGTTACCCCACGTGATCTACCCGGAAGATTACTAGTGGTTTCTGAGCAATTAAAAAAATGTAAATTTCGTTCGGAAAAATTTATTTTATGAGATGATCTACATTTTAAGCTCCAATTATATCCAGGAATTGCTATAACACCCAAACATTTTGTTGTCTTGGAACTCTTCTGGCAGTACCTAATTACTTTATTACGTATTACGTTTCTGAAAAATATATGCCTGCAATGAGTCTTATTGCACTGCATGAGAGCTGAGGCCTTTTTTTTTAAATTCCTCCGCATTCAGCATTTCAATGAATAGGGAAGTCATTAAAATCTTTCACAAAAATGAAGCAGCCCGTCGAATTGCAGGCATATTGAAAATTGAAAACTTTAAACTTTTGCCTATGGAAAATTTTTGGCGTTTGTTGTCTTATTTTCTCTCTGTGACAAATATGTGAAAACATACTCGTACTAATGCAAAAAACAAAGGGTTCCAACGTTCAAAACCCGATCTGTTCATTCTGAAGGATTTGTCTGCTTTTGTATCAGTTTGGGATCGTGTATTCAGTGTTTCAATTATTTAATGCTGATAAATCATAAGATTTGTTATAGTTGATCTTCCCAAAATGAATTCATCTTAAAATAACTTTAAATAATTCCCCGTTAAGTTTCGTAAGTAAAATAGATTCAAATATTTTAGGAGTTGCAGATTGTATACATACAGGTCAATAATTTGAGAGGTCCGTTTTATCCCTCTTTTAAATAAAGACGTTAAAGAACTATTCTTTCATTGATCAGACAAATTCCTGATTTCAGAAAAAGGTTAAAAAATTTCATTATTGGAATTGTTAATATTGATATTCACTTTAATAAAAATATTGGAGGAACAAATATTATAATCAATAATTATCAGCCTGAAACACTTATCTACATTGAAAAAATCTTCCGAGAAAAGATACTGGCCGCCAACGGGAATTGAATCCGTGACCTTCTGATTGCCGGTCAGGTGCTCTTGACCACTGAGCTATGGCGGCTTATCTAATACCCGCCAAATAATTCAATATATACTAGTGTTTCATTCGACAATTACTCATTATTACATTTTTCCAACTGAAAACAACCAACTTTTATTTTTGTGAGAGAGGTATTGTTAATACTAAATCTCCCGCTAGGTGGCGTCGAGACTAATCTGATAATTATTGATTATAATATTTGTTATATACCCTTTGTGCTATGCATAAAAATCTTGTTTAAACGTTAGTTTATCAATTAAAAATAATTATTAATATTTGACAAGTTAAAGTATTTCAGCAATAAATGCAGACATAATTAGTCTCGACGCCACCTAGCGGGAGATTTAGTATTAACAATACCTCTCTCACAAAAATAAAGTTGGTTGTTTTCAGTTGGAAAAATGTAATAATGAGTAATTGTCGAATGAAACACTAGTATATATTGAATTATTTGGCGGGTATTAGATAAGCCGCCATAGCTCAGTGGTCAAGAGCACCTGACCGGCAATCAGAAGGTCACGGGTTCAATTCCCGTTGGCGGCCAGTATCTTTTCTCGGAAGATTTTTTCAATGTAGATAAGTGTTTCAGGCTGATAATTATTGATTATAATATTTGTTATATACCCTTTGTGCTATGCATAAAAATCTTGTTTAAACGTTAGTTTATCAATTAAAAATAATAATTGGAGGAACGTTATCAGGGCCTGCGCATTTATTTTGTTTTAAATGGATAGTTTTCTTTTTTATATCAGTTTGATTAAATATGCAATTTTTAAAATCATTCGAATCGTCAAATGTAATATCACGTAATGGGGAAACAGTTTTAGTGTCATAGACTGTGCCAAAGAAATCAGAAAATAAGTTTACTGTATATATGATGTAGTAATAGTTTGTTTTCTTGGTGGATTTTAATTAAAGTTCTGAGTATAAATTAGCATTTATAAATTGGCAAAGGTCAAACCAGGGGAAGACAACAAAATCAAATAAAGTTGTTTAGACGCAATCTAATTTCATTGAAGGTAATTTGAAGGCGGACATACGCGTTGCGTGACCCACCTTTTAGCCTAGCCCTAAAAAATAATTGCACGCCATTGCTGCACAGCAAGTTGAGCCTCGGTCACTCCCTAATGTGATTATATAATGGAATTAATTGAAATGCTAATCCCTTATCAATTATTGAAGGCTGTTGTTGGGTTCACATAACCAAACAAACATTTTCCACATGATAAAATATTTTGTTGTGCCATTTATAATAAACGGGAAGAGGGTTAATTTTCATATAATGAAATAAAAGTTATAAATTATGATGACCTGGAAACCAGTGGCGCGGTCCGTGAGTTTTCAGTGAGCTAGAATGCTAAGATTGAAAAATACGACGCTATTGATGTTGTTGTAGCTGAAAAGTTTTTTTTCAAAAATTCAACTTTATGAATAAAGATATACTGAAATGTGGATGGGGCGCATCCCTAAACTGAAAAAATCCTGAAAATCTTCATACAAAATATGGAAATTTTGAGAAAAAAATAAAATTCATTTTCAACTACAATAACAACTTAGAACTTTAGATTACTGAAAAAGTGGAGTGAAAAAAGTGAATTTTCTATTTTTTTTTTTTTCATTATCTTATAAATCTAATGTGTCGACTTGTGCAAGGTTATAAGGATTTTTCTCTCTCACGATTTTTTCTGTCGGTTTTAAAATAATTGACAGAAATTATTCTTCTAGTCAACTCTTGATACGTATATTATCACGGCAAACCTTTGTCAAAAGCCATTGCAAACTTATTTTAATAACAATTTATTATTCTTAATAACACATTTTTTACATTAGCTCGACATAGGCGGCCTTGAGGAAAATAATTTCACTCAGGGCGTATGCCATATTTGAGGACGCTGTGTGAGAGGTCTTTGTAGAAAAGGAAGAAGATGAAATTCTGGGAAGGAAAAGGGTATGATAGATGGGTAGGCATCTGAGGGTCAGTGTGTCCAGGAGTGATGGACGTCTGAATCCAACCCTCCCACTGAGGTGCAAGGTGATATTCCGAGAGAGTCCTGCTGGAGAGATCAAAAGCATTAGGTTAAAAATCTCACCCCATAAACCCGTGCACCCTGCTAAATCACCAAACGAAGCAAACCACTTGGGGTTAAGAACCTGCGGCAGAGGTGTTGGTTATTCAATAAATGGTGCAGTGGTAAACATACCCCCCTCCCAAATTGAAGACTTGATTAAAATGAATAGCATTTATTTTAATCATTCCTATTTTACCTCCACTGAAAGTCAGCCCGTTTTTATGCTCATAAATTATTTCACATTTCAAATATAGGAATGAAATGGTGTGATGGTAAGTAAGTTAGTTAGTTGACAAAAATAATAATATTTTCAAACGCAATATATTTTTATTTTTAAAATTTCATAAAAATGAAAAAAAAACTATTCAGATGTTATTCAGTGAAGACGGTTGTTGAGTTTACCCCTAGGATTTCAACTTACGGAAACCACGAACTAAGTAAATGGAATATCCCTGTACAACGAAAGTGAATGGCAATTTGGGCAGTCAGTCATGCTTTATTTTACACCGAAATCACAAAAACACTTTAACTAGCAATACACTATAACATGTCATTTATTTTTAAGTGAAATACCTGCCTTATATAAAACTAGTGAGACCATGACAACTCTGAAAATTGCAAATTTTTTTAAATATTTCAATTTATTAGAAGAAAATAATAATGAATGATATTTATTGTAAGAGGTTCTAAAACCGACTGGTATAACCGACAAATATGTATATTAGGAGAAGGCTTAAGTTTATTCTTCAATTTTCTGGATACGTACATTGATTTTTACATCGTATTTTTAAGAAATTATTTCACATCGCTCTCGGTATTAATGTCACAGTTATAAAAGTTCACTTGTCTAAAAGACATGATTTTCAGTTCATTCTCTGAAAACTTGAGTAATGTAGTGTTTGTGTTGGCAACACACATGATTTTTTTCCAGTAACTCAAAGGACTTCAAATAAAATATACAGGTCCTCAAAGATCGTGAAAATGTTACTTAATTAGCTTTAAAAACAGCGATATGACATTTATTAGATTGGCCTCATCGACCCCGAAATATGTAATGTATATCTCCAAAAGTTAATATAATTGCTGAAAAACACAATCTTGTGGTTTCTATTGATCTTTCAATGGATACTGTAATTAGACAAGGGTAATACTACAATAATATATTAAAACAATTTTAAACGTTTGTCCACTCATTTCATTTTTGACCATTACCAGTTTCAGTCTATTATGGCCATCTTTGAACTGGTGCCTGATCCACAGATATTATATAATAAGGGTGTTAAGAGACGTACTCCACTTACTTTAACTAGTGATTTCTGATATTATTTTGAGAAAAAATATTAATGAAGTTTTGTCTCCGGTGACATTTTTGATTTCTTTTTCAACTTAAAACATTAAAAAAATTGGAAATAATTAAAACAAGGTATTGGATTACGGTGAGAGGGTTAAGCGGTTACGCGGCTGAGTGACCAGTGATGAAATGTTGAAGTTTTTTTTTGTTGGGTTTTTAAGAAAAAATAATTGAAAAATGACTCTGACACTGACCGATCCAAAGACCGATCAGTGACTGAGTGAGCATCACGTTTGGGTCCCACCCGGACGTCGAGTGTACGATTCCTCAGCTGGCAAAGTCCTCAATCACGACAAAATCAATATTTTCCGCTTAGTGTGATGGTAGTAGGAGGTTTTATTAACTTATTCGTAACCCGAGAACGTTTGTCTCTCTTTTAAAAAAATGTCAGGAATCCTTTAAACCATATTTTATGGAATTCCACCACGAATTATTGTCAGTTTGAAAAAAAGACAATATTTGAAATTAAATCAAATACCTACGAGTAAATGTGCCAAATACATATTGCAAACTTGTCGAGGATTGATGAAATTAAACAGTGTAAAATGATAATGTTGTCCAATTATTTATAACGCGACAGAATTGCTGATATTATCTTCAGTTTTGTTTATGTACATAAATATTTTTAAACAGTCAGCTTCTATATCAAATCAATATTTGACATACATATATAATATTTTTTATATATGTATAAGTCAGATTCTACCTTATTCTTTGCCTTCCGGTTTACAATTTTATCTAGCTGGTTGCAAACATTGATAGAATCATCAAGTGTGTACTGAAGTTAACGGCGTATCACAGGTATATTAACGAGGGCGTCTTTTCTCTTAAAATTCTTGACGAGTTTAATGGAGTTAACATGTTTTTAATTACCTAAGTTAATTTTCGCTCATTTCGTTTGCTAATTAAAAAAAGTTTAGCACAAACAAGCACTTCGCAACGAAATCACATTAACGAAAACCTGAGTAGGAAATGTAATTTCATGCACATCTGCTCAAATTCCATTAAATTAGCTCTCGGCGGAGCGAGATACCATCAAAATGTATCAAAATTCCAAATTAAATGCGAGTACCTACTGAAAGATGAATGCAAAATATTTGTTTAAGCGTTTTATTTTTTTATACGTGCGTACGTGTAACCGCTTCGATTTTTTTCTTCGTTTTAATTTTATCGTATTACGTTCCCTGATTTTAACTGAATAATGAACAGTTCCACAATATGTTATATATTATATTCCACACACTTTCAAACAAAATGAGTATGCACTTTAATAAGCATTGTGTAGATTTTTTGTTCATAGTTTTGTCTTAGCTTTAAAATATTTTCTTTAACCTTTGCCACAGGAGGCCCTAAGGAAAAATTCCCCTCAGGGACTATGTCATCTCTGAGGATTCTGTGTGGAGGGTCTTTTTAGGAAAGGAAGGATATGTAGTTTTGGAAAGGAAAAAGGCGTGAGGAGCGGTTAGGAATCTGGAGTCCATGTGTCCAGGAGTGACAGAGGTATGAATCTATTCCTCCCGCTGCAGTGCAAGGCAATGTTCCGAGCAAGTAGGTCAAAATGTCTCCTTTCACCAGTCTCTCTTAATACGGCCTGCTACGCAGTTGGGGACAGACTCATCCACCGACAAGATCCGGAAAAATCTAACGTAGCGAACCACTTGGGGTGACATAATATGGCAGAGATGTTGGTTATCCCAAACCCAAATATTTTAGTATAGTTATATACCCTAACTCTCCTTCCAAATTAATAATTATGTGTTATGTTTTATCATCTCAGATTTACAAAACATTCGGAAAATAAAACCGCCATTAGGTGTTATATAAACTAAAATCAGCACTTTCCAAACACAAAATTTTGGGTAGAAGAAAGTTTATTTATAATATTAATTTACAACCAACCTGTAAGATGGGATAATATATTTTGGTAATTTCCATGAAGAAATTTTCCTTGCCACAGCAACATTACTTGTAATTGAACGTAAGATGTTAAGTGGCAAAATCAGTGTTATTAAGTTGAGAATATCTTCTTTCTTATTATTCTTCTCCTGTTCTTAATACCGCACGATGTGACCGAAGGGGGTAGTTAACTTTACTTGCTTACTTTAGTTAGTTAGACTGTTATGGGTTTATAAAATGATCACGTTACAGATTTTCCACAAACTTACACAAAACCCCACTCTAATGTAATAAACGTTACTCATTGACCTAATGAAACCATTTGATAACGTTGACCTCAATTAACTCTGCAATATTGATCCCTTGATAATTGTTGTTTGTTCTTTCTTCCCCATTTTAGGCTGGATTCAAAATTGCTATTAAGAGCATGCGTTTCGGTGGCAAGTCAATAACCATGTTTTCCCCCGCAAAATCAGTAGTTACGTAATGACATATGTTTTCCAGTGCATGGATTCATACTGCGAGGAATGAGATATATAGGTAATAGGACATCAAACTAAAGCCAGCATCCTTTCGGAAATAGTTTTAGGGCAATGTTATTTTTTGATGAGTAGGATCAATGAAACTGCGATCTTCAAGTGATTAATAATTTACTCACTTGAAGATCGCAGTTTCATTGAAAAATGGTAATAAATTATTTTAACAAACACCTTATAAAATCAACATTCGTAACAGAAAATAAATAACTCATTGTTTTCTTTTAATCTTAATTTTCGAGATATTAATGCAGTCTTCAGTCTGCAGTAATCGAATCTTGTGGTAAAGTGTGATACCGTGTTGCCAGCTCCAATACTCCACAAGCTGGAATTACAGTATAATTTAACAGTACGATTTTATGCGTTTTGCTTTGTTGTAGCCGTCAATTACCGGAAACCAAGAACTATTGAGCTTGGCCCCATTGGCATTTTGGTGAATTTTAATTGCATCCGTAAATAGCCGTTTCTATGTGTTTTGGGTCTTCTCGGGACTTCAGGAATAAATCAAAAGTAAGGACAAGTTTCAATTAAATGTTCGGCAATTACCGATTTGTCAGGGTAGTTGTCATGCTTAAAAATATTCTCTTATCCTTTTAGAGATTGTTTGTTCTGTTTAGCCTACATAAACCTTCTCACAGCTGTCAAACCATGTTACAGCTGAGTTTGTAAACTCCATCTATTTCCAGAAGTAACTTAGTTTTTGGAGGCATCAGTAGGTCTTGTATTTTTGACGTTATTCCAAAGACAGTCTTGATGCTTTCTTTTCTCAGTATCCTGTGAATTCTGTCTGTCAAATTTTGAACATAAGGAAAGAAATGGCAGACTTTTAATACTTGTTCAATTCCCTATTCGTTTGGGGGAAGTTTTTGCTCTTATGATTTGCCTTATCTTCCTTGTGGGGTATCCGTTTCGTTCTAATGCATCGGTTAGCTTATAAGTTCCGATCCAATTTTGGTTGCTTAAATATTCTGGTTATGTATGGATAAGTCCCGTTTTCCGTGGTGATAGTATTCAGCGAATAGATACTTATTAGTAATAGTTGGTTTTCTATACACGGTGTGCCCTAGGCTACCTTCGCGTCTAGAACTTGTTTCACTCATATAATTATATTAATATTATGCACTTATCCACACGTCAGGAGCAGAAACCTTCAGAGCATATTTCATATTATAATTTGTGGAAAAGCTATTTGGAGGCTGACACATAAATAAATTGCTGTTCCATCGAGTAATGTACGATACCTTTACAGCGCACCCGCGTGCTAGGAATGCTACACAAGTCCACCCTGAAGACAGAAGTAGTAATATATTATGTGGAATCCCCCTGAGATCCTTTCATTGTAAATATCTGTAACTACCTACTTTGAACACGCGAGAATTTCATATTAAAAGAATTAGGAATACATCATGTTATAACATCATGTATCCATTATTAAAATAAACGTGAAACCATATTTTCCGTTGAAAGTTTTATCCGTAAGGTTTTCGTGAAAATCTATATTCATTTTGTATGAAGATATTCTTCAACAGCTGTGAAACGAAATTTAGTCAGATTAAAGATGATGGATGTTGGTCACAAACTGTTTAAACTACATACATAATCTTCTATGTAAGGCAGAATATTGTTTTGGCGTTTCCATAAGATTAAAGTAGTTTCTAAACATAAAATCGAATCGATATTAAGATCCGTTTTGCAACACGAAATCTTCTAAACTTAAATTGGTAACTTTTGAACGCTTATAATGTTAAGAAAGGTGAAAGCATATAATCTAAAATCTAAACAGTACCGGTTTTTAATAATTCTCCTCAGGGCCTACGTCATCTTTTGGGATGTTTTTTAAAGGTCTTTTCGGGAAACGAAGGAGAAAAAGTTCTGGAAAGAAAAAAGGTTTCAGGAGTGTGTAGGGATCTAGGAATAAGTGAATCCAGGGGTGACGGACGTACGAATCTATCCATCGGTGCAAGACGATGTTCCGAGAAAGTCCGGCTTGAGAGGTCGAAAAGTCTCACTCTTTCGTTGCGGTCTGCCATGAAGTTGGTGGGCAGACGCATCTGCCGCCAAGATCCAGACAAACATCACCTCCACACTCCTGCTAAACATTTGTACACGGTTGACATTTGTCCATTTGTCACATGAAAACTGGTCGCTTCTTTGACTCGTTCTTGTGTTCAACAGCTCGACTGTGGAATGATTTGCCGGCCTCTATGTTTCCTCCTTCCTACAACATAAGTCTCTTCAAGACCAATGTTCATTCCTACATCTCCTCAAAAAGATCTTCTACACAGAATCCTCCTCAGGGCCTCTTGTGTGGAGTTAATGTAAAAAAGGTCACCAAACGTAACGAACCAGTCGGGGAGACCTATGGCAATAAATAATTCTCATTCAAGTGGGACCCATATCCGCCTTGCAAATTGCGTTAACTGTTCATTTTGAACACTACGATGGACGTCATTACGTTTATTTTTTCTGTCAATATGACATTGAAAAAAAAAATTCTGACCTTTTTTTGGTGTTTAAAGAGAATAGTTAACGCAGTAGATTATGGATAACAAATACAAAACTGGAAATATTTTCCACATTTATACCAATTCGATTTTAAAAGCACTCTCACGTTTTAAAACCGTTAGAAGCTCACGAATGGACTTCAATATTTTCACCACCAATTTCAGTGGTTGGAACTTTTTGATTTTTATTTTTGAAGCTTTAAATAAATAAATAATGCTATTTAATGTGAAAACCCCACACACAGCTTTCGTGATGGAATTATAAAGAAGGTCAGGCCACCATTTAAATATTTATTTGTGAATACGTCAACTTTTTGATGGCCAATGAATTTTATAGTGTCTTCGTTTGGTATCAATGATTATGCATGTGCATGGGCGGGAGTAACAAAACGAAGCAGACGTTAATTTTTAAAAAGAGAATAAAAAAAAAATATGGTTCGTCCGAGGCTTTAATTTCAATGTGTTTATCATCGTCTGGCTTAGCGTATTCGGTGAAAATTATATATTACAAAGTGAATTACTGCTTCCTGTTTATGGACACAATAATAGGGTAGCTAGTCTTTCTTCAATTTATAATATTATTTTGTATTGAACTTGGTAAATATACCCACCTACCATTTCCGTCAATCTTTTATCTACCAGTGGCGTGCAATGACCTTTTTTTCAAAGCTTGAGATTTTTCTGAACAAAAAGATTTTGTAGCTTTGTTACTTTGGAAGAGGTTTTGTTTCATTTATGTTCTCAGTTTTTGTTAGGAAAACGCTATCCAGAGATTACCTACTCTTTTTTGGAAATATATGTTTATAGGTCCTCCCTTCCAACGTATTTGAATTTAAAAGTAATATTTTCTATTGGGTGTATTAATGTTTCCGTCGGGATATCTGTGAAACCATTCATATCTTCTTCAACTGTACCTATTACAAAACTCTTTCGGTGCTATGACTGACTTAACCCCTCTGGCGTCGAGAATATTTTTTTAGAATAACAATTTTCCGCTTAGCAACAAAATATAAAATGTTTATGAACCTATCTGAAATCTAAAAAAATGTTTTAGTAGGGTAATAAAATTCGCTTCCAAATTTTGTAATTCGAAAGATACATTTAATTTTTGAAACGCAATTTTTTAATGCAAACATGTGCAGTTTTAAAAATGGCTCACCTTACGTTTTTTCTAATTAAAATTACTGAAAACGAAAAAAAAACAAACACCTACTAGAGAAATGTTTTTTGTCGTTTCATGTTAAATAAAGTTTCATAAACTTATTTCAAATTGCAGTCGGAAACCTAGATTTCATAAAGGTGTACTTTATTGTAATTATTTTATCAACAGTCCAAAATTTAAGACTTGAATATTTAGCGTGGTGTTTACTCTCTCTACAACATTTATATTTTATTTCTCTCCATATTACTAAGAAAGACAATGATTTCTATGAGACCCATATGATATATTCACAAAGGCAAAAAAATTATCCTGAGGGGTTACAGATCGACTGTAATATTATATTCTTTCAGCCGTGATAATATTTTCATGTTATCAAAAATAAATATCTGATAAAATTGTTTTAATTTTGCAGGAATTAGAAGAACGTTTATTTGATGCAGCGTTTTAACAAAAACTAATTTTATAACAACAACAAAAAAACCATAATCGTGTAAACCTTACATAATTTCGCATTGTTTTGATTGGCAATCAATAATTTGAGAAGATGGGAGGAGAACACTGGAGCGATTCGCGAGCATTTGAATCTACGGCAATCGGAATCAGAATGAATCCTTTCGAGCTTTCGCGACCCTTTGCGGTGCTGGTTACATGTATCAACCGGCGCGCCCGCTAATGATGAACGAGTCGCCAATGGAATGTATTATACTCGTAATGTGAGATCGCTGCTGTATTCGCCACCGCAAAAAAATAATTATTTTATTAGAATAAGTTAACAATAATAATCTAAACGAAAATATGAAAGAGAACAAGACACCGGAAAACAGAAAAAAGACCATGGTCGCAACTGGGACTCGAACCCATACCTCTCCGTTTAACCGGGACGAGCACGTTAACCAATTTCGCTATTGCCATCTTCTGTCAAACCGTCATATTTGTCAATCTCATATTTTCAAATTTTAGAATTAACTTGTTAACAACTTATTATTTTTCCATATTACGGTTCGAGTCCCAGTTGCGACCATTGTTTTTTTTCTGTTTTTCTGTGTCTTGTTCTCTTTCATATTTTCGTTTAGATTATCATTGTTAACTTATTCTAATATGATATATTTTACTGATGGAAATAACCTTCAAAAAAGGTACAAAAAGAAAGTTTTTCTTATAAAATTTAATAATTATTTTATTGAAGAAGACGATAACACTAACGAGACGATAACACAGGCAAATAAAAAGAGAACGGTCGCAACTGGGAATCGGTAGAGGTGCCCGTCCCGGTAAGACGAGAGGTTCTGGGTTCGTGTGCCAGTTGCGACCGTTATCTTTTCATTTTTCTGTGTCTTGTTCTTTTTCATATTTTCGTTTAGATTATTACTGTTATCTTCTTCTTCATTTATATATAACATTGATGGAAAAAACCTTCAAAAATTATAAAAATAGAGTTAATAAAAGTCCTTATAAAAAAAATTACAATTATTTGTCTCGGAAGAAAATATTGTTTCATGGACATAAATAAATGTTCATAAGAATAATTTTATCTAAATATTTATAAAGGTACTAATTTCAAGGCGTATTTGCATGGTTGCATAAATCACACCCCATCATGAAAGTGGAATGTACTAAGTAATAATTTTATCAATAAATCATTTCATGGTTCGATTGGATATAATTTATTTTCACCACATACATAATCGATTACACAAATGTATCTACACTGAAATGCGGTTTCTAAATAAATCAACCGATAAGCCATTTATTTATTTTCCAGAAAATTTTTGGTATTTTCAAATTTATATCACATGTCAAATACAGGGAACAATGGAAACTGACATTTTATATATTCCCGATAGCTGGAACCTGTTTCATGTTTGGCTTTTGAAATTTAATAGTCGACAGAGTCAGCGACGTGGTTTACTGACTGGCTGGCTCCCAGTAACTGGCTGCAGAGGCAACTGTTCCCGTACAAAGCTCTTCTGAATGGGGTTGAATGCATTTAATTTGGCCAGAATGTTTGCAAACACTGTGCAGCTTCCATATTTAATCATATTTCCATGCAGGTCAGACTCGATCAACCAATACTCGGCTTTGCACTCAGCGAATTGAATAAATTTTAAATTGAACGGACATTATTTATTCCTTAATGTATGAAACATTCCTAGGTACATAATATTTCTCAAGGTCGTCATGTTTGCGGAAAGTTAACTAGTCGTTGTATTATTATTTTCAAAGATTCGAGTATAGCTCTCCATGATTTAATTTTATTTCGAAGTAATCACTTGAAATACTAAATAGTAATTTGGTAGCAACTCGTATTTTTACTATTAAATAAAATCAAACAAATTTTGTAATAATTCGTCACTCTGGCCGTGATGTGGGACAGAGTCTTGACTCTGAATAAAGAAGCTTCATTAAAAAAAAGTTGAAAATAGATTTCTGATTTTCTGTGTTACGGCCTCTGTGGTTGGAGGGTAAGGCACTCGGCTCACGATTCGAAGGTCGTGAGATCGAATTTCGGTGTTCGCAAATAAATTTTATTTGATTAATTTGTGTTATTTCACAACTAACTCATTTTAAATAATAGTTTATATTATTTATTAGCCTGAAACACTCATCAACATTGAAAAAATCTCCCGAGAAAAGATAAATGCCGTCGACGGGACTTGAACCCGCGTCCTTCTGATATCCGGTCAACTGCTCTACCAACTGAGCTACGTCGGCTTATCTCCCACCCGCCAAATAATTCAATATATACTAGTGTTTCATTCAACAATTACTGTTTATTACATTTTTCACCTGAAAACAACCAACTTTATTTTTGTGAGAAAGGCGTTATAAGTGCTAACTCTCCCGCTAGATGGCGTCGAGACAAATTATGTCTACATTTGATGGTGAAATACTTTAACTTGTCAAATATTAATTATTATTTTTAATTGGTAAACTAATGTTAAAGACAAGATTTTTATGCATAGCACAAAGGGTAGCAATTTTAGGGTAGCAATTGTAGGGTAGCAATTTTATGCATAGCACAAAGGGTAGCAATTATTATAATTGCTACCCTTTGTGCTATGGGTAGCAATTATTATAATTGCTACCCTTTGTGCTATGCATAAAAATCTTGTCTTTAATATTAGTTTACCAATTTAAAATAATAATTAGTAAATATTATGTTCGGAACGTTCCAGAGTGAAAGATACTCTAAGTATCGTCCTGGTGTAAGACCACCATTCAGAATTGAAACCATTCAGAACTGAATAGCCAGGTACTCTCCCATCTTTCTCCACCCATTTTTTTCCCTCCACACTACCTTCAGGCTCACAACATATAAATGAAAAAAAAAATCCAAAAATTCAATTATAAAACTATTTTGTTGTATTGTAAAATATTTCATTGACTGTTGATGTGGGATGATACCACCAAGCCACCAAGCAATCTAGTTATTCAGCCTGTCGAATATCTAGACCTCCAGTAGTGGTTCGAATATTTCACAACAGAATTTCTTAATTAAGGCGTGCCCAATTTAAATAAAGGTAGAAACAGTTTAATTTGGGAGGCGATTATGCTGCCACTCCGGGAACCATTTATTTAATCACTAATATCTAACCCTGCTGTTCACCCCAAATGGTTTGATACGCTTAGTTTCTTAGCAGGGTTTCCAAGGTTCATGGGGTGAGGTTGTCTAGATCTTATTGGCAAATGTGTTTATTACTTACTGCGTGGCGGACCGGATCAGGAGTGACTGGTTGAGGGAAACTAACCTAGACCTCACTAGCTAGACTCTCCCTACCCATTGCCTTACATCGCTTTTAAATTATGGATTTATTCATATTCATCAGTATATTTAACATGAACCTCACGAAATTCACAATATTTGTAAAAAAATAACATACATTTGATCGAATATGTACCTTAAAACTTAATAATTCATCGATTATGTTTTTCTTTTAGCTCCTCATATTTCCTTTTTAAACGTCTTCGAAAAGGAGGAGGTTATCAATTCGACGGTATTTAAAAAAAAAAAAAAAAATTTTGGTTACCTCAGAACTTTCGATTGGGTGAACCGATATTGATGATTTTTTTATTAGAAAGCTGATGCATTCCGTGTGGTCCCATTCTAATTTAGTCCAGTTCTGACAATGGGATTCACGAGAAAACCATATATGTGTTAAATTTGCAATAAGTATGTGCGCGACAAATGGACGAATAATTAAATATTACGCCAACAGATTTCGATTATTCTTTTTTTGAAGTAAAACTTCTTTATGCACGCTTGTCACTAAAAAAAAAATAAACAAAAATTTTAACAAAACAAAAAACGACTTAAAAAAACGTACTAAAAAATAAAAAAAAAATATTTCGTACGATTGTTATTTTTGGAGTGGGTGTCAGCCAAGATCTCCACATCTCACCTATAATTAGCTATGTATATAGTTACCTTGGTTGACACCGACTCCAAAAATAACAATCGTACGAAATTATTTTTTTTACTTTTTAGTGCATTTTTTTAAGTCGTTTTTTGTTTTGTTAAAATTTTTGTTTTTTCCTTTCAGTAGTTTTAATTTGAATAAAATTACGTCTTCAAAGATATAATTGATATCCGTTTCAAATTTAAATGTAAACCTTGGAAATGTTTCATAAAATACTTTTTGTAGATTTAAGTAAGAAGATGCACTTTGCCAGAATTGTTATGATTGAAATTTAAATGTAAGTACTTTACTATACACTTTATCAGAATTGTTTAGATAAATTTATTTATTTTCGTGTATTTTTCTGTTTTCTCTTACAAATTTTAATTTCAAAGTCTGAAAATGAATTTATATTGACTGTTTATAAGGCTAATGAAATAAAATTAAATAAAAATAAAGTACCTACATCTGTCACTCCTGGACACATTGATCTTCAGTTTTCTATCCATCCCTCATACCTTTTTCTTTCTCAGAACTTTCTCCGTCATTCCTTCCTTTCAAAGATGACATAGACCTGAGTGATTTTTTTCTTCAGTACCTCCTGAGTGTAACGTAAAAAAATAAAAACCTGCCCCTAAATACTTCTGACCGAAAGTTGTAGAGGGCAAGTTTAGAGGGACAAGGGTTCGAGTCCCGTTGGTGGCCAGTATCTTTTCTCGGAAGATTTTTTCAATGTAGATTAGTGTTTCAGGCTGATAATTATTGCTTATAATAATTATTACCCTTTGTGCTATGCATAAAAATCTTGTCTTAAACGTTAGTTTATCAATTTAAAAAAATAATTAATTAATTGTTACCCGATAGACACCTTTTTTCGTCATTTTAGAAACATTTTCACGAGAAATTTAATAAAATAACTGTTACTGGAGTAAACATATAGAAGAGCTGCAAAAATGCTCATTAATTCAAAATTGGTAAATAAGAACGGGTCGTTTTTCAGGAACTCGTTATTGATTTCAACAGTTCTACTCTGGAATGATTCGCCGGCCACATAAAGACCATCCACACTGCATCTCCAAAGATGATATATGTATGCTCTGAGGGAGAATTATAAATATAATTGCCAAATGCAGTGGTTTACAATTTGCTTCAATCATTGATTTTTAAAGTATTATTATATCTTCGCTTGAAAATCAAAACCCACAAGCGTGTCATACAATATCTCACTACGAGTCGTGTTTTGGACAGCCCTGGTTTAAGTCATAAAATAGTGAACAAACCCATATAAAATTAAATCACTCAAACCAAAAATACCCAGTACGAAAATTTACGAAATTTTAAATAATCACCATTTATAAAAACTGACCGAGTTACAATTGGATAGAAAATTTTTTTGAATATATTTTTTCAATTTTGAAAAACTCGTATTGAAATTGCTTCATAAATTTATATTGCGGAATAACATATCGGATTCTTCAGAAGCCGCGCTGTTTGAGTATATTAAATTTCACAAATTCTGTTCCTAGTATTTCCTACTTGTTCATCGTACACCTTGGTAAAGTATAATATTATCCAAAAGGTACCAAAAAGATCAACATAATACAAATAAGCCAAAATGTTGAACTTATTAGCACGTGTATGACGCTTCGTTTTATGTGGGCAAAGCCATACAAACGCGATTTCAATGGAGATAAAAAAAATTAGAGTGGTTTTAAATCGCGTTCGCGTGGATTTCACCCACGTAAATTGCAGTGTTTGTGTTGTTTATGTTGTGCACCAAAATATTACGATTTGTTAATCCAATTTGGTATTTCTTTGTCTACTTTTTATTAAACTCGTACACAAACACAAAAAATACTTTATAATGTACCTAGTGCAACAGAAGAGTACCTTTTTTATCGTTTGAATTATGAATTTGAATGATGCAAGGAGTGCACACAACAACAAAATTATGCGTGACCATTGCTCTCTACCTATCTTTGTTGAAAAATACACACAAGAACTGAAAGAGGCTGGAGGTCCCAATTCACGGAGGCGCCAAATATCGGGAGAATATCGTCTCGGTTGCCCGCTTTACTCAAGAACGTTTTTCTGAACAGACCCTTATGACTTAGCCGGATCTGGTCCAGATAGTGTGTGGTGTCTGTAGTCCAGGGTAAAACGAGGCAAATTATGCAGGTCAGGCGGGGAAACAGAGATGAGTTGTTGTCGAGGCAAGTGTTACTGGAGATCTGACTAATTCAGTTTTTTTGCCGTATTATACGCCGTGTAACAATTGCAGTGTCTACACTTGTCATCGCCTCCGGGCCGGATTCCTAGATTTGAGTGAAAGCGTCCGAAAGCGGCAAGTATTTTCTCTCCTCTCGCTTATCCCCACTCCAACGATTTATGTATTTAGATATACAACAATTACAAATTTTACAAACCTAATACGTAACACGTGGTTACGTTCAGCTGCCCATTGGGCTCGAATCTTTTCATATTATTGTCAAAATAGAAATGCTCAACACGTCCGTAACAGTGAGTTATAAAATTCTCATACTGGTATGGTGATCATATATTATATGCAGGTACATACATAATATTTCCTATTTAATGCAAGGAAAGGGATATCACAAAGATGTCCGTTTTTTCAATAAATTATTTACTTTTTATCGAGCTATTTATATACTAGTCATTTTAAGAGTACCAACTCGACGTAATTCCCCCTTAGGGAAATTGTCATCTTTGGGGATGCTGTGTGGAGGATCTTTTGAACCCATTTCAATGTAACCATTCATATACTTATTATGTAGCAAATTCGCCAAATCCATATTAAACCCACCACAATATAAGAAATAATGATCTTTTGCAATTTTTATTTATAACCCTTATGTAATAGTGTGTAATTTTTTTTATTTACCCAATGCACAAGTCCCATGGGTGTATGTATAATAAGAGAAAAGAAAATAAAAAAAATAAATAACGCTATTTATCCATAAGGTTTTTATATTTATAATAAATGTTAAATAATTTAAAAAAACATATTTTCCTAATAAAAAAAACGAGTGTGCTTTAGAACACACGACTGAAGTAAAACTTTACTAACTTATAAAATAGTAACTGGGTTACCCGGCTTCCCAACAGTGAAAGAATTTTTCAAATCGGTTCAGTAGTTTCGGAGCCTATTCGATGCAAACAAACACACAAACAAACAAACAAACAAATCTTCCCTCTTTATATAGTGTGTTAGATGTTAGATTAGATGACAGAAAGAAAATGTTCGCGCGCACTGCTCTTTCTTGTTCCCACAGTGTGATAAAGACAATATGCCTGCACTGTGTCTTAGATATATGAAACGTAATTGGCTATGAGAGAAAGAGAGAAAGAAAATGTGTGCTCGTACCTCTCTCTCTTGCCCCTACAGTAATATACAAAACGTATCTCTCTCTCTTTTTATCTTCACTAACCAAAATCTCCCTCTCAACTTTCTTTCGCCTCGCCCAATTACACTTTTCGTAACGCTCTCGTCATGCATTCACCAGTTTACTCCCCAAGTCAAGCATAAGTAAAGAAGTTTTACTTCAAAAATTAAACTTCAGATTTTCATTTAAAAAAGCAATGTTCTGCTTCTTTCAAATGCGTGGTAGGTAATTGCAGAAATTATTCATTTAATATGTTAACGACTCCCCAATTATTCACATTCTGAGAGAAAACCTTACTAAAGCCTGTGCGAAAAACAATTAAATTTTATGATAAACCAATAGAAGTCCGGGTTATTTTGAGATTTTTAAAATCGGATGCAGTCAGAAATGTCCCTTTTACTGTGGACGTCCAATTCAAGAAGTATCAAAATTCTATTTTAAGGGGTCAGGTGGTTTTTAGTTTTTAGCCCGGAAGAAAATAAGTACCCTAAGAGCATTTGTCACTTTTGAAGATGCTACGTGAAGGGTCTTTTTGATGGGAGAAAGGAGTAAACACGGGTCTTGAAGACACTCATGTTGTAGGAAAGAGGAAAGACTGAGGCCGGCAAACGTTCCACAGTCGAGAAGTTGAACCTCAGTTCGAATCGTAGAAGTAAAACTCCATGTCAACGGTTTACACTGTACATAGTTAAGCGCGCGTTATATCTGCATATTATTCTAAGATAGACAGTGAATATTGTGACTAGTGATTATAGTAACTCTTGACCTTCTTGTTTGAAGGTATAGTGCACAAAAATTCATCAATCCCGAAAAAAATGTATTTAAAACACAAATCCCCGAACCTACACAACGACTTCTTTATAGGTATACTAAATACACCTAGTAAGATTATGCTTTTCCATAATTAAAAAAAAATTATCTGTAAAGTACGTAACCTTTTTCAAGCAAAATTATAATACACCGGCAAAACTTGTAAAATAAAATAAACCAAAAAATGCAAAAATATATTTAAATCAAACATTCACCCTCGGTTTATGCTTTTCCAGTTTACAATCATGAGAAATGTATTTGTTATTTTCATTAGGAAACCTTTTATATGAATACTCATCGGGTTTCTTAGTAAGGTTGAATAGATGGTATCGATACTAGAATAAAGTTTTGATTTCCTCCTCTGGAAATCCGAAATGAGTAGGTACATGTTTTCAAATCGTGAAATTATTAATATTTACACTTGCAATTTATATCAGTAATGCCATTCGACGCCTACCTGCAAAATTGTGTAGGAACATGTTGGCTTTGGAACAACGTTACTTTCGTGATTCAATGGAACAGAATATTCAATCATTTCGTAAGCTTCTTATGGAAACAGCTAGCGGTGTCTTTTTTGTTTGGAATGATGACATTTTCCCAGAAAAAATAAACGACAATGAAAGAACATTTTCAAAAAATATTCCGCCAATATTTTGTTATTGTAAAGAAATACGAAATGTTAGAAAATTAATCATATTTTTTCTTCGCGAGATGGAAAAACATTTTGTCATTGGAAAATATGTATATTTTTACCTAATAATTGATTAACCTGACTTAATTGGGAGTTTGACATTTAAGATAGATCTATTTGCCTGAGAACCGCGTTTTATTTTATTATTTTTCCCAACCGAAGTTTCGTGATACCGACATTTCTTACTTAATTGGAAAATTGCTTTTGGTGATTAATGTTGGTAGCCAGGTACCAGGTATTTAATTAGTTTCATGCAAATGTACTATATCCTATATTATATTTTTGATACTTAGATTGTCTTCGGACTATTTTGGTATTTTCAGGTTAACATAATATGGTTGAACAATATGATTATTATTTTCACATAAAGCAAGCACTTTGTGGGAATAAATAATTAAAATAATAAGAATAAAATTAAGTACTTTGAAAACCACTTGTAATGAACAATATCGTGACACGAGAAGGGATGGCCTTTAAAATCTATATTTTATGTGATGCAAGACAATTGTCGGCGTTTGTAAAATTAATCACAGGATTCGGCAATTTTTAAGGAGAAAGTCCTACCTTTACTGTCACTTTTTGTATTAATTAGTACTTTACAAATTTTAAGAGAGATTTCAAAAGAGAACTGTGATCAATTTCACGACAATTTCCGACTGAATTAAGGCGGGTAATTTTTAATTTTATGCAATAATACTGTGCGTTAGTTAGTTAGTAGGCATCATTTTCTTCTTCTTCTAGTAAGTAAGTAGGGCCTGTCAAGGAAGGAAAAGGACAAAGAGAGAAAATTGACATTGCAAGGAATTTGGGAAAATGGGCTTTAGTTTCTAAGCTGTTTCCGAACTAAACACTTTGATTGTATATAATTATATTTAATACATTAAACCAACCGGTTTAGATTCAACCTGAACCTTCATAAGGGTTATATAAAAACATATGTTTATAATTACAGAGTTACAGTGTATTCATATATAATAACATAGAAGAAAGAGAAAGAACATTAATTTTAGTGAGGTGCTATGGGGAGGTAGGTAAGAGAGAGGTGATAAAAGTATTCGTAAGGAAGGGGAACGTTTTTGAAAAGGGGCTAATATTGGGCTTATAGTTAAAGATAACTCTTTTAAGAACTCTTTGGGTACTCATGAGACGTGTAGAAACAAAGCCGGCAATCTCCACCATTGGTCTAAAATGAGTTAGATATGGCTATGGATAGAGAAACAAAAACATTATCATTATATTATGAAAATAAAACAAACACTTTGTATTTAACCACGAATATTTATAATTATATACATGAAACGGTTTCTCTCCGACAAAGTTTCATCAAGATATAATAATAACTAAATGCTAAGACAGAGTTACCGGTTATGCAGCTCCAGCTCAGGTACGGGGGCTCCATCGAAGCCAGAGTTAAGTTAGCCTCTCAGAAATTAAGGGTACTGTATAGGGCCCGCAGATACTTTAATAGAACATAACTGTTAATCTGCACAAATTGCAAGGGCGCCCCTCAATTAAATTTCGCAGCCGTCTCTGGTCTGGAGCCCAAAAATACCTGAAAAATCCCTCAACTCTGTGCAGAAACGGGCAGAAATAGATTCTCCTGTCATGAAAAATGGATCGGAATCCTTAGAACACAGATTTTGGTCGGGAATGCTGTCCTTGTTCTTACAGTATTTTAGTGAAAGATGCTCCATAGAACTAGCGTCATTGGTCCCTCGGCACCGGTGCATACTCGGGATACACGCCAAACTCGTGCCCAACATTTGTACGCGGTTGACATTTGTCGCACGAGAGCGGGTCGTTCTTGAGATCAACAGCTCGGCTGTGGAATGATTTGACGGCTTCTGTTTCCTCCCTCAAACAAATTGAAGGAAATTGTTTCTTCAAAAATAAAAAAAATATTAATTAAAAAAATGGGCTTCCTATTAATGTAAGAAATAAATAAAAAATTAACAAAAAATACAGACGCATAGCAGCAGGTTCAATATTTCTAAAATATATATTATATACATTATATTAACTATAATATTAACTAAAATTATATTAATATATATTATATTAACTAAAAACTCTAAAAGCTGTAGAACTGCATATATTTCGAATCCGTTGATGTGCATCTTCGTCTATTATATTTGTCCACTTTTTCTCGTCGGCATTATCAGTTTAGTAACTATTTTAACTCTAATTCAAACAAAACACATTAATATTTGATCAAGAATTCTTTTTCCGACAGTTACATCTTGAAATAATAATAACACTAAAGAAAGCAACCTCACCATTATCTAAGGCTTTTAAAAATATCCTTGAGGTGCATCTGTCCCACTCTGAAGATCGTCGTGACTATCTGAAACCGAAAGCTACGGTCGAGGGAATAAAAAAATATGAAGAAAGTTTCAAAATACTCTTCACTAAAGCATTGGGTACTTCTTAATATTAATGGCATTAATTATAGGCAATAATCACAAATGCAATGGCCACAACTTGTGAACACTGAACAGTTCAGGTAATGGACTTGCTGCCTTAAAGTTTACACATAATATTTGATGGCATTTTTTTTCGAACTGTTCAGTGTTCGCACGATGTGGCCATTGCATTTGTTATAGATAGTGTTATGAAGATACTTTACCATTGTTAGCAACCCGTCTATTGTATGGGACACAACAGATCATGCGACACATGGTGTTATAACCATGTGTTCAGAAAGTTCTTCAAATGTGTAAATATATTATATTTTTTAAATAAATATTCCATCCGACCATAGACTTACTGGACAATATTTAATGTTAACCCCTAAGGCTAATTTGTTCACTCTTGGGTAAAATATAGGTCTCATAGAATTTTTTATATCTCCTGTAAGGCAACGTAGCGACAACGTAACGATAGAAATATCGTAGTGAAAAATGTGATCTAAACGGAGTTAGAAAAAGAAAACGCTTCATTTTAAAATGTTAAAGTTAACTACACAATAATTGAAATGTACACATTTACGAAACCAAAGTTGCCGAGCATATTTTTTTTTATGTTTGCGTTCAAACTGTTTATATTTTAAAAATACGTGTTAATTTTTAATAATAAAATTTAAAAGCGTATTACATCACATTTCAATTTTTTTAAATTTATTTTCGGATATGTTTAGAAATATTCCATTTGTTAGGATTTTATTTCAAAGCGGAAATATTTTGAACTTCTGACTAATTTTCACTTTTTTCGGACTAAAAGAGTATGACCAAGGCCTGAAGGGTAATAGTACATAGTATACGCAATTGTAATATTATATCCGATTTCAGCGTCAAATAAATGACGAATCCAAACTTATCCCTACTTATACTGTTTCGTATATCATTAGTTGCTCCAACTTTGGACATAAATATACATCAAAATGTTTGCGTGACGTAACTTACATAAAGTCCCAAAATAATGAAAGTAGTATGTGATAGTATATTGAAACCGTACATTATTCATTATCAAAGTATACCAATGAAGTGGAAAATGTCACTGGGTCATGACCTCTTTTTGACATTATTTTACATTTTTGGTGTTTTTCAAACCAATCAAAATCACATCAAGTAATAGGTGGATTAGCTATTTGGCATTTACTGCTAGGTACATAATATTTTATAACCTTGATAAATATCAAAAGTTTATAACATATTCCTTATCTGTTTTTCTTTCTTCATATTATTATTTGTGCCACGTCAAGACTCGAATTATTAAATTCCTTCCTACAGCCCCAACACTTTTACACTGTGCCATTACACATGGGCACCTTGTGAGGTGTAACATTAATATTTATGAAAAATAATGCTTTTTTAATGTTTAAGAGCATTGATTATCAAACGATTTCAGAGTTCAAAGTTTTATAATTAAATAATTATTATAAACTAGCTTTTACCCCCGGCTTCGCTTGGTACGTAGATAAGTACCTATTTTATATTTGTATCTACCTATACTAAATATTCATATTAGAATACTAATATTTGAATTTTCGCTAACAGAGAAATAATATTGACAGCCCACGTCAAACATTTGCCAATAAACGTATAATAGATAATTTCATAACGCCACAGCTTATTCATAACGCCAGAGCTTACCAATATATATAGCCCATGTTACTCGCAAATAAAGTAGCTTTCGATTAGTAAAAGAATTTATAAATTCCATTCCATATTTATTGCGTGAAAGAGTAATGACCATCCAACCAACCATCCATACAAACTTTCGCATTTATAATATTAGAAAGATTATTGTGAACCGACTTATTACAAACCTTTAAATGTTTGCATTTCAGTACTTGGAATTTATTTCATATTTTAAAATTACTGAATTTCGGCTTAACGTAGGATTGAACAAAATATTTTCATTCAAATTTGTCTGATCGAACGTAAAAAAATACAATGGAGATGATTTGATGAATACATTGAGGAAATTGTTGTCCCTTAAAAAAAAAATAAAACAAGTTTTAAAAATTGCAAAATTGTTTTGTGGCTTCATTTTATAAAAATGTATAAAATAAACGTTTATATTAAATACCTCAAATATAAATGATACCTCGGCAGCATTCTCACGGAGACTCTTGACCTCGATAAAGAGGTTAAGTGCAGAATTGAAGTAGCAAGAACTGAATTCAGTAAAATGAGATCCCTCTTCTGCAATGACAATATCAATTTAAAACTAAGGCAGAGAATGTTAAAATGTTATGTGTGGTCGGCCTTGCTGCATGGATGTGAGACATGGACTTTTGAAAGTAAATACCACGTTAGAGACTTGAAATGTGACTTCACCAGAAAATGCTCAAAGTCGCATGGACCGACATGATCTGTTATAAATTCTCAGGCGGGCTAAAGCAGAAAGAAAATTGCTCACATAAGTAAAAGTATGGAAAATTTTATATCTGGGCCAGAGCCTGGTAGGAGACAAATGTCTTGGCTGCAAAATTGCTCACATAAGTAAAAGTATGGAAAATTTTATATCTGGGCCAGAGCCTGGTAGGAGACAAATGTCTTGGCTGCAAAATGTACGAGAGTGAACCGGTATTAGAAGTGTGGAGGAGTTATTCCGGGCAGTGCTAGATAGAGATACATTTCCGTTGGGGGGACCCGATAGGGCACACGAAGAAGAAGAAGATATGAAATGAAAAAATACGCCACTTTTTTATTATTAATATTTAACAGCCGACTGGGTTTCGCTTAACTCAAGCTTCGTCAGGGCTTATTATATTAATTAAAACTAATCATGTAAAAGCACGTATGTATATGTATATATGTCGGCTGTTAATTAATAAAAAAGTGTTGTTTTACATAGTGTATTTTATATTTAATACATAATGTCACACTTGAAAGTATTCGCTTCCTTCGATAATAATAGTCTTTTATTTTGTTGTGATTTATGTTTGGAATATTATGCATTCCTATGCTACTTCCTTCTTTATCCAACGTTTCAGAGAGCGTTAGAGTGCCCATCAAAAGTTTGTAATCGAAGATTATGGTATGTGGATGCGATGCCATGTTGCACGCTCCAGTCCTCTAAGGTCTAGTTTTTTAATGTAATTTACAATGGTTTTTGGCGTTTAGTTTTATATAGTCATCAATTACTGGATAGCAAAAACTAATAAGCTTAACCCTCGTCTTCTTTATTCATATTATTTAGGCACGCTCGATGCGTTTTAGGTCTTCCGAGGACTTCTGGAACAAATCCAAAGTTATGGCCGATTTTAATTAAATAATCGGCATTTGCAGAGTTTGACAAACCGCACTTGCTGAGCATTTAATTGAAATTATATTTTTTTAAATATTTCAATATTTAATATTTTCATTATTTGAACTATTAACTTTTTGTGAACCCAGTAAGTCGAGATACTTTAGTATACTCGTATATTGGGAGACACAGCTTCTCGATAATACCCCCCCGGTGGTAGATAATTTACATCTGCACCGAGCAACTGACCGTTCTAATACTTCAACACAATGGACATAACCCCATGGGCTGCCCTTACACTACAAGGGATTAATAAGCTCCCTTGTTTTTTTTTATAAGTTAGTTTTTAAGAAAATTATTGATTAACACTTTGGAAGATAATAATTTTGTTGTCAAATTAAAATGTGCTCACTGTGTGTAGCTCACTTTTTCAATAAAGAATTTCTAGTATTAAATAATTATTATAAAATATTTTTTTTAATGATTATTCATCAAATTAATGGAATGATATAAAAGAGAATAGGACAATTTATCAAGTAAGTTTTTTTATGCATAGTTCACGTAAAGGTGATTTTTTTATAAAATAAATAACCAAGGGTTTTTAGTTAGTTATATTTATGTACGTAGAGGTCAGATGCTCAGTAGGTCCGATACTCTGAAGGGAAACCCTTGCACAGCCAAAAAAATGAATACTTTTTTTGAGTGAAAGCACTGCGAACCAAATACACAATATGAAAAATTGGGTCCATGATAACTCAACAAAGTGGTACTTCAACACCCTTTTGAAAAGTCATCAAAGGAAGTGGTTAATAAAATATTTTATTTTTAACTTTTATAAAACCTCAAATTGTAATATTTAATTAAATGAAGACAATATTAGCGAGAATCCATCTAAATTCAAGAGTTTCGCTAATATCTTATTATTTAAACATTATCTGTATCCTAACATGATGTAACGTATTTAACAAAAAAAGTGATGAACTGTTTCTGTGTTGAGTTGACCGGTAAAAAAATATTTATCGGAAATATTCGATAAATTCTGAATAATAAAATTTCTATTAATGGAATGGGATTAAAATCACAGAATAGTTCAAAAGTGAACGACCAGGCTCCACTCATATTGAATAATTAATAATTATGTGTATTGACAATGCGAAGATCGGCTTTTGAATTTTTTATAGAAGGTATAATATTCCGATAATTATTATGCCAAAACCTAAGTTAAAAATACATTTTTAACTACCTAAACCGAGATTTGTTTTCGATTGACAATTTCCGTTGGTTTTTACGGTTCTTAAAATTTTATTCACCTTCATGGCTTATTTTTCTATTTTATGGATGAGACTTATGATGACCCTCATCTCAAAAGAAAGGTTTAATTGAAAAGTCATGTTTTTCCCGGAAAAAAATAGAGAACTTTCAAACGATTCGGGGAGTGGAAATTCATTAGTGCTGAAGCTAACGTGATTTTTTTATAAAAATGGCGACGTTTTTTAATGCCACAAAAGAAATTATACCGATGAAGCTGTACTTTCTTTTAAAATATAATTAAATTCATAATTTTTTTCCGCAAAGATTACAACAATAATTTCCATTAATGATGACTTAATATTATTAATACTTTCCATTATCCATTTAGGTATATATCCATTAATGATGAATTAACATTGTTAATAGTAAACCAACTTTTACCTTAAATAACACTTATAGTTCCTACTAGTACTAGGTATTTGAGGAATTCCAAATTATAATTCGAGTATATCGCTAATTTGTTTGGATTTCGCTATAAACGGTTATTTTTGCCATAGTTAATTAAATAACAAAACAAAAATAGTTGATTTAGGTAAGTGTTCTCAAAGCTACTAAATGGCATGCAATTTTTTTATCGAAACTAAGAAATATATATTATAAATTGAATTGCAAAATAAGAGTTGTTGTTGAGAAAAAACTACAAATACCTTAAACATTCAGCAAATAACTTGATGTTGATGTTTATTGATACCTAACGATATTTTGATCGATAAAATAATATTTTTGGAGACATCACAAGTATCTATAATTGGCGTTTTATATGAGAAAAATAGTTATATTTTATGATGTTTCATTCGGTTTAGTAACGTTCTTTATACCTTATGAAATCCACAGAAAATAATCGATTTTTGGTTCTTCAAAACAATAATCTCCTAAAATTGTAAATCATTATGAATAAAAAAGGAAGAGATACATATAAAATACATTGTATGATATGTATTTCTTTTCCATTACACACATCTCCAATACAATCGATATATTAAGTGTTATTCAAAATAAATATTTACGGCTGTGCTACTATATCGTGCAAAAACAATGCAAAAAGTTTGCCAAAGTAATACTTTACTATGCGGTCATTGCTTGAAATGTGCCAAATATGCGAGGGTAACAATTCGAAATCCGACATTTTTTACATAAATCTTTTTTTTTGCTTTCAGATGCGTGTGACAGCAGGAAAAACAAAATGAACGTGAAAATGTCAGCGCCAAATGACGGGGTGGAGATTGCCACCAACTCTGGCTACGGGAGCAATGACGAAACCACCAGTCTCCTGGTACTCACCCCATCTGTCACCGTCATTGCCTCCGCCCCCACAGACAAGGAACCCAATGGACCGTCCGGCAGCAACAAACACAATCCTTCCAAGCCGGTTCTAATGCGGCAAGATTGCACCGCCAGATACCTGACTTCCCCGCATCCGCAGTTATCAGGAAGTGGGGGGTTGGGGGGGAGCGAAGAAAGTGGCACTTCAATTAGAATAGAAGAATCAAGCACCAGATCAGTGCCTGATATTGAACTCCACTGCAGACTTGATAATGTCCAAGGCAACATTAGCATGGATCGCCATCACAACTTCACTTCCCCCGTTATTAATGTGCCAGGTGGCTGTAGACACAGAGCTTCCGCGAGTGGTTACCAGCTCGTCCCTCAAGCATACACAAGGTGCAGGGGCTGCGAGAGGAGAGCATCCACCACACCAATATCTTCCTTACATCTTGCGAGATCAATATCGCGAGAGAGCGTAAGATCAGCGCTGCATTACCAATGTCCCTGCAGCTCAATGCACGCTACAGGGACATGTCCCACCATCCAACCACCAACTGTCTTATTAACAGCTACCCAAAATTCAAGAATTATTCGGCAAAGTTCTCAACCGGAAGCCAGCGCCATAACGTGTTGTGGCGGCCATTGTGTTCATCAACACGCGCCCAGCGCCTCCCTGCGGCAACTGCGGGAACCCGGCGACGGGATAGCGGGCATAGCGGCGGACTCGCTCCGAATCAACGGGGCCATGCGGCAATTCCGACAGGTAATGGTTCTGTTCTTGGCTAAACTGGAAAAGCTTTGAACGTTTTCTCAAAGCTCAAAGCTGCGAAATTTTTGTTGTACCACAGATGGCACTATCACAAAATTTCAGCTGAATGGAAATTCAAAGCTGTTATAAATTTTATCAAATTGATAACACAGTAAGGACCTTAGGTTCACGTCGTATAATAAATATGTTTAAGATAGGTTTTCTATAATTAACTATTTTTAATAGAGATAATTTCAAATTATTTTTATTTTACAAAACTTAAGCTTCCGTACCTATCTAACATTTTAACTGCATATTATAAACATTTCACAGAGATAGACAAGCACAAAAATCTGTATCTTTTTGTTGTTCAAGCTCTGAAAAGTTTTAAGCTCTTCACCTCTCCAATTGATGAGAGTAGTTTACACTGTTTGCGTATTTAACCGAACTTCTCCTAGAAATCACACTCTAAGTTCAACTCAAACCTTTAACTTTGAACTTATGTACATCGATTGGGATGTAAGCCATTTAAGAGTCAAATAAAACTACAATACATCCAATTTATAAGGGTACAATTTACTTTGATCAAAAATGTTTTATGAAGTCATATTTTAACTTAATGGAACTTAATTGGTTTAAAACATATGAATGTTCATTGTAATATTATCATTTTGTATGACTGTTTGTTTCCTAAATAAAAAAAATAAAAATAAAAATACATATATTACATAAATGTAAACAAGGAAAGTGCACATTTAATTAAAAACATCCGTAAACGTTTAAATCTATGCATTCATATTTTCACACCAAACTGTCTACAATGAAATATCAAATTACTTACTCCAAAAGCATCGAGTTGAAGACAGTAAAATTAATGCAGAATGGCATGAATCGTTAACCAGAAAATTAAGTTTCAGCTGCAGTCCTTCTGCAAACATGGAAATTGCATTATGAGAGCCGGAAAGCTTTCAGGCAGTTTCGTTTCAACAGCGCATTGACAAATTTTCATTTAATTGCCTAGTTGAAGTATTTATTTATAAACTCGTTTAATAATAATTAGTGCAGTCGGATTCTTATAATAGGACTAAATAAGTTTTTATTGGCTTTGGAAATGTAAATTTAAATAATTTTTTTTACACGATCCAAAACTAATAAGAATAATTCCATGAATAACATAAAGTAAAGTAAAAGATATTATTATGAAAAATTAAGTAATAATTCATTGAAGAAGAAGATAAAACTATTAAACCTAAACATAATATGAAACAGAACAAGTCACAGAAAAAAATTGTTAAAATATGGGTAAAAATTAATAAATTAATGAACGATTATGTTGTTAGTTTTGAATTTGAAATATGAGATCGACAATCGATTTCCCGGTAAGAGAAGAGTTTCTGGGTTCGAGTCCCAGTTGTGATCGTTAACTTCTGTTTCTGGTTCTATTTCGTGTCTCATTTGGTTTTATTATTATTGTCTTTTTCTTCAATGACACATTAAATTGATGGGTATGATTCCAATAAAAAAATTATGATAAATACATTTGAAGTACCGAAGTAAAAAATCGATGTTTCTTACATTAACTCCACACAAAAGGCCCTGAGGAAAATAATTTCCCTCAGGGCTTATGTCATCTGAGATGCTGTGTGGGGTGTCTTTTTAAGGAGAGGAAGGAATGAACATTGGTCTTGAAGAGACCCATGTTGTAGGAAGGAGGAAACACAAAGACCTCCTAAAGTAAATAAATATAATATAATGTTGATGGTTACATAATTAATTCTTTAATATTCGATTCAGGTAGATTTAGAATGTGATAGAAAATTTAATGATACTGAAAAAACGCTGGAATTTCCGAGCATAATAATTGGGGAAAAGGCATTACTTTTTAATGAACATGTCTCGCACAACCCGTAAGCTTACAAAATAACCCTTTATCCGGACTTAATCTGACATTTTCCAACCATTGGAAATAGGCTAATGCAGTACTGAAATAATATTCCTAAGAGTCGCATTCTTTTCCTCTATCATTGTTTCCCGTTACAATATTATGCATATCTAAAATTGTTTTTCTGCTTATTTTTCAAGTTAAAATTTACAAAACTAACTTATTTTATCAAATTTATAAAATTTAATATTTAAAGTGCATTTAAATATTATGAACGTTGAATGATTAAAAAGGTTTTTTTAACATTTAAATTTTTTTACCAGTATTATAAATAACGTTAGTATAGCAGTTGTTGTGAGAGAAAATAAAATACTACATGATGCTATGGCCTTAATTCGATAAAAATAACACTGGAGTTTATAATGTTAATACTAGGTACTGAAATAAATTTAAAAAATAATGTTTTATTTGCTTGACATAAACGTATTTCGAAATAACAGTTAGCTTTTTTAGAGACGGTTTTGTTTTCTTCCATTAAAAAATGCCGAGAAAATTTAACTCCTAGAAAGTAAGTATTTAAATCGTATCAAATAAATCAACAATATTAACTTGAATCTAAAAAAATTGACGTACTGAGATAAATTAATACAATCTCAAAATTGTGATTTTATTAAAATTACAGTTACTCTCTGTTGTGAGGGGATAAGTTCTTTGCATTCGCGGTTTTTATAACTTTTCAGCATTTTAAGCAAAGTTCACAAACAAGTGTTAATAGAGAAAATCTTGCTGCAAACTTCTAACTCTGCTTCAAAGTAACTTGAAAAGCAATTATTCTAGACTAGACGCAAATTAAATAATTCGAATATTTATTTTAGCTTGGAATCAAGTCACCTACACTCTTTATTATATTTGGCGATAATTTATTGTGTTAGTAACGTTTGTATTTAAATGTCTCAAGTAGAAAACAAATAATTCCTACTATTCACATTATTCAAATAATTTTTAAATACTTCTAATGCGCTCAAAGAGCCTTTTAGATTTTTTTGAATCTTAAAATTCTTATTTATTAACAAAAATAATTTTAAAATATAAACAAGTATATTTTTTGGTATATACCATCTCACTAGGCTGAGCCTATTCCTGTTCTTGAACGAATAATTTTCTATAAAACTGGGTAGGTATTTAACAGATCTGATAACTCAATCGAGGTGTTATTTATTTAGCTGTTTTTTAACAGCCTGAAATTAAGTTTTTTTATTCCTAGTTCTCGTAAGTAAAAAAAAATACACAAAATCAATTTTTAGATCTTGAAATTCAAAAACAGTAAGAAAACAGCTAAAATGGTGTAAATCATTTGTTATTTTTTATGGTTCTTCAGGAAAAAATACTACAATGAATGATTTTATATAAATCTGCGCAGGTATTTTACAGATCTGATAACTTCAGATGTTCTGACAGCTTGAAAGTAACCGTTTTTTTATTCTCAATTCCCGTACAGAATAAATTTACACAAAATCACAAATTTGTTGTTAAAGTGACATTGTAAATAATACATTTTATAAGCAATGGGTGTGTGATATTATTGTTTTGTATAATGAATGTAAATTTAATTTAATTTTATGTTTGTTATTTTCTACGTTATAATCTAACATGTGTATTAACAAACTAATTTTGCTGTATAAATTAAAAACTGTACGTCGTTCTTTAGAATGAAGAAATAGGTTCTTAAAATCATTGAATTCATTTATTTTATGTCTTTATTCGCCAGAAGCCAATAAATATTTTAAACAAATTAAAAAAAAACCATAATCTGCAAAAAATTGATTTATATTATTTGTTAACATTTAAAAAAGACAAATAAACCTAAGGAAACTTTTGAAAATGCATTTGAATTGAATGTGCATCATTAGATCCATATTCTGTCGAACGAAGTTCAGTTTATTCAACCTGCTTATATAACCTTATTAAACTCATATGCATTTAATTTAATATATGTTAAATACTCTAACCTTTTTGAAATGCGCTTCCACGCATCCTATGCGTGCCACGAATTCCACGTGTCCATGTGCAGAAGAAGTGATGTGTTTTCTCCCCCGCAGGGAGTGCTCCTGTGCCCTCAGACCCTGTCCCAGGCGAGGAGGTCCCGCCTAAGGAGGGCTTTTACGGAGGCCACCGGAGACACCGTCTCCTACGTCAAAACGGTTGGAAACATAACCTTTTGCAGCTAGTGCAAGCAAGCAAGCAAGACATGCCTTTTGCCACGCAGCCACATCCGATATATAGCGTGATTCTGAGCTTGGAACCACTATTAAAGCCGCCCCTAAAAAATAAACTAAATTCATCGCAAAATCTTGTTTTACCAAAATGCAAATTGCGTTTGGTTAGAAAATAATTTATTATATGTAGCTTTTGTACAGACGAAACGAAAAAATACCATTTATGCCGAAAACTTATTAATATTCAATCTACATACGGAAAGATAAAGTGAGTTTAAAAAATGCAATTTCGATTTTATCTTATTTCTTAAGATTTTATTCAAACATTACGAAATTTTAAAATTTAACAGATTTCACAAAGTTTAAAAATGATTCTCAAACCAAAATCATATTTGTTCTCTTTTCTGGAGCCTGAAATTCGAAAGATTTTTAATTGATTTCGGTCAAGTTGGTTTAAATCAGCTAACATAATGTAATAACAAGGGACTGAGAAAAATTGCTGAGGCGTTTAAAATTGTTTCCAAGCTCAAAAGCATATTTCCAAACTGGATGTGGTACTTTAGTGATGCAGCACTCCCTCCACCCGCAAGCAATGGCAGCGACACGAGCATTATACTATTATTTCATACATTTGGTTCCTTTATACTTTATACTGTATTGTGTTGTGTGTGGTCGTAGACGCTTTTGCTTTCTAGTGCTTTCGAAAATAGAGCTTTCCAATAAGGTGCTTACAAATTGATTATATGCGAACATTTAACAGAGATTGAACAGAAAAGAGAAGAAAATCTATAAGTTATTGAAATGCTTAATGCGCTTTTAAAACAAGTTAAATTAATTCTTGAATCGTGCATTTCAAATATAATTAAAAGAAACATTTAATAAGATTTTAAAATATTTAAAAAAATAAAATAGTATTTCTTTTATATTCCATAATAATCATGTAAACCTTTGCTTCCCAAGTGACCCGAATAACTGAAAAATAACTTTTTTTCTGTCAAGAAATTATTATTTTTATTAAGCATCCCTTATCCGTTGTTCTCTATGACCACACATAGCATGCTCTAGAATTTCACAACCTTCCTGCAGTACCTACCTCTATAGATCTTATTATGTATAATGTCCAAAAATTGATGCAATGACTCATTGTTTCTTTTCAGATTTAATAAAGTGTATTCTAGAATTCATTTAAGGTGCGTGTCAATAATATTTCTACAATTTTTACAAATTTATCGAAGTTTTTCATATGGTGGTATTTAAATGCCATTTTTTTTTATACGGATGCTTAAACATAACATTAGTTAACTGCAATATTATACAACACCATTAATACCGCTCTTGGAATTGTGTTCGAACGTGCTAACCTATTATTTTAATTAAAAGAACGAGACTACATGCTGCAGAGCTTTTTCAAATGGTAAGTTTTTTGTATTCCTTTTGAAATTATTGTATTTTTCATAACATATTTTTAATACTGTAGATCCTTTATTTATCTAGGTCTTGATTAAACCCAACTACCAGAAGTTTTTTGCACTCCGATTGCACACACTAGTAGTCAAACAGACCTTTGTTAAAGTTTTTATCCATTCTCGAGCTTCCAAACTGCACTGTACTGACATCTAGCATTAGTAAACACTAACAGACAAAGCTTTAATTTTAAGCCCAGCTTTATGGGTTCAATGCGTTCAAACAACTTTGTTTCGCGTGATGCTTATTACTTTCAGCAAACATTATTTTCGTAATTAAAATCGTGGGATGTTTTCATGCAGTATAAACGAAAACCACAAAGCAGAGTGTTATTTTTTATCTCCGTATGACAGGAACACGTTTTTACATTACACACCAGTATTCTAAAGCATTATAATTTTTTTACAAAAGAAGATAATAATAATTTATCGTTGTTTATCACAATGAAATGAATTTTATTATTTTGAAAACATAACATTTTTATAACTTCACGATAAGAAAGGAGCGTGAATTTTGTCCAAATGGAAAGATCGATTTTACAAAGAAGCTGTTTGTCCTTGGTTTTCATGTTAACGATTCTTTTGTTGTCAAAATTATGCTCAATATATCAAGGATCTGTAAGTGAGTAACCCAACTCATTTCATCAATATGATCTAAACGGTGTTAGAAATAGAAAGCATCATGCTCATGTCAAAACCTTTAACTTTAAACAAAAATACCGACGGCAATTTGAAAAAAAACTTATGAAACTTTTGGAATTTTTTTTTTAATTATCTTTACATGAATCAACAAAAAGTGAGTTAACGATTATGTTTATAATACATATTCCTAATATGATAAGTGTAATATTATTTTTTTCATTATTTTTAGTAATTTTAGTTAGAAAAAACGAAATATGAGTCGTTTTAAAACTTTCCTATGTTTGCAATCAATATTTCATTTCAAAATTTTACCTAATTTTTTTATCAAATTTCACGACTTTATTTTCTTATGCAAAAATTCTCGTTTATTATGTTCTCTATTCATGACCTGATATTTATATAAAGTTAAAAATAAGAGAGAGGAAACAGAGTTGCTCAGTTTCCATTGTTATGTTTACCCAGAAGTTTTAAGATTATCTTAGAGTTCATAAAATGCTATATGATGTGTTTTGAACATACCCTTAAAACTTCTTGCCAGCGTTTTCGCCAACTTTTAATTGACATTCCCCCGAAAATTTACTCTTAAGAAAGTTTTTCGATGTAGAAGTAAAACCTCAATGGATCGTTAAAGTGCTATTTGAAATTTGACCTGGTTTTTCATTTTAAAAACCCTTTAACGGTACGGTGTAAAATGAAGACCTCGACACAGCGCAGTCGATATAAATGCAAATGAAGTAAATGTGGACGATAGGAAGAGATTATTATAATACGGCGAAAATAACAAGAACGCGGACGTCCTTTGTGATATTGTATTAACAATGCATAATTTCGTGGCTAAACAAGAGATTTTAATAAATATTATATTACTGAAATATATAGGTAGATTAAGTATTTTTAATTGTAAAAAAATATATATTATTTTTTATAGACCACTAAATGTATGTGGTCTATAACAAATGTATGTTTTATTGTAAATTATGACGAGCTACAATGTTAATGCTTTTTACAAGTACTTTTTAGTTATATTTTATTACATTACTTGCACACATGAGGCCCTGGGGAAAATAATTTCCCTCATGGCGTTTTTCATCCTTGGATGCTGGTTGCGCCAATTTATATTTTAATTATCAAATCGTCCATTGCTCAAAACGCTTTGTTCCCTTTATACATCCCGCTCCACTTATCCATTCCTTTTTGCCAAAGACCTGTAAGGTTTCCAGAACTGCATATAGTTTTGTTACAAGACGAGCGTGCAGTTCATTTTTTTTTTTTTTTTGAAAAAATTTTCCCTTTGTACAATACATACAATAGATACATAAATATAATGAAAGTATATAAAAGCTTAATACAATAATTATTACAATTATACCTATATTTATATATTTTAAATTATTCTCCCATAATAAGCAAATGCTTGTGTGTACGGGAGGAAGTATTATTTGTTTGGTTATTTTTTTTTTTTTTTTTTTGCTTTTTTTATTTATATTTAGCACTTTGAAATTTAGTTTATGTAAATAATAAGATAAATGTATGTTTATATAAATATATGCATATATATAGTTTTTATAATTATTATTTATTTATTTTTTAGTTAAGGTTTTCAGTATATTTTTTTAATTGTGTTTTGAAATTTTTGAAACTGTCACAAAGGGATCTTATATTTTCTGGTAATTTATTAAAGAAATTTGTTTCCAAGTATTTGAAGTTTTGTTGGCCTAAAGTTTTTTTACAAATGGGAATTGGTAACATGTATTTTTGCCTGAGATTTGCTGTGTTTTTGAAGGGTATGGTTTTGTTTAGGATATTCTCTTTGTAGACTTGTAAGGTTGAGTGATACGGAAAAAGAGTATTTAATTTCCTGACTTTAAATTCTTTAAACATGAGTTCAGATGGATATAAAAATGATTTTTTTAAATATTTCTTTAATTATTAGTTTTTGCGCAATGTAAAGAGATTGTGTGTGAGTTTTATAGGTGCCACCCCATCCTATTATACCATATTGGATTATGGATTGACAGAAAGCGAAGTACGTCATTCTCAGTAGTTTTTTATTTAGAATGTGTCTCAAACAGTTAAAAATATAGGTCAATTTTCGTACTCTGTTTTTAAGAATGGTTATATGCGGTATCCATTTAAGACATTGGTCAATAGTGATTCCTAGATATTTGGTTGAAGTTTTCATATCAATACACAGTAAGTTACAGTGGTGTTGTTGAGTGTTTGGTGCAGAGTGGATCCTTATGTCAATTTCATGCGGCGTGTTTGGTTTTTTTATGAAAAATGCTATATAATGTGTTTTTTTAGAGTTTAACCTTAGTAGGTTATTGTCAAACCATGTTTTTAATTCGTTTATGTTCATTATTGAGTATATGGCTCGCTTTTGTATTTTGACCCGCCGGTGTGCAAGCAACGTGTTCGCACAACGTATAGTATTTGTTCCCGCCACGCGCAAGTGTATTTGACCGCCCGATGTGGAACATCGGGATTTTCCGGGTATTGATTATACTGTTTTGTGTTCATTGTGAATAAAGACATTTGGTCTCGAGGAACCAGCAGCCAAAAAGAAGAACGAGAAAGGCAAGATAGGTCTTTGGCATTCTTCCTTGAAACCTACCCCTTCTTCAAGGCATTTTGAGCAGTTTAGTAAATTATTATTTGTTAATGAGACGCATCCGTAAACGAAGGATTTTAAATTAATTCGCCCTACCAGATGCTATGTGGAATGTTTTTTAAGGAAAAGGGAAAAATATCTGGGAAAGTATAAGGTATGAGGTGTTGATCCTTCTTGTACATAGATTTCTTTAATATTTAATATTGCTTCTGTCATTCTTTAGTGATGACTTTTAATCAATATTTTAGAACGCACATGTCGTACTATTAAACATGCTCTGGTTAATTTAAGAAATTTTGCTTCCAAGTTATCTAAATACTAGCTGGGTTACCCGGCTTCGCTCAGGACAACATTAGAGAGTATTCTGGAATGCTCCACGATGATATTCCCGATTCCCTATTTCCGAACATTCCACGACATACTCCGCCACTCCTTTCAGAACTTTCTAGAGTTCTATGGAACCTTTTAGAACTTTCCGGAATACTGTTCTAGAAATTTCAAGAGGGCAAAACTTTCAGCCCTTATATCTTCAAAAGCACGCCCTTTCGGTAAAAACGGGAAAAGAGGGGGGATAGAGATCAACCATACCATATAACTCCATTGATCATACCGGGACTTTTTTCTGAGTTTTTTCGAGCTTTTTATTTTTTTTTCTTTTATAATATATAGTTGTTTCCCGGCATACTTTGCAATCCCATATTCAAATAAATAGAATGTTACTCCTTGCATGTCCTTTCCCGTGCGTTCCCCTCCAGCGTTCCACTTCCACCTTCCCCGCCACAGCTCTCCCGCTCCCCCGTCTCGCCAACCCCCCTGGCACTTCATTTCTCGACTCTTTTCCCGCCCGGCCCGTAGCCGAAACTTTTTTCTAATACTAACATTTTTAAACTCGTGATATCTTTCTAATTAAATATCCGAATTGATAAATTCAAAAATTTAAATAAAGGTATTAAAGATGTCTTGAATATAAAGGAATTTATTTTGATAAGGATTAAAACCAAGATACAAATAAAGAGCCTTTTCAAGCGGCGACATTTTAATTAAATTTTTAAAATAAAAGAATACTTATTGTGGCATAACCATAATAGTTAGACATATGCTGTCACCACCTTTTTTATAAATAATGATGTGTTCTACAAAGTCGTAGTACATTATTTTATTCTATCATGAATATTTTTCGCAGCGCATGCGATATAAAGAATATTTTAGGTAATTTTTTTACACCTTGGGTTGCATTATTGAAGTTTTAGTAAGGATGCCTATTTTTTTGAAAATATAATATAACATATGTTACCCAAGGATAGTGTAGCTTCCCAACAGCGAAAGAATTTTTCAAATCGGTTCAGTAGTTTCGGAGCCTATTCAATGCAAACAAACAAACAAACAAACAAATCTTACCTCTTTATATAATGTAGTAGATAGTAGATAGCTAAGTTGTAATTTTCTTTGAGAACACCAATAAAATTCCATATTCAAACAGCATATATGTATATTAAGTGGTCATATTTTGTAAAGGTTGATTCGATCAAGGATTTAAGAAATATATACGATGATAAACGAGTTTCTCGATTATATACGAGTTTGCTAAACCGCACACTGCCATAATATTTTTTTTAAATAATATAGTTTATTTTAAGACAACTCCATAATTTTTGTATCTGAGAAACAGTTATTCATTGTTTTCATTTACTTCAATTTATTTAATTTACTTTACTTCGTAGGTACTTACACATTATTTTCATTATATTTAAATATTTTTTTGAAGTTGTTTTCTTCAGTTCTTAAAGTACCTACTGATTACAGTGTGTGTGTGTGTTTGTGTGTATGCGTGTGTTTGATAGTGAAAGGGTGTATGTGGATGTGTGGCAATTTCTTTGTTTATTTTTGCGAACGTGAAGTAATGGAAATTTCCGCAGACGCATTAGTTTTTGTATTACCTTAAAGCATGTGTTCTGTTTGCGTGTTACTTGTTATAGTTTTTGTATAATCTAAAATCATATGTCCTGTTTGCGCCTCAAATAAATAAATAAGTACAATAAGATGAATAGAACAATTATCTAGAAATATCTCTCTACTAGAAAAACAAAACTTCAAGTGCGTTAAAAATTTCCAGTACCGAAATGAAAAAAAAATGGTTTTAATAACTTAAACTTCAAGGACATTTTTTAGTTCTGATACTGAAAAAAAAGAAACGGATTGTATTAATGGACTTGAAATTATTTATTTATTTATTATTTGATTTAAAAGCCCATAAGGCTTTAATTTTATAATGCAGGACATTTTTTTTCATTATAATGAAAAAAAGGGTTGACAAAATACAGGTGATACAAAATATTAGAGTTAACACAAAGTAGTTAAATAGAATTTAACGCAAGTAAAAATTCTGCCAACAGCCTCCAAATCTAAAATAATATTAATAAAAATGTTTAAAACCGGTAGCAGACAAATAAAAAATAAGTAACAAATGCGCACGAGAAATAAAACTATTCAAAACAAAATGTCTAGAAATTGCTACATTAGTTAATGCTCAAGAAATACAAAAAAAATACAAACTTGACAAATATAACATTATGTATTGTGTTTTAAAAGTAGGTTTAAAATTATGTCGATGAAAATAATGTCTGAGGTGACCTCAAAAAGAAAGTTGGTAAATTACCAAAGATAAAAAAAAATAAAATAATAATAATAATAATAAAAAAAAAATAAATAAAAATAAAGTTAAAACTAACTATTTGTAAGCGTTTTTAAAGGTCATTTTAGTAACATTCTCCAGCCCTAAAGAGTCCTAAATTCTCCAGTCTTTTAAAATACATATTTTGATATTATCGACTCCACTTTTGCCACTAATCTTTTAAAATTTAATACTTATAGTGATGGGGGTAGCAAATGTAAAATCATGCAATGTTTAGTGTTTTAAATATAATGTCCTCCGCGAGCAAAGCCGTATCTTCTCCAAGCACAAACTTTCTAATTAAAGTGTTTATCGGAAGTGACCTGCAGGTAAGTATGTTTATGTATCCATTTGTAAATATTAAAATTAGATAGAACCTAAGAATTATGAATAAATTGTACAGCGCCCTTGAGGTGATTTTTCACAAAAACGGCGCTCTATAAATTATCCAATTATTATTATTATTATTAATGAAATATTAATATCTTAGGTAAATACCATCGCCCAGCTTTTAGCCTTTCTCCTAAAGGTTGGTATGACTTTTTGAAGGAACTATTGATAAAGTGTGGACATTAATTTTTAAATTACTGTTGGCGAATTATTTTTACTCCGATTGGTAATTGGGATTTAGCCTATGGAAATGAATTGTTCTTTGGTCCCTTCCCCGGATTTTAGTTGGCAATCAAACGGGGAGGAATACAGTTATGCAGTGCATTCACAAAATCGCATGCAAAAAGCATCGTACGATTTATTTGGGTATTAAATATTATTCGTGGTGAAAAAAACAGAGTGAACCACATCACAGAGAAATCACAAGTCATCTCATATTTTCCTATCGTAAGTACCTTCATTTCAAATAAAGTTTATTGCCAATGTAAAGACCCCGAGAAACAAAAAGTTAATTTGCGGTAGAAAACCTCTGTTCGAGTGCTAGATATAACCTTGTCTTTTTCTGATTTTTCTGTCTTCGGATTGAATTCCGCTAATACTGTCTTCATTTAATTAAATATTATGACTTGAGGTTTTACTCATTAGGTTAAAAATAAAAAGAATAAATACTCGTCATAGACTTGCAGTCGCATATTAAAAATAAAAATTGATGAAATTTATCCAATACACTATCTAGATGGCATTTATTTCGGGTATGAATCTTGCAATAATACATAAAGATAGCTGCCAATAAAAATATGCATTAAGAAAATTATTATTTTTTAATTGATAAACTAACGTTTAAACAAGATTTTTATGCATAGCAAAAAGGGTAGATAACAAATATTATAATCAATAATTATCAGCCTGAAACACTCATCTACATTGAAAAAATCTAACGAGAAAAGATACTGGCCACCAACGGGAATTGAACCCGTGTCCCTCTGATTGCCGGTCAGGAGCTCTGACCACTGAGCTATGGCGGCTTATCAAATACCCGCCAAATAATTCAATATATACTAGTGTTTCATTCGACAATTACTTATTATTACATTTTTCCAACTGAAAACAACCAACTTTTTATTTTTGTGAGAGAGGTATTTTTAAAACTAAATCTCCCGCCATAGCTCAGTGGTCAGAGCTGCTGACCGGCAATCAGATGGTCACGGGTTCAATTCCCGTTGGCGGCCAGTATCTTTTCTCGGAAGATTTTTTCAATGTAGATGAGTATTTCAGGCTGATAATTATTGATTATAATATTTGTTATCTACCCTTTGTGCTATGCATAAAAATCTTGTTTAAACGTTGGTTTATCAATTAAAAATAATAATTAATATTTGACAAGTTAAAGTATTTCAGCAAAAAAATGCAGACATAATTAGTCTCGACGCCACCTAGCGGGAGATTTAGTATTAAAAATACCTCTCTCACAAAAATAAAAAATTTGGTTGTTTTCAGTTGGAAAAATGTAATAATAAGTAATTGTCGAATGAAACACTAGCATATATTGAATTATTTGGCGGGTATTTGATAAGCCGCCATAGCTCAGTGGTCAGAGCTGCTGACCGGCAATCAGATGGTCACGGGTTCAATTCCCGTTGGCGGCCAGTATCTTTTCTCGGAAGATTTTTTCAATGTAGATGAGTGTTTCAGGCTGATAATTATTGATTATAATATTTGTTATTATGATTTGAGGTTTTACTCATTAGGTTAAAAATAAAAGATAAAAACTCACAATAGAGTTGCAGTCGCATATTAAAAATAAAAATTAATGAAATTTATCCAATACACTATCTAGATAGCATTTATTTCGGGTATGAATCTTGGAAGATAGCTGCCAATAAAAATATACGTTAAGAAAATGAATAAGATGTTGGTAGTTCTTATGAAACAGTTAAATATGACCGAATCAGACATTGACACATTAGCTTAGGTAGTACATCTGCGCCCCGGTGAGGCGTAGGTCCTGGGTTCGGGTCCTGATGTGACCATATCTTTTTCTGATTTTTTTATGTGTTCAAATTTTCGATTAAGTTTTGCTACTATTGTCATCATTTAATTAAATTTAATCATAGTTTCAATTAGTATTAAAATAAGACTCTCAGTTTCAGATACACGTAAATAATATTATGGCTCACTCAACAAAAGTATAGTGGAATTATTGCGATTGATGCAAATGCCTTTGTATTAATCGTGTTTACAACCAAATCACACCACGTGTATGTAACGATAACATCACATACGATATGAGTTCAACAATTCCAAAATCCTCAGAATATTATTTGAGATGCACAGTTTTCTCACACGTTTCTCCGAAAATGATTTAGAAAAAAACGTTTTAGAGATGTAAAAGATGAACATAACCACACACCTCCCTAACCTTAACACAAAGAACCCTTAAATAATTATTTGCTAATACCGCAAGGAGACGGCGAGAGAGTTCTTGTGGAACTCACGTAGTAGGAAATGTTGCACGTGATTGTCACGGGTAGTGTCCTTCCACCCTTTGCACAGACTAGGTGAATAAAGTCACTATAATGACCACGTAACGGGACTATGCACCTTCCCAAGACGTTGTAGTTTGAAAACCAAAACTCGTGACGAGCTTAATTCAAACCGGAAAGTTCAGAAGATCCCGACCCTTAGTTCTAAGGAAGACATCTCCAAAAAGAAACCGCTAATCTTGTTTATTTTGTATCAATGGGAATGAATGACCCCGTCAGAAAGGCTATTAGTCACCATTTGCTTGACGAGTATTTACCGCAGATGTAAGAAATGTAAGACCATAACTTTGTATGAAGAAAAAAGGTGAAAGAAATAATGTGAAAACATGGTAAAACCAGCTTTCACTCGGAAATTTTGGGATAATAAATGGGTAGGATAATATTATAATATTTCACACCACTACTAGATAACTAGATTATGAACACGAAATTTGTATCTAAGCTTAAGTTTACTTGAAAAGAATAAGAAATAATATTTTTCCGACAGGCTTCTGCCGTAAAACTGAATACTGCTGTCAAATGTCATCGTAAAAAAACGGCGGGTTATTTTGAAAGACTAGATTCTGGGAGTACATTTCAATTAAAAAATTTATTCTGATTTTTAAATGTTTCTGATTTTGTTCTAGACTAGATAATAGGTATATTACAACTAGCAGTTGACAACTGCGGGCGGCTTTTGGTTCGCCTTCGCCCAGTTTGAGTATCGGTGACCATTTTATAAATGCGATGGGAACTGGTTTCAAAAATAGCCGGTTCCTTAGATCCACTGTAATCCAGTGAAAGCTAGTCACCGGCACAAATTGACCGAGACAGGCAATGACGTCATATGTAAATTATGAGCCGCTTGGTCCTATCATTCACAACTGTCAGTTACAACAACAATTATATTACCGTCAATTTCTCCATATCCGGATAGATACCCAAAATGTTAAAATCCGTAGTACTTATACCTGCCAGCGACACGTCCTCATGCGATCTTTTAACGTAAGTGGCGCCATCTTTTGGCATCATTAGCTACTTGCTTGAATTCAGTTCAATTACAAAAGTAGCCTTCAAAACTTCAAGTACGAAGATGGCTTGGCATCATGGCGCGGTGTCAGATTTGCATTCTTAGCCGGATTCTAAAATTTCAACCGTACGGACGTTAAGGTAATAATAATGTCCGATGTACATTAAAAATAACGTTTGTTCCTACAATACATTACTCTTGTTTATTACATTACAATCCATTTATCTAAGAGCCCAGTCACTCTTTCGTGTCCCAGAAATAAATACACATGAGCATACTAACTACAAACCCCAGTGACAGACTGACAGGAAGGGAGCCGCAAAGGATTGTGTGCCCAACAATGTTCCGTTGTTTTTTTCCTTCTTCATGAACCGGCATGTTCAATTATTCAAATGGTACTAGAACATAATTTTAATCTCGTTTATCCGGTCTTGGGAGCAGCAGCCATCCAATTAAAAGAGTAGTAATTTAAATGAGTTTTGAACCAAATGGGTAGGGAACTCTTTGTCCTTTATTTGCGAAGGTTTATACTCGTAAATATAGTATCGCACAACAATTTAAAATTCAAGGTAGGTTTGTTCAGATAAATTTAATTTGTGATAGATTACTCATTGTAAAATGACACCAAAAATAGTTTTTTATGTAATAGATATCTATCAGAGAAACATATTTTTCTTAATCTCATTGGGTGAGATGTTTCACAGTACTTTAACAATAGCAAGGTTTATCGGTTTTAATTAAGCCGCCGCTACCCGAATTTTTACGGATTTCTTACATTTATCTCCCTTTAACATTTGAAGTTTTTAGAGTCTTAAAAAAATGTTAATTTTTTTAGATAATATCTATCAAATTATTTTAAATTCCCTCGATAGAAATAAAAAAAATCGCAAAGTATGCTCCGAAAATTATTATAAACACGTTTGTTTTAGTTATGTTACAAGTTATAGTTGTAAAAAAAAATTACAATGTTTCTTTAAATGACACTTAAGACGCCTTCCATGAGATTTGTGCTCTATTTCAAACGAGTCGTGCTTTATTAAACAGTTTCACAATTTTCGCATCGATTAAATATTAGCGCGCTCCCCTAACATTCGTAATGTCATATCTCTCAATCTTCTTCTTTTTTAACCGTGGATACGGTGCCTTAAGAACTTACGTAAAAGTATTAAACTCTTACTATTATTTAAAATAAATAACTCTTCGAAGTCAGCAAAAATAATTCCTCAACCTTTTTCGAATTAAATAAAGATTAGAAAAAAATAGCAAAAATCAATTATTGTATAATGTATACCGTTGCCCCGGAAACCATTTATTGAATAACCAACATCTCTGCAATAGATCACTCCGATCGCTTCGCTGCATTTTGTTGACTCGGGGTGCCTGGATTCATCGGGTGAGGTGTGTTCAGGTCTCGGCAGCAGTTGCATCTGCCAAGCAGTTGCACCTGCGTGGCTGGCCGAATCGGGGAGACCGCTTTAGGGAGACCTTTTGTATCTCTCAACCCATCATCTTGCACCGCAGCGGGAGGGATGGATTCATACGTCCGTCACTCCTGGACAAATTGACCTCAATTTTCCTACCTACCCCACATTCTTTTTTCCTTTCCAGAATTTACTTTTTTCCCTTTCCTTAAAAAGACTCTCAAAGCAACATCCGCAAACATGACATACGCCGCAAGGATTATTATTTTCATCAATTTAAAGAATAAAAAATCTGCCTTTCGTCTTCTCGAGTATTGTGACTGAAACAATTATAAACACTCAAATGATGAAGTATTCAATTAATGGTCCTCATCCTGAAATGCCGAAAACAAAATACGTCTAGTTACGAATAAAATTTAAATGATTTTTCGATGTATGCAACGATATCGATCACGAAGCTATGTAATACGGCGTATTCCTTTTCTATATCTTCAAAAATAATTTTGATTACCAAATGGGATTTTTTAAAATTTCTCATAAGATGACTACAAGACATTTTGTTATTTTACATTTTTGAAGTTTTGCAATCTTGCCACAATATGCCAAAAATCTTGCCTCAATTGGATAAAAGGAATATTTCAAAATATATTTACTACGTTTTTAGATTAACGTAGATGGTTCTACTTTGTCTTCGAAGCAAACCAATTGATAATTATTGATTGTCTTTTAATTTATCCTCTAAGGGACCAATAAAGTAGCGTAGCTTTTTGCAAAGAAATAAGGTCGAAACGAGATAAAGATAATAAAGAGTTTATTCCTTCAGCCTCACTCGAATTCCAAGTGATTAAAATTTCATTGTAACTCCCATTGAACGTGGAAATGAAGCACGGAAGTGGCACACGGGATTTGCAGACTAAATGCATTGGGAAAAGCAGACACTCTAACGGGTGTGTGAAACATTTCATGAATAATGTTTGTATAATAAAAAAATGAGAATACTAATTTTCTTATATATGGGGCTTCAATTGTACCTACCGATAATGTGTATATATTGATAAAAATAATTTATCATCTACCATTAGCGATATCTTCTTGCGCGGTGCTTCGTAGCCTCCCCACTCTTACCACTTTAGTTTTCTGAATGTTTCACTTCTACTGTGTGTAAACTGCACACATTTTTTTTATAACGCCGCCATTTCCATTTAGATACGTCGGCGCTCCAGCCGAAGAAATAATATAAAAAAAGTATTAAATTGAAATAAGTAAAAGAAGAAATGATAGAACGTATTTGATGGAAGTGAAAACTTCTTTAGCACCGTTGTGATTTGAAAATCGATGAAATGAAAAATAGCGACACCAAAAAGATACAAACACATACATATATGGGATTTAGCCTTCGGGAGATTTTTTTTTCATTAGTTCCATGCAGGAGGCCCTGAGGAGAATAATTTCCCTCAGGGCCTATGTCATATTTGGGGATGATGTGTGAAAGGTCTTTTAAGGGAAAGGAAGGTATGAGGGGTGGATAGGAATCTGGGGGTCAGTGTGCCCAGGAGACACATAAATATATTCCTATAACTGCGGTGCAAGACGATGCGTTGAGAGGGTCCCGCTGGAAAGGTCAAAAGGCCTCCCTCAACCAATCTCTCTCGATCCACGCAGCAAGTGGGCAAACGCATCCACCGCCAAGACCTAGACAAACCTCACCCCATGAACCCGGGTACCTCTGCTAAGTCACTGATCCACTTGGTGTGACCTATGGCAGAGGTGAATGAGGTAGTATAATCGGTCTCCTCTTTGTGAGGTGCTTCGTAGCTCCCTCACTCTTGTCTACTTTAGTTTTCTGAAGACTTCACTTCTACCGCTTGTGAATTGCAAACTCTGTTCTTTTATTTGTTACATTAAAAAAAACACAAAATTTTTTTGACAATAAAAATTAAGTTTATGATTATTAACAATAATTGCAAAGGAAATGTCTCAAACGGAGAGCTAAAAATTTTACTTAAAATAATATAAGTAAAATGGAGCATAAAAAAATAACTTGTTATAAGAGAGCACCGCAAACTTTCGCTGAGAATGGATTATGTGCAGAATAAAATCTTATTAAAAAATAATATGCAAAGTGATGTACGACGCAATATCGTTTCCCTGATTCATTCCACGTCTCACCTGCTATCTTTTTGCCCCGCCACAGGGAGCTACGAAAGCCTCGGTGCGAACTACAAATGTGTTTCTTATTCAAATGAGTTCCACCACAACACTAAGAGAGACAGCTAAGGCTTTGGGTACGTTTCAGACAACACTGTGTACAAAACTTTCAAAGTTTACACTAGACGACAAAGTAAAAAGACATTTTAAAATGTATTATCTCTTAGAAGATTTTCATCCGCGTAAATGAAAAAAAAAACAAATTGCATTGATAGTAGCATTTAGTATTACAATTTCTAATTTTATAAGCTATTTCTCTGTTAATTCGTTTTTGGGTTTTTTCTCTATTTATACGTCTTCAACTATTCATATTGTAAAGTTTTCAAGTTATGTAAAAATAAAACATAAATTGTTTTTTATGCATTTGCTTCTGTGAATATGCAAATGTGATTACTGCAGACACATAAGTATAGGGATATTTATATATGTATTTTAATTTGTTTTACATCACCCAAAAGAATGTTCTATAAATAACCTGTTTGTGTATCAAATAAATAAATAAAGGAAACTGTTGAAGTAATTTTCAAAAGAAGGACGATGTTTTTATAACATTGTTTTAATGTTGATTATTTGGAAAACTTTTATAAAATCCTCGTCAATCTAATAATAATGCCGTAGATATGCAAAGAGTGAACAAGGTTGTACACGTTTTTTTATATTAACCCAACAAAATTAAAAGAACCTTACATTTTTCTAATAGCTCTGAAATGTGGCTGTTCCACTAAGGTCTTGATCAATGATTACACTAAGATATCTCATTTCAGAAGAAAGCAATAAATATCATGCTGTTAACAGTTTACTTTGTTTTATTTTATCGTGGATTATCTTATAACCGTTCTTTCTACGTATTTTCTGTAAAGATAATAAATAAGAAAAAATCTCGGCTATTTCAGTGATTAGTTACGCAATTTACGATATCTGTCTGCGCATAACCTTTTGGCGTCTTAAACTCTTAAACTACATTTGCTCTCCAAATGGAACCTGAAAAGGTATTCCAATACATTCTCTCAAGAAAAAAGACGTATGACTTTATATACGTGTACATTATAAGAGTTACACGGTTAAACATGATATTATCATACATTTGTTTTTCATTAAAACTGGTTACAATAACTGAAAATAAAAGCTTCATACGTGCCTCAGCAGGCTGTACGTCCATGAATGCTTATTAAATTAACGACTGCACTCTGTTTCGGCTTGGAAAATTTTAGTTTCAACTGTCTGGCTGATATTGATAAAATTTTAAATAGAATGTGTTGTGCAATTCAATTTATCCATATTAGCACAAAAAGAAGAGAAGAACAAAATCAATAAATTTGTACTTGTAGGTACAAACAAATCACATGCCCATTTTACCACCATAAATTAACGTTAAAAGAAAAAGTGAAGAATGGGGTACTTTCACGATTTTTTTTATTGCTTAAAAACATTAAGCAAAAAATTATTAGAAGCAAAGATTATAGCTTTTTTTTTTTTTTATTTTTTTATTTTATAAATTCAATAATATTATTATTTTATGTATAAAAACAGTTTATTATAATAACAATAAATAAAGATTATAGCATTTTGTATTTTATTTTTTTGTTGACGAATAAATTTTCTATAACGAGTCAAAGTTTCCCATTTTTGAATTACCACTAAAACGATATTTTGGGGCGGGGCTATCGTGTGACGTCATGAGCGTGGACGCTCACTGACAGTGTTTATTTATGCTGGCCCAGCTGAGCGACGCTTGTGATGCCACAATCCGGTTTGCCAATAACGGGCCGTTTTGATTTTGTTCTCTTTTAGATCGTTTTTAAAAGAAATAATATTGAGTGACAACATAAAAAACAGACATTTTTAGTAGGATGATTTAAATCAGAAAAATGATATTCAAATATAAATGATATTTAATTATTCTTTAAACATTTTCAACAGAAAATTTCCCTCGTTTGTGGAAATACCCCATTGTGTAAAAATCAACGTAAACCTTGAGATACTGAGATGATTTTGTTTTAGTGAAACAACATACAGAAATATAAGATATAAATTTTGACGTGGATTAAATGCAAATATCAACGGAACTGAATTAATTTTCAAGCATATGTAGGATTAGAACAGGGAATTGAATGAAATAGTCTATTTTAGAAAAAAGTTCAACTCTGGAATTCAGAACGTCATTAAATTAGTTTTGTTAAATCAGTTGCATCAATTGAGCCTCTAATTTGTACATGAAAAAGAACCATATCGCTCATTGTTCTTCTGCAAGACAAGTCGGTTATATCAAGTGAATATATTGATAATTAGTTGATACTTGATAAGAAATCAATGATGGATAATAATTGAAACATGTTAATTAATTGAAGAACTTATATCAGTAAATTAACCTATCCAATTAATCTATCCAATGGTGTAGTTCTCCGAATTTTTAATTGGGAAAATTAATTTAAAACTTTATTTTTTCACCGTTAAATAATACAGTGCAACAAATGACTCCACTTTTAATGCGGGTTTCTACACTCGCTAAAGGTGATATTTTTGTTCGTCATACCATGCAATGTAGCAGCGGGGACTTACAACGACATTAGTACCTACATATTATTCAAGAAAAGATTATTTTTTATTACTTTAACTACTGTTTTATTTTTCCGAAACATAAACAGTTTTCTCATGCTTCTTGGAACACGAAAGAATGTATTAAAATTCAAATATTATAAGGATTTTTGTACCCAATAATTTTAAAATAATGACAAAACACTTTATTCCAACAGCCGTTTGTTGGAAAATTTATTATATTTCAGGGAAAATGATCCATTTCTTAGGATGCAAAGTGTTTTAAAACGAAATGAGCAAATAAATAAATAAAAATATTGTGTGTATGCCTTGGTACTGATTATTTAAGTTTTACTGTGCTTATATCACTGCTGAGGAAGGAATCATCAGTCATTAAACACGTTGAGTGTACAATGTGTACATGGCCGGTCAGGAGCCGAGTTGGAATCGCGTTTGGGTCCCAACCAGGCATCGTTTGTTCAATTTCTCGGCTGGCTGAGTCCTCCAAGATAAAACAAATTATCACTAAATAAATTCATGTTATTGGGACAATTCTGTACGTTGAAACAATATTTTTTTATGAAATTAATACAATATTTCCAATGGCGTAGAGGCTTGCTTATGTATATAACTTTTCATCAGGTGTAGAGATTTAAAAGCTTTAATTTGAAAAGCTGGAGTAGGTATCATGTTAGAGTGATAATTTGGTTAGTTTTCAACTCAAATCAATCATTGTTCCCTCAAACCAGAATCCATCAAACTGTGTTTCCGCGTTATTAACCGGTGTAACCCTTCATGCTTTGCAGCGTTATTGAAAAATAACAGTAACTGCTCTAAAGTTGCGGTAAGAACAAGTCAAATAAAGTTTGAGAGACCATTAGGTTTGAAAGCATCAGTGTACTAGAGAATAATTTGTTTTCTGACAAAACAATAATTATTATTTTACAAAGTTAAATCATAGATATTTTTTATCCAGTGCACATAAAAAATATCTATGATTTTTGATGTTCCCAAAGAAATGTCATCTTTTGAAACTTTTTTATGACAAAATATTGTGTAGGTACATAATATGAAACTTATAATTGTTAAAAACATTTTTCTATTTTTACAACATATAGATTTAATTTAAAAATGAAAATTCCATTTACTAATAATTAATATTCAGGAAGGTTCCGTAATTATTGTAAAATTATTAATTTTAATACTGTCCAAACAAGCCTGCTGCTAAAGCTTCACTGGTGACAAAATTGACTGGAAACACGTCTTGCATTCATTGCATTTGTCCGATTATTAAATTTCTTTTATATGACAATCAGAAAGATTTATTATCTCTTGGTCATGTTAACTTTCTGGGACATGCTAACACCTAGTTTTCCGGAATAAGAAAGATATTTTTTTTATGTCCAAGGGGGAATTTAAAAGAAACCTTATTTTCTTTAGAATAAAATTGTTTTGGGAAAAAAAGGTAGTGTTTCCTTGGTTATTGTTGTATTTTTCAAAAACATAAAACTTCTCCAGCAGCATTGTGATTTGAAACTCGATGAAACGGAAATGAGCAAAACTAAAAAGAGATAAACGTATACATCTATAATCTATAGGAATGAGCCTGCAAGAGAATGATATATAATGAAACTTTAAATGCGTTTCTACAGTAGTATCTACCTAATATGCGTCTTTCATACAAATAAAACAACATTTTAATAAAACCGAAGAAAGACAAAACATAATCGTCGTAAATTTTTTTACATATTGTAGTGTAATTTTTTAATATTTTCAAAATATTTTTCAATATTACAAAATTATTAATTTCACTGTTTCCCTAACCGAGGTATTGTGTACAATGGTCCAATTGCGCGCATTGGCCGCTTTAATTATGAGCTCACTTTTAGAGGCTCCTATTGGTTGAGGTTATGTGGGTGAAAGTTTCACTTCTACTGCGTGTGGACTTCATTCGATTTTTACTTTTTCGTTCACACTTTAGGCACATTTAGAAATCTTTCTTTGATATTATCTCTTATCGAATTTTTTTCCACGGCCACACACTATTTGAACTTGTCAGGATTGGTGTCCTTTAGTATTTTTTTGCACATTGCACATTGGCAAAACGTTTTTTTTCACTATGGAAACCTTTTTCATTCGGGGAACTAAAAAATGTCGTACAGTTCGGTGTTAAATGAATAGGTTGTTCATGGGGTTTATGTTCTTATTAACCTAAAACTTCCGAACGCTTAGCGCGGTGCAGGCTAGTGCATACTAATGGTGGAAAAACGAGTCGCCTATTTGGAACGATTCGCGGCATTTTTCACACACTGAAACAATTTTTCGAATGAAATTCACGAACGAGAAGTTAACGACACGTCAGTCAACCTAAGTTAGGTTGATCAAAAAACTTTCAGAATAAGGTTGATTATTGATCAAAATATTATGTGTTTATCCCATTTCAAAACGGAGAACCCTTATTTAACTTGCATTTCATTTTTCAAGAATTCTTTTAGAAAAAAAATTGTAAATATTAAATAAAATAAGATATGGTAAGACCAATAAACGACGAAAAAAATTATTTCAAAACAAATTATATCTATCGTAAAACGTATCCTCACTACAATAACAACAGCAAAAATCACGTATATATCTGCAATTAAACTCAAGACATGTCTATAAAATTAATAACATGCAACTGGATAGTATTCATAGCAACAACTTGATAACTTGCAATATAATATTTAAAATAATTCAATATTAGCAAAGATATATTTTGTAAATGATCTTAAATTACACCAACTTATGCTCATTTTATGAAATTCATATTAAATGGGTTGAATATAAAAGCGTTTTGTCTGAGATTAAGAGAATATTAATTTTTTGAGAAGAATAAAACGTGGTTTTTCTCTACTTCTAACGCTTCTAAGCTATGTCTAGCATGACAAGTATTTGTATCGCATTTTCTCCCAACGGGCAATTTTCGAAGTTAATCAATAAAATTCGCTCTTAAAATTGTGCATTGTATCTAATACGAGTATTGATATACACTCAGTTAATAGCTATGGTTCTGGCTTGCGTTAAATCATACAATGTTAACCGGTGCAAAGATAGTCACGGAGCGTCGTTCCGCGCCACGTCCGCAATGCTTCGAATATCAAAACTTCACATGCCCTCCCGCCGGAAAAGAATTTACATGGTTATTTTGGGTCACCAACGTAATTGCAAAAATAATAATTTGATTTGTTTTTGTGAAAAATCACCTCAATGGCACTTAATTTACAAGAATTTGATATAGTTTGGTAATATTATTAAGACAAAAATCTTTTTTGGTTGAAAGCTGTTACTTCTTGGCTTGATGTATTAATTAAATTAAACAATATCTTTGTTTATAACCATAAATTTATTACAACCCACCGGTTTCACGTAACACAATCATCTTCACAGTAATTTGATGATTAGGGTTTGCAAATCCCGCACCTTTTTCATATCCTGTTGGATAGCAGCATAGAATTTAGAAATCTCGCATCCCGCGGGATTTCCAAATATTTGTAAAATTATTTTGTATCAATATTATCTTAGATACAAGTATATACATACTCGTACCGCTCAGTGACTATGTTGGTATCACGTTTGTGTCCCACCCAGGTGTTGTGAATTAAGTTACTTGACTGGCCTCCATCACGATACAAGCAACATTTTCCGCTAAGTGTGGTAGAAGTAAAAGATTTTCAAATATTGTCAGGTTGTTTGTAACCCGGGAATGTTTGTCTCTCTTAAAAAAATATCAATAATATGCGGAGAAGGTAAAACATAAGGATTTAATTTCCATTCAAATAAATCTTTAGCCTTTTACTAGAAATTTCCGTGGAGGGGAGCAATCAAATGAGTCTAATGAACCAAGAGACTTTAATGAAAAACAGTCGTATAAAATATAACTGCCACTAACATGACTCTCCAGTCATTTCAGATCAAACATCTTGGGTACTAGTAATATTATAAAAAGACATTAAAAACATAACATGATAAGTATTTTAAGAATACTTTGTTAATAAAAATAAGATCATAAAATATAGGCTATAGAGAGCCCTGGTACCACAATGTAAATGGACATTTTTGACACAAAAGTCCAGCAGTGGGCAAAGGCTCTCTGCGTTCTACGCTAGTTGGTGAGACTGGTCATCAAGAAAGTGTGTGCTAACTGAAGGTATCTCTCATTACACTCGATACAACACTCTCTTCAAAATCGATTCAAGGTTTGAAGTTACCGAGCTTGAGATGCGGCTCTATTCCCTCTTCCTAATATCAAATACAATTTCTCTTTCAAAGAATGACCACCGCTCTGCTCATTTGCACTTAAAATATCTTCTGACAGCAAAGGAAATAATAAGCAATTAACGTCATTACCTTTCGCTACCTTTTGACTGCACTAACTTCTGGTTCTTCTGGCGCTCATGTAATACGTAATTCACAACTCGCGAGCACGTGCAAATAAGAACGGCAAGTTTTTAGTGAAAAATAAGAACTTATTTCAATTTTTCGAAGAAAATTTCTTCGGAAAGATTTTCACTTTGTGATGGCATTATTTATTTTAATTAAAAGACAAATAACTTTGTTTAAATCACTTTTATTTACACACAATCAACATGTTTCATGAACGATGTTCACATCATCAGGATCAAATGTAAAATAAATAAAAGTTGTGTAAACAAAGTAAATTGTCTTTTCATTAAAACTTATTTTAATCCCGCAAATTACGCAAATCGTGCAAATCCCGCAAATCCCCAAATCCCGCGAATCTGAGGCATCAAAGATTGCTCAATTGAAATCCCACGAGATTATGGGTTGCGGGATTGCAAAACCTACTGACGATATTTGTGTTAAGTGAAACCGTTTGGCCGTAATAAATAAAATAAATTTTATGCTTATAAACAAAGGTAATATACTTCATTGAAAAAGATTTTTATTGTCGATTTCAAAATTGAAACTGTTTTGTCAATACTTCACCTTATATCGTGACTTTTCACGGATCCGCACTATTTTATTAATTTAAAAAATATATATATTAATTTAATGATAATCCTACGTTGTTACTCCAACACTCCATTAGCTTACAAAGAATCCTCGTGCAATGAAATTTGGAACTAAAGTCACCGTTTATTAAACAGTACTTTTTTGTAATACATTTACGTTCTTTGGATTCTAAATTCCTCATAAAATATACTTGCCAACACTCCGAGAATTTTAACACATTTGCAGGGTTGTAGAACCGCAAAAAACTTGTTTTGTTTGTATTTAATTGTTCGAATCCTTTTCTCCACCCCAAAAATACTTACCGTTTAAATGGTGAACTTATATCACACATTTAGCAGCCAAACAATTATGTAACTTGTGTAAGTACATTATTTACTTAACTTAATAAGAATGACCAACAATATAAAGTAAGGTTAATTCCATGATGGTACAGTTTTTGCTATGTAATGGAGGTATAATTTGCGAACCGAACTAACCGGAATAGTTGTTTGGATAAAAGCAAGGTCACTTATAATATGAGCGAATGGGTAATATTACAAGCCCATGAGATAGAAATGTATTCGTCAATGTCAAACGTCCTGCCGATCCAAAAAATTGAGTTTTTGAAGTAAAAATTCCTTACGCACGCTTGATTTGGGAGTAAACTGGTGAATGCGTGACGAGAGCGTTACGAAAAGTGTGATCGGGCCAGGCGAATGGAAGTTGAGAGGGAGATATAAGATAGTGAAGATAGAAGAGAGTTACGTTTCGTATCACTGTAGGAGCAAGAGAGAGCAGTGCGTGCGCACATTTTCTTTCTTTCTTCTTTTATAAGTTTGTGAAGTTTTACTATAGTCATATGGTCTAAAGCACACTCGTTTTTTTTGTTACCTTAAAATTTTCCTATACATGTGGAGATTACATTCCCAAAGTTATAGCATCAAATTCGACCTTGAAATCTAGTTAAGAGCGGTGCGCGCGAAGCCGTTCTTTAATTTGAAAAAGAAGAAATCAAATTAAAAAAAAAAAAACGTTTTTTTTAATTTGACTGGAATTGTAGCACATGTATTTTCATCCGATTCACTTCATTCAAAGTTTAAATTAATAAAATTAAATTTTAAAAAACCTCAACGTTAAAAAAAATATTATTACAAGACACAGTTATTGCAAAATTAAGGCTCATTTTTTGTCAAATTTCATTTAATTTCTGCAATTTTTACAATAAATATTTTTTTTTGCAAACTATGGTTCATGCGCATTCTACATTTTACGATTTTTTTTAAATTTAATGTTTCATATGATTTCCAAAAATCCCAGGATATACAATCGTATAAAGATATTCAAATCAAATTTTCGATTGTGATTTTTCTTGTTCAAATGTACCTTTACATGTAACAAAAGTTTCCTAACCGGAAATAAATTATATTTTGAAAAAACAAAACGCATTGAAAACAACACTCGGCTGTACAAGACTACTTAACAGTAGAACAAAATACTTTTTGTAAATTATTTTAATCCCAGTGATAGAGTTTACTTGAAATGTAAATCTCCATAAAAAATCGAGGTTCATCGAGATTAAAAGATGCTTTATTTACATTACCGTAAGGTTCACAAAGAATATTTAATTGGACAAGACGTCCGAACTGGCGCTCGAACACTCCCAGCGGTCAAGCTCGGCTATTTCCATAACCGTTCGTGCATAAGACTTAAACTTCTTTATAATATGATATTCTTCTAAGCTACTACTTAACGGACATCTGTTGAGACTCCTAAAACTACGTATGTATAACTTGTTGAAGAATGTTGAAATTACATTTCTAATCCTATACACTTCACTTGTAGCTTTTATGTACGAGTAGGTAATAATATGAAAGAATTCAGTTTTTCCACAATTACAAAGCTTTCCCATAATACAAGATTTTTTTTTTTTAAATAAGTTTTACATTGAGAAAATAATTCAATGGTTTTATATAAGGTTTCAAGGTTTATCTTCAATGAATTATTATGAAGCATTATAAGTACGACACATTTAATATTAATACCAACTACATAATAACATAGCACGCTAGAAAACGTTCGGTTCAATCATTGTTCAAACAACGGAAACACGATGTCCTTACTAGTCAGAAATGCGACAAAACCTTGACATTTTATATGATGAGCTTTTATAACATTATGAGCTCACTTCCTTTGGGAGGTTAAATCAACACTTTGCACTTGTTAATAATAATTTATTTAATCTTCTATCAAGGTACTCTACTTAAAAAGGTATAATAAAACTTGCGTTACATTTAATTATGTGGAGCGTGGGGCGCTTTTATTGGCGCATAAAAAAACATTATTTTTAATAACGACTAAGATATAGGGATAACCGTTTTGGTACAAATATTTTTTTAATTGAAAAGATGCGTAGGTTCACATTATGGAAATAGTAGGTACATAGGTTACGATGGAAGTGTTATTTTTACATTCCCTCCACACAGGAGGCATGAAGAGAAAATTCTCTGAGAGTCTATACCACCTTTCGGAGTACTGTGTGGAGGGTCTAAATACAATATTCAATTTTCTATGGTTGGTACTAATAACATATTTCCTTGTAATTCTTGAATTGACATAGGGGCATTGAGTAATTAGAGGCTGTGGGCGTATAGATGTGAGAGAAGTGGTGGCATATTTATATAAGTGAAACTATATGCAAGCGCATTGAAAAATTTACATCCCATATCATAGAGAGTATATGATGATATAACGTAATTATGATTTGTAAATTTTTTATAATTTTTATCTAGCTGGTAAATTTAAAACTCAATCATTTCATTAAAAAGATTATGAATGCGAGAAAATCTGTTCTTTAAAACAGGTTTAAATAATAAACAAGTAGTTTTAGAAAATAATACATCATTACATAGTATAAAATGAAGTCGCTCACAATGTTAATGCGCTTAGATCTTTTAAACTATGCAACGGATTTTCATGGTTTTCACCAATAGATACAATGAGTCAAGAGGAAGGATTATATTTATAGTACATGCTTATTGTAGTAGAGAAAAGCCGAGAAATTCAAATATTCATCATTACATAGTATAAGATGTAGTCGCTCAAAATGTTTGTGCGCTTAGATCTTTTAAACTACGCAACAGTTTTTTATGCAATTTATACCATTAGTGATACAAGAGGAAGGTTTATATGTTTAAAACTTGCTTATTATAGTAGCGAAAAGCCGAGAAATTTAAATATTCGATTCAGGCAGCGGGCACCTGGCTAGTGGGTGGTGTTAATTTTATAAAGGTTGGGTAATGGCGTTGTGTTTCGTTAGCCACAGCAACGTGTGGCAGGGTCTGCTAGTTATATATAAGATAAAAAACATTTTATAACTAAATAAAATATACTTTTAAAAAAATCAAAATTTGTCTGACCTAATTTCCTCCAAAATCATTACCAGTTACAAAGATACCTATCTTCACCATCAAACACATTTATTTAGTGAAGGTAATCCGTTAAATCTGTCATTCTTTGTTGGAAACACTTAGGCCTAGAGCTTTTTCTCTATCACAATTTTTAGCATTCGTTGATGGCCTGATTTGTAAACCCATATAACATTAATCAAGCAGGATGTTCAAACACACGACCCACCGGCTTATAAATGCTCTAATTCCTAGAAAAACTCATTTGATATTCAGGTAAAAATCAACGTTGAACTGCGAATAACTTTAACCCATATATTAATATGGTCTCGACTTTCAGCGAGTCCTTAATTAACCTGACCTTTTTTTTTACTATCATCAATTTTTTTATTTCCACAAAATACTAAATTCGTAAAAAGTTCTGCGAATATTTCTACGTCCAATAAATTTTCCAATGTTCTCTTCACGGAAAAGGTTGTACCAAATTTCGTCTAGTACATGAACCAATATTTCAAATTGACAGCTTTAAGTGCGTGGTTGATTTCAATGTAGATAGGGATTGGCAGAAAGGGATGAAAATTTAGATTTCTCCTTTTCAGCTCTTCCTCGGCTCGTATTTTTTTTTTGTTTCTTTCCTCTTGTATTGGAAAGCTAAGAAAGTAACCATACCATATAAACACACGAGGGATATTTGATCGATTCGGTTTTACAGGATATTACTTAACTGCGCAAAACCTGTGGACTTGTTGGCAGGTAAGTCTATAGTCTATACCAACATTTTTCACGCCGCAAGTCCTTCTGCATAATAAATAGTTTGACCCGTGTTTGCAAAAGGATAAGACGTAAAACTGTCAAAATGGAGACTCCTGCGTTTATCTTTCCCTTTTCTACATGTCTAGTGAAACGTAAAGGTAAACGACATTGAATATACTGCTAGATACTTTAAATTTAAATGTTTGAATAACAAGAAAATTAAATTCAAAGTGTGAACCACTCTTAAATTTATTTTTCTTATAATAATGCCTTCATAATAGTATAATTTTCTGGGAAATTATAACTATATTTTGAAATAAAACTAAGCGTTAACTTACCAGACCACTGATCTATAATAAAACAAAACATTTAATTAAATAGGTGCTTTCATATTTGATTCACGTTTTCGTAATAATGTAGGTACTTAACCCGTCTAATCACAGGAGACCCAAGTTGTCCCAAAACATATAATGGCGTTATAATAACAGGAGACCCAGATTGTCCCAGAGCGATCGTGCTTTATTAAAAGTTATATATCTCTCTTCCTGTCAAGAGAATATTTCTGATTTGTTTTGAATTAGAAAGCGAAATAAATAATGATTCTCATTGCTTTAGGATTATACGAGTTATGTTGTTCAGATATTTTACAATCCCGATCATAAAGTGATGGTTTTATTTTGCGCCAATTTGTGTCGTAACACACATTTAATTTTAAAATAGAATTGTATGAATGTGATAAAAAGTGAGATAACGGTTTTATTACAAATTTTCTTAAGAAAGGGAATCTGTATAGAAAATTTTACGTTTTTTCTATTTTAAGTACTTTATGTCGAGTATTCGTAGATACCTATGTATTTTTAATCCAATTTACATTGTCAATATCAAAATTTTAATATATGAGGAACAAAAATGTTGATTTTAAATAAACACATCGGAAAAGATGATTTTATCTAGATTTTAGAACAATTTTAGTTTTTGCAAAAAAATAAACTATAAAAAGGACCATTTGAAATGCATGGGAAGAACTGATAATTTTTGCGTTCATACCTTGACAGGCAAAATTTTATAGATATTTTTTTCATGTTATTCGAAAGATGCACAGTTTGACGATTTTAGCACTAGATGGCGGTTTAAAACCATTATGGACGTTTCAAAAAAATGAATCAAAAATTGGCTCAACTTTCGCTACATGAAAAAAATAATTTTCCCATAAGAATACGTGTTTTATGCTTGTATCTGGGAAGAAACTGTGAATAAATTCACCTTTTCAGTGAGATTTTTGCATACAAGTCCCTTGAAACCCTCAATTTCTATTCGTAATAGACATCCCTTGTTCGTAAAATTTCGGTTAGAAGCTGTTAAGTTCCTGCATCTAAAATAACGACGAATAAATGCTCTCAGGGGGGTGATTCGAAAACTGACCGGACAGCTTTCACGTTTTGGGTGGAAGCTCCTGACGTGGGCTGACATAAACCTTATGAATTTCCATAACGTGTTAAATTCTTTATGTTTTAATTTTGAAAATTCGGTACAAGAGAAATAATTAAATAAACTATAGATAGGCACCTGAATAAAAATATGGAACAGAATTTTGACTTAAATATAAGGGACTTTGTTATCACAAACTTAAAGAAACACCGCCTAGCGAAAAGCTTTCAAAATGAAATGACTTTTGATAATTTTGATGGACGCTGCAAAGCTGTCCGAAATGTTGGCTGAGAAAGCAGCATTTTTATATGAAACATTTTAGGTACGTACGTATAATATATAAATAATGGAAATTATGTTTATAGTCCTCTTCACTAGGAAATCTTGTGTTGAGGGGGACTATATTTTGGATAATTTTTCTGTGACTTATATGGTTTAACTTCCTCGTTTGGGTAAGGTTTTCCATAAACTTCTTCGACAAAATTTTAAGTAGTTCATTTTCCGATAGTTCCTTAAGCCAACATTAAATGTCCTTAATGTAACCATTTTTTTATTTATTTTTTTTTAAACTAAGTGGGAGTTCAGAATTAAAGTTAAGAGTTAAAAATTCAGAGCTTTTTAGTCCAAACGAAGAGTTACACTTTGGTATATTTAATATGTTTGTTTGGCTCTGGTTTTATGAGTATGTGAGGTGTCTACTGTCTGCCTGTTTTTGAGGTGTTTTGGCGTTGACCAGAATGTTTTTGGCGTAGATTTTCTGAATACTGGGAACATCAAACTGTTTAAAAAATTATTTTTTTGACGTCCTTATGGGGACCTTTAGTATGGTCTTTATAGTGCAATTCTGAATTAGGTACTTTCAGTTGTTTTACGTGTTTCGATGCTGCTGAGCCCCATTCTATTACTCCATATTTCAATTGAGAGTGTTATAAAGCATAATATAATTAATCTCCTTAAATCCCTAGTTGATAAGATGTTTCGTAATTTATGGAGGAAGAAGTTGAGTTCTGTCAGCTTTTTTGAGGTTCGCTCAATGTATTCACGAATTCCACTGTTGTTTTTTTTATCAATTTCAATTCCGTAGTAAAAGCGTATTACATATCTTATCCGCATTAAATAAAAAGATCCCTAAGTTTTAAATTGAAAAATAAATTGATTTGTGAACTGAATATTGGCCGCCACTAGAATATTTCTATCACGTCAATGATTGATCTGTCGGTTTAGATGGGAGCCCTTTTCTCTCGCCTTGGCGAAAAGAAATCTCCGAAGTCATAGAAATGGGCAAATTTCTTCGTTCTACAACTTGATATAAAAAGCTACATAATATGCCTCTAAAAGTTTAGTGAAATGAGAATTCTATTGAAATAGTTTAGTTTATCTTTCAAGGGCTCTTCTAATGGAAAACTCAACATGTTTCGTGATCGGTTGACATTGTATTTCCAGGAAACGATTGTAGTGAAACTTATATGATAAAAAGGGTTTTGTATTGAAAGACGCTTTCAGGTATTTTTTCCAATTGTTTGTACCTACGAAAGTTTTTTTTTTTAGTTTTCGCTTCCCTAGGGAGAACCTGCCGTGTTTACATAGAAACTAAGCACCATTATCTGAGAACTTGTGAAAACACACTAGGTACCTACCTATCAAATTTTTTAAAGTTTCGCAGACACCGTATTTTTTTTTAAATACTTTGGTTCTCTTGTTTTTAACATTTTTTTTTTACATAGATCTTCCAAAATTAAGTAATATTCAGAAATTTGTATCTTTTATCATCTTAACTTTACAACAACATTTTTTTTTTTTAAATTTAAAAGAAAGACAAACATTCCCGGGTTACGAATAACCTGACACTAATTTAAAATCTCCTACTACCATCACAGTAAGCGGAAAATATTGCTTGTGTTGTGATGGAGAAAGTCCTGGCTAATTAAAACATTTTTTGATTGACTCGCTTTGTGTTCGATTAGTAAAATGGCGACTAACAATCCGAAAGTCGCGGGTGCGCTGATAAATTGCATTTGATTTATAAGTGTTATTTTGGACTCGTTCCGGAGTGGAATATAGTCTAAATATCGCCCTGGTGTAAGATCACCATTCAGAATTTATAATTTGATTGAAATCGCCAGATCAGATCCGAATAGCCAGGTACTTCTCTACGTTCCTATTCACCATATCATTTCCCTCCACATTGCCTACATCCTCACAACATACTCCAATAATTGGAGATCACATAGTCTCACTTGCTCCGGACGGGAATGGTTGGGACTCTTGTGCGGTATTCACATAAAACATTAGTAATTTCTGGAAAAAATCCACTAGCATTGGCAACTCACCGCTTTCTCTCATTTGCATATTATTATAACAATGTAGCTTTTACGATAAGTACATTTTCTAAGGCTTCCTTTTCCTTGATGAGACCATAAAAATATAATTAATTAGAGTAAAACTGTTCCTCTGGGTACATTACGCTGAGGTTCGTAGAATTTCAAAGGCTCTGCCGTTGAAGCGATCATTTTTATTAGCATTATCGGTTTCTGTATTGTAACTTTAAAAGCGACTCTTCTGGTCTGGTCGCAAGCATTTCGAAATAGAGAAAAATAACACTGTTCTCCCATTCAATAATTTTATTTATTCCACTCTCAATACGAACTATTGGAAAATTAACAAAAACACAAACTTTATTTTTTTTAAAGAAGCAAACACATTGTGGCTTGACATCAACAAAGTGACGTAAAACAAAGTATTTTCTTTTTAAACGACGAAAAAGGTGGAGGTTATAAATTCGACGGATTTTTTTTTTGTGTTTATAACCTCATAACTTTCGATTGGGTGAACCGATATTGATGATTCTTTTTTATTAGAAAGCTGGTGCTTCCCGTGTGGTCCCATTTTAATTTAATCTAGTTCTGACAATGGAATCTACGAGAAAACCACGTGTGTATGTCTTAAATTCTTTTTTTGAAGTAAAATTTCTTTACGCACGCTCGTCACTAAAAATAAAAAAATAAACAAAAATTAAAAAATAAACAAAAAACGACTTAAAAAAATGCACTAAAAAGTAAAAAAATAATTTCGTACGATTGTTATTTTTGGAGTCGGTGTCAGCCAAGATCTCCACATCTCATGTCACCTATGTATGTAGTTACCTTGGCTGACACCGACTCCAAAAATAACAATCGTATGAAATTATTATTTATTTAAAAATACAAACCTTAGACTGTTCTGTGTAACTGTGGTTCATCGAACTTTGGAACTCAGATTTGCTTTGAATTTACACTTGTCATCTTCAACACTGGAACTGATTTTGTAAAGAATTCAGACAAACGATAAAGTACCTACCTAACTATAATCTAATATAGAAATTTGTATTAATTATCGTTTTCAAATTTGTTGCTGATATGTCAGAAATTAAGACAAGCGATATATTTATGACTAGATTTTCGTGAATATTTTTTCTTCAACAATAAAAAATTGTCCGTATTCTGATTCAGATTTCAGCTTCAGAAAATATTTTATCTGGGGTTTTTTTTACGCGGGAGTTACCTGGCCATTTTTTGCGAAATTTAGTGAAATAATACGACAATCTGCTTATAAATTACCCAGAATAGCAGCACCCAAGCATATTTAATAATAAAGAAATTCGAATTATTTTTACGCTGCGACAAAAATGAAACCCACATCCCCACTACTGATAGCTCAACGAATCTATAGAACATTTGTCCGCAGAAGTTGACCATTATAGTCCAACGATTGCGTTTTATAGTTTATTAATATAAGGAATATTATTTCCAGATACTTTTTGGATATCTTTCATTAAACTATTTAGGCATAAAGCATGTACCTAGGATGAGTTAGATGACGAAATTACAAAGGCGTGAATTTCACGTTCCAGTATAAAACTTTTTATCTTTTTTTTACATTAACTCTATTAATAAATTTATGTTATCTTTGAGGATTCTGTGTACAGAGTTTTTTATGTTATCTTTGAGGATTCTGTGTACTGAGTTTTTTAAGGAACGGAAGGGGAGGAATATCTGGAAGGAAAAAAGCATGACTGAATCTGGGAATCAGTATTTCCAGGAGTGACAGACTTCACACTGATTTCACACGAACAAAAACATGGCCGAAATTACATATGCAAAGAATTACACCTACTAATAATTACTCACGTCGAAAAAAGCGTAACCTAACCTAACTTTTTTTTCCACAGTTATAAAATTTATTTAGCGCACACAAAATAAAATTTAATCCTCTCAAAAACATATTTTTTAACTGTGCTCCAGATTTTATGTCCGGGTTGAATCTTTCCCAAATGAAAGACTAAACCCTTCCACACACTTTTCCACAAATGAATATCTAGTAAATTCACGCAATGTAGTGCACTATATAAGATAATAAATACAAAACAATACAATAACTACTAATAGCATTATTATTTGAAAGTGTGGTTATAATACGCTAAACAAACTTATCTCATCTAAACAATGACAAGGCATTATACAACAAACGAAAACTGGAAGTTGCTCGTTTATGTTCTGTATATTCAATTCTCATTTAGACATCTTTTCAACCAGATATATTTTTTCTTATTATTTTTTTAATTTATGTGAATACCGCACAAGAGTCGAAACTGCTGCCGTCTGAAGTCAATTAGATTATGGTATCCCCAATTGGGGTATTTTGTTTGGCTGAAGATTGTGTGAAGCGGAAGGAGATGGGAAAGAGGAAAATGGGGATGTTTCTGGTTACCAAACACGGCTAAAGTTGACAATGATATATTCTTGCGCATGTCAGGATTCGAAACCGCAACCTTTGGATTGTTAGTCGAAAGCCCTACCCTTCGAAAACGCAGGCCATCCCTACCTACCCTACCATTAGCATTTACTATGTACCTCATCTTTGTACTAAGTAAGTTACATAAAAATACATATTATTTTAATCATTCTTAACACCATTATTTAAACGGGATATCATTATTAACTTTGTTATATTTACTACCCTTCATTTTATTAGCCTTCGTTTTACATTTTCATAAGGGTTCTTTGTTATTAACGCAATTCTCATTTCACATATTATAGTATTTGTCTTATTGTCACATAATATGTTATACATTACATAAACGATGAAAAGCGTTAATTATACAAAATAAATATTATTTAAATATTATCGTTGACTTGACAGGGTCAAACTTGTTAAATAAGTTGTCAAGAATGTTAGAAAAGATGAAATACAGATGATTTGAATTTGTACAATAACAAAACCTAATATTTTGGACGACGAATGGAATTATAGTTTTATGGTAATTTTCTATCAAATGTATTCTGAACAAAAAGAAGTGACACGACTGGAATAAATCTCATTAACAAATTGTTAGGTACATGTCGACCTTCCTTCTACCTAAACTAATTCCACATAATTGTGTTTTGTGAACAAAATAATATTAAACTAGGCTTTGCCATTACACAAGAGTTATATTAACGTAAATTACAAGTCGTGATCACATTCAAGGCTCTACATACACTTCGGATGATATAAACCACTACGTCTTAAAGATTCGTGTCAACTTTTATTGCTTTCTGGATTACAGATATGTTTACAGGCTTTAACGAGTGTTATTTTCCTCGTTTAGTTAATGTTCTGTTAACTGTCAACTAATTTGTTTTGATTATTAATTTTATCAGGACAATGACCTCGGTAGCAAAGTGGAAAAAAGCTCGTTGGTTTTAGGTCCAAAGATTGCGAGATCTGAGAAAACCAAGAAAAGAGGAACAATTTGTTATTTTTTCCACTGTGGAGTACCAAAAAGATTTAAAAAATGTGTTTTTATGCCAATTTCAAACGCGTTCAAAAGTGACCAATACACTCAAACTGTTTGAAATGATTTGCTTGATCCTGTGTTAAAGCTTATATGGTTATGACAAAAATAGCAGATAAACGAAGGAGTGTGTAAAGAGAATTTATGACAATAAAGTGAACGGTAGAAGACGTCAGAATGGTCACTAATGTGTCACTAACAAGATAATCAAATACTTGAGTTGGTCATTTCATTCAGTTTAATATCCAAGGTAAGATTAACATATGCAAGGATATGTATTAGATGATGTATTAATGTGAGTTAAGCATGAAGTGTGTGCCAAGACACAGGTGTGTGGCTTTTATTCCGCCTAACCCTGAGAGCAAACGACGTTATGGTTATTTAGTTAAATTGTATGATATTTTTAACCAGGTAGGTTCTTCCGAGGTTCTTCTTTTCAACCCCCACTTCGAGCAACATTACGACATTTATCACCGAGTGATATTTCCACTGGCTTCGAGCACATTAAAATAATAATGAGGATAGAAAATTCCGATCGATGATTAGGCCTATCCTCTCTTATGACAGTGGGTATATCACGCCAACACTGACCACGCGATCAACAGGATGTACAAGGTAGGTAGCCACCTACTACTAATTAAAAGCGTGCGTGTTCGCAAAACACGGATCATTGAAAACCTAAGCTAATTAGATTATTTAAAAATTTATCTTTAATTTATAATCCACTAACTAACTTATAAAATAATTAAATCGTTGATTAAATCGATTAAACAGCAGTTAGATTAGATTGGCTAAAACGAAAATAAAACTAAAATAACTAACCCTGTACAAATCTCGAGTGCGCCTAACGGTTGAATTTGGCAGCCACCTCTGGTCTCTCTGGAGCTCACCTCTGGAGCTCCAAAATGCCTAAAAAACCCTTGACTCTGTGCTGAAACGGGCGGTCCGTTTGATAGATTCTTCCATCTTAACAGACGGATCGCAATCTTTAAAGCGCAGGCGTCAGGTGGGAATGCTGTCCTTGTTCTTCCGGTATACAATGGAAGATGCTCCGAGAAACTGGCGTCATTGATTCCCTCGGCACCGGCGCATAGTCGGTAAACACACCAAACACGCGCCCATGTGACTAATGTCGGTGAAGTTAATGTAAAAAAAAAAGCTTGAAATACTCTTATAGGAGGATTTCCTAATCGACAAAATTAAAAATAAGTTTTGATAAGACAAATATTATGTAATTTTGTAGAATATTTGGCCTGGACTCGTCATTTTTATATTAATTGTAAATAAGATGATGGCAATTAATCATCCGGTAGATACGTTTATTTTACCTTTAATCTTAAATCTAATTTGAATTTCTGGCATTTGTATCCATAGAAAAATGAATAACACATAATAGGCCTTGTGGGCTTGTTTCGTGATTTAAATATTTTTGTCTATTGGCAATTCGGGCCTGCGTTTCCATACAAAACTGTGTTTTCGCAATTCAAATGGGATGGAAATCCACGTTTTCAGGCGTTGTGAGTGAGATGGAATGCTGGGCTAATGTGAACATATGTTTTCATTCAAATTTGTACGAAAGGCACTCACTTTTAGCGTTTTCTTTATTCTATGATGGTTTTTACACGTCGTTGCGTCGCGTCGTGTGTCGGCAAATCCTCCATGGATTTGCTAGTAGTTCACCGCACTTGCCCCATAGAGATAAGTATCAGAGGGAAAATTACATAGGAAAGACAAATATGTATAACTTTTATAAATAAATATACACATTGTCTGGTAAGACCTTGCAAAAATCACGTAAGTTATTACGAACATCCGGTATACGGCGAGCAAATGGCATTTTACCCTTGGTACACTAAGGTTTACTAGGTCGCTGGAGGATTCTATTCTAAGATTTAAAAAACACCCTCAAAGATTATTCTGTTTAATATGTTTAATCCATTTTCTTTCTCTTATGGTAGTCTTTCATAAAAATCTGAACACACCATAATATTTAAAATATCTCAACTGCCGTTTCTTATCTTCGTTTCAAAATATTCAAAACCACCAGTTCCATATAAAAAATTTAGCAATATACGTAGAACTCCCATGCAAGATTGTTCACTATTCTTAAATGTTTTTTTTTGTAATATTATATTCGCATTGCACAGTTTTGCGGTACATTTAAACAGTTGAATGTTCCAATGAACTCTATTCAAAGAAATTATTCAATAAAACACCTCAACAACAATCTCCTCAACAAAAGAGCAATAAATCTGTATGTCAGCGGTACGGGCCCTGGCGCCCCTGGCGTCTGGAATTTATTGATTAAAGCATCTTTTTTCTACCTCGCTACTCTATAATTTGACGGCTCCCCATGGTCGAGGAGTGAGGCTCACGACTAACAATCCGGAGGTTGCAGGTTCAAATTTCAGCACGCGCAACAACATTTTATTTGATTATTCTGTGTTATTTCACAATTTATTCAATAACAATATTATTAGTTGTGTTTTTTACGGCACGTTCCAGAGTTTAAGATAGTTTTAGTATATTCCTGATGTAAGACCACCATTTTCAATTCAAATGTAACTTGAAATGGCTTAAGCCATTTTTGGTGACCAGATCTAAATAGCCAGGTACTTCCCCACCTTCCTTTCCCCCATCTAATTTCCCTCCCGTTACCTTCAGCCTCACAACATACCCCAATTGGGGATGCTATAGTCTCACTTGCTCCAGGCGTTGGGAACAGCTGGAACCCTTGTACGGAATTCAGATATAACATAAAAAACAGGGTATGCAATTCACATGCGGTATAAGTGAAACCTTCAGAAATCTAAAGTAGACAATATTGGGAAGGCTACGAAGCACCGTAACAAAGAGGAGACCGATAGCCTACGAAGCACCGCTCAAATAGAAAACCGATTATACTATCTCTTTCTATCGCAGGCTAAATCCTAGAGATGTATGTCTTTGTCTCTTTTTAGAATCGCCATTTTTCGTTTCATCGTTGTAAGTTTCAAATCACAACGGTGCTATATAAGTTTATACTTTTTTTTAAAATGCTTTGTTCATTTGAACTTCTCATTTATTTGTCAATAACTTTAATTTAACGACATTATTCTTGTATACCATGATCACAATACCTTGTCTCGAAACTCATAATAGAATACTGCATTTTCTAAAATATTCCATTTGCTGTAAAGTGTATTGATTCCGGCTTTTTTTACTATGTAGAACGTATTGATATATGGAATTGTTTGGGCTAACTCAATCTGAATGAACAAACAATGTTAGCCGCCTTACAAAATACACTACTTCGATGATTTCTGACCAGATAGCAAAACACCCGAATAAAATGTCCCAAGTCATTATTTTATTTTATTTCGATACGCCTGCCAAGTAACAATGAAAATGTTCTTGGCTCTCTGCCGACAGTATTGCATTATGGATGAAAAGTGTTAGAACATGGGTCCTTGGTTTCAATAAAGAATATATATTGTGCTGCTTTGTACTGCAAACCGAATAGTTTGAACAACTGATTTTATCTTAATGGATAAAGTAATAAAATTAACGACTTTTTGTAATTACACTTCTGGTGTCTTGCCAAAAATGAAATATTCATTCGTTTTTTTCTTCTAGTTTCGGTAAAATACACGCTGATGAGTACGTACTTCAAAATGACATTATTTTTTAAATTGTGATAACGTAAAATTATTCCATCTGCCAAATAGAAGTTAATAATTTTAATAAAATGTTGAGGAATGTTATGATGCTGAAGGAAGTAGGGAGTTGAAGGTTGCACAATGCTCAGATCACATATCAGGTCACCAAACGTAGCTAAAGCAGTATTTTTTAAATTTAAATTTCGGTTTTGAACTGATAAGGGAAGAAACTGATCGAAGCATTTTCCCAAAATCACTATGAGTTACGAGTAGTTAGGCACTAAAAAAAAGTCAGTAAATTATACGTGAGATCCACTGTTAAATTTGGCAGCCACCTCTGGTCTGGAGCCACAAAATACTTGGAAAATCCCTTTAATCTGTGCAGAAGAGGGTTGTCTGATAGTTTCTTCTATTTAACCAAACAGATTGAAACATTTAGAGCACATAAGTCATGAATGCTGTACTACCGGAATTTTAATGGAAGATGTTCCGAGAAACTTGGGTCAATTATCCGTTCGACAACGGTGCAAAGTCGGGTATATGATAACGGATCGTCTTAACGACACGTTATTATGTTCCATAGTTCTTAGGTTGTCTTCAAGATCCATGTTCACTCCTTTTTGTACTCAAAAAGACCCTCTACGCAGCATAAAATAAGATTTCATGTAACGAATAATTTCACGCAAGGCCGCTAACACAGGCTTTTGATTCTTTCCAGGTGTAGAAATATCTTACTGATGGGGATGCCCGTGGGAAAACTCAGTAGGTTAATTAACTGTCTCGCAGGAAATGTGCTATTTTCCACATGTGCTACATAATGTTAAACTTATAATTTAAGCGTTAAATATTATTTAAGTTTTAACTATGTGTATTGTGTACTCGTACATATAAACTTTTTATCCCACATATAAATGTATTTAATATACCAAATAGTATTTCTGAAAAATTTCTTTGCTTTTGAATATACCTACTGTTTTATAATAAATAAATAAAAATCTCCAAAGCTGATATCGGCCTTTAGATAAATTATTTTTTTCAGTGCCTCCTATGTGGAGTCAATATAAAAAAAAACTTTTTGGACGGACGAATTTTAATGGCATTTATATTTTATATTTTACATAAATGCTTCTTCAGACTTTTCTCAGCATCATTCACTCTGACAACTTCAATCTCTTATCTGGTTCACGAAGTTTCTACGTGTGAGTTAAGACAGTTTTTGATTGCCGGAAATCGGTGTATTGACGGTACTGGTCCAAGTTCGTCCAAGTTAGAGGTGAATAAGTGACTGGGGCTTTGCGAAGGGAAAAGAAGCCTCCCCTAACGATGCCGGCAAATCGCCCGCCGTGCTGTTCTGTTTATCCGATAGAATAAGATGTTTCTGGGGAGAGCCTTGGTATAACTTTCTCTCAAATATTACATACACGTAGGCAAACTTTTATTGTTCTAATACAATATAAAGACTCTACAAAGGATCTTTTCATACATCTTCCGCATTTTTCAGATTGAAAAAAAAATCGTTATGTGAAATTTTCTTATTTCAGTGACATTCTGGGAACATTCTGGGTAATTTGTAAACCAGATTACTAAAAATACTCTTTTCCATTAAATTATTATTCCGAACGCAATATATTTTCTTAGTTGAACCCGATATCAAGTATTTAAAAGCGTGACAAATGATCACAATGAATTGTTAATAAAAAACGAACAGCTTGCCGTCATATATCCATGACCTTTGGAGCCACTATGTTTTATGCATACTTCTGACCATGATTTATAGCCTTCCTCAGTTGATAGAGTTTTACCATAATGTTGGCTGCCGAAAGATATAAAATGAATCGAAAGTCATTTACTGTGGTGAATACTTAAAGTTAGAATCGCTTTTTGAAAAATGTTCCTAAAGTTTTGAGAATCAGAGTACATAATATTAAATGCTGGTAAAATTGAGTACTGCAAGTGAAATAACATAGGACTAAGCTACGCCAATGTTATATATTTATTTTTTAAATGATTTGAAACATGTTTCGTACACAAACTAATTCAATATAAACTAAAGGTATAACAGAAAAACTGTTTGTCTCAAAACTCTCGTTAGCAGAGAGAGCTCTGGCGGTAGTGATACTAGCGCAGTCCTTTCTTACTCCTTACATTTTCCGCTAACACCAATTTTTACTTTTTCACATAATATATATCATTAAAAAAGAGCGACATACGTTTAAAAATTAAGACAAGACATTCAGTTCCATATTTTGTCAATTGTTTTCACATAAAATAAAAGAAAACAATCACAAATTAAATAAATGAAAGTAAGTGTTTAATTTTCCCTCGATACAAAGGAATATCAATTAAAAACGTGGGTGCAACAATTCCTCCATTTTGTCAAAAAATAAATTTTCTCATTTATCCGAATGATATATAATTGGTCATTGTTCCATTCCCTTACACATCTTTTTTTATTCACGTACTTGACTCCCTTGTACTTTTTGTGGTCCAGAAGTAGGGAACTCACATCTTTCTAAAATCACATATTTTTAAGTTGTCAACTTAAAAAATATCCTCTCTTACATCAAGTCTAATCTAAAATTACCTCCCGTCCGTTAAACATCTTGTATCTTCTAAGTCTGAACTAGTCTCTTTAAATAAAATTGTTAAATAATGAGTATTTTTTCTCAACTCATTGGGAATAATGTGTTACTTACTGGTTAAAATTGATGCTTATTAAGTAGGTACTTACTTGTTCTATGGGAATTTACTTCTAGGCAAGTACCTACCTAATTTTATTATTTTCTTTCTGTTCCATTATTCTAATTTGTTCTATAGAAGAAAAAAAGAAGGTAGCTTCTATGTATTACGTAAAAAATGTGTACCAACAAGCAGATTACAATATAAATCTTATAAAAAATCAGGATTATGTAATAAAAGAATAATAAATTACGACCAGATAAAGAAACACAAAACAAGCGTTTGATTTACAAAAGTGAGTACCACAGAAAACCTCCACCTGAAATCAAACAAGAGCGTAAAAAGCGCCACTTACCATGTTTTTGTAATACATTATAAATAATTAAATAAATAAAATAAGTTCACCTTCCCTTTTAAAATGTATGACCTTGAACACTCTTGAAGGTGAAAGACATAAAAAATAAAGAAATTCTCTTTTCTTGAACACAAAGTATCAATTTTTTTAATGAGTCGTGAAGTACCAGCATTAAAAACGCTAGTCAAATCAGTTTATTTTATTAGTCGTACAGGTGTAAAACACTTGGCAGGTGGTACTTGTGGCATTCTCGATTTGATTTCACTCAGCAAGGGTCATTAGTCATAACGGCGTTCAGCATCGGGGTTATCAATCATTTGCTTGAATCGCTCAGAGCCGGCTCCATCCCGGCTCCAGCCCGGCTTTTCCCCGGCCCCGGCTCGTTCAAACGCCTTCAGGGGGCGCTAACGCAGGCGGGCTGGAGGTATATTGACAGGCTTCTCGGTAGGCGAGGCCGGGGCCGGTAGGCGAAGGGGTAAGCAGACGAACGGCCATTTAAACGTTCATTCCGTAACATTCAGTCCAGTGCTGCATCGATGAGGTACCCGGTTCTGCGTTAAGTTTTCACTGCCGTTCGTGAGCATTTATTTACCAAAAATTGTGTTTTTTTACTTTTAATTTTACGTGGTTTTAAATACTGTGTAACTCACAGACTGTAATACATATTTACTTTATGATGACATTAGTTATGTTTATTACAAAACGGGTAGAGATATTTTAACATTTTGATAATGATTATTTACAACAAAACATTTATTAAAATTACGATTGGAATAAATAGGCGAATACTGTTTTTGGGCGGGTTGGCAGATTTGTCTACCTGCCTAGACGAGATGTAAATTAATGTAGATGTATGTATATTTCTAATGGGTGGTTATTCCGTTAATAGTGTTATCGCGAGGAATGTATAAAATAATGACTAAAACTATTCAACTCTCGCTATTAGGGAGCGGTAATAGAAGTCAAATAAAATTAAACGTGGTCAAGTTTGGATCCAGTGTGGGAATCAATATTTAAAATAGAGAATAAGAGTGTGTTAATCGTAAACATATTCTTCACAAAACCTGTCAAAACTGTGACTAATAGATATTTTTTATGTAACTATTTTTATAAAATAACTTATTTGTAAGTATTCTTAATTACCGTTTTTTCTTTGAAATCCATGGTATTTGGTAACCAACTTCGGGGAAAACGTTAATAGACAAATGCGATTTTTTATACAAAAAAAATTGTAGGAATGAAATAAGAAAATAATTGTTATTTATTTGTATAAAACATGTTTCTAATTAGAAGATCTTACTAACTTAAAACATTTAGTAAATTTTTATTATTTGGTTTAGCTTTAATTAACGGAAACACAAAAAGATCGCTCACCAGCCCCGGTCTCCCCTACACTGAAAAGAGTTGTAATCGCTTTTAACCGCAATGAATCGCTGCTGAAAGTATGCGATTTTTAACCATTACATTTTGAAGTTGGGAAAACGCTAAAAAAATTATGCCTCCAATTATTTTAATTTGATTTTTATATTAACTAACTTTACCTACAAACGCGTTAATCTCACTGAAATTGAAAATAAATATTTTAACATCAACTAGTAAGTGATGAAGTACATACGTTGAGTAAAAATTTAATATTAAGATAGTAAGAAATGCACAATAGTACAATTATTAAATAATTACAATAATTCAATTGTACTTACCTGGTAAGAACATTGTAACGTTGATTGCTAAAGATTATATTGGGACTAAGTAACGTATCATCTACGTATTGTATAATCTCGTTGTGACAACAATATCTAGTTAATCTGCAAAATGTATGAGAGAATAGGCATCCATCCCGTGGTAATGTTATCGTTCAAATCCACCCTTTACCTAAAACTTTCTTTTTTTAATACAATACATCTGAGAGGGAAGGCGGACATAAACCTTATTATTAATGCCAGTACATTAAAGAAAGTTAATTTTAAGCAACGACATTGGTTTAGTATTAATCCATCAACAGTATCGACACTTGCATGTTACATGACTTGCATTATTTGTAAAGTTTTTTTTAAATTTGAATACCGCACAAGAGTAGCCACTCCGCGTGAAACTAGGTATCCCCAATTGAGGTATGTTGTGAGGCTAAGGATAGTAGGGAGGAAAGAGGAGGAGATAGAAAAGAGGATAGTCGGGAAGTACCTGACTGTTTCGAACTAGTCACCAAACACGGTTAAAGTTATTTCAAACAATTCAAGCAATTTTTCAAGCAAGGTTTTATTTTTGAATGGTGGTCTTACACTAGGACAATACTGACAGAAGCTTCCACTCTGGAACGTGTCGCAAATATGCTGTTTATTATTTTAAATGAAGTATTGTGAAGCTTCTTGAAATCACAGCCAAAAGTTTTCTGTAACATAATAGAAGTTGTAACGAAGATTTTAAAACGCCTAAAATTTAACTGCTCATTTACTTTTCTGGCAAACCATTTCAGTTTTCGTACTTTTGCTTTCATTCACTTTTAGTACTAGAGCTGAGAGATAACGGGAGAGTTTAAAGAAATGAGTCTTTTGGAAGCTCTAAAGAAAATACTATGTAAAATGGTATATTCCGCAGGGGGTAGTTTTGGAAGCACGTAAACTTTAAAGTTCATTGTTCTTATGAAAGTCCAAATTGAAAAGCATAGCAAAGGAAAGTCCATTCACCGAATTCATAATCCCATCTCAAATAAGATTTTGTGCAGCTTTCACAGGGGGAACTGTCCTGTTCTGAAGATGTTACCAGATGAAATATGAAAATCGATTGTGATTTTGCAAATTTTCAACTAAAAAAAAGAGTTTTATGTAAGAATAACTTAAGTTATCTTTTAATTGAAAAATAATCATTTTTAAATATCGTTAAAAAGGGTGAGAAAAATAACAGGTACATGAGTGATGTTTGCTAAATATTTATAATTAATGTGGGAATAAAAATACATAATTATTTTATCCTTGAGAGATAATTCGTCTATTGTTGAAGAGTTTATTAGAGGGAAAGCTCAATCTTTATTTGTGATTTCACCAGAGAGAAGAGAGAGCTCGTATTTGGTTAGACGATGTTGACTGCGGTTTGGTAAAGCCCTGAAGCCACAAAATTAAAACTTTATACGAGAAGATTAAAATGAATATTTAGAATTTCGTAAAATAAATCAGTAACAATCTTCAATTTTACATGAAGTGCTTAATTTTTTTTTTCATAGTGTTGATGTAAGGAATTTCAATTTATAATTATGAGAGATTTGAGAGTTGAGTAAACTCGTCTACAATTTTCTCTAGAAGACCTTAAAAATACAAGCATATAAAGTTTTTTGTATTAAAAATTGTCTTCAATTGTAAAAATTATTGTACCATGTTCTAGTTTGAAGATTTACAAAACCTCTGAAAAATAACATTCCCAAAAATGTGGATTGAAAGACTTTTACCAAAACACTATTATATCGAAAACACACAGTCGATGTGGAAAACGAACCCGCAAATTAATAAACTTATCGACAGTTTTGCAGCGTGTTTTGACGGAAGGTCAGTGGATTTGTAATGCGGAATCCGGATACGTGAACAAATTTCAAAAGAGTCAAATACATCATAGAAGAGATAAATAATTATGCTTTGCATTGTTCGTGTTGTTTCATCTAAATAGCTCAAGTTACCGTTTCAAGTTAAATAAAGAACTTGCTAACGAGCCACAAAGAACGGATTTTTTAATATCCTCGGATTATTTAAAGCTCACTTAACAAGCAAGTCGGTTAATTAGCTCAAGTCAAGCCGAGCTAAGCCCCAACCGGGTGAGGTATTCCACCCGCTCCGGGATTAAAGCTTCCCAAGAAGTATTTCGTACGAGGAAACTTAGGATATAAAAATAAAACATGCACAACACTTGCTGCGTTACTCACTTTGGAGGCAGCGAAGTGAGCGAGTAAGTGAACTCGTTATAAAGGACTTTTGCGACCTTTTGAGATGTTAACCCTTTTCGTGTCTGAACCCATCTTGCCCTTTTCCCGAGGCCTAATTAGGTGGAACTTTTTTCGTTAACTGATGGATACATAGGGATAAACTTTCTTTAATGTTTAAGATTCTAAAAAAAACCAACTGCTTTTAAAATCTTTTTTGTAAAGCAGTATAAAAGTCTTTCTTTAAGATACCATGGAGAGCTTTTTTTCATAGGAAATAACTATTATTATGGGTTATGTAATAAAAAAATCGTTTGGGTTAAACGAGGGTAAAAATATCAGTTATTAGTCATTAAATATGACGAAAAAAAATTACAGTAAACCTATCCCAATGTTACCCATTTAACCTGTTTAACCTATGTTTTTCATTACTTTTCATGCTTTATATCACTTTTCAAAAATGTCTTGAGTTGTCCAGTTTTCGAACAATTTACAGCATTCCAGGAGTTACGGGCTGTGAATGAAATAGTTTCATCCCTCCCAAATTGGAGACTTTTGTATTGCTTCTCATAGGAATTCAAATAATCCATGAATCGGGGGAATACAAAGTTACTCGAACAAAAATACCTTCGAAACTTTTTGATTTAGTTCCAGTAATTCTAATGTTTACTTAAAAAGGTTAACTCATAGAGGGGGTAAAACGCTGATTGGCTGGAAAGCAATGACGTAATTTAAGGTTCATTTCCCACCGGGAGATTTTAATTTACTGCAATTTGGCTTCAAGTGACTTTGAATGCATTGGATAACGATTTAATTATTTTTTTTATTGATAATATTATACTAATTATCATCTTGAAGCCAATGTTCCAAATAAATGGGAAAAAATGCTTTAAACATTTTAAGTGTTCTATATTCACGACGTAGAATCGAGTTTGTTAGCGCCTTTTGGATTATCATTGTAGACATTCAAATTTCCAAATGAAAGTTTCATTTAGCAAACTATTACAACAAAGATGTGACAGAGAACTAATGAGTTACGTCTAGACGGAATTTGACAATTTATTTATAATACGACATAATTATACCGAAACAAGTCAAATTTTAACCTGGATGCAAGTATATTTTTAACTTTAACTTCACTCAGGAGGCCCTGAAGAAAATAATTTCTTACGTGAACTTAGGAAAGTGGAGGGTGTTTTTGAAAAAATGATGTTGTTAAATGGGTTTTAGGGAGGAGGGAGGGTTTGGGTAGGAGGGAGGAAACACGAATATCTGTTGAACTCAAGAACGAGAATATCGCGCATTTACATATTAGATTTACCACAAAAAACATGTAAATAATTTTGGTTTTTTGACAAAAAATATCAATAAGAATATTAATTATTGTTATTTAGGTGAATTAAATAGTTTCACAAGGACATTCTATTTCAAAGAAAACAAAGTGCCGCTATTATTTTTTTTTATATTACGCCATAATATTAGAAACGAGGTTTGAGAAAATGCTCACCGAAAAGTTATATATACTGTACATTTTTTTTTCATTTTGACGGCATTTTAATAGTAAAATAACGGACTTAAGAATCAATACATAAAATAAAACTTATGCAGTGTCTTGGTTATTAATTACTCTAACCGAATAACTACAAAAAACTGCACAGATAAATTAATTATTGATAGGAATGTCGATAACGTTATATTGATAAAAACACACGTTGCACTTGAAAAGAAGACTCAATACACTTATGCGTCAAAACGTTTTTTTTTTAAATCTCACATCTTAAAAATAACTTCAATTAAATACAACATTCAATAACGAATACACTGATATACAAGAATGTAACTTAAAACAAATAAAACAAACACTTGCGGCATTTTTAAGATATTGGGATATCTGGAAAAACTTATCTGGACCAGAGTCCAGTTGCGTGTAAACGGATGGGTGACATTTCGTCAATAACGGTGAACACTTTATCTCAACTTGTTACTGTTCGACAAAGCAGGCTATGGGAAAGCTTAATATAAACCCAATTTTTTTTTCAATATCTCTTCAAATTGGCTAAATTTTGGCCAGTAGACGCCCGCGGGTGTTTCCTAGTTTGCCAAAATATGGCCAAAAACGCTTCAGTGGCTATATTAGCTTCTGAACAGCCATTGATAATAATTGTATAGAGAACATTTGTAATGCTTCGAACACTAATTCATACTGTTATTCCCATAATTCGCTTCTGACGTTTGAACGGGGACGCAATGGCTTCCTGATCCATGTTCACTTTACTTAACACAAAACATACTTACAGGGCGTTCAACCTTCCCCTTTTCACAGCCAACCCTCCCTACACTCAAAGAGAATATATTTATTAGAAAATATACAAAAAAAATTCTAAAATAAGCAAAATCTTCATTTCGAAGGCATTTTTCTAACATACATGGTCAAAAAAGAAGATTTGAATATCTTCAGAAAAAAATACACGTTCTTTGTTGGCAAATATATCAACAAACAATATATTCACAAACAAACTCTTTTTTGATTGACACTTGATGTCAATCAAAGGAGAGAAATATTTTTTATACTACCGGTTTTTTTGCTGCTGGGCCCTTAACAAGTCTTTTGGTTGAGCTTCACCGAACACGGTTATGAAATCAATCGGTTCCGATATCTAAAAACACAAGATGCTGCCGAGAGGGCGAAAAAAAAATCTTCGTAACATTGACGATAATATTTCTTTGAAATATTAAATACAGTCAAATATTTATAAAAAAACCTGGTTGAATCTAACTCGCCGAATTAAACGTTTCGTTAAAGTGAGTTATTTTCACGATTTTAATTCTCAATATGTGTATCTACACTCCACACAGGAGGCAATGGGGAAAATAATTTCCGTCAAGAAATACGTCACCGTTATGAATGCTGTCTAAAGGTTTTTTTAGAGTCGTAGAAACGATCGTTCTCGTGAAACAAATGTCAACTGTATAAGTGTTTGGCAATACCTGTATTTCATTTTTGGAACAAGCACACAATATTTTTTTGCTAGCGTCCAGCTGTGAAGTGTGTAATAGAATAATTCCAAAAAATTATAATTCCACGCTTTCATTGCCTACCTTTAGAGTTGATTTGTTCGCTGACTTAAGTTTTTGATTTTTTTGCGACATGCCAATGAATAACGAGCCTAGTCAGTGTCAGTAGGGTAAAATGGAAATCATATTATCTGTCGAAGAAGAAAGCATCTTTCATAACATTTTTCTCTCCCTCGATTTATTCCGTTGAAAATGCCGTGAATATTATTGTACATGAAAATAACAGGGAAGAGATAAATTTTCAAACCGTTGACAAATAAATATGCTTTCGGGGTTTCCGTTTTTTATTTTACTCGGTAACGTATTACGCCTATTAATCATATAAGTGGTAAATTAGAATTAATAAAAATATTTATTATGCGGAGAAAGTTATTTTAGTTTCTTAACTTTAATGCTTTTCTTAGTTGTCTTTAGTACCCGAATCAAATTTATTTAATGATATTTTTGTGTAACTGGCGTCATTAATTTGTTTTATTCTCTTTTCTACATTTTGACTTTTCTTTCGAATGTTTTATTTCATTTTTAGGTTATTTCTTCATACCCTCATAAAATTTATTGCGAAAAAGGTGATGCGCCCAAAAAACCCTGGCTTTTTGCTAAAATCCCTTTACTGCTCCATTACATTATATTTGGCATAATACAATTCTTTTCAAGGCCAATAGATTTCATTGAAGTACGTTACGTATATAAAAAATAATCTAACTGGTTTAATGTTTTCATTGCTTAATAATCCTGGCAGATTTTTTTTAGTAACTTAAACCTCCTGAGTGTATTTGAATGCAAGTTGTTATGCGCTTAGAATTCTTACGTTTTTTTTAAATTTATTAAGTTATTATTTATTAACGCCCCAGTTGACTTTTACATGAAAAACTCTATAATTGCTGTAAGTATTTAAGTATAACCTGATAAATATAAATGGAGTATGTGTAAGAAAATAACACATGTGTTTAAAATAAAAATTACTGTAAATTGCCAAAATATTATTACGGTCATTAAATTATATTAATAGCATGAACCTGACATGGTAGTAAAAGAAAGTTTAACACAGGAAAGCAAGTAGTGCATATAGGCTCACAGTATTACAAACAAATAAAAAAGAATAAATAATAATGTAATTTCTTCGTAAGGTATATAATATTATATCAGAGATTTAAAAAAGTAAAAAAAGTCGTACCAATAAAAAACTACTTCAATTTAGAGCAAACAAAATAATATAATTTACAAGAGCCGTACGCCTAAACGACACCGGTTGTCGAAAGATTTAGAATATTAAACTTTTAAAAAGAAGAAAAATAATAAAGTTAACTATTAGACGATAGAATCAAAGAAAATTGCCCTTTGAAACTTCAAAAACCTCAAATATAAATATCTATCTATAAATAAATAAAAAAATGGTGAATAAATAATGGTAATTGGTATTGAGTTTTTTTTTTCACATATTCATTATCCTTACATCAAGATTGCTTGGCAATTTCCAATATACTTAAATACAAGGTGAAAAATGGTACTCGAAGTAGTTAAATCGTGAAAGTTTTTAAAATTCAGAATTTTTTACGCATTTGTTATTTAATAAAACCGTTGTTAGGTTAGCAAACTTATTTATGATTTTAGGTAAAATAAAAAATATATTTTCATAAATAAGGGGTATTACATATGTTGTGTTGGTAAACACTGAAATCTTATTATTATCTGAATTAAATAATAATACATCACCCCTGTTTTGCCAAATAATATCTATTATATCCTCATTACGTTGCAATCAAAACACATCTTATTAACAAATACCGAACAATCAAGTCTGTCGTTCACTGGCGCCTGGAGTATAAACCCATAACCCGAAACTAAAAAATATGTATATATCTCAAGGCTTAGTCAAAAACATTATGCAAAAAATAAAACCAATTTTACTATTGTTAAAATTTATTGTTTGTTTTGATTCGTTCCTTTTTGTTCGTGTGTGTGATTTGCAGTATTGGGTGGAGCGCGTTAAGGTAGCCGGATGAAGCGGTGGGAATAGGGGGTGTAGCCGGCTAAGGGAAAACTCCGTGACAGCAGTCACCGTTCACTCGCCGGGAGGGGTGGTCGTTCTCTCGCCTTTTCCCTTGTGCATGATGTTTGCGGCATCATGAGGTGAATCTAGACGAGCAAAACCGCAACCGATCGTGTAAATAGGTAGATTTAAGAGTCACGGTGGCGCCAATACTCCTCCCTGTGATGTGAGCCAGACGACAGTTCGCCAGCCTCGACTTTCCCGGAGAAATACCCCACTTCCTGATGTACACAAGATATTTCGTGGTCGCGAGAACAGGCTGCTATTTTGACAAGTGTGAAATGTAGTGTTATCCATTGTAATAAACGCCTATTCCCACGAAAGGAACTATTCAACGGTAGACTCCTACAATTTTTTGTATTCTTAACTGTCATTGATCTGTTGTTTTAGTATTCTACATAAGTAATGTCTTCTTTTTTTTATATTTCATTGATTGTTATTTTCAGATCGCATTAAAATACTATCGAATCTACTCATAAAATACCTAGTCCTTCGTAACTGTTTTATTTAATTTAAATACTAAAATCACACAACATATTTATTAAGCTAAATCAGTACAAAGGCTATTTTGTGTAGAGTACAAATAAGTATGTACGTAGTTTACCTGTGATTCAAATACAAAAACATGTTTTGTAATCTAAAAATACATTTTTCCATACATTACGCAAATTATGATATTTATCAGTAGACCACATAGAAACTTTTGATTAATATAATTGATAACATATTGAAGGCTCAGTATGTTACGGTTTTTACGGTTGACAATGGTTTTATATCTGCAATCACCAAAGTACTTACATTACCATTTCTATTCATTTTTGGTCTATCGATCTATAGTTAGAATTATTTCATTTATTCATATTCGTGCCAATTTTTTTTTTGTGTCTTTAATATCTACATCAAATACGTAGAGGTAAATTAATTCGGAATACTTGCTTTGGTAATTTCATTAAAATGCATGCATATTGATTTAATCCACTGTGATTGAATTAAATAGTATAATAAAGTTTAGCCTGGACGGTCAAATATTGATCCGTTTTTTGCCGCCAACTGCAGCCACAGTGCACTTCACTTGATTCTCAATCTATTTCGGATCTTCGTGAATATTTAAAATCTCAGCCTTTCACCAAAGTTTTACTTCGGGCAACACTGGAATGTCGGATAGATTTCTATCATGACGTTTGACCGCCCATAAAATATTTACAAACACAATTTGCACAATGTCCAATTGTGCAAATTACAGTAATATGTATTACTTCTCCAACTATCGTTTTTAAAGCATGTAGGACTCAACACTGTAACGGTATTTTTAGATATTTAAAATGAAGATGTTACCTTTCCCAGTACCTAACTTTCATTGTGACTCCTCACAATGCATTTCTTTGCTGTTGGAATCCACTTTTATTGTGGAACGAGGTTGCCACATAAACTCGTAGTTAGTATACAAAATCGATTTTTGGATACATTGATCCATTCGCTTAATTGGTAGTAGGAATGTTTTTGAGGACGAATATTTCGTATTGTTTACGTTTGACACCCACTTTTTTCAGTATGATAAAAAAACATTTCAATAAATACAATGACGGAATCCACAAACTGTATAATTTATCACTCGGGGTCAAGTCCCTACTCTGAGGGATCGCGTGAATTAAACTGTAGTGCAACAAACATCAACCCAGTGGTAAGAGACGAATGTTCGCTCAGCACAAAAGGATGATGGGTAAAAGTCCCGCGCAAAAGAACTGGTGTTACTGTGAAGATAAATTATAAACATGATAATATAGAAAATCGTATTAAATACTACAATTGACTGAAGACTGAACCGTGATTCATTGGCAGTCCATGATAGTGTTCTTCGTAGCGGAGACTTCATCGCATCAGGTGAGCCCTTCATTACATTATGCCTATATTTAGTGGATGATGATTCATTGTGATTGATGAAGATTGCTGGGAGGATGTAACGCAATTAATTACCTATGGAGTTGATTGAGGAAGGTGATCGATTGGTTTATTACTGATGTCACTCTGAGATTTCTCATTTGCGACCAATTGAGTAAGAAAGTTTTTTACTAGAATATTTTTTTATTATTTTGATCTATCTCTTTCATGAAAAAAAGGTTTTGTCAAAGGAAGAAGAATCCAATCCAATTTCTGCTCAGACAAACTGATGGCTTCAGAATGGTAATGATCTACGCTTTTAACTTTGAGCGCAGTAAGTTTTTCTTCGATTTTTGCCGCTTTGAAACATATCGACATTCTTATTTCAAATATTTTTTCTTCAATGCCTTTGTGGCATTGTCACACTGACTTAATGGCCCGTGCAGTAGTTTAGTCGAGTAGTGAGTATTTTAGTAACTAAAATTGTCCGAACACCTTTAATTAAGTAGTTAGTAGTAGCATTTTGGTCAGTCAAGTGGCGAGTTACTCGCTACTCGACTAAACTACTAGCCAACAAATGAACTGTGTTGTTTTGAAATTTGTAAAAATATTTTTATAAATAACGCGTGAATAGTTAGAAGAATGTGTGTATTTTATGTATTTCAGCAGCAGGGAGGGAAGGCAGGAGAGGGATGGAGGATGAAGGATGGGGGGGAGGGGTCGAAGAAGGGAAGATGGGGTATTCATTTTTAGTTAAAGAATACATAACATAGAAAATAATACATAAAATGAAAAAGAATAATAAAAAAAAATATTATTTTTTATTTATTACGTGTATTATCGAAGTCTTCTTGTAACTTGGTTGCAGTAAACACTGTTTCTATTTCTGAGAAAGTAATACCAACTGCACGCAATCTGGTACAAGCCAGTATCTAAATGACTCAGTCCCGATATTGTTGTTGCGAATAAAAAATATTTTTCATAATTTATTTCTAGTTGGTTTATGGAAGGTAATTAGGCAAAGTAAATCAGGGTTGTATATTATAATACTATTAACAATAAAAAGGGGAAATCGGCAATAAGTATGTCTGAGATATTTAATAAATTGAACCCATTCACCAAGCGGTTGTAAATTATGGTTTCTGTGTAATGTAAACATTGTAGAGTATTTACAGTATTTTCAATGGATTCTGGATTTTAAAATGGTGAGATCAGGCCTCCTAGCATGGTCGATTGATATAGGTTTTATCAAAAATGTCGGTAACTTGTCATCGCTCCCGAGCACGACTGCAGGCCACCAACGAACGAAAAAAAGTTCACCACGACTAAGGGTTCCTAATTTATTTGACGTGAACTGTTGTTTGTTCGTTAGAGGCCTGCAGTCATGCTCGGGGCGATGACAAATTACCGACATTTTCAATAAAACCTATATCGATTGACCATGCTAGGAACCCTGGCCCTCTAGCACGTCGATCGATAAGGAATAATATGATAACTTTCGGTAACTACTCATCGTTTCCTAGGACAACGCAGATACCATGAGTTACATTAACCTATCATGGTCGATTAGGATTGTATCAATAACTTTCGGTTACATTCTAATCATTCCCTAGCATAACTGCAGATCGCTATCAAATAAATAACAGTTCACAATAATTATATGATTTTAATATATTAGGTCCTTCCATATGAAATTGGCGTTTTGTATGGGAGCTTAAAAGAGTTTTTTTATTGGAGCTTTTTCACCTTCCCAATTTGCTTCAAGTGGATTCAAACATTTTTATCGCTCACATCGCAGCCTACAGCTAACTTGGACGTGGTTTGCGATGGATCCGCTTCCACAATAGCCTTCAATTCTTCATTATCAACTTTGGTCTCCGGCCGACCACGGGGCTTGTTCTGCAGGTCGAAATTTCCAGAACGAAAACGTTGGAACCAAAAACGCACTGTGTTTTCTTTAGCAGCACAGTCGCAATACACATCATTAATCCTTCGAGCCGTGTCTGCAGCACTGGTGCCACGGTGAAACGTACTTGAAAATAACGCGATATTTCAAGTTTTCCATTTTGTAAACTAAGTGATGCAAAGAATAAAAAAACAAATACATGAGTAAACAGCTGTATAAATTTGAATTTATTGATTTATTGAAATTTATTGATCCTAACTTTATGTAACTTCTCATCGTTAGGACATCTGCTGATCGCTAACGTACACACACCAGTTGACGTTGTATATTGAGTCCTTACATATGAAATTGGCGTTTTGCCGTACTGGCAACTTTGATCTCAAATATCTTCTCTTTGGTTAGGAATTCCAAATTCAAATTTATACAGCTGTTAACTCATGTATTTGCTTTGTTATTATTTGCATCACTTAGTTTACAAAATAGAAAACTTGAAATATCGCGTTATTTACAAGTTAAAAGATTAACCCTGGCTTGGGTACGAGTTGACAAAACACAGATTACTTGTTTTGACAATAAATGCTGAATTAATTTTTAAACAAATTAAAATGTCAGCGAGACTCGCAAAAATAATAGTGTGTCATCCTAATATAATATCATATTGTAAAGAAAGAATTCTTACACTATGGCATGGTTCACGAGATTCAATCTGATGGCTTGACTTCTAATAAAGCTCCGAGGCGGAGCTTTTTGATTGATGAATTCTGAGAACGCGTGTCATCATTTTTTTTTACCAGTGTCATTTCCAGAGATATGACTAAAATACATGGCAGCAGATTAATTCTACAAAATCCATCACACCGAAATATAGCTAAGAAGCCGGTATTGGGAATTCTCACGTATATTTTGAATCAATCTTCTCCTTACACGATGTGTTCAAATGCGTAATAGTGAGTTGTTTTGCCGTTTATATTATTTTCTGTTTATTTTTATTTACTAGCGAGCTAACCTGCAAAATTACGGGGTGTTAAAAATTATCGGTTTCTTTGTGAAGCTGAAAGTATTCTATTTATAAAACACTAGTGAGTTCTCGGCATGCTTTGCGATGCCACGTCCTTTCCCATTCGTCCCCGTTCCCCTTCCGCCTTTCCATCCCCCCCCACAGCTTTCCCTTCTGCGATCCCCCTCCACCTTCCCTCCTTTCCTCTTTCGCATCCACCTCCTATACAAGTTTAATCACGCCAGAGCTCACATGTACATTAGGGTGTATCGATTTTCAACTTTTTTTTTTTTTCAAATTCCAAGTTGAAAAAAAGTTGCTACTGTGTACCACAACTTACCACAAAAAGTTATGGATTTTTAAAAAAATGTTTAGGTCTCCCGCACAAGGCCAAAAGTTTTAATTTTTTTCAAAAAATACCAAATCTTTTTAATTAAAAAAAATAAAATCGTAACTTTTGTGTTTATTCCAAGTTAAAAAACAGTAATATTAGGGCATAAAAAAGGGTAAGAAACGATTTTTTTTATAAAAAATGGATTTTAGGTCTCCCGCTCAAGCCCTTAAGTTTTTTTAATTTTGATGAAATTTTGTAATTTTGTGTGTATGAACCATGTTTTTTTTAAGTTTAAACCACCGGAATTAATTGTACTTTTCTTACAGAAGGCATAAAATGAGACAATATATATATATTATATATATATATATATATATGTATATACATAATTCATATATACATATAGTAAAAATATATACCACATATATACTATACATATAATATGTTTTATACCTGAAAAAATATACTTGGACGGTGTAAATTGTATGAGAAAGGTGTTGAAAGAAACTAATGTTATTTGCTATTACTGTTGTTTATTACAAAAGTATAAAAGGTTATAACATGTCATAAAATGTAGTACAGTAACTAAGTACAAAATGTTGCTGATTACTTTCCATTCGACATGAGTGGCAGTTTTCTTGTTCTACTGCAAATTTACTAACTTGTTTAAGTATTCGTCCTTTCATCTTGGCTTCATAACCTTAAATCAAAGTTATGTATAGTATTTACATAGGCCTAGTGATTTTTACAAAATTTAATAAATGTTATTACAGTTTCCAAATGAAATTTCAATTTAGTATGGAAGACAGTATGATAAAGACATTATTTAGAAACATTATAACTACAAAATAGTCGAAAAAAACTTACTTAAATTCTAATCCTTTGCAGCGGTTTTGTACTGGCTCTTGGTCTCAAAAGTAGGTAGCTCTTTACGGTCTTTCAGTCTGGCACGGATAAAACCATCTCTTTCGATCAGCCCATATACTCGCTTCGAAGCTTCTGTGATTTCCTTGACAATTCGTTCCACCGCTTGAGTGTGAGAAGGAATTCTAAATTCAACCCTTCCACTTTTGCCAGTTTCCGCAATTGACTCCAACTATTCTAGGCTCATATCAGTAACAAGAGGGGGTTCGGTTACTGAAATGGATTGCCAGTCAATCATATCTATATAGTCTTCGGCATCAAAATTGATCTGAAGGGGTTTAAATACCCTTACCCCTTTCCTTTCGGTTGCGCGAGCTTTCTGGATTCTCTTATAAGCCAAGGCTCTGATATGTTTTCGTTCATCGAACAGCATAGCTATCAAAACATGCTCTGGGTGAGCCATGAAAGGATTTCTCTGTAACGTTGCATGGACGACTTTTCTTAGCTCATCTTCCAAGTAATTGCTGAAAAGAATCATTTTTAAAAAATGAATGGAAGCTTGCGGGATTTGGGGATTGCACTTAATTGAGAACCATGATGGTATGTAGACCTTCATTATGAACTCTGCAAGCTTTCTAAGCTGAGGGGTGGGATCATTGGTGGTTACATACAAACGAAGGACTCGAATTGCCAGAGTAAGCCACCTGGCGTGCGAGATGTTGCCGGGGTTTCGTTTGGCCAACTCTTCTGTACATGTGCCTGTTGATACAGCTTTGGATATTTCGCACAGATACTTTTGGTCTGTACTCAACTGTTTAAGAATAACCTTTGGTATATCGCTTTCAATTGCAACAAAATTTACAACTTCCAGATTTTGGCAGCTTAAATTTTGTTTACCAATAGTCCCACTCAATGTTTTCGGTCCATAAGTTGGTCCATCAAGAGCAACCATAACTTTTCTCAATGGTAATTCGTTCAAATGTAGTAGACACACAACTGCCTGCAGTGGCTGTTCTATTTTATTTTCAAATAAGGTTATAACTCCCTTTGAAGTACCTGTGTTTGTTGCCGTACCATCACAACCGATAGCTTTAAGTGTTTTCAGGTCAACAGTTTTTTCTTCACAATACTTAACTAGTGATGTAACGATTTCCTTTCCTTTTCCATTTATGGGAGTTATATAACCGAAATATTTGGAACCAGGTTCTTCAACAATAGAGATGTGTTGTTCCGATACAGATTTTCTGACGCTTTTACCAGCTACTATTTCTTGAGAGAACAGTCTGAAGAATCGTGAGACAGTCTGGCCTCCCCCCCCCCCCTCCCATCGCTTCAGGTTGAAGCTTGACGTATGGAAATGTACTTCATTATTTCACTTATTACAGTAATTCCAACCAAGCTCAACCAGATTTTAGTCAATTTTAAGGTTTGAACTATGAACAATACAAATATTAAAGTACTGCAAAATTTCAAAATTTGCTGAAATTTACGACATTTATGCCTTATGCGGGAGACCTACATGAAGTGCTAAATTTTTTAAATAATTTTTTTAACGTTTTTGATACTTATTGTAAGAGGAATTTTAACTTGCAGCTTAGAATAAAAGTGTTATAGATTATTTTAATATTTTTGTAAAAGTTGACTTTTTTAGTAAATTTTCTAAGCTTTAAGCCTTGTGCGGGAGACCTTAATTATTTTTTAAAAATCCAAATTTTTTTGTGATAAGATGTTGTGCCTAATAGCAACTTTTTTTTAACTTGGTATGTGAAAACAAAAAAAGAAGTCAAAAATCGATACACCCTAATGTACATGTAGCGGGCGTGCGCAAAACTACTCACCAAAATTTCATCGCAATCGGATGAATTGTATAGGAAATAATTAATACCAAAGCTCATTTTTATATATTGAAACCATCGCAGGCATTCGCATATCAAATCAAGAAAGTTTCATCGCAATCGGGAGAATGGTTTAGAAATGCTTAAGGGAAAAACAAAGAAACATTCATTTTTATACATAAAGATTTGCCTCGGGATCATCAAAAATGATCAAAAAAACTTGAAAAAATATATTTTTTTAATATTCTTTATGTTTTAATATAATTATATTATTTTCTCACTCACTTTTTATTTTGCACTCACACAGAGTGGCTCAACATAGTCCATAAAAGAATATTATCTGAAATCCGGTTCGAACTGTGACCACAGAAATATTTAAAATCTTTCAAGTTCACAATGTAGGTACAGAAATTATCAAAAAATGTTTTATTTCAACTCAAAAAAAGTATCTGAATACTCTACTACCCAACATAAATACCCAAATAAAACATAATAATATACTAGTTACTCCCAGTTTGAATTTAAATCTTTAGGACAGAGAAATATTAAATTCCCTGCCAGGAAATTAAATAATGCTTTTCCAAATCAAACAAACAAAAAATCGAAATGAATATATTAAAAACTAAAGTAAAAACAAGACTAAGAGGACAGAATGATAGTCGACTTGCAAAAATTACGAAGAAAATGTATAGACAACTTGAAATTAAATTCGAAAATATAAAAAAAACAGGCCGCCTAAGAACAGAAAACCCTTTGCAAAAAATAAAAAAAATAATTATTCTTGGCTTGCCCTTGCTAGTGAATAATACGGATATGTCGAAACTGGTAGCAGATAAATAAAAATGTATGTAACAAATGTTTTTTTTTTTTTTTTTAATTTTCTTTATTCATTAAATACAAAATTGAGGTAACATTAATGGATTTTTCGACCACCATGCTAGGCTGGTGCCCGTGTTATGGTGGTCGATTTAACATAATTAAGTGCAATAACAATCAGACGTTCGTGTAATATAATGTAACATAATTATAAAAAAATAAATATAAATATAAAAACTCCGTCAAAAGTGCATTAGAAATGTATTAAATGAGTACAAAACTGCATAAATATATTGACATATATTTTGTACTACTTCCCTCTTGTTATAATAATGTAATTGCAAGATTAGTATTTAATTTCTAGACACAATATAATGGTATGATGCGAAAATCTATAATTGGTTTCTCGTTTTGGTAAATCATACATGTATAAATTAATCCAATTGTAAAGTGTTGATTTCCCTAAAATAAATAATAACTAAAGGAGTTTTAATTTTTTGTAATTTTTGTACAAATAAATTCCTGTATTCATCCTATTTATACTGCAGTGAATTCTTATTTTAACAATTTTTATCTCAGCAGAATACAAGTAAGGCAGTAGAGTGAGTAGAGTACATTGAACATATCAGTTGTGCCAAACAATTTAAAGTCATGAGTGAAAAAGAAAATTGTAAAAAGAATTCAATAGAAAAAAAATTAAAGTTTTATTTTACGGCTATTTAAATGTTTTAATCTATATTCTTTGAAGAAAATCTTTAAAGAAACTTCGCCCCTTTCCGGATATCCATTGTTGGACACCGCATGCAAAATGAGTAATTGTATCAGATCTTTTGATGTTGTTATTTAATGCGTTGAATATTTTAGGTGCGATGTATGAGTATTGTCTCTGTGAAAATGTGGTTTTTGTTTTAGGTATTTTGCATTTTCCATGTGTTGAGTAGCGTGTGTGTATATCTTTTTGTGTGGAGTTTATGAGACCATTTTTCCATATATATATGAGAGCTATTTTCATATACAGTTGACGAATGTCTAGTACTGCGAGCTTCTTGAAAAGTGGCTCTGATGGATGAGAGGGGGGACATTTGAAGATGATCCTTAGCAAAAGTTTTTGAACGGTTACTAGAGGGTAGAGAATGGAAGCTGCACAACCTCCCCATCCTATAATGCCGTATGTTAATATAGATTGGAATAGAGCAAAATACACAATTCTCAGAGTTTTTGCGTCAAGAATTGATCGTAGAGAGTAAAAAATATGACATAACTTACGGAGTCTTTGTGTTATGGAGCTAATTTGGGCCTCCCACCGTAATTGGTAATCTATAATGACACCTAGGTACTTTATTTCATTAGACGGTTTAAGTATTGGGCACGAACAGCTATTTATAAGATGTAGTGGGGAAGTGTCTAGATTTTGTGGGCAAGTGTGGATGATTAGTTTAGGAAGGTTTTCTGGGAGAGATAATTTTCGGATAGAAAAAAGTAAGTATTGTGTTTTTTGAACATTTAAGGTAAGGAGGTTAGAGTCTAACCATTTTTTAATTATGTTAAGTCCACAATTTGCTTTCTCAATTGATGTTTTCCACGTTTTACTTGTAAATATGATAACAGTATCATCGGCGAAAGATATTATATTACCGTCAATATTCAAGTTTAATAAGGAGTTCATATATATGAGAAATAAGAGCGGACCTAAAACACTTCCTTGGGGCACGCCGTAGGAGATTGGTAAACATTTACTCCTATATTCTTGATTTGACTGAATGACAGTTTTGTTTGTGTTCTTTGTGTTAGGTAGTTTTCAAACCATTTCAGGGAAGTACCTTCTATCCCAATCTGTTGCATTTTTTTAAGAAGAATATGGTGTGAAATAGTATCGAAGGCTTTAGACAGATCTAGAAAGACAGCAAGTGGTTTATTGCCTTTATCGAGGTAATCAGATATCAGTTTGGTAAAGGTTGCGATTGCATCAGAAGTACTAAGATTTTTGCGAAAACCGTATTGGTTTTTTGAGAGGATTTTATTGATCTCGAGGAACTTAAGGAGTCTTAGTTTTACTACCTTTTCAAAGATTTTGGAAATTGTGCTTAATAGCGATATAGGCCTGTAATTATTTAGGGATGATCTGTCACCTGATTTGAAAATGGGGATGATTGAGGCATGTTTAAGAGAATTTGGAAATATACCTGATTGGAAGCTTAAATTAATAATATGTTGGAGAGGGGTTGCAATAAGGTTTTTTAAATGCTTCATAAGTTTAGTAGAGATTTTGTCTATTCCTGTTGAGTGGCTATTTTTTAATGTAGAGATGATTTCTGTAATTTCCAATTCTGTGGTGGGAGTGAAAGTGAATGGAGTATAACTCAGGTGGCCCATGGATATTTCATTCGCGAGGTCATGTTCTGAAACATTATTTCTGGTTAAAATATTATTGGAAAGGTTAGATCCGATTGTGGTGAAAAATTCGTTGAAATGATCTGCTATTTTTTCAGAGTTTTTATTTGTGTTTACTAGTGATCGGCCTTCAATGTTAATATTATTGATGGGTGAAGTCGTTTGTTTGGTGTAGGATATGTCCTTAATTATACTCCATATTTTTTTCGTGTCATTTTCGGCGTTTTTGATTTGTTTTTTATAGTAATCTTCTCTGGCCTTTGAAGTAATTTTTACAAACATTTCTGTATTTTTTGTAAAATAAGTTAGATTCATGGTCGTTGGGATTTTTTTTACAGAGCGCATGTAGCTTATCGCGCTTGCGGATAGAATGAAGGATACCAACAGTAATCCAAGGTTTGAGTTTAGTATCATAGTGTTTTGATTTGGGAGTTGTGTTGGATGTAGCGTTGGTTAGATGGTTGTGTAGTGTTTCGACAAGAGATTCGCAGGCCAAATTGGGATCATTCAGTTTAAAAAGATTTGACCAATCTTCTTGAGAGACCTGCTCAAAAAGTGTGGTGTAGCATATTTTCTTTTGTGGGATTACATGCGGTGGTGGTTTGTGTATTTTATGAGAAAGAGAAGTTATGGTAGCGTAGTGGTCTGTGACAGTGCATTGGTATACGAGAGATGAAGTTTTTAGTTTACATTTTGAAAATACATGATCAATACAACTTACAGACGAGCCAGATACTCTGGTGGGTGCTGTGATGGCTGGGACGAAACCTTGAAGAGTTAATAGGTTTAAATAGTCACTGGCTTGTGGATGCATGGAATTAATTATATTTACATTGAGGTCACCAATAATAAGGATATTGTCACAATCACTCACAGAAGATAAATATAGGCTTAGTGAATTTAGAAAAGGGGTAATGTTAGATGTGCCTGGTGATCGATATATAGAAAAAATGGATATGCGCTTATCTATGACTATTTTGAGACAGTTAGAGTGATTGATTATTATTTCATTTACTGTGTGAGATATGTGATTTTTTATGTATATTATAACTCCATCGTTTTGAGTTGTGTTACTCTGTGTGTTGTAGTGGGTATAGTTTATTATATTTTTGGGGACGTAATTGTCATTGATCCAGCATTCACTTAAAATGAGTATGTCAAAGTCAGAGTTTAGGTCTGTGAGAACTATCATTAAGTCATTAAAATTTCGGTTTATACTTCTGATATTCATAGAGAAAATTTTTAGGGCCGATTTCGTTAATATTTGTGTAAAGTATAATGTATATGTAAAGTAAAACTCTTCAAAACAAAATGTCTAGAAATTATTACATAGTTAAAATGCCCCAAAAGCGCAAAAAAAGATCAGTTTTAATTTGCTAGTAAGTATTTATTTTCACTTACTCTTCTTCTTTATGGTGGGGAGTCAGAGGGAGAAATGTAAATCTGCAAGTCAGTCTAGGACCTCAGGCGTCGCCCTGTGGACGATTAAAAATAATTTTAAAAATATTGTCCCTGAATATTGAGGGAACATCTCACCCAAGGTTGGATTTTATATTTATCTCACTTAAATTTGAATTTTTGGCTTCTGGGCCTAGAAACACCTAGCGCTTTATGAAGCAACCCGTCGCGTCATTTTAAAAAAAATTAAGACGCTCACATTGTTGTTTTGACCTTAAATGTGTTTTTTTCAATGAAAGCGCGAAAAGTTGGCGACAATGTAAGTTAAATTTAAGCACACCCCATCAATCTAAAGTGAAAGTCTCATTAAATATACCTGGTACAAGAATAAAGCGCGATAACCTTCAGACCTCGCCGGGGCTTTGAATTGTAAATTTTACTTATTATGTAAGATATTTGAATACATGGAGTAATCATATCTCCCTGTACTTGGATGGAATCTCTTTAGCTACAGGAACATTCAAGAAAGGACTAAAGTTATAATTTGGTAATCAAATAGTTTTCTAACTATGCATGAAGAAGTACAAAATAATTTTTTAATTTAATTAAATATTATGTTTTGAGTAAAATCTCAAATCATATATTAAAATATTTTTTTTTTTTTTTGTATTAATTTTATATATTCAATAATTTTATTATTAAATTAATAAAAACAGTTTATTTATAAACAAGTTCTGCTGGAACTCAGGGCCCTTTGCTTACATTTAATTAAATATTATAATTTGAGATTTTACTTATAAGTTTAAAAACAAAAATTAAAATATTAATACGTTTGTTTTTTATGTTTTATGTGTATGGATGTCTCTCAGTATTCCTAAAATCTCTATTCTTGACAATGCATTTTTTATTTATATATATTTTTTTTTTTTTCTTTTTCAATAAACTGTATTTTTTAAACGTGTAATATCTGTGTAAAATTTACTTATATCTATCTGTCCTTCCCTAATGAGTTTTCTTCTCAACTCATTGGGAATAATGTGTTACTTATCATATTTTTGTAATACATTATAATAAATAAATAAATAAAAAATAAAATAATACTTGCAGAAAAAGTCAATAGATTTTGCGTATTAAAAATAAAATGGATAAATACTTATCGTATTAGAATAAGTTAACAATAATAATCTAAACGAAAATATGAAAGAGAACAAGGCACAGAAAAACAGAAAAAGATAATGGTCGCAACCCAGACCTCTCCGTCTAACCGGGACGAGTGCGTTAACCAATTTCGCTATTGCCACCTTCTGTCAAAACGTCATAATTGTCAATCTCATATTTTCAAATTTTAGAATTAAATTATTATCAACTAATTATTTTTCTCCATATTACGGGCAACTACCCTTTTATTGGAAACAATCATTCTAAGAATTGGTTTGTGACCTGGATAGCGTCTCGGATAGATATATCCGAATTTATTTATATGGTACAATTGACTTTTATATAATTATAAATAACCTTAAAAAAAAGTATAAAAAGAAAGTTTTTCTTATAAAAATTAAATATTTATCTATCTATATAACATTTAGTTCGGGTTGAATCTTGCAATTGTATGTTAAGATAGCAGCTTATAATATGTGCGTTTAGAAAATGAAGAAAATGTTATTAGTTCTTAGTCGAAGTATGATACAGTTAAAAATGACCGAATTGGAAATGGGTTCCATAGCTCAGTTGCTATGTAAGCAAAGGGCACTGGGTTCGAGTCCAACCAATATCTTTCGTGTTTCGCTAATATTGTCTTCATTTAATTAAATAATACGAAATAAGTTTATGTAGGTAAGTTTAAATTGACATTTTTTCTGCCTGGTTATCCGCATTAACGTCTCAGGGATCTTAATTCGGCACATCATCAATTTGTTTTGAAGGGTTTTATTTCGCTCCCGTTTTCGGCGAATCACTGTCATTTACTAGTGTTTAAACTAACTTATCAATATGCAGGCGCAGAAATAATTAGATATTGTGAGGTGTAGGTAATAGGGTGGACTTTTTGAAGTCGAGAGAATTTAATGAGAAAAGACGGTTAACAAAGGTGCTTCACAGCGGGCTTTTATTTTGTTCTATATTAGTTTACTTTTTTTTTCGTTGATATGTAAATTTTGTAAGGCGAAGAATTTAAAATATGTCTAAATATAAGTATTTTTAAAAGAATTTTTTTAAAAGTAAAAACAGCTTTATCTCCGTTATGTTTTGAAACGGAAGCGAGAGATACTAAAAGTAGTCAAACACATATATCTATACGCTTATACGCCTGTGAAAGAATAAGATAGCAATAAAATATTTATTCACGGGTACTCGGTTCCAATATAATACGATAAATCCTTGGTCAAACGCAAGTCTCCTTTAGTTTGGTGGTATAAAGCGCCTAACGAACCTAAGCGCCCTGAAATTTAGCAATCCAAGGGTCAAATCCTACAAAATCCAAAAAAAAAAAAAAAAATATTTATGTAAGATCAATATCCAAACTTCAAACCACTCCAAATTGAACAGGCAAAGAAAACACAAATACTAATAAAACGACCAAATGTATAGGAAAAGGTGCACTGGAATTCGACGATAAAAATTAGGAAAACATAACTAACTAACTAACCATCACGCCGTTTCCCCGCAGGGGTAGGCAGAGAGGACGGACCGCCAAACAACTCGGTCTTGGCACACACTCTTTGCCTCACTCACATTCATACATCGTCTCATACATTCTCTTCTATTATTCTGACTTTTGACATGGCCCGACTCAAGTATCTGATTCACTTGATCGTGCCATGTCTTCCTCGGACGTCCACGACTTCTTATACCATTCACATTTGCGTCGAATATTCTTCTTACACTGCTTTCTTCGTTCATTCGCTCTACATGCCCAAACCATCTGAGGGTCCCTTTCTTAATCTTACTCATTATGCATACATCAGCCTTACATTCTTTGCGGATATCCACATTTCTCACACGATCATACATTGTTTTTTTCCTCATTCTTGATTTAAAAAAAACTGCTTCGTAGTCTCCCTACTCTTGTCTACTTTAGTTTTCTGAAGGAATCACTTCTACCGCGTGTGAATTGCACACTCTGATTTTTTTTTGTGTTTGAGATAACAGGATGAAAACAATCAAGTAACAATTGAGTTTTTTTTTCTCCCCTACCTACTCAATAAACATTTTTCATTTGTATAATGTACCTATAACGCAAAATTCCAATATTTTGTTTATCAATCATTGACGTGGGTTCAAATAAACTAACGAGCAGAGTTTTATGAAATTCATCATGTGAATGGAATGAAATACGAATATTAGTTATACAGTGGGATTGTATAATTGAGGCAAATGGCGTACCAATATGAAATATTGCATTCAAGAATTAAATATTGTGGTTTCAATTATTAATTTTATATCTTTGACGAAGAAGATAACACTAATAAATAATCTATACTGCATTCTCTGATTTTTAAATAAAGCTAAAGTCTTTTTCCAACAAAGGATTGGCAAACTCTGAATAGTTATTATTGCTTAAATAGTTTTTCACTCACATTCCCTGGTCCTAGTTTCACAATAATTACATAAAGTGTTTTTTTTTAAATTTATTGGAAATTTCCTTCGATTTCTTAAAAAAAGTAGTCACAATTCATAAACGTGACAGCTACAATAGTTCTTATTCCAATGGACAATGTAAAGTTTGATAGATGAAAAAAAATGTAGAAAATCATCTCTTCTACTTTGTAACTTTGCTAAAATATGACAAACAATTAACGAGCACTTCACAGTGCAGGTGAAATTTTCAAACATCGCATTCAGAGTCCGGGGATTTGGGAAGTCAGAAAACTTGTCAAAGTTAGTTTACAGTTTCATTATCTGGACTTTACATATTTTTAATTTTGCACAAATCTTTTGCTGTCAAATAATACCATAAGCAACAAATAACATTTGAATACTATTTGGATATTCGTAAGCATGTTTTAAAAAAATACTGTTAGCAAGAAGACACTTTTGTACTCACATACTTGTAAGCCCTTTCAGTACCTGAAAGAAAAGGTCATGTAGGGAGCGAATTCTTCATCCAACTCTATTTATCAAAGTTTATTAAATGTGAGCCTTCGTTTTGTCTTTTTCACCTTTTAGTGTTTAACGGATAACTCCTTGTTAATGTAAGCCTTCTTTTTCAACTTCTCGGACCTTTTCCATCTTCTTGCAAAATGTTTTGTCTTTAAATTTGCTTGTGTGTTTGAGCTTTTGGAAGAAAATACATGTAACATAGTATGGCCAGTAATAAGATTTTTTTAAACTTTATTTAATTTGTTTACGCTTTCACAATTATTGTACATTTTTTTACATATTATACAGTGTTGTTAAGGAATATAAAAAAAGCCTTTCCTTACCATAAAGAGACAAGCTTCTTGTGTTTGGTGAGGGAATTTATGCTCAATTATATGTAATCATGTAAGTAAGTAAATAAGACATTGCAAATAATAACAAAAAGGTAGGTCAGAAAAACTCAAGATATATCAATAAATATATTGCAAGATTTAAAAGAATTAGTAATAATAGATATGAACTGTTACAGTAGTTTCAGGTAATTTTTCAATTTAAGTTGGAATTCATAATTATTTTCACAATTTTTAGATTTAATGGGAGGTTGTTGAAATAAGTTATACCTAGATACAGATAGGTATTTTGAATGTGCTTGGTATTAAATTTTAGGATTTCAATATAATTCTGATATCTTGATAAAGTTAAAACACATAATAATAATATCCTAAAAATGTTAAATTAAAATCAAAATTTTTTGGATCATTATATACTCGGAGAAGGAAAAAACATAGACTTTGTGTTATAAAGTGGTTTAACTTTTAAATTTTAATATTAATATTACTTTTATTTATATCCGTTTTATATAATTTATTTAAGGATCTTTAGTTCCTGTAGTCATTAAATAATATAAAATATGAAGCAATTTATATAGCACCTTGTTCTATTTAAAAAAAACGTTAATAGTAATTTTAAAAAAATTTCATTTTCGTAAAAGAGATTCTTCTTTCAGAAAATAGAGGAGACACCTGATTCTTGAAAACTTTATTTTCTTTTCACCTCAGAACTTTTTAGCACCAGAATCGGCCGTAGAAAGGACCCATTTTTCTATGGAAAAATGTCTGCACATTTAAACTACTCTGTACATTTTTACAGATTAAGTTTCACGGATCATAATGGAAATAACGTTTTTGCTAAAAATAGTTTTGTTAAAATACCAGAACTCCAAGCAGAAAGAGTTGAGAAAATTTCATATTGCCAGAGCTCACTCTCCGAGAGTTCAAATTCGAAAACCGGCAGATATAATCTTTCATTTCTAAACATATTAAAAAAATGGTTCCCAACTTCTTGTGAACCCGGTACGAACATAATTTTCCCGTAGTGAGTAGGTGTAAAGAATAAACACAGTTGATGCAAAGTGCTTTCGCCTTAACTTTGATTCGGTGTAAAATGGCTTCTTGGAGTGCTATCCGTTATTACTACTCAGAATGAAAGGATAATAGATGAACATACATTTCACTGAACTCGTCTCATTATGGAGGATAGATTAAATTGTAATTCAGTTATTCAGATTTTGATTAAAGTTTGATAATTCGCACCCAAATAATTTTATGTTATTATCTTACGTAGCGTGCGTCGGCTTCTATTTAGAGTTCAGCGCACGTCAAAATTTGTGAAATCAGAAATGGTATGGTGGTTTATAAAAGTATTGATTTTAGGAGGGGAGCTTTTGGAATTTCAAATTTTTAGTTTTCTTGAAATATTTTAATGAATTTTCATTATCAAATTTAAATACGTTAAGCTAAGAATCATAAAATTTAACCACAAAATTATTATTATTAAGTATGTATTTTTTTACTACATAAATACGTAATGCACATATGTAAATAACATTGTAATTTTACTTGTTTGAAAAAAGGGTTGTAAGTTATAACGTTGGAAAAAGATCCATCATCGAATAAAGCCAGTATGTAAGGGCTATTTTTATTACCATTGTCATTTTCATTTTATGATTCCAAACCACTATATTGATCTGGTTATAGTATTATCTTTACTATTGTCTTTATAATATGTGGATCTATGTAGTTAAAATTCAATATGAATAAAAATTAGTTTAACATATAAGACGCGCGCCGACTGGGTTTCATTAAAACTCGAACTTAATGGGCTTCAGGACACTGAAAGGATTAAACAAATGACATATTTGAATGATATAATTTTGAGATATTGATTTTAGTTAACATTTATTGGTGACAATCACAAGTATTCGATGTAAAGGCGGGTACGGCCGTTCTTCGGGTATCTCTGCTCTGTGACCATTTATTGGTTAACCAACATCTCTGCCATTGGTTCACTAAGTTTGTTGGCTTAGCAGAGGTGCCCGAGTTCATGGGGTGATATTTGACCATTTTTTGGTGGCGGACGCGTTTGCCCACCTACTGTGTGGTGGGCCTGATCGGGAGAGATTGGTTAAGGGAGACTTTTTGACTTCTTCAACCGGACTCTTTCGATCCATCGCCTTGCAACGAAGTGGGAGCGATGGATTCAAACATCCATCACTCTTTGATACATTAATCCCAGATTCCTTCTCACCCCTCATACCTTAATCATTCCCGATTCTCCCTTTTCTTCCTATCTCTGAAAAAACTTACCACACAGGTTCAAATATGACATACCTAGGTCCCGAGGGATTTTTGTTCCTCTGGAAGTCCTTTCTAGAGTTATTATTATTTGATTTTTTTTATTTTAGCTAAGATAAGAGTCAAATTCAAATTTAATGGTAGGAAAATAATGTAAACCAAGAGTAATTGACTTCTTAATTTCCAAATAATTGAAATTTAATATTTTTTACTCTGAAATACCTACCCATTAATAATTACATACCAGCTGGTTCCCGGCATGCGTGGCAATGCCATATTCAAAGAAATACATTGTTTCTCCCTGAATCACCTTTCCCATGCGTCCCCTTCCTAGCCAGTGCTATAAAGTATAGCTTATATGTTATTTGCTATATTATTTTTAGGTTTCATTAAAATCCATTTACTCATTTTTGCGTAAAAGAGTAACAAACACACCTATATCCATCCAAACTGTCAAGATAGTAAGAATATAGGGATATCTCACGGTCATATGTAATGAAAAGCACGAAAAATCAATAAAATATAATAATTTTTCACTAATATAATCAGGTACTCAAACTATACAGTAATCCTGGCTTATTATATCGCTAATAAATGAATAGATTCTAGCTACATTCTATGAATAGATAATCCCTGTGAGTGGCTTCTCCCAGCGTATATTATCTTCAGTTACTTGCTAAGATACTACACATCCCTCAGTCAAACATTGAGAAGGTAGGGAGAATAAAGTATTAGTTCTCCGTGGCATGATCACAATTATTGGATTTCAGAAGACCTCACGATTAAAGCAATAAAAACCCCATTCCATTTATAATATGTAGGCTTCTCAGTTCCTGATCGACCATCCTTGTATATCACAACATACAACCTACCAGAGGCTTTCGTTAGTCTCTGGTAAATGGACTTAATTAATTAACATCTTTTTTTTTAAATTTTGTGTAATTATTTTGGTAAACTTGACTTCACAGTAGCGAAAGTTTAAAGAGTATTGGTAGAATGGATTTAATTAGCGTTATTGGGCGATTTCGGATTCAAAAACCCATTCAATTCTAATCTTTAGAATATAGTCTGATTCCCCTCAAAATCCCAAGTTTATGCCAAAAGCCAAAATGTGGAAATTTTTTTGTGAAAACATCTGAGATTTTGTCGTAAAGGGTACCTATTTAAATTTCTTTCGATTTGCATTTTAACATAAAATCGACTCTAGACAGAAACTGCCGCTTTTTGATGATTTTAGATTTTGTAAAAAGATATTGCAAGATGTCAATGTTACAACAACAAAAAAATCATTGTGTTTACTGCCTTCGAACGAAAAAAATAAGATTAATTTTGAATGATTAATGATGAATAAATTATAAAAATTAATGCTACGTTTTCCAAAGTTGCAATTCTCAAACGTATTTTAAAATATTGATTTTCGTTATTAATTTTGGGGTGTTATGCCGTGTTGCGCTACCTTCTTGTTTAGCTGATGTTTCGGACAGCGTTACAGTGTCTATCATCAGGGCAGATGATGACACACATCTGCCCTGATGATGGATAATGTAATGCTGTCCGAAACGTTGGCTAAAGAAGGAGGTATCGCAACACGGCATAGCACCCCAAAAATAAATAACAAAAATACTTTTGGCCTTGAAAATCTAATAATGTGAAATTGAAAATATTAATATTATAAATGGCTTCACTTGTAGACGTTTTGCGGTTTAGAACTTATTTACATAGTAAGGAATTTTTGCACAAATCCTATTTTTTATTTTTAACTTTACACTTGAGGCACTGAGAAAAATAATTTTCTTCAAGGGCTAAATCATCTTTGAAGATGCTGCGTGGAGGGACCTTTTTGATGAGAGTAAGGATTAAACAAGATCTTGAAGAGACCCAGGTCGTAGGACGGAGTTAAGGAAAGGCCGGCTAATCGTTTCACAGCCGAGCTGTTTAACTCAAGAACAAGTTGTAGAAGCGACTAGTTCTTGTGTGACAAATATCAACCCTGTATATATATATATTGGACGCACGTTTGGCGTGTTTTACCGACTATGCATCGGTGTCGAATATCGGTGAAGCGAGGCCAGCATACCTACCTTCAAGTTAACGCAATCTATGAAATGGACCACCCGTTTCCGCACAGAGTCAAGAATTTTTCAGGTATTTGGGGCTTCAGACCAGAGATAGCTGCCAAATTCAACAGTGGGGCGTACTTGTGATTTCTATAGGGTCTGCAATTTATTTATTTATTTATATTTATTAACGCCCTAGTGGAATTTCACAAGCATAGAAGGAAAAGTATAATAACAATAATAATTATGTACTAATATGTTACTAAACCAATAAAACAGAATGAATAATAAAGCAATCATCATCACAAGGTATAGAACATCATAACAGAAATTAAAAACATTTGTAGCAGCTTACCACCGCAGCTAAATACCTTTGCAGGATGCCGACCTCAAAACCATAAAATCAACATGAGCGGGAATGCGAAGAAAGCTGAATCAACAATCTGACAGCAATACATTACGAAACACTAATTTAAATATCGATCAATGACACCCGAGACGAAAACCGCTGATCAGGCAAAGGCATTGCAAAATATTCATTCAATGATGACCCGGTAGACGAAATACTGTACTCGTGCTAAAATAATAAATAAAATGACACCGTCAGCGATCCTGCGGGTTCGAGGTCCAGACGCTTTACCCCCACCATGGAAACGAGAACAAAGGGATCATCACCTATATAAACGGAGGAAGATTACTCACTCACTCACTCTCTCCGACAAGACACACTCTCTCCGACACGACCGTCTCTCTCCGACACGACCGACTCCCTTCCTCGCGAACACGCTGTACTGAATCTTATTGACTTTGCATTTTACACGTATTTAATTTGTTTCACCATTAAATATATTTAAACCTTCTGCTGAGTTTGCTGTCCATCCTCTCCGGCGTAGTATCCGAATATCTACAGTGGTGACCCCGACGTGATCTACAGTGGTGACCCCGACGTGATCTACAGTCAAAATATTCATTCAATGATGACCCGGTAGACGAAATACTGTACTCGTGCTAAAATAATAAATAAAATGACACCGTCAGCGATCCTGCGGGTTCGAGGTCCAGACGCTTTACCCCCACCATGGAAACGAGAACAAAGGGATCATCACCTATATAAACGGAGGAAGATTACTCACTCACTCACTCTCTCCGACAAGACACACTCGCTCCGACACGACCGTCTCTCTCCGACACGACCGACTCGCTCCCTCGCGAACACGCTGTACTGAATCTTATCGACTTTACATTTTACACGTATTTAATTTGTTTCACCATTAAATATATTTAAACCTTCTGCTGAGTTTGCTGTCCATCCTCTCCGGCGTAGTATTCGAATACCTACAGTGGTGACCCCGACGTGATCTACAGTGGTGACCCCGACGTGATCTACAGTGGTGACCCCCGACGAACACACGCAACATCGCCTTCAGAACCAACCAATTAAGCCAACGAGAGGTCCAGTGACAGCACCAGCAACGAAGTAAAGACAGCGCCAAAATGCAGCAGCCAAAACCGAGTGGAAACGCGGCTGCCGAAATTAACAGAGTGGCGGTGAGGATCCCGCCGTTCTGCCCAGACGACCCGGAGATGTGGTTCTGCATGGCAGAGAGGAGTTTTGAAGCATCAGGCATCGTCGCAGACCAGACCAAATTTGGCTACATCCTGGGAGCCTTGGAGCCAAGATACGCTGCCGAGGTACGAGAGATCATACTCAAACCACCTGAAACCGGTGCCTACCTCCTGTTGAAGACTGAACTGACCCGCCGGTTAAGTTCAACACAGGAACAGAAGACGCGCCGGCTCCTAGAACACGAAGAAATTGGGGATAGAAAGCCGTCTCAATTCCTGCGCCACCTACGCACCCTAGCGGGTGTAGCAGTACCAGACGAGGTACTCCGAACGCTGTGGATGGGCCGTCTTCCTCACACCATGCAGATGGTACTGACGACACAGAAGGACGTTATCCTGGACAAGGTGGCTGACTTTGCAGACGCAATTGCAGACTCCACAAGCAGAGCTCACATCGCAGAGATAACGCCCGGACTTGATGCGCAGTTAGAAGACCGACTGCATAAGCTGACAATAACATTAAAATCGGAGATACAAGACCTAAGGGCTACGCTAAGGAACGAGATCCAAGGCGTCAATGCTCCCGAGACAACATACGGCAGACGCGTCCGCGAAACCCTTCGCAATCGGGATCGGGTTAGGACACGCTCGAAGAGCAGAGGCGAAGGCTATCGCCCACGTTCTCAAAGCAGGAGCGGAGAAAGAGAGGAGGACATGTGCTGGTACCATCGTACTTTCGGAGAAGCCGCTCAAAAGTGCAGAGTCCCCTGCACATTCCGCTCGTGAAACGACCAGGGCAAGCACTGATGACGGCCAGTAACTCATGCCCGACTTCCAGCCGCTTATTTATTACCGACAAAAATACCAAAATACAATACCTGATCGACACCGGCGCAGACCTCTGCGTTTTCCCCAGGAATAAACTCTGTGGACGTTACGACAAGCAACCGTACGAACTATCAGCGGCCAATTTATTTATTTATTTATTTCTATATATTACAGTTTTTACCTTATATATTTAATATTTTAACATAATATATTTTGGCAAACATTTTTACATATTAATTAAAATAACATTTTATTATGTTGGGTGTAAGGTAGGTTTGAGAAGGTGAAACTGTTGGTTTATAATGTTGTATGTTTCGTGAACACCTCACTAGGAGAACCTGTGCTGAGGTGTTTACGTGTTTATGATTCAGTGTGACAAGTACAGGTATTTATGTGTTGGTTTTTTTTTTTTTTTATATTTTAATGGTAATGGATAATTTAGCAGAAAAAAAAATCTATAAAGTATATATAAATATATATGTAAATATGAATAGTTGTTAAATTCTTGCAAGATATGTTTATTTATTTTACTTTTTTATAGTTTTGTTATGTTTGGTTAGGGATTAGGAAATTTTGTATAAAGTGAATATCTTGATTTTTGATCCAGGATGTGATATGTTTTTTTTGAATGTTTGTGTATGTATGTGTAGTTAGTAGTTGTTTTAGAGTAGTGGGCATATAATTAAAAAGTTTGGTTGCGTAATACTGAAAATGTCTTTGTCCGTGTGTGGTGTGTGTTATCGGTATGTTCAGGGTTACATTTGTTAAGGATCTTGTTTTTTTTATTGTATTTGGTTGCATTGGAATATGGAGTTTATTTTGGAGGAGGTGTAGCAGAGCAGATTTGGCATAAAGTTGTTTTATTGACATGACTTCTAATGTTTTGTAAATTTCGCTTGAGTCTGTGTAGAATGGCACTTGCAGGATTAGTTTAATTATCGCTTTTTGAATCTTTTGAATTGGGTCAATTGCTATATTTGTAGCACTTCCCCAAGCCAGTATTCCATATGTGGCAATGGATTGACAAAGTGCGAAGTATATGGATCTGAGTATTGTTAGTGGAAAAATGTTTTTAATGGATTTTATTAGGTGCATGACTCGTTTTAGTTTATTCGTGATGAAGTTTAAGTGGTCAGTCCAGCGTTAGTGTGTATCAATAATAACCCCTAGGTACTTTGTTTGTTTGACCCTTTCAATATGCTCGCATTGACAATTGGATACAGTTTGTTCACAGTCATGCAGAAACAGGTCTATGTTTGATGGAGGTTGACCTCTTTGTGTAATACTATGTGTGATGTATTTTGTTTTGATTGTATTAATGGTAAGAGTATTACTGTTTAGCCATTTTTTAACAATTGACAAACTTTTTTCTGCTATTTTAAATACCTCTTTCCAAGTGGCAGCTTGACAGAGAAGAACTGTATCGTCAGCGAAGGTCACGATTTTACCTTCAATATCAATGTTACACAACTCGTTTATGTAGATGAGGAATAATAAAGGGCCAAGTACACTCCCCTGTGGGACTCCGTATGTAATTAGAAGTGGTTCACTTGTCTTGTTGTGAATTTTAACTTGTTGAGTTCGGTCAGACATGAAGCTTTTAATTAAGTCGAATTCTACTCCATTAATACCAATATTTTTTAACTTCTTGAAAAGTTTTTCGTGTGAGATTGTGTCGAAGGCTTTACATAGGTCTAAATAAATTGAAATAACTTTTTTCTTAGCGTCAAGATTATGTGTTATGAAGTCTGTAACAGTAGCTATTGCATGTTCTGTGCTCATGTTTTTCCTGAAACCGTGTTGGTTCAACGACAGTATTTGTTTTGTTTCCAGATAGTGTTGAAGCTGTTTTTTAATAGTTTTTTCCAGAATTTTTGAACAGGTATTTAGTAATGTAATGGGTCTGTAGTTGTTAACATTGTTTTTTTGTCCTGATTTGAAAATTGGAATAATAAGGCCTTTTTTTAGTAGGCTCGGGAAAATTCCTTCTTTTAAACTACGATTAATTAAATATGTGAGCGGTTCAAGTAGTTGTTGACTTAAAGTTATGATAGTTTTAGAATCTATACCATCAGGTCCCGTAGTATTGTTATTCTTTAGTGATTGAATTATTTTATTGGTATCGTCTAGTGTAATTTTTCGTAATTTGAAGTGTCTGTTACAATTTTCATTGTTGATGATAGATGTATTGTTTTGGGGTTCCTGAATATCTCGTAGAGGCTGTGTAATTTGGATATTTTCAGCTAGGCTAACTCCAATATTTGTGTAGTGTTTGTTGATATAATTGAGGATACTTGTAGGATTGTCGTGAAAGTGGAGTTCTTTATCATCAATGAGTAGATTTTTTATGGTATCATCTTTTTTCTTCTGTGAATATGAACTTTCCCTCAAAATTGACCATACGCTTTTAGGGTCATAGTTTGATGTTATCAGTTGGTTGCGATAGTACAATTCTTTGGCTTTACGTATTATTTGAGAACAGATGTTTCTGTACCTTTTGTAGAAGAAATAAAGTGAAGTATCATATGGGCTCAGTTTGACTTGTTTGTGTAGTTTGTCCCTTTTTTTAATGCAATTTATGATGCTTTGGGTAATCCAATGGAACCATAATTTCTACATACGGGAATCTTACATTGACCTTGAACATTGGACTCAGGCGAGACTTCACCTGGAGATTCGTCATCGCTGATGTCTCCAAACCCATCATTGGCGTCGATTTTTTAGCCCATTTTGAGCTGTTGGTTGACGTCAAAAATCGCCGCTTGCGAGACCAGACCACAAAACTATCAACTCAAGGACGTAACAGCACTTGCGAAGTTGCTTCTGTAAAAACCGTAAGAGGATCGACTACCTACCACCAACTACTACAAAAATTCCCTGACCTAACTCGCCCCGATGGACAGATGAGAGAGACCCGGCACGCAACCAAACACCATATTCGAACGACTCCAGGACCCCCCGTCAGCGGAAGACCCAGGCGGCTCGCACCAGAGAGATTCCGCGCCGCAAAGAAGGAGTTCGAGACCATGATGCGAATGGGAATCGCCAGACCTTCCGAAAGCTGCTGGTCATCACCACTCCACATGGTTCCTAAAACCAACGACCAGTGGAGACCCTGTGGTGACTATCGGGGTTTGAATGCTAGAACAATACCAGACAGGTACCCTGTTCGCCACATCCAGGACTTCGCCCAATCACTCCGGGGTAGGAAATTTTTTTCTACAATTGACCTGGTCCGGGCTTATAACCAAATTCCGGTAGCGCAGGAAGACATCGCAAAAACAGCAATTACTACTCCATTTGGACTGTTCGAATTTCCTTACATGTCTTTTGGACTTCGGAACGCCGCACAAACATTCCAACGCTTTATCGACGAAGTTTTGCAAGGACTGGAATTCTGCTATGCTTATATTGACGACATACTTATTGCATCTACTTCGGAAGAAGAACATCTGCAGCACCTATAAATCCTTTTCCGCCGCTTACAGGATTATGGAGTAGTCGTCAACGCTGCAAAATGTAACTTCGGAGAATCAAGTGTCAAATTCCTAGGATACTTGGTCTCCAGCGAAGGTACGCGACCGCTACCCGACAAAGTAGAGGCAATCCAACAATACACACGGCCGGCAACCACAAAGGACCTGAGACGTTTTTTGGGTATATTGAACTTCTACAGACGGTTCATACCTAAAGCCGCAGTGTCTCAAGCACCGCTCAACAAATTTCTACAAGGAAACGCTAAGGGCAAAACGCCAGTGCCCTGGACACCTGACACCATCAAGGCTTTTGAAGAATGCCGAGAAACTTTGGCGCAAGCGACATTGTTGGCACACCCGGAGAGCGATGCCCAACTAGCCATCATAAGTGATGCCTCCGATACCACTGCCGGGGCAGCATTGCAACAGCTAGTGGATGGCCAGTGGGAGCCCTTGGCATTCTTCTCGAAAAAACTAAGCCCAGCAGAGAGAAAGTACGGAGCGTATGACCGAGAGCTACTTGCTATTTATTTAGCGGTCAAGTACTTTCGCCATATGGTTGAAGCAAGGACATTCACGATATACACAGACCACAAACCAATCACGTATGCTTTCGCGCAAAAAGCAGAAAAATGCAGTCCACGGCAGTTCCGACACCTCGACTTTATCGGCCAGTTTACAACGGATATACAACACGTATCCGGCAAGGATAATATAGTTGCTGACGCATTATCCAGAATTGACGCCATCAAGACACCTATTAACTATGCCAAGTTGGCAAACGATCAAGAAACCGACGAAGAGGTGAATGATTATCTTCAGGAAGGATCGTCCCTACGACTGGAAAAGGTCATAATTCCTGACACGAACACATCTTTATACTGTGACGTGTCAACTGGAAAATCGAGACCATTTGTTACGACAAGATTCCGAAGAGCCGCATTCGACACGATACATAACCTTTCTCACCCGGGAATAAAAGCCACTACCAAACTCATAACACAGCGTTATGTCTGGCCTTCCATTAAAGCAGATTGCAACAAATGGGCAAAAAACTGCCTACCTTGTCAACTTAACAAAGTAACGCGACACGTAAACGCTCCACAAGGCAACTTCCCACTGAATTCGGCAAGATTCGAACACGTCCACATCGATATCGTTATTATGCCAATGTCAGAAGGACATAGGTATTGCTTGACGTGTGTGGACCGATTCACAAGATGGCCTGAAGCTTTCCCCATCAAAGATCAAGAAGCGGAAACGGTCGCCCGCACATTCTATGAAGGATGGATTACTCGTTTTGGTGCACCAATCCGGATAACTACCGACCAAGGAAAACAATTCGAATCTAAATTATTCAAACAACTTAACCACTTGGCAGGGACGAAACAAATTCACACGACGGCCTATCATCCAGCGGCAAACGGGATGGTAGAGAGGTTACATCGCCAGATGAAAACAGCTATCAAATGCCACCAGACTAACCGATGGACAGAGACATTACCAACAGTGCTAATGGGAATACGAGCTGCTTGGCGCAAAGACTTGAAATGCACATCAGCAGACCTTGTATATGGAGAGCCGCTTCGCCTTCCAGGAGAATTCTTGAACGCGAGATCTTCCGATAAGGATGACTTAACTGGTTTTGTGAAAATCCTAAGTCAACAAATGCAAAATCTCCGACCAATAGAAGGAACACGTCATAACAGTAGACGAACCTTCATATTCAAAGATCTTCATTCGACCACCCACGTTCTGTTACGAGACGACACTATTCGTGGACCACTACAACAATCGTATAGCGGTCCATACGAGGTTATAAAACGCAATGGGAGAACATACGTCATTCTCATAAAAGGGAAAGAAAAAACAGTTACCATAGACCGAATCAAACCAGCATACATTATCGAGGAAGGAAAATCAACTATAATCCCTTCAACAACGCCATCAGCCGTGTCAGTACCAGATAAGAACACAGCGGTAAAGATAACGGACCAAGAATCAAGTTCAAGGATAACAAGGAGTGGAAGACGCGTCAGATTTCCCGAAAAATATCAAGCATAATATATTATCGTGGAAAGAATAACAGAGTTTAAAATCAAATACAATGCAGAAATATTGTTATGAATAAACGATTGCGTAAGCGAAACCCGAAACAAAACATAATAGTAAAAACAGCTGACCGACGACACAATGGCAAGTTCATTCACCAAGTATTACGACACCGGCAACGTAAACAATCGTGCGATAACGAAATGACGCACACAGCTGTTTTAAACAAAACCTCAAAAGGAGGGCACATACAAGATTATTCCGTCAGCAAAATTTTTTATAAAATTATTTCGAAACAATCGTTTTATAAAAGGAGCTACAAATCAAAAATTACTTCAGTCGACAACAAGCACACCTTCATCATGGGACAAGCATCAAGCAAAGAAGAAGTCATCATCGCCCAGACAGGAGACATCCATGTGGAAACAAACCGATTGCAATGGACGACTCTCATCATACTGTCAGTAGCAGTGCTACTGGCGGGCATATACTACACTTGGAGGAGATGTCGGAAGCATTACAGAAGTAAAGCATTGGAGGAACTGAGGGTCAGCGGCGGACCGACGCAACCCTAACGAATCGTGAGGCTCCACCTCACTGGGGGCGGACCCTGTAGCAGCTTGCCACCGCAGCTAAATACCTTTGCAGGATGCCGACCTCAAAACCATAAAATCAACACGAGCGGGAATGCGAAGAAAGCTGAATCAACAATCAGACAGCAATACATTACGAAACACTAATTTAAATATCGATCAATGACACCCGAGACGAAAACCGCTGATCAGGCAAAGGCATTGCAAAATATTCATTCAATGATGACCCGGTAGACGAAATACTGTACTCGTGCTAAAATAATAAATAAAATGACACCGTCAGCGATCCTGCGGGTTCGAGGTCCAGACGCTTTACCCCCACCATGGAAACGAGAACAAAGGGATCATCACCTATATAAACGGAGGAAGATTACTCACTCACTCACTCTCTCCGACAAGACACACTCTCTCCGACACGACCGTCTCTCTCCGACACGACCGACTCGCTCCCTCGCGAACACGCTGTACTGAATCTTATTGACTTTGCATTTTACACGTATTTAATTTGTTTCACCATTAAATATATTTAAACCTTCTGCTGAGTTTGCTGTCCATCCTCTCCGGCGTAGTATCCGAATATCTACACATTAAAAAAAATTAATCACAAATTTACATCATAAAAGAAATGAATTAGTATGAGTAATAAGAAAAAATCAGTAATATATAATAAAGTATAATATAATACAATAAAGTGCAATGTGTAAAAGCTAGTTAGTATAATAATAATAATAATAATAAGCCTTTTAATTCTGGTCTTCGGTCAGGTATACTAAGCATGTTCTTGTTTGTTTATAATAAATCCCGAAGCTCAGTTTGCCTCTTGGCATAGGCCTCCTCTAACATTTTCCACTGGGACCTGTCATGCGCAACTCTTCTCCATTGATTTCCAGCCGTGAGTTTTAGGTCGTCTTCCCATCTTATTTGTTGACGTCCTCTACTTCTCTTGCCATCTCTTGGATACCAGTCAGTGACATTTTTACACCATTTGTCTTGTGGATCGCGGATCATGTGACCTGTCCATCTCCACTTTTAATGATCTATTCTGGCAATTAAATCAGCAACTTTGGTTTTTCCCTTATTGTGCTGCATCTCACTCTGTCCTGTTTCCTTATTCCTGTCAGACTTCTCTCCATGGCTCTCTGGCAGCGTTCCAACTTGTCTCTGTGTCGTTTGGTGAATGCCCAAGTTTCACATCCATAGGTGATGACTGGAAGTATGCATGTGCTGAAGACTTTCCTTTTTATTTGCATACTTAGCTCATTGGATTTCAAGATTTCTTTCAAAGACCAGTATTTCTTCCATCCATTTGCTACTCTTCGCTCGATTTCTTTAGTGGTTTGATCTTTATGAGATATTATCTGTCCTAAATAGATGTAATCTGACACATATTCGAGTGGTTGATTGTCAATTAGTATAGTTACTGGTTTAGAGTTTGTAAGCAATTTTGTTTTATCTTTGTTCATGCATAGGCCGACTTTCGCACTTTCGTCAGTTAGCGATTCTATCATTTTCTTTAGGTGTGATGGGTTTTCCTCAAATAGTACTATATCGTCTGCAAATCTTAGGTGGTTCAGTTTTACACCTTGCACGTTGAAACCATATTTTTCCCAATCTAGTTTGCGGAAGATACTTTCCAGAGCAGCCGAGAACAATTTTGGTGATAAAGGGTCTCCCTGTCTTACACCTCTCTCAATCTTGAACTTTTTTCCCAAGGTTTCTAGTTGGATCCTCGCTTCGCAATTCGAGTATATCTTTTTTATAATATTGATGTAGTTTGAAGGTATCCCTTGCTGTTCAAGACTATCCCATATGGCTGTGTGTCTTATGCTGTCGAAAGCTTTGGAGTAATCAATGAATGTCATGTATAGTTTCTTATTATACTCGTTATATTTTTCTACTATTTGTTTCACTGTGTGTATGTGGTCTAGGGTAGAGTATTTTTGTCTAAAGCCGGCTTGCTCCCGTGGTTGGTTTTCGTCTAGCTTTTTACTTATTCTTTCCAGGATAACTTTAGAAAATACTTTGTAGATATTTGACATCAAACTTATAGGTCTGTAGTTCCCGATATCTTCTTTTTGTCCTTTCTTAAATATAAGAATAATGTTTGATGTTTTCCACTGTGTAGGGATTAGACCAGTTATTAGTATTTCATTGAATATTGAAGTGAGTATTGGTAGTAGTTCTTCCAAGGTGCCTTTAAGAAGTTCGTTTGTAACTTTGTCTGGACCTGGAGCTTTTTCCATCTTCTGACTGTATATGGCTTTTTCTACTTCTCTGGAAAGTATTTTCGGTTCAGTTATAACGTTTTTCTGCTCTTTATTGACGTCTGTCCTCGGATCGTGTTTTTGTTTGTTGTCTGGGCTTGAATAGAGGTCCTGATAAAATTTTGTGGCTATTTCATTAATGTTTTTTCTATTTGAAGAAGTAGTCCCCTTTTTGTTTAGTTTTTGTATCCATTCTTTATTTGATTCTTTCAATTCTTTAAGCGCTTTTTTAACTCCTCCTGTTTTCACTATATGCTTTTCTAATGTTTGCAGCCTCTTGATCTTCCTATCTTTTCTGATGTTCTCTCTGATTTCCTTACTTAGTTTCGTTATAGTTCTTATGTTATCTTTTTTAGGATGTTTTGAAAGTAGATTCCGTCTTTCTTCTATAAGTTGCAGCGTTGTATTACTTAGTTTGTACTTGTCTCTACTGCTATTCTCTGTTTTTACTTTAGTTAGTAGATTTTCTAGCTTTCCATATTTCGTATGAACATCAATATTTCTCGTGGTTAATTCATCAGCTGATTCAATTAGAGATTGTTTTATTTTCTTTAGGGTTTCATCGCTGTGGTGATTTGTAGAGTATGAAGCGAATTTTTTCCTAGAATTCTTTAGTGGTTCTATTCTTATGTTGCTTCTTACCATACGATGATATGTATTGAAATTGAGTTTAGTTAAGACCGACGTATCCGTGAAGGCTTTTGGGTAGTTTGTTGTTATGTAGTCAATTTCGTTTTTGGTGTTGCCGTCAGGGGAGATCCATTTCCACTTCTTATTTTGGTTTTTCATATATAAACTGTTCAAGAGCGTTAGGTTGTGTTGTAATAAGAATTCAACCAAAAATTCACCATGTGGACTTCTTCTACCTTGGCCAAACTTTCCCAATACATATTCTTCCTTGCATTGCTTCGCCCCGACTTGAGCATTAAAGTCGCCCATTAGAATAATATGGTTGTTTTGATACCTTGTTAATGCTTGTGTAGTAGGTGTAAACAAATAATTTTATGTGTATAATAATGTACGATGATAAAACAGAACTAAATAGAACAGCAAAATAAAATAAAATAAGGTTATAAATTACTGGTAAGATTTTAAATGAGAGGAGGTTTTATGAAAATAATAAAAATAAGTTAATTATCAGCAGATAAAATAGAGATGAGTTATCTTTTGAAAATTGCACAAACATGTATGTACATACATATCTATATATTATATTCGAGCCCTGTACAGTGTACAGTACGCCCAACTTTTGAGAGGCTAACTTCACTTTGCCTTCGATGGAGCCCCGTACCTGAACTGGTCACATAGAGTTACAGTTAACCTAAAATCTAAATGCGTATTAAATCCTAAAAATCCAAGTTGAATCTAAACTCATCGCGTTAAAATATATTGCTTATACTTTTAACGCGCAATTTTATTATACCAATCTTGATTGTACGAATACATGTACGTTATCCTCGTGTCCAATAATTGTTTTTCATGGGTGCAATCAATTCTGATTGGTGTACGGTGATAGATGACCAAATATTGATACTGCTGAATTGCCAGGTGAAATGTTCTGGTATAAATATTTACAATACGAATAAAAAAAAACAAAAAATCCGGGAATTCAAATGATTTTCAAATTTCGCAAACGTTTTTTAAATGAACCGCGGTGGTGATTTAAATAACTTTTTACAAAACTACGAGAAATTAAAACTTTCCCATTTTCTACGAACCTTAACTCTCTTATTTGCACCACGAAAGCGAACAAACGAATTACTATAAAACATCTTGTCATTATAGAACTGTTTGAGGTAGGCAGTTTAATATGCTAGGTTTTTATATGCGTATCGTCGTCTTTTTTTTAATTTCTTCAACCATACGACAACTGTGGTATTTTTTTCAGAAGCAATAAAATTATTTCAACAGAAATTCCAGGATTTTCAGGGAAGTCGTTCTTCATCTACCAAAATTTTGATATGTGCTTTCCTCTTCAAGAAACATGAGGGTTGCACCACTCACTTTGCGATCTTATTACAATCTTACGAGTTTTTTCACACTTTTTCATGTGAACATCGCACAAGAGTCTATTTATTCCGTCTAGAGCCAGTGAGACAATTATACCACCAATTGGGGTATGTTTCGATGTTAGAGGCAGCGGGAGGGGAAGAATATGTGAAAGTGGAAGATGGAGAAGAAAAGTATCTTACCTACCACCAAACACGATTAAAGCCATCTGGGATCGCACGTCGGGATTTGAACCCGCGAACTTCGGATTGCCAGTCGAGAGCCTTACCTTTCAACCACGGAGACCGTCTAATTACTGATGAAAACATAATATCATGCGTTGTTTTCTTGGTATTCATAATCATATCAATGAAGATGCTTTATCAAGTAACCCAAGCAAACCTTTAGCTATAAGATAATAATAATCTGTACATTTGACATTATTGGTAAGTTCAGCATTGACTCAATTTATTTTTTTACAATGTGATGAAAAAGTAAACATATGTTCGAATATATCTAAATTATGTCTTAACTTCTACTCCTATAACAGCTGCCTCATATATTTTTTTCAAGAAGGTACTTATCTTCAAATCCCTGGTGTCGTTGTGTTTGCTTTATTTAATATTCAAAGCCATCCATACTGAACTTTATCGAAAATAACAACAAGCAGCAAAATTTACGTGACATCTATCTCCATGAATTTGAATGAGCATGTGATACGTGTGATGTATGATTAAAAGACGATTAAAGAAAGATTCATTAACACATTTTCTGTTATTATTAAAGTTATTTTTTTATATGGTAATACCACAAATTATTTTCAAATAAAACTTTATTCACATTTTGTGTACCCAATTTTCAATATTGTTTTAGTTTTCTTTCGTCGAATGTGTTATATTTGGTTCTGCTGAAGAAGCACAAAAATTCAAACACAAATAAGCACCGTTACACCAATCTAAATCCACAAATATTTTATTATAATCTAATATGTTATACATAATGCAAATAAATAAACATTAAACATATCTATATAAACCTACTGCGAAACATGACGTTATGATCTAGATACTAAAATCATCATCTACGAAGATGCCTAGTTGTGGTCACAGTGACCGTTGAAGTTTTCGGTGGTCTTCGATTAGATGAAATGTTAAATAAATAATTAAAATTCCTTAAGTAGTTAACAAACAACGTGAATGTTTAATATTTATTCAAAAATGGTTTCAAATGGTCGTCTATAATAATTTGCAAAGAAGCACATCTTTACCTATAATTTTTCAAGGCAACTCCTATTTGTAGAGCTTCAACTGCATTTATTATAAATCGGCTAATTACATGTAAAATAAACGTAGAACGTTTTTAGACTATCTTGTTCACACATGGAAAATGTTTTGCGTTTTCTAACCTTTCATCAATGACTTTGAAATTTTCTTTGAGAAATTGGGATAATTGGCTTTTGTTTTCTTCATAAAATTGATAATTTAATATCCCATGCGTGGTCACTTTTTTGTGATAGAAAGGTTTTTGCTCGAAGGTAAGTTACTCTGGGACGAAGGTAGGTTGTACTGTCAAACTGTGAAAAATTAAGTGATTGCAGTAGGTACTTCAAGTACTACTGATATTGCTGCTGGATGATGTTTGAAAATTAATGCTTCATTGTTATATTGCTGATCATCGTCATGAAGTCATCGTTAAGTAGTTATCCTAGTGTTATTTTTTACAATTTTGTTAGTTGATATTGTTTTGAAGAAAATTTGCACAATTGTCGCAGAATCTCCTTTCTTTTAACCAATCGACATTTTTTATCCCTTTTATTTTCACGGCTTTATGGATCCCGGACCTTTTTATAAAGATTTTTGTTGGCCGGCGCCATTCTATCGGCTTTTTTGATAACCTTCATCGATATTGGCTGAAATTGTAATAGATTTGTCCCCTCTCCTAGTGTCCTATCTCCGTTTCTTACTAGGCTCAGTGAACTGTTGATTTTTCTTTTTCAGATGAAAAAGAAAAAATAACATAATACAGGGTGTACCAGCAACTATTGGTAAATGTCATTGTTAGATATTATATTTTTTTGTTTCACTGAAGAAACTCTTTTTTAGATAAATGAAACAATACGTTTGCGTATACGTTTGCCCTGAGGAAGGAATGGTCGTTCCGAAACCGGTCGGCTTTAAACAAATATACAAGTGGTTCAAACAAAGTAACATTGTTTCATTTATCTATAATGGATAACCACATAGTTATAGCTACATTCAAAAGTAAACTCTTTTTTTTTTAAATTTCTTCGATACTGAACAGCTCAAAGGATTAAAAAAAAACAGGTGTGCAGTTCACACGCAATAGAAGTGAAATCTTCAGAAAATTTGTGTCTTTTTTTGTTTCATTGAGTTTGAAATCACAATGGTACTATAGTAGTGTTTACTTCAAAAACTATACCAAAACATTATTGGAAAATGATGGCAACTACTACTCGTACATCACAATTAGTTACGAAGAAAGTCGCTATGTTTCTCGCAGAAAGCTTATGAACTTGATAAAATACAACTCCCATATGAGTAATTAAAACTGGTTTTAGATAATGTATAACTTTTATTACAGACGTAACACACAGTTTCTACTCTACCTATACAGGCACTCGGTAATAAAATACCATTTTAAAACACGGCCATCGAAACTTTTTGCACCAGCTACCGTGTTATTCAATAACTTGTTTATTTTTAATTTAACAAAGAAATCATTGATTCCGTCGTTCTTTTATACTCCGTTAAAAAGCAAAAGCTTACAGATTCTATTGAAGTCATTGTCGTCAGACGTTCGAGTTATCTCGAAGCAGTTAAGACTTTTTTCTGTATATTTTCTTGAAAGACTGTTCGTATTCCTGTGAAGGGTTTGGCGCTAACAGTCAGATTAAAGAAGATAAAATTTGCTTTGTCTCTTAGCTTCACATTGACAAAACAAATAACTGAGATACAGAAAGTAATGTTAAATAACAATAAAACAAACATCATAAGAAGATAACATTGTTATTGAAACATGTCGATATTGTTTATTAAAAAAGTGGTTTATACAAAGTTATATGTTATTAATTAAATAATAAATAATGCCACAAAGTTATTTTGCTAAGATTGAAGAAGTAAAACAAACATCGTTTATTAAAATTTAATTTAATGATGTTGTTATCAAGTTCTGCAAGTATTTTAGTATTTATTTTTGTTACAGCTCTTTCGGCTAAGAAGTCCATTTTCAAACTGTGGTTAATTAAAATTGACATTTAAAATCTTAAATAAGTTATTTCAAAGTGGTTTAATCAAAGTTTTAAAATGGCCTTGTACCTAAGCCAAAACAACTGTAACCAAAATAATTACATAATAGTAGCAGCACTTGACAATAACATTATTAAATTTAATATAAATTAAAATTTTAAAAATTTAATGGTGTTCTACGAATTAATCACAAAAACAATTAATACTTTTATTAATAACATTTGATATTAAAATCAAGACTTGTGGGGTCCTCAAGCCTCTACACTTTTCCTTTTTTCATTATATTCACTTCTTTATCTTTATTTTTACCTTTCAGTGGCTTTAAAATTGGCATAAAACCATGATTTTTTTACCAAAGCTTACGACGCAGCATATATATTAATGTCAGCGTATTTAAAATATTATTTTTGTCTTAATATTTTATTTTTGTGAATGTTTTGCAAAAAATAAAATTATATGTTAAATTTTATATTGAAAAACTCTCTTTTTATTACTTTTGAAGGTTATTGCCATCAATGTAATATATCATTGAAGAAGAAGATTAATAATCTAAACGAAAATATGAAAGAGAACAAGACACAAAAAAATAAAAATATAATGGTTGCAATTAGAATATATTTGGTCTGGTAGAACACTTGTTTTCAATGAAAAAGGTAGCCAATAATACGGAAAAAAATCATTCAAAACTAATTCTAAATTTGGAATATGAAATTTGACGTTCAAATAAGAGGTGGCAGTGTCCGAATTTGTAAGGCGTTTTCCCGGTAAGACGAGAGGCTGTAAGTTAGAGTCCCAGTTGCGATCATAATTTTTTTATTTTTCTGTATTTTGTTCTCTTCCATATTTTCGTTTAGATTATTAGTGTTTTCTTCATCTTCAATGAAAAATTAAATGAGTTTTTTACTCATTGAAGGCATTGTTATGAATAATACAGTAACAGATTCAGTGTTCTAAATTTGAGTAAACATAAACGATACACTAAATGGGTAACTAGGCAAAAAAAAAAAAAACAACGGTTCTTGTAGAATTGAAAACGGGGATTGACGTGAAATAAAATAAAAAGTATTGAACCATTTCCAAAGGCAACAGCTGCTCTTGTCAATTTGGGTTCAACATTTGAAAAATAATGGCTAGAGGGTTTTTCTGCTTTTGCGCATCGAAAATTTTAACTATTTCTGTATTATATATGCACTCGAATTCTATGACAGTTGATTTTCCGATAGTTGCCCCCCTAGCATACTCATTTAAATATTATGCAGTCGATTTAGGAAAATACGGTAGGTATTTTACCAACAGAAAATACAACTAAGGTTCCCTGAAGAGGATGTAATGCTGAATTACAAAAGTATAAAAAAATTATTTTCATTTAAATGTATTAACACTAGAAGCGCGGAACATCCTGGCACTCCTTGAAGCGCGTATAGGTCAATTATGGCTATTTTAGTTTTGCTACAGTAATGTGAAGATATAATATAGTCAAATAAAACTCGAAATTATTTTATTTCTTGTTCCTACAATACTTGTTCCGTTTGATTTCATGGTTTCAGCATTTATCATTTGACTTGACGTCGTTCTTGCCTAGGTACGGAAATGCGTTTACTGTATATTTGTCAGGTACTTTGATTAACTTAGATTAAGTTAAACTCTGTCATCCATGACTGGGAATTGAAAATTGACCCAACCGTACTTAGAGGTGAGTTTGGATAAAAAAAATGTACATTGCATTTACGTGGTTCAAATCTCGTATTAATAATAATCATCATATTTCATGAAAAGTCTTAAAAAATTACGATTATACGCATACATCCTATATAAAAAATTAATAAATAAATTTACTCCCTTTGTTGTTTTTAAGTTAAAATATTTATACTTGGTTCTTATTTTAATTGTTATATCTCTTTAATTCTTTGATTATTTCAAATATATTTTTAATTATATCATATGTAAAAGCTCTATCTAATTGGGCGTGTAAAAATAAATATATAAATAATACAATATTGACTAGAGCAGGAAGAACATCGAAATGGGTCAAATTTGGGACGCCCGCGCTTCTAGTGTTGGCTAAAATTAATTACTTGTCTATACTTGTAACTGTATAGGTAAACTAAAAAAACGACACTGTAAATAAATTCCTTCGATATCCATTATCCATACCAACTTATGATTATTTTTTAAGTCGATTTTAGATTTGAAGTTGGTATATAATGTAAAACTAATTATAATCAATTTATATTATAAAAGAAAGTCCAAAAAAGGTGCTTAGGCAAAAACCCGGTACGATCAAGGGAGTTATATGGCGTAGTTGATCTCTGACCCTCCTCCAGGATGACGGTTCCCTTTTTTACCTAAAGAGCGTGCTTTTGAAGATATAAGGGCTGGAAGTTTCGCCCTCTTGAAATTTTTAGAACAGTCTTCCTGAAAGTTCTAAAAGGTTCGATAGAGCTCTAGAAAGTTCTGGAAAGGGTGGTGAACTATGTCGTGGAATGGTCGGGAATAGGGAATCGGGAACAACATTGTGGAACATTCTAGAACACTCTCGAATGTTATCCTTAGCGAAGCCGGGTAACCCAGCTAGATGGTTAATAATATCGGGAGGTCAACTATCGGAAGATCAACTGTCGGATCACCATGGAATCTAAATTACATTAAAATCAAAATAACACATTGATTTCATCACATTTTCATAAGCTTGTTTTCCCTAAAATCTCTATTTTTTTAGGCCTAAGAACGAGGGATAAGAAATGGAAAAGGCAAGATTAGAGAACATCTGACAAGTAAAATCTGGTCACCAAACACGGCTAAAGCCATTTGAAGCAACGTCACATCTGTGAATGATGATTGTCTTGCACAAGAGCGATATTGAGATCATCTATTTACCACTCTGGTTATGTAGTGTTTAACTCATTTCTTTTCTTTATAAGTTCACCAGAATATCGCCTTGCACCGCAGTGGGAGGGATGGATTCGTACGTCCGTCACTCCTGGACACACTGACACCCAGATTCCTATCCACCCCTCATACCATTTTCATTCCCAGAACTCACTCTCCCTCCTTTACTAAAAAAGACCCTCCACACAGCATTCCAAAAGATGAAATAGGCCCTGATGGAAATTATTTTTATCACGGCCTTCCGTGTGGAGCTTATGTAAATAATAATGTTTTAATAAAAATTTCATTTAAATTCTAAATATTCGCCAAAGTATTGTTTCCGTGGATAAGTTAAACTCTCCTGTATAATCAATGAATAATAAATATGTTGAAAATTGATTCCAATTATATCAATATTTAATATTTCCGTAATGCTTTCCAATGAAGTTCTCGCACGACTTCATAACAAGGACAACCAAAATCGGCTTTTGAAGACTGACACCCTCACCACAACTGCCCTCAACCGGGCGCAAATCCTGCGATCGTTTATTTGCCCACAAACAAGAATTTAAGAGATTATCTCCACAGAGCGGCTGCCCCAAAAAGCTCAAGTAAGGTTCCGCGCGATAAGAGCTTTTGGAAATTCCAATCTAGATATGAATTCATTGTCGATGGTTCATCCCTTCCAAAAATATCACTCTGTTTGAAATTTAATAGCTTACTGGCACCACTGATGAGAAAATGAATTTTTTTTTTGTATTTCTTCAGCATTAACTATGTAACAATTACTAGAAATTTTATTTTCAAGAGTTTTAATTTTCAATGTACATTTGTTACATTATATTTTTAATTTTCTGCTACCGGTTTCGACACATCTACGTCATTTACTTAAACGCAAAGTAACAAATGTGCATTGAAATTAATTGTCTTCAAAACAAAAAAATTTAAGATGGTAAAAAAAATAGAAGTGTTTTGTGGAAGTGTCTTTGTTAAAGCTTAATTTTTCCTTACATTCATACAAAACATTTCCAAATCCCGAAATTCTGTCTTAACCCATGAGAAGGTGTGCTGTGAGCATTTTGCTCACGTTTTTTGCTAGCGATACCAAAGCGCTTCAAGGGTCGTTTCCATAATTTGAAGCTCGTCTCCCGCCAATATTCGTAATTTTATAAGCAGCATAACCCCCTAAAAAGAGTGTACTATGTAGAGTCAATTACTCTGCTCAGAGTGCGTGACATGAATGTGTCCATACATATTATGAAAGGCACGTTCGTCAAGATCTCACGCCGTTTTGCAAGCTAAATAGGTTTTCTTTTGTTTACATCAACAATTCATTTGATATTAGACACCTGACATAATGCTCACTGCGACCAATATTTTTCGAATATCGGATTTGATTTACTTGAAAACGAAAGCTCAAATGATGCATAATTATACCACAAATTCGACTCCAATTTATTGTGAAGTAGATTAACCATTTTCCGATTGTCCTACTAGTTTTCAGACACTGTATGGTACATTTAGGTAATAATATCTGTATTTTGGATTAGAAATAACGTGATGATTTTGCTCGCGCTCGCTTCTTCGTGTATTTTTTAAGCCGCATCTGGTCACCGGTCACTGATAAAATCTGGGACTTAGAGTTAGAAAGGTCTTATGTGATTTCTGAGCGTTGACACCTTCAGCATAGCTTTGTTGAAAGGTATATTCACAAACCGTAAAACGTTGCTAACTTGATTAAGCCATGTTTGGTGACCAGTTTTGATAATCTAGGTGACTTCCCAACCTTACCCTGCCTCATCTGCTCTTATTCTCCCCTTCATTGGCTTTAAAGACACTGTATCAGTTTTCTCTTCGGTGTGGACCATACTACTAGGGATTGTCCGTTCAGTGCGATCGAGGCTCACGGCAGATTAAATACAAGCATAATTTTATATGAAAACACTTCATGACTCAACTTCGATGATAAGTGCTCCATTTTTGGAAAGGGTTTTTGCCTAATCCAATTTTGATTGAATCAAGAAATTCTATTACGAAGTTTGGTTTGTTTACTCGTTGAACGACGAGAGCTTTTCGGTGGAATTAATTTTAAACTCACGTGGAAATAAATTAAATTGAATAGATCTGAAATTTCCAATTCAACTTTCTATTACCTAATCGAATGCACATTCACGCAATTTATTTAAAAAATATATTTTTACAAAATCTCAATTATTTAACTCGTAATATCAATAAATAACATTCACACAATACATTTTACTCTACACGGACTAGATGGATCCCTTTTTCCTTCTTTTTACAGTAGCACCACACAGGAGGCTCTGAAGAAAGAAATTTCCCTTAGGCCTGACTTCTGGAGGAAAGCGGGGAAGGTGGAAGGTGAACGCAGGAAGGGAATGGACATGTGGGGAGAAAAAAAAATATTTGTTTGAATGGAATAGCAACGCATGCCGGGTACCAGCTAGCATTGTATAAATATTTTTACTTATATAACAAACAATGAAAGACACTATATGTATGTGTGTTTGATGTGATGTTCCATTATGCACTTATCCGTGTTTGAGGCATACCACACGAAAATAATATTTTAGCTAGTAAAAGTTTGACAAGATAAATACGAAATCTAAAACTAACATTATTCATGTGTTGAGAACCACTGAATTTATACTTTATTTTTATTATTAGTTTTATCTTTTTATTAGTGTAGGTACATTGCTTTTATATAATTTTTTTTTTTTTTCAAAATTGGAGATGTTGTCCGGGTGGTCTTTTATAGGAAAGGAAGGAAAGAATTCTGGAATGAAAAAAGGTATTACGGGTGGATAGGAATTCGGGGTTCAGTGGGTCTGATGGACGTATGAATCCATCCCCTCACTGCGGTGCAAGGCGATGGGTCGGGAAAGACCTACTTGAAATGCCAAATGTGTCTCCCCCGATCCGGCCCACCACGCACTAAATGGGTAGACGTATCCGCCGTCAAGACCCAGACAAACCCATAAACCCAGGCACCCCTGCAGTCACCAAACGTAGTGCACCATTGGGATGACCTATGGCAGGCTTTAACTTGTAAATCATTTGTTATTTTATAATCACCAATAATTTTTAAAAAATCAATAAAAACTTACATACATACATACATACATCTTCTTCCCCTTGTCCCAATTGGACAATAAAAACTTGGTTCATTTATTACATGTGTTTTACCATAATATAATATAAGTTCTATTTTCCAAACAAATTAAATTAAATTTAAAAATAACATGCTTCAACTGTGTAAGTATGGTCTGATACTAAAACATATATTTTAATACCAAAACAGTAATACCATTTTTCTTTCGCAATTTTTGCCAGCGCGCCCCAGATTTATCGCGTTCTTCAATCATTATAATTCAAGAAAAATGCATCATTGAATTATTTTTATCTGCCATTCCTGATGCTTCGTTGCCGAGACTTATTTATGTAGGTATATCTTTATGGTTAATATTGCGAAAGCAATTTAGTCCTACTTGGTGGGCAGAAAAGTAATTTCCCCAAAAATTACTTTGCAAAAACTAATTAAAATATTAAACGATATGGAAATTATATTACGATATGAAAATTTTTGCGATCTCCCAACAATACGAAGAAGTACAATTTGAAAACTAAAACGCTGGTGTAGAGTTGGCGAGCTTAATAATAAGGTAGACGAAGATGCACATATAATGCTTATTCTTCTCCTTTATTTTATGGTGGAGGAGATTTGTCAGAGGTTTTTTTTATGTGGAAGTTCAATTAAGTGTAATACAATTCAAACTCCAAAGTCTCATTTTCAAAATTGAAACTGTTTTCCAGACAAGCGATAAAGCACCTAAGTATACATATTTTACAAACGATAAAGTAGGTCCTACTAAACAAGGTTAGCTCATCGAGGGGGTAGGTCCGTGATTGGCTAAAAATTCCTGACGTAGCTTGCAGCCATGTTCCACTGAGACATTTGAATAACCTGAAATACAAGTGGCAGTGTTTTACTTCAAACTACGTCACGAATTCGAAATTTTGAAAGCAGTTCAAAGATTTTTTTTTTAAAAGAACTGTATGAGCTTACCTTGTTAAACGCAATTTTTACGAACCTTGCATACCAAAGTTATTTTATTAATTTTATTATTATAATAAATAAATATTTATTTGATTTGTTTTATGCACATTTTTTGTTTAATTAAAAATATTCATACAAATCTAACAAAAAATGTGATAAATTATTAATGAGTCTTGTATGAGTATTTTTATGATGACCTTGGAAAGATGTCGTAATTTTTCATGTCTTCTGATATTCGAAAGAGTTTTTGTTTTATTTTGAAAGGCAATAATATTCTGCTTAACAAATCAACTTATTTCCATATTTTTTCACGGGTCTGCGCTAGTATTTATTGTGATTTTATTTACTACTAGCTGGGTTACCCGGCTTCGCTCAGGACAAAAAGATAGTGTTCTGGAATGTTGCACAATATTGTTCCTGATTCCCTATTCCTGATTATTTTACGACATACTCCGCCACTCCTTCCACAACTTTCTTCAGCTCTATGGAACCTTCTAGAACTTTCCGGAAGACTGTTCTAGAAATTTCAAGAGGGCGAAACTTTCAGCCCTTATATCTTTAAAAGCACGCCCTTTAGGTAAAAACGGATACCCTTATTCCCTAGGGGGGATAGAGATCTACCACACCATATAACTCCCTTGATTGAACCGGGACTCGTTTCTGAGTTTTTGCGAGCTGCACGTTTTTTTGGACTTTCTTTTATAATATATGCCATATTCAAATAAATAAAATGTTACTCCTTACATGTCCTTTCCCGTGCGTTCCCCTCCAGCGTTCCACTTCCACCTTCCCCACCACCGCTCTCCCGCTCCCCCGTCCCGCCAACCCCCCTGGCACTGCATTTCTTGACTCCTCTCCCGCCCGGCCCGTAGCCGAAACTTTTTTCTAATACTAACAATTTTAAACTCGTGATATCTTTCTAATTAAATATTCGAATTGAAAAATTCAAATAGTTAAATAAAGGTATTGAAGCTGTCTTGAATAGGAAGTAATTTATTTTGATAAGGATTAAAACCAAGATACAAATAAAGTGCCTTTTCAAGCGGCGACATTTAAATTAAATTTTTAAAATAAAAGAATACTTATTGTGGCATAACCATAATAGTAAGACATATGCTGTCGTGACTTTTTTTGTAAATAATGATGTGTTCTATAAAGTCGTTGTACATTATTTTATTCTATCATCAATAGTTTTCGCAGCGCACCCGATTTAAAAAATATTTTAGGTAATTTTTTACACCCTGGGTTACATTATTGAAGTTTTAGTAAGGATGCCTATTTTTAAAAAAAATATAATATAGCCTATGTCACCCAGGGATAGTGTAGCTTCCCAAGAGTGAAAGAATTTTTCAAATCGGTTCAGTAGTTTCGGAGCCTATTCGATGCAAACAAACACACATACAAACAAACAAACAAATATTACCTCTTTATATAGTGTATATGTATAGTAGATATAGTAGATAATATTCATTTTTATGTGCCCAAATGTGAAAATATCTCAAAAGAAGCAAAATTCATAAAACCAATTAATGCTAATTTGATGTGATTATTCAGTATTATAACTACTCGAGTAATTAGTGAATTAAGCACATGTTTGCGTGCCTGAACCAACGGCTCTTTCAATTATGTATTTTATGAAACACGTTGCTATTAACGTGATGGTTTTGTGTACTTGATGATTTATAAATGGGTATAATTTTATAACTGAATTTTTTCAACGCTGTATTAAATACATTAACATCTCGTAACAAAGGCTCTCGTGAATATATGAAATACCGTTAATTTTCTGGTGGCGCACAGCCAGGCTGTTCGTATCTCATTTAATCTCTAATTTTATAGCTACACAATTTTCATTCAGATTGTATTCGGTATCACCTGGTTCTGTCTTTATACTAGAGGCTTTATTGATTGGCACATATTTGATGAGACATACCACATACCAGAAATCAGTATTACATGCCATTATACCGCTAATGATCTACATATCTTAATAATAATAATAATATGCTTTGAAGCCAGCAATGTACACTTAGACCTTAGACAATGCGACAGTCCATCAACAGACATACCTACCTATTCTAGGGAGAAATGCATTAGGGTTTCTCATTTATATTAATATCTTTCCTGTCGGAGGTTCGCGATCATGAGGGAAATCTGCACTGTTTAATGTGTAGGTACTTCTGTGTACGCTGCGGCCTTTTTTCACATTAGCTCCTTGCAAAATCAGGGCCTTAGTTGCCTAGTTGCCCATAAAATATCTTTAATTTCTTTTATCCTACTGTTTTCAACAACCTTTAAAGAAGATGCTAAGCTAGCGGTTCATAATGGAGAGATGATGCCAAATCTGATGCAAAATAGGCCTAATTTTGGAGGTGGTGATGGATGTCACGGCTCCGGGAACCATTTTTTTGATAACCAACACCCCTGCTACAGGTCATTCGTATAGCAAGTGATTCGGTATATTTGGTGACTTAGCAGGTGAGGATTGTCTAGGTCTTGGCGTGCGTAACACGCGTTTGCCCACATAAAACGTGGCGGGCCGGATTGTGAGAGACTGGTTGAGGGAGACCTTTTGAACTTTTCAGCAGAACTCTCACAGCAGTAGAAGGGATAGATTCAAACATCCGTCACTCCTGGATACACTGACCCCCTTTTTCCTACCCACCCCTTATACCATATTCCTTACCAGAACTTCTCCTCTCGTTCTTGTCCATAAGAAAACCCTCCATACGTCATCCCCAAAGATGACATAGGCCCTCTGAGATTTTTTTTCCTTAGGCCTCCGATTCAATAAAATAAATTTTAAAAAAAAAAAACAGAAAGGCCTCGTTAGAACCTCGCATGGACGTATTGCATAATATACGGAGATTCATATATTAAAATGAATATTGTAAAGCTGATAGAAGCCTAATGACCAAAAAATGAGTCGTGTGGCGGATGGTTTTCTATTATTTCATGTGCGGGGAAAAGTCATTATTATTATATAGTTTTTATTTGCTTTATAGCCCATTCATTCAAGAGCATTTATCTTTCTGTATACGAGCGTATGGAAAGAATAAAGCTCTTCACTTTATGGCATTGCAACGTTTCTTGTTTCCATTGCACGCTGGAGGAAAGACTTAACTGTTTTACCAATGAGCGTAAAAATCCTCAGTCATGAAGTCAATTTAGTACCGGGAGAAAAGTTTCGAAGTGCTCCAACAATACAAGGCAATAAAACATAGCGACATTCATTGCTAGTCTCGCAGGACGATCCGATCCTCGGACTTAACCATACTAATACCAGAGCATCAGGAAACCAAGGGTAGATACATAAATCCTTAGTGAAATATCGGATGTTATACATTCCCAGTTGATGCGGGCATTATTATTTATGGAGCTCGTGGCTCCATCGTGGTCGATAGGAGATATCGAAGTTTAAATGGAGTTAGTATTTGACAAAACTATCAACTTACATAGGTAAGTGGATATGTGACCCTAACATAAACTTTGGATAGCGAGCTTTGTTTTTATTTGTACGCATATTTGTGTAAGTGCTCGTATCTGCAATTCTGAATATTAACGTTTTGGCATTTTAGGCACTTACTTCGAATTTTTCTTTTCATTTGCTCCACGCAGGAGGCGCTGAGGAAAATAATTTCCCTAAGGGCCTACGTCATCTTAGGGGATGCTGTGTGCAGAGTTTTTTAACGAAAGGAAGGAGAGGAAGTGTTGGAAGAAAATAGGTATGAGGGACGTATAGGAATCTGGGGGTCAGAATGTACAGGAGTGTCAAACGTATGATTCCATCCCCCCAACAATGGTGCAAGGCGATGGTTCGAGATATTTCGGCTGGAGAGGATAAAAGACAAATTCGTGACACTGTTTCAATATAATCAAATTGTAATTGAAATAAATCTTTGTGTGTTATGATCTCATATGTGATTCCCTGTTCAAAATCCGCAATCTTATTTGTTTACGCCCTGACATCTTTTCAAATTTTGCTGCAAATAACGGATCCCAAATTTTTTTTTTTACCTAGTACGCGCAAAGCTAGAACGCTAAAAGCATTTTGATGCCATTGGAGGGAATCCGAATATGTAGCTAGTAAATGCATTGCATTTTTTGCGAGGACCATACTGCAGGTCCATTACAAATGCGTTTTATAGTCTAGCTTGTGTTGAAGGCTTTTGTAGTGCTTTATTTCCACTCATATCGTATCCTTTTATTCCACTCATCGTTAATTTTTATTCACGAAACCAATGTTAAGCTGTTGAATTATATTCATCTATCAGCATATATGCTTTGTATGCTCCGTTTGTAACATCGAAACATAAAAATGACCATAAGAGTAAAAATTTCTGAACTATTGACTATCTTTGTAGTTTGGATGATTTTCACTGATTTTTGTCTGTGAAATAATTTTCCAGAATATAATAATTGTAATTGAGTAATAGCTGCCGAAATTCCAATAAGCATTATACCTCGGACTCTTTTTGCGAGACGTAATTTAAAGTTATTTCTGTAAATTGAACAAAATTGTTCACAAATACATTTTCACCATTGATAAATATTTTTATTTTAAATATTCATATCTGTCAGTTAATATAAACAGGCTTCTTATGCACAAATTAATTTATTTCCGCACTGAAATTTCTCTGAACTTTAATATGTTCACAGATATGGCTTTAATTCTTCTGTAACTAAAATAATTCAATACCTCGGTAAGAAAATGAAACAGGGTACCAAAAAAATTCACCCTTTCACATACCCTCACGGTCATTAAAGAATTAAAAATATTTTGATAAAGGGGTGAAAATATTGGACTGTAAGTAGAATTAAGAAGACATTAAATGTCATTACGTCATTGGTTGACGGTCAAAAGCGGGTTTTTTACCCTCCACTGCGGATTAAAAGACCTAATATTACAAAACATCCACCGTGTTGTCACTTCGGCCTGGTCTACTTATTATTACCACAAAACGAGGCAGGTAACTTTCATTAGACAATTAATATAAACCAAGACTTCACATGTACATACAATCACCGAACAGATAAATTAATAACAATTTTTTCTGATGTCATCAACTCAAAATTTTATTTATTTTTGTTTTATTACATTTAAAATCCATTCACTTCATGTGGTTCAACATACTAAGGTACAATTGTACATATTTGACTTCTTATACTTATTACTTAATCTTAACACTTTCTTTGAGTTTTATTAATTAATTAAGTTCATCGGGAACTAAGCTATATATTTGGACTCTTCTATAATTCTATACCGTTAACAATTCCGTGTTTTGGTTGTGTTTTTTTAAATTTTATCTTAATGTTGTATTTTTTTTCTTATATTGTGTTTATTATTTATTGTATTATAGTTTGTCTCTGAAGTAAGAAGTTCATAGTAAATTATTATAAACTTTGCAGATAAAATTAAAACGTCATGGAAAATCTTACTATTTTCTTGAGCATTTTCAATATAAAATTTGTCTTATTGCTCTATTCTAGATTATGTGGAGTTTTTTAAGCTCCCTACAACGCTACTAAGATACAGAATGTTAGTGGAGTAGTCCAAATATGGTGCAACAATTTACCGTTTATAAATAAGTGAACTTGTAATCTTTCCTAATTCTTCGAAGAAAAGTCACCTTCTTACACTTCTTACCATAATATTTCAACCCCGCATATACCAGCCATGTTAACGAAATTGTTTAAAATTCGAGAAAGATTTTCGTTATTTGTAAATGTTTGATCGATTTTCCCAAATAAAACGAAAAAAATACCTTTCTTCGGACATAACGTTCTGACAAGCTCAAAGCTTTGGTGTAGTACCTACACAATCTATTCATCCTACACACTTGGCAGCAATGTTCAGTGTCATAATTTTATTATGAGCACTTTATATCATATTACAGGTAGATTTATGAATTTAAGTCCACACCACTTTTATTATATAATGCCGAACGTTCTGGTTTCATAATATACGGTGTTCAACTTGTTCCTACGTACACTGAACATCAATCGATGTCAACAGAATGAAGTTAATTTTTTATTCATAGTTTTTCATAAATAAGCACTTCCGAATTATTGATATTTCGTCGCCGAGTCGAGAATCGTAGGCTTTCCCGTTTTCGTCAATAACTCGTTAATATTTCATAACATTATGTTCAGTGCTCGCTGATCTATGTGTGCGCGGGTACTTGTAGGTACTTTTGAAAAATTGAGCACCTATTTAGTAACGAAAAATGATTTTATACAAGCTTTATGACAATTCGTCATTACTTTTACAACCAAGCTGTTAATATGTATTTCACCTCCTTTACTTTTCTTCGTAAATCATCTAACAGTTTAAAAATTTTATGCTTTTTTATCTTATACTAGCTGACCCGGAGAATTTCGTACCGCCTCAGAATCAATAACTGTTGTGTTAACTAATTAGCTTAAATTCAAATTCAGTTTTTTTTAAAGTTAAAAATTACACAACGAAGCAAATATCGATGCGTAACTGTCATAGTTTTGTTTTTGTCAGTATCAGAGATGGCGTTGTATTCAGATTTATAATTTATGTGATTTTTTTACTTTTCAACTTACTTACGGGAATTGCGTTTCATTTTCTTCATAAGTGTTACAGAGATTTATTATAATTATTGTATTTTTCCATTGAAGGGGTGTAGACATACGTTCTCCGTTTGTCCCATTTTTAACTGTTGACATTGAGTGTGTAAGAAAGAGGGGTTGCATTATATGTTTAATAGGGTGTATCGATTTTTAACTTTTTTTTTGTTTTCAAATTCCAAGTTAAAAAAAAGTTGCTACTAGGCACCACATTTTATCACAAAAAATTTTGGATTTTAAAAAAAAATTTTAGGTCTCCCGCACAAGGCTTAAAGTTTAGAAAATTTACTAAAAAAGTCAATTTTTACAAAAATATTAAAAGAATCCAAAACACTTTTATTCTAAGCTGCAAGTTAAAATTCCTATAACAATAAGTACCAAAAACGTTAAAAAAATTATTTAAAAAATTTAGCACTTCATGTAGGTCTCCCGCATAAGGCCTAAAAGTCGTAAATTTCAGCCAACTTTTGAAATTTTGCAGTACTTTGATATTTGTATTGTTCATAGTTCAAACCTTAAATTTGACTAAAATCTGGTTGAGCTTGGTATTGTAATAAGTAAAATAGCGAGAACTTAAATGTCGTCACTGCTGAAAACCAAGAGGCAGTAATCGACAAATCAAAAGTAGTACGTGAAAGACTTAAGTCTGTAAAGAAGCAAGCTCAACACGAACCTCCGATCTGTTAGCCATTTACTTTGATGGTCGTAAAGACGAAACCATAACAAAAGAAATAGTAGCTGGTAAAAGCGTCAGAAAATCTATATCGGAAGAACACATCTCTATTGTTGAAGAACCTGGTTCCAAATATTTCGGTCATGTAACTCCCATAAATGGAACAGGAAAGGAAATCATCACTAGTTAAGTATTGTGAAGAAAAAACTGTCGACCTGAAAACACTTAAAGCTATCGGTTGTGATGGTACGGCAACAAACACAGGTACTTCAAAGGGAGTTATAACCTTATTTGAAAATAAAATAGAACAGCCACTGCAGGCAGTTGTGTGTCTACTACATTTGAAAGAATTACCATTGAGAAAAATTATGGTTGCTCTTGATGGACCAACTTCTGGACCGAACACATTTAGTGGGACTATTGGTAAACAACTTTTAAGCTGCCAAAATCTGGAAGTTGTAAATTTTGTTGCAATTGAAAGTGATATACCAAAGGTTGATCTTCAACAGTTGAGTATAGACCAACAGTATCTGTACGAAATATCCAAAGCTGTATCAAAAGGCACATGTACAAAAGAGTTGGCCAAACGAAACCCCGGCAACATCTCGCACACCAGGTGGCTTACTCTGGCAAATCGAGTCCTACGTTTGTATGTAGCCCCCGATGATCCGACCTTTCAGCTAAGAAAGCTTGCAGAGTTCATAATGAAGGTCTACATATCATCATGGTTCTCAATTAAGTGCAATCCCCAAATCCCGCAAGCTTCCGTTAATTTTTTTAAAGTGATTCTTTTCAGCATTTACTTGGGAGATGAGCTAAGAAAAGTCGTCCATGCAACGTTACAGAGAAATGCTTTCATGGCTCACCTAGAGCATGTTTTGATAGCTATGCTGTTCGATTAACGAAAACATATCAGAGGCTTGGCTTATAATAGAATCCAGAAAACTCGCTCAAACGAAAGGAAAGGGGTAAGGGTATTTAAACCCCCTCAGATCAATTTTGATGCCGAAGACTATGTAGATATGATTGACTGGCAATCCACTTCAGTAACCAAACCCCCTCTTGTTACTGATATGAGCTTAGAAGAGTTGGAGTCAATTGCGGAAACTGGCAAAAGTGGAAGGGTTGAATTTAGAATTCCTTCTCACACTCAAGCGGTGGACCGAATTGTCAAGGAAGTCACAGAAGCTTCGAAGCGAGTATGTGGGCTGATCGAAAGAAATGGTTTTATCCGTGCCAGACTGGTAGACCGTAATGAGCTACCTACGTTCGAGACCAAGAGCCAGTACAAAACCTCTGCAAAGGATTAGAATTTAAGTAAGTTTTTTTCGACTATTTTGTAGTTATAATGTTTCTAAATAACGTCTTCATCATACTGTCTTCCATATTAAATTGAAATTTCATTTGGGAACTGTAATAACATTTATAAAATTTTGTAAAAATCACTAGGCCTATGTAAATACTATACATAACTTTGATTTAAGGTTTCGAAGCCAAGATGAAAGGACGAATACTTAAACAAGTCAGTAAATTTTCAGTAGAACAAGAAAACTGCCACTCATGTCGTATGGAAAGTAATCAGCAACATTTTGTGCTTAGTATTATACTACATTTTATGACATGTTATAACCTTTTATACTTTTATAATAAAATACAGTAATAGCACATAACATTAGTTTCTTTCGACACCTTTCTCTTACAATTTACACCGTCCAACTATCTTTTTTCAGGTATAAAACATATTATATATAAAGTATATATTATGTGGTATATATTTTTACTATATGTATATATGAATTATGTTTATATAAATTGTCTCATTTTATGACTTCTGTAAGAAAAGTACAATTAATTCCGGTGGTTTAAACTTAAAAAAAAAACATGGTTCATATACACAAAATTACAAAATTTCATCAAAATTAACAAACTTTAGGGCTTGTGCGGGAGACCTTAAATTCATTTTTTATAAAAAAAAATTGTTTCTTATTTATTTTTATGCCCTAATATTACTGTTTTTTAACTTGGAATAAACACAAAAGTTACGATTTTATTTTTTTAAATTTTAAAAAAATTTGTTAGTTTTTGAAAAAAATTTTAACTTTAGGCCTTGTGCGGGAGACCTAAACATTTTTTTAAAAATCCAAAACTTTTTGTGGTAAGTTGTGGTACCTAGTAGCAACTTTTTTTCAACTTGAAATTTGAAAACAAAAAAAAAGTTTAAAATCGATACACCCTAATGTTTAATAACAATAACTCTTTCCTCTTTCAACTTTCCTGAATGTATCTCTGAATGACTCCTATTGTGGGGGCAGTATCTATGCACCTCACAGGAAATTGTGTTTCCCACACAAAATTCCCAAAGAGTTTTCCATTTTCTCTGCCGAATGCAAAGCTATCATAGAAGTTTTACGACTCGTCAAATCTCCCGACATTAGAAATTCCCTCATCCTTTCAGACTCACTAAGCTCACTACAAAAAATAAGCACATCCCCTCTCAATTCCAGTTGCGACTCTCTTACCTGCTCTATTATATCTTGCTGGCTCAAGTGTCAGTGGTCTTGAACTGGATCCCAGGACACTTTGGTATTGTTGGAAATGAAAAAGCTGATTATATTGCTAAGGAATCCATTGTCCATGGTCCATTAATTAGTATACCTATTCCTGTTATAGACTATTTCCCTATTTAAATAAAGTTAAAAATAAGTTACAACGCCAATGCTCCTCTGAATGGAAATCGTCATCTCTGATAAAAGATCACCAGTACTCATTAATTCAACCTTCTTTTCCTGTCAAGCCCTGGTTTCACAAATACACTTCCATGCCTTAAAAATACATCTCTTCCATAACTCGAATGCGTCTAGGTCATAATTGTTGTCTTAGCCATTTCTCCAGATTCCACATAGTTAATTCGCCTTATTGTGATTATGGTTCAGAGGACGCTTTAGACCATAATTTTTTTGAGTGTCCTATCAATGACCAATTTCCAAACTTCATACGTGAATTAATAAAACTTAAAATTGAATTCCCTACCAGTGTTCCCTGCCTTCTTAGTCTCAACTCTCCTTAAATTCGTTATTTGTTAGCAAAATTTATTTGTAAAAATGTCTTTAACATTTAAGCATCAATCAGATTTCTTTCTCTTCCATACGTATGCATTATTCTTGCAGTGTTATTATATAAAATCGTAGAGGTTCCTATTTTTTGGAACCTGTACATCTTCTTAATCTACAATTTTGTAATTACAATTAATTTCAACTATGTATAACCATGTGAATATTTGTATAACTTGTATAATCATACGAATATTTGTCTTGGACCATGTTCTATATTTGTTAATATAATATGTAAAAAAACATGCTCACATGTAAAAAAAAACTGATCTGAAAATGTAACTAATTTAAAAAAAACTGATATTGTAACTAATTAAACTAAAACCGAAAATGTAAATACTTTAAGAAATGGCCAAGATCACCCTTAATTGGTGAAAGCCAAATAAATAATTTAAAAAAAAATTAATAACAAATGCAAAACAATTAGCGCATTGACATTTGACGTTTTTGAATTTTTGGAATTCACGCACAGTTCAATATTATAGGTACTTATCACAAAATGCCCGCAGCTCTTTCAAATATGAGAATTCATTCCATATAAAATGTATGGGGAAAAGATTTTTCTTAATATCTATATTTTTCGTTGATTTTTGTGATGTTTTAATAGTTATTATCCTTTCCGGGGCGGAGACAAATCCAACAAATGAAAGATCATCAAAATCGGCCCGGCCGTTCTGGAATTATAAATAGTGTCACTAACCCGACTTTGTTTTATATATCTTATATAAGTAGTGAAATTTTGGAGACAAGTGTTAGTAGTTTATCTTTTAAATTGTAATTTTGGAGGTAGGTAGGTTGCTCGTTTATTGCTAATAGGTTTCTTTCTTATTGATTATCTTAACATAGGAATAAAAGTCTTTCTTATTTATTATCTTAACATAGCAATAAAAGTTTATTGCTAATAGGTTTCTTTCTTATTGATTATCTTAACATAGGAATAGAAGTCTTTCTTATTTATTATCTTAACATAGCAATAAAAGTTTATTGCTAATAGGTTTCTTTCTTACTGATTATCTTAACATAGGAATAAAAGTTTAGGTTTCTTTTTTATTGATTATCTTAACATAGGAATAAAAGTTTAGGTTTCTTTCTTATTGATTATCTTAACATAGGAATAAAAGTTTATTGCTAATAGGTTTCTTTCTTATTGATTATCTTAACATAGGAATAAAAGTTTAGGTTTCTTTCTTATTGATTATCTTAACATAGGAATAAAAGTTTATTGCTAATAGGTTTCTTTCTTTTTGATTATCTTAACATAGGAATAAAAGTTTAGGTTTCTTTCTTATTGATTATCTTACCATATGTAGGAAAAAAAGTCAAGGTTGAATTCAATTAAAGAAGATGTAGTTTTTTATATGAACATTATCAACTATGAGGTCACTGTAGGCCGCAAAAGGGTTAATTGATATTAAAAAAAAAAATTATTGTGATCAAAAATGGAACACTTTATTCGAGCCCAATTCAAAAAAGTTCTAATTTCTAGCTGTGTTCTATGCGTCGCGATGAGTTCAAACATTGGACCTTTGGAAAAAAACCTTTGTTTTAAATAAGGTATTATTTATGTGTATAAACTATACATGTTTTTTCTGCCATGCTAATTTGTATGCAATTACGGTTCGTATCTCCCCTGTGTTTATTTTTCTTAACGGTTTATCTGGGGGTTCTTGAAGTAAAAATTCATTTTCTAGCAGCGCGATTTTGATTTATTTATTTATTTATTTATTTATTATTTATTTATTTATTATTTAAACGCCCGTACATAGGGCTATTACATACATAATACAGGTGTATCGAACATTTACAAACATTACAAATATATATAGAATAACATACAGTACATACATACGATGTATATTAGTACAACAAATATTTATCATTTTACAAACATATCAGTTACATAAATAACTAGTTATTTTTGCTTTGATGCAAGATGATGAGGTTTTGAAAATATCGAAAAGGTCTGTATACGTATTGGCAGTTCGGTGAAAACGCACTAACGGTGAATGATAGGAATAGTTAGTGCTATGATTGTCACTGTGGAAAAGGTGGTGGAGTCGAGTTGATTTAACAGGGACACGAATATTTATAACACTTAACATTTGAGGGCAGTCTATGAGATTGTTCAGTAATTTAAAAAGTATAAGAATGTCATTAATAATACGCCGGGTAGAAAGTAGTGGTAGGTTCAGATCAGACATTAATGCATTGTAGCGTATTTCAATTACAGGCTGTCTCAATTTGAATTGAACGTATCGAAGAAATTTTCTTTGTGCTCTCTCCAAACGGTGTAAGTTACAGGTATAAATCGGTGACCATACAGGAGATGCATATTCCAGCTGCGATCTTACAAGAGAGCAGTAAAGTAGCTTAATTGACTCAATGTTTTGAAAAGTCCTTGTGTTACGTATTACAAAACCTAGAATTTGCATGGCAATTATTTTTATTTTTTATTTATTTTATTACATTAGTTACATTTATACAGCAAAATTACATTATAATAATATTTCAAATAACTGTTGATTTTAAAATGTGTACAAGAGTTATTATGTCTTGCACGTTATTAGTTCCTAGCTAGGCAGATTGCCTGTTCTAAGGAACCAATTGTGATAGAACATAATTATAAGTAAAATTACAATTCATTTGTAAAAATGTCCTAATCGGTATTTGGTAGAACAGCCACTATGCTGCTGTTAATTCCCATTTGGCGTAGGCATAATCTTTAATATCTTTGGAAGATCAATCTGGTAACAGTCAGAAATGGACAGTCCGACGTGCTGGCACGGCGCGGGTGTGAACTGTGCGACCTAAAGTTTCAATACTTCGTTTGTGTGAAAGCAGTATGAAACCATACATGGTTTTACTTCAATAAGCCCTGATTCCGCTTCTACCGTACAATAAGGAAGCGAAAAAATACATAAAGTAGCACTTAGATTTTTCACTAAATATTTAGCAAAGGTTAGGTACTTTTTGGTGGAGTCATAGAAATATAAAATGTTGTCTTAAATTAAATCTCGCAAATTCTACTCGTAAAATGCTCCCTTCATTATTTGACGCAATAAAACGAATCACCACCCCGGTCATTATTTTTTTGTTTGATTCAACTCATTATTTTTAAGGGTTCTTTAGATCAAAGTAGACTCTGATTAAACTTCGTTAATAAACTGAATTACTTTCGTTGTTCTCAAATTATTAAAAATTTATCAAACGCCCAAGTACACGTGTTTCGGTTTTTCATCACTTTTAAATCGTTTCGTCAGTATAACAAACCAACCAGCCGAATGACGTAAGTACTGTGAATAAGATAAGAATTTAATTTAGAACGCTCAAGTAGGGAAATTATTAATAAGTTGTATAGATTTACGTCAGATATGTTGTTCGTCATTTATATAAGCTCACGTGTTGTTTTTCGCAGGCATTGTTTTAAATTCAGTTAGTTTGCAACGTGGTTAGAAATAGAAAATTTCTATTCATTATTTACCCATTGTATATTTATTTTAATATCGATTCTTTGTATAAATTTTTACGAATGATGTTACATTTATGAAAAATTGAGACAATAGGGTAGAAATAACTGACCTCAATATCAAAAGCTATATATAGAAAATGTTGATTGTACCGTCAAAATTACCACTCTTTGCTTTGTTGTGCAATTTAATTGACCAATAAAATTACACGGCACAACAATGAGTTTCATCAACTCCTAAACAAATTGTTAAACACCACATAACCATATTGTCAAATGAAAATTATTTTTCACTCTTACAAAATGTACGGGGTTTTAAGAGAAGTTCCTACCTGACTGACTTGATTGAAACTGCATTTACCTTTTGTACTCCAAATAAGCACAGAAATTACTGGTTGAAGTAAGCATGTCTAAGAATATTTTCTACAGATCAGTTTATAGATACATATATTTTCAGCATAAAATACAGTTTGGTAAATTTTCGATACGAGTGTCCACGCTTATAACTAATAATTTTTAGAAAAAAACTTTAGATTTGCCTTAATTACTATAAAAGGAAACTTTTTGCATTTCGGGCGGCGGAAAATTATGCATTTTAATTTTCAATAGCGTAAAACCAAAATTCACTTCGCAAACCGATACTGCGACAATATGCAGCCATAGGTACATCACTGTTATGTTGGTATCCCTGATGCATTAACAAGAGCTAAATACGACCGTAGCCAACTTCGTGGGATACATGAGAGGTGCGTTATTATGAAAAACAGAATTAATATTACTCGGTAATGAGAAATATTTTTTATTTAAACAGTTGGATTTAGCTTTATTATCACGAAAAGCGAGTTTTTATGTCGCATGAGGCAATAAAACATACAAAAAATATGTATTTAACATTTTAATTTTGAAAAATTAAATTCGCTTACGCGGTAACGCCATTTTATATTAACCGTTTTTATTTCACAGACAATCAATCATAATTACATAAACCTGCTAGACAAACCCTGCTTTGCCAAACAAACCATTCAAAACCTGGGATGTTTTTTTAAATCATGATGACATGCAGCTTTCGTAGTTTAACCTCAAAGTTCCGTATTATCCGTGAGGCGGACTAAATGCATATTTACCATGATTTTTTGCTTCAAAAAAATAATTTTACATTGTAAAATTTTCAATGTAAAAAAATTTTTTCAATGTTAAAAAACTTGCCTAAAGGCCTTTATTCATTTTATTTTTAGAATTTCGTCAAAGTACTGCTTACCTAATATGCATGTTTTTTTAAATTTTACATAACTTCTAGCTAATCATTATTTTATTGTAATGATAAATATATACGAATAGAGGTTTGTTAACATTATAATTCTGTAGTGTTTTCATAATTACGCGCCTCTCATGTATCCCACGAAGTTGGCTACGGTCGTATTTAGCTCTTGTTAATCAGGGATACCAACATGACGGTGACGTACCTAATGGCTGCATATTGTCGCAGTATCGGTTTGCGAAGTGAATTTTGAACATTATTATTATTTAAAATTAAAATACATAATTTTCCGCCGCCCGAAATGCAAAATGTTTCCTTTTATAGTAATTAAGGTGAATCTAAAGTTTTTTTCTAAAAATTATTAGTAATAAGCGTGCACACTCGTATCGAAAATTTACCTACAGTTTTCATGATTGTCCTTTACAAGTTCACATTCCGATTCCAAAAATAAAACAACTTTCCTCAAAAGTGGATGCCAACTTACATAGATCTCATGGAAATCATTATTTCGCCATTACTATCATGGTTGGAAATCTGACCTAAACTCTATTAGAAAGAAAAAACACAGGGCTTTATATTCAAATCGAAAAGTTAAGTACAAAACAATTAAAATATTCACCGTTATGAAACCAATGTTTCGACCGCAAATTGAAAAGGATCTTCGAAATATCGTGATTTTTTTTATTAATTCATTGTGCATGACACGACAAAAAGTGAGATAAGAGTAACGATTATAAAACATTTCTCAAAAAAACATGTGTTGTTATTATTTTTTTCTTTACCTACCAGTAATTTCATTTAATAATATTTCTTAGTTTTTGGAAATATTAAGACATATTTCATTTAATTGGATTTGATTGGAAATCGGAAATATTCTGACCTTTCGATAGGATGTGCCAGAGGCCTTAGGGATAACCCCTCCTCCCCCCCAAAGGGACAATCTTTTACATCTTTTTTTGAGAAATTTTAATGAAAATAATAATAAAAATTCACAAGAGGATATAAATAAAAAACTAAATCGATAATACATCTGATAGTTTGTTGGCTTCGTTAAGACTAAAAAACTTTTTAAGGTATTTATTTATAACAAAAACAGCGGTATATTATTGTACCCACTATTTCATAGATACATTAATTTAACCCTTAACTATGGACGTGAAATAAAAATCACACTCCCATGGACCTCGGGTCACACAGACCCCTTCATAAAATTCTTCTAATTTTCATACCTGGACCAATCTGACTATAGAAAAGAGTTTATATGTATAAAGTATTTATGAATAAACGATCGTGTAATAAAAATATTTAACTTTTATTCATATTTTAATAATTATCTCCAAATTTAACAAAATTAGTCAGTTTTCAGTCTTTATTGACTTGAGATCATATTAAGGCTCCTTACTTATAGTAGGTATCACATAAATCAAAACTAATTTTTCCTAGCTAATAAAAAAGACAGTAACCAAAACTCATAAAAACAACTGCTGAAAGAAATAAAATAAAAATTCTGACAAGGATCAAACTTATGTAAAATTACTGGTACTCAGAACATAGAGGCTTGGAACACTGAAGACAAACTGGCTTCTTGCAGTTAATAAGAGGCATGGGTTGCCTTTCTAGAGAGCTTTGATGGGCAAAATCTACATCTTTTACGATTTGTAGGGTCAACTTCTTCAGCCTGTAATGCCGCTGTAATGGGCTGAAGAAGAGGCTGGGCCTCTGAGACCCGTCGTCCACAGTTAAAGGTTAAGTTAAAATTTTCGAAATAGCTTATTAAAAAAATAAATTTATGACCTTTAAGATGTCTTTATACTTACAACAAATTTTTCATCGGTGTTAAGTTTATAAAAAATAGTACCTAATAGAAAAAAAATGTATGAAAAGAGTTTGACTTATAATAAAATAATATTCAGATAATCTGAATCTTGTAACAAGGGCGCTGTTATCATCGGAAAGACCTGTAAACTGTGTAATAACACGTGAACCATGAAACAAGGCAGCAAGTCGACCAAATCTGTTAACTTTTAAAAGCTTCAGTGGTTTTCACAAATTCGAAAAATATATTAGATATTTTATACACCAATTTTTAATTTGCACTGAAAATTATAATTAACCTAGCTGGTTCCCGGCATGCGTTGCGATGCCATATTCAAAGAAAACATTGTTTCTTCCTGAATCACCTTTCCCCTGCGTCCCCGTTCCCCTCCTGCATTTCCTTGCTAGCTAGCTTTATAAATTTTACCTTTATATCATTCTGATGTATGAGCTATATTATTGTAAAGTTTCATTAAAATCCATTCAGTATTTTTTGCGTGAAAGAGTAACAAACACACATAAATCAATCGCGTTTATAATATTAGTAAGAAAAGTTTTAATATTTCTCATTTCCAATCATAAATAATTTTTACATACCTACTGCTTTTCACCCTGCTACTTACATCTTTAGACGTAGACTCTTTAATAATTTTATATACATTTGGATCAGTGTTTGAAAATACGAATTTTACCTTTTTCTAAGAATCACGAAATAAATTGAAACAAAGCCGTTATCTAAATGCATTTTTTTAATGTTGTAAAAATTTCATTTTATCTCCCTTTTCCTCCCAATTTATGTGAGAATATATTTGTTATTGCTTATCCCTTTTTACTGGAGCCAACTGAATTGTGTTGAATCTGAGGTGACAATTTTTCCTGAATTAATATTACATAATTCTCCAAGAATAAAATGGCTTCGAGGTACGAAATTATGGTGAACGGACAGCTCAGAATAAAAACAACTCGACACCTGTTTTGAAAAATCATTACAAACGATGAAAAAAAAATGTTTTAATAGGTTGCGGTAGGTTAGGGGGCTATTTTTTTATTCATTGCTTCTAATAATTATTCGAAGAGATGTTGAGAGTGGACATGGAACCGAAATAATAGAGATTAATTTGACGTTTTATAATTTATTTATGACATTACTTTTGTTCGTAATCACCGAAACCCTCTATTAATTCTCTAGCGTATGGTGAATGGATTTCGTAATTTTGGCAGAAACATAAAGACGCAGAGGGTACCGATGTACGTTTGAATACCTACAAGACTTTGAAGGAGATCCAAAATCAATGTTTATGAATATTATTATCTGCCATATAGAGGTACAGCCAATACCGACCTAGGCATAAGTTAAGCATTAAGTGCCTACTGGGGCACAAAAGAATCTGTTATAAATTACAATAATATTTTTCGTTTTTTTTATACCCCTGAAAATTAACAGCAAATATTTAAATTAACATGCATGCTTACAAAGAAAAGATGGGCCTCTATGGGTCAGCAGAACAAACCGGGGATAATCGGCGTGTGCGTGTCCCTTTCATTAAAATTGTCAATAAATTAACCTAGTCCATAGGCAACTCGCATTTGTATTATATTTGGTAGGTATTGTAAAAATCTAAGTATTTGTCTATGATAAAATTAAGTCTTTGAAAATAAAATCTTCTTACGAATAACTAGTTATTTTAAAAATGCCGCGCGAATTGCTCGCTGCATGTGGGAATCCCGAATGGAGAGAAAAATGTTTGGCTTCTTTCCAAATTCGAACATTTTATAACAGTATTTAGTTAGACACTATCACAAGTATTTTATGATTTACTCACTGCAGTAGTCTTTGAAACGTCTACGTGAAAAATGATAAACGCTTGTAAACGCTAATTTCCAAAAGTACTCCCTTTTATCCCCTATCGCCACCTTGTTTCTTTTGCATTTCCTCCCTCTGCGCCTCTCACTCCTCCGTCACCTGTATTTCTTTTCTCATGCATCCCCATTCCCGCCCCCATTTCCCTCCCGCATTCCTTTTCTCTCCCGCGTTCCCCTTCCATCTTCCTTGCCTTCTCCCACTCCCACGAACCCCCTTTTCTACTTTGTTCCCCTCCCCCCCCCCCCAGAAAATTTCTCCCTTCCGCGTTCCTTCCTTGCCGCTTACTATATGTAATACACACTTTTTTTAAACAACTTGCGCGTTACCTATTGTAAACAATATACAGTTTTCATTACGACAGAGCTCACTATTTTGCAAAACACCTTCACGGACGTGCATGCAGCAAAACACCAAAGTTTTATTGCAATCGAATTAATGGTATACGAGTTCATAGGGCACAAACAACAAAAAAATTAGGTATAAAGATAATTTCTTAGGCATGTTAATGTGTGTGTAATATTAACATGAGATCGAAAAGCGCGGAAGTTTAGGTACCTTTCAAATCTATTTTATCGATGCTTTCAATTATACTTTTGTGTACTGCGTGGCCTAGGTTCCACATCCACACCTGAGATGCAAATTCGAGAATAACGCGAACATAACTGGTCAGTGCCTTGTAATACATATTCAAAGATGCAAATCATTTTGCAGCTTCTGACAATCCACAATTTAATTTATGGATAATAGGTTTTTCATGTCATCTGCACACAGAATGGCTTGTTAATTGATCATTGATGAAAATGTTAAATAATTAGGGTTCCAACAAGCAGCCCCGAGGAACTCCAGATGAGACAACAGAAGTGTTAGATTCATATCCAGCAACCACAAGTACAGTACATATTCATATACAGCAACTATTTGAAACAGGTTGAAGACACAATATCCATCCATTTGTCTATTGCTAACTTTTTTCTCATTACGTAAGTGCTCTACTGGGTAAAATATTCTTATTCGTTGCCATTAATTTTCGACTTCGAAATGTAATTTTTTAATAAAAAGCTGGCAAAATTATAATAAGCTTTAGTGATAATTTTCGTTAAAACGATAAAAAATACATAACACCTTATACATAAATTAAATTACTCGGGTAATGATTGTGGCTCGTTTCAACAATATTTCATCATATTTTAAGTGTTTTTTTTCCACACATATTAATAATATATTGTAACGAAAACGATTGTAAAATTTATTATCAGTCTACAATACCGAATGCCTAATAAACTAATAATGTACGTCAAAAAGAATAAGTTTTGCTCGAAATTTATTTATTGGCATGTTATGGTTTAATTTTAATTTTATAAAACATTAGCATTAAGAAATTATTTCTTTCAATAAATTTCCAATTACATTATTGTGGACATTTAAAAATTAAAACCTACCTTATGTATAGATATACAATAGATGTTGTATTATTAATTCGACCTCTACGTTAAGTGCTTTCTGTGGGTATAAACAGGCTCGACCACCGAGCTATATCAGGAGACTGATTAAAATGTATATAGGTAGACACAATTTTGTGAGCACGTTTAAGAAGTCAGTTCTCAAAGATTTTAACTTCAATATTATAGGAATTTTGAAGTTGTCAAAGCTCGCAGCTATAACATACAAATGGATACACATAAAAAGCATTCTTTCGTTTAAATCGTTCATTTCTTACTTTCGTAATAATTCGTTTATTTATTTGTAAGAAACAAATAGGTTTTATGAAATGAAAATAATATAAAATACGCGGCGACCAAATCAACACACATTTGAAAAATTATATACAGAAAAAATATTGGTAAGTAGGTTACGTTAGGTTAGGTTATTGGCTTTTTTTCAACACTTTTAATCTTTATATCACGTTTCAAACGTGTTTTCAAGTGCCACTGGGTAAACATAGTTGTAGTGGAACTTTATAAAGCATATGAAAATATATAATTATAATATTGTTTGTAAGACGACCGAAAAGACAGTAACAAGCTTTTTAGTAAATATGAAATTCACAAAGAATACATTATCTAAACAAGTAATTGATCAACAAATACATTTGTTTTTATTGAATTTTTTGTGTGTGAAATAAAGGTATAAAGGTTAAAATAAATAAAACTGAACTTCCAAAGGTATAACATATTACAATTTCTTATAAATCAGATATAAAAAAAAAAACTGACATACATACATTGACGGACTTAATTGATCGATGCATACATATCTTAATTTGAGTCTTCCGCCATAACAACCTAGCGACATTCCTAGCATGGCGGTAAAAATTGCTTTATTTTATTTGAAATATTATTATTATGTAATTTGTCTGTATAAATGCAACTAACGTAATTAAATAAATAAAAATTAAAAATATTCTTCAAAGATTCTTAATATTCTTTCAATAATCTACACGAGAAAGGAGCGTAAAGTTTCAATAAATTTATTATGATTAATAAACCTTTCGTCCAAACATTACTTTCGCATCATCCAAACAGTGCTAAAGTACTTGAACTTCGAAGAACTGTACAATTTGAATATTATGTTCACATCACCCGCACCGTAGCAAAATATAATACTATCTTAGTATGGACATAACCGTGGCCAATACCCCAATTAACACGCGCCTCTCCCTCCGGAAGGAAGGCTTCACCTCCCCGACCCCCTTCCCACCCCCAAACCAACCCCTAACAACCCATTTCATTGTTAAACCTCCCCCGAGTGCACCCCACTGCCTTCCCCTTGGACGTTGTTTACTCAATACGTCAGCCCGAAACAAAGCAGGCTAATTTTATATTCCCGTTTTATTTTTGTTTTGGGGAAGAAATCATTTTTATGGAAAGTCGTTTGAGACGTTAACGTTGACGAGTATGTAACGTGCTCTAAAAGGCGAGAATAAAAGATAATATTTTCCGGTTTTATTATTAAAATCCTCGATTATGACATATTTTTAACATGAAAATCTTTCACGATCGTATTTGGTGAAACACATGAGATTATTTTTGAAATGTCTGGAAGTTAATGTTTAATCATTTAATTTTATTGAGATTTTTGTCATAACGTTGAAGGTTGTTTCCTTTATTATACCCATAAGTGTAACATATCATTGAAGCAGAAGATAATACTAATATATCTAAAAGAGCTCACAGGAGTCAGGTGGAAATGCCGTCCTTGTTCTACCGGTATTACAATGGAAGATGCTCCGAGGAACTAGCGTCCTTGATCCCCTCGGCACCGGTGCATAGTCAGGAAACACTCGCTCAATATTTGTACACGGTTGACATTAGGCACACGAGAACGGGTTGTTTTTACGATTCGTTCTTGAGTTCAACAGCTCGGCTGTGGAACGATTTACCGGCCTCTGTGTTTCCTCCCTCCTACAAAATGGTCTCTTCAAAACCCATGTTCACTCCTTCCTTTCTAAAAAAAAAAACCCTCCACACAGCATCCTCAAAGATGACATAGGCCCCGAGGGAAATTATTTTTCTCAGGGCCTCCTGTATGGAGTTTATTTAAAAAAAAAAAAAAAAGTACCGTAAACGCTCAACTGCTCCCAACCGTTTGAAGCCAGTGAGACTATGGTATCCACAATTTGGGGTATGCTGTAAGGATGAAGGTAGTGCAGAGGAGAAGAAGGTGGAAAAGATGAATGTGGAGAAAGACTTGTCACCAAACACGGCTATAGCCATTTCAAGCAACGATTCAATTCTGAATAGTGGTCTTACACCAGGGCGTTTCTGATAATATCTTCCACTATTTAATGTGCCGCTAATCTTAATAATATAATAAACGCGAAAGTTCGTATGGATATATGTGTGCTTGTTACTCTTTCACGCAAAAACTACTAAACGGATTTTAATGAAACTTTTCAATAATATAACTCATTCATCAGAATAACACAAAAGCTATAATTTATAAAGCTAGTTAGGAAATGGACGCGGGAGTGGAACGGGGACGCACTGGAAAGGTTATTCAGGGAAAAATAATGTATTTCTCTAAATATTATTATAAAATCCACGTGGAAACCTATAATTGGTAAAACTTATTTAACCTAGATATTATCTTGCTTAATTTCAATTTTATGCTGTTGATATCCCAAATAAAATAATGAAACGCGGGCTGTCTGTCGGTCTGGGCAGGCGGGCTCCTTCGATTAGATTTGTATAAAGATCTAAATTTTTTTCCGAGATTTCAAATATCTCAAGGGGAAGGTCACTGTCTACATGAGATTTCTAAAAACCACCTCCATCCAATTTCTCACCCCTTAAACCGTATCTTAATGAAATTATGATAAAAATTACTGTCCCCAACTGCTTAAAAAAAACTCTGCGAAAATTCCGGGTAACGCAGGGGACATTTGCTACATATTATCTATTAACTTCTACTCATATGTATAATATAAAGAAATGTCCGTGTTTTATTCCGAGATTGACGTAATTTTGCACTCAAGACCTTCAAAACAAGAGGATGTGAAAACAATGTGTTAACATTACATTTTGGAAGACTATCATATAGCTTAGGCAATGCCGGGGACTTCTGCTGGTGAACAAATGTTTAAAAGACAATTATTATTTAATTGCTGGGCGGGTCTCTCCGCCTCCATTTCTAGATGTTACAAGAAAACGTGCTACTACAAATGACGTGCTTAACCTCAATTTTGTGAAAAAAGTAAAACTGGCCATACGTTGAATTTGTTTGGTGAATTTATGAAAATATATTTAGTATCGTAAAACCCTCAAAATACAACGATTAAAGAATGAAACAACGACTAAGTATTGATTTTTATTATAATTAAATCTTTTTTAAATTTGTACCTACCGGTCGCTTAAAAATTCTTTATTTTTTTATAATTATTTCTAATATTTTCTTATGGTTTAACTGTGACATGAAAGCATTTTTTATAGTAATATATCCAAAAATAATAAACAATAAATTCAAATGGCTATAACGTTATATTCGTGCTTTTCACATCGCGTGGTTGTAACGAAATTTTGTCTGTTTTTGACGTTGACAATCAATTATTATTCAGTCGACCGCAAAACTGCGGCTTATTGTCGCTTATTCGTCAATATTTTTAAAAAGGTAGAATATTCACACATACTTTCATGTTTATTTCTCTTGTCTTTAACAGATAACACTGAAACAAAAATTCCTTCAAGTGTTATCTATTACCTAAGACCTAGCTACGTCTGGGCTTCAGAGAGGTTCATGAAATTGATTATCTGTTCAGGAAGAAATTTTGTTATTTTTAATAAGAATATCAATAAAGCCCGGCGCACAGACAGAATAGCAAACTATCGATAGTAACCCAGAATGCTAGGAACACTAACTTCGTGAAGATAGTACTAGCTTGGTTTTTAAACTAGTAAACTAGAGAACAAGCTTGTGTCGCAAGATAGGATATCTTAACAGGATGGCTCTCGATTATTTGAGCTAGTAGCGACCCTTCCTATTTTTAGTGGCAAACTGACTTCTGGAACACGAAACTCGCCCATAAATTTCAATGGATTGTAGGAATAACAATGAAAAGACAATATGCGCATTTCTTCGTGATTTAATAATTCACCAAGACAAACATTAATGTGGATAATAAAAAAGGTTATGTTTTAATTCTAAGAGCTATAAAAGGGTGCCAAATGAGTTCAAAACGACGCACGTGTTTAAAATTTTTCAAATTTCTGATAGATCTTCTTCTACCGGATTCACTTCAAAGTTTTAAAAATGTTCATTTTAAGGGGTCATTTCTAGTGTATATAAAAATTACCATGAATCCTTTAAACCATGTATTTTGTAATCGTCCATAGCAAATGTAGTAAATTTTTACGAAATCATCTACAAAAAGTTTCAAAATTGAGTCTCGCAAAATAATGCCGAAATTTGAGAGTAAGGTGGGTTTTCTGGTATTTGAATACACTGCCTTCAGATAATTTGAATTATATTAATTTTTTTAAATAAATAAATTAAAATATTCCCCATATTTCGTATTTTAATAAAAATTGTTCGTTTTTAATGGTTTATCTAACATTTTTTTTTTAATTAACAAGGGTGGGTTTTTCTCTATTATGTGAAATTTCAAAATCAATCCGGAGGAAGAGATGGTACCCAAATATTATTAAAAAAATTACGGGATTTTATATTTCTATTTTACACCCTTTTATCACTATTCTCGACCCACTATAATGCACATATTCATTACATTTATGAATCAACCTTTATAAATAAAACTGTTCTAAAAGCTTCAACAAAGGGATCTAACAGCTGGAAGGTCTAAACATGCCCATCCCTTTCCAATAAGATTGTTTACTCCCATAAAGTTCCCCAACTACCTCCATAAATTTCGAGAACTGTTTGCGTAGCACCCTGTAGGTAAGAATAATAATTAAGAAATATTCTACGTTCCATTCTTAGAGACAAGCGAAAACAAATTCATTGCGAACATAGTTTCGGAACGCTTTAAAATAATAATACTGGAGATTTATGTAAGAATCCTTACCGCTGGCTGGAATATAATTTATTATCTTAACATATTTTTAAATCAAATTATTACATTTTTTTCTATGATGAATTGTCAATTGATATAAATTCAATTAAATGAGGATCATGATTTAAAAATGCTCTAACAAATAATAATTATAATAGGAAATTAAAGTCAAATTACTTTTTAAGCATTGAATACAATATTAGAGACTTTCAAAGAAATATTTATTTATTTATTTATTTATTTATTTATTGTTTGTAAATATTACATAATACAATATAGTGAACTTAAAATGTCCAACTAGGCAATTGCCCGTTTTAGGACATTCCAGTATGATAATGTTTTTACATGTAAATTATAGTAAACTATAGTGTTGACTATTCTGTTGGTAAAATAATACATATGTATATTCATATTCTAGAATACTTTCAGTTATTATCATATTCTAGAATACTTTCATCAATATGAAACAGAAAAGTTATTAAAAGATTCGGTCGCATCTATGAATTGAACATACGACCTTAGCCTTGCCGGGGTTTTAACTCTAACGACTGAAATAATTCGGTCATATATATAACTATCTATCTATCCTATCCCCGTCAGTCATATATAACTGTATCCATACTTCGACTGAGAACAGCCAAAATTATCTTCATTTTCTTAACGCAATCAAATGAAGATATACGTCGATTCTTTAAAATCCCGAAATTAAATTGTAGAAGAATTATTTCTGATCAATTGTTATTGTACAAAATCCTAAATAATACGGTATCTTCAGTGTATCTCTTACAAAAAATAGATATTAGAGTTCCTGATCGTAATAGTAGAAACATATCCCTTTTTTATAACAGCCGCTCCAATACCAACTATTTACAAAATGAATTCATACATTGAGCCTGCCATTATCATAACACACCCCTCATATACATAGACATCTTCAATATAACTTTCAACAAATTCAAGGCAACACTATTAGATAATTGTAAAGCAGCTTACCCTTTATTGTGTTTTTCAATATTCTTATCATGCATATTTAAGTATTTAGCTTCTAACTATTTTTGTCATGGCTTTTTCTTTTCGTTTTAATTAAACTTCTCTTAAATATTTTATTTTTATTTTTTTTTTCTTTATGTTTTTCTTGTATAGCTACTAAAAAAATATATATATCAGCGAAAACATGTTTTTAGGCTTACTGTTTTATTTTAGCACTCTTTCTTATTTATGTATATTTTTAAAGCTGTTTGATTTCCAAATAAAGATATTATTATAACTTTCTGCACGATTGCAAGATTCTTCCTGAACTAAATGCAATTTAGATAGTCTGATATACAGTCTTGGATAGATCTGTCTTGGCTAAGTACATCCATTTTTATTACATCCATTTTTATGGACATCTATTGACTTTTCTTTAAATCTACACGACTTTATTAGATATAAAATATAAGTCACATAAACAATGCTCTCTTCATCAGGATAAATCGTATCAACTCTACAATATTTACAGTCCAAAATTACTCCAATTAAAAAAATATAAATTTTCTATAGAAAAGAATCAGCACGTCATTAATGAATTATTTTGTTTGTTAAAACCCGGTTTGACAACAAACTAATTAATATTTTAACCACCAAATCACACGCATTGGAATACCACGGTAAATTAAATTATTATACTATTTATTTTCTGATTTTACTAAATGTGGGTATACAGTACTGCTGTAATAAAAGACACATAATGAAATTTCACCCAAGAATTTTCATAAAATTGACATAATTTTAACAATTTTAGTGAAAATTTCACGCAATATAGCATGGTATAATATTATTGTGAAGTATCTCCAAGCATGATTACGAAAAGTAGAACCATTTAAAATTAGACTCAAGATTGGCCATTTTCTCAGACCTTGGGAAAATTTTTGGGTCATTTGCCTTTTCCTAACACGTAACAATATTATTATTTTTAACTCGTGGAATTTGGAGAAGGCTTTTCGTCGAAAAAAAGAAACGCTTGCAAATGTCTTCATACATTTAAACCGACACTTTTACGTATCTTCTGTTAAAATAATTAGCGAGCAAACTTCAAAATTCATGCAGATAATATTACCTTACGTGACCATTTACACTAGACTATGACTAATTTTTTTTTTTTAATTTTCTTCGAAACATTGATTCCTGAACCACGGCTTTGAGCCCACACTAGTTTGTTTAACAGTGGGTAATATGAAGCCATCTATTGCGGAAGTGATGTCTTCATCAATATCCTGGGAACGTCTGGAAAGATCGGAAGACTTAAAAGAGATAGTTGACCTCCTGCCCCAATGTTAAATAAGAATAATTAGTCGCTTTCATAAAAAAACTGAAACATCCATAAAAAAAAACTTAAATATTTTGGTAGGTATATATATGTAATTAAATTATGTAGAGACAATGTAATAGATAAATGTTTTTATAACACTAATCTCTCCTAATCTTGGTAGTCATATTTTTTCGGTAGGTCGCTCCACCACACTTATTTAACCTCTTGTTTATGGTACGGACGTTGGTGGTCGGAAAAAAAAAATTAATGCTATTTTAACCCTTATGTATAAAAAAACTCTATGAAAGACAAGGTGAGAATCGCTTGCGCCAATATCAATCCAGAAGCTATTTTTTATTTAATCAATGTACCTTCTCTGAATGCTTTCAAATTAGTGTTCTGTGAAATTTTTGCGTCGCTTTATGCAGCTGACAATGGCAGAAATAATAATATTTAAAAAATAGTATAAAGGTCATTATTTCTTTGAAAACTCCTTTAAATTATTTTTTTCAAGCAGAATGTGTATAGAAAGGTTTGTATAGAAATAATAAAATCAATTTATATTTTTACAAATATATATTTTTGACAATTGTTTCCAAAATGGGGTATTTTTTTTTTGTTATTTTGCTTCTTGGAAATTTTTTTACGATATTATCATGTAAATGCATAAATAATAAGATGTATTATCTGGTTAACAGAAAATAATCGCAAAAAAAAACCATTGCCTTTTTATATACCGATCTTTGACTAGAACTCACCAAAGTAATTTTCGTACCATTTACAAAATGTCATCACACGTTCAACAGGTTAAGTGAGGGCAAATTCTTATTTTTGTTGTGTTGCGAAACATCCTCCCGGGGCGAATTTATTGCATAATAGACTCACCCATTCCAAAGTCTAATAAAATTATTTCATTACGACCGCAATAGTATCTGTCACGAAGATCGCTAGGAAATTACGTCAATGTATACTTAACCTTCCTAATATCGCGCGTTGGTCTCTCAGACCGATAAATCAATAATTTACTGTTTTCTTAAGAATTAACAACAATGGAACTTTGAAGTTTGTAGTATATTCTAAATTTGTTGTAAAACATTTTTTAGTGTGGCGCGCGCATTGTTGTTGAGTGGACATGTGATACTTAATTACTGTTATCGGTCTTTTAGGTAAGTAACAATTACTACCCAAAAATCCTCATAATGTTTAATTTTTTTTTCATGCATACAGATTTCAGAGATTTTTTTTTAATTAACACAGAGTAAAAAATAAAGATCTTTTTAAGAGGCTGAGTTAACTGATGGCTGGCGTAGTCTAGCGGTAAGGCTTTTAACTCGCAATCCGAAGGTCGCGGGTTTGTATCCCGGCGTGGGAAAATAAATTGTATTTGAATAATTTGTGTTATTTCACAATTAATTCATTAAAATAATGTATGGTACATTTGTGGCACGTTCCAGAGTGGAAGATACTCTCAGTATCGCTCTGGTGTAAGACCACCACTCAGAATTGAAACGTTGTTTGAAATGGCGTTAGTAATCTGAATAGCCAGGTACTTCCCCACCCTCCTCTTCCCCATCTCCTACTCCTCCCCACTAACTTCAGCCTCGCAAAATACCCCAATTGGGGATGCCATAGTCTCAGTGGCTCCTGACGGGAGAAGCTGAGACTCTTGAGAGGTATTACTAGAATAAAAATATGTTTCTACAAAATAAAATAAGAGCTTAAATATATATTTTTATTATCAATTAGGTATATATAATAAATACTTCATATAATAAAAACTAATGATGCTTAAAATAACGTAATTAAAATAATACAGACGAGATCAAATCTCGGTCAGAGACACCGTGCGCGAGTATACGTGTTATGCCGTTGGGAGCGAGTTTACGAGTACGAAGGTTAAAAAAGTCTTGCGCAGTTTAATGTGACGGTCTGAGATTGAAAGGTTCTGCCGAAGCCGACTGGAGGCCACCACCTTAGGCTTTCGTTTCCCCTTCGTTCGTGGTATTACTCACAGGTAGTACTAGCAATAGTGGCAATATCAGAACTGACCTTTTCCGACTGGCAGATTGCGTTATTTTGTCAAATTAACGTCACGCGGTTGTAAATTTTCCGGTGAATGAGTTGGCTTATTTATTGGTAAAACGTAGTAGGTGTTGCGAGGATACTCCCAGCAAAATCTTCTGAACGTATCGTGGGACTAAAAATAATTGGATATATTGTATAATGTCGATTGTGTGAAAATTTATCTTGCGAGCGATGTAATATTATATGAGTGGCGTTAGTGGGCACATTTTCAATCATATACGCTACCGTTATTAATTTTAGAATTCCGTAACGCCACTTACATCGGACAAACGAGTAGAACATTTTCAACTGGATCCAAAGAAAATATACGATGTTGTAATAATAAAAAAACACGTCTTCAAAATTCGCAAAACGTGAAAAATCACGTTCCACTTAAAACAACAAGCCTAAATCATTAAGTACATGTAGAAATAAAGGGTCTTAGATTTAATTTGCGTCAACAGTTAGAAATCAATAAACGGACGAATAACCCCAATGTAACGCCAATTAATAAAGTAAGTATGGAAAATTATTTATTCCCCACTCCTTAGTATTTTTACAAAACCTAAACAATATAACGCACTTAAATGAGTCATATCAAAAATGTAATTATTAAACTTTTAAGGAATTTCTAAACATTTAGTGCGGAGAAAACAGATTCCGAAGTCTACTAGTTTCTCAGAAAATTAGTTTAATGGGAAATCAATAACGACACCTTCAAAAATTGACATAAATCTTATAAAAAATTCGTCTTAAAGTGGTTTAAACACAGTATGAAAATGGCATTGTAAGCAGAAACAGCTGGAACCAAAATAAAAACTAAAATACTTGCGGAAAATGATAATAACATTTTAGAATTTAATTTAAATTCAATTACACACAATTCAAAAACAATTACTATTCTATGCACATTCTAGTTTACATTTATCCAGTTCCCATTAAATATGATTTAATTAGTAGGTACCGTAGAATTTCCGATGCATCACATGGGAAATGAACTGATGGACTAAACGTATATTTAGTTTAATCTTTCCCTGGAATATTTGTAGTAAAATATTATAAATCCTTGATTTTTTTTTATTTAAACCAGATCCCTTTTGACATATTATTGGCCGCCTACATCATTTGTCATGTCCAGAGAACATATTAAAACAAAGAGAAGGTATGCCGGATGCAAACTGTATTTCCGGAAATTTCGAAGAGCTATATCGTGATATTACCATTTAGGTCAGAATATAGAGCTGTAGAATAAACCTATATATAAGGAACTATGTATATAGTAAACGGGTGGTTTTTGGGATGGAATGGCTTATTCCAGTCATGCCAACGAAATGCCGGACGACGTTTAAACCAACAATAGGAACAAGGAATTTGAGATTTGTCTTTGCAGGATCGTGAATGTTGAGCTTTATTAATAATGTTGGATTTTAAATTATGTCGAAAGGAGCGATCCATCATCGCACAGTCCTTACATGAAAAGCATTGCATACAGATTAATCTACATTAGGTACTATGTTCAGAGTCATTTAGCTTGTTAAACTATTTCGTTTTGAAATAATATGAGTTCAACTAAAAGAATTCATGCAATTTTCTTATTATTTTGAAAGAAACCTGAAATTTCCAACAATGGAAAACGAATATTTATTAGGTGAAATTTATTTTTATATAATTTATTTAACAGATAGGGCAAAAGTCCTACTTTGATATTAAATGTGTTTGTAAATAAAATACATTGGTTTATACAATCACTGCGCGTTTTTCAAGAGTAACTATAGTGATCCGTGGTTTGTCGACGTGAATTCCATTTTTGTTTACTTTGCAAATGTCAGAGACATGATGAAAAGACGCCATTTGCGAAAACGAGAGCGTCTTACGAAGGGTGATGACTTTTGCACAACGTGTTATTTTACCAACTTCAACAAATTGAACAAAAGAAAGAAAATGTTTGTTCTTTGAAGGGAGGTGCATTATTTATAAACTAGGTACAAAAAGAGAAAAAAATTCTCATTGTGTAATCACTGAAACATTGGAGATCGCTCAGGACTCTTCCACGGCGTTCAAAGGAAACGCATGGTTTCCTCCTTCACCGTGTAGGTACGTCAAGACTCTAATTTTTATTTATAATGAAATCAACTTCTTTTAAAATGACTCTAGACCCTCAATGTCCATGCATACATTGTTAGCAGTCAGCATACGAGTGCGTACATGGTGTTAGTTATATATCATAAACTTGAATGGTGTTAGTTATATATCATAAACTTGAACAAATTGGAATACATGGAGACCTATTACGCTGGGTGAAATCATATTTGTATAACAGAACTCAATTAGTTCTTATTAATGGATACAAATCATCCCCTATAATTGTAACTTCTGGTGTACCACAGGGTTCAAATCTTGGCCCCCTGCTTTTTCTTATATTCATAAATGACCTTGGCTCGAAATTAAACTGTGATTATGCTTTTTTCGCCGATGATCTTAAAATTTTTCGTAAAATTAAGTCTGTTTCCGATCATCAGCTGCTTCAAAATGACCTCGACACACTCAATAACTGGTGTACTGTCAATGATATGCACTTAAATGTTGAAAAATGTTACATTTTAAACTTTACTAGAAATAGAATTAAAAAGGATTTTTCTTATGTTATCAATAATATTATTCTCAAAAAAGTTTCTTCAATAAGGGATCTAGGAATCACTCTTGATTCTAAATTCATATTTGATGTACATATTAACAACATTAAGTGCAAATCATTAAAAATGATGGGATTTATTCACAGGATATGTAAACCTTTCAAAGATCCTCAATCAATTCTAACACTTTACAATGCCTTAATTAGAAGTAAACTTGAATATGGAAGCACTATTTGGAATCCACATTACTGCAAATATGAAAACATTGTAGAATCAGTTCAAAAAAAATTACTAAGAATGTTATCCTTCAAATGTGGACTACACGACCATCTCAGATCATACGATGTACGTCGTGATTACTTCAAGATTGATACACTTAAAACTAGAAGGCAATTGACTGATCTTATATGTTTACATAAAATTATTCACGGCCATCTTGATACTACATTATGTCTTAACAGTATTGAAATTAATGTCCCCAATTCCCATTGTTTAAGACGCCATAACATTTTTCATATGAATACATTTAAAAATAATATCGCCTACTTTAGCCCTCTGACCCAGATGTGTCGACTGTATAACAAGATAGAGTGCGCTGATGTGGATATTTTCGTTGACAATTTGTACGGATTTAAAAAAAAAGTTCTAGCGCTGTTAAAAAGTACTAATTATGTTGTGTGAATTGTCTTTTTATGCATGCTCGCGTATTTCATATGTCTTTTACCACTCATTGCAATGTGTTACTTGAGTGACCTTGTATATAATTCTGTATTTTTATTTGTGATGTTTTTGTTTTTCTAATTGTATTTATTTGTATTTAATTGTATGTAATTGTAGATTTTTATAATTGTGTAATAACTGAGTTTTATAACTGGATTGTTCTCATGTAAGTGTAAACATCTGTAAAACCCAGTATAAATAAATAATAATTGAATCACTTCTGATGATCACTGAAACAATTCAATTGGTTCTGGAAAATGGGTTGTGGTTTCTTTTATCAGAATGTAGCAATAATATAACCAAACAATAGGCCACTTGCATGGATTTCATAACGACCTGGAAAAAATCGTGTGGATAGATTGTTTTACTAAGATTACAAAAATGTTAGTAAATTTTTTTAGAAACGTATGGTTTTTTTTTATTTTTTTAAATGAATAAATCCATTATTTGAGCTCGTGACGTCACTACATGAAAATGTCCCGTCTCCAATTATGTTCCCTTAATTTTGTAAAATTCCACACTGATAAATTTTTTTTTATATGGCAACACTTTGATTTCCGGCGAATTTTTTAATTTTCGTTTAACGTTCACTAGATTTATTGTTCGTTCTATGCGAAATTATCCTTTGGTTTGATTTTGTGATAAAGATGGCGGTGTTTTTACAGATGTTACGAAGAGAACCCCGTACAATTTATTGCTATTCGTATGGAAAACGGTTATTTTATTAAAATGATTTTCGGCTATGTAATTATCATTTTTTCGAACCCATAAAATTATGTCCCGTCTTTCCGGTTTATAAAAAATGGTCTGATTGTTCGGATTGAAATTTTCAAAAAATCGCCAGGGTTTCAAAAATACGAATTAAAAAAAAAATACAGAATGTCTTAAAATATTTTTCTTAACCGGAAAAAAAATTAAAAAATGTGATGCAAGTAGCCTTTCTACTATATTCAGTAAGTACTAAACTTGACATCATTATGCAATATAAACTACGAAGATTTTCACTTCCGATAAACATTTAAAGGAGACAAAAATGAAAATTATGTTGTCATTTTTTAGAATTGATAAAAGAAAAGCTTTTCATAATGAAGAAATGTAAATGTACATAATATCTACCTAGAGCTCTGATAGATTAAATTATTTCTATAGAGTTGTATTTTTTTAAAAATTTTTGACGGTGTCCTTGATTCGAATGGTCAGTTGCTCAGAGACAACTTATATATTTTTGTAGCCAATAACTGCAAAACATAAAATTAAAAGCTTTTTATGCGTCTTGTTTATTTTAGGTATCCTCTTATTTTCGAATAGCGAAACAAATAAAATTGTATAATTTTTATTAAATTTCACCAAACAAAACTTTTTATAACAAAATAATAGGACCATCATACCCATAATGGACGACTTATTCTGTTACAAAGCTTTTCCTCAAAAACGAACTAAAATGGATTAAGTCCTTTGAACAATGCAAAAGGATTTGATAAAGTTATCGGATTACCGAACTAGAACAATGGGAATTTATCTCCTATATTTATAATTTAATTTAATATAGGGAAAATGGTGTAATGGTATAATGGTAGCCTGTAAAAAGTGATTTTTTTGCACATAAATTCGAAATTAATCTTTTGTAAAACAATACAAACAAAACTGACAAGGGTATACCGCCTAAGTAAAAATGAATTTAATCCTGTGGATATAGGTAATTATTAATCTCGATTTGAGAGGCGGGTATGGACATTTATTGGATAACCAAGACCTCTGCTATAGGTCACCCCAAGTAGTTTGCTACGTTTGGTGACTTAGCAGAGGTACCCGAGTTCATGGGCTGAGGTTTGTCGGGATATTTGCTTTTGCTCACCGGTTGCATCTCATTCCGGTTCAGGAGAGGATGGTTAAGGGAGTCCCTTTGACTTCTCAAGCCGTACTCTCTCGGAACATCGACTTGCAGATTCCTCTCATACTCTTTTCCTTCTCAGAAATTCCTCACCTTCCTTTACTAAAAATACCCTCTATAAAGCATTCCCAAAGGTGACATAGGCCCTTAGAGAAATTATTTTTCTCATGGTCCAGCGGCCGACGTAGCTTGACGGCCGGCGTAGTCCAGTAGTAAGGCTATTGACTCGCACATCGAAGGTCGCGGGATCGAATCTCGACGCGTAACAAATAAATTTTATTTGATAAATTTGTGTTATTCCACAATTTATTTATTTAAAAATAATCCTTCCTACTAATATTATAAATGCGAAAGTTTGTATGGATGTATGGATGGATGGATGTATGGATGTTTGTTACTCTTGTATAATATAGTATGTCATATTACTTAATTTATTTGGAGGAAAACATCATTTTATTTTTAAACCTAACATTTATTTGTACAAAAATTGGTGTAAAATAATGTACCTACCAATATAACCATGCACATTTAGATTTTCAACAAAATAAATTTCCTTTCTCATATGCATGCCATATAGTACCTACTCTTATTTTATATATTTATAATTACATACCTTTGTTTGATTTATTATTATTTATTTATTATTATTTATTTATTAATTTATTTATTTATTTATTTATTATTATTACAACTCTTTTATATTACTCTATAGCAATTTAGATTCTTTTATATTTTTTTGTATTCTTGAATATCATATAATTTTATGTATATAATTTCTTAATTCTTTCACATTCTTCATATTTCATTTGTTAATGTACCTACTGTATATAAAATCGATCGCCACAACACGGGCATGTGCCTAGCATGGTGGTCGAAAAATCCCCAATGTATGTAATGAAAAATCTAATGAATAAAGAAAACTTAAAAAAAAATAAAAAAAAACTCTTTGACGCAATAAATACTGAATGGATTTAATAAAACTTTTCAGTAATATAGCTAATACATCAGAATAGGCTATAACTTAGAGCTCTGGCATTATGAAATTTGTATAAAATTATACGTTTATTGTCCAGGTTGTTGGGGGAGGGTGAGGGGGGGGGGGGTTAGTGGGGGCGTGGATGAGGGAAGGGGGGGGGGTTTGAGAGGGGGAGGGATTGGGGGGGGGGGTAGAGGGGGCGTGGATGAGGGAAGGGGGGGGGAGGGGGAGGGATTGGGGGGTGGGGGGGCCGTGGCGCGTGCGAAGCCGGGGTAAAAGCTAGTATATAATATATTTGCGGCACGTTCCAGAGTGGAAGGTACTCTCAGTATCGCCCTAGTGTAAGACCACTATTCAGAATTAAAACGTTGCTTGAAATGGCATTAGCCGTGTTTGTTGACCAGATCTGAATAGCCGGGTACTTCCCCACCTTCCTCTTACCTATCTCCTTCCCCTCCACACTACCTTCAGCCTCACAACATACTCCAATTGGGGATGCCATAGTCTCACTGGCTTTTGACGGGAGCAGTTGGGACTCTTGTGCGGTATTCATATAAAAAATAAATAAATAAATATGTGAAGATATTGAAAAAAAAAATGTCTGGTAAAGCTCGTCCAGCAAAATGGGCCAAATTGTAATTCAACCTTAGGCCGCAAGTATTGCGGAAATAGCTCATTTTGACAATACATCGTGTGTATTTTCAAGTACCCTTTGGTATTTGCCTTACTCGTAAAGTGTATTTATTATTTATGGATTTATGGCGACCGAATTGTAATTTCCATCCAAAATTTATTACGTGTATACCATTCATTCCGTCGATTCCATTTGTTAAACCCATTTATCAAATTGACACGAACTTTTTTTCAGCATCACTTTTGGACTTGATTTAAAGATATAGGTAATTTTAGGCTTCATTTATAGGTCATGCAGTGATCAATAATGTCTGTGAGCATAAATTTTAAAATCTATTTCGATCGAAAATACTCTTTTCATTATTGCAACCAAAACTTTTTTTTAGATTAGCTCCACACAGGAGGCCCTGAGGAATATAATATAAAATATTCCCCTCAAATCTTTTTATCTTTGGGGATGCTGTGTGGATGGTATTTTTAGAAAAGGAATGAGAGGAAGTTCTGAGAAGGAAAATGTTATGAGAACTCATAAAGACTTCCCTCAACCATTCTCTCCCGATCCGGCCTACCATGCTGCTGGTGGGCAGACGCATCCGCCGCCAAACGGACAAACCTCACTCCGTGAACCTGGGCATCCCTGCTAAGTCATTTAACGTAGCAAACCACTTGGGATGACCTATAGCAGATGTTAACTAATAAATGGTTCCCGGGCGGCGGTACCCATACTTCCCAAATTACTAACGGTTTTGTATAATTTCTTCTCAAAATACGAGGTAAGTATTAGCTAATTCTGAATAAAATAATTGATGAACTTTATTACGTTCATATAATGGTTATTATGTAATAACTTTAAAAGGTTAACGAAATATGCCTGAGTTCTAGAATAAGGTACCTAGTGATAGGTAGGCAAAAAGAATTTCACCTGTAAATCCTCTTTAACCACAAATCTCCAGTTTGGATGTAACAAACCATAAAGGCTTAGTTCTAATCTGATACCCCTGTCCACATTAAATAACCTGGGTACATACCCTTACCCAAAATCTATCCATCACACTCCATAATGTTATTCAGGAAAGAGGACAGATGAAGAACGGGCAATGCGAGCACTGGGCCCACTAGGGGATTACTATAATAGATCCACTGAAGACATTAACCGATAGAATTGTGTTGTGGACCCTCTGTGTTCCTGAAATAAATTGTCTTCTATTTCTTAAGTAAGAATAATTTGGTCACTCGTCAGGTGAAGATTGTTCTAAAATTGATTTTTCCTTTAATGGAAAATCGATTAAGCTGGCCTTTTTGGAGCCCTTAAATGTCTTATTTATGATAATTGTTTTCCTTCAAATTATTAAGTTTAGAACAAATTTGTAAATTTTGTGATGTGGAATTGTTTGTGACTTATGTTGTTTTACGTTAGCTCCACAGAGAAAACCCTTAAGAAAAAAATCCCGATATGACTTTTTTTTGCAAATCACTAAGGATCCCATTTCCAGGAATTTTCTGTTCACTGACTATAACAGATCCAACTGACTGTCTCACCTTCTACGCAAAACAACATTCTCCTACATACAAAGGTTTGACAAATTATTTGTATCTCGTATCGCAGGAGAAAGGCATAAATTTGGGGTAAGATTATCTTGAGGGGAATAATAATTTCATTATACTCGGTAGGTACATAGCTTATTTACTTTTGGGACAGGTTTTTACATTCAAGAATCCTTCGAATAATATGAAAATAATATCTATAAACTTTTGATTGTCAAGGTTTGCACTCAATTTTTTCGTTTCTTCCCATGCATTATAAATGTTTCTTTTAATTATTATTTTTTAACCATTTTGGAGATACAAAAATTGTTCTAAAATTTAGATAAAATAATCTTTCTGATGTGTTTAATAGAAATCAACTTTTTTTTTCTAAATATTAAAATTTTGATGTAGGAAATGTAAATTGGCTTACAAATGCATACCTACGAATATTCGACTTAAAGTACTTAAAATAGAATGAACTTACAATTTTTAATAAGGATTGCTTTTTTTAAGTAAATTTGTAATAAAACTGTCACTTCGCTTTTTATCACTTTTACACAATTTTATTTTTTAGTTAAATGTGTATTACGTCACAAATTAGGGCGAAATAAATCTTTCACTTATTATCGGGTTTGTAAAATGTGTGAACAACAAAGCTCATATATTTCTTAAACAATTAAAAGCATTATTTCTTTCGCTTTATAACATAAAAGAAATCACAAATGTTTGCATGACAGGAAGGGAGATATCTCACTTTTAATAATACGCGGTCGCTATGGGACAATCTGGGTATCGTTATTATAACGGCATATGATGTTTTGGGACAACTTGGGTTTCCTATGATTAGACGGGATAATAATTTAATGAAAATACTGACAGGAATAAATATCACTTTTGGCGAAATTCAATTACTTTCATTGTAGCAAAGAACTCATTCTGGTATAGGTGAAAAAAAGGGTTTAGTTTTATAATTTTAGAACCTCCAAAATTATAATTATTATAAAATTTCAATTTTTTGTGCATTATTTACCAATATCAAATCTTAAATATACTTCATCAATGCCTTTATAATATGATTTCCATGCCAATTAGTTTATAATTAATTAGTCCATACACAAACAATCATCCCAAATTTTTAGGATTTATAAAATTTAAAAAAAAAAGGTAAAATTATAGAAGAAAATATTATCTTAGTGTTATAGCTATAAACTACTGCGGGAAGTTAGATATTGTGCCCACAATAAATATTTTATATGAAATCAGTTAGAAGGTATTCCACTGACTTGGCATTTTTGTTTAAATTTTAAATGATGTAATTGATAGTCCGGTATTGTTTGCATTGAGCTTACGGATTCCACTACATCATTCTAGAAGTCGGGATGTATTTCAGTGCAGAAATTCTTGGACTAACTAACATATGTATCGCGAAGAATACTAACAAAAGTAAATAATTTTACCAAATCATTGGATATCTTCAATTTGTTACCGAAACAGTAAAATAAATGGTGTATAATTTGTAGATATTATTTATATTCAAAAGTCCCCAGAAAGGGCGTTAATAAATAAATAATTGAGGAAAAGAAAATGTAACTCGGTGAAGTAAAATATAGTAAATAATCTTATTTGTTCATCGATTCTTACAAAACAGTTACTTAATCCTGAAATCCGATTATCGGGTCAAATAAGAATTAAATAATTTCTACGCATTTCCACGTGAAAACGGAAACCGAAATAGCGTGCATCGTCACAGTAATAATTAATTTTCATATTTCCCTATTCCTTTTGAATTTCGCTAAATCTGCTACTATTAACACTTAAGCCAGTTGATTTACCGACAAACGTATTTATTTTACGCACTACTTGCTACTGCTACCTTGTAATGTGCGAAACGTGAGGTCTCACGGAGGGTGTTATTTTTCACGTTCAGTAAATGAAAACAGGATTTACAAATAACTTTGACCTTCACAGGTGCCGCTTTCCTGGTGTAATAAAGGTAATATATTTGTTTGTGTGAAAAAGGAGATTTAAAAGGTTAACATCCTTAATTTCACCAATGGAGAGGCAGCGGAATTTGAAAGTTTTTTCTCCGATTGCTCGAAATTTTTAGGTGACTGTTTTGAATATTTTACGCTCGCATTAAAAAAAATCATAACTCCGCATTTTTATATCGGGATATACCTACAAACTGAATATAGTTCTATATAGCCAATGAATTCACCTATCTTTTGTCGGTTATCACGTCATATTCGTAAGATTTATAGAAAAGTATATTATAAAATCGTAAACTTTAAATCCTGCTTGATAGTTCCTTTGGAATTGCCGTAAGTGATACTTTTTTCCATCAACATTGGGTGTTTTCGACTTCTACACGTCGTTTATGGTCCATTTGATAAACAAAAAAGCAATTAAGATATTAAAATATTCATTTTACCAACCTTTCACAAAATATTGATAAAACACAAATGCAATGTGTGTGATAAACCCCCCCCCCCTCTACGAAGTAAAACCTAACTTTGTATTCCAAATGCTGCTACAGTGCTACAGCTACAGGCGCAACCCCGGTCGGCCTTTAAAAGCTCGTAGCTCGCCCGTTCTCGCGTCTCTCCCCTGCATTTCTTTTGCAGCGCCTTTTCAACCCCATCACGTAATACTTTTATGCAAACGTGACGAGATGCTCTTAATTAATCAATTGTAATTAACCCCACAACGTTGTGTACTTTTTTGTTTGAGTGGTTTGGTATAGTTAATCCAATTTAATTAATAATTTATTTGTGGTAAACCCTTGTTCTTTTAGGTTTTGGCGTGTTACAATTTGCAAGGCTTCGAATAACAATGACTGAGTCTGACTAGCTTGAAAATTAACTAATTATCTATCTATATTCACCCAGCTTCCTCCCCTAGCACCTGTTATACACCTACGCTCATCGACGACTAATTTTATTGAAGTAATCTGCATTTTCCCTCCTAGCATCTAGTATATAAATTTACATTCAAACGGCGAATTGAGAAGATCCTACCTTTCGATGCGATGGCGCGTACTCTCTGCGGCTGTATAGAATGCTATCATGAAAATAATTTGACATTTATTTATATTCTAACAAAAGATTTACACTCAAAGCAGTACGGAGTGCAATAATTCTACACTCACAGTTCTAGATGCAGTTTGTTAGTTAGCTAGCTTATTTTATTTTGTTAATTTGATTCTACGGGTAGGTATTTTGGATTAACATGAGACAGAACATGTGCTGTTTAAATAATTGGACTCCTCCATAGCCCAACTGATAAGGTGATGGTCATAGACCGCCGAATCAGCTTCCAATTCCAACGCCTCCGGAGAATGTTAGGGTCGCAAGCGACGAATGAAAATCGACATGTTTTGCCTTCTGTCGGGAAAGGGTTTGATGTGTGTTTCTGGATCATAGAGTGGTAATGGGAATAATATCGACCACTACGCCGCCAAATTATAAATATGTAGATGATGATGATGAGAGGTCATCTCATACCGTTTGATATGAGGGTCTGCTCCGATTAATGGCGTGATAGCCGATGTCAGGAACTGTTCAGGAAATGCGTGGGTGGCACGAGGTTTTAGATCGTGACATCCTACTCTGGATTGATGATGATGGTGATGATTTTGAAGTTCTTCAGCATGCCGATGACTTGAGTTCCATTAACTCCTAAAGCATCGGCATAAACATTAAACCGAAGTTGATTAGACAATCGGCAATGTCAGGAGATCGGTGGGGCCGCTCTCTCCTCTGATCTGGCGATGTATGAATTTAATTAAGGAAGATTTTGATGTCACCGATCCTCGCCTTGGCAGTCACTCATGTCCTCAACAGTCCCGTTCTCCGTCCAGCACGCCGCCTCGAACCAGTAGAAATGATGATTACGTTTTTCCTAGGCACGCTACAAAACATGCGCCAGCCTGCAATCGCGATGGTCATCGGTATTTGATTTGAATGAAAAATACGTCCTCTCGCATAACATACACAAGCGTAACGTGGGACCTTCCCCGAAATGTCACGGGCATATGCTCTACGATAGGCGTACCCCAACCTCAAACTCAAATATCAGCTCAAAGAAAGGAATGTCAAGCTCGGCTTCCGGGGTGCTGGGTCCAAGAATGAAAGGCACCAGGTCGTGAATCTGGCTTCCCTCCCTTCTATTTCCCCCGCTGCGCCTTCGGCCAGAGTACAATCCCACCCTGATGCTGGATGATCCCTATTCCTAGTGTGAGGAAGTTAAGAAAACTTTTGCTACTTATGAAGGTGGATATAACGCATTACGCTTAAAATATGAATACCTACCGACGGCCTCGTTCAACCGACAATGTGAAAGTTTTTGCTAAATCGAATATATCGAATGAAATATACCTACCTAAGCGTAAACCAAAAGGTAGTTAAGAAAACTTATCCGGATTCCAACAAAGAACCGCCGATCGGTTGCCAAACGATTCCATATGTCATGTTCCCTTCGTTCCGCCGACAAGGCAGACCCCACACGAGCGTTACCTAAAAGGTAGTGAAGCCCACGCAAATTTCGTCACTTCGTTTCCCCCATGACGAAGGTAGTCCGGCCAGATCGTAATCTTCGTCCTGCATCAAACTGGCCTCCCGCGACGACAACTTTTATCCGCTGGTACCTCGGAGCGGCGGTAGAGGGAGGGGGAAATGGGTGCACGTCCTTTGTTCTCCTGAAGTCCCCCAATGCCTTAGTGACGTACATACGTCGACATCATGAAATGGCTCCGGCCACGCTTCCAATCCAGTCTAGAGCGGGTACGAGATCCACGTTACCGAGATGTGATCACAAGGGATTCCAATTTGCTCGGACCAGACACGACCATCGCTTACTTCGCCTCCACATTAGAAAAATAGTGTAAGCCCACCTGCATTTCGATCACATCGCCCCCGATAAAGTCGCGTGAGATACTTCCTCATGGTGAAATAGGAAAGCCGGACCCGTTAATCCATTCGACAACCGCCGTCCATTCTCGAGTCGTAACCCGCTCAATTAAGTTTGAAGAAAAAGAGTTTGTTAATTAAGTAGGTGGATATAGCGCATCACGCTAAAATGTGAACACCTACCGACGGCTTCATTCAACCGACAATATGAAAGTTTTTCGCTAAGTCGAAAGAAATATACCTAACCGTGAACCAAAGGCGATTATATGATAAGATAGCGAACCAAGTTTATGCAAAGTCCTATGTAGTAGACTTGTTGTGATACCTAAAATTTGGAATAAGGTGTGGGAAATTTTTGGAATGGGAATTCAATTATGTCAGATTTTGTTAGTAATCAAAAATGCCCATGCTACGCACCATTTTATAAACTGTTAAATTACCCAATGCCTTTTCAAAAAAAACCTTCCTGAATATAATCCCCTAGCTACGTTTAAAAATATTATTACGAAACTCGTAAATAATAATTAACACCTCAAAGGCGCTTTACACATTCATTTATACCTATTTTCTACACCTATGTATTTTGTTACCCGTTATGTATTGGAGAATACCCAGTAACCTAGTTTTCTCGACCACCAACAGAGCACCTTTAAAGGACTTTATTATTGTTTTGTGGCTTCAAAATCCCGTCTTTTAAATGAAGTCTCTCGTCTAAGATTTATTGCCCTAAAGCGCACTTTGTGCTTCAAATGCTATTTTAGTCCATTGAACCCCAAATTATTACTTTACAACGGTCTTGTCTCAAGAAATTGTCGCCGGTCAACATCAGGCAGCCCCGGATCGACTTACGGAGGGAACGCCCTTTTTTTTCCGATTAGAGCATCCGACTTAGATGACATGGTTCCTTATTAAAGGCCTCATTACCGTAGCTATAATAATAATACTAATATTTGAACGAACCACAAAGCACCGCTTTTTATGGAAAATCACCTCAAGGGCGCTATTCAAACTAGAATACATGTTTAAATCTAGAAAACTGCAAGCTAGACGAACAATTATAAACAATTAAAATACTCGGGGAGTAATGATGATTCTATTGTTTTAACCCTACTTTGTACGAAATCCGAACATTAATGTTGTTAATAATTAATTCAATTTGTCAAACTTACCCCTCTCATGCACACAAAACCTTGACATGCACGAATCACAATCCGAAAACCAGCATCCCTCGTGCACTAATTGATTAATCACTAATTACAGCACTTATTATTTCGGTCTAACTGTCGCGTCGGTTTGTATTAAATTTTATCCTCCCTGACAACCGCCCCAAAAGTACGTCCCGTATTGATGTTGACCGTCTCAATTTACAAATTATATTCATTTAACTTCACAGATATGAACTCGCAAGCCGCAATCTCTGATTTCCTTATTCGCGTGGACTCTTTTTTGTTTAATAAAACGAAATATCCTTTGTTTAATTAAAATGAAATATCCCCGATTTAGGCGCACCAAACTGGTCTCCTCGCGACTATCGGACCTCGATCCCTTAATTTAAACCTTGCTTCCCAACGACCAAATCTTGACTCCCCTCAATCGCGTGAACTATTATCCTTTAATTAAATGACTTATTCCCGGTTTACGCGCACAGAGTTATTATTCTATCGTGTATTCAACCTCGATGACTTTAATCCCGACCGTGCGTCTCCAGGTTCTTTCACCGACCGTCCACCAACACTTCTGTACCCCGACTATCTATTATTATATATTACTATCTGAATTATTCCCGGTTTACGCGCACCAAATTATTACTCTGCCGTTTATCAAAACTCGATGATTTTTATCCCGTCCGCGCGCCTCCAGGTTCCTTCCCTCACTCTCCTGTTCCAACTCTCTGCCCCCCGACTCCCACCCATCTACTTGTGTGGTTTCAATAATATATTAGTCCCTCTTTTTTAAAACTTAAGTGATAAACACATCTCCCAATATGCATATTTCAATCGTTTTAATAGTGTTCTGTCACATTACATCCCAAATTCCAAGAAATCAGTGCAACTTTCATGTTTGCTATTTTTTTGTGTGTAACCTTTAGATAACAGAATACAAACTAATTTTGTCTGCGCCGAAGTCATAAATTATCCCAATAGCGCTTAAAAGAAGAGCTCAGTGGCGTACTTCAATCTAGTTAGGACCGCCTCATTACTTGCGTCGACTTTATTGGTTATATAATAACATTATATAAGCATTGTCTGTACACGTTTTCGTTCTTTCTGCGTGCGTCACTATTTAACGAATTCTGCAATCTTATTTTGACAAATATGTTAAATATTTTAACCCCTAATCGGCGCGTCGCTCTAGTATATTTAAATGCACCAACGATCAATCTTTATTGCCTAATTTTTCAACTCCCCACTGCCATAGAAAATTCACCAGATAATTGTTTCGTAAATCCAATCTGCTCGCGTTAAAGTCAGTCACCACTCGGGCAAATATCCATCGGCCGCCCCTGACTTGATAATGAACCTGAAAAAATCCCTCTAAATGTTATTCTGGGTCCCTTCTTAGTTTTGTGAAGAATGGCCTTTGCCGGGGCTCGCAGGCACTCGAGCTACGCAAACACATGTGGTTACTTAGTGGTAAGGACCCATAAATCACCCCCATGAATTGGAAACAGAGAATCGTATGCTGAAAACATTCCATGTTACAAATTAAATATATTTCTAAATCGATCTCTCAATTTTAAAGGAATTATTTCGTAGGCCCAAAGGCGAGATCATCACATGTGGCAGCTGGTTAAATTGTCATTTAATGGTTCAAAAGATAAACTAACTAATTGAAATTTGCATTTATATCTTTGTTATGAATTCTTTTAATTGAAAAAAATATAGTTTAAATGCACACGTCAAGTGATTAGATCGATAATTGTAAAAATAAACACAAAGATCGAATGAACATATAAAAAGATTTAAAAAGTAACAAAATTTTAATTTAAACGAATTAAAAGCATATCAAATAGATAGATATCGTCGTACCAAATGTACAGCAAATATATGCCAAAAATATATTATTGAAGCTTTTCAAAAATAATGAATCCTCTACTAGACCATGTATGCACTAGATCGAATAAAAACGATATAAAAAATATTCCAAGTTATAAAACCACATTCGGACAAATAAACTATACATACTTTGGAACAAAACTCCATAACATCCTTCCCCAAGACATAAAACTAATAAAAAATCCTAATGAATACAAATCAAGAATAAAAATATGGCTAAAAGAGGTCAACCAAAAAACTTTAATGAAGACACTAAAAACGACATAGATGACAAATAAACCATATTTAAATAACTTTAGTCCGCCTCGGCCCAGGACCTCCTAGTGAGGAGAACTGAAATATACAATATTTTATACATAATTTCACCATTATATTTTGTATGTAACAATTATTTTATATAGTCGCTAAAATAAAAAAATAAAAAAGGTAATTGAATTGCGATAATTTTTGTATATAAACACGTTATAAAAATCAATTAAAATACATTTTCACCTCATTCTAAGCAATCACACACCTGACAGTTCAAACGAGAATTTTTTGGCAACGACGCAAATAAACATGTTTTATAAGATCGTTCTAGTAAATCATAGACGCAAAAGAATACAGACGTCTATAAAATATGCTTTAAAGGATTTTGCCAGCTGCATTATTATGTTAGTCTCAGATTGCAGGGGCATTTGAAAATATTATTACAAAAAAAAAATTATGCGTGTAGGGAAAATTTTGCCTACAACAGGCAGCAAATCAATCCGAGGTATTTTAAATGCGCTATATTGTGACAAAAAGCGCTCCGGTGGTTAATCCTTTTTATGAAAACAAATAAGTAAAAAAAATATATTTTCTCTTCTACCTACTCAATGAACGTTTCTCATTTATATAACCCACAAACACAATATTTTGTTTATCAATAATTTGATGTGGGTTTAAATGAACCAACGAGCAGAGTTTGATGAAATTCATCACGTGAATGGAATGAAATACAAATATTAGTCATACAGTGGGATTGTATAATTGAGACAAATGGCGTACCAAAATGAAACATTGCATAGAAGAGTTAAATATATTAGCTTGATTTATTAATATTAAAATAATTAAATTAATTTTATTTTTGTACTTTTGTAGGTTAAAACTAAACAAAGTAGTCGATCTTTGACTGTTAAAACAAAATAATTTTCTCTGTTATTTAAAAATGCAAGGGTACACGTGACAATTTTCTCATTTTCATTTCTGGCATTATATTCAGAATCTTTTCTGATTGATGGACACAGATAGAGTTCTACATATCATATATAGGTAAAAGCATTCGACCGAGTTGGTACAAAAAGTATTGTAAGGTTTTTTCTATGTAAGTCGGGAATATGAATCTTCTACAGGCAATCGCTTTCCTTTATGTGAAAGTCGTTGAATGTGCTAGAGCAGAAGTTCCCAACTTTATCTCGCTCACCACCCACTTTTTAAGTATGTTATTCTTCAACGTCCCCTCACCCAATAAAAAAGCGTAACTGTAATTACCACCGTAGGTAAATAAAAAAATAAAAAAACACATATTTGCAAGGGGAAGATCGCCTTACATAAGTTTTGCAATATCATGACCAACCGGTTAGCATCGTGATGGTTCATGTAAGTGACGTATCTGCCTCTCATATATACTATAATAAGCTGGAGGTAACGATCCACGTAGGCACCAAGATGTCAGGAGAACGTCGTCTCGGTTGTCTTAGGTGATCCAATGGCTTCTTCCATTTAACAAAGCCGGGTCTGGTCCAGAGAGTGTATGGAATCCGTGGTCCAGTGTTAAACATAGTCAGAAGAAAATGAGGCGAATGGATGCAGGTCAGAACGAGGTCGAGCAGTTAGGCGAAGAGAATTGTTGTTGTTTAGGCAAGTGTTACTGGAGGACTGACAAATTAGAGTTTTTCGCCCTATTTATACGCTGTGTCATAACGGCAGCGCAAAACTCCCTCTGCCCCCTCGCCCATCCCCACTCGGACGATTTATTTATTAAAAATACAATCATTAGAAGCATTTTACATATTTTTACGGAGACACGTGGTCACGTTCAGCCGCCCCTTGGGCTCAAATATATTTTTCTGTGACCACTTCACAAATGCTTCAACACGTCCGACACAGTTGATATACAAGATTCTTGCAATGATGTTCCGACAACTTTTTTGAAATAATTAGGTTTTTTTTTATTCCTCTAACCACCACTTCAGTCCTTTACCGGCGCCTTAGAGCCTTCCGCTGCCCACCTTTTTCTATCGAGGCCACCACCAATGCCCCCTAGGGGCGCTACCGCCCAAGTTTAAGAAACACTGCGCTAGAATAAAATGCGATTTTACCTGGTGGTTCAATATGGGTAAAGGTAGGCGAGGTTGTGTAATATCACTGTGATTTTTTAATTTGTTTGTGGAGATACTCTTTCTTATACAGAATGACACTTTTCTGAGGAATTTAATTAGCCTTAAATATTTGTCGTGAATAGCTGATAATGACAGTGATGGAAGCGTGAATGAAGATTTATTTTCCAATTCTGAATACAGTACCAGGAAGCTTATTAAAGCATGTCAAAGGAAGCAACGGTAATATATAATGGAATTGTGGTGTAGTACTGGAAAATGTGGCATTAAATAGATTGTATGCAATAGAAATGAAAAAAAAAAACAAACAAATCTGCGATGAATACGTGAAAAACCATGTGACCGAATTACGAAATAGTTTACATGAAAATAATGCAGTGCCGAAGCACAATTATAAAAAAGCATTTTTTTTACATGAGCTTTGTACGGAGGCCCTGGGGAAAATGATTTCTCTCAGGGTCTATGTAATCTTTGGAGATGCTGTGTGGGGGTTTTTTTAATGGAAGGATAGGGGAGTTCTGGGAAGGAAAGGGGTTTAAGGGGTGTGTAGAAATCTGGGGGTCAGTCTGTCCTGGTCATCCGCCTCTAAGACCTAGACAAACCTCACCCCATGAATCTGGGCACCCCTGCTAAATCACCAAACTTGGTAAATCACCAACCCTGCTAAACCACTTGGCAAAGCAATGTTTAAAAGTATTTTTATTTGGTCAAAAGAACGAGTTTTTTTCAACGTTCGAAATTCAATTTGGGAGGCGGGTATGGGTAACGCCGCCCCTATAACTGTTTATTGGATAGCCAATACTCTTATCGTAGGTCACTCCAAGTGGTTAGCTACGTTTAGTAACTTATCGGGGGTGCCCTGGTGCTAAGGGTTAAGTTTGTCTGGGTTGTGGCGGCGGATGCGTTCGCCTACCTACTGGGAGACTTTTTGACCTCTTCAACCGGACTCTCGACCTGTTGTCTTGAATCACAGTGGGAGGGATGGATTCATACGTCCGTCACTCATTGGTACAGTAACCCCTAGATTCCTTCCCTTCCAAGATATCATTTCCTTCCAAGATCTTCCTCTCCTTCCGATACCTAAAAAGATTCTCCACACAGCGTCCCCAAATATGATATAGTTCTGGAAAGAAATTGTTCACCTCAAAGCCTCCTGTGTGGAGCTTACGTAAAAAAGGGAGGAAATATGACTTAATTGAGCGCAAGTTAAGAACGGCGAAGTCTCGGGAAGTTTCGATTTTCTTATTTCGATTATATTAAAAGTCGAAATGATAAAAATTTGTTTACGTGAAAAATGTATGATTTTAGATTTTCATGGACAAAAGCATTTTTGTTATTTATTTTTAAGGTGTTATGCCGTGTTGCGCTATCTCATCATTTAGCCAGAAAAGTACCGTTGATATGCTTAAATTAAGTGTACAGAAAACAACTAAGAAACCCCCCACACTCATGTCAACATGTGGAGGCGTCACTAGAAGCATATCACAATCATTTAGAGCATTTAATCTTCCAAAGTGTATCGAATTCTCGCTATCTTCAAAGACGTAGCATATAATGTAGGTTTTTGGGGATAATAAACAAAGCCTTCATTTTGTTTAGTTGTGCCAACCTACATAAATATCAAGCGGAATAAAAGAAAATAATTTGGTTAAAATGAATTTCCGTAACTAAATCTGTTTGGATAGGGGTGCGAGTAAGTAATTGCATGGTACAATAAATATGTGGCCCCTGGCTTTAGTAGTAAATTGGGAAGGATATAACATGTATTACATTTATTCAAGGCGAGCACTGAAAAACAGTTTGATGTTAATGTCGTGAATTTTAAATGTGGACGATTTAACTAGATTGAAAGTGTATTTCCAACCTAATGACTTGTCAAATGGATTTAAACATGTTGTAAAAAAGTAAATAGTTATAATTTTTCCAATTTTAGATACTACCTAATTTATGGGGTGTCGCCTTTTAAAAACCTATTTACTAAAAAAATAACGAACGCGCAATAAATTTTATAAAATGCTACCCGAATTATTATGTATGACTATCAAATAATCACATCGATTGATAAATAAATTGTTTCTTACAAAGTATTCTTTTACTCGTTACTTAGTAAAGTTTGCTTAAAGAATAAAATTGCATCAATACGAAAAGACTTCTATTAATTAAGAATATAAATAATAGAGAATTTTAAAAATCACAGGCTATTTTTTGGCTTTTATGAACAGCTCACATTAGTCTCGTAGAAATCGTTGTATCACTCTTACTATCATGGCCAAAAACATGATCTAAACCAGCGCCGTCTATGAATGTGAATATTATAAATTGTTTTACGTTTAACCTTAACTGCGCTCTGCTCCCAATCGTCTGGAGCCAGTAAGACTACGACATCCTAAATTGGAAGACAGACGTAAAATAAACGACTTAACATTTTTATTCAAAATAACTCCATGTTCGACTGTTGCGAACTCTTGCACCTCATAAACTTACGAATACCGACAGTAACTACACGACAAAATACACTATTCTACTGCAGCATTCATAAGCGGAACTATCTCTGATACAACGATTTCACACTATGGGAAATCAGTACTTAGGCGATGTTGACATGTTTAACATAAACTTGGAGAATTTTGTGGATCTTGTAAAAAAATTATTTCAAAACTATTCCTTAACATATCTCAATTTTTGAAAACCTATCAAGTTACTGTATTTTTATGACTTGTGTGCATTTTGAATCTAATTTTAATTTAATTATTTCTTTATCTGTTTAAGAATCATCTGTCATGAATTAATTGTACAACCAAATATGTAAAAACCCTCTGGTCATTAAATAAATAAATTGGGATATTATGTCGTGAGAATGAAGGTAGGAAGTGGAATGAGAATGTAGGGAAGTACCTCGCTGTTCAGATCTGAATTATTAATGGTAGGTTTTCAAGGTGATTCTGAGACTACCTTTTATCCTCAAATGTGTCACAAATATTTTTTTTTATTTTAAATAAATCATTTGTGCAACAACGTAAATTCTTAAATAAAATTTACTTTGGCACGCTAGAAATTGAACCCACTACCTCCAGATTGTTAGTCAAAAGGCTTACCCTTTGACCGTGGAAGTGGAATTCTGGAAAAAAAAGTTCATACAGACCTACCACTGAGCCCAACAAATTAAATTTTACCTTCCAAAATTTGATCAAAAAAATTAATTAAATTTCGTGCAAATACTTCAAAGCCTTCAATGGTTTAATTCATTTTTCGATGACACGAGTTGAAGGGGCTCTCACAAAGGTTTCGCATTTTTAATATTATGTCGATTATACATACTTCTCATGAATTATTTATGTTGCGTGACCCTTCCGACCTTGGTTGCCTCGCTTTAATCTACTGACCTCGGCCCACAAGTAGGTAGTGACCAAAGGCAGTGGCCGTAATGCCTACCAACAGTATTGTTTATTTAATTATCATGAAGTTTAAAAAATATATATTATTCCACCTCTGGCATCCCAAGGGGAAGAGTTTGTCCTGAATAAATATTACAAGCGCGTAGTATCTTTTAAGTCGGAATATGGCGATGAAAAAGCGCTGCAAAGGAAAATAGCTTTATCTGACGATAAAATTTTACGGAATTTGGAATCAACACATTTTAATTTTTAAAAAATCAAGATATGTAATAAATTAACGATTAACAGCATATTCTTTTATCCTTTCGTAGAAATATCTGCTATGATTTTTGTGAAATAAAATAATCACTGTTCTATGCTATTTTTTTCATTGCAGAATTATCAATGAGTGTTTTATGTAACAGCATTAATATTTTTGGTAACTTTTGACGCAAAAGAGATAATATAGACGTGTGGGGAAAAATGCTCTCCAAAAATGCTGTGACGACTCACGGTTAAGTACCGTGGCGGCAAAAATGGTAATAAACATACGTTCCTTATCGCGATGATGCTGCAGCTCTTTCTTACACATTTAATACTGGTGGGACAAAAAATGAGACGCTGGAAATTGAATAATATACAAAATACGTGTGACTGTTTCCTCCATAGTACTACTTTATCATTGCGTTTCATTTTCTTTATACGTGTGGGGGAGATGTATGATAATGATTATGTTTCGTTTGGGGGCTGCAGATGTACCTTCACCGTTTGTCTCACTTTCAACTTTTGTTATATTGTGTGTTAGGGGAAACTGTAGCATAATACGTTTAAAAATAAAAGCTAAACCATCAGCGCATTGATGAATACCGAAAAACTTGTAGTAAAATAAACAAAAAATTATGTCTCCTGCGTTATTAGTAGGAAATTTCAAAATGCCATAATAATTATCCGGGCCATTATGCTTCCAGTGTTATTTCATAGCATATTATTTAATATTTAAATCACAGACACAAACACAGTGTAAATAATATCTGATTTATGGTGTGCATTCGAATATTTTTTTTCTCCATATATCAAAACTTGGTATTTGGTCTATTGGTCTGTTTGGTCTGACTAATCAACTGGACGATCGATATATGAGTGTAGAAAGTTACGTCGCTAATCCTGTAGTACAGTCATTAAATTTTCTGCAAACCCTCGTTGGTGACTGTGTTGGAACAGAGAACTATTGCGATCACCGCATTCGTCATAGAAATATACCCATAGCATAAAATGCACACATTGTTAGTCACAACGACTCAGATAAGTCTGCTTGGGTTAAAAAAACTTTTTTTTTTTTTAAAGAAAGACAAACATTCTTGAGTTACAAATAACCCAACAATGTTTGAAAATCTCCTTCTACCACCACAGAAAGCCGAAAATTATGCTTGTGTTGTGATGGAGGACTTAGCCAGACGAGGAATCGAACATGCGACGCCCGGTTGGGACCCAAGCGCTTTGCCCACTCAACCACCGACCTATGAATCCTAAACTGACCACTGACGACATTGTACAACATGTAAACTGACCATGTAAATTGAACATGTGACCTCCGGGAATACAAATCATTATTAAAGAGGTCGTTCACACTTTAAAAGGATTTATATTACTTATCACATTATTGTCATTGTAAGTACCCAATCGATTGAGCGGTAGAAGTAACATAATATTCAACATTTCAAGAATTATGTTCATATAATTTGGTATTATAATATTTATTACTGTACCTTTATTCAAAGCGCTTCGATAAGTCGTTATTCCCAGTGTGTTTTGAAGATTCCCATTTCCCCTATCATTAAACTTTGCAATCAAATTAACATAAATCAAAGTAACCAACTTTAATCTCCGTCTCAGATCGTAACGACATTCAAAGCGAATAACATAGGGGCCATAAACAAGAGCTCGCTACATTATATTTAAAACTTCTCAAGAACCCACTCAACAGATAAAATTTGCCATAATAGTAACACACAAATTCATGATATAATAATATTATCCTGAAAATGAAATGTTAAAACAAATTATTACTTTTTAAGGTAAATTCCACGAGTACCTTCATTAAATTATTATGTTAAAAGATTTTCATAACGTTGAAAACTTGTCTGAAATACAATCTTTAGAATCGTTAAATTATAGAACAAGCGTAACAATTCGACGAAACAAATATATCTAACCATTACCAATTTCAGAAGATACTATAGTATAATGTAATGTCTCTTATTCTTTACTGAAAATATTGTCATGTGGTACGTACTACTGGGTCCTGTATCCTTTAGTACGAATTTGTGGATGCTTATTGTTTTTATAGCACAGTGATTGTTTATTGAAGTTTTGTAAATATGTATTATAATAATACTTCTGAGGGCAAACTTTCAGGCTGAAGGCTAGTTCTGATCTGGAGAACTCCTGAAACCTAATAACTTTGTAAAACAACCTTCGGCACAACGGAACGAGACCATGTGGCCCGAAGAGCTCATATATTACTATGGTAAAATACGAACGAGATCATGGACTGTTGCGATGCATTACAATAATATTATTATACAAAAATTCTTAGCGAATGGATACTGATTATAGCTTATTACAGATTATCCTGTTTGACAATAAGTACGGTGATTTGTCTAGGTCTAGAACAATTGGTTCTGGAACGCTGATTCTGAGGACCTCCTAAGTTTCTAATTACTTTGGCATGAAACGCAGCACAATTATGGTTGAAATTTTTCATTGTCATGCCTCAGAAATAACTGTCAAATGTACGAACTAGCCAATTTACACATTCCGGGAAACGATTTTCAAGAATATTTTCTGAAATAAAAATAATAATTCATTCTTATTGCAGAATTTATCTATTTATTTTAACCACTGGACCGACCACGCGGAACAAATAAATTTACCTCGATTGCTCAAGATTTCATAGGAGATCATTTTTATATATTTCCAACATTGAAAAAATCATACATTTGAATTTTATCATTGAGAAATCAATATATAGCCAAATGAATTAACCTGTATTTAAAACTGTAAACAGTTGATTGAAAATTCGGCATGAAAAAATATTTAAAAAATATATATTTTAACATCGTTTTAAAATAGTCTACGAAGTTCGAATTTGCGACATCTATGATCATAATAGATAAAGCATTTCAATAGCTACGTTTTAAAATAAATAGCTTGCCATGAAAATGTTTTAAATAATTACAATACATGTTTTACGAATGGTAGGAAAATGTGGTCCAATTTTGTACCGCTATCAATCGAAATAAAAATAAATGTGGTCCATTTTTTACCATAAACGCTCCAATGGCTAAGTTAATGTATTTCGAAGATCATTTTATAAATGTGAATATCGCGTACATAAACCACATTGAATGATTATAATGTGTTTTGCATTAAGTATTTGGAGCACTTCCTTTTATCTTGAGCCTTTTGAGTTTTCACGGTTTTAGTTAATGCTTAGTTAACACTGCAAGTGAACGTCTTCAACAACTCCATCTGAATCTCACTGTTCTCTAATGCAAGTAATAGTGAGTTGCCAAAGTGTAACTGTCTAAAACTTCCATTGTGACAACTGAATGTGTACTTCAATTACGTTTTCTCACTTCTAGTAAGTAGCACTTTACTAAAAAATTCAGCTTCTAAAAGCTTATACTTAAACAGGTAAAAGATCAGACGAAATTTAAAACCTTTTCAAGTTATATTAAAGGAATTGAAATTAAAAAACTTTTTCACTTTGTTCCACTTATTTATTATTACCAGGACCGGTTTCATCTTACTACGGGCTTTTAGCCCTACAAAAACACCCATGCATTATTTTTTAAACAATGTTTTATAATTTTGATTAAAAAAAATAGGTCAAAACATTTGATTTTCAAAATTATATCTTTAAAACAAAAGCATATTTTAATTCGTTTCTGCATTCATCCCTAAAAATTTCTAAATGGTCGAATGTAAAATAGGATTGGAGTCTTTGGAGCAAAAATGCTTTCCTCTCTCTACCGGTATTTTAATGTTAGATGCTTATGGGAAATGGCGTTATTGATCCCCTCGGCATCGATTCTCAGTCGAGAAACATGCCGAATGCGCACCAAATTTAAATTTGTTAATTTGTACACAGTTGACATTTTTTCACGTGAGAACGGGTATCTTCTATGACTCATTCTTGGATTTAACAGTTTGGCTATGTAATGTTTTGCCGGCTTTTGTCTTTCCTCCCTTTCCTCACTCCTTCCTACCCTCAAAACAACAGCCCACTAAGCATCTTCAAATATGACATGGACTCTGTGGGGAATTATTTCCATTATAGGCAATATGATGCCAAAAAAATATGATGCAGAAAATTATAAGAAAAAATATTGCTGCAGAGGTGACCCCAAAAACTCAACCCACCAGAATAATAACCTCGAAGCAGTCTTCGTAAATAGGGATACCCTACTCCCCGTTAGGATTAAGTTCGTTTGTAAAAACCCCTTTTGAGATATCAAGGGCCTAAATGAAGCTTCCGAAACACCCTTCCGGCTGAAAAATAGCGCTGCATAATAAAAACGTAACTGTTGTGTCCTCATAAAACATTCCTGAGCACACTTGCGAACGAGGCAAGTTTGCTTTGTTTCGCATGTAGGAGGAATGTGAGGCTATGTTTGTATAATATTATTATTATTATTTGGTACAAGGATAGTTAACAAACAAAAAAGAAAACGAAATATAAATATAAACACGATACCGTCAGCAATTTCAACGTCAAACACCAACACCGAAGTGTACCTATTTTCTGCTGGCACGCATAAAAGCATGTAGTATTTGTATAAAAATATCTTTAGTTTATTATTAGAGAATTTAATGATAAAAAAACACTTCGGCCAGTTTTTAAGACACGTAAAATATTTACATCGTGTGTGTATTAAAAAATACATTACACCCTTAGCGCTTTGGACGTTATCCGCCAATTACCCGCCCTGGTATAAGTACCATATGGTTACTCCTTCAAGGCTCTCGCAAGATTCTATTTTTTTTTTTTAACGAAGCTACATTTATTTATTTTGAACGATTCTAGACCTCCAGAGTCCCTCCATACGTTGTAAGTAAGCTGTATGCAAGTGTTTAACAGGAGAAAAAATACATTTTTATCACTGGTACCAACACACACACTTCTGAGTTTACTTATAGAAGACAATTTTACTATTGGACGGTTAAGGCAGACTATTTGACCTCTTCAGTCAAACTTTTTTGACCAATCACTTTGCACCGCAGTGGGAGGGATGGATTCATACTCCAGATTTATACGCACCACTCATATATTTATACTCTCCTTCGTTTCCTTAAAAGACCTTCCACGCAGCATGCCCAAAGATGATACAGACCTCAAGGGAAATTATTTTCCTCAGGGCCATCTGCGTGGAGTTAATGTAAAAAAATCTTCCCATCAAAACTATTGTTAAAAGCTAAACAAACGTAAAAATTATACACTGTAAATTGTAAATGTAATACGTTATTTATTTTACAAAGGTTTCAAAAATTATAGTTTTTAATAAATTTGTTGGTTAGCTTAATCTTTTTAATACATAAAACAAAGTCGGATAAGTTACACTTACACTATTCATAACTCAAGAACGGCTTGGCTGATTTTTATGATCTTTGATTGGCTAGATTTGTCTCCGCCCCAAATAGCAGAATACCTACCTATCAAAATATCGGAAAAGTTAACAAAGAAAAACAAACAAAGAAATTGTGCCCAGATGGAGACATAACATCAATAGTGGGTAATAAAAAAGTCACGAGAACTTGGAGGGCGCCGCCTAATTGGGTATTTATTTACTAGTGGAACTGTTTGTCAAATTAATTTTTTTATGTTAATTTAATTTATCTTATTGTTTATTTTCAGTCGGTTTTTATTTCTTCTATTCAGTTTAAAATCGGTACGTATAGTGTATTTCAGATTTAGTCCTTTTCGTATACAGATTCATTCATTCACAAATGAATGAACAGTGATACGAAAACAAAACGAAAATACGAAAGAAGAACCAAGAAGTGATAAGAAAAACTACGAAGAGCCAAGTAGAGCCATGAAAAGATGAGAAGATCTAAGACGAGCTAAGAACAGACCAGAAAAAGCCAGGAAGAAAGGAGAGATAAGATGCAAGAAGAGGCAAGAAGAGACTAGAATATACAAGAAAAGCCAAAAAGATGATAATATCCCAGAAGAAACAAGAAGAGCCGAGAAGAGACGAGAAAATCCATTAAGAGGCAAGAAGATACCAATCAGAGCCCAGACGAGATTAGAAGAATCAAGAAGAGCCAAGAAGATGCGAGCATTGGGTGTGCTCGAAGAAGCAAAAAGAGCAACTAAGACACAATAAGAACCTAGAAAAAACCAGAAGAAGAGACAAGAAGGGGAAAAAACACGAAGAGCCAAAAAGTGACAAAAAAAGCCGCGAAGGGCCACGAATAACCATGAAAAAAAGATCCACGACGAGCCAAGTGAAGACGAGAAAAAGCAAGAAGAAAGGAGAAGAGACAAGAAGATTAAATAAGAGACGAGAAGATTCAAGAAGAGGCAAGAGGATCCAAAAGAGACAAGAAGCGCCGAGAAGATGCAAGGAGAGCCAAGAAGAGACAATGAGAGACAGGAAGTAGCAAGAAGAGCCAAACAGAGCCCAGAAGAGATGAGAAGATTCAAGAAGAGGCAAGAAGAGCCGAGTTGAGCTGAGTCGAGCTGAGAAAGAGTCGAGAAGATCCAAGAAGAAGCGAAAGGAGCCATGAAGTGACAATAAGAACCCAGAAGAGAAGAAGGAAGAACAGCCAAGAAGAGACAACAAAAACCCTGCTATGGCAAGCGTATGGCGGAAAACATAAATTACGGGAAGCCGGAAACGAGAAGCTAGAAGCAGCAGGAGGCAACAACCAAAAAATACATATATAAGCGGGAAGTGATACATATATACATATTTATATATAGCTCAATCATTTATTTTATTCCTGCCCATCCTATATTCCAATATTGGCTCCAGGTTACCATGTATACCGGTCGATTAAACTCTAACCTCCTTCCTATCCTCAGAGCACGAGTTTCAGTCCTAACAAACAGTGCCCCCTGGTGTACCGGTCTCACCGGGGCAGGAGTGCTCCTGGCTTGGGTGGTACAATCGTATCGTATCGTGAGTGAATTCCAAGAACGTCAAATATTAATGCGCTGATTATTTTGCTTTTGTTCTTAAACATATAATGCTGCCCCTGTTTCTTAAACACTTAATGCCAATAGTCGAAAATGAGTCAAACGGTGAACGTATGTCTGCTCCCCTCCAAAGGAAAAATACAATAATTATAGTAAATCTCCCTCACATGTATAAATAAAATGAAACACAATTCCCGTAAGTAAGTGGAAAAGTAAGAAAATCACAAAAAATATAAATCCGTACACAACGCCATCTCTAATACTGACGAAAACAAAACACGGACAGTTGCGCATCAATAATTGCTTCATAGTGTAATTTTTAACTTAATAATAAACTAAATTTAATTCAGCTAATAAGTTAACACAACAGTAATTGATTCCGATGCGGTACAAAGTTCGTCGGGTCAGCTAGTTTGGTATAAAAAAAAATTAAAACTTTCTAATCTTTTGAGTCGTTTCGCGTTTTTTTTCAAATATTCATTTCTACCACAAATTTACTATACGAATTACTTAAAAAAGGTTTTATTACTTTTATTTAATTGGAATGTTAATTTTGTGTTACTGAAATGCAGAAAGGGTTGACGTAGTTCTTGTTTACTTTCCTATGGCGGTAAATGGAATATTATAAACGTAACGGTCCCAGCGTGTCTTCGCAGGCACGCCAAAAGTGAATGAATTATAAAATACGCCGTGTTAATCACCGGCCGGGAGCGGGCGTCAACCCTTGGGGAAAACAACCGGTTGAAGGATTTTTTGTGTCATACTAACCCACCTGCAAACAGAAAAGGCAGAGGACTGAAGGTACTGGAGGTAGCTATCGCATGCAAACAAACGTCACCGTGCGAAGGAACCGCGTAAAGCAAAGGTGCAAACCTTCGAAACTTCTCATCTATACTATTACTTCAGTATAATGATGAGTACACGCTAAACATAGAGGATTGAAGTAAATACGAGCTTTGCTCCTAAAAAAGGTGTAAACGTAATAAATAATGTATATTTTGAAATAAAAAAACTTTATGGAATTTATATAACCATGTAATATTTGAAAATAAATAAATATTAAAAAAAAAGGATTCCTTTCTGAATGGATGATGGCTGATTATCACGATATAATTTTTCTATTTTTTCCCATTGTTTTTACATGATAAGTATATATTATATTTTTTACAAATTTTATGTACCTACGTGTAGATATAATCTTAATATATTAAAAATTAATGTTTTTGGTTTGTCCCTTTTGCGTTCATAAACCATTCATCCGATTGCGATGAAATAGTAATACTATGACGATCTCCGGATTTAGGAAATTATTTCCTACACCATTTATTTGATTGCTATGAAACTTTGGTGAGTTGTTGTGCGCACACAAGCGAATGTTCACGTTTGAAAAAGGGGTCTATTTCATATAGTTTAGCGGTGGGAAGGGAAGGCGTGAGTGCAAGGGAAATCTGTGAGGGAGGGAGGGTAACGAAGAAGAGGGAATGCGTGAGAGAAAGTTGACTAGCGAGGGAAACGGAGGCGGGAACGGGGCCGCATGAAAAGAACACGCAGGAGAAGGGTGCGGATCAAGGGAAAGGTAGAGGGAAGAATTTCCAAGGAGACACAGTAGCCGTAGGGGATAGCATGGGGAAAATTTTGAAAATCCAGGCTTCTCGTACGAACAACTGTATATAGCCTGTTCATGCATCTATTCATGTACGCACAAATTTGTAAAACTAAAAATTTTACGGTGAATCTAAAAGTACTTAAATAAACATAATTAACAAAAACACTTTTTTTTCTTTTAGTAGCATTGCAACGCATGCTGGGTACTCGCTTGTAATTTATAAAACAATAATGGAATTGATAATACTCCCGGCTTTAAGATATGATAAACCTTTTTTGCCAATATTGCGTTTGTAAATAATATGACGCGGCACAAATTTATTTATCAATGAAAATCGGTTGTAAAATCTTTCTTACTAACGAAGAAATTACGTATAGAATAAATATATAAAAAAATTAAACTACATAATTTGTAGGCTGGCAACACCAAATTAACTGTCAAATATTCCTTTAAAGCGCAGTGACACTGAACATATAGAATACTGTTTACACATTAAAAAAAACTTAAAATGTAGTAGAAGCACTGTTGTTAAGGTACCCACTTAATGGCATAAATTCGATTAAATAGTGTTTTACAAAGTGATTGGCTTTCATTTAATTTAACATAACTTTGAATAACACTAAGTAGAAAGGAAGAATCACTAATGGTGAGTTTAGTTACACTACTACGAAACGAGTTAAATATATTCAGATCTAAAATTAGAGACATGATCTAAAGCCCAGCCAACGATAGGTACTTAAGCTAGTATTAAATAAATGTGAGCAATTTCTAAACTGTGCTTTATGTTTTAAAACAATATCGTTATACTTCTTTGTGTTAACATAAAATTGCAAAGGTACGATAATAATGTACCTAATTTTATTATAAAATTGTAGGTTACACAATACACAGCTTTACATTTTCACCGTGAGTTTTTTTTAGTATTGCCATTAGAACAACAGTGGCGCCCTCCTATGTTTTCTACTCTTATTTGATAAACAATTTTTCCTCAATAACATACATTCCTGAGAAAACTTAAACAGTTTTTAGTTTACGATAGTTCTAACTTATTAAAAATGTTCACCGTTATCATTATGGCGTCATATTTGACTGTATCATATCCTTATGCATGAATAATGAAGACCGTACGAAGCTTTCATAAAGTTGGAAATTCCGTGGTTCCACAGTCAAATGCTAATAGTGAGAGTCCCTAGTAATAAATTATAATAATTCACCCGACTATATTCATGCTGTGAACTTCCTTGCTGAGGCATATGTTAAACTTTCCGAACTGCGGGAATGAATTAAAGTTTTTGTGACCGCTGCTCGCTTTTCCCCTGAACCCAATGTCCCAAAAACTCAAATATGAAGTTTAGGAATGTGTCCAAGCTTGCGGTGGGGAGGACCAGGGTCAAACGCTTTGTGGGTCCTTTTGGGTCAGCGATAAACGCAAGATGTCTTTGACCTTACACGATGGTTTGTAGGGCGAATTAATCAAGATATTGGGCACTATTCTGGGTATAAACGAGCCTATTACTTTTCTTGTTTTAATGATAGTTACTATAGCTTTAATTTTATCTATGCTGACAATTATGTTTCTGAGTGTAATTTTTTACGGGTTAATGAATAGGTTTATTAACTCAGTAAAAACATTTTCTCGTAATGCTCAGATTTCGTCGGTTTACAGCCAGTTCAACTCATTAAGTGAACTTTTTTGTCAAAAATCACAATTTACCTGGTTTGTACTGTATTTATCTGTTTTATCTTGTATAAAAGTTATAATGTTGATCAGCACATTGTTTATTCTATTATTATTCACTAAGTGCATAAAATAATAACGAATGTTCATAAAAAATCAATAAACGGCTTTGGAAAGTGTAATAATGTTTGGAAATGGACCAAAAATACATACAAAAATTACACCTAAAAATCACAAAAAATTTTGGTGATTTCTTGAAAGACAAAAAATATAACGGTTTATTTTTACATGATGTTTGCAAAAAGTCACATATCCTAAACTAAGTGTTTAATTGTTTTTTCTGTTATTACTTATGAATAAATAAAAAAAAGTTGAAATTTCCACCTTAAAGCATTTTTAACGGATGAATAAAAGTGCATTTCGAAATTCGACTGTGTTTTTATTTTAACTTGAATATATCTCTGATTAGGGGTAGCTAAAACTTTAAAGTTTGTCATCCCAGAATCAACATTTGGTCAATTATTAACTTCTGGCAGAAAATCAAGGCCAATTATTATGGTGAACGTATGTCTTGCTGTATGAAAGAGACATGCGTGTATGAGTGAGACAATATGAGGAACGTATAAAAGGGTGTGGTTGTTGTCCACTCGTCCTCTTACTATCAGGCTTCCGAAATAGAACCACTGTACATAATCCCGGAATAAACATCACGAGACTACCTACGACTTATTATTGTCATAACCCTGCACAGAGATCATCATCTACATAGGAATCTGGATCCATCAAAGGGAGTCCAGATTATTATGGGATAACCGACCACGGTCATCACAATAATTATTATTATTGGAATACGAATCGAACCTATACGAATCGATCAATGGTGTTGGCGATTCTCAAATTATTGGTAATTTTCATTGTTAATTAGAAAATTTAGAAGCAATCGGAATAATCAATTTAACCAACAAATACCGGTTGACCGGTAAGTTGTCGAGTAGACTATTGCGTCTGGTTCCCAACTACGCATCGTGGATTTAATCTTCTGCTAGAGGAGTTCTCCACAATGGCAGGATATTTTGAGTAGTTCACAAATCGACACCAGTTGGCGCTAGTGTAAATGTAGACCTAAATACGAAAAGAGACCTGTCAAAACTTTCTTTCGTCAATTTTTTTCTGTTTTCTGTAGGTTCGAAGCGATTATTTTTATGAATTCTGACATTCATAACAATGCACCAAACAATTTTTTTCATTAATAGAAACAACTAAAGCTACCAAAAATATTCCTTCATCATATTGTATCCTTTCCTGTGAACTGCTGCATACATTGTTATTCCTTCCTGCCCTTTATAAACTTGAAGAAAGTATTGGTTTATATGAACTATATCTATTTGTGGCAATACAGGCGAATCCTGTATGCTGTAAAATGATTCATCTGGGGGCCAACATATACCCACTATCTCACTTTCATACTCAAAATCATTTATTTCCATAAAGTTATTATTCCAGTCATAGGCAGCCAATCTGGAATTAATAATTATGATTATTGGGAACATTATAAATAAGCAACGTTAGCTAAAGTACCTATAATTATTACAAATATTACACAATTAATGTGTTTTAGAAGTACAAGAATGAGGTTATGTTCCAACCACTTAGCTTACATATCGATTAGAACTTCTTTCTGGCCAACACATTTTGCCTTTCTATTCTTTAATTCTTTTTTTAACTCCTTCACAGTCCAGCTACCGTATTTATCCACCATTTTTTAATATTACTTCCAAAATGCACACGCAAGCCAGATACAAAGCTATATTAATTATCAATGACAGGTCTACAACTACACCAGCGCTGCCAAGCGGGAGAAGTTTAGCACAGCATTCTGCCATTACGCAACGACGGAAGCAGAAGGATTTCAAACTTGGAACTGTAACTCTCGAATAGAATAGAGTTCTCTGTCTGTAAACCAATGCGAAATAGTCGTTTTTCTGTCAGAGAGCATAATTGACATAGCAACTGAATTGAATGCAAAGTATCGGGTGTTCATACAAAATAAAAATATGATAATTTTAAGTTTTCGTTACAATTGAGTTTCGATCCTACGAGTTCTGGATCTGGAGCCAAGAATTTTACCCACTAAACAACCGAAATCATCGGGCTTTTGTTAACGTCATTGACTCCGTCTTCGATCTTTCCAATTTATATATCCAATTTTTCGTCCAACACGCCATAAACATATCAACATTCCTGTTTCAATCTCCATTAAGCTTATGTTTGCCTGGCAATCCTATTGAACCTTCTTATTTGTAATGCGGATGTATGGTGTGTTAATAAACACGCTTCGGGGTCTCGTTTGTACTGCATTCAATCTACGCCTTTGTCCTTCCTGTCAAATATAAGCCTCACCGCCATACTGCTTCAATATGGGAGAGAAGGAGGTGGAATTATTTAATAGGGAATGTTGGATACATGCCAACCTGGTTGTTCCAAATTGTATACTAAATTTTTCCTAGAAACTTGCCACTAGAATAAGTTTTATTGAAGAAATTGATTCATAAAAGATATTTTGCCTTTAAAAAGATTATTTATTTCTTCATTGTTACTACAATGGCGTAGTCCAGCGGTAAGGATCTTAGCACTCGACCCGTCGCGAAGGGTCTTAAAATGCCCAGGTTTTACAGAAATGCTAATTATGTACATTTTAAATGTTCCCACTGATTCCTTACTTTAGGTAGCTTCCTAAAATGGACTAAACTTGACGCTAGCATCGCAAACATTTAGTCTACGCATGTGCGATGTGAGATACAGACTTGTGTTACGGCGTGAGGCTCAAAAAAAATTCAAGTTTAGGTATTGATTTTTTTGTTGTAATAATAATAAGTCTGTATCAATCACAAATAGTTATAAGTTTGATAGAAATTGGTTTTTTTTTTTAAAGTTTATAATTAAAAATTATAGAAAAATGTTCCTTGTAGATTTTTAAGATTTTGCAATGAAAACCAACATATAATTTTTAATGTTTGTTTTTATTTCAATGCGGTCATTATCACCTGACTATAATCAGTGAAATAATCACACATAAAATATATGTTATAACACAATTCATTTTTGAGGTACTACAACCCCGCGCGACAACTCGCGTTATAAAAAAGGCGCGACGGGTTAACTCGCAAACCGAAGGTCGCGGAATCGATTTCCGGCGTGGAAAATAAATTTTATTTGATTAATTTGTGTTATTTCACAATTAATTCATTTTAAATAATACATAGTATATTTGCCGCGGGTTCCAGAGTGGAAGATACTCTCATTATCACCCTGGTGTACGACCACCATTCAGAATTGAATTGTTGCTTGAAATGGCATTAGCCGTGTTTGGTGATCAGATTTGAATAGCCCCTTCTTATATAGGTACTTCCCCACCTTCCTCTTCCCTATCTCCTTCCCCCCACTACCTTCAGCCTCACAACATGCCCCAATTGGGGATTCCATTGTCTCACTGGCTCCAGACTGGAGCAGTTGGGACTCTTGTGCGGTATTCGTATAACAAAAAAAACAATAGATATAATAATAATTAATTGAAACAGTATTATCTTATTGTTAATATTATTATGTTATTTAGATTGTGAAAAATATATATTTGTTCTTCACTAACAAACATAAAAAAGTGGATTGTTACGTGGTTTTTTTGGAGTGGCAATGAATAATGAAATATTTTTTTAAAATTATTACGTGTATAAAGCATCTAACTTTTCCAGCATAGTAGATACTCATAGTATTGCTTTGTTGATTGTCGTTCAGAATCCAAGCGTGACTTGAAATTGCTAAATCCGTGTTTGGTGATCAGATTGCAAAAGTAAGGCACTTTCCTACACATCTTTTCCAAATATGTTTCTTATAATATGTTCTTTGAACACTTCTTTTGGACAGAGAAATATTAAACTCTATGCTACGAAACAATACAATGCTTCCATCAAATCAAACAAAAAAATTACTTAAATGAATATATATTTAATCATCATCACTCTTGGCTCTACAACCCCTGGTGGGTATTGGCCTCCTAAAGAATCTTCCTCCATTCATCTCGGTTTTGTGCCAGCTCTCTCCAGTTTAGAACCTGCAAGGTAGATACATTTTTGATGACGTTGTCGCTCCATCTTAATCTTGGTCTTCCCAGGATACTTCGCCCTATCGGTTTTGAGTTCAGCAGGGACTTTGGTGCTTGATGCTCCCTCATTCTCTCTACAAGACCTAGCCACCAAAGTCTTCCCTGTTTTATAAATTTTGTGACATTTAGCTCCTTAAAATAAGTATATAGCTCATTGTTGTAACGTCTGCGCCAAAATCCATTTTCTAAAATCAGTCTTAAGATACGCATCAAAATGTTCCTTTCAAAAATGTTCAGTGCTCTCTCATTCCTATAAGTTAGTATCCAATTCTCAGCTGCGTACGTGAGTACTGGTATGATTAGTATTTAGTACACAAATATCTTGGTGTTTCTACATAGCAGTCTAGATTTTATTTGGTTCTGTAGGCGGAAATAAAGGCGATTTGCGTTCACTATGCGCTTCTGGATCACCTCTGTGGCATTATTGTCGTATAGTGCGTATATTTAATACGAAGGTAAAAACTTGGCTCAGAGAACAAAGTGATAATCAACTTAAAAACATTATGAACATGATATAAAGACAAACTGTAACCAAATACAATGATTAAAATACTACAGGCCGCCTCAGAATATGTAACTCTAGAGGGGAGGACTGTGAAAAAAATTGAATTCATACTTATACTATAGGTACTCTATATCTACATCTTTAACAATAGAATTAAAAGTAATCGATTAAAATTATATCAATCAATATTTATATTAATCTATTAAAATTGTTAAAAAAAAAAATTCTTCCTTCCTTTACTTTGCCTCACAACACATCCCCAATATTTCTTAAGATTTCTACTTCCAACATTGAACCTAGAAACGCAACTTAAATTCACCAAACAAGTAGTTACCTATTTAAATGGCAGTAGTAACGTCGCTAATCATAAAGGAAAAACACAATTTTAATTAAAGTGGCTAAACAATATACATACAGTAAAAACACAATTTTAGATGCAGGGGGTTAACTTGAATTAACAACATGGTTAATATAATCGACTTTGCTGAACAAAATAAAGGAAAAACACAATTTTAGATGCAGGGGGTTAACTTGAATTAACAACGTGGTTAATGTAATTGATGTTGCTAAACAAAATAAAGGAAAACACAATTTTAGATGCAGGGGGTTAACTTGAATTAACAACGTGTTTAATGTAATCAACGTTGCTAAACAAAATAAAGGAAAAACACAATTTTAGATGCAAGGGGTTAACTTGAATTAACAACATGGTTAATATATATAATTGACGTTGCTAAACAAAATAAATGAAAAACACAATTTTAGATGCAGGGGGTTAACTTGAATTAATAACGTGGTTACCATAATTCACGTAAAGGTCTTTTTTACACCGTGTCAACTCAACTCAAATTTTAAAAAAAGAGTATGATAGTCACTTAAAAATCTACTTCATTATTACACACCCATCGTACGTGTAATTTATATTCATTCCTACCGCTTTACCTGTGTTAATGAGCTTAGGGGACTTGTGTATTTACGGACTTGGGCATGTGTATTGCGTATGTCCTGTTAATGTCCCAATAAGGGGCCGGTGAAGTGAGTGTTTGTAGCTTGTGTATATTTACGTAGGGAGTAATGATAGTAATCATTACAGGAATGTCGTGCCAGTAGCGAGTTCCAATGTGCCCTTTGCTTGTTCACTAACACTTCACTTGAATGACAGACATGAAAGAGAAATTTATTTGAAAAACGTCAAAACCTTCAGAAAAACGTGAAGTGGAAATAATATAAACTTCTGTGACTTCTTGTGAATATCAAACATATTTACACGGGTTCAAGAAAATAAGACACATAAAATAGACCTTATGTAAAAGAACGATTTGCTTACTTAGTTCATCATTTTTCAATATCTACTTCTGACTGGTGCAAAGGCTATGTTGATATGAGTGCTTTTCTACAGACTTCTAAGTTTTTTTTATGTACTGTCAATAAGATGTGTGAACTGCCCAGAGCATGTGAAACTATGGCATTCCCATTTGGGAAATGTTATATTATTCATTTCAATCTCTTATTTAATCGATTTTTTAAAGTTTTTATTATGCAAACTAACATTATTTAAAAAAAATTCGAGAGTGCTCTAGACTTTCAACCACACGACTGAAGTAAAACTTCACTAACTTATAAAAGAAGAGAGTAAGAAATGTGCGCGCGCACTGCTCTCTCTTACTCCTTCAGTGTGATACAAAAAATAGGACTGAACTCTGAATATACGAAACGTAACTGGTATGAGAGAACGAGAGAAAGAAAATGTGTGCTCGTACCTCTCTTTCTTCCCCCTACAGTAATATACGAAATGTAACTCTCTCTCTTTCTAACTTCACTAAGTTATGTCTCCCTATACTTCCGTTCGCCTCGCCTGATCACACTTTTCGTAACGCTCTCGTCCCTCATTCACCGGCGTACTCCACAAGTCAAGCATGCTTAAAGAAGTTTTACTTAAAAAAACTTTGCACTTGTATATTTCAAAGTTAAGCGATGCCTTTAAATTTAAATTCTATTGCGCTGCCTATTGTTAAGTTGTTAAGTAAAGACACTTCCCTAGCAAAGCAATGATTTCTTGGCAGAATAGTATTATAATTTTCAATCTAATCAATCAATCAACTCTGCCCTTTCGCGTAATTGCTTTGCTCTGGACAAGTTCATTATTAATATTTAACCCCTATGAGACGGATAAAATTTAGTAAATCCTCAAATCCAAATACAGATTTTATGTAAATAATATTTTCAAAAACAAACTTAATAAAAATCAACCCGTTTTATATAGAATTTTCAGTGATACTTATGAAATACATTAAAACCTAGGTCTGCATACTGCACACACTTAAAAGTATTCATTATTTCACTGGACTACAAAATTTTTTTTTGAAGTGAATTATTTTTGAATTTTTCCTGGGTTCAAAAGAAAACCTTTTCAACGATCGAAAAAAGCACTAAAGTCCAATTAAAATTGCTTGTTTCAGTGAAGTTGTTGTTATAATCACTACCAGTGTTATTTAGATTATTTCTGCGATCATTGTGAACTCGCATTTTTACATGCAATAATACAAATAAATAAATAAAAATCTGGTCTTCTGCGTTCAATATCAGATCTTTTAGTCAATATTTTTTTGTATTTTGGCGCGTTTCTAGGCTATGTTTTTTTAAATCGATTTATTTATATTTGAGAGCCAAAAAATCTAATCTAGTATGCTATTTTTTTTTAAACTTAACTCCACTGAGGAAAATAATTTCCCTCAAGGCCTATATCATCTAAGATGCTGTGTGTAGGCTCTTTTTAAGAAGAGGAAGGAATGAACATTGGTCTTAAAGATACCCATGTTGTAGAAAGGAGGAAACACAGAAGCCAGCAAATCGTTCCACAGCCAAGCTGTTGAACACAAGAACGAGCCGAAGCAGCGACCCGTTCTCATGTGACAAATGTCAATCATGTACATATGTTGGGCACGCATTTGGCGTATTTCCCGACTATGCACCGATGCCGAAGGGATCAATGACGCTAGTCCCTCGGAGCATCTTCCATTGTAATACCGTTAGAACAAGGATAGCATTTCCATTCAACGCCTGTGCTCTAAAGATTGAAGAAGATTGATGCGTCGAAGAAGAAATAAATTTATTCACTTTGTACCAGTTTCCATTTTTTCCACGTCCACGCAAAATATTATTAATTCCGCACAAGTTTTAGCATTCTTACGAAATTAAAAATATTTGAGAGAAAACTTTTCACAAATATTTTTATTCAGTTGGTGAATAAAAATATATGCTTGTTTCTGAAAACCCACGCAATGCCACTATTATAAGACCAGGAAAGTAAAATTACAAGAAATGTTTTATTTTTCTGGGTTAAATGTCTGAGGGTCGTCAAGGTTTATTATTTCAGAAGGCCTCTATTTGAAGCGTTTCCTTTTCCACTAAACTTCACAAAAAAATAAAATTATTAATAAAATAAACCCCCACTTGCTTTTAAATTATGCCTTTGTTTTTTATGGTAAGTGTCATCTAGGCCCCACATTCTCTCTTTCTGTTATAAAAATAATAAAATCATATTTTCAGAAATATCATAGTGAAAATTTGAAGTCTCTAAACATTGAAGGTAAAAAGAAACACAGTACGTTTAATATTTTATGTTTTCATGAAGTCGCGTCGACACAAAAAAAATTTCATAGGTGAAGTCGCTTTCAAATTTTATACGTTTTCGTCATCCTTGATATAGTACCAATTAAAATAACTATTTTCGATTGTTAGTGCATGAGTTAAGAAGTGATATTCCTGCGTATTGCTGAAAATTATTAAATATTTCTCTTTTTGAAACTGATAATTCGTGGTGGAAATCCATTATAATAGATTATAATAAAACAAATAAAAAACTTTATTCCACTTGATTTTATTTGACAGTAACCGGTTTCAGCTCGTCAGAGCCATCTCAATTATTCGGATTACCAAAATACTTAGAAATTTGACAGTCTAAAACGAATTAGTAACTAAAATAATTGAATAAAATACTTGTAGACCACCCCTCTTCACCTCCCCCATATGTTATATAAACCGTAGGCTAAGAATTATTTGTACCAGTCTGAAGATGACTCTGACGAGCTAAAACCGGTTACGGTCAAATAAAATTAAGTCGCATAAAGTTTTTTATTTGTTTTATTATAATCTATTAAAATTATTCAAGTTTAATGAACTCTGGATTTTCGATATTTTTATTTCTATTGAATACTTAAAAAAAAGAGTTATAAGTTTTTATTATTTATTCACCAGGTATTCTTATTACTTTTATGAGAAATATATATTTTAAGTCATTATTATTCATTATTTCTCTACGGTCGGTGATTTAAACCTCTATATAAAAATTAACAAAGAGTAGTAGGTTTTTCTTAGTGGGTTGCTTCTGTTAATTGTGTTGCTTTTATGATTCGTGCATATTATATTATTTTAATTTATTTTATTTTATTTTCCGGTTTGTTTTTCATGAAATCACTAAAGTTTATAAATCAAATTAACAAAAAAGCGGGAACAAAAATTATTTGATTATTTAATAATTCGTCATTAAAAATGTGTATTTGTTTTGTTTAATTGCTGACAAATCTAAATGATTAATTTAAGTTAAAGAAGCGAAGCTAGCGGTTCACAACGGAGTGTCCTGAACCAAACCTGCCTAGCGAATCCATATTTTTTGTGGGATCGTTATTAGATAATGGACGTTGTCTCCTGTCAGATTTGTGTAACTTTTACATATTTACTGTCACGTATTTTAGTTTAGATCGATTTTAACACGAATTCTTGCAAGTACGTATTATTATTTTTTCATTTAATGTACATTGTACATAGAAAAAGCAAATAATAGCCATAAAAATCACACACATCTGATAGGAGATAACGTCCGTTATCCAATAACGATTTTACAAAAAATACGGAATTGCTAGGCTGATGTATAATTGGCCTAATTTAGGGGGAGGGAATGGATACCGGGGCACCGAAAACGCTTATTGGTCAACTATAGATCGTAAACACTTGCGTTAGGTCACTCTAGGTGGTTCGACTGTGTGACTTAGCAAGAGTGATTGGGTTCATGAAGCGAGGTTTGTCTAGGTCTTGGCGGCACAAGCCTTTGCCGACCCATCTCCTCTCACCGCGGTGGGAGGGATGGATTCACACGTTCGTCACTCCTGGAGTCCTTAATACACTAACCCCCAGATTTCTACCCACTCCTCTTATCTTTTTCCTTCCCAGAACTTCATCTCCTTCCTTTCACAAAAGACCCCCCTCCATACTACATACCCAAAAATGACATAGGCAGTATGGAAAAATATTTTTCTCAAACCCTCTTGGTAAAGATAATATAAATAAAATATGTGTACTTTGGAACAAAAGCGCCAAAGTCTCTGCTGAACTCAAGACCGACAGGGCGAATGAGTCTGGGAAGACCAAGTTTAAGATGGAGCGACAACGTCCTGAAAGATATATCCACCTTGAAGATTGTAAACTGGAGAGAGCTGGCACAAAACCGTGATGAGTGGAGGAAGACACTTGAGGAGGCCAAGACCCACCAGGGGTTGTAAAGCCAAGAGTGATGATGATGATGATGTACTTTGGAACTCGCATAAGCTTTGAAGTTAAATATTATTTTAGAAATGGAAGATGATTATGTCAAGAACTCAAACAAACGATAATGTAGGTACAGTGCTATCCCGTAATCGCGTCTAATATTCTTATGAATTTATTATCTGGACAAAACTAGATTCCTCATTATACAGAGGTAAGAAATGCAGGCAAAAAAGTCATACATTTTATTAGTGAACGAATCGTGGCGTCGCATAGTGATGACTGTTTCATAAAAAGGGAAACAATCCATTTAATGTGTTAAATGTGTTTGGCGCTCAGGAAAGGGGGTATGCTAAACCCTCGCTGTGAAGTGATTACTGAGCTCAAACAAATGTGTTCCACGCAATAAGGTTTTTCCGGCGCTAAACGCTTTCGGATTCATTGCTGGAAAATAGCACTGATGATGAATTATTCAAATAATGAAAAAAAGCCTTCACTGGGAAATTTTCAGCAGAAAACCATTCATCACTCTCCACGGAATTCTGATTGTGTGAAAGATTGAGTGCAATCATTAATTTACCGTCCGATAAATGCCTTCCTACTTAATTAATAAAATAAAAAATGTTTGTATGCAAATCGTATAATTAAGTCAGATTTTTGTCCAAATATAAATTATTGTTTTGTTTATTTATTCTCCAGGTTGTAAGCGTAATAAGTTTTAATTACTTTAAAATAAACTTTTTGATATACAGAGAATGTACCGAAAACTTTTGACAAGTCTTCGAAAGCAATCCACTACTACTAATAATATGTCAACATTTTAAATTTGAACATTTGTTTTTTTGCATAGTAAAATTAACTACTTAATAAAACAAACCAACTATCAAGTCGTTTCCCGACAGGGGGAGGCAGAGATGAAAAGCCGCTACATAATTTATTAATATACAGGTTAAAGGACGCAATCCGTTAACTTTAGACCAGTGAATCCTGGCATAATTTGGAGTAAGAAATGTAATTGAAATTTTGGTCTCCGGTGACTTTTACAATTTTTTTCTTCAAAACGTTATATTTTATAACGCATAGCGAAGTTTTGTGGCATTCCCCCTCAAGTGCGATTGTGATTAAAAGGCTTAGGATGGCTTGACGGACTTATAATAATTTACATCGTCAATGTTTGTTTCAAGTATTGCGTATCGTGATCTAGGTAAAAATGAATATGTTAACAATATATGATTTTTATTAATATCTACAAACAGTTATTTGTACCACTCTTGTTACGGTTTTTGGAAATGCATCAATAATCGGTTTCTTCTTTTCTATGCAGATACCTGCAGACACTTACAGCTTAGCTGTTAAAAATCTCACAATTCTAATAAATACATATTCTGACATTAACCCCACATAGGAGACCTACGAGAAAAAGAATTTTGCTCAACGCCTAGGTATATTGTATTTTGGAATGCTGTGTGGAGAGTATTGATGAGAAAAGGAAGGAGAAAGGTATAAGGTGTGGGTAGGAATCTAGGAGTCGGTATGTAAAGGAGTGACGGACTTATAAATCCATCCCTCCAGCCGCGGTGCAAGATGATGAGTTGAAAGAAACCAGCTTTTTAAAAATTTGTATATGAATACCGCACAAGAGTCCCAACTGCTCCCGTCTGAAGCCAGTGATACTATGGCATCCCCAATTGGGGGAATGCTTTGAGACTTAAAGTACTGGGGAGGGGAAGGAGATGCGAAGAGGAAGGTGGGGAAGTACCTGGCTATTCAGATCTGATCACCAAACATGGCTAAAGCCATTTCAAGCAACGTTTCAGTTTTGAATGGTGGTCTTACACCAGTGCGATACTGAGTATATTGTGAGTTGTGAGGTTGAAGGTAGTGGGGAGGGGAAGGATATAGGAAAGAGGAAGGTGGGGAAGAACTTGGCTATTCAGAGCTGGTCACCATCACGGCTTGGGTCGTTCCAAGAAACTTTTCAATTCTGAATGGTGGTCTTACACCAGGGCGATACTGAGAGTATCTTCCACTCTGGAACGCGCCGCAAATACACCCACTATATATAATTTTTTTAATGAATACATTGTGAAATAACACAAATTAATCAAATAAAATTTATTTGCCACGCCGGGATTCGACCCCGCGACCTTCGGATTGCGAGTGAAGAGCCTTACCGCTGCACTACGCCATCAGCTAAAGAGGTCAAAGGGTCTACCCAAACGGGCTTCTTCTGATTCGATCCGCCACCCAGAACCCGTAAACCCCTGTAAAGTCACCAAACGTAGCGAACCACTTTGTTATATAATATCAAAATAATAGATTTTTTCTGAAGACATCATTAATTGATCACAACAATGGATAATGTGAGAGGAATTTTGTTGTTCACTGGAAAATTTTTGTTTACTGTTTAAATTTAGTTATCAGCGTAATAACAATAAGGTTATTACATTACTTGTATAATATTTGCATGGTTATGAAAGTGAGTTCTCAACACGTTGTTAAAACAACCCAAACCCTTGCCCTCCATTGTGCGATAAATTCATTACAATGTCAAAATTATTTACCCTTGTTAGTTTGACAGATCCGTTTTGTGTTTTCATTTAGCGATGGCTACGCTAAATTAGTTTATAAAATTATAATATTAATCATTCAATATTAGAATCATTTAACTTTGTTAACATGAGTATAAAATGGGATTACTTTTCTGGTCCCATTGCTACTACTTACACCATTAAACTTGACATAATAATAGCATCAAGCAATTTCTAGTGCCGTTTTTGATAAAAGTCACCTCATGGTGCTCTACAATTATGACTTCCCTCTTTTTAAGTCGGTTCCTCATTACAGAGGATCGTGATACCTATTCCTATTTCCATCATGGACAAGGCTTCTCTTTTCCTCGCGGTTGTGGTTGCAACTGCGTGTCTTAAGATACTGCAATCTTAAGATACGTTTCAGGCAGATAGTTAATAGCCTATTCTGGAAGCCTAGCTCTTCCAGAATGGACACATGTATGCGTCTGGCTGTACAAGGGATCCTGAGCATTTTTCTCCAGCGCTACTTTTCGATGGCATTTATCCGCTTTCTTTCGCTGGTTCTAAGTTTCCATGTTTCCACACTGTTTAGAAATATGGGAATTAACGCCCGGACAAGTTTTGTCTTGGTGATCTTCGTTATGTCTGTCACACCATGTCTTTTACATTTTATTCATGGCGTATTTTTCATTTCACTTCTATTTCAGAACCTCCTTCGTCACTTGTAGACGAGCCTAGATATATAAAGACGTTCATCATTTTAAGTCTGAGAGAGCATTATTTGTTCTTACAAATGTATTTGCTCTGTCGATCACCATTAGTTTTGTTTTGGCTTTGTTGTTCAGTAATTTTAGCAAGGATTTGGTTCATTTTTTCTTCAGAAGAGGCGTTAAGGGTAGTGTCATCTAAATCCCCTGTCATAGGTCACCCCGAGTGGTTCTCTACGTTTGGTGACAGACGGGTGCCCAGGTTTATCGGGTGAGGTGTGTTCAGGTTTTGGCAGTGAATGCTGCGTGGCAGGCCGGATTGGTAGAGACCGGTTTGTGCAGACTCTTTGAACTCTCCAAATGGTAATTCTCGACCCATCGCTTTACATCGCAGCGGAAGGAATGCTTTCATACTTCCGTCACTCCTAAACACTGACCCCTGGATTCATACCCATCCCGCATACCTTATTCCTTTCCACAACTTGCTTTCATCCATTTCAAAGACTCTTCACACAATATCCCCAAAGATGAAGTAGGCCTTGAGGGAAATTATTTTCATCTCGGCCTCCTGTGTTGGGTGTAGAAAGAGGTTTCATGAGATATTATTTAAATATTACTCGTTAAATTAATTTTTCATTCAATAAAATGTTCATGTAATTTATTTCAAAATAACACCTATCAATGTAAGATACATGTACACAAAACAGTCTGATTCACGACATGCAAAAACTTTAAAAATTAACATACGAGTAGCATGAAGTCTTTTTGTGAGGCGGTTAGTGAAACAAATTTATCTTACATGTGTACACTAGTGTACCTACAGTATACACGAAAGCGCGAGCAGTTAATTAAGTTTCCTCATTAAAATTGAACAATAAGATGCAATCTAAACCCTGCATTAGGTTCAACCTCGAGGAAGCTCCTTCCTTTATGTAAACTAAAGATAAAGGCATACATGCACTTTGTATCGCGGCCTATATTCAGGTGAATTGTGTTATAATGGGGTGTTATCAGGTTTCCTTTTACATACATCATTTAGCTTATTAATGGAGCCTAACTTCAAATGATTTTGTATCTTTTTTGTGCAATTATCTAAATATAGAATTATGACTAGCAGATTAACGTAAGAATTTTTAACAAAAAAATATTGATTTTATTCCCAACAACCCTCAAACGACGACGTTGCTTGCATTTCTCGTCAGATCGACAATGATTTTCTGTCGCTTCATGGCAACGGTTGACAAAGGTTAACCGTTGTTTATTACAAAAACTAAAATTTACCAATGAAGGGAATAATATAAAAACGAAGTTGGAGTTGTGCTTGAAATTCAACAACATGTGAGTACTCGAAAAATTGAAAAATCGAATAAAATCGTCGATCCAATATGCACTTTAGCTGTTTGAATGGGGTTATGACGCTTTTGAAGTAAAAATTATATGCTTCTGGAATGCAGATCGAAATCGAATCCACTGAAGAAATTGAAAAGGCGATAGATATCTGTACTAAGAGTGAATTTATTTTCTTAGGATTTGTATTTTTTCATCAGGCATTATGATATTATCATGTCCTTTTAAGTTATTATTAGTTTTAATTTTTCTAAAATGTTTTAAGAAGATGTAGTTGTGATCGTAGACAGGGTAATATTTAAAGCATATTTTTAACAGAGATCTATCATCTGGGGGCTTTAAAATGGGTGCATTTAACAGTGATTATCTGGGTGTGATTAACCAATGAATGTTTGACGAAAAAGAAGCTTTTTGTTTCAGTTTCATCACATAGAACATTTCAAAAGGGGTCCTGAAAATGAATTATTTTCTCATTTAGGATAGAGAATTTTGGTGTCAAAATGGCGATACAAGAAACACGAATTGCTAGGAGAAGCAGAACTGTTGCCTCGTTGGCATTTGCGTCTTGGAGATAATGAAAGCCACTGCAAAATTATTTTGAGAAAAGCCTGTACTCACACACCATGCCTCTAACTTAAAACAAAATTATGAATAATTATTATAATCTCAAGATGAAAATTATGCGAACTCACTATGATAATCGACCACCATGCTGAGAAGCACGCCAAAGAGGAAATATTTTAACATTATTTCCGAAACTTCCACATACTAAGCGGAAAATTTCTAGCATACACAATTTGATAGAGCTACGAGTATATAAAACTTCCACATCTCTGAAATTTGAATACATCAATGTATCATAATATTAATTTTCCACATATGCATAATATACTGTAGCACGTCAGATGATTTATCTAGATATCAATTCGCACAGCTAATATATTCCGCCTCTTTTATGAGCGCGTAAAGTTGACGGAAACGGAAATGATCGGGAAGGTTGTTATTGTTAACGAGCAGCCTTTAAAACTCGGAGGGACCGGATGGAAGAAGGGGAGGTGAGGGAGGAGGCAATTGCACATTATATATTTTTATTACCACTGCCATTGCTTACGCGGCGTAGCGTGAACATTTGCCTGAATGGTTTTGATATTACGAGTATGTAGATTCCTTTGCTTAAGGAAAACACGGATAAGTTAGAGATTATTTCAAAATTAATCTTATGATTTAAGAAAATTTGTTCTACGTATATAGGATATCGTTTTGGCAGCGGTAAACTTCCTATTAAGCAACAAAATACTTGAAGGACATTTTATTAGGGAAGAGTAATTAATACGCCACCAAATATGGAGCAGGTGCGATCTAAACCCACTGTTCACTTAACCCTACTGATGACACGTAATGAAGATTGATTAGCTTCCTACCCACTTCGTTCAAATTGCTCGTTTCTATCGGAAAATCATCAATTTATTCCAGTAACCACAACTACTTCAAAGAGGACTGCCAAGAATTTGAAAACCCTTGCATTATACGGACGAATAAAAGAAAAGAAATAGAGCATTAACAATTTATTTCTTACAATCATTTAGATTTTATAATATAATTTAATAATGGTTTACCCGTAACATTCCCCCATTTTATGATACAAACTTCAATAAGATGAAAAACACAATAAATTTGAATAAAATATATATAGAGTCGGTAATGAAAAAAAATTTACCGTCATTTACCTATTTATGAGTTGTATGTGTGTGAATGTTGTGTGTTTTATAATGATATTGTGTGTTAGGTATGTGTATATGTTTATTTTTTTTAAGTTTAAAATTTTTGTAATATTGTTTTTTGTTCTAATCCAACTTTTCAATTTGTGTCTGTAATTATTTTTGTTTTCCTCATTTTTTATAACAAGCGAAAGTTTATTTATTTTAATTTCTTGGAAAATAACTGTGTTACAATTTCTAGACATTTTATTTTGAAAAGCTTTATTTTCAAACTAAATTGAGGATTATTTTGAAAATAATACTTTTCAAATAAAGTGAAAGATTCTTGAATGCTTTCATTGCATGATATATATGATGTCTTCGTAAAAAGCTTGTGATAACCGTCGGAGTTATTATGTTTTTTTTGTACGCTTGGATAACTGGTATATCAGTGATAGTTTGTATGAGTGACTTATAATATTTTTTTGAAACTTCAATTTAACTAATTTGATAAGATTAGGGTTGACTATGTTTGGTTTTACCTGACTGTTTGCTATTTTTTTTTTCATTTTTCAACATCCTTTTCTCTATTTCTAATGTCCCATATTTCCACTGACTCTTGGAGGTTTTGAGCGTCACTCCTTTATCACCATTATTTATTAAATATAAATACAAACAACAAAATTCTGCAGTTTTAAAAATTGAGCTTCCAATAAGGAAGGATTGAGTTTAAGTACAGATGCTGGAGGTATCTGTTAAAGCTTAATGAAAAAACTTCCGTTCGCCGATTAACTACCTGCCGTAATTCAGTTTCAAAAAGCTATCTTCGCTGGTTTGGAAGAAACTCGAGCTTTCCGCAACTTTCCCACTTTGAACTCGCATCGCGTTGGTTCTTCTTTACTGCTTTATGACCTACCTAATAGTTGTGATGCTCTCTAGCATTGGAATTTAATACACTCGGTAAACCATTCCCAGTAAGAAATCGAATTGAACCGAGTTTATCGATATATTCTTTTGAAACTTCGAAATTAGAGGTTGCTTTTTTTCTTCGTTCTTATGTGAAATAACGACACCAAACTACTACAGTGATTCACTAAGAGTAATATTGCGTCGAAGTTAATCTGGAGATGGAAGTTTTTCAACAAGTTTTAAGAGAAATGCCTGCGCGGCTTTTTTCCGTCCAAACTTAAATTTGGATTTGATGCCAAAATATCAAACAACACTACTTACTAATTTTTTAATCAAAAGGTATTTAATCCTAAATAAATACATACATTTTTAAAAATATATTTATTATTCAAATGCCCATTATTTTTACATTATATTTCACTAGACCTCGATTTCAACGACGGCCTCCGTAGTTGAGGGGTAAGACTATCGACTTACAATCCGAAGGTCGCAGGGTCAAACCCGGCGTGCGCAAATAAATTATATTTGGTTAATTTGTGGTATTTTACAACTCATTTATTACAAATAACATATAGGATATATCCGGCATTTTCCAGAATAAAAGGAGCTCAGTCAGTATCGCCCTGGTGTAAGACCACCATTCAAAATTGAAAAGTTACTTGAAATGGCTTTAGCCAAGTTTGGTGATCAGATCTGAATAGCCAGGCACTTCCCCACCTTCCTCTTCGCATTTCCTTCCCCTCCCCAGTACTTTCAGCCTCACAGCCTCACAGCACAGAAGGGAGCAGTTGGGATTCTTGTGCGGTATTCATATTAAAGAAACTGAAATCTCCAATAAGTGATGCATTAAGGCGATCCAATAGTCCAGAAAAAAATGAAATCGAGATTCAGCCCCTTTAAGGGAGGAGTTTGAAAATAATTGAGAAAAAGCTTTTGGAAAGGTTGGAAAGATATTTGAGATTTTTTTTTACAGGTTGATTTCGTAAAAACCTGTAAAAAATATTAACTCCTCTTTTACGCATTGTTTATTGTAATTAAACAGAAATTTAAAATTGATTTAACGAAATCAAGCGACGCGGAGCGTCTTTTCTACGTCTGTTCCCCGCTACGGCCGGGGGAGGTCTGACTGAAAATGGGTATAGCATATTCAGTAGTTCTTCGGTGGACTTCATTGGGTTCACATTGACTATCGGCCGTAGGTATTGTAAAATAACAACTTGGAAATGCATATTTTATTTTAATTTGGGAATTTTGGGAGTAAATATTTTTTTTTTGCGATTATTGTAACAAATATATTTTTTTTTGTATTTAAGATGAAGCCATACTAAATAATGCAAAATCATACAAAATCGTGTGTTTTTGTTTTAAAAATTTGACCGCTTAGAAGTATTGTAGATACTTCAATTAAATACTGCGTGTAGAACATACCTTGGCCCTTAAAAATATCGGTCATTTTTTTAATAAGTCTTTTAATAAGCTTAGAAAAAAAGAAAGTATTAGGTCTATAAAAAAAAAATTAAGTGCAAACTCTCCTACTTATAAACACTTTTTCGGATATGGTTTTATTGCATAATGTGGCAAATTCAGTTTCTTATATAATTATCGCAAAAAAAATTGAAATTTACGCCCGAACCTCACAAAATAAAATATAATACGCATTTTCGCGTTGGTATTTTTGACATCACGGCGACAATACGGCAGTCGACGAATTTGTAATTTCAAAGTGAACCTTATACCGTCCAACAAAGAACGACTGGCAGCCGCCCCATTCTTCCGTCATTACTCCTCCGGACGGAGCAGAGAAACAACGTGTTAGGGTCCGCGCTGCTTGTTTTCGTGAAATCAATTTAAAAATTTCGTTTTATTACAATAAATAATGCATAAAAAAGGAATTAATGTTTTTTACAGGCCTTTACGAAATTAACATGTAAAAAAAATTCTCAAATATCTTTTCCAACCTTTCCAAAAGCTTTTTCTCAAGTATTTTTAAACTCCTCCCATAAAAGGGCGTGAATTCCGATTTCGATTTTTTCCTGTACTAGTGGATCGCCTTAATATAATTTTTTGCCATTATTGTAAAAGAAACTGAATTTGCACACATTATACAATAAAACCATATCCGAAAAAGGGTTTACGAAAAGGATATTTAGGACTTGAAAGTGTTTTTTGTAGACCTTATTTTACTTTATTTTTTTTAGGCTTATTAAAAGAATTTTTAAAAAAAATCAATAATTCTAAGGGCCAAGGTATGTTCCACACGCAGTATTTAATTGACGCATCTATAAAACTTCTAAGCGATCAAATTTTTAAAACAAAACCATACGATTTTGTATGATTTTTCATTATTTATCTAACACTTTTATTCGTGCATCTACACAAAATTTTAAAGAAATGATTTAATACACTTCATCGCACAAATTAAAAATATTACATCAATTTAAAATCATGTTTATACCTCCACTTTCAAAAAAAAAAGTTGTTAATTTATTGCAAAATAAATTACTAACGTAGTGGAAAGGATTCAGTGACATAATAATATTACACATAAAGAAACTCCCTCGACTAAACACTCATTTGCCAAAACAGTTCAGCCATACTGCCTGTGACAAAGGTTCTCCCGCAGGGAATTGTATTATTTGTTTTGGCGTATAAAATTTCATTTCTTTCTGAATTTATTGATCAGGGTCAACCCTTTTGCACAACAAATGGGATAATCCATAACCTCGTCGTTGCGTATTAATTTGATATTTATGTTGATCGATGTAATAAAACAAGCCGTATTTTTGTTGCGTAAGGTTAAATTTTCTTTTAGATTCTAAAAAAAGAAAACCAAACCTTTTTCTTCATGTCATCATAATCATTAATCATCGTCGGTGCTAAAAAAAAATTGTAGATAAATGATTACTCACATCGGTCTTTTGTTGTCTCTTTTTAGTTCCTTTTGCCTAAGAAGGTTGTGTCTGACTTTATACTATCCAGTAAACTAACTTTAAACCTCTTATCTTCTTCACACTCTTCACCGTGCAGATGAACAATAGAGGAGTGTCTTGCATTACATTTCCTTAGAAATTCTCTCTCGCGTAATATCTCAAGGAGAACAATAAAACATAAAGTTATAATGTTTAAGTAGGTAGTAACATAATATTTATAGTACGTTCTATGGAACGTACCAGATTTTCTCAGTCCTACCGTCCGTACATCACCCATCGTCCTGGTCAAAGACCAATAGTAAAAATCGAAACGTTGCCTGAAATGTTAAGCTGTATGTTGAAACAGATACTTCCAACCCTTGCACTTCACCATCATCTTCAAATCCCTGCTCATTTTATCCTCACACAATACTACAAATGCGGTAGCTATGATCCGGACATTACTATGCAGTTGTGGTTGGACTTTCGGGTTGCAGTTTTTTGATTTTTATTAAACTAAATGAAATATAAATATTTTGCTTTCCAACTTCACCAATTAAAATTACATACGATTAATGCATTTAATAACTTTAATAATACGCAATATGATAATAATACGTGATATACTAACAGAAGGTCACGGGTTCAATTCCCGTTGGCGGCCAGTATCTTTTCTCGGAAGATTTTTTCAATGTAGATGAGTGTTTCAGGCTGATAATTATTGATTATAATATTTGACATGATATACTATCTTAAAAAATTAAAGTAAGTTTTTACTAACAATAATTTCGACTCTCCGAAGAAGCATTTTCTTTTTTACGTAAGCCCAACACAGGAGGCTCTGAGGAAAATAATTTCCCTCAGGGCCTATGTCATCTTAGAGGATGCTATGTGGAGGGTCTTTTTAAGATGGGGAAGGATATGAAAGGAAAAAGGTATGATAGGTGGGTAGGAATCTGGGGGTCAGTATATCCAGGAGTGATGGACGTATCAATCTATCCCTACAACTGCAGTACACGGTCCGCCAGGCAGCAGGTGGGCAGATGCATCCGCTGCTAAGACCTGGACAAACCTCAACCCATGAACCCGGGCACCCCTGCTAAGTCACCAAACGTAACGAGCCACTTGGGTTGACCTATGGCAGAGGGTGTTAGTTATCCAATAAATGGTTCCGTGGGCGGCGGTACCCATACCCGCCTCCGAAATTGGAATTGGAATTGAAGGATGCGGCAATTACAAAAAAAGACATACTTATACGTGCAGTTGGCTATGCAAAAAACCGTTAAAGGTTCCTACTTGCATATAATATTACTTTTCTATCTGAAAATAACACAAGAGTTCCAAATGCTCTCAACCGTCTCGAGCAAGTGAGTGCCAATGGCATCTCCAATTTTGGTATGGTGTGATACTGAAGGTAGTGGGAAGGGAAGGAGCTGTGAAAAACGTACCTGGCTATTCAAATCTAGTCACCAAACATGGCTTAAGCCATTTCAAGTAATCAGACTAAAGCTACAAACACTCTACAACATCGAAAAAAGTAAACAAATCATATGATATAACTTTTTTTTATATTTTTATAACTTTTTACTACAAAACAAGAGTCCCAACTGCTCCCAACCGTCTGGAGCAATGTGAGACTATGGCATTCCCAATTTTGATATGTTGTGAGGCTGAAGATAGTGGGGAGGGGAAGGAGATGTGGAAAACGTACCTGGCTATTCATATCTAGTCGCCAAACTTTGTTTGTCTTTGTTATTCACGCATGCTTCTTCGGAGAGTCGAAAGTATTGTTAGTAAAAATATTTTTACAGCGGATTTCCACTCAAGATGCCTTCAGATATAAGTATATCGATTTTGGTTGTACGGCCGTATATCCACTTTGCATACTCACTTGAAGAAAAAATCTTCTTAATGATCAGGCTGGATGAATTGTCGCCGAATGAATTGTCCGCCGGACGAACTGTCGGCCGGATGAACTGTCGGCCGGATGAACTGTCGCCGGACTAACTGTCGCCAGACGAATTGTCACCGGACGAATTGTCACCGGACGAATTGTCGGGTCACCACTAAAACCAGCCAGGCCACTTTCACAAAAAAAAATCATAGTAATTCGCATTCAGAAATATTTGTTGATCGCGTAAAAACCATTTTTGTAAAATCTGCATAAAGCATCCACAGCCCTCAAAATATATTTAATATGGCTATTTCTCACAATATATAGGTACAGCAGAAAATAGCCAGAGTCAACCGGTTGATTTCAGCAAAAACCCTAATATTTGAACAATGACATTTACCTAATCAGCAGAAAACGTCCGGCGTTTGTATTTACGTACATTGTGTTTTGGTAGCTCTGGCTGTTTTGTATAGAATGCATATTTCCTATAAATTCAGTGAGTTGATGGTATGTAGAGGGTACACTCATTAATATTTATTTTACGGAAAACAGTCAGACCTAAAAAATCGTCAATATCTCTTAAATTTTTTATCCAAACCCACTTCGAAGTTATAAAAAATTGGTATCTGTATTTTATCTATAATTTTGTGAAGTGAAAAATATTCTAGGTGTTGCGTAGATTTTTTTATTTAATCTTTAGACAAAAGTTCTTTTACCTGAGTTCGTGTTTTTGTAATTGACTGCTTCCTGTATGACTGCGTTCAATTATTCTACTTTAAAGGACATTATAATTTTGTTCACCATGGCCTATGCTTCACTTACCGCTTTCGGTCTTTTTTGTATTAGTACAGAATTTCTAATGATGTCTTGTATAGTGCTCGTGTTCATGTGACGTTTTTATAAATTGTGTTCGTGTGCATATGTATTTGATGGTTTAATATTAAATTTCATATTTGTACAATTTTCAATAAGTTACTTCCTAACAATAGTTTTGTCATAAGTTTATGGCATAACTGGGAGTCGAAAACAATTTAATGAAGGTTCCTATACTAATGATTGGGATGGCTTAATATGTTTCTTCTTTTTTCCGTGCAATATAATACTCCTAGGAATGTATTTAAAAGGAATTACTGAAAATCTACCTCTACTTCAGTTTACTTATAATTTGGGCCAACTTTGAGTAATCAAATTATCGGTGGTTAGTTAAGCGAGTTTCTAATTGTAACTATTTGAGTTCCGCGCGGGTAATGTAAATAATAGGCCTGTAGAATTTCCAACTCTGATGAACCTCGTTTGGTACCTGCCTACTTTAACTTTTAACCCTCTGTCACTTGTTAGGGCCCTTTCATGAGACCACAAATCGGAGCAATTAAATTTCAATTATTTACGAAATGATAATTAGTATTGACGTCATATTACCTGAAAATATGTGAAACTGTTGTTTATATTATTTTATAAAGTCAAAATAAAAAATCGTGTCCGTGAACCATATCTTGGCAATGATGGTTTACATAATAATATATGTAATTACGATAAATAAATAAAAAATGTATTTAATTATTTTCAGCATTAACACACTGTTCACATTTCATGAGTGCTTGCGGACTTTTTTTTTTCATTAACTCCGCACAGGGGAGCACACTTTTGAGCACTGGACGGTTAGGATAGGAAATATAGTAAGTTCAGAGAAAGAAAAAGGTATGAGGGGTGAGTGGGAATATATGGGTCAGTATGTTCAGGAGTGATGGATGTATGAATCCCAGAACAATTGCTGGAGAGGTCAAAAGAACTTCCTCGTTCTGTCAAAAGTCTCCCCTGTTTCTTTACACAGTACCTAGTTTATAGTAGACACATTCGCCACCCGGACCCGGATAAACCTCACCCCGTTATCCTGGCCACCCCTTCAAATTTACTATCTTTTACTAGCTAACCTATGAGAGGTAACGTGGCAGGGGTGTTGGTTATCCAATAAGTGGTTCCCGAGGCAGCGGTACCCATACCCGCCTCCCAAATTAAGTGAACTATTAAAAAACGAAAATAAAAACTGAAGTAAGAAACCTTCAAAATTATTGCAAAACTTAGTAGTTCAATAGTGAGATTTGTAAGTTATAAGTTCAGATAATACCAAAAATATTTTTAAAAAAAAATGTTTTGGATATAAAACGAAAGGTAAAACTATTTGTGTGTACCTAAAAACGTTGGATGAAAGGATTAATTTGTGAATAATTATACTTTTGTTCAATTAAAAGTGCTGTGGGTGTATACATTAAATATTAAAAATGAATTTATTTTTGTCGAAAAAAATAATGAAAAAGCTTGTCAAGATATTGTGTATCACTTTTGTTCGGCGGTTAACGAGTCGTGACACTATGGAGAACGTAAAAATAGTGTTTTCTTTCTTGAAAATCCTTTCAAAAACAAAAACCTTTCTACTGCAGTCATCTTTGATATGTTCAAAAGATCATTATAAGTCTTAGAGGTTCATGAAAAATCGAAAGAATCAGGAGAAAAGAGGGTGAAATTTTTTCCATAAATTTCCAAATCTGACTATCAATAATTGTGAACATTTTGAAATAGGGGCATAATATTGTTGTTGTTTATTTTTAACTTTGCGGACAAAAAAATGGAATTTTATTATTATGTGCAATTTTGAAACAGAAAAATATAAAATAAATTTCTATTAAAGTAGGCAGTAGGAAAAATAGCTATTTAATTGATATAAAACGACGAACTTTGTAAGTTTTTACTAATAATAGGTAAGTTGCTGGCCTCAGTGGATGTTGGTTTGGATTACCTGCCACATCAAATATCCAAATAATCATTTCATTTATGCAAACTACAACCCAAATATTAGGTATATAAAAAAATCATATTTATTCGTTCGCACTTTAAATAAAAGAGAGTAAACATAATATACATTTTACATCGTTGGTAAAGGCCTAGATCACAAAGGTAACATCAGATGACACTGATTTTAACATTTGTGATTTGCACCGAAAAGCATAACTTTTTTTGAAACTAACACAAACAGGTTTCAGTTGAATGAATTTACACCGTAATATAATAGATACACCGTGTTGACGGCTAACATAGTTTCACTGTTAATCATAGTTTTAATTTAAAATATTTCTGAGAATAAAATTGAAAAACATTTTAAAAAGCACGTATCGGAAAAGGTGTTCATCGTTTCACCAACTTCAATTAACTATTCTAGCCCTGTCTTTGATAGGATGCCAATTATTGCCAATGGATGCCAAGATAGAAAAATAAAATTCTTTTTCGGGTTAATCTTTCAATATTCTGGCAACCGCAACTCTGGTCCAATTGTTCGAGATCGAAGAAATTCTCTCAAAAAAGACAGATGATTTATCTTCGGGAAAATATCTTCCACTTGGAATCCACCCTCGAGTTCATTCAGTGTCGAACAAAATGACAGACTTGTGGAAGAAGGAATGGAAAAAGGCTTCAGAAAAAGATGACCGCAAAAATAAAACAACCCATCGACCGGTTTTGCCAAGTCACTTGTCTGAAATAAACCCATCTCAGAATGAATGTAAAATACACGTCACGTTTTGGTAGAGAAAGTAACTTTTACAAAAACAATCTCATCGTTTATGATACACATTTTCACCCAGACCATACGCCTTTTTATTTTGATTATTAACTTAGTTAATTGTAATGCTTTATTGAATGCCTTATATTTTATTGTATATACTTATTATTTTATTATATATTCCGTGGTTTCTAGAAAAAATAAACAATATGTCCATTAATGTATGAACCAATTTTAATAATATTTCCTTTCTTTTGTTTCAGGTAAACTGCGATTCTTATGTGTGTTGCGTTCATTCATTAAACGTTGGTGAGCTTTTTCCATTTTTTTCTAACAAAGTTTTTCACGGACTGCCCTACATATTTAAGGGCGTTTACCAAAAAAAATGACCACTCGAAAATGACGTGTCCTACGACTTTCAACAAGTTATTCTATAGGTTAATAATTTTAGAACATGTTTCTTAAAATAAGTCCTATAAAATAATTTATAAAACTAATTATTTACATAGCAAAAACCATAAAATACATATAATTAACATAAATATTCGTCAAATAAGTTAGAAGAGAGGCGATTTTTTGAGTGTCCTACCCTACTTTTGCAAAATTCCGAACGCATAATATTAATGTTTACCCGGTCCCTGTTTTACATTTTGTGTTAATTTAAATGGTCATATGTTCCAAATTCATTAACATACATTACTTTTAGCAGAGTATAGTTCAAAATAATAAAAAAAAACTGTTTTATTCTGTGTCTAAAAATGATGTAGGTGGAAAATTCCGCAACGCTACAACAATAAATCGATTTTGAACGAAAAATTACCTTTAAAATCATTGTGGGAATCGGTTTATTTTGATAAATGGCAACATTTGCACTATAAACAATCGCCATCTTAGTTTTGAGCCGCAGTGTATGTCTTCTGTGACACGCTGAGTGGTTGGGCGTCACGTTGTGCTGTTTTAATTTTCCACTACGAACTTGGTTTTTGTTGGTAAGTAATAAAGATTTTACTTACAGCATTTGAAGGTTAATTACTTAAGTCATATAGAATATGATTAAATATGCCAATTAGTGAAATCGGTCTTAAAAATAAGTGCTTTTTGAGTTTGTTTCTATTCCGTCATCATACGTCACATCCAAAACGCGACGTGATGTACTAGTGGAACGCGAAATGTGACATAATGGAACTATTAAGCATGGTTTACATTGTGCCAAATGATTTATTTAATTCTATATATAGTAACTACTGCTGGTTTTTATGTTTTGTCATATTATTTTTTTAATTTTTAAGTCTATTAAAAGTAGGAATTAAGTTTTTATTTACAGTTTATTTCTGAAAATAATCCCTGGTGAGCGGTGTCTCGGTAAAGTCTCTTTCGTTATTCAGTTATTAGTTACGTCAGTATGGCGTTAAAAAAAATTGGAAAAAAACTACGAAATCAATTTGAAATAAAGGTTTCAAATTATAAGCTTATAACTATAACTAACAGTATCGTGGAGTATGTGCAGTCAACAGCATGTCAGTTAATACAAAACTGTCAGTTTTTTCCAGTCGAATTTCAACCTTTAATGATCAAAACTGATTGACAATATTTGACAGTTTGGGGTTAATCCGATGTTTCTGTTGACTGTATATAGGTAGGTACCTACCTGATTTGCTGTTGAATGTATATGGGTCTACCTAGGTTTTATGTTAAAGTATTCAACGTTTTTTTCCTTTGCGCAGGAATACCTAAAATACTAAAAATATATTTCATGTATTTAAGTAGATATAAGAAGGATAGTTATTTTGGGGTCTACCTTCGGCCCCAGTTGGCTGCGGGAGATTTAATCTAATAATTATTATTTCTAAAAAAATATTTATAGCTTCTAAGAATCTTACAAGTAATTTTTGGTTATATTAAAACTTATGTTTGAATTTATGTGGTTAACTTACCAACTATTTAAATTATAAATTTATAATGCAAATTGTTCTTAATATTGTGCAGGATGTAAACCAGTCTTTATAGTTCCTAAACCGTGACGTCTTTTCCATTAACGTCACTTGTCCTATTGTGATGTGATAAAAGATTTAACTTTTTTATATTAATTTGTTTAGAATAATGCTCAAAGACTAGATTTATAAAAAACATAATAATTTTATTATCTGTATACATTTAAAATAATATTACTTTAAAACAAAAATGCCAAAGTAAAGACTAAATTGTGCTATTGAATTTACCATATAGTAACGTTGTGGAATAGTTTTATTAAGAAAAGATATTATTTCATTTAATTACCTATCTTAAGTTATGTGTTTTTTGAAGACTGTTCAATTTAAATGATAGTTTAATAAATAATTAATTAAAATTGCCACAGAATTTTACTTAAATCTTACCTAAAGTTTGTGACGTAATGGAACTTCGCATCACCTGTACTTCATTAAAACATTTATTTCCTACTAAATAGTAGACTTTTCTTATTTTTATTTACTATTTTTACGAAGTTAGATATATTATTAACTCAATAAAAAATCGTTTGTTACTAAAAAAAATTTTTTTTTGGTGGAATTCCATTACGTAACGGACATATTTTTTGGTAAACGCCCTTAAATAAACATTACAAGAAATATTGAGTTAAAAAGTATTTAAATGCATTTTGGTAGATAATAATAATTGACAGCATCTACTTACTCAATGATTGTGTTAACCTGTTTTCTAGTTACTTTTGAACATTCTTTTTGATGTATTTTTAGCTTTAGCCCCCAACGCAAGGAGCGGTGTTATAAGTTTCACTTTCTGTGTGTCTGTTTGTCTGTCTGTGTATCTGTCTGTGGCATCGTAGCTCCTAAACGAATGGACCAATCGGTTTTTTTGTTTGAAAGCTGACGGTATCGAGAAGATTCTTAGATACAATTCATGAAAGTCTGTTCATGCATTTCAAGGTCATCAGCTCTTTTTTGTGTCGGGGGTTGCTTAAATTTTTTAAAATGTAACTTACATTTAATGCTAATACATATCAAATCGATTATATTTGTTGATAATGTACGTTGAAAAAAATATCGAATTGAAGAAATTCCTTAGCGACTTACTCTTTTTGCACTAAATAATACATGCCTAGCCAAAATAATAATACCTAGCCAAAATAATAATACCCAACCAAAATAATAACCTAGTCTTTTATTGACTATTTACATCGTATTTTTATTTTGTTATTATTAATCATATTCTTATTGTACTTGAAATATCAATAGCATCGGTCAGCTATATTATTTTAATTTATTCATTATACTTATTTTCTTCCTACACACATTAGTATTATTTCTTGTATAATAAAGACAGATATCCTTCTGTATGCACTGTATACTTATGATTTCAAAACAGTAAATTAAACGTTCCAAATGCTCGATATAGAAATATGTGTCATCTCTTCCCAACATTGGGTGAATTTTAGGTGTTATATTCTATTAATAGAAATTTGGAAGACGCGGGATATTATCAAAAAGGTTTCTCAGTTTCTCTTTCTACTCCGGCGGAGTTGCTTTGAAGGATTGAGTACTCTTCCCGCCGAAACCCTTTGATTCTTGTGATTGGATTATTCAAAGGGGAGCAAAGTGGATGGAAGAAGAAACGCAAAATGAAATTTCGGGATGCGAGTTGTAACGGTACCTACATATTTGATTGAAATCCTCTCTTGTCTCGTGAGTCCGACCTGTAAAGTTTTGAGGAAGAATCTGTAAAATTATATGGGTATCTTCTTTATAATATATTGTGACCTAGTATATACCTTGTATATGAAATGAATACGATCTGAATTATTGTTACGTAGGGTGGTGAAATACATAAGATGCTGATTGACAAGGAATTAGGAAACTAAACATGTCGTTGATTGTTCTTTAAAATCATTGATTGATAGGTCTTAAACGATCATTAAGACATAAAGGAAAGAAAATGTATCAGTAAGTAGAGTGACATGGGGTAACCATGCGCATTTTTAATAATAGTATTTTTTTAAAACGCTTAAAATTTATATATATTTTTATACTTTGTTTTATTATTAATGTGATTAATTATCACGGTTTATCAAACAAATAAAATAACCTCACACGGTTCATAAATCAAAAAAGTTCACATGGCGATGGGGTAAACTTGACCCATTTGTGGGATAATCTTACGCATACTGTACGCACTCGGCTTTCAATCTGATTTTGAGTGCAAAATGATCCAACCGGATGCTTTCTTACAATTACTTACACGCGCGGAATGTGTCATTGAAAAAAAAATCAGGAAATGAAAACATGTGTATATCATACCCTATCACAAAACTACTAGTGTTTAGAATACATTATAAGAAAAAAAAAATAATAAATAATAAAAGCGTTTATTCATCAATAGATTTTTTACAGTACTATACATTTTGTTCTTTTATAATAGAGAATATTGATGAAAATGTCACTGCTCAGCTACAATTCAATTTCTACTGGAATGCAGCTGGTTTTCAGCAGTGCCTCCAACGTAAAAAAAAAATAGGTAAGATAAAATAAATACAAAAATTAAATAACATAAAAAAATTAAATCCAATCCCTAATTCAACCCATGCAATTTAATACCATATAAATAAATAATAGAAATTAAAATAAAAAATAAATTAATAATGTAAATCGGTATTCAAAGTAATTCTTAATATTAAAACTCAAATACAAAATAAAATCAATTCAAATAAAATATAATATAATATAATATAATATAATATAATATAATATAATATAATATAATATAATATAATATAATATAATATAATATAATATAATATAATATAATATAATATAATATAATATAATATAATATAATATAATATAATATAATATAATATAATATAATATAATATAATATAATATAATATAATATAATATAATATAATATAATATAATATAATATAATATAATATAATATAATATAATATAATATAATATAATATAATATAATATAATATAATATAATATAATATAATATAATATAATATAATATAATATAATATAATATAATATAATATAATATAATATAATATAATATAATATAATATAATATAATATAATATAATATAATATAATATAATATAATATAATATAATATAATATAATATAATATAATATAATATAATATAATATAATATAATATAATATAATATAATATAATATAATATAATATAATATAATATAATATAATATAATATAATATAATATAATATAATATAATATAATATAATAAAATCAGTTCTAATTCATAATAAAATAAAATCAATTCCAGTATAAAATTTAATCAAAAATATAATCAAAATAAGTCATGTAATCAAATCAAATCAAAAACACAAGCAGGTTTACCTTCAATTGCTTTTTTTTTGATGCCCTAATTATTGAAATTAGAAGTCTGAATGACGTGGCAAGAAAAAGTATGTCATATTTTTAGTCGGGTCATCTCTAAAATCGATATGACATATGCCAATGCATAATCGATATGTCAATGCATTGTTTTGATAATGTGGTGTTCTGAGACTCCTCGTGTAGAAAAAATGACTTTTTTGTTAGTTATAGAATTATCTGATTTGTCTCATTCATAACACGGGCATGAGCCTAGCATGGTGGTCGAAAAATTTACAAATGATGTAACCATTTAAAGCAATGAATAAACAAAATTAAAATTAATAAATAAACGATAATTACCGTTCCTCAACACGTTGCGTTCGTAAATATTGAAGGAAAACATGAAATCAGAAACTGGCCATTGTTTTGACTCTGTCTTCTTGACCAGTCTGGATATTTCTTCCATCCTTTGTGATGCAGAACGTGATATTACCAGTATGCTTATCACTAATCTCCTTTAGAAAATGACACAACGAGAAATGGAAGAATGTTTTAATATTTTTATTCCATCTTTTTTTTAAATGACGTAACTGACGTAGTATTTTAAATAACGTATGTAATATCATTTTCATAAAATTTTACCTCCTTTGTGAGAATAATACATATTCAAGGAAAGCCGATTCCCGGATAAACTAGCAAAGGAAAGAGCAAAATTTTCTCCGTTGACGGCATAGAGTAAAGTAGAACATTAGAAATGCATTGTGGGCGTGTCTCGTAATCCAAAAGTTTGGCAAATCGGGCCATACATTTCCAATACAACACTGCGTTTTATCATCGTTATAAAAATCAAATGGGATGGCAATACACGATGCTAGGTAAGTGTAAGAGAGACAGACGCGCACTAATTAATTTCGTGCAGGATTCATTTTATAAGTGGGCTAGAACCAAATGGTATTTTAAATCGGTGGTGACATTGGTTTCCATTCTAATGGTAGGATAATGGAAGGTAGTTTAATTTATATAAGTAAGGTAAGGAAGTTATGCTGATTCCTTATATTTCCGTTCGTTTAGGCGAGCGATAAAAACAACTACATATATGATTGTCTTTCAATATATAAAAACAGCTCAGCACAAAAATAATAATGTTGCAGATACAAGAAAAAAAACGAGTTTGCTTTAGACCACACGACTGAAGTAAAACTTTACTAACTTATATATGAAGAGAGAAAGAAAATGTGCGCGCGCACTGCTCTCTCTTGCTCCTACAGTGTGATATAGACAATAGGCCTGTACTGTATCTTAGATATACGAAACGTAACTGGCTATGAGAGAAAGAGATAAAGAAAATGTGTGCTCACACCTCTCTCTCTTGCCCTTACAGTAATATACGAAATGTAACTCTCTCTCTTTCTATTTTTACTAACTTATATCTCCCTTTCAAATTCCGTTTGCCTCACCTGGTCACACTTTTCTTAACGCTCTCGTCCCGCATTCACCAGCTTACTCCCCAAGTCAAGCGTGCGTAAAGAAGTTTTAGTTCAATAACTGTGGGTGGTGGGGGTGAATTTACAAATCCACGTGAATGACCGATTTCGACTATTTCTAAATTCAACAGCGGAGCATTGATAATGATGTTCAACATTTCAAACCATTTTCAAAAACACTTACCTCCTGTCATCCGACAAATGTGCGAACACTGGGGTTTGTCTGCGGTTTTTTATGAGTTTTAGGATTTAAAATTGGAAGGAATAGGAATGCATAATTTAGATAATTCAACTACAATTATCAAACCAGTTAATTTAAAGTCTGTACCAAATCGGCGCAACCAGAAAGCATTTCTAGTGCCTATTATCTATTCAGCGGTTAGGAGTATAACTGGTATAGAGAGGCAAAGCTCGGTAGCCACACATACCAGCGATATTCGAACCAACACCAGCTTTCCTGGCAGCGGCTTCTGAAATCCTTCTATGTGCATGGCGTAAGCTTCTGATCACGCTTCTATGACTCTCTCTCTCTGTATATTTTAATAATTGATATTAAAACATACAAATATATTATGTAGGTTTGTATCTGCATTATTCGTAAACTGAACTCACATTATATGTTCAAGCTTTCCGGTGGAGCTGTGAGTTTCAACCAACGTTTTTTTCTCACATATCAAAAAAGTAACAATTTTATTATTTACATATATTTTATTATCGGCTTGGTCCCGAAGAATATCAAAACGTTAGTATTATAGATAACCGACTAAAATTATTGTTACTGAATATAATACAACTGACATTTTTTTTAAATCGTTTTAAATGCACATTTTTTCAAAGTATTATATTATGTATGTGGTATTGAGACCAGTTGTTAATAGTAAAGGATGTTAATCCAGTTCTTACCTCTAACCATCACCTTGGTGGAAAAATATTTAAAATATGCAATAGTGGCAAGAAACATAGTGCAAATTCGAGTGCATTTGATTTGAAAGCAGAAGATTTGGAACCACCTTGGAAGCAAGTTGTTTGTCTTTTTTATGTACAGAATCTCGTTGTTTTAATTAAAAATAAGGAATTTGATCATCTTGGAAGTACATATCGTACAGTATCATATCGTTTTATACTCATTTTTTTATATTTTTTATAGTTTACTTCTAGTCTCAGCTGCTCCCGTCTGGAGCCAGGGAGACTATGGTATCCCCAATTGGAGTATGTTGTGAAGCTGAAGGCAGTGGGGAGGGGAAGGAGATGGGGAAGAGGAAGGTGGGGAAGTACCTGGCCATTCAGATCTGGTCACCAAACACGGCTTACGCCATTTCAAGCAACGTTTCAATTCTGAATGGTGGTCTTACACCAGACCGATACTGAGTATCTTCCACCCTGGAACGTGCCACAAATATACTATACAATATTTTTAAATGAATTCATTGTGAAATAACACAAATTATTCAATTAACAATTTATTGCCATGCCGGGATTCGATCCCGCGACCTTTGGATTGCCAGTCAAGAGCCTTACCGCTAGACCACGCAGGCCGTCAATTTGCTTTGTTGTGGCGATAATTACGTTGCGGGATCATGGTGGAACTATATAACTATATTATGGTTGTGTTGTATGCTCCTTCGCAGAGATTTAGTAGTAAGAAATGGTCATCACTTTTCCTTGCATACCTTGTTTTTCCTGCACATATAACCCAATTCCAGCAAACATAATTTCATCTCGTTTCGTTTAAAGTATTTACACTCCATTACAAATGCATCTGAAGCTGTGATTCGTATGCAGTTTCGGATGCAACACATTCCGTTTCTTTGATTTCAAAATCCTTTGCGCTCAAGTAATTTCCAACGGGCATTAGAACTATCGTATCGCATATTTTATGAAAGGCAATCCTTGAAGATTCGTGGATTAACATCAAGCGCTTACTTCTGTGTTAAACGTTTTGAGGTTTTGAGCTCTTATTTCCAGAATCCAGGCACTAAGAATTCCAAAACCATTCGTGCACCGTATCCAATGATATTTGTAAAACAGGGTACTTAATAAATACTGCACAAAAGAAAATTAATTCTACATTTTTTATTATTTACGTAAAATGAGATGAACTTCAACATTAACCATCACAAACTAACCACGACAGAATCGAACATCATCTATGTCAATTAAGTGTTCCGAACGCAAAGTTTTTGTTGACCAGAAAATTAAAAAATGAAACGAACAAACCCTTAGTTACCGAATCCGGAGGTCGCGGATTCCAATCTTATGAATGAAATTAATAAAAAATGTTCATTTGCTTCCTTTATAACTACGGTTGATTTTTTTTTAATACCGATCGGTTTCACTTAACATAAGCATCATCAGGGTATAAAATCAAACTTTTTTTTTCAAAATAATTTTATACTTTGGTGATGTTTGTGTTAAGTGAAACCGATGAGTATTAAAAAAATCGTTGTTAAAAACAAAGTAATTTTTTTATTTCATTAAATATGCCAAACCATAAAGTCACTGTTTTCTACAAAAAAGGTCTTTAGAATGTCTTTAATTTGTAGTGTTTCACTTCAGTTTATATTAAAGTATATTTCCAGCACATACAAGTATTTTTCTGGTAAAATACCCACCTTTTTAAACGTTGCTTGAAATGGCTTTCTCTCTTTTTTCTATCTCATTTCCCTCCCAGCTACCTTCAGTCTCCTAACATACCCTAATTAGGTAGGCCATAGTCTCATTAGCTCCTGACAGTAGGGAGCAGTTGGGACTCTTGCGAGGTGGGTATTTACAATAAAAAGCTAAAAGTTACACTTCCAGGAACACGTTTAAATACTACATACTGTTAACCGCTCCAGTACGTATAAAAAATAAATATAACTTTATTAAAAAATCGTATATATACGGGTACATAATGTTTCAAAACAATATCTCGATATTTCGGTCGACAAGAATAAACCTGTTTTCAATTATAAATATCATCTGAGGAAAAACCCTACTTACTACTTAACGATATTTCCAACAAAGAGATAATATCAATAGCATGATATTGAATCACCATCGAACCTAGAATTTCATTCAGTGCTAAAATACAATGAGAATCGATGAATTCATTTCATACAATGGTGGGGCCTCAGCAGCATTTATTGCTCTGTATTGCGCACAATAGCCCACACATTATATGAGCTTTTAAATGATAAACAAAGGGAACCGTGAAAGAAGGGAAGTGCTGAAAATGTTCCATTGAAACCTGAAAGCTCACAATGCAGCCAGCCACCGGAAAGGGAAGTTGGGAACACAGCGTTACTCCATTCTCCGCAAGAGATGGCCGCGGAAAAGCCATTTTGGAATAAAACGTGATTATTTATTGCTCGGTTCGGAAAGCAATAGTGAAATAAAAACAACGATTATTTATGGTTTTCAAAATAAAACCAATAAAAGACGTTTCTCTGGGGTGAGTTGAGCCTCTGCGAATAGTGTTTTTAGACAGCAAGTATTTTCTAAACCAATAAATGTGGATTATTTATGGAAATGTGGTTTTTTTATGAATTTTAATTACATATATATCATAAAAATATATGTAAAAATAAACCATCGTTACTAAGAATTAGTAAATATTAAATATGTTCGTTTTATTCCTCTTTGAAGATATTTTATTCACATGAATTTAATTATTTCTATTTTTGTTACAGACGCGGTGGAATTCCATTATAATAATTGAACAAATATAATACTCTTTTGACTTTATTTATTTGTGACCGTAACTGGTACAATTGTTTTATAATCTACAGTTTATTTATATATATATGTCACAGGCCAATCGTAGAATCAGGCAAATCATGATGCACCTCAGGTATTTCACAATTTGCTGCCATATACTTCACAATGTGACTAGGCGCATCATGATCTGCCTAATTCTTCGATGATCGGCCTACGACATATGCATTAATTACCCCCCTCCCTCTCGCCCGTGTGCTATGTATGTAAACAGAAGATTAAAAAACGTTTGTATGAGTCTGAATATTAACGGGCTGAAACAGGTTACGGTCACAAATAAATTAAGTGGAAAAAACTTTTTTATATATTTTTATTAATATTATCACACATATTCTCATATTATATAAAAACAAATACGTTGATCTAGAAAACAATTAACCTCACGAAGTTGCAAGACTAAAGAATAGCCACATAATAATAATGTTACATAGTTTAACAACGAATAACAAAGGATGCACTGTACGACGAGGCAGCATAGATTTATACATTTTGCGGAGTATCTAGAGAACATCTTACGTACCTTTACATATGTCTTACGGTGCATATACAATAAAGAGAAGATTAACTAACTACCCAAAGTTTCAACCAGTTTATAGCAGTCAGTTTAGGTTTAGAGAATACCCTGCACATTGTACAGAACCCGTTCAAGTGTAAAACAGTAATCCGTTTGAGTTCCATTCTCAACGCTCATATAATTGGAGTTAATAATAAAACCAATCATGTCGTTTTCCCTCAGTTTTAATTAACAGCCGTAGCCAATCTAAATGCACTGACTCTTATTCTACTACCATCCGTTTGATATGAATAACAAAGGCAATTATTTTCCAACCGATCTAACCCATCCGGCAATGTGTTTTAGGCGCTTCGCTTTTTTGAACTCGCTTTTCGTCTCAAAGGACTTGAAATGATAAAAAATTTCTCATGTTTCTTTTCCATCTAGCAATTGCCACCTTCGTATTCACACATTTTATGTGGATCATCCTACATATCCGCGAAAACTCGTTTTAATCTTCTCGCAGAAAGGAAAATAGTTCCTTTAAGAAATTCTGCTAAAATACAAAAAAAAAAAAACATTTTTTTGTAAACAAATTCAGAAGGCTCAGGAAGAGAGCTATCTAGTTTTTTTATTGGTGCTCAACGACTCGGAAACTAGAATACTGAACAGGTTCAGATACGAAAGATTATTTTTTCAGAAAGAAATAAATAACAATTTCGCATGTTTTCGTGAACACTCCAGTTTGAACCTATGAACTACGAAGATGAAATAAGTTTACCTTTTTTATTTTTTTTGAACCGTTCCAGTATTAACTTTAATTATTCCAATTAAAACGAAAAAAAATGGTAAATTTATTTTATAATTATCGTACTGAAAAACACCGTTCTCAAAAACACCGTTTCCAATTCCAATGTTGACTTGGGCCCTGAGGAAAATGATTTCCTCTGGCATCTCCTTTGTGGAGATTACATTATATAACACCTCGTTCAAGATATCAACTTACTCTCAGTGAGTTACTCTACTCTCATATCAACTTACTCGCAACTTAATTCTCAATCACTGTGGTCGGAGAAAAAAAAATCGAAATTTTGGTATATGTAGCTTTCTTGTTTTATTACATTTCCACAAAATATTTATGTAAGACTTACAAAATCTTATAATGTGCAATAAAACCCAATATTAATGAAGTTGCCATGTGTTCAATATAAACCCTATTCAGATATTGCTCTTTTACAGTGTTACACTAAATACGCCTTCATTATATTTACTATTTTCCATTTGCCTAATGTCCGAAGAAACTAATGACTATATAAATGGTGGCCGCAAGAACTTAAGCTAACGCTGTGTTATCTATAAGCTGTTCCAGGCAGTTTGTTGTGCAATGTAACCCGAAAAACGGTGATTGCACCGGCAATTTTTGAGATATTTGCATTTTGACGAGTTTGTTGATCTGTTTCAACGATGCGAGAAGAATTTTTCATTTTGGAGCATGGATTCGGTGAAAGAATTTTATTTATTTATTTATTTATTTATTTATTTATTGTTTGAAAATATTACATAATACAATATAGTGAACTTAAAATGTCCAACTAGGCAATTGCCCGTTTTAGGACATTCCAGTATGATAATGTTTTTACATGTAAATTATAGTAATATAGTGTTGACTATTCTGTTGGTAAAATAATACATATGTATATTCATATTCTAGAATACTTTCAGTTATACCACGACATTTTTTACTATTGTTTAGCTGACATAATAAACTAAAGAAATATTAATAGATAAAACAAGAAAAATGAATGTTGTGTCAATTTTGTTTTCGATGAGAGGCGATTCCATAGTATCTACGTATATGCATCCAATTGAGGTAAAGGATAATTGACTTAGATAATTGGCTGAACAAACAGCTTTTAATTCACCGTAAAGATAAATTAACCGTTGGCTTTAGTAGGTAGTTAGGTAATCCTAAGGCCTGTCACTTTCTATTTTTTACTTTTCATTAGAACTTTTACAATTACAATTTACTTTTACAATTTTCAGTATGCTTATTCCATATGTTGACACTAGACTTATTCATATTCCAGTGTTCAACATGAAACATGCAATCGGCAAGTATGTTGATTCTCTATTCTACCTATATATTGTATTTATCATGTATTTTATAAATAAATTCATTGCTCGGCGTATTTGCAAATCTTACAACACCTTCAGAGATATATGCATATTTCACTGTATCCTTCAAACGTTTAAAATCAAATCAAACCTAAGATGTACTTAAATCTAAAACTGTTCTTATTATTTTTTTTTCCTTAAAATTGTTTTTACTTACATCAGGTATTATTCTAACTTTTAATAACTACATGCTTTCTTATTAGTATCGATAACAAAACATATACCAATAGGAACTTAACTTGTTCATATTATTTTCACTATTAAATGTATATTGATTTTATATAGGGAATGCTGAGTGGATGGTATTTTTGAGAGGAAGTTCTGGGAAGGAAAATGGTATGAGGGGTAGGTAGGAATCAAGGGTTTAGTGAGTCTAGGAGTGACGGTGTCATACTTCCTGGGGCCAGGGTGATACTGAAGCCACGTAGGGTCCAGTGTTATACTTCTGGTCTCCAGAAATATGTCCCTCCCGGGGGGGGACAAGTGTTAAGCAGGCCCCCCGGGGGCCATATGCCTCGGCTTGGAAGGCTCAGCTCAGGGTCGTAGGGCTCCTCCGAGGCTGTCGATGGTTGACTCCAATGAAACAAGGTTTGGGCACAATTCAAATGTATTCAATAATGCAAGGGTGAACAGTACAGGCAACCAGGTAAGCTGTTTAAGGCCTAGCATTAGAGAGAGTGAGGCACTAGAAATACTACTGAATTTAGGCTCGGAAATACTATAAGAGGGTTTAGAATCTCACGTGGCGTCGTACGGATGCAGGCAGCTTCCTACGAAGTGGAGAGGTCTAGAGCAAAGCTCATAGACTGTGTGCAGGAACGGGGCGGCTCGGGGTGCGTGGGCGGCTTCTCGGCGTCATGGTGGGCGGATTCGGACAGCTTACCGAACCGGTGGGTGATAACGGTGAATTAAGCGGCTATCGGCAATGCAGGCGGATTAAAAGCCGTGCGCGTCTGGGCGGCCATGGTATTAAGTAGGCGGCCGTTGTGAATTACTCGGCTCGTCGGCACGTAGGCGGATTAAAAACCGTGCGCGGCCAGGGCTGCTATGGTAGGCGGCAGTAGGTTTATACAGGCGGCTGTGGTGATAGCGCCATACTTGGTTCGTAGGTGAAGACTTAATTAGCCGCGTCGAAGGGTGGCATACTGCCCGACAGTACGTAGTAGTGCGTACGACCGCTCGCGCCGTTGTCTGAAATATGTCTGTTGCTTTGGCGATCGGTGGCTGGAACTCTCTGCCCGTGATGAGCGAGACGGAAGACTCGAACGCGTGCCCTATAAGGTAATGTCTTCTGCCATTGGCTGGATTTCGCGCCGTGTGGCCATATATGGTAATGTCTTCTGCCAGCCTGAGAGGGACAGCAATAATCATACGATGCTGAACATGTACTGAGCACGTGACACACAGCTGCCTGCCGCTTGTATAGTCCGTTCGTAGGATTTATGGGCAACTCATAACACTACCCTCCTTCCCCTGAAAAATGAAGGGAAAAGGCAGCGAGGCTGATGCAGGGGACCACGACCTTCCATACAGCATGTGATGCGATGGTTGCCACAATGTGAGGTACAGAGCTACCTCTTCACCAGGATTTAAACACTCCCTACCTAAGAGCCAACAAAATTTTAACTACCTGTGAGCCAAGCTAAAAAAAACTAGCAATAACTGAACAAAGGTTGCCAACTCTCTCAAGAAATTAAAAAAAATGTGACGTACCTAGTGCGATACAAGACACGCTAACGAAGGTGCATGAAGAAATAAGGAAAACATGACCCTTCCGAGAAGGATTACTACCATGTAAAAATCTTAAAATTAGACAAAAAATTTCCAACCCTATTCCTGTTATGGAATATTGTACGCTGACCAATGTCATGAAATGATCGAAACCAACTCATATTCGCGTCTTACAATAGAATTCTTAAAATTATACAACTTTGTTTTTATACACTTTATTCCTGTTATGGAATATTGTACGCTGACCAATGTCATGAAATGATCGAAATCACTCATATTCGCGTCTTACAATGGAATTTTTAAAATTATACAACTTGTTTTTATACACTTTATTCCTGTTATGGAATATTGTACGCTGACCAATGTCATGAAATGATCGAAATCACTCATATTCGCGTCTTACAATGGAATTTTTTAAATTATACAACTCTGTTTTTATACACTATGCTATTTTCACAATTCAATTCTAACCCAAATGTTAGTTTCCCGCACTCTCAGCTTGTCATGGTTTGTCTGGTTTGCATTTAATTATCAGGCATAAACGACCATCCTCTCATGTTCGCATATAATTGTAAGGTAATGCTACAAAACCTATCATGAATATTAATTTTCAGGCATAATATGAATCCTCTCATGTTTTCTCGACTCACCCTCGGTGACCCGTACAGCGCTGTACTTGGTATACTAGAAATATACCCTTGCCGCAACGACATAGACAACCGGATAGATCCCTTGGAATCCTCACGGTGAACTTGCGTTCGACGAAACCACATAGGACACCCTCTAGGTGTTCCCACCAAAATAACCAGACGAACCGTAATGACCATAAGTGCAATTACATTATTCTCTAATAAGAACAATACGACCCGAATGACATAACTTTATGACATTACCGAGCTAATTTACTCAACTGGGTGCATACTCTTAAATCTTCTTACTACGAGAAGTACTACTCCTTATTTGAATACAGTGATATAGCAAGTTACAAAACACCGTACAATTGCGTCCTGATATGGCAAGGACTTTACACGCTGGCTTACCATATTGATACCGAAGTAATCAATTACGTGTTTACAAAATATTTATATAGTAATTTAATTAATTACATTTATCATAATTAAAACACTTGAATATACATTTGTTTACCCACCAAAAACTCTATGTGTGTGAGTACAATTTTGTTAAATAACTTTCAATTCGAGTTTGTTTCAACTCAACTTAAACTCTCAGGGTTTGACTACGTAAGGAGAGAAGAAGGAAAAAAAAAATTAAAATAAATAACAACAACGCCACGTATTTTTACCAAAAAATACGAAAATTTAATACTACCGACAATGTTATTAGAAGAGGAAAAATTTCCTTAATTGAGTAACGAATTTCTTCCTAACACCGGAATCATATATACTTTCATTGTTCGGAAATTCGCGTTTCCAACAATCTTCCTGCTCTAATTCTAAGGAGTTTAGCCATCCTATCACGCTTTGGATTATAGCTAACAGCCGAATGACACGTTAGGTCGATACCCAAGTTCCATCCTATCGGACTTGTAACAGCTCTATAATACCACACAACGAGTAACCGTTGTTATATGATCGCGGAAGAAGGTTAAAATTCGATACCACCACAACCTATGTGAACCGAATAGTGTTGTCTATTGGGCCTATTCTGATAACAAAAATGTGGTAATATAATTATTACATTGCCTTTTCATCGTGAATTCACTCCAACATACGCTAGAATTGAGACATACCCCGTTAAGGAGTGGGTAACTACCCGATTGTGAACGTTTTACCGCCCCAATTTCTCCTATATCGCAACGTGTGAGATGTCCAATACTATAACGATTTAACCTACATGTGAGAATAATTCGACAATGAAAGAGATTGAAAAACCCGAAAAAAAAAGGACAAAAAATAAAAAAAAAATTATAATTGAAATGATATTTTCATTTATACATGACCTTATATTAATATATACACAAGGTTATTTACAACCATAAGGTTCCTAAGTTTCTTACTACCCAATGACCTATCCCAGTATGAGAACTAGGTGCCTTTATACCTACCACTTGTACAAGAATTTTCTTATGCCGTCTCTTGCCAACGAAAAGAAAAGAATATGCTTGCATATTCTTTCATTGCATCTAAAATTAAGTACTTTTTAGAATGCAAATTGTTCCACGAAAATAGAAATTAGGTCTCTACTTCGGTCCCGGGCAGGATACTGAATACCTAACGCAGTTTTTTCTAATGAAAAACCTAGCCTAATTTAGGGTTCCTTGAACTACGCCCTCAATCAGTGTATCGTGTCGTGTTTCTTAGACGAATTTATATACTTATGTAACCATATTCATATATAAATTTAAAAAAAAAATTTTTTTTTTAAAAAAAACAACCTAAGTGGCTACGCACTAGGAGAAAGTAATAAATTATTACTACCAATAATAGTCATTACAATAAATGAACTAAATATCGCATCAGTAATTTCACTAGTGTAAGGTGAGTTACCTCTTTTTTTATAATAAAAATAATGACAACAAGTCTTCACGTGCAGACATACCGGCGTCCCGGATTGTCAACACTTGTGATGACGATCCATTAAGAAAGGAATTGTATACTTCTCTAATAACAAAGGTTAAGTTATATGCGTTATAACCTCGTACTAACCACTAGGGTTCATGACGTCCTTGGGTTATATATAAAAGACAATACAATACATGTACCTCGTGAATAAATTTACAATTTTTTATTAAGGTCATCCAATGATGGATAATAATGCTGACTAAGTCATGTAATCAATGAAACTGATACATATTCGCATTTTACAACCTTATGTAGAGGACAATACAATACATGCACCTCGTGTTTAAATTTACTGTGTTATTATAATTTGTAACCAATTTCTTTTCCTACTGATGGACTAATTTCCATACTCTGTTCTGTTTTTCTGTTTTCCTCTCCGTGTAATTCTCAGGATACGCCTCCTATAGCGTTTGGCATATTATAAGGATCTCTCCTATAGCGTTTGGCATATTATAAGGATCTCTCCTATAGCGTTTGGCATATTATAAGGATCTCTCCTATAGCGTCGTATAATTATCAGGCTATACTATAATCCTCTCGTGTTTTCAAGAGATACGTTTGCAAACGTCTATCTCCGTGTGGCCACACCGTTACGTTCAGAGAACCGTAACCTTGCCTTAGTTCACCAACACAAATGAGAAATTTCCTTCCTCAAATGCCTGTGCTTCGGCAAAAAACAACACATAAAAATAACACAATATCCAAAAAAACAGAACTTCATTAATTATTTTAAAATTTATGTTACTACAATTTCTATAAAATTTCTCTTTAAAGGTTACTTTATATTTAACAGGAATCGTTTCCAAATTCTAACAACACAGATTTTATAACACCGTTATACGATGCATTATACACACTGACTAAGTCGCTCAAATACCTAAGTATTCAATTCGTGTGTTTATATTTTAACATTACATGTTATAAGCTAACAATTTATATACATAAAAAAAATTGAATCATAACTGAATTGCTAACGACGTTGCTTTATACTACAACTTCAAAAATTTAAAACTTTTACTTGTTTGACTGACTATTTGAAAACTCCTTTTTTAAAAAAAAATTCCATGTCTATTATTTATTTACTCCTAATTTAACAATATTATCCGGTGATAACTTTTTTTACTAATAACTTTTCACTATAAGTCTCAGATTAATCTCAACTTTTCTGTTCATAACTTTTTTAACTCTTGTTTACTTTACCATCATTTTGTTTAAAAAAAAATTCCATTGTATTTAACTATATAAGGGCGCCATGACATTTTTCTAAAATAGCTATGTCAAAACTATACGAATTTACAATTACCTAAAGCTTACTTGAGGGGTTAATTCTCTATTTCCAATTCTTTCCTATATCACAAATTTCTTTTTTTTTTTTTGTTCAAGATTTCACATCTTAACAATCCCACTTTGCCCGAATTCTGAGGAAGGCATTCCTATAACGGTTCGAAACCAGAATTGTATACGCGGGTACCTATGTATCCGTAGTACATTTCTTGAGTCTATTAACTCAATATCTAATATGATATAATTTCCTAACAACGATCACGTTGTCATATTTATGAATACGAGAAAAAATGAAGAAGACAATTTCTTATAATTTTTATAACCCTTTCCTTCATTACAAGTAAGACATTAATAATTGGATTCTATTCACTATTTGTTTTTTGTTACTAATTGACAATATCGATTTAACTGTCGTAGTTTACTTTTTAATTCTATGTTTTAATAATTTTCCACAGATGTTTTCAAAAAAAAAAACTTATTTAATCTTTTCTATCCTGAATTCCATTATACTGTTATTCATTCACGTAAATTTGTTGCCGAAATCATTCCTACATTCTTATGAAAAAAAACTTAATTGAAGCTAAACATTTAAATGTTCTTTATTCGAGAGATTATTCTGTTAAATTTGACAAGGATTTTTCCTTAAAATTCTTCGTTATTTATTATTTTTAATCGATAATTTGAACATATGATGCTATTCACTTGTTTCCTCTGAAGTGTCTTTACCTATGATAGTTTATTTTATTATTCGCATACTACTATTTAGAGTGGGATAGTCCCGATTAAAAAACAAAACATGTTCCAATACTGTCTCTATGGTAAATACCTATAGCATATACAAAATTTTATTATTAAACCTTCCTTAGATAATCATTCGAAAAAAAAAACAAGTATCTAGTAACGTATACCTTGTAGTTTGGAATTTATTCTTTTAATGATGCTCTACTGTTTTTCACTAATTTATTTAATTTCCTACCACTTAGTACGAAAGCAATTCAGATAGATTTTAAGAGACTTAAACTAACAAAAAAACACTTAGCCAATTATATACATTGATATACACGTTGCCTTGTTTATATACATTTTATATACACGTTGCCTTATTTATATACATTTTATATACAAGTTTGTTCCCTTTCCCGAACGTTTATTACTTTAACAACATTGTGTTTTCTAATTTGTGTAATATGGAATATTAATTCAATGATGTACGATCTCTAACCGTGGGTTCATGACACTCATGATTTTCAAACGAAACAACATTAAACTTCTAAGAACTTTACTATTTTTAACCGATCTGTACCTAACTTTTGTTTCTTAAAAAAAACTTTTGACTGAATTTGTTTATTCCTTTTTTTTTCTACAATTTATGTTATTAATCTACATTTGTCCTGAACTGTTCATTAATCCAATACGCAGTTAATTACTCTGCCCTAGACAATCAACAATCAAAATTACAATTCTAATTTATTATGATGCATCAACAATAAATCAAAACTTCTATGAAGAAAAATAACAATTGTGGCTTTAACTAATATTACAAGGGAAGCTTTCCATATTAACTTAATCTGTTTTGAAAATTAATAATTTGTTGCTTTAAAATTTCTCTTTTATAACATTATGTAACGTCGTTTTCCATTTTGCGTTTTAAAACTACCTATTGAGAGAAACGAAAATTAACTTTATAACTTGTACTCATTATTTATTGAACTTTTCGTTTAACGTTTATTTTATAATTCAACTTCCGGGATTCGTTAAACTCAACACATTGTTTCCGTAAAGTTAAAAAAGCCCTTTTGGGAACTACGCCTCTATCCATCAACATTTTTCTTATTACCGACGCGTTTGCTTTCTCGAAATTTAATATTCTATCCATTATTGGTATGGTGGCCTCCATGATTTTGCGTTATTATAATGAACAAAGCAAAAAAAAATTTCGGACGATTATAGAAGACGAGAGCAGTTGCTGGCAGTCGACATTATATCCTCCTATTACAGGGAAACGGATGTGGACGAGCACAATCCGACAGTAGTTACTACCTTTTATTGGAAACAATCACTGCTCTTCAAGGAAGAAATAATACAACTAACACAGCCCCAGGTGGAGAATTTAAAATAACGAGATTCATTACTCAATTAAAAAAAATTCCGCGCGAATGACGAACAACTCTGACTGCCGCGATAGAAACCTAATAGCATGAGAACGTTACGGTAATAAGCGATGTTTAAAATACCTAACACTCGAATAGCACTAGCCGACGGACTCGCGACGTTTGGAATAATTCACACAGAGCTACAACGTTGTTGATGGGAGCACAAATATAAAATATTTATAGCTAAGATTACATAATTATGTTTCTAGGGAGACAACAATCGACAAGACTTCGGCCCAGTTGGCGCGCCAGTGTCATACTTCCTGGGGCCAGGGTGATACTGAAGCCACGTAGGGTCCAGTGTTATACTTCTGGTCTCCAGAAATATGTCCCTCCCGGGGGGGGACAAGTGTTAAGCAGGCCCCCCGGGGGCCATATGCCTCGGCTTGGAAGGCTCAGCTCAGGGTCGTAGGGCTCCTCCGAGGCTGTCGATGGTTGACTCCAATGAAACAAGGTTTGGGCACAATTCAAATGTATTCAATAATGCAAGGGTGAACAGTACAGGCAACCAGGTAAGCTGTTTAAGGCCTAGCATTAGAGAGAGTGAGGCACTAGAAATACTACTGAATTTAGGCTCGGAAATACTATAAGAGGGTTTAGAATCTCACGTGGCGTCGTACGGATGCAGGCAGCTTCCTACGAAGTGGAGAGGTCTAGAGCAAAGCTCATAGACTGTGTGCAGGAACGGGGCGGCTCGGGGTGCGTGGGCGGCTTCTCGGCGTCATGGTGGGCGGATTCGGACAGCTTACCGAACCGGTGGGTGATAACGGTGAATTAAGCGGCTATCGGCAATGCAGGCGGATTAAAAGCCGTGCGCGTCTGGGCGGCCATGGTATTAAGTAGGCGGCCGTTGTGAATTACTCGGCTCGTCGGCACGTAGGCGGATTAAAAACCGTGCGCGGCCAGGGCTGCTATGGTAGGCGGCAGTAGGTTTATACAAGCGGCTGTGGTGATAGCGCCATACTTGGTTCGTAGGTGAAGACTTAATTAGCCGCGTCGAAGGGTGGCATACTGCCCGACAGTACGTAGTAGTGCGTACGACCGCTCGCGCCGTTGTCTGAAATATGTCTGTTGCTTTGGCGATCGGTGGCTGGAACTCTCTGCCCGTGATGAGCGAGACGGAAGACTCGAACGCGTGCCCTATAAGGTAATGTCTTCTGCCATTGGCTGGATTTCGCGCCGTGTGGCCATATATGGTAATGTCTTCTGCCAGCCTGAGAGGGACAGCAATAATCATACGATGCTGAACATGTACTGAGCACGTGACACACAGCTGCCTGCCGCTTGTATAGTCCGTTCGTAGGATTTATGGGCAACTCATAACAACGGACGTATGAATCCATCCCTCCCACTACCGTGCAAGGCGATATTCCGAGAGAGTACGGCTGGAGAAGTTAAAGGAACTACCTCAACCATGGAACTAATATCTATGGAAGCGGCATACCTAACCCGGATTGTATAAAACCGCCAAAACCAGTGTAGCTCTAAAAATTTGTGGCCGCCGGGAAGTGGGGATACAGACGGGGTAACGCGGCCAGCGTGCGGGGGGAGGGCAGCCGCCAGGAGATAAGGGCCGAATTGGGAATGGGCTTCACATTTTTTTTTATTATTAAAAAAAACGTTCGTAAATTTTTTATACATTTTGAACATATGTATAATAGTTGTTTTCTGAACAAGGAATGGTGGTGAAAAATAAGTAATGAGGAAAGGTAAGTACTTAACACAAGACTTTTGAGTAAGTTATGTAATTTGAGACTTAATTATTTAATTTTTAAAATGTCCTGATGTATGTTACTCATCCAGACCACAAACAATCACATAAAAAACAGACATATCGTGACAATAATTCGAAAAAAAAACCTAACGGAAGATACGATTATCTGACCAATGTCATGTTGAATTATTGACTGATGACGAAACTTATTACTGTTGGATACTAAAAAATATTTTGCTGACACCAGATGTTCATCAAAAAAATGATTCAAAGCATCAAGAGTTTATACTGCTTTCATCAATTCAGGATGGTAGACATATACAAGTTCACCCTACGGGCTCGTCGGATACATAGATAATATATCATACTCCCAGGTGTCCAGCAGTCAAATGATCCCCGTCTTCATGATATTGTCGAAAACAAAGAAATTTTGCTGCCACCAGCTATCCAGCACCTATTATCAGTAGAACTAAAATTCACGTGCAATATGTCAACAAAATTCTGTATGTTTCCTAAGAACTTAATTAAAAAAATAAAACGAAAAAAATGTTCTTCATAAAAGCTATTAATTGGCTGCCATTAAAGTTTCATTTTCCATCTATAATTTTTTTTCAAACAATTTTTCGCTTCTCAAAGTTATTTGTCAAACCAATTTTTTTTTACAGAAACTCCACACATGAGGCCCTGATTAAAATAATTTTCCTCAGGGCCTGTGTCATCTTTAAAGATGATGTGTGGAGAGTCTTTTTGAGGAGAGGAAGGAGTGAACATGGGTATTGAAGAGATCCGTGCTGTAGAAAGGAGGAAACACAGAGGCCGGCAAATCATTTCAAAGCCGAGCTTGATTGTGCTCCGTTTAAAAAAATATCATTAAAAAAAATACAAAATAGGGTTGAAATAAGGATGTAGCTGAGTGGAAACAACTTGTACAATAAATCAAGCAATGTATTCGTCGAGAACAATACATCGCGATGGTGATTATTTATTTGTGCTACGTACTCATCAGTGATTATCTTTAAAACTTTGAATCATAAACAATGGTCTTTGTTGAGAGAAAATAATACATTACTATGTCATTGAACATCTGAAAGTTCCTGTAAATATTCCAGCTGTCCAACAAACATTTGCAGAACCAGATGATGTATCTTCAACTGGGAGCGTTTCTTAAGCTTCACTTTACTTCAGAACAACTTCTGCCTATCTCAAGTTAGACCTTCTGGGAAATCACGTGCGAGAAGTCGAAGTTTTTTATTCTTTCTCTCGTAGTTTGACAGTACCTATTCAATCCAATTTGCTGAGGAAAAGGGGCAAGCGGAACAAATCCCCATGAATGGGGTGTGTTCAATAATTGTCGGAAACTTTCTTTGATAACCGTTTTGAATAGATATTACGCAGCACAAGGGATCATTTAACTCGAACATAGGAGAAAATTTCGCAATTTTTCGGCACCTCTAAATAAATAAAAAAATAATAAAAAAGAAACAAATTTGCTCCGAGTATCCGAATATTTCTCACTATTTTCTCTCGTGTGTAATTCTACCATTGTTTTAAAAACATGAACTATCTGCGGGCATGGTCCTGTATGTTTCATCGTCTGTACAGTACATTTTTACGCAGCATCGAGTTAATTGATAAAATAATTGTACATATAGATTCGTATCGGTGATCGATGAACCGGTGATGGAATTTTTAGCCATAAGTTGTTATAGTGGTTTGTCTAGCTTGTAGTTAGAAGTAAGATTGTAGAAATATATTACAAGTTTGTACAGCGCCCTTGCGGTGATTTTTCACAAAAACGGCGCTATACAAGTCATCCAAATATTAGTATTATTATTATAATTAGAAATTTATTCGCAAATCAGGTATATTTTATGATGCTAGTTGAAAAAAAACACCTTATAAAAAGCAATATACAAAATATTTCGTTACACTACTTTGTCTTGCACTACCTGTAGAAGTAATTGCAAGCTATTACCTACGTAATACCTTTATGTAAATTAGCAAATACCGTGAACTAGCAGACTATTTTAATAATATGTAAATGAGTTAAATAAAAACAATGCATTGATGAATTATATTATGTAACCAGAACCGATTAAATAAAAATAAATATTCAACTTTTCTCCGCATTTTAGTGTGTAAATGTTTTACTCGTCAGCCTCCGTGGTCGAGGGGTAAGGCTTTTGACTCGCAATTCGAAGGTCGCAGAATCGATTCCCGGTGTGCGCAAATACATTTTATTTAATTATTTTGGAGTCAAGATCTGAATACCTAGGTACTTCCCCACCTTCATCTTCCTCATCTCATTTCCCTTCCCACCACCTTCAGCCTCACAACATACACCAATTTGGGGATGGTACAGTCTAACTGTTTCCGTAGGGATTGCGCGGGAATCATAAAAAAATAAAAAAATTAACAGATATTATCAAAAAAAATGTGTTGAGTGAGACTGGTTGAGGGAGGCCTTTTGACCTCTCCAACCGGACTCTCTTGACCCGCAGTGGAGGGTTGAATTCGTTCGTTCGTCACTCCTGAACACATTGACCCCCAGATTTCTACCTACCACTCATACCCTTTTCCTTCCCAGAACTTCCTTTCCTTCCTTTTCATATAAAAGATCCTGCACACAGTATCCCCATATTCCCAAAGATGACATAGGCCATGAGGGATATTTTTCCTTTAGGGCATCTCTTACCGATATAATGATAAAAAATCTCATAAAAAGGTTCCTTCAGAACAACATTCATTTCTCGCCGGTAAAACTATAAAAAAACCCTATCAGGATTGTAAAGTGATTTGGACAAGCAAATAGAATAATACGAGATTACAAAACGTTTTGTATTGCAACATGCGGTAGCTCAGAAACACAAACATCCCAAAAAGCATAATATTTTAATATACTCGTACGTCCAAAATAATAACATTTGACATGCTAATATCACGTTCTCCAGTGTTTCCATACAAGTATGTACTTCCACGCAAACCCGCAACACATATTAAATTTGAATATTGTGTTTGCAAATGAACTAGGTTGGTCAATTATTAGGGTAGTTAATTCGATGAAATTATATTTGATACAATGTTTACGATCAAAACCCGGCCTGACGGTTACGTTGTAAATTAATCTGTTTTGCCGGGTTTTCGCAATGAATATTGGTGAACATTAAACGTAAATATTGTAGCTTACAGATCTATTGAAATAACTAACTAACCATTTTTGCGGAAACTCGTTCATGCAACCGTGTAATATGTAATTACACATAAAATATTATTGTTTATTTCCCTAATAAACTAAAATAAAAAAAATTAAACCTCTGCAGGGGTAGGCAGAGAGGAAGGACAGCCATACAACTCGGTCATGGCACACACTCCTTGCTTCGTTCACTTTCACAGATCATCTTATACACACTCTAATTGACATGGCCCAACTCAAGTATTGATTATGTTTTCCTCGGGCGTTCCCGATTTATTCTGCTTACCCTCATTTCTCGTTCAATGGCTCTACATGCAAAAACCATCTGGGCATTTCTTTATTAATCTTAGTCATTACGCTTACATCAGCCCCGCATTCTACGTCATCTTCACATTTCTCGTTACACCTGGTTTTACTACACACACGCATCAAGCATTTCATTTCTCCTCCGATGTTCCCTCCTCCGTTATGCATTGGTCCTTCTTTGAATATCTTTAACAGCATTCCCAAATTTCGTAAACATACTTCCCAAATACACAAACTCATTCAACAACTCCAAGTATTCATCCTTCACAACTATATTGCGCACTGTTTTTGTACTCTTCTTTTTTAACAAAATGAATTTTGACTTAATTTACGTTCATCATTAACTCATTATTCATACCTACATACTTTTTTCATCCTTCAAGAAGATCTTCCATACTGTTAGAAAATCAGCACCATGTCATCAGCATATAAGAGGCAAAATACTTTCAGATTACTTATTTTCGCACACAATCTCACCTCTATCCATTCGTGTACACAATTAACCATGTATATATTGAATATACACTGTGATATGACGCCGCCTTGCATAACACTTTGTGATGTTAAACCACCCAGTAAAACTATTATAATTGTAACAATTTGCTCATACAGAGACGCAATTGCCTGAAAGAGATTTTGAATTCAATCCATATTTGGACAACACCTGCCATAGCGACTCGGTCGTTTGATTTTTGAAGATCTACAAAGGCAGCGAAATTTTTCTGTTTTTTTGCCAGAAACTTCTCAGTGAAAGGTTCATGCTCCCTGTTCCACCTCGCTCACAAAAGCACCTCGCACATTCCATATTTTATCATTTGTTTCTAAACTTAGCCTTTCAATCAATATTCGACTACACAGCTTGCCGACTGAACTTGGCAGACATATAGCCCTATGATTTCCGCATTCCATACGTGACCCTTGATCCACTGATTTATCGGCCAAATAATAATAATATTGTGACAAAATAATATTATATGAAATGAAATGTACCTAGTAGCACGCGGCTCGTGTGGAGCTTTGCATGCAACCGAAACAATAACATTATTCATGGGTCGGTTGATATCGAACTTTTATTTGCTTGCACCCTTTTTACGCTATTTAATTTGAATTATTTACGACTCATAACTTTGAACCCATGGCGTAAAGTAACTGAAATTCATGTGTAAAATGGAAATGCAGACAAGCTCTCTTTTTAACAGCTTATTTAAGTAGAAGGCAGCCCTACAACCTTAACGTACTTATATATAAAAAATTAAGCCTTTTTTTAATTTGAAATTTATGCAATACGTATGTTTATATTTAAATTTAATTGTTTTTTAAGTACAACCCCTTTAAACCGCAATTAAATACTTTGTCAATAAGTTGTTAATATTCAACTAAAATGTTTACAATTATGGATATTAATTTTCAATTACAATTTTAGTTCGTCTACAATGTAAACATGTACTTATAATATTATTACTAACTACCATATAACTCTACACACTGTCACTATTAACACGATTTAGTATAAAGTATCTCTCCTTAGTAGCCATGTTTTCAGTATATGTATCTGAATCTATTCAATGAATTACTTAGTAACGTGTAAAATATTTTGGTTCCGTTATATTCCAGGGTTAGCACTCCGTATTTAGTATTATATTATTGAACAATCATTTCTTCATTCTTTGTGAATCTAGTATTATATTCATATTTCACTTTCCTCTTATATTAAGGATCAGATGTATGCTGAATCAATAGTTTGTATCATAATTAGGTCTGCACCGATAAGACAGTTAAATTCCGAAATAACAGTGATACTCGTGTGTTTCGTCTATGTGAAAAAATATGTTTTGACGTAGTAACGTAACTAATATGATTAATGAAAAATACTACCTTCGAATTGTAAACCAAATACGAACTTTTGATTTAAATCAATTTCTATTTTATTTTTTTCTTAGGAAAGTTATGGGTTAGTTGACTATTAATCATCGACTAAAGAAGAAGATCTATTTTCTGTATCAGCCAAAATGGTGAGTTTTTATGTCATAAAATATTGTTTAGAACCATAATCTAAGAGCAACACAACTATTTTAGCATGTAAATCTCCATCATAAGAAACGGAACTTCGAAAAAACCACTATTTAATGGTAAAAAAATTTACAAATTTAATATTTGAAATAGTGTTGAAATCCACTAATAACTTGACTAAGTTCGGTGACAAAGCTTGAATTTATGAATTTAAAAACATTTTAGAAAACTTAAGCTATTTAAAAAGCTGTTTGCATTACTTATATACTCCTTTAGAAAGGAGATTATTTTTTCTAGATCTTGCTTTCAAAAAGTTTCCGTTAGTTTAAAACTTTCGGGCCTAAAATCTAAAACAAAACAGATTTAAGTCACGTAACAGCTCTTATGTAAACGTACATAATACGTAGGTAATACGTACATAGGTTGGGGCTAAAACTCAAAAGTTTGAGAGGTGCGGTTTGGTCTGGCTTATCAAAGTAATTATGGCGGCTGTATTGGCTGTTCAGGATCACACGTCGTTTGTGACAGATATTGACTACCGCTGTCCACTAAAGTGTTTTTATTTAATTTAAAATAAAACAATAACTTTGTAAACACCACTTTTATAACACACATAAAAGTGGTGTTTACAAAGTTATTGTTTTTTTTAAAAGTATAATGTCACATCTTAAAGTAACTGCTTCATATGAACAAAAATGTTTTTATTTACTTTCATTTCGGTTTTCAATAACGCGGAAGGTCTAAAATATTCTTCTTGATGACATACGCAATATCTAGACCTTGTTTCTTCTGGTTTTTGTTGGCACTAAGAATAGACTCAATTTTGATCTTCATAAAATCGAATTTCTCATAAGTCCTCTTAATAATTGTGAACCGATTAAAAATTCTCAGGCGTGTATATATATGCATGAGACTTTAGGTTAGTGTGTGAATAGCTTTTGTCAACCTGAAAACGAAGGGTTTCAAATCCACCAAATAAAAGAATGGCGTAATGTTAAAAACATTTTTTATACATTGATAATCTGCCAAAATCATCTCATAAAAAGTTAAAAACTACTAAATAAATTAATAATTTAATTTCATATAATCAAAAAATGAAAAAAACATGACGAGAGAAAAAGGGAGAGAAATGAAATACATCCGCAGAGTGAGATAGAGATTGACGGCTGGCATCAACCCCTTGTAGCTTTGATGGCTTCCAAGATTTGATATCCTCCGATAGGGAAACAAAGGTCCCGGCATTTATTGGGCTTCCGAATTTTCAGTCAGATGGCCAGGATCCACCAGGTTCGACAACAGCTCAACTTCCTCTATGTTTTCATGTTTTCCCAAGGGCTCCAGAGTGGGTTGGCCGAAATATAATCCAGAAATTCCTTATGCATCCGCCGGCAACTCTGTGGTTCGACGTTTCCAAAATTATCACGAGCCGGAAGGCCTCTTTTTGCTTCCGTTCAACAGCGTTTCAACAGAAAATAATCTACATTTGCATAAGGCCCGAAGTCCATTGAATATCAAAACAAAACTCGGTAAGACAACATCACAAAAAAAACGGGTGGTCTGTCCAAAACAAAAAACTCTTAATATGCGCTTTAATGCAAACTTGAACGAGTATTCATCCAAAATATATCTACGCTCTTATCACCATGCTAAGTAAAGATCCCCGCCATCTTGGCCCACTTCTTTTCTCCTATAGTCCAAACCGTCGCGGCCAAATGTTGTATTTCTTTACGCACCAACATGCAAACAAACAGATACCCAATAGTTTTCACTAAAATGAAAAAAAATGTTTACTAGTACACAGATTTTGTGTTACGGCAAGTCTATCAAATACTTACTTATTTACAACGCGAAAAGAGGGCAAATTAATCAACATTATCAAGTTATCTTGCTTCTAATCATCTAATTACGGGAACTTTCACCTCGGACAATCAATATGCACAATATGGGTGTTGATACATTGTTACGATGGCTTTTTATATTTCTACATGATTCTAGCCTTGAAAGCTTCAATTCAGATTTGTACAACTAATAACATAGTGATTAATGATATTACGCCATGACAAATAAAATAGAAAAACCAATAATAAATTGTTTATTGTTTATCAAAACAGAAAAAAACGTAAATAAACGCAACTACGGAAATGCGTCAAAAGTAAAAATGTAGCGTGCTGTTGCCTTGATTAAAAAATGAAATCACATGCTGTCATACAAAATTTCACTATCCGAATATTTCATAAAACTGAGTAAGGTGAGTGTTAATTCATGCTATTTTATTGATAAAGGAAGCAAGAGGCAAAAACGAGTATATTATCGGTGACTACATTATTTTTAAATGTTGTTCCCAAATCAGGATTCGTCTTTCAAGAAGGTTTTAAAGAGACCAAAACTTTGATATGTAGGATGGGCAAGGTCATGTAAATCATTTCATAACTAAAGTGTTTAGAACAATTAGATCGGGCGATACAAACATAAACAACCGATCTCATAACCAACTGCCAATCGTGTTCAATTGCTGCGCAATGTTTTGCCCGTCTTCCAAAAGTGCATTGGAGCTGAAAAAAATTGTTTTCAGGTGAACATTTCCCTGAAATAACGTTCGTAACGAACAACAATCCTAAATACTATATTCGTACCCAAAACAGTGATAAAACTTAACTCTTATCTTATTGCGATTTGAGATTTTTACGTTCAAAAGTACTAACGTGATTTATTTTTGCGGTATTATTCCGTGTTGCGCTACCTCCGCTATTTAAGTATTAAGCCAATGTTTCGAACAGCGTTACAGTATCCATTATCACGGCAGATTGCGGTAAAGTGTGTGCTTATGCGATATCGATGCAATACCGTATTGCCAGAATCCTCTACAAGCTAGTATTACAGTATAATAAATTTAAAATGGTTGTCTGCATTTAGTATACAGTTTAAAGTCAGTTTTTATTATTTTTGTAGGATAAGCACCTTTGTGTTAGTTTTTGCGAGGTAAAAAATATATTACCCTAATGGTTGGTATTTAAAAAATATATATACTATTTTAGTTCTTTGTACATTTAAGTATAAAAAATACTAATTAAAACATACAATTATAAAATATTTTGCTTACATTATTTATTTACGATCTGTTTTGAATTTAATAATCGGTATAGTTTTTTATGTTATGGCTACTTGCAGCGCATTACAGTATTTGATCTAGATATCAGCCCTTTTTTGATAGTCCGGTTTCATAGCAGATATTAAAAATTAAAAAGTTTTCATTTTTATTAAAAATACTCATGTCGGCTGTGACTCCGACTGTCTGTCTGTAGCTCCAGTTCAATGAACTCTAGAACTCAGATTGTCCAAGATTTTTTTATTTTTTTTTATTCAGGAAACAAAAATAAAAATAAAATTTATTTAAATACCAAGAATTTATATGTCATTTTCAAAATTGAATTTGTTTGTTTTGAGAATTCTGACAATTTATAATAAAATAGTTTTTAAGGAAAAGTATTACATCACCATTTTCAAAAGTGGAACTGATTTGTCAAGATTTCAGACTTTTCGTGATTTTTAAGTGATAGTTATTAAATAACTTTATTATTTTTGTTACTATCCAGGATGGTATGAATCATAAGCTAAAGAACCTCACACAAGAAAGATGATTGAAACATTCTAAATATTACCATGAAATAAAGCGTAGATTCCTGAAATTAAATAAAATTCAATTCAAATAATATTGATCTTCCTTGCTCACAGAAATCCTCATTTTTTACATAAGAAGGATTCAAATAGCGAATAGCATAATATTTTCGTAACATCTTTTTGGCAATATAATAAATAAACCACTAAATATTCCCACTCTTTTTCAGACCCACATAACTGCTTTTTATTTACATTGAAATATTTAGCAGTAAGACTCGCGCAACCCCTTCTAAGTTATTATTGTGCCAAAAAACACTCCTTTACCATTTTTTTCAATTTATGACAAGGGTTCTTATACATTATATTTTATTCGTTAAGAGAAATACGATTTTATTGCTCTGTGGTGTGAAAAAATATCGTGAAATAAATCTTGTAGGAAAAACGCTAGATAAATCTTTGTGTGACACAAAAACGAGTTTTTCATTCATTCGCCCTACGTGTCCCCTATTATACGCAACTGCGTTTCAGGACGTGAAATCGAAAGGATTTATATGTCACTTTAGTATAATAATAAATTACATAACATTGTCGTGTTGTGTTATTTTAGTTATTTGAATATATTATTGCACTTGCTTGTTTATAGTGTGATGTTCTTTAATCCCAGTGATTGAAAATAATTGAAATATTTTTGGGAAAACTCCAATAAAGGTCGGGGTTCGTCGAGATTATAACGTTGTCCAATGAAGTTTAAACTAGACCACACGTCCGTCCTATTGGACGTTCTAAGCATAAATCATAAATATACCAAACCACCCACAAGCTCTAAGTAAATCTGAAGCTAAAGAACACCACACTGCAGGTGCCCAGCTATCTATAGTGTTTCATCGGATGTTTCCTTAACCTATCGTGTATTAGACGCGAAAGAAGACAATCAACACTTTTCTAAGCTACTATGTAACTGACATATTATTTTGAGATACCTTAAAACTGCATGTTATAACCATCTGCACCTACAACAGCTGTAGATGAAAGTTGAAACTATATGTATGTATAATCCTATGTACCGTATATAATATTATTCCAACAAACTTAAAGGAATGTATCCTACTGATTTTATTTATAAATTAAAGTTGAAATGTGGGTTATAATTTTTAATTGAAAAAATAATGTTTAAGACAAGATTTTTATGCATAGCACAAAGGTGAACAATTATTAAAAGCAATTATTATTAGCCTGAAACACTCATCTACATTGAAAAAATCTCTCGAGAAAAGATATATGCCGCCGACGCGACTCGTGATTTCCGGTCAAGTGCTATGTCCACTGAGCTACGTTGGTTTATCTTCTGCCCGCCAAATAATTCAATGTATACTAGTGTTTCAATCAAAGCTTACTGCTTATTACATTTTTCCACCTGCAAACAAAAAACTTTATTTTTATTTGAGAAAGTCATTGGAAGTGCTTAATATCCCACTAGGTGGCGTCGAGACAAATCATGTCTACTTTTTTTGGTGAAATACTTTAAGTCGTTAAATATTAATTATTATTTTAAATTGATAAACTAATATTTAAGACAAGATTTTTATGCATAGCACAGAGGGTAACAATTATTTAAAGCAATAGTTATTAGCCTGAAACACTCATCTACATTGAAAAAATCTCCCAAGAAAAGATACATGCCGCCGACGAGACCCGAACCCGCGCCCTTCTGATTTCCGGTCAAATGTTTGAGATGATGTTAAAAACTATTTGATTAATTAACGAATTGATTTTATAGCGATGCAGTGCAGGCACTATTACGTTAGGAGTATAAAATAATAATGTAGATATTAAAAAACTATTTTCAAAGGTTATTTACTGGTCTAATAGATTCGGCACTGACCAAAAACACAGATTGGTTTTATATATTTCTTTCCCACGTTTGCTTTTTATATCCACTTTCCTGATATTGCTCAAATGAGGGTACGCGAAACTAGTTGGAGCATTATCCCAGAATTTACAAATGAGATCCTGGAAAGATCCAAGTCTCGAAAATTTCCTGAACTAGCAGAAAACACACAAACATGGCGAGGAATTCAATCTTGGCCTTACTAAAACTAAATAAACTCTTCTACCCACTAAAATAAAAATAAATTCAGGCACCTTGGAAAGATTAATCTTATCCATAATCTTTCGACACCAAATTACAAACACTTTATACAAATCCACCATTGCTCCATATTTTAACTACAGCTCAACGATTCTTTTCATGTGTAAGGAGAATAATATTTATATGAAATAGATTTCAAAATACTGACCTTGAACGTGATGATATTTATAAATAAAACTAGCGTGTTCCCGGCTTGCGTTGTAATGCCAATTTTTTATTTGTTATCCCTGCATGTCGTGTCTTTTCCCATTTGTCCCCGGCCTCTTCCGCCTTCCTTTCCCCTTCCGCGTTGCCTTCCCCTCCCGTATTCCCCCTTCACCTTCCACGCTTCCCCCCTTCCATGAACTACTCCTACTCCTTTTTTCCTTCTGCCCCTCCAGAATGCCCCTCCAGAATTCCCCTCCCCCTGCCTTCCCTCCCTGCCATTTTTTTGTACAAACTTCGTAACGCCAGAGGTCGTCAGTAATATGTATGGAAACCTTCGCGGGTATGCGCATAATAACTCACCAAACTTTCATCGCAATCGAATGAATAGTAAAAGAAATAATTTCATGACGCCAGAGCTCACTATATATTTATAGAAACCATCGAAGGCATGCAATTATCAAACTACCAATGTTTCTTCGCAATCGGATGAATGGTTTAGGATTGCATAAGGGAAAAACAAAAAAGAAAATACTTATAAAAATAAAATTATATACAACAAATAAAGACATAACACAAGGATTTACAATGAAATCAGACTACCAAAATAGGACAAAGCGAATACACAAAATAATTTACTCTAAAAAGGAAGGAAATATTGTAATGCACTGCCGGAAAGTTTAGTCTGCACCAATTGGTAAAGACAAGATGTATTATAGAAGCCACATTAAGCAAGAGAAAATATAGCATTTATGTTAACCCTTGAGGTTTTTTTTTCACAAAAACGGCGCTCTATAAATTATCCAATTATTATTAACCTTTCAAAAATTTGGCATGTTTTTCAGATGGTCAAAATATTTTCGCTTTACAATAAAATGCAAATATTTGGAATATTTCTGATTTATTATTTGCGTTATTTGCAATCCTTTTGTTATAATTTTTCAAGTTTACAAAACTAAACTCTTAACCATTATTTTAAAGAACACATTCATAAAAAACTTCCTCGAAATAAAGTCTTTTTAATAAAACATTATTTTTAGAGTAGGTTATTTTTGTTTCATATTAGTGAAAGAGAGAATAGTGTCAAAGTGTCAAAACGTTTGATTGGTTAATCTTCCTTTGATATCGAACATTTCACCAGCATTCCCTACCACCTATATTAATAATACCCTGGATTATCATCTGAAGTGTTAAGCTTCAATTTCTTCCTATTGAACAAAAATAATTATCGACTGCCAATAATAATTGTTATTTCGTTTTCAATAGTTAGGTCGTTTAAAATAATAATCCCAACAGTTCAAATATATATGACAATATTCCTCTGATATGAAATTATCTGGAGTCGGTGAAATATTTTCCCATTATGTTTCTGGTGGATTGACGTATTGTTCTTGTATTGTTTTGTATTTATTATATTTATATAGTGCACTTACATTGTGTGAATTTACTAGTTAATCATTTGTGGAAAAGTGTGTGGATGGGTTTAGTCTTTCATTTGGGAAAGATTTAACCCGGACATAAAATCTGGAGCACCGTTTTTCAAATAGTATCCCAGAATAACAATTTCTAAATTAAAATTATTGAGATCAAACTTTCTGTGCGTAATTCTTACAAATTGTTTATTCACTTTTCAGGGGAACACTTCTTTAGCACCGTTGGCGTTGTGATTTGAAACCCAATGAAACGAAAAAGCGACACTAAAAAGAGACAAACACTTAAATATCTTGGATTTAGCCTGCGAACAAATGAGATAGAATAATCGGTATCCTCTCTGTGCGTGAATTCGTAGCCTTCCCACTCTTGTATACTTTTGTTTTCTGAAGGTTTTACTTCTACCGCGTGTGAACTGCACACATTTTATTTTATTTTATTTAGAACACTCCAATCAGTTTTCAATATGGGTGGCGGGTATGGGTACCGCTTAAAGTTTTTAGAAAATGTTTTTAATGTACATTTTCTACGAACCTTGGGTTCGCCGCTCCTGGAACAATTTTTAGGACAACCTACACCTCTGCCACAGGTCACCCCAAGTGGTTCGCTACGTTTTGTACTTACGTCATGGGGTGAGGTTTGTCCGGGTCTTTGCAATTGATGCGTCTGCCCACCAATTGCAATTGGCAGGCCTGAACAGGATAGAATGGTCCAGGGTGTAATGAGGTGCCACTCTTGGCTTTTGACTCCAATTGTGATGAACCCTACCTAGCTGATTTACTTTTCTAAGCTTCTACCTCGTAGTTTAAATCTCGTAGCTCCTGTCTCGTAGCCACGCTCATAATTCTACCCTTATGTCCTACTGATCACACCACTAGGTATGATGGCCTGACTCAACCCTCCTTTCGGTTTATTTCTACCTCAGGCTCGTGATTTCTAAACCCCTATACCTTATAATCTAGCTAAACCTACCCTATCTTCTTAAATCCCTGCGATTTTCTCACAGTAATCAAGATTTAAGATTTTTGTTCACATTATTTCTATAATCTGCGTTGTGTAATTTTTTTGTTTTAGATTTTACATCTGTTTGCATACTTAATATGCACACCTATGTAGAGAAGATAATGTATTACGTGTGGTAACCCATAGATTCTTTTAGAGAAAGGGTGAGAATTTTCCGATCAATTTATTTATTATTATTTTAGAATATTTAACCGAGTTTGATAAACTACCCCCGCCCTAAACCTTGTGTCTATTTGATTTCCATAGGAATTTAGTGTGTTTATTTAATTCTTCCTATCACCGCTGATACATCGATAACATAAACAACAGTTAATAAATTAAACATTTCAAGAAAGCAAACCTTACCTTAGGATGATCGAACTCGAAGGTCCAGTTTTCTCAATTGAAGTCCTTGTCTGCAACTTCTCCTAACATAATGTGTTTGTAGTCATAGTTAGTGCTATTGGTTAGTATTCGCAAAATTGTTGAAAGAGCAGGAATGGAGGAATATGGGGAGGGGATAATATGTTTGCTTAAAAAGTCGGCACCTCCGCTAACCAAGTGAAAACCGATGAACAACAATTTCAAACCGGATTCTCCCAAGTACGTTTGCTAAGCTTATCCTTAAGTCCGAGTTTTACTCTCTTCGACGAGCGTCTCTTGTTACGAAAGGGACTCTTCACGCCAGATGGGGGAATACCAAGTCTTCATGCCGTTTTTCTGCCTCACTCCGACTTCCATCTCCGCCGGATTGAATTTAACTCTACTGAGTCTAGAAGGGGTATTTCATGTCTTCCCTTATCATGCCTCTATCCGTTAAATGTGGCGTAAGCTTGTGACGGGCAGATCCTTCCTCCCACGTAACCGACCCAGCGTTACATTCCACCTCTGACTAGCTGACATAAAACTCACCTCGTGAACCTTATGTTTGCTTTCAGGTTCGACAAGACTCACGGTATGCAAATAACCTGTGGCTTTAATGCCGCGTCAGCGTACTGTCCGCATACGTCCTTCCTCTTCCCCGCATGCCCACCTCGACAATACCGCCACAAGATCAAAGCCGTCCGTTCGAGAAAGGTTGACACTTACATTTCCAGATGGCTCATACCTACATACAGAAGCCTTGAAGTTTACGTTCGAAGACAAGTTAGGATTCAGGACTGTATGAGTATTTGAACACCAGTGTTGTTTAAATGAGGTCACTAGCTCCTCGTGTGTTAGGTATTTAGGATAATGGGTATTTATGGGTTCTTGGATACCTACTTCCTATAAGGAAGATTTAAAAATGAGATAAATCAAGTCGACATTGAATCAATGACCTCCTAAATAATTGTGATGTGCTCTCTTAGAGTTTGAAGCTAGTCGCAGTACTTTACTTTGCGAAATTTTTGCATGCTGAATCAATGCTAACTATTGGCGGTCGCTCTAGTAAAATCAAGTCGTTTAGAATTGAGTGAATTTAAACGTCAATGTCGCCTTCACATATTGACCGCAGATTTCATCTCAAGCTATAATTGATAAACTTGTCCCTGACGTTAAGTTTTGTTTTGTTTATTCGTTAATGAATTTAGGTGACTGGGTCAATGGATGGCCTTGAACTCAAATCGAAATTTTGGTACACTATCGAAGGTCATATAACCATACCCTAATCGTGCTAGTGAAAAGAAACGATAGGTATTTATCTTACAAATACGCTAAGATACCAAAATTGGTTTAGTGATGCGTTTCTATCTAATTATGTGTTAAGTATTTGTTTAGCAACATTTCATTCCGTATGGGAGGTGTGACATGCGAATGCTAATAAATTGGTTAGTTATTTATTTACCCTTACTTGGCGTTACGTCCATCAGTGTCAGGATATCCACAGGAACCTGTAAAAGCTTAAATATTGTAAGGACTCACCAAGCTCTAATGTCTTAATTTCAGCTCCACCGGGTTACTATCATCGGCGAGAAACTTATTAGAGCATCCAGACTTCCCACTTTTAACGATTTAATCCTACAAGATCCGGAACTCATCTCCTTCCTTTCTCCTTTGAATAGATCTCTGATGTAAAAAATCCTCACGTTTTCCTTTAATATCTGCCGTTATTATTGAAGAAGAACGATCCTATCTAATTAATCCCGACAACCCTCACCTCCCTCCCCTTTCCTTCCATATTTGATTCCAATCTAAAGAGGGGAATCGATTCTTAATAATCGTTCGCTCGAATATTATTTTATTATGTGGTATATGACTATACCTATTTACTCTTTAATAAATTAATTTATTAATTTGAATTTCCTTTAAATTTGTATTATTCCACTTTATAAAAATATTTAAGTTTTATTTATTTTTTCTCAATTTAAATTATATATTTTTTTTCATAACAACTAAAGATTTTCTTTAAATTTGAATTATTCCACTTAAGGACAAAGCTAAAGTTTTATTTATGTTTCCAATTTGAACTAGAATCCCTTTGTAACGAATAACTAAATATTATTCGTCACTCAGATTACAACAAAACTGAAAGAACCCCTTCCACTTTATTTTATAACACTTTTGTTTAGCAGCAAATTAATCACTTGGATTATTCATTTAAACTTCGGCTAAGTATTTTCCAGATTTCGGATCAATTATTATTATTGCGTTGTCACCTAACGATAATTAATATCTCGTAATAAAATTCCCAACTTTCGACCTAAACGTAAATTTTTTTATTTAATGAAACTTATTAGACTGTAATTTTCTTTATATAACCTCGGACTAAATAACTCTATTTTAACCGTCATAGAACAAATTTAAAGCAATTCAAACACACTATATTAAACTCCTCCCACATTGAATTTGTAATTAATTAATTAATTATTAGATTTTATTGAATCGGAAATTATTGCAAACACTGATTTTAGATTTATTATAAGATCATACACTCCGTTAAATTGCACGATTAACCCTATCCGGGCACTTCACTCCCTGTTTTATCAAAGCATAAAACTGATTGTAGACTCTATTTTACCACTGAGTTTTTTTTTATAAGTATAAACTGACTTTATTTTTCCACTGTATTTTTAAAGTATAAAAACTGATTCTAGACTCTATTAATTAATTACCAGGGTAATTCTCACGACGTGCGCGACGTTTTAATCAACCTTCCCAGTTGTCGAAGCGGCCCTGAATCATCCCCAACACGCTAATTTATACCCATCACAGCTCCAAAAGGGCATAATCGTATATTCCTTGACGAGGAATTATAATCTGTAATCACTCGAAATTTTTTGAAAACCCCATCTCGTTATTGTATGTTCCTACATAAGCTCTTTCGATTTTGCCTCTTCCTAAATCTCGGTTCGTCCCACAACTTTGTCTCGCTTTTCTAAGGTTTTTAGTCCCGGACTTAGTAAGCTGCCATCCAGTTTGCCCATTTCCCACATGTCTTCTGTCTTCATAATATGTTTTATAAACATGGTTTTAATCTTGTTTTTTTTTTTTCCAATTTGAACATGCCCATAAGTGATCTGCTAAAACTGTGTTTTAATTGGCATAAATATTAGGGAAAACGTAGATTCTTCAGTCTCCTAGTTTTAAACGCTAGTTGTCCTGTATAAATTTCCACGAAAATTATTTCTTTTCGCCTAGTCTACGTAAGCAATTATGTCTCAGAACCGTATTTCCATTATTTATGTGTCATATTCAACTTTTCCATTTTCCCACCTAATTTACCTTCAAGTAACGGCGTTTTAACAACTATTCTTAAATGATTTTCCCTTCGTTGTTAATAAGGAATCATAAACTGGTTCCGTATCTACTCTACTTATAACGTTTTGAGTTTTTCCCATTTCCTTATCTGAGTTTTCCGGTTATGTCGGTTTTCCGTTCTCTCCCCCCACCCCTAACCCAATGATCCCTTTATTGAAATTTGACGTTTGCCTTTTTGCCGTGATTCCATCTCCCGCTAAAACCCTTTTTTCCTTTTTTGATATATTATTTATGGTGTTTTCCGGCCCACTAACTATTCCTATCCTGGGATATCTATCAAGTTAACTACTTCGATCAAATTCCGCCCAATTTTCCATCTCTCTCTTGTTCAAAATCCCATAAACTGCAAGCCCTGACGTGTGTATACATTACGATTTCTACATACTTGGCGATAAATCCATTTTAATGTGTTTATAATTAAATTTTACGGAAATTCTATAATCTAAATACTAGGTAAGAGCAATGTTAATTTTTATGACCCTTTTTAATGGATAATGGGCCTTAAATAAACAAAAGGCATGTTCGAATATTCCTTGTTTATATCAACAATATACATGTGGGGTCGACAACCTTTTTTTACATCAATTGCCTCAGCAATTTGTTCTATCGTCTATAGTATTTTCTCATAGCAAATGACGTAAAAACGATCCCTTCCTTTGAATTAATCTAACGTAATATAACTAGAATAACCATCCTATTTCAAATATATAACGATATCTATTTAAACTCGTCTGAAAACGCAAAATTAAGTCGAAATCTTATATTGTTCAATAAATACTTCCGTTTAAATGTCCGTTTTTTTTATTAGATTTTCTTTTCAAATCGTTTTCCCTGACCGTATTGCTTCATTTAAAAGTGACATTCCTAATTTCCATCGTTTTTCTTTCTTTTAAATATCAAACGTACGTTTTCCTCTGAATCTGGCCTCCTTTTGTTCTTCACGTTCTCGTTATGCAATTGAGTATCCCTACAGTAGCTTTTCCCACGTTTTCCAGGTCTTTTCTTTAATCTTCCGTTCATTATATTTCCTTGCTATTTTATTGCATCATTTTTTCAACATAATATGGATTTATTTGTTCGTTAACTGCGGTTGTCGATTCCTCTGTTGCACTCAATATTTACCTTTAAAATTAGGGTCATTGTACCAAATGCACCGAACGTGGGATTGTGTTTATCTTAAAGCGTATTGATCTCTCGGGTTGATGATGATTTTTACCCCATAAATCTCAGACTAATGGTCTAGTCCAAAGTCCATCTCTTTGTCTTGAAAAAAGGTAACCTCCCCCTTCTCTGATTGGTAGATCAATCTTAAGTGTTTATAATTGGATCCCTCTGTGTTCTATTTATCAAAACTTGACATTAATTTAATAATTATAGATCTCTGCAGTCTCCATGGCCCAATCAAACTTAATCAGCTAGATGTCGCTAGTGTGTTGATTTCGTTATAATTCTGAATTATTATTTATTCATTCGTAAGGTGGAAGCTACTATATTTTCGTATCCACTGCGATTCATCACAGCCCCCCTATAGTTATAATTCCAGCGGTAAACACGCCTCCTAGTGTTAGTTGATGGAATTAAAACTAAACATAGGCGATCTAATTTTCTACAATTTTCTTTAAGTCTTCTTTATTCTTATTTGCATTTTTTTTTTTTCGAAATTCTAACTGGTTGCGCGCCCCTACCTTTCACTATTTCATATCGTAGAATCCTGTTCGGTGTTCCTCTGAGCTGAAACCATTTTTCAATTTACTCTTGTCTACCCAATGGCCTATTTAAGTCGGCTAACTTACGTCAGTTGCTGTCCCTACTCTTTGTCCTACCCCCCTAAGATTCTTACCCCTATACCTTCCCCCCTATGACCCTTACTCCCTCTTCTTCATCGAGACGGTTTCCAACCTTTGATTTTCCTTATTCATATATATATTTTTTTTTTTTTTCGCGATTCTAGAATTCCACACGAATTTTTCTCGCAGGAACGTTTTAATGGCAACAATGCGCATATGAACATACACGTATTACACATATATGCACACATACACACCCCTTTTTTTTTTTTTTGAATGGGACCAACTTTTATGTAATCTCTTCATATGCTGTTCTTATTTATCTTTTATCTGAGGTTTATTTGATCTATGTTGTATGTTTACTCATCCGAATGCACTCCATAACGTTTACTATCTCATTTTTTTTTTTTTTCACACCGGCTTTGTTTGTTTATTTATTTATTTGCACGTATACACAATTGTATAATGTACCTAAACCCCGTTTTAAACAAGCCCCCCCCTCCTAAATTCGTATGCGTTTTAAACCACTCCGCTTATTTGCTCTTTATTGCAAATCGGAAATAAACCGGCCACCCGAGAAATATGCCAACCCCCAGTAAGGCTAAATTTCTAATTTATTCAGCTGACATCTATGTAATGGTGTATCTAAAGGTCCAATCCACCCCTGTTAAATGTTTGAATGCAACGATTTGAAAAGCTCACTTTTATGTTTTATGTGTAATATTTTATTTTATTTTTATCCGTCCTTTGCTTTGTATGTTATGTTGATTTTATTTATTTTTATGTCGCCGTGTCAAAAGAAGTATTTATTTATAAAATCCTTCAACTCGAAGGAACCAATAATACCCTCGACCACTATTAACATAAACAACGTCATTTGATTAACTATCTAAGTATCTCTTTATTATTTAAAGTAATATCTCGAGATGTTCCAATGCGAACATAACAAAGATTTATCTATTCTGTTACGAACATATTTATCAGTAAGACCACTTATGTTTGTGGCAACACAAACATACCCTCGCGACGGTGTCTATTCAATCGCTTGTTTACATTCGGGCTTCAGTCAATGAACCAACTTGAATGATAATATTATTAATCACCGAAGGAATGCGCTTTTATTTATATAACGGCTTTTTTTTTTTTCAATACGCACCACCCTTCTAAATCTGGGTCAACATTCCTAGGCGTTATGTGATTTATGATTTTTATCTGGTATAAGGCACGTTTTTCACTTTTCGTTTTAAAATATTTGGTTTTTGAGATATTATTTTTTTTTTTTTCCGACTGTTTTATTTAATGGTACGTTTTTTTTTCCACTTGTTTCACGTTTAATGAAGATGTTTTAATGGCACGTTTTTCACTTTTCGTTTAAATTATTTTTTTGATTTATTGTTATATTTCTACTGTATAATTTAATGATGCGAATTTTTTTATTCCACTCGTTTTATGTAATCTGAAGTTGTTTTAATGGCACGTTTTTCACTTTTCGTTTAAAATATTAACTTTTTTTTTTCCAATTAATTATAATTTCATTTATTTGTTCATTCTATTTTATTTTTATAATATCTCAGAATTCTCTCAACTTGTAACCTTTACTCTCCTGGTCACGCGGCAACAGTTGTAATGAGGTGCCACTCTTGGCTTTTGACTCCAATTGTGATGAACCCTACCTAGCTGATTTACTTTTCTAAGCTTCTACCTCGTAGTTTAAATCTCGTAGCTCCTGTCTCGTAGCCACGCTCATAATTCTACCCTTATGTCCTACTGATCACACCACTAGGTATGATGGCCTGACTCAACCCTCCTTTCGGTTTATTTCTACCTCAGGCTCGTGATTTCTAAACCCCTATACCTTATAATCTAGCTAAACCTACCCTATCTTCTTAAATCCCTGCGATTTTCTCACAGTAATCAAGATTTAAGATTTTTGTTCACATTATTTCTATAATCTGCGTTGTGTAATTTTTTTGTTTTAGATTTTACATCTGTTTGCATACTTAATATGCACACCTATGTAGAGAAGATAATGTATTACGTGTGGTAACCCATAGATTCTTTTAGAGAAAGGGTGAGAATTTTCCGATCAATTTATTTATTATTATTTTAGAATATTTAACCGAGTTTGATAAACTACCCCCGCCCTAAACCTTGTGTCTATTTGATTTCCATAGGAATTTAGTGTGTTTATTTAATTCTTCCTATCACCGCTGATACATCGATAACATAAACAACAGTTAATAAATTAAACATTTCAAGAAAGCAAACCTTACCTTAGGATGATCGAACTCGAAGGTCCAGTTTTCTCAATTGAAGTCCTTGTCTGCAACTTCTCCTAACATAATGTGTTTGTAGTCATAGTTAGTGCTATTGGTTAGTATTCGCAAAATTGTTGAAAGAGCAGGAATGGAGGAATATGGGGAGGGGATAATATGTTTGCTTAAAAAGTCGGCACCTCCGCTAACCAAGTGAAAACCGATGAACAACAATTTCAAACCGGATTCTCCCAAGTACGTTTGCTAAGCTTATCCTTAAGTCCGAGTTTTACTCTCTTCGACGAGCGTCTCTTGTTACGAAAGGGACTCTTCACGCCAGATGGGGGAATACCAAGTCTTCATGCCGTTTTTCTGCCTCACTCCGACTTCCATCTCCGCCGGATTGAATTTAACTCTACTGAGTCTAGAAGGGGTATTTCATGTCTTCCCTTATCATGCCTCTATCCGTTAAATGTGGCGTAAGCTTGTGACGGGCAGATCCTTCCTCCCACGTAACCGACCCAGCGTTACATTCCACCTCTGACTAGCTGACATAAAACTCACCTCGTGAACCTTATGTTTGCTTTCAGGTTCGACAAGACTCACGGTATGCAAATAACCTGTGGCTTTAATGCCGCGTCAGCGTACTGTCCGCATACGTCCTTCCTCTTCCCCGCATGCCCACCTCGACAATACCGCCACAAGATCAAAGCCGTCCGTTCGAGAAAGGTTGACACTTACATTTCCAGATGGCTCATACCTACATACAGAAGCCTTGAAGTTTACGTTCGAAGACAAGTTAGGATTCAGGACTGTATGAGTATTTGAACACCAGTGTTGTTTAAATGAGGTCACTAGCTCCTCGTGTGTTAGGTATTTAGGATAATGGGTATTTATGGGTTCTTGGATACCTACTTCCTATAAGGAAGATTTAAAAATGAGATAAATCAAGTCGACATTGAATCAATGACCTCCTAAATAATTGTGATGTGCTCTCTTAGAGTTTGAAGCTAGTCGCAGTACTTTACTTTGCGAAATTTTTGCATGCTGAATCAATGCTAACTATTGGCGGTCGCTCTAGTAAAATCAAGTCGTTTAGAATTGAGTGAATTTAAACGTCAATGTCGCCTTCACATATTGACCGCAGATTTCATCTCAAGCTATAATTGATAAACTTGTCCCTGACGTTAAGTTTTGTTTTGTTTATTCGTTAATGAATTTAGGTGACTGGGTCAATGGATGGCCTTGAACTCAAATCGAAATTTTGGTACACTATCGAAGGTCATATAACCATACCCTAATCGTGCTAGTGAAAAGAAACGATAGGTATTTATCTTACAAATACGCTAAGATACCAAAATTGGTTTAGTGATGCGTTTCTATCTAATTATGTGTTAAGTATTTGTTTAGCAACATTTCATTCCGTATGGGAGGTGTGACATGCGAATGCTAATAAATTGGTTAGTTATTTATTTACCCTTACTTGGCGTTACGTCCATCAGTGTCAGGATATCCACAGGAACCTGTAAAAGCTTAAATATTGTAAGGACTCACCAAGCTCTAATGTCTTAATTTCAGCTCCACCGGGTTACTATCATCGGCGAGAAACTTATTAGAGCATCCAGACTTCCCACTTTTAACGATTTAATCCTACAAGATCCGGAACTCATCTCCTTCCTTTCTCCTTTGAATAGATCTCTGATGTAAAAAATCCTCACGTTTTCCTTTAATATCTGCCGTTATTATTGAAGAAGAACGATCCTATCTAATTAATCCCGACAACCCTCACCTCCCTCCCCTTTCCTTCCATATTTGATTCCAATCTAAAGAGGGGAATCGATTCTTAATAATCGTTCGCTCGAATATTATTTTATTATGTGGTATATGACTATACCTATTTACTCTTTAATAAATTAATTTATTAATTTGAATTTCCTTTAAATTTGTATTATTCCACTTTATAAAAATATTTAAGTTTTATTTATTTTTTCTCAATTTAAATTATATATTTTTTTTCATAACAACTAAAGATTTTCTTTAAATTTGAATTATTCCACTTAAGGACAAAGCTAAAGTTTTATTTATGTTTCCAATTTGAACTAGAATCCCTTTGTAACGAATAACTAAATATTATTCGTCACTCAGATTACAACAAAACTGAAAGAACCCCTTCCACTTTATTTTATAACACTTTTGTTTAGCAGCAAATTAATCACTTGGATTATTCATTTAAACTTCGGCTAAGTATTTTCCAGATTTCGGATCAATTATTATTATTGCGTTGTCACCTAACGATAATTAATATCTCGTAATAAAATTCCCAACTTTCGACCTAAACGTAAATTTTTTTATTTAATGAAACTTATTAGACTGTAATTTTCTTTATATAACCTCGGACTAAATAACTCTATTTTAACCGTCATAGAACAAATTTAAAGCAATTCAAACACACTATATTAAACTCCTCCCACATTGAATTTGTAATTAATTAATTAATTATTAGATTTTATTGAATCGGAAATTATTGCAAACACTGATTTTAGATTTATTATAAGATCATACACTCCGTTAAATTGCACGATTAACCCTATCCGGGCACTTCACTCCCTGTTTTATCAAAGCATAAAACTGATTGTAGACTCTATTTTACCACTGAGTTTTTTTTTATAAGTATAAACTGACTTTATTTTTCCACTGTATTTTTAAAGTATAAAAACTGATTCTAGACTCTATTAATTAATTACCAGAGTAATTCTCACGACGTGCGCGACGTTTTAATCAACCTTCCCAGTTGTCGAAGCGGCCCTGAATCATCCCCAACACGCTAATTTATACCCATCACAGCTCCAAAAGGGCATAATCGTATATTCCTTGACGAGGAATTATAATCTGTAATCACTCGAAATTTTTTGAAAACCCCATCTCGTTATTGTATGTTCCTACATAAGCTCTTTCGATTTTGCCTCTTCCTAAATCTCGGTTCGTCCCACAACTTTGTCTCGCTTTTCTAAGGTTTTTAGTCCCGGACTTAGTAAGCTGCCATCCAGTTTGCCCATTTCCCACATGTCTTCTGTCTTCATAATATGTTTTATAAACATGGTTTTAATCTTGTTTTTTTTTTTTTCCAATTTGAACATGCCCATAAGTGATCTGCTAAAACTGTGTTTTAATTGGCATAAATATTAGGGAAAACGTAGATTCTTCAGTCTCCTAGTTTTAAACGCTAGTTGTCCTGTATAAATTTCCACGAAAATTATTTCTTTTCGCCTAGTCTACGTAAGCAATTATGTCTCAGAACCGTATTTCCATTATTTATGTGTCATATTCAACTTTTCCATTTTCCCACCTAATTTACCTTCAAGTAACGGCGTTTTAACAACTATTCTTAAATGATTTTCCCTTCGTTGTTAATAAGGAATCATAAACTGGTTCCGTATCTACTCTACTTATAACGTTTTGAGTTTTTCCCATTTCCTTATCTGAGTTTTCCGGTTATGTCGGTTTTCCGTTCTCTCCCCCCACCCCTAACCCAATGATCCCTTTATTGAAATTTGACGTTTGCCTTTTTGCCGTGATTCCATCTCCCGCTAAAACCCTTTTTTCCTTTTTTGATATATTATTTATGGTGTTTTCCGGCCCACTAACTATTCCTATCCTGGGATATCTATCAAGTTAACTACTTCGATCAAATTCCGCCCAATTTTCCATCTCTCTCTTGTTCAAAATCCCATAAACTGCAAGCCCTGACGTGTGTATACATTACGATTTCTACATACTTGGCGATAAATCCATTTTAATGTGTTTATAATTAAATTTTACGGAAATTCTATAATCTAAATACTAGGTAAGAGCAATGTTAATTTTTATGACCCTTTTTAATGGATAATGGGCCTTAAATAAACAAAAGGCATGTTCGAATATTCCTTGTTTATATCAACAATATACATGTGGGGTCGACAACCTTTTTTTACATCAATTGCCTCAGCAATTTGTTCTATCGTCTATAGTATTTTCTCATAGCAAATGACGTAAAAACGATCCCTTCCTTTGAATTAATCTAACGTAATATAACTAGAATAACCATCCTATTTCAAATATATAACGATATCTATTTAAACTCGTCTGAAAACGCAAAATTAAGTCGAAATCTTATATTGTTCAATAAATACTTCCGTTTAAATGTCCGTTTTTTTTATTAGATTTTCTTTTCAAATCGTTTTCCCTGACCGTATTGCTTCATTTAAAAGTGACATTCCTAATTTCCATCGTTTTTCTTTCTTTTAAATATCAAACGTACGTTTTCCTCTGAATCTGGCCTCCTTTTGTTCTTCACGTTCTCGTTATGCAATTGAGTATCCCTACAGTAGCTTTTCCCACGTTTTCCAGGTCTTTTCTTTAATCTTCCGTTCATTATATTTCCTTGCTATTTTATTGCATCATTTTTTCAACATAATATGGATTTATTTGTTCGTTAACTGCGGTTGTCGATTCCTCTGTTGCACTCAATATTTACCTTTAAAATTAGGGTCATTGTACCAAATGCACCGAACGTGGGATTGTGTTTATCTTAAAGCGTATTGATCTCTCGGGTTGATGATGATTTTTACCCCATAAATCTCAGACTAATGGTCTAGTCCAAAGTCCATCTCTTTGTCTTGAAAAAAGGTAACCTCCCCCTTCTCTGATTGGTAGATCAATCTTAAGTGTTTATAATTGGATCCCTCTGTGTTCTATTTATCAAAACTTGACATTAATTTAATAATTATAGATCTCTGCAGTCTCCATGGCCCAATCAAACTTAATCAGCTAGATGTCGCTAGTGTGTTGATTTCGTTATAATTCTGAATTATTATTTATTCATTCGTAAGGTGGAAGCTACTATATTTTCGTATCCACTGCGATTCATCACAAGGGAGACCTTTTAATCTATTTAGCATTACCCTCTCGGAACATCGCACCGTTGTGAAAGGGTTGGATTCATACGTCCTGGGCACACTAACCCCCAATTTCCTACCCACCTCTAAACCTTTTTCTTTTCAAGAAACTTACTGTCCTTATTTTTCTAAAAATACCTTCCATATAGCATCCCCACAGACGACGCGGGCCCTTAGGAGAATTATTTTCCTCGATGCGTTTCTGTGGAACTAATTTTAAAAAAAACGCTAGATTGTTTTCTATTAATCTATGTATACGGTACAAGCTAAAAGGTAGTGCAGTACTACAAAATACACCCAATTGGGAAATATTGTGAGATGGAAGGAGTTCAAGTACGGGAAGGAAAATTAAAAAAATAAGAGTGGGAGAGCAGATAGTTATTCAGATCGGGGCAGAACAACTAAATCTCGGATAGATTTTTTTTGCGGTTATCCGTTTTTTCAACGAAATTAATATTTAAAAAATCTTAATTAGTCGCTTTTTTAAACTACAAAAATGGGGTTTATAACGAAGAATTTTAACTTTTTTAATACTAATACTGGTTCCAAACTGAAAATATTATTAATATTTCCTGGATACCTGAAAAGCTGACTGAATTCAGATTGATATATTTTCTCGCATGTTGGTACAAAATTAAACAGATTTTTTGCATTCAAAGACATTTTTTAAAAATGTATTCTTCTCATTTCTACAAAAAAAATTATTTTCTTAGCAATCGGTGTTGAATTTTCATAGAAACTTGAATAAAGAAAGTTAAAATCAAACTTCTAAAAATTACATTTATTTTTAAATGTTCTACCATCCATCACCTTAAACCTTTTGCAATTGCCATTTTGTTTGTATTTGACAGTTGATCATCATTACAAGCGCTGTTTAGTTAATATTTTTGGTTGGAGGGGGTTTAAACCTTGCCCTTCTATGTTCTGAAGTGTCAAAATTAGAGACGAATTCTCAAAATCTATTCAATAATATTATGATTTTGAGGTTCAATCTCATGTATTTATTTTTTAGTTTAACATATTTTAGCGCATTAGGGAAATGTTGGTAGAACCTAATTTAATTAATTATAGGCTTGGTTGCATATGGTTCTATCTGAACGTTGAGATTTACTTACACATGTATATTTTTTTAAAGAAATACAAATATTCCGAGTTACGAATAACTTGACAATATTTGAAAATCTCCTACTACAGACACAGTTAACGGAAAATTTTGCTTGTGCTCTGGTGGAGGACTTATTACTTACTTACACATACGCGATGCCAACTCAGCCATTAACTGGTCGAATGTTCTGAAATGATAAGTTTACGTTTTATTTAAATGTCTTCCTTTAAAATTTGTTGAACTAAAATGCTATACACAAGATTTTATCTCAAAATAAGACATTGGTGAATACATTATAAGAAATCGCCTTTGCAAATTTTGACAGCTCGTACCTCAGAACAAGACAGAGTGAAGTCAGATAGTTTGTCCAACCAAAGAGACGATTTGTAAAATATAAAATAGAAGTAAAAGTACATATATTATAGAAGTGAATATAAAAGCGTAATTAGGGAAGCAGATGACAATTTTTGAATTTTTTCATTTACATATTTACAGCAGTATATTATCTTCGACTAAATCTCACATTTTGTGGTAATGATATCGGTTCCTAGTGTGTATGGCCATTAATTATTATATACCACAAATAATTTAGAGATATTCGGGAGCCTGGCTTACCCTAATGATTTTAGAAGCAGGTTGCGCCCAGGTGCAGTTATGTACTGTGCGTGTTCAGTGTACGTTCAGTGCATGTTCAGTGCTTGTGCCAGATACCGCGGGACGATAACTGCAATGGCTTTTGAGAGGACATGAACCATAACGCTGTGCGCTACCGTAAACATTAACGGTAGGTACCCTAAAGTTGCCTTTAACAAGGTGCTGTTCGCTTCTGAAGACGAAAGATTTTATGTATTCTGAGAAATAGTTCAAAGATTAACGAATTGGAACAATGTGTGGATAACCTCATTTTCTTAGTAAAGAAATATATCTGATTATCTTAAAACTAGCGCAGATTAATGATAAACATTAATATGTTTAATAATAATATTTCATTTTTATCTTCCTTGTCTTATATCAAATAATATTGTAATTAATGGTGTACTTACCTTTAATTGGAATCATCGCTCTAACCACGTTAAAAATGTATTTCATTGCTGTAATACTTATATTAATTGTGTTGTATTATGTTGGCGAGAACATCTGGACGTGAAACAAAACACGATTTGACTGCTTTAATTTGCCTTCATTGAAAGAACCCCGTACTTCCATTTCTGTTTACATGAGTTTTAAAGGAAAAATTTGTTTGAAGATTGACAACCAGTAGTTTGATATGTGTCTTTGGGTGATATCACTTCCTGAAATGATTAAGAGTCATATGTATACAAAACATTCAGCCAGGGCAACAATACTTTCGTTTTCCGTAAAAAAAAACTTTATGGTTCCGACCAAATGTTTTCGCTAGTGACATCGCTTTTAATGCACATCGCTGACCCCATAATTTACTTGGGTCGAGTCATGTTAAGAGTCATAGTTATGTAGCATTTTACCTGATATTGTGAATATACCAAAAGACGTGATGAATAATTACTAAGTCGTGTGTTTTAACGAAACATAATATTTTAGGAAGGTTCTGCATACAGGTGTATCCTCTTCAGATCTGTGACCGAAACATTCACCTCCCGTGGCTATATTCGCTTCATGCACGATGTAGCGTGTATTCTAATACATTGCGGTGACTGAACGGGGATGCAGTAATTATTGAAGTGAGAGCCTCTCTAATAGGCATGGCTAATACGGAGAAACATCATGCCACCATCAATTTTTGTTTATTTATTATTGTCAAAAATACTCATTTAGGTTGTGTGTCTGTCTGTAAATCTGGTTTAATGAACTCTTGAACTCGGATTTGCTTTGAGTTTAGGGGTACTCTTCAAAATTATTTCTGATTATTATAAAGCGTTGAATAATGCAGGTACCTACCCATGTACCTACGATATGTTTTTTTTACCAGATTCCTTTGGCATACATTTCTTTAGAATTTTTTTAGTAAGATCCTACCTACAAAGTATAACATTAACATTTTTAAAATGAAAATTACAATCGAACTTATAAATTATAATAACTTATGCGCAGAAACCAGACTCCTTAAATCATCAGATAGAAGAGTGTTAATTGATTTGTTATTTTTATTCAAAATTATCAAATCTTTAGTAAACTGCCCTAATTTGTTAGAACTAATCTGTATTAATATACCTGCCAGACAAACTCGCAATAAAGATATTTTCAATTTTAACAATGCCCTCAATACTAACTATTCTATTAATTCACCAACCCCTAGAATGCATAGCCTTGCAAATAAATATTGTGAATCTATAGATATATTTGGTGTTGACAGTTTTGCAATTTTCAAGAGACAACTCATCTCTATTTTATCTGCTAATAATTAACTTTTTTTAAATTTAATATAATATGATGATAAAATTTTTATCTTTTTATTTTAATTTTATTGAGTAAAACCTGAAATTGTAATATTTAATTAAATGATGACAATATTCGAGCTGCGCCCCAGCAAGGCAAAGGTCCTTAGTTCATGTCCTAGATGTGAACGTAACTTTTTCTCATTTTTCTGTTTTCAGATTTTCGATTGAGTTTCGCTAATATTGTCTTCATTTTGTTGAAAATGATGTCGTTCGCCATCCAAATTTCGTACTTAAATTCTCAGAATTTAATTAATATCTGCTTGAATATCAAATTAAAGTGCATTATATGGTAAGTAAACATTTATTTGGAATGTTTAATTATTTTTTTAATTAAATTTATTTTTTCATTGTTCGCTTTTTGTTCCCTTTATTCTTTCTGCTATGTGTTTCCAATCTTGTTTTTTTCTATGATTGGTAAATTAATAATTTAATTCACGTGTGTCCGAACCTTATCTAGGTACTGTGTTTTTAAAAGTAAATACCGTATTATGATTTTAAACTTGTTTATAAACAAATAATTTCCATTAACTTGCGTTTTTTTCTTATGGTGACACTGCACCATTTCAAGCAACGCTTCAATTTTAAATGGTGGTCTTACACCAGATCGATGCTGAGAGTATCTGTCACTCTGAAATAATACAAATCTATCAAATACTATCTATAAAGGGTGTAAAAGGATGTACTCGCCTTACTTAAATCAGTGATCCCTGACATTATTTATTAGTAACAAAATGTTAACGAAATTTTGGTATCCGGTGACATTTTTTTATAAAATTGTAGGTGTAGGATATTTGAGGGAGGGGTAAGAGGTTGGGCGGTTACTAAGCTGAATGACCAGTGATGACGACATGCAGAAGATTTTTTTTGTTTGATTTAGAAGAAAAGTAAAAAAAAAACGTCATCGGAAAAGCCACCGGAGTCCAAATTTTCATTTACATTTTTAACTCCAAATAATTTCATGAATCTCTGTTTAAAGTAAGACAAGTACGTCCCTTAACACCCTGCATAATAAGAGCACGTCTGGATTAGACCCCGCAACCTTCAGTTTGCTAGTCGAAAACTTTACCCCTTGACCATGGAGGCCATCAAACTAAAACTATTATGCAAACTATTCCCTCAAGAAATCTCATTTAGATTTTCCGACAGCCCTGTGGTTGCTAGATTATTAATGGTTTTACAGAATATCTACGATTAGCCTAAGAAAATTCATTTTCCAGAAGTTAAACTCCGGTGATTAATGAAGGTTTACTCTGCTCCTCTTGTCAAAATTTAAAAAATATTTATATTAGAGGTTATTTCAACGCCAGTCACAAACCTTCAAACTAACTTGCAAACCTGAGTTAAAGCATATTTGGAGTATAACCAACGTACCACAGATTCTCTAAAGCAGATTATTTCTTTGTTTTCTGAATCTGAAACAGCAAAATCTCTCAAACGATGCACTGCCTCTAGCATGGAGTAATGGAAATCACCGATAATACGGACATATGCTTAGTGTGGTAATTGAAAAATCTGTGAAAACTCTAAACAGAAACAATTTTACGAATAAAGAATTTTTATTTATTTATTTTATTTTAAATGCACATTTACAGTTAAACATAACCAATAGTTGACACTCATTATATTTTTTTGAGCAACGTTTTTGAATATTTAGTTGAAAATATGTCAGGGGAAAGGTAATTTAGTAACAGAATCATTTTTCCAAGCAGCATTACTAGTAATAAGTTAGTTCTGCTATTCTATGTTTGCGCGCTCTTGTGAGGTTGTCGGAAACATAAAACTTATTTTATTGTATGATACGATAATTTACCGTGAAGATTATAATATATGATATTGTCAGCAAATCAGTTTTACTTCTGTCGGCGGGGAAATTAATACCCAGCATGCCGGAAAAAGGCTGATGGATATAACCAGGGATAATATCCGAAATAGAAGGAATTTTAACAACAAAATAATTAAGTATGGATTACTTTATGACAAGTAATATTAATAAGAATATAAAGTTAGTTCACAACAAAACACATAAGTGGTCATTACGCTAAGCACTCTTTTTAAGGTTGAATTGTGAAAAAGTGGTCGTACAATTATTTAATTTAAATAAATAAGATGGGTTTTATAAAATTCGTACCAACATGTGATTATAATATATGATACAATGTAATCAGTTCTTAATTTTTATTTTATTTTCCCTCACATATCAAAGTTAAAGGTTTAATTCAGCGACCCTCACTGCCGGGGTCGCGATTGTTCTAAACTATTTTTTTAACATATTTCTTCTATATACATAAAATAACACAATAAGTATCATTTCGCTGAATCGGCAAACCACGATGATAACTAAATCTCTTATTGGATGAAAAATAATCACATACCTATTCCCGATCCTCCTGAAAACACCAAAAATGCCACGTTGATTCAAACTACTTCAAACAATACACATTTTTCTAAACATAAAAATCGCTTATAAACTAAATCAAATGAAAACAATATATTTTTTAATTTGTCAATCCGTAATAGAATGTAAATTCATTGTTTGGGAAGGAGCAACAAACTCGGCTATCGGTCATATGGAAATCGTAAAGAAAACCATTTTTTAAACTCTTTTTTAAAAAGACAGACAAACATTCCCGGATAAGGAATAACCTAAAAATATTTGAAAACCTTCCACTACCACCATAGTAAGCGAAAAATGTCTTGTCGTGAAGAAGGATTTAGCCAGCCGAGGAATTGAACACGCTACACCTGGGTGGGACTTAAACGCGATGCCAACTCGTCCACTGACCGGTCCTTAAATTGAATACCTAAAAAAACAGAATGACTCACAGAGACCCAATATCCAAAATGTTTGACTTAGTTATACGCCAAATGTACCTTGAAACGAACCGATGTATTCGTAAGTAGAAAACTTTAATTTGTCCATAAAGTGCGTTGTAATCGCTCTACCCAATTACCCATTTAATTTGTTTATTTTCTGCCTCTCTCCGGATAAATAAAACACTCCGCACTGATGTTCCTGATGGGAATGGTCCTCTGAACGATGTCGTTATCCGACCAATTCGCAAACTTGCCGTCTTTATGCCCACGACCGTTTTTATATTAAACCATTATTTTTTGATTGGCCTTTCCTTGACCACACACTATACTAAAACTTATATTCTTCTCACACTTATACTTTTACACTAAATCCTTCACACTTACTCCTTAATATTTCTTTTTCATGTCCTACGCGGGACTTGATATAAAAACATTACCAAACAACATCATAAATGGCAGTTTCCGTTATAAATGAAGTTGGAAATTTTTTTATATATGTTTTTAAATTACTTGCATTATCTTTTCCCAAACATCTTTAAGATTTCTTAGTTAAAAGTAATAATTTTATATTTTAAAAAAAGCCCTAAGTGCTCCCAATCTTCTGATAACGGTGAGACTATGACATCCCCAATTGGGGTATGTTGTGAGGCTAAATGTAATGGGAAGGGGAAGCAGATGGAGTAGAGGAAGTTCGGAAAGTACCTGGATATTCAGATCTCGTTACTAAAAACGGCTAAAGCCATTTAAAGCCACGTTTCGATTCTGAATGGTGGTATTACACCAGGGTAACACTGATAGTATCTTCAACTATGATAATACAAAGGAATTTATTTTTAATAAATTTCAGGATAACTTGTAGCAAACCTATTTTAACCCCAAAAACAGATGAACTATAAGAAAATTGTTCACAGAAGTTGGGGAAAGTTTTAAATTTGTTTTTATTATTATGAAAGTTCGCATAAAAGTTAATCTTCGGTTTAGGTATAATATTTGTTTTTTTTTTTTAATTGGAAATATTAGAATATCGTACATTATAATAAATATGGTGTACTTACATAATATGAGATGTTGCATTTTTTATATGTTTTGTCCTTGTGCTCCTTGTGACATGCACCATAAAAAAACTGCTAAGAAATGACATAAAATAAAATAAAAATTAATAAATTGCCAATGTTCAAAAATATTTGAAAAAAAATATGAACGACATAGTTAGTCGTTATTACAATAATAAATGTGTAACAACTTGGCTCCCCGTAATCTTTAGAAATTTTTAGTTTTAATGACGATTTTCAGCAATTTACTTTTAAATTGCAACCATAAAATAAGTCCACTTAATGACCACCGTTAAAGTTTGTGTTTGTTATGGTACGACAATAGTTTACAGATTAAGAGGTATTTAAGCTTAAATGCATACATTTAAACAGAAGGCATAATATGAAGTAACGCATACGAGGCCATAATTTTGCGGATTTAGGTTAATGGAAGGATTATCCCGAACGCAACCCATTTTCCACAACATTCTGTTCAACTGATAACAAACGAGGTTACTAGTTTATTGTTTTGAACTTTTCCAAGTTTTTACTGTATGCATTATGTGCCTACAGGTTTGTTTGTGGAAGAATGTTGTTTATCAAAATCACGGAACGGTGTTTTATTCATGGAAATAAAGAAAAAAAGAAAAAATATTATGGCTTCAACTAGAAAGACTTCAAAGCAAACAAGCTGAAGGATGCAGGAAAGTAGTATTTGCTTAGAAAAATATTATTAAGTCTATTATTAGGCGTTGAAACTGGGAAGTGGAATAATGTTGTAAGTTGATCTCATGACAAGATCTGGAACATAAAGAGTTTTATTGTTTCAAATTGAAGTTTGGTTTTTAAGCGCAATTACATTAATTACATGTGTAAATTTGTGATGGAAGAACATGTTGTTTTTTCTAAGGTGTGAATAGTAAAAACAAAAATATTTTGGGGAATAAAGTTGTGTGTGAAATTTTTGTGCACAATATTTTTCACCTAATTCAGCATAATTAAATTCTTGTAATAAGATCTAATTTAATTGTCTTCTTTCGTTTGATTTAACCACTCTTACCTGTAAGCGTGTGTCGCTATAACTCTGTTATTTTTCTGGTGACAACCCTAAAACAAAAAGTATAAGATCTATATTGAATTACGCTTCACATTTCTATTCAAAGTTGTCCAAAGAAGTAGATAAAAAAAAATTGTAGAAACAGTTTTCACCCGCCAAATCACCTACGCGCCGTTAGACATCGTTAATTTTTTTAAATATTCTTGTATAAAATGGTTAATGGTAGGAGAGAAAATTGTTTATTGTGTATTTATACAACAGAATAAGTATTATTCCAATCCCATATACAAGTCCCGTACTTAAAAAAAATCTCTACAATTTTTAAATCGATTATTTTGATATGAAATTTTTTTTAAAGAAAATTTTAATGGTTTGAAGGACATAAATTAGGCAATTAGACAAGAAACAGTTGTTTTTATTTTTATATAAAGCAGATTTGTTAGTTCAAGCTTTATAATTGAGCCTTGTCCGGAATAATGTTGTATCCAACGAAACTACCAATTTTGACTTATTGATGTAATACTAATTGCTTTTCTTTACATCTTTTCACGTATAAGTCTTAAGAATGGTATGTTTATTGTACTTTAAATATAAAATGTAAAGAAACATAGCTGTTTTCGTTATTTGTGTTTGGGGTATCATGCCATGTTGCGCTACCTCCTTCTTTAGCCAACGCTGTCCAAAACGTTGGCTAAAGAAGGAGACAGCGCAACGCGACAAAACATCCCAAAAACAAATAACGAAAATACTTTTGGCAGTGAAAATCTAAAAACGTATCCATAACATAACTGGTTTCGATTTTACAATCTTTCACAAAACAAGAATATTTTTTTAATATAACATTATTCCGAGCAAGGGCTCAATTATGAAAACAAAAAGCCCTTTTACATCAACAACAGTCATGGTTCAAATTAGGTTCTCAAGCTCAAAGTTTCTTTAGGTCAGGCTGGAAGACAAAGCATTTCATGCTTGTTTCTGGAATCTTCCATCTCGCCATTATTTTCTGAAAGAAATCTGAAACTTAAAATGAAAGCGGCTAAAATAAAGTTGAGGTGAAAGAACAATGAAACAACGAAATTTCATTTTTCGAGACGTACCTAATTGAAATAAATTTCAGACATCTCATTTTTGATGTCTTCGCTGGATGAACTTGTTATTAAAGTAACTCCATAAATATTATTTATTACATTTTCTGACTTTTCTTGGAGTCTTTGATACATTATTTTGATAAATGGCTGTGATTTGTTTAATTCAGTATTTGTAATTAACTTTAGGCTCTCTTTTGGGAAATCATAGGCACAGTCTTTCGGTACCTACCTGTATATTTTTGGAACAGCAATGTTCACAAATATTATAATCAATAATTATCAGCCTGAAACACTCATCTACATTGAAAAAATCTTCCGAGAAAAGATACTGGCCACCAACGCGAATTGAACCCGTGTCCCTCTGATTGCCGGTCAGGAGCTCTGACCACTGAGCTATGGCGGCTTATCTAATACCCGCCAAATAATTCAATATATACTAGAGTTTCATTCGAAAATTACTTATTATTACATTTTTCCAACTGAAAACAACCAACTTTATTTTTGTGAGAGAGGTATTGTTAAGTACTAAATCTCCCGCTAGGTGGCGCCGGACGCAAGGACGGGAGATTATATTTGAAATTTCATCAATTTTAAAATTTTAAAATTTTAATTTTTAAATTTTAATTTTAAAAAATTTTAATTTTAAAATTTCATCAATTATATATACAAATGTATAATCTTGTACTAAATAAAAAAAAAAAAATTAATAATATTGAAAAAATTTATTTTTGATGTTTGAGTGGTAGGTGAACAAAAGGGTAATTCTGGGTTTTAAGACAACAGAGCGATTTACTGGAAATATATCTAGAATAGGTCTAAAAGATTAATTAATTCGGTTATTAAAAATTTTGAAGTTATTATTTATTAATTTTCTAATTTCAAGTAATTCTAAATTATATATATTTTTCTTTTATTACGGTGAAGAATTTTAACCCCTGTGTCCTTATTTAAAGTAAGCTACATACCAAACTTAATATTGAAATTGGGAGATCTCTAAATAATAACTAGATATATTTCAAATAAAACCGCTCTGTTCTTGTCGCAAATCCCGTAATTACCCTCTTCCCATTGTTCACCTCATACTCAAACACCTAAAATTTTTATGTACGAGTATACATTACATTTTTTATTCTGTATCGTAGGTTTTTAATATTCTTCCAACGAAGGAAAGTTTCTTCCGAATCCGGTAGTGATAATATTTATGTAAATTGCTGTGTTTTTATTGTAAAATCATATTTTTGTATTCAAAAGAAAAACTATGATTATACGGTCTCTATGTGTAATTGAAAAACATATCGATTAAAATAAAAATTAATACATAGAGTTATGAAAAGATTATAATTTTTATGTTCACATGGCTGCAACATAAGAGAATTATTTTATTATGTTTGCATGTTGAAAAAGCAAGCAGGTAGGAACTGACCCGTGAAACTATATATTATTTTCAAAAGATCTTCCTATATGTTCCTTCCTACATTAGTGCTAAACTTAAAACTCACCTTTTCAGACAGTCGTATCCATACATTAAAGAATGATTAATCTTCATGTTTACTGCCAGCGATATTGTAAATAACTAATTGTCTAAAAACGAAAAAAAAATATATTTGTAAATGTCATATCATAAAAATTCTCTAGCCCTAAATTTTCCAGTCTTTCAAAATAAATATCAACCACTTTTTTGCCACTAATTTCCAATAAATGTAATACTAACAGCGAAGGTGACAGCAAATGTCAAATCATCCAATGTTAAGTATTTTAAATATAATGTCCTCCTGTCTGTATCTTCTCCAAGCATAAACGTTTTAATTAAAGTGTGTTTATCGTAGGTGACCTGCAAGGTAAGTATATCTATTTTTAAATAATAAAATTAGATAGAGTGTAAGAATTCATGATAAATTGTACAGCGCTCTCGGTGTGATTTTTCACAAAAACGACAAATTATCCAATTATTATTATTACATTTTCGATAAAATATTATTTTCCGGCATATTATAAAGATTTGAATTATGAATTATTAACTTACTTATTACATAGATCAGATTTCTATTTAGATGATTTTTTCAAGACAAACTTATTACGAAACATAATAGTAATTTATAACCATTAGCAGGAGTAGTATTTCAATTCCCGTCAAAATTTTCGTAGCATCGCATTGAATAACCGAATTATTATTAGTAACACCAACTAGCGGCGGGAAGGAAAGCTCCAACTTTTGCTTTATATCATTAAAACCCCTCTATCCACACAATGAACCCATCGCTTTACTACAACTCGAAGTGCACTCACGTTAAACAGTTCTAGTGAAAAGTTTCACCTGTGAGCTTGCCGTTGACTTGGAATTAGTGTTTTTCACGTAGGTATTAGGTATCTGCATTATTCTTCCTTTTTGCCGCTAGCTGCTCCCATTTCACAATATTATGTTTCTAACAGCTCATATCCATTACTCGGTGAACCCACCTAAATCATCGAGTTAAAGTGCTTCTGAAGCAAGTTTTTGTAATGTTTATAATTTTAAATATGATCTTGTGCAATTCTTCAATCTTCATGATGATTTCCTCTTTGAACGGGAAAAGGTGTAATAATTTTGAATAACATAAAGAACAATGTTATTTTAATCTAATAACATGTAAATTTAAAAAAAAAATCAGTAGTAAAGTATTAAAATTGTTTTCATTTTTATATACTTCGAATACATGTAAATAAAATAATAAACAGTATTTTGGTGAGAGACATATACATAAGTAATTCAGGGCAATTTTGCTTATAAGAATTAATATAATAAACGGTGTATGAGTATGTATGGTTGTGTACGCCCGCCGTTTCAGAACTGTCAAATTTGTTTGATTTTGTGAATAAGCATTTTTTTCCATTAGCTCTACACAGGAGACCCTGGGGAAAATAATTCCCCTCAAGGCCTATGTCATCTTTGGGGATGCTGTGTGGGGGGTATTTTGGTGAAAGGAAGTAGAGGCAGTTCTGGGAAGGAAAAGGGTACGAGGGGTGGTTAGGAATCTGGGGATCAGTGTGTCCAGGAGTTGAGAGCGTATGAATCCATCCCTCCCACTGCGGTGCAAGGCGATATTCCGAAAACACGGCTGGAGAAGTCAAAAAGTTTGCCTCAACCACCCTCGCTCGATCCGTCCTGCCATACAGCTGGTGGGCAGGCGCATCCGCCACCAATATCCGGACCAACCTCACCCCATGAACCCGGGCACCCCTGGTAAGTCACCAAACGTAGCGAACCGCTTGGGGTGACTAATGGCAGAGGTGTTGGTTATCCAATAAATGATTCCCGCGACGGCGGTAAAAGTGAATGCTGCAGACGCATTCGCCCAGGGACATTTATATTTAAAAAAAAAAAAATTGATTACCTACAAGCATGTTTTATAAATGTCTGTTCTCAAATGAATGAATAATTAATATTAAAATAAATAAATAAATTGTGGGGATATATTTGATAAAGCATTAGACTAAAGGAAACCACCATCAACAAAATATATATCGTGTGATGACTATTTTTGCAAACACTGGGCCATTTCACCACCGGTAAAAATTTATTTTAAAATCTTCAAAATAACGGAATTAAAACTTCTGTGACAACGTTTCGAATTATGATAGATTTTCTTACTTTGTTAAATTGTATGTGGAATTAACGTAAGTATCCAAGCATATTTTATTAAGATAAATTTATAGTCTGGCAAAAATTATGATTTGCACGTAATAAGAGGATTTGTTTTTAAAGCTCATCTACCTACATGTAATGTTAGTTATTCGTAATGTTTGGCAACTACATAATTTATCAGTATTAGATCGATGGACATTTTGAATTCACAAATAATCTTTTCTACAGAAGTAAATTCTTTATTTTGTAAAAATAAAAAACTTATATCATTATAAAAATCATTAACGATTAGTTTAGTTTAGATAAGTAGTTATATAATATACATATACCCTTTAATAATTCTGAATTTTGGCATAGCCCATTAATACTATCATCCTATCCATAATAAAGGGATGGCCATCATCTTTCTTTTTGTAGCTTTAGGACGTTGCCCTCTAGTCTGTTTTCGTTCATTCGTACTCCCCCGTCACCACATCTATTTTGATTTGCTACGACGCTCGACGTACGTGACATATGTGCTGACATCTCTGATTTATTTCCTAAAGGTCGTCTTCTTGATTTACGGCGCAGATGCCTGTCATAATATTATTATTTGAGCGGAAAATTTAGGTTGTCATTTGAAACGCCTTGTTATTCTAAGAAATTAACCATGTTTGGAGAAAATTCATAAAACCTTTATTAAAAAAATAACTTCGATTATGCAGATGCAAAAATAAAACATCCTGGACAGATAAGAAAACTGTTAAGTTATTCATGTCATGTAAATTATCATATTAGCATTTGTACCAACCAATTATATAATAAACTGGTACAGTTGCTACAGCGGATACGTTGCTGCACAATAGTATTGTCAAGTAAATGTTAGACATAGCATCACAAATGAATTATTGTTCTTCGAACTTTCTAGATATTATTTTGGATCATAGTCAACTTCTGCTAAGAAAGGGCGCTAAAAGAAGATAATAATAATAATACAAAATTGCAACTGTGCAGTTCATACGCGGTAGAAGTGAAAATCTTCAGAAAACTAAAGTAGACAAGGGTGGAGAAGTTACGAAGCACCGTACAAAGAGGATACCGATTACTCTATCGCATTTTATCGCAGGAAAATTCCTATAGATGTGTGTGTTTGTCTCTTTTTATTTTCATAGTATTTCAAATCACAACGGTGTTAAATAAGTTTTCACTTCAAAAACATTTTAAAATTTTGTTTATTTATCATTGATTCTATTGACGAAACGCTTGCGGCTCAGCATTCAGGATTTCTCCTGGAATGTAGCTGGTTTTCAGCAGTACCTGTAATTAAAAAATAAATAAAAAAATTGGTCAATTCCTTGGCTAAGATGAGACAAACAACACTTTCCGCGAACTTTTTTTTTTTTTTTTACAGTGAATACCGCACAAGAATCTCAATTGCTCCCGTCTGGAGCCTGTGAGACTATGGCATTCCCAATTGGGGTATGTTGTGAGGCTGAAGGTAGTGGGGAGGGGAAGGAGGTGGGGAAGAGGAAGGTTGGGAAGTACCTGGCTATTCAGATCTGGTCACTAAACACGGCTAAAGCCATTTTCAAGCAACGTTTCAATTCTGAATGGTGGTCTTACACCAGGGCAATACTGATAGTATCTTCCACTCTAGAACGTGCCGCAAATATACTATATTTTTAAATTAATTGATTGTGAAATAACACAAATTAATCAAATAAAATTTTTTTGCGCACGCCGGGTTCGAACCCGCGACCTCAGGATTGTGAGTCAAGAGTCTTAGCCACTGGACTACGGAGGTCGTCGTTTGGGATGGTCCGATGCTCTGTGGGGAATCCGCTTGCACAGCGCGGGTGTCAACTGTGCGACCTGTTTAAGTTTAGACTTACGGATTTTCAATACTTCGTTTGTGTGAAAACACTATGAAACCAACTATGATAGTAGTAGGGGATTTTCAAATATTTTCAAGGTTCTAGAGAATTGCCGTCGGCTGGGGTAAAGAGAACCAGATGGGGTGAAGCGGACCACTCAGCTCACATTGCGTTGCGAACGGTATTGCTCTGTCAACCGAAGTGATACATCCGTACTTCCTTCCTTTCATATCTCGAAAGAATTAGACTTGCCAGTTTAGTGGTCGATTGAGTTGTGTTTTATAACTACTGCACATCAGAACTTCAAATGGATGTTGTATTCTAAAGCCAATTTATTTTTCATTTATTTCTTAGTACAAACAAATTTTTGATGCAGTATGGCTATTTGTAAAATATGAAGTGCGTCATTTATAAAAAAAAGTATTTTTTTCTGAAAAGTGAAACTGTATAAGAAACAACTAGGAGGTCAAAAATATCTCGAATATGATCCCTACATTATTATTTTTTTGTGAATTTTTCCACCTTTGTTTTATTAATGTAACTAAAAAATAAATACATTTATAAAAAAATCAAAAAATACAATCCACGCCCATTCTGTTTTTTTTAATGGTGTGCAGTGATATTAAATGATAAACACAAAAATGGAGTGAAATTAGCCCAGTAATCCGCTTTACCTCAAGTGTGGTGTGAAGGGAACCACTTTTAAATAGTGTGAAATCCATGAAAAATAGGATTTCTTAAAATATTTTTTTAAATCAATTTAATGGTGACAAACTATTAACATTATTTTTTTGTTACACAATAAGAGTGTGGAATTATATAAACCTCTTAACCTTAAAATCAACCCATGGAACCGCTTCACCCCAGCCTACAGTATTTTACTTCATAATTTATTGACCAAAGATTTTCTTGGCAGTCTTGTCAAATCACGTTCTTAATTGATCATTTTAATGTAATTGAATTACTAACTGAATAAAAAGACAGTTAAAAGACTAACACAAACATATATTTTGTTCAGGAATTATAATATAAAATATGTGAATATTGGTATAAACTATTCAGCAATTAAAAATAATTTGACAAACTTTAACACGTTGAACAACAACATAAAATTATAAAATTAATAATACTGACTATATGAGCAGTTACACACAAACTAATAACAGAAATTAGAACGATACAGGTACCTATAACAAACGAACTTCATGAAAGTACCTACTTAATTCCACACCCGTTTTGTAATATTTATTTTGTAATTGGATAGGATCTCCAGCCATACAGGGAAACAATTTAATTGGAAAAGACATTCTCTTTCGTCTAACTAATCCGGTGAACCATGCTACGAGAATTTTACACAGATTCTACCTGTGTTTAGTCACAAAACCCGTGAATATAGAATATGTAGGATACGTTACACGGTTGCAAGGATTGTTACGTTTCTCACCTCAAGAAACATACATCCCAATTTTACCTAGTTCAGACAAAACTAAATTAGTGATATGCTTTACCTGTCGCACTTGAAACACTTGTTTTGAGAGTTGGCGCTATATATAACATAAGTAGTTTAAGACAGAAATATAGATAACCACATATTGTTAGGTATAAAATAAGAGACTTTCAGGATTTTACCATTCGAAATGCAAACTTATAAATTGGTTTTGATAAAATCATTGATATTTAATCTGTCTTGACTGATGATCCAAAACTTGGTGTCTGATTTATATATAAACTTAGTTGTGTCTAATAGCCAGTGGAAGTATTTATAATAATAACAATAGTGTATAATTATATAATATAATGTAATGTTCATCTCGGACAACCACATAAACATAAATCTAAATGTATACGGAGCTAGGACTGATGGCCTACGCCAATACAGTGGTGACTTCCAGCACCAGTGAGTGAGTGAGCGCTGGGCCCGAGCTCATCGAAAATCACGCCGTAAAAATAATTGATTATAAATTTTTTTGTTTTACGATTTTTTTCTATTCTATTTACTTGTTTGTTTTCCTAAAATCTGTTGTGTAAATATGTATAGCTATAGGGGCCGTGTGGGATTGCACTATGCTCCCCAAATCCTGGAATAAAAGTTTATTATTATTATGAGATAGTTTAAAAAAAGTTTGTTTACACGGCAATGCAGTATCGGACAATCGTGAACATTTTTACATAACATGCCAGTGTTTAGAATGAACATTTATCATTAATGCACTTTTGGAATATTAAAAAAAATGTAAGTATGAATAAATTGCCTCTGAACTGAAAGCAAAGCGATGTGAAATAGAAAATTAATGGTTTCCACTAACACACTTTAACACAAAATTGATAAGAAGCAAGGAAAATTTGTGATATAATAATTGATAATTGAATATCCAAAAAGCAAGTTGTAATGAATGGTCAGATGGGCAGGATATATTGATCGGAAAGTGGAAACAAAATCTTTTAAAACACTGGCCTTTTGTTAACAACCAACGGTACTCAAAACCGTGTCGTGGAATGAGTCTCTCATGGCGTGGATACAAGTACTGAGATAATAATACCATGCGACACCGGCGTCGCATTACCTTCAAATCCAGGCATGATCCATTTTCACAGGAAATCCACTAGAGGCGGATTACTTGGCTTTTGTAACATATTTTACCTGGAAAAATCTTACAATTCTAGCCGTTTTTACATAGTTTTAATAACTACTCGCTATCTTACGTGTACTTTGTAGGAACATCTGTTTTGCAATGGCTTATTTTCTTGTTTAAAAAAATAATTGTGCTGAAGCACATAGAATTCTGTCAAGACCAATGTTTTTCATGTAACCATCCGATTTATTATGATAAACGCTGTCTTGTTGAACACGCTCCTTCTGTAAATTACCCATCAACTTTATAATCAATAAACTTGATTGATGGACTGATTTCCTTCCAACATGTCCAACGTAATGTTCTTAGAAAAAAAACTAGGAAAGACAGAAAAAAAAATATTCCGAGAGCTCTTCTTTTGCATACAACAGTGAAGTTGTTTACTCGACTACTACATTGAAAAGTCCAACGTCACGTGTGTGATGCAACCTTTTGTCAATACAGAGCACGTTTGTATTGTAGACTTTCACGTTTTAACCTTTATTGGAATTTCCCCGGTTGTATTCCGCTCAGAACTGAAGGGAAATTGGAAACTGTTCTTATTTGTCTCAAAGCGAAATCTCAATCTCATGTTCCTTATGCTCCGTAGAAACATATAAATGTTTGTTGTTCCATAAAATTGCATTTATTTGAAAGCATGTTCCCAATACTTTAGTTTTATAGACTCACAGAACATACAGCTTTGGTCGACTTCTGGGATTATTTTCCTCAGAGACCTGATTCTTTCAACAAACACCAAATACGTACTGCTTATATAATGTATCTCTTTTTGTATCAAATGAGCAGACTTGCCTACATATCAATAATTTAGAAGAAGGTTATACTATAAAGGAATCTATAGTAAACTACTTTTACAACAGATGTAACCTTGTTTTTCCAAAGAGTCGATATGTATCAAATAATGTTGGTATCTTTGACGTCAAGCATAGTATTTGGTCAAAAACAAGATCTAATTTTAGGAGTGTTTGACGTCACAATAAAAAATCAAAGTATTAAAAGCTAAACTGATAAATACACCATGGTACCCATAAATCCACTATACCTTCATATACGATTTTGTAGACTTTGAAATAAAACTAGGTTAGAAAATTGAAAAAAAAAATTTGACTAGGTACTTCAGATTTTTATTTTCTTTCAACTTTTCGCAAAGTTTGACACGTTTTTTAAAACCGATGTGAATACCGTGCAAGACTCCCAACTGCACCTGTCTGGAGCCAATGTGACTATTGCATCGCCAATTGGGATTTGTTGTTAGGCTGGATGTGGTCGGGAAGGGGAAGAGATGGGAAAGAGAAAGGTTAAGAAGTATCTGGCTATTAAGCTCTGGTCACCAAATATCTCTGAAATCATTTAAAGCAACCAACGCTTCAATTTTGATTAAGTGGTCTTACACCAGGGCGATACTGAAATAATCTCACAATATATTCAGTTAATATATTATGTATAATGAATAAATTGTTATATAACACAAATTAATCAAATAAAATGTATTTGCGCACTCCAGAATTTGAACTCGCGACCTTCAGATTGCTAGTCGAGAGCCTCATCCCTCGATCTCGGTTATTTCTTTAAAATGGTATAACGAACACGTTAAAGAAAAAACCAAAAATTTAATAAAAGATAAGAATAACTATGTAATGTATTTTTATAGAACCACAAAATTATTCATTTATTATAACCAATTTACAGCTGATCATAAATCTTAACTATTTAATTTATCTTTTAAAAACTACAAATGTTCCCTTGGCCCGCTATTTCCCAGAACCAGGGCTACCAACAATTTTCTTACACATAAATATATTAATCAAACTCAACCATTGTCGTAAATTTCGTAAAAATAACTCATCATCATCTTCTTCCCCTTGTCCTATTCGGGTCGGGGACCCATTGCATCGACAAGGCTCCTCCATACGTCCCTGTCTTGTGCTGATTGTTCGGTTCGGCCTCCGTCCATAGTAGACCCATCGTCTCCTCACACAGTTTCTGGAGTTGGCTCGCCCAACTGTGTCTGGGGCGGTCCACTGGACGTCTACCCTCTGGAATCGTAATCAGTATCTTCCTCGGAATTCAGTCATCAGACATTCTTAGTATATGCCCACCTAAGTTGCGATTTTTCTATGAAGAGAAGCAGTGGTTCAATGTTTAGATCATCTCGGATTGTCGAGTTTCTCATATGATCCCATTTCGTAACTCCTGCCACTCCTCTCAAGTACCTCATTTGGGTAACTTGAACTCTAGAGCGTGAAAAATGCGTGAAAAAATAACTAGTTAAAATAATATTTTTGAACGAATAGTTCTGGTGACAGAAAATTTGGAAAGACTTATCTGAATGGAATTTCTCGATCAAATATTTATAGCTCGCTATTTAGCAGCCCTCACAAGCTGTGGAATTTTTTAATATTTAAAAGTAATACGTTAATGAATGGTTTATTCCGTTTTTCTCAATTTTCAGAAATAAAAATAAGTAAGGAAGACTGCTAAGTCGTGACCACGTGCATAAATTGGAAATAATATTTCACTGTGAAAATAATTACAACTCTTAAAAATAAAACATTCTCTGAATGTAACCAGGAAGTGGATAAAATGATGTCAGAGAATAATAATTTATTAATGCTTTCACACCAAGTGCCGCATGTTACGAAGCTATCAATCTTAGTAGGACACACCTGCGCATTGGAACATTGCATAGATATTTTATTTTTATCTATTTATCGATGTTCCTACCGTTCTACACGATGTTGACACCTTTCTAGGTTATGTTAAGTCTCTTAGCTTTATAGACATTCTATTCAATCAGTTAAAAATTCATTAGTTAAATTATTAGCTCATAAAAGTTTATGCGAACAAAGGCATAATGTTCGGGACTTTTACAATAATCTCAAAATTTTCTCAATAAGAGCTTCTGTGGCATAAAATTATTTTTCAGCAAATAAATAGCCCTATATATATAAATAGACTGGACCACACTTACAATACTCGTTTTACGTTAACTGAATGACTAATCGGACTAAAAATGTTGAACTACATGATACCTACTTGCTTAAATATATTACCGGCTAAAATTAAAAAAAAATTACAAATATTATATTGAAAAATTGGCTCGCCGAAAGAAATAGTTTGTATTTGAATTTTAACTTCATAATAAGTTTTATTGTTTAAACTTCAAAGTAAAAGCACCCATTGACAAACTACCAACTTAAAAGTAGTTTATTGGGACTTTTCTTTTTTCTGTAATATTTTATTTTATTTTTATTTCCTGTAATATTGTATAACCTTTTCTTTATAATAAAAAAAGGATAACAAGAACCAGACTAAAAGAAATTATAATATTTACGGTGATTCAATCAAATTTTGTTACTTACTTTCGATTAGTATGTTTATTAAGATACGTAGGAATCGAGTTGACAACCTTCCTTCTCATGCATAAGTTCTCCGATAATTTTGCTACAGGGTTATTGTTAATATTATTCAATATGAAATTTTTCTTTCTAATATTAAAAAATATATCGAACTCTAAGCTAAATCGACCCTTCACTCCAATAAAATGTTAAAAAAATAATAGCCATATTTGTGGTAAAAAAATACGTAATTGAGAAGTCCAGTCCATTTTTTGAATTTTTTTTAAATGAATCATGAATTACCTTCTAACTTAAATAACTGATTTTTTTTTTGAGTAAGATTTAATAGTTAAAATAGTTGTCAAAGTTTTAATTTTTCAAGATCCCTCGAAAACCACTATATCGATGATCCATTTTTTGACGTCATCAACACGTCATCAACTAAATAACGATACACGTATTTTATGATTTTTATGTTGGTCTCCTTGAATCTCACATAGATCTGCGCAGGCGCGCGGCCATAATATTTATTATTACGTGTTGACTGGTTTATTTATGGCGAATGGCGAGATCAAATGCTTCGCAAAACAATGCTTGACATGATGAATTTTACTTGCAGTTTTATGTTTTTGAAGATAATTTTCGTTAAAATGATCAAATCACGGTGATATAAGTGTAATTCAGCATAAGTACCAATGCTGGCGTTACTTTTTTTCAGTTTTAGTCCTTTAAATAGTGTTTTGTTAAAGATTTATTTTCGTTTTAGGATAGGTTTTAGGTTAGGTACATCCGAAAAAAAAATTTAATGACTTTTCCGCGTGAATTTAATAAAACTTCCTTAAAAGTAATATTATTCAATAATGTAAAAGCCTTATGCATGTGTAAATAAATACAAAATCGAGAAATCAACGCGTTAATTGCGTAACACCGAATCCAAGATTTCATATTTTTTCAGTTATTTTTTCGGAATGATTAAAATATTTTTTTATCCTTTTTAATTGTACGAACGAGATAAAAAGTGAAGTGACAGTTTTATTCCAAATTCATAAAGATGACTTATTTTTTAAATTTTGAATTTTACAAAATTTTTCGACCATTTGAAAGAATATGTTTACAGTCATCTGTTTTTTTTTTAATTTTTTCATGTTGAAACATAAAATACTTCAATTTTCAAACACGATCGTATTTGTCAGATAAAAAAATCTAAAAGTCAATTCTATTTAGTTTCTATAAAGGCATATGCTTTTACGACATCTTCAAAAATAAGAAATATATAGAACATTCGAAATACTTTGGAAAAATTCCAAATTTCGTTCATACATCATTATAAAACAGAGATAAACTACCCACTTACGCTGTATAAAAAATGTGTATTTCTTTCCATAAACAATTTTTTAATTAGTAACGTTTTCACATCCACGGCAGTTTGTCAATTGAATACAATTTTCACGGGGTTTTTTAGTAAGGCTGTATGTAAATAAACTAATATTGGTTGTGTACCTAAATTCCCATACAAATGACGTACAGTGATCAGCATCGTGATGTCGCCACACAGCATTACTGACGCTGTGTTTTAACGAGAATATTAAAAATGTACATTTTAATATTTTTTTAAAAACTGTACGTATAATATTATTAAAAAAAAATGTATATATTCCGAATCAGCGATTATTGGTCTATATGAACATATTTTTTAAAGCCATAATATTTTTCACTGGAGTTCCTTATTATGTAATTTTTTTTGACCACATGTTTATTACATAGTTTCTGAGTATCTAACATGGTCGATTGACAAAGGTTTTATCGATATTGTCGGCACTTTCTTATCGTTCCCGACCATGACTGCAGATCGCCGAAAAAACAAACAAACAACAGTTTATAAAGACCAGGTGTTCTTATTGTTTTCAACGTGAACTGCAGTTCTCATCAACATTATCCATTAGTCTTTTATTGATTAACCGTGCTAGATAGCCTATGAAAATGATGTTGCGAAGTGAACCCATACACTACATACCTAATTTACGTAGGTACTTACCGCTTTTCATGCAAGACAAGTACCTACCTTATTAGTAAAAAAATTAAAACAATTTGTCAAAAAATTTTCATTAAAATAACTTATTTAGAAATAATCGACGGCCTACCCTTATTTTAAGTCGACCGTTTGGCATTTCCGTTCAAGTTCCTTTTCCGGTTCAAGATGCTGGTCGTGTTGGATACTACCTTTTCATCCCGACAGAGTTCGCATGAGCGTAAATCGTATTACGAGCAGCTGTCAAATCGGGAAAATCTATATTACGGTATCTTCCCGAAGAAAGTTTGATAAAAGATTTATCATTAATATGGTGATGTTAATTTGGACAAATATAAACACATAATTCATTCAAACATAACAGCTGTCAGGCTTAATAATAAATTACTCAACAAAACTTGCTTGTATTAAATATAAAAAGTATCATTTATTTATGATTTATGTGTTAATAAATTAGTGTTCTTGCTGATAATTGAGAAGAATTACATATTAAATGCTTAGCAATTAAGCTTAAGTAAACCTGCAGCTAAATAAAAAAATATCTTCAGCACATTTAATAGTTCTGGAACGGTATATCAATAAATAAAGCTATAAAACATATCCTGGTGCTAAACTTGGTTTTATAGTATTAACTATAAATTGTTGTTATGAGCAAAAACTTTATAGGCTCTAAACCACCGGAAACGAAGATCGTGTTCGTAAAACCATGGAAAAAGGATTTCAACGACACTTTTATATTGAAAACTCCTGTCTTTATCCCATTGAAACCATGAACATAGTTCTAAAAATTGGATCGAATATAATATATTTCTGCCGAGCCAGTACGCGAGTCTGTAAACCTATGATTGATTTCGAAGTCACTGTTTGAATCATTAAGTAATACTCGTTTATTACTTACCTGCAATTATCTTTAGGTACTTTAATTATTAACATGCGATGATTGTCTTGTGATTTACTATCTACTTCCTAGAATCAGTTACAATAATTTTTAATATTTCTTACTTTGATAAAACCATAGAATAATGAATAACACAAAACTTATAATATTTGAGTACAAAAGTTTTTTTTAATCTATTTAATATTTGTACGTTTTTTACAATAATCATTCATTTTTCTACAATTATGATTTTTTCCCGACCGTGAAAGTTTTTTTCTTTCTGTATATTGTTCTGTTGCATGTCTTGGATTTTTTTGTTTTATTTTCTTCTTCAATAATTAGATATTAAATTGCTGTATGCACCTCACAAAAAAATGAATTAATTGAATATTTATTCTAGATTAGTTGAAGTCACTAGGAAGAACTCTGTAATGATAAAAAGACAGCAGCCAAAAAAAATATTGTGAATTTGGTGAAGATAACATTGGTAATCAGTGATAATTGACCGGTCAGTGGCTGAGTGGGCATCGCTTTTGGTTCCAAAACCGGGAGTTGCGTGTTCGATTCCTTGGCTGGCTATGTCCTCCATCACGACACAAGCAACATTTTCCGCTTACTTTCGTGGTTGTAGGAGATTTTCAAACATTGTTTTACTTTCTTTAAATGTTTTAAAATTAAATTAAAAATTAGTTCTTAGATCGAACAGTTAGTTCTCAGTGATGGACAAAAATAACGGAAAATAATCAAGTTTTAATTGCAGAGTAGTTATAAAATATTGTGTCTATAAAACCTCAATTACATTGAGCCCGTTTACAAGCTACTAGCTACTAAGTTTAAAAGCGGGTGAATCGGTGAGTGAGATTGACACACAAAACTGTCCACTCGCTCAGTAGCGAAGTAAACTGAGCTCGCATGTCGATGCTAGCGCCACAGCTAGAGAGTAGCGAGAACAATGTCATCTGCGTGAACTAATTCTGTCAGATGTTTGACTGTCAAAATCAGCTGTATCTTGGCCGCCATATTGAGCCCATAAATAAATCAATCGCGAGTAAGCATGTAGCAAGTAAAGTTGACGACCTTTCAACTTTTTCGTAGATAGTCAACAATCTGCTAGTGTTAGCAAGTAATACGATTACACTCTGCGAGCGAGATAGTGAATTTCCCAGATAGTAGCTTGTAAACTCGCTCAATGTCATCGAGGCTTAAGACAGATATCCTAGGGTCAATTCCTAATTACGATCGTCACCTTTCATTTTCTGGGTCCTGTTCTGTTTCATATAGATTTATTAGTGTTATCTTTTTCTTCCATAATATAAATTCACGTCCAGTTGTTTGCAATTCTCACTTAGTATAATGACTGAAATACTAAACCAAAATTAAATTATTCTCGGGCTTTTTAATATTATTATGGCCGAAACTGTGAAACGTTTTGCCACGTAAAAAAACACTTATATGCTGTAGCATTAAACACGTAAAGAAAGTGCAATGTTTTAATTTTTCCGGAGAACTTTTAATTCCCACGAGCGTATGTTAAGTCAACAAGGAAAATGTTTTTCATAACCTGCGCGGGGCTGCATCTGTTTCCTTGCGAGAACACAATTTCACTCAAGTGGCAAGACGCGGTATAAAATATTGTTATGAGTTGCCCATAAATCATACGAACGGACTATACAAGCGGCAGGCAGCTGTGTGTCACGTGCACAGTACATGTACATTCTCGCATGATTATTGCTGTCCCTCTCAGGCTGGCAGAAGACATTACCATATATGGCCACACGGCGCGAATTCCAGCCAATGGCAGAAGACATTACCTTATAGGGCACGCGTTCGAGTCTTCCGTCTCGCTCATCACGGGCAGAGAGATCCAGCCACCGATCGCCAAAGGAACAGACATATTTCAGACAACGGCGCGAGCGGTCGTACGCACTACTACGTACTGTCGGGCAGTATGCCACCCTTCGACGCGGCTAATTAAGTCTTCACCTACGAACCAAGTATGGCGCTATCACCACAGCCGCCTGTATAATCCTACTGCCGCCTACCATGGCAGCCCAGACGCGCCCGGCTTTTAATCCGCCTACATTGCCGATAGCCGCTTAATTCACCGTTATCACCCACCGGTTCGGTAAGCTGACCGAATCCGCCCACCATGACGCCGAGAAGCCGCCCTCTCCCGCCGAGCCGCCCACTTCCTGCACACAGTATATGAGCTTTGCTCTAGACCTCTCCACTTCGTAGGGAAGCTGCCTGCATCCGTACGACGCCACGTGAGATTCTAACCCTCTTATAGTCTTTCCGAGCCTAAATTCCGTAGTATTTCTAGTGCCTCACTCTCTCTAATGCTAGGCCTTAAACAGCTTACCTGGTTGCCTGTACTGTTCACCCTTGCATTATTGAATACATTTGAATTGTGCCCAAACCTTGTTTCATTGGAGTCAACCATCGACAGCCTCGGAGGAGCCCTACGACCCTGAGCTGAGCCTTCCAAGCCGAGGCATATGGCCCCCGGGGGGCCTGCTTAACACTTGTCCCCCCCCGGGAGGGACATATTTCTGGAGACCAGAAGTATAACACTGGACCCTACGTGGCTTCAGTATCACCCTGGCCCCAGGAAGTATGACACTGGCGCGCCAACTGGGCCGAAGTCTTGTCGATTGTTGTCTCCCTAGAAACATAATTATGTAATCTTAGCTATAAATATTTTATATTTGTGCTCCCATCAACAACGTTGTAGCTCTGTGTGAATTATTCCAAACGTCGCGAGTCCGTCGGCTAGTGCTATTCGAGGTTAGGTATTTTAAACATCGCTTATTACCGTAACGTTGTAGCTCTGTGTGAATTATTCCAAACGTCGCGAGTCCGTCGGCTAGTGCTATTCGAGTGTTAGGTATTTTAAACATCGCTTACTACAGTAGCATTCTCACGCTATTACGTTTCTATCGCGGCAGTCAGAGTTGTTCGTCATTCGCGCGGAATTTTTTTTTAATTGAGTAATGAATCTCGTTATTTTAAAATCTCCACCTGGGGCTGTGTTAGTTGTATTATTTCTTCCTTGAAGAGCAGTGGTTGTTTCCAATAAAAGGTAGTAACTACTGTCGGATTGTGCTCGTCCACATCCGTTTCCCTGTAATAGGAGGATATAATGTCGACTGCCAGCAACTGCTCTCGTCTTCTATAATCGTCCGAAATTTTTTTTTTTTGCTTTGTTCATTATAATAACGCAAAATCATGGAGGCCACCATACCAATAATGGATAGAATATTAAATTTCGAGAAAGCAAACGCGTCGGTAATAAGAAAAATGTTGATGGATAGAGGCATAGTCCCCAAAAGGGCTTTGTTGTCTTTACGGAAACAATGTGTCGAGTTTAATGAATCCCTTAGTGGGCGGGTTGAGTCTCCTGCTATTTTATTAAATTCTCCAAGTGTAGCAACCACCCCAAAAACTAGTAATTCGGGAAACCTCGTTAACATAGTATCCTCGCCTACGCAAAATCACTATGAAAGGACTACCACAAGGTACGTTGAAAGAAAAATAGTTAATTTAACAAATTGGAAAATTTCTTTTGACGGGAATTCGGATGTCCGCGCTTTTTTAGACAGAATCGCCGAATTACAATACGCGAGGGGCGTTGATTGCCAAGATTTGGCTAGGGGTTTTGTCGAACTTCTCACTGGTTCAGCACTATTATTCTATAGGAAAATTTTCAAAACTAATCTAAAGTGGGAAGAAATTAAAACAGCCTTTTTGAAGAGATTCGAGGACCCGACGTTTCAAATGACTGAGAAGTCGAAGTTATTTAACTTGTGTCAGAAAAATAACGAAAGAGCTGCGGATTTTATTTTGGAAGCTTTAGCTATCAATTCCAAGCTGAATTTGCCGTTAGAGGAATCGGAACTTTTATCGTTAGTCACAAAAGGTCTCACGCCAGATTACGCACAACTGAAGATCGGTAAAAATATCACCAACGTTTCGGAGTTACAAGCATTATGTGAGGAGATGGATAAAATCAAATTCAGTCGCGCATCAAGTAAAAAGGCAGTCGAGCCGGAGGTCGTCTCAAGTTATAAGGAGGTTGACAGTGATTTGGGAATTAAATCTAAAATTCACCGTTACAAGCAAATGTATAACGTACCGGTTCGGCAGTATGTAAATCTAATATCATCCCTGAATGATAAGTTATCATCACCATTGTCTGAATTAGACTTGGTTCTTATAATTAAAAATGGGTTGTTGCACAAATATAGTAAACTATTCTCGTACGATGTGCCCCGTACTTGCGCGGAGGTAATACAAAGATGCGAGATCTTAGAAGATACTCATTTCGATAATTCCCAACAGAATCACAGGGTTAGAACTTTCGAACGTAATAAAAACTCACAGCTCGCGGCGATTTCACAAAGAACCACGGATATCGCTAATCGTGCTTGTTTTAAATGCAATCAAAACGGTCACTTTGCAAAAAATTGCAATAAAATTAACAGCAACAGCGTCCCGCGCCGTAGCCCACGATGGAAAAAGCCTGATTACAGCAGAGCAAACGATTTTCCTGATCTCTCTAAACCACCCCCGACTCATTGTAATTCGAATCAAAAAAACTTCTAGGCGGTCATTGCAGTCCAAAGCCATCAGCAGAGACAATCGAAAAGGAATGGAATGACTGGTTAGGTTACGTGAAGGTTTTTCTGAATACCGATCCACTCGAGGCAGTGAATGTGAATTGTAGCGGAGATGGCCGGCCACATGTCACATTCAAAGTTAAAAATCGTGTTTTATCAGGTTTACTAGACTCGGGTGCGTCACTATCTTGTATAGGTGGGAATTTGCACAAACAATTCACGTCTCGTGCGCTGTCCCCTTGTGATCTGGTAATTACTACAGCAGATAACAAGAGACAGGAAGTTTCTGGCAAGCTGTCACTTCCAGTAGTTTATAACGATAAGTTGCAGACCATAGACTTTGTAGTGATACCTTCGCTCGGCCGGAAAATTATTTTAGGCGTGGATTTTTGGAAAAAATTCAACATAGCTCCAAATTTATTTACAGCAAATCAAAGTATTACGTATACTTCCATCTCAGAAGTTAACGTAGTAAGGTCAAAAAACGATCTCACACCCGCGCAACTAAAAACACTTAGTGATGTGATAGAGGAATTTCAATCCATATCTTTTGCTAAACGCGGTTTAGGTAAAACTAATTTGATCGAACATGTTATCGAAACCGAAGGAACCCCAATAAAACAACGTTATTACCCCCTGTCACCAGTAAGGTTGAAACAGCTAGAATGTGAGGTGGATAAAATGTTGGAATTAGGCGTAATCGTTAAAAGTAAATCTCCTTGGTCAAACCCGGTTATTTTAGTTCCCAAAAAGGACGGAACAGCTAGGTTCTGTTTGGACAGTAGAAGACTCAATGCTGTTACAAGGGCACAAATTTATCCGTTGCCAAACGTTCATCGTATTCTTGATAACTTACGGCATGCAAACTTTATTACTTCCTTAGACTTGCTTAAAGCTTTCTGGCAGATACCCTTGCACCCTTCGTCTTGTGAGAAAACTAGTTTCGTAGTTCCAGGTAGGGGTACCTTCATGTTCGTAAGACTACCCTTCGGGCTACGTAATGCTCCTAGCGAACTGCAACGCCTCGTGGACACCTTATTTGGTCCAGAATTCGAACCCAACCTTTTTGCATATCTAGATGATCTAATAATTATCTCACGTACCTTTGAAGAACATATTGAACTCCTTAAAAAGGTTTGTAATATTTTAAAGGCCGCCGGATTAACATTAAATATAGAAAAGTCGGAATTCTGTAAATCAAGACTCAAATATTTAGGTTTCGTAGTGGACAAGGAAGGTCTCCAAACAGACCCGGCAAAGATAGATACTATCAAAAATTTCCCCCGACCTCAGAATACAAAACAGGTAAAATCATTCCTTGGATTATGCAGTTATTATAGACGTTTTATCAACAACTTTTCAAATATTGCAGCCCCTTTAACTCACATAACTGGTGGTAAAAAGAACCTACCTAATTTTACGTGGAATGAGGAGATAGAAAAATCATTTTCCGCCTTAAAGAACGCCTTAATTTCAGCGCCGGTACTAAGCTGCCCTGATTTTAAGTTACCCTTTATAATACAATGTGACAGTTCCAATTTCGCCATCGGAGCGTGCCTTTCACAACAATTTGAGGACGCAGAACACCCCGTCGCGTATTACTCCAGAGTACTCTCAAAAACGGAGAGAAACTATAGTACAACTGAACGCGAATTATTGGCCATTCTCGACGCCGTATACAACTTTCGCTCGTACGTCGAAGGGTCAAAATTCACAGTGGTCACGGACCATTCAAGTTTAAAATGGCTTATGTCACTCGAGAATCCAACAGGTAGACTTGCCAGGTGGGGGACACGTTTGTCTCAGTTCGATTTTGACATAATTCACCGTAAAGGCTCCCTTCATGTAGTTCCAGACGTACTATCTCGTATTGAAATTACCCAATTAAATTCATTACTTGGCACGCCTGGCTCTAAAGACAAGTGGTACTCAGAGCTGTATAATAAGTGCGCCAATAACCCACAAGCTAGTCCTAATTTCTTAATACAAGGTAATAGGTTGTATAAGCATTGTAAAGCTGATTTTTCCTTACATACAGACTACGAATGGAAATTAGTATCCCCGGTAGAGGATAGACAGGCCTTAATCTCGGAATGTCATAATTCACCCACAGCAATACACCCAGGTGTGTTTAAAACCTTTAAAAAATTATCGTTAAGGAATTTCTGGCCCGGAATGTATAATGATGTAAAAAAATTAGTGTCCAATTGCAATATTTGCAAGGCTTATAAACATTCAACTAAGCCAGCCTTAGGTCATATGTCCCACCCCAAAAACGTAGATCGCCCAATGCAAAGTCTTAGCGTAGATTTGATAGGTCCCTTTCCGAAAGGTTATGACGGAAACTTTCATATTCTGAGCGTGGTAGACGTTTTTACTAAGTACTGCTGGTTATTCCCATTACGCCACGCGACGGCAAAAACCATAATAGAAGCCTTGGAATACAATATATTTTTACCAATCTCTGTACCTAGAACACTCATAGTTGATAACGGTCGCCAGTTCACTTCAGGTGCTTTTAAAGCCTTCTTGTCTCAATACGGCGTTCCTGATGTATTTTATAATTCTTTCTATACTCCTATGAACAACACGGTAGAGCGCTATAACCAAACCATCGGAACCTCGTTGGCTATTTTGGTGGGCAACGATCACCGTCAGTGGTCAAAGCACGTCAGAACGGTACAAGCAGCAATTAATAATACGGTCAACCTTACTACTGGATACACCCCGTTTTTCCTCATGCACGGCTTTGAACAGACAGTGCATGGCACGTCACATTGGCGTATCTCCCCGGGTGCTAGTCAAAATAACACACAACCAGATACGGTAGTGGATTATGCAAATAAACTACAAGAACTTGTAGCCGTGTATGACAAGGTGAGCGATTCACTCGCCGCCGCGTATAAACAAAGTGCTTTTCGTTATAACACTAGACACAAGTTGGAATCCTATAAAATCGGAGACAGAGTTTGGAGAAGAAACTTCCCTCAATCTAAGGCAGGCGTATATTTTTCAGCGAAACTGGCACCCCGTTTTGTAGAAAACAGAATAAAGGAAAAAATCTCTAGCACGGTATATGTACTAGAGAATTTAAATGGAAAAATTGTCGGTAAATTCCACATTAAAGACATAGTAAAAAAGGGTAGTGACACCCCGGTCGTTGCAACCTTATAAGTGTTTTTATTTATGTTTTTGTTGTTATTTTCTCTGATTAGTCCGGTTATTAGTTGAGATATAATTATTACCCCTTAGGTACAACCCTAGGACGTCATGAACCCTAGTGGTTAGTACGAGGTTATAACGCATATAACTTAACCTTTGTTATTAGAGAAGTATACAATTCTTTCTTAAAGGGATGTACTAGCCACGGCCGAATTCGAAAACTGTCAAAATGTATTAATTATTACATCGCTAGATGTCGGTAGTAATGCCATCGCGAATTTTAAAACTTCAACATTCAACTTGTGTTATGTTATGACGTGCACAATATTTTTAAATATCGAAGTAAAAACCAAACCAATAACAAAGTGTGTTTAATTTATGGAACTTATTATTTTGGTAGAATATTTAGTATGATCCTTTTTACGAATGTTTCATTATTTGCTTGTTGATGGTTTTTTCCCATAGTTCACGTCATTCGTATACACTCACGCAGCTCCCATTATAAACTACCGACGCGACGTTTGGAATCTCGTGGTGCATTTATTGTTTATTTATTTATTTATTTACGGACTTACGTCCAATTTACAACATAGTATAACGAAAAATTGGGAATGTACATTGTAAGGGTGAAAATGGTACATGAGAGCAAATTTGTTATTAAGTTTATTTTGTAGAACTCCATTTTAATTTCTTATTTCTTTTATATGTTCAATAATATTATTATTTAATGTATAAAAACAGTTTATTATAAACAAGTTCTGCTTCGTAATTATGTATTTCGTATTTATGCATTGTATAAATAATTTTTTAAAAGTAAAACTTCTTTACGCACGCTCGACACTTGGGGGTAAACTGGTGAATGCGTTACGAAAAGTGTGATGCGAACGGTAATCGATGCGAACAGTGATCGATGCGAACGGTGATTAATGTTATTAAAAAAGGAAACGAAGCATGCAAAAGAAAACGGGGCAACTTTTGCCCAGCGAAAAAAAGACGCCTGAGTGTGTACTACTGTGTGAAATGCAACAAACCAAATTGTCTGGAATGTCAACGTCTATGTCACCCCAATGTCATATGTTCTTTTATAAGATAAGTGAAATTTTATTTCAGTCGTGTGGTCTTGCACAATCGTTTTTTATTTTTTTTAAATGTTCAATAATATTATTATTTAATGTATAAAAAAAAGTTTATTATAAACAAGTTCTGTTTCGTGATTATGTATTTCGTAGTTATGTATTGAATAAAAACAGTTTATTATAAACATATTCTGCTTCGTAATTATTCTCGTGGTTCACATTTGGAGTCGATTTTATGGTGTTTTTATTTTTGAACTGCCAGGCTGCTGGTCGGCAGACCAAGGAAATCATGAATGGGATGATCTAGATTACAGTTTTTTGTTAGTTTCGATCTTGTGTTCGATGTAATCGATGCAGCAGGGCATGCGAAACCGATATGAAACGGACGAGGTTCGGAAATTTACGTCGTTTTACGGATGAACACAGCTCTTACGGCGACGGTGCGTTGGTTGTTCGAACTTCCAACTAGTATGGACTATTTTGGCAATCTTAAAATGACTATTATTATTATAAATTTGTACAAAAATATGGACACGCGACAGCAGTGAGGGGCACCGCGGCAGGTTTTGGCTTATTTTAAAAAAATATGGCATTCTAATTTAAAACTATAATGAAATAAAAATAATAATTCAGAAAAAGAAAAATTATTATTTTTTTTTTTTTAAGTCGTACCCAAAAAGCTGCCAGGCTGCTGGTCGGCAGACCAAGAAATTCTTAAATGAAATGATCTGGACTATAGTTATTCATTGGTTTAATTCGTGTACTCGATGACGTAAAATTTACTATTTTTTACCCCACTTTGACGCCGGCTGCCTGCGAACGTGCCAGGCTGTCGGTTGGCAGACCTGCTTTTTTCTCATTTTCTAATCGACTTTTATTATTCTCGTTGTTTTGATGTCGTAATTTTTTCGAAAAAAATCACTGACTATTTCCGTGACAGCGCGGCTCCTGCCAAAAGACGCACCGGCAGACCAGCTTTTTTAAGGTTTTATAAACGTCCATTATCACTACAAAGTAGTTTCATTCGTATACTCGATGACGTAGGGTTTACCTATCTTGTCTCTTTGTCTATTATACTTAATACTAATACTAATCATATAAGGTAATTTTTGTATCTACTACCAAACACAGCGTACATAATGTACCTACGGAGAAATGTTCGACGAGTGAATGAATGTCCACGACACAAACAAATGAACTAATACTGATATTCCGAAATACGTCACGCTACATATATTATAGCTGTGTGTGTGTACGCAGCATTGAATTCTCACACATACTTGCAAAACGTGCCCGTCGCCACACGCATGGAACAATATGAACATCGCACAAACCATTTTCGGAAGTATAACGCACATGAAATGTTATATTTTAAACGATTTATACAATATGGCGGTTGAAAAAATACAATTCGACAAACTTAGACTAAAAAAGAGAATTTTCGAGTACTTCCTGTTTTTGTAGCTTACTGAGTTTACTGCAGTGGTTCAAGTGAGTCGGTATTCTATGTTTAAAGCTATTAATAAAACATTTCGCCCGTATTTTCAAAATATATACGCTGTCAAACGAGGAGCGTACAGATTCCCTACCTGCCAACGGGAGATTCTAGCCCGGAATGAATAGAAGCTACGAAATGTGTTCGATTTTGGTGAAAAATGAAGTATTTATTTAATTATCAATATTCACAGATATCATAACGATAATAAGAGGCCGTACTTTTACAGATGTGTGTATTATGTATATATTTTAAATTTAAAATATTGTGTAAAATCATTATTTACGCGATAATCATAGACTAAAGTTTTAAAAGTGGGTTGAATGGTGTATCAATGTTTTTATTTTTCATGGTCAAATGCCTACATCGATTACAAAAAAAAATAAACAGATTGAAAAATAAAAGTCCATTATTTGGTAACAAAAAATATCAAGTCTAAGAATGACACACGAAAGGTAGTATTAAGCCGTTTTAGAGAGCCGTTTTTCAGCAAATTACAATTCTGCCCCTATAATATACTCTTAATGGATCGTCATCACAAGTATTGACAATCCGGGACGCCGGTATGTCTGCACGTGAAGACTTGTGTTATTATTGTTATTATTATAAAAAAAAAAGAGGTAACTCACCTTACACTAGTGAAATTACTGATGCGATATTTAGTTCATTTATTGTAATGACTATTATTGGTAGTAATAATTTATTACTTTCTCCTAGTGCGTAGCCACTTAGGTTGTTTTTTTTTAAAAAAAAAAAAAAAATGTTTTTTAAATTTATATATGAATATGGTTACATAAGTATATAAATTCGTCTAAGAAACACGACACGTTACACTGATTGAGGGCGTAGTTCAAGGAACCCTAAATTTGGCTAGGTTTTTCATTAGAAAATACTGCGTTAGGTATTCAGTATCCTGCCCGGGACCGAAGTAGAGACCTAATTTCTATTTTCGTGGAACAATTTGCATTCTAAAAAGTACTTAATTTGCAAGCATATTCTTTTCTTTTCGTTGGCAAGAGACGGCATAAGAAAATTCTTGTACAAGTGGTAGGTATAAAGGCACCTAGCTCTCATCATACTGGGATAGGTCATTGGGTAGTAAGAAACTTAGGAACCTTATGGTTGTAAATAACCTTGTGTATATATTAATATAAGGTCATGTATAAATGAAAATATCATTTCAATTAAAAAATTTTTTTTTATTTTTTGTCCTTTTTTTTTTCGGGTTTTTCAATCTCTTTCATTGTCGAATTATTCTCACATGTAGGTTAAATCGTTATAGTATTGGACATCTCACACGTTGCGATATAGGAGAAATTGGGGCGGTAAAACGTTCACAATCGGGTAGTTACCCACTCCTTAACGGGGTATGTCTCAATTCTAGCGTATGTTGGAGTGAATTCACGATGAAAAGGCAATGTAATAATTATATTACCACATTTTTGTTATCAGAATAGGCCCAATAGACAACACTATTCGGTTCACATAGGTTGTGGTGGTATCGAATTTTAACCTTCTTCCGCGATCATATAACAACGGTTACTCGTTGTGTGGTATTATAGAGCTGTTACAAGTCCGATAGGATGGAACTTGGGTATCGACCTAACGTGTCATTCGGCTGTTAGCTATAATCCAAAGCGTGATAGGATGGCTAAACTCCTTAGAATTAGAGCAGAAGGATTGTTGGAAACGCGAATTTCCGAACAATGAAAGTATATATGATTCCGGTGTTAGGAAGAAATTCGTTACTCAATTAAAAATTTTTCCTCTTCTAATAACATTGTCGGTAGTATTAAATTTTCGTATTTTTTGGTAAAAATACGTGGCGTTGTTGTTATTTATTTTAATTTTTTTTTTTTTCCTTCTTCTCTCCTTACGTAGTCAAACCCTGAGAGTTTAAGTTGAGTTGAAACAAACTCGAATTGAAAGTTATTTAACAAAATTGTACTCACACACATAGAGTTTTTGGTGGGTAAACAAATGTATATTCAAGTGTTTTAATTATGATAAATGTAATTAATTAAATTACTATATAAATATTTTGTAAACACGTAATTGATTACTTCGGTATCAATATGGTAAGCCAGCGTGTAAAGTCCTTGCCATATCAGGACGCAATTGTACGGTGTTTTGTAACTTGCTATATCACTGTATTCAAATAAGGAGTAGTACTTCTCGTAGTAAGAAGATTTAAGAGTATGCACCCAGTTGAGTAAATTAGCTCGGTAATGTCATAAAGTTATGTCATTCGGGTCGTATTGTTCTTATTAGAGAATAATGTAATTGCACTTATGGTCATTACGGTTCGTCTGGTTATTTTGGTGGGAACACCTAGAGGGTGTCCTATGTGGTTTCGTCGAACGCAAGTTCACCGTGAGGATTCCAAGGGATCTATCCGGTTGTCTATGTCGTTGCGGCAAGGGTATATTTCTAGTATACCAAGTACAGCGCTGTACGGGTCACCGAGGGTGAGTCGAGAAAACATGAGAGGATTCATATTATGCCTGAAAATTAATATTCATGATAGGTTTTGTAGCATTACCTTACAATTATATGCGAACATGAGAGGATGGTCGTTTATGCCTGATAATTAAATGCAAACCAGACAAACCATGACAAGCTGAGAGTGCGGGAAACTAACATTTGGGTTAGAATTGAATTGTGAAAATAGCATAGTGTATAAAAACAAAGTTGTATAATTTAAAAAATTCTATTGTAAGACGCGAATATGAGTTGGTTTCGATCATTTCATGACATTGGTCAGCGTACAATATTCCATAACAGGAATAAAGTGTATAAAAACAAAGTTGTATAATTTTAAGAATTCTATTGTAAGACGCGAATATGAGTTGGTTTCGATCATTTCATGACATTGGTCAGCGTACAATATTCCATAACAGGAATAGGGTTGGAAATTTTTTGTCTAATTTTAAGATTTTTACATGGTAGTAATCCTTCTCGGAAGGGTCATGTTTTCTTTATTTCTTCATGCACCTTCGTTAGCGTGTCTTGTATCGCACTAGGTACGTCACATTTTTTTAATTTCTTGAGAGAGTTGGCAACCTTTGTTCAGTTTATTGCTAGTTTTTTTTAGCTTGGCTCACAGGTAGTTAAAATTTTGTTGGCTCTTAGGTAGGGAGTGTTTAAATCCTGGTGAAGAGGTAGCTCTGTACCTCACATTGTGGCAACCATCGCATCACATGCTGTATGGAAGGTCGTGGTCCCCTGCATCAGCCTCGCTGCCTTTTCCCTTCATTTTTCAGGGGGAGGAGGGTAGTGTTATGAGTTGCCCATAAATCATACGAACGGACTATACAAGCGGCAGGCAGCTGTGTGTCACGTGCACAGTACATGTACATTCTCGCATGATTATTGCTGTCCCTCTCAGGCTGGCAGAAGACATTACCATATATGGCCACACGGCGCGAATTCCAGCCAATGGCAGAAGACATTACCTTATAGGGCACGCGTTCGAGTCTTCCGTCTCGCTCATCACGGGCAGAGAGATCCAGCCACCGATCGCCAAAGGAACAGACATATTTCAGACAACGGCGCGAGCGGTCGTACGCACTACTACGTACTGTCGGGCAGTATGCCACCCTTCGACGCGGCTAATTAAGTCTTCACCTACGAACCAAGTATGGCGCTATCACCACAGCCGCCTGTATAATCCTACTGCCGCCTACCATGGCAGCCCAGACGCGCCCGGCTTTTAATCCGCCTACATTGCCGATAGCCGCTTAATTCACCGTTATCACCCACCGGTTCGGTAAGCTGACCGAATCCGCCCACCATGACGCCGAGAAGCCGCCCTCTCCCGCCGAGCCGCCCACTTCCTGCACACAGTCTATGAGCTTTGCTCTAGACCTCTCCACTTCGTAGGGAAGCTGCCTGCATCCGTACGACGCCACGTGAGATTCTAACCCTCTTATAGTCTTTCCGAGCCTAAATTCCGTAGTATTTCTAGTGCCTCACTCTCTCTAATGCTAGGCCTTAAACAGCTTACCTGGTTGCCTGTACTGTTCACCCTTGCATTATTGAATACATTTGAATTGTGCCCAAACCTTGTTTCATTGGAGTCAACCATCGACAGCCTCGGAGGAGCCCTACGACCCTGAGCTGAGCCTTCCAAGCCGAGGCATATGGCCCCCGGGGGGCCTGCTTAACACTTGTCCCCCCCCGGGAGGGACATATTTCTGGAGACCAGAAGTATAACACTGGACCCTACGTGGCTTCAGTATCACCCTGGCCCCAGGAAGTATGACAATATAATTAACGGAGTGAAAATTTATAATTACTTCATTATAAAGCCCCATTTATTCAAATTAAAGTATGTAAGTATGTACCGTAAATAAATCGTTAGAACTACGAATTTGGTGTGGTCATGTTTCCATGAAAACGGTGAAAAAATTGAGGATTTTGAAGTGAAAGCTTCTTTAGCACCGTTTTAATTTGAAACTTGATGAAATGAAAAAGCGACAGAGACCTACGCATACATTTGTAGGAATTAGCCTGCGAGAGAACGAGATAGAGTATCCGGTCTCCACTTTGTACGGTGCTTCGTAGCCTCCCCAATTTTGTCTAATTTAGTTTTTTTAAGTTTCACTTCTACCGCGTATGAACTACACATATGTATTTTTTTTCAAGTAGAAACTTCTTTAGTACCGTTGTGATTTTAACTAACTAAACTAACTAACTAACCATCACGCTGTTTCGCCGCAGGGGTAGGCAGAGAGGACGGACCGCTACACAACTCGATCTTGGCACACACTCTTTGCCTCGTTCACATTCATACATCGTCTCATCATTGTGATTTTAACTCGATAAAACGGAAACGAGCGACACCAAAAAGAGATTTTTAGCCTGCCAGAGAATGAGATAGACTAATCGGTGTTCTCTTTGTTGGTTGCATAGTAGCCTTCCAACTCTTGTCTACATTAGCTTTCTGAAAGTTTCGCTTCTACCGCGTGCGAACTTGTATTTTTTTAGGTTATCTTAAATTTCACGTTTTATTTTTTGGATCCCGACTTTAACCCGATCCCGACATAAATACTGCAAGACATAATATTTTTCATTTTCTTTTTTTGTTTGTTACGATGTAAGCATATTATTTTATGTGTTCACGCATTTTCGCAAGGTAAATTTTGCATATGCGATGTTGACCTGGGGGGAATTGAAAGTAACAAAACCAATATGTGCCCACGAAAAAAAAACAGTTTATGAAGGGATTTATAGCATGTGAGAAAAAAAATCGTAATGAACTTTTGCAGCGGAATGGTTGATGGCATGTAATATAATGTATTGTGTCAGGTTATATTTATACGCGACTATTTTTATTTCACATTGCTCCATGTTTACATTGAGAAAGCTATAACTATCGACTTAGTTAATTTTAATATTTCTATATCGGTAAATAAATGGAAGATATTTTTTTATAATAATTTCAATAAGATAATTTAGTTTGAATACGCCTTATTACATATTTTAATCAACCGGTTTCGGTTCAGCCAAAACCTTCATCAGGGGTGTATAAAATATATTAAATAAATTACAGAGTATTTTAAGGTAAAATAGTAGAGAAAGAGAGACCACCAAGTTGGGTGTTGGGCGAGGGAAGGTACCTAAGAGAGAGGGTATAAAAGTAGGCGGGGAAGGGAAACACGTAAGTTTAAAAAAATACATATTCAAATGGGGCTATTTGAAAAATCTGTTTGTTTCTTTAGTAAATCGTTTTTTTAAATATTTTAAGAGCTTCTAAATAAGACAAAAACCTATCTCGTTTCTATGAAGCACATCTATATTTTATTGTTATCAATTTTAGTTAAACGCCCTTTCAACTCAAAGTTATTTACATAAAAATTATTATTTAATTTAATAAATGGTTTATTTTCAAACAAGTTCTGCTTATGTTTAAATAAATCTTTATGGTTTCACTTTTTGTAGGAAAATAATGTTCTGCTCCGTAGGAAAATAACGTATTGCTCTCTTTTAATTCGTGTATTCGATATCTTATTTGTACTGTTCAGTAATAGACCATTGCCATGCCTTAGATAATATTTTTTCATGATGGTGATCAATGAATTATAAGATTCTTATGTCATTTTATCCTGCAAGTTACAAAAGTAAAAATTTTTTGAGAGCAAACGTAAATTGGCGAATTATAATGAGGTGCAAGAAAATCTTAGAACAAAGCATAATATATATTTTTTTAAAGTTGGATTCTTATCATGCTTTTAATTTTCGTCATCATTCATAACTTTTATTTTTTTACCGTTAGCCTTAAAGCTATAAGTAAACCACAAATTACAATCAAAATATTAGTTCCACATTTCGATAAGTTTATCAATTGTATTGTGACACGTGTCAACCTGACCTTTCCTTAATGCTCTTCGATTTATTTGTTCCTTTTACTCAATACGTTGTACTTATCCATGGCTGAGTAAGGTCAAATCGTTCGGCAAACATCGAAACACGATGACTAAGTTTCGACCCAACACCACGTGTGAACTAAATACCTATTTTTTTTAAATATTTCAAGCTTTTAACGCCTTACGAGTTAACTCATTTTACTATTTTTTGGTAATGTAACTTCCCTATCAAAATGATTCTTTTAAACGGTGCATGCTTGAAATCATTTTTTTTCTGGTCACGTGTGAAGAATTTTGCTAGAAAGCAGGGATTTTACTTTGGGCGCATCCTAGTGGTAACCAGACATCGGAGCAAAATTGATTGACTTGAGGAAATTGAAATTGAGGAAAAGCATCTAAACGTAGGTTTCTCTCGATTAGTTTAAAGTCATCCATAATCAAACAAATGGGGTCATCCATCTCCTTACTTTATATTGTGCTGCATAAAGCCCTCCAATCTGTGCTGTATAAGGCAACTCAATCGCTTTTCACTGCAAAGGAACTTGCGAATTTCATTGGCGGTCCGCACACAGGCAACTTGTTAAATATCAGTTTTCAAGGGCAACGCGGCGACAAGCAGTGCTAGACGCCACGTCCATCGCGTTTCAGTTGCCAGGTTGCCATGGTTAAGCCTCACGACATCTCCAAGTTATTGAGTAATTTTCGATGTTGATTTTGTTCAGGAGGTTAATAAATTACATATTATTGATAATTTTATTGAAAAATTATTATTGAATTATATTTTTGTCAAACATAAAATTACTGAAATCGTAAACTTGAGTTGCGCCGTGAATTAAGTTGAATTGAATTGCCAACCAGTTTTCGGTTTCTCCATGGCCCTTAAGATTTTAAAAGTATTTCAATTTTTAAGGTTATAATCATTTTAACTTTGCCTGTCTAACGCAGACCCGTAAAAAATCACACATTTTTTTGTTTTCTAGAAAAATCAATACCAATTTTGAAAATGGCAATCAAAATAATTAAAAATATTATATTATTGATAGCACGTAGGTACTTTATGGTTTGTATGAATTCTTCAAACAAACACTTCCAATATTGAAAATGACACTTAACACTTTTTAACAGAAGTTGTAAGAATTCATTCAACCGGAGTTAAAGATAGTCATAACTGAAATAAGAATTTATTATGAGTTCAATTTGAGAATTTACTAAAAGATTTCATTGCTGTTTTCCCATTTCTTTTATCTGAGAACACTTAAATCGATTATTGTCTTGTACTCGACAAATTAAATTCACAGGTCCCTAAAGCTAAATCGACGACTACTGCTTAATCTTGTAAGTTGACGGCAGGCATAAGTAGCCTCGCCTGTTTGTATTTTTATTCACGTTTGATTGCTCTGTCACTGACCTTTTTATTTTACCAAAAAATCACACTTAGTTAATCTAGTTTTTTGTATCAAAATGTAGAAACGTCCTTTATGTAATCTTGAGAATTTACAATTTTCAGAGGAGAGAAGAAAACACACTACTTTCCTTCTGCATCATTTCCATAACTACATAGGTGGATTGCGAAATATCGTTTGATCGTCAAAACCACAAAGCTTGAGATTTTCAACACAATCCTATTCCCATGGCGTGACTTGCAGTTTGAATATTTCATGTGGATGGAAAGCGTGGCGCAGCTGTTCCAAACTTTGCAGCAACAACGTGATCTGGTCATGAAGCCACGGCTACGTGTAGAAGGCTTGTTGCTTTGAGCTGTACTTATTGTTCTGTACCTACTGTATCTTGTTAGTTTCAATTTAATAAACAAGCAGCCAGGTTCTAGTTAGTCGGTTATTTCCGGACTCTTAGAAAGAAGTTAATTATCAATTTGTGATCTTATTCAATTTCTGAAATGCGTTTCATCTTCAATTTGACTATTAGACCAAGAACCTTTTCTATAGTTGATGATCCTATCAGATCAACAAAACCTGTTTTAATTTTGTACGTTCCAAATTATTCAAAAATATAGACATAATATGACAATCAAGTTATTTTTGTCGAAAGACGCAAGAAATTGGGGGTGTGAAATTTTTGGTAACCCGATAGTAAATCCCCCCGAAAATATAATGAGTATAAAATTGTAATTTTTTGTACATTATTAACCAATTTCAAACCTAAAATATCTTTAATAATATTTTCGTATGGATAACAAACGAATTTTACTGTGTCAATTTTTTTGTATTTATACGCTGTAAAATACAGTCCACAGACAAATAATTTTTTTATCCTGCATTTGAATGAAAACATGTTTTATATGCAAATATATATATATATATATTTTTTTTTTATAAATTCAATATAAATTATTATTTATTGTATAAAAACAGTTTATTATAAACGAGTTCTGCTTCGCAATTATTATAATGCATTAGTCAAAATTAAACAATGCAGTAAGTGGGAAACTTAGCAATTAATATTTTCAATCAATTTACTGGGACTTTACATAGGGACCCAGGTAAAAAAAATAAAAGCATTTAATTTTGTCGTCATATGTACCTGTCCAGAAATATTATGAATACATCGACTGTACGTGGTAAAAACCACAGTTTGATAATGCCTTCAGAGGGCGAAACAGCTGTAACGCATAATACATGTTTTATACTTGTTATTTGGCGGTACGTCTTCTCTGCACATCCCTTCGGGGACACTTAGTTATAATTTGTAAGTAGGTATGCAGTATTTTCTCTAAACCGACTAGTCATTATACATATAAGTTTTCTTGCAGGGGAAATAGTCGGATAATCACCAATTTATTGAATTGACACTTATATAGCCGACAGTTTATTTTAGGTACATCAAGCTTTTTCAGTGCTAAATAAATAAAAAGATTTTAAAATAGCAGTGGTAAGTAAAGTCTTGGATTACTAACAATGAAAACAACCATAGAAAATAAATGAGCCTTTTTTTTATTAATGAGTAAAACCTCAAATTGTAATATTTAATTAAATGAAGACAATATCAGTGAAACTCGATCGAAAATCTGAGAACAGAAAAAGCATAAAAAGATAGGACTTAGATGTGACCGTATCTTTTTTATGATTTTACTGTTTTCAGATGTTTGATTGAGTATCGCTCAATCCAAAAAAATCTGTCGCTTCATTTAATTCGATTTCTTTTTGCTTAAAGCTGCTCTAAATTTACTTATCTCCAAAACAAACACAAAGTGCAGGAATTCTGCAACTTACTTCAGATACCACTGCCTTTGTATTCGTCTACTTCCGAAGTTATACAATTAGGTTTCAGTTCTTCCATCGAGTATTTCCGTCCGTTTACTGGATTTAAAGGCTGGCCTAGTTACCTCGTTGGGGGAAGAAGCGACAATTCACAACCCGCAATGCTCAATAATTAGCATATAAAGTAAAATGCGAAATCATGACTTTGTATGAATATCTTATTTGAAATAGGTTAATTCAGCGGCAGAGTATGATCAAACGTTTAATATCAACATTGGTAATAATAATAATAATTGGATGATTTATTGTGAAAAGTCACCTCAAGGGCGCTGGGTAGTTACAAATATACTCGTAGCAATAATGAATTTTACTTTTTTTTATTTATTTGTGTTGCTTGGTTATGAATATATTGAGTTAGATCTTCTACTAAATTATTTTTGAATCGATATGACAATATAGAGTATTTGCAATTTGAAAAATTGCAAATAAAGTGGAGTAGATTATCGTCTTCGATTACGAAGATATAACATTTATTTTATATTTTTATAGTATTTTTAACTGCTTTTTTAACTTATTGTGAAAATTACGGAATTTTTTTTTTTCGGATTGTAGTTAGACTACGTTGAGACTTATTTATATGGTAAGGTATTCCCATTTTTTTTGTATGGAACCTAAATTGATTTTTTACCGGTTAAACCGATTTACTAAGAAAATAAGTGTGACAATTATTGTTACTCTTCTCAAGTTTAATTTTTTGCATTAGCTCCACACAGGAGGCCCTGACGAAAATAATTCCCCTCAGGGCCTACATCATTTTTAGGATGCTGTGTGAAGGGTATTTTAGGAAAGGAAGAAGAGAAAGTTCTGAGAAGGAAAGGGTATTAGGGGTGGGTAGGAAACTCTTGGTCAGTTTGTCCAGGAGTGACGGACGTATGAATCCATCCCTCCCACTGCGGTGAAAAACGATGTTCCGGAGAGTACGGCTTGAGAAGTCAAAGGGACTCCTTCAATCATTGTCTCCCGGTCCGGCCTGCCATGCAACTGGTGGGCAGACGCATCCGCCGCCAAGACCCGGAAAAAGCTTACCCCATGAACCCGGGCACCCCTGCTAAATCACCACACGTAACTAACCACCTGGGGTGACTATATGGCAGAGGTGTTGGTTATCAATAAAAGGTTCCCGTGGCAGGGGGACCCAGACCCGCCTCTCAAATTCTTCTGAATGGATAATCTACATATTGTCACACTTATTTTCTTAGTCACAATAATGAAAAACTAAAATACTTGCAGAACTTTTTATTTTATTTTTTAATATTGTATGAAAAATTGCATACAATTGGAATTTCTTACCCGCTAAGCTACTGCAAGTAGCTCGTCAGCAGGAGATTAGTTCCGCAGATGAGTTACAACTACAAATAAAATAGATTATAATAAAACAAACAAAAAACTTTAATCCACTTAATTTTATTTGACCGTAACCGGTTTCAGCTCGTCAGAAATAATTGATTAAAATCCTTGTAGACCATCCCTCTCCCCCTCCCCCATATGTTATGTGTATAAACCGTAGGCTAAGAATTATTTTTACCAGTCTGAAGATGGCTCTGACGAGCTGATACCGCTTACTGTTAAATAAGATTAAGTGGAATAAAGTTTTTTATTTGTTTTATTATAATCTATTATAACGGACTTCCACTACGAATTATCAGTTTCAAAAATAGAAATATTACAAATAAAATAATCATAAACACGTTAGCGTACTAACAACATACACAAATACACATATGACATACCTACCAACATTGTGATGCAGAATAGGAAAATATATTTTTATATATTTTTTTTTAATAAATATCATGAAAAAGTTGAAAAACAGCAATACATTAATCACATACTTGAAACTTTTTAAGGAGCTTATTATGTTTCTGTATCCATTTGTAAATATTAAAACCAGATAGAACCTAAGAATTATGAATAAATTGTACAGCGCCCTTGAGGTGATCTTTCACAAAAACGGCGCTCTATAAATTATCCAATTATTATCATTATTATTATTATTAAATTTAATTTAAAATAAACAGATTTCTGCGAATTAAACACAAAAACAACGAATTAATTACGAAATCTGTCTCTTTGTTTTTACGCAATTTTCCCCACTAACGATCTAATATCTAATCATAACTTTGAAATAAAGATGAAAGAGAAATTTTCTTTTCAAGTGTAAAATATGTGATTAACATGTTATAATTATGTTACCAAAAGATTTACCCTAGTTGTTATTAACAATTTATCAGATACATTGTTACAACAAAACAATTACCATACGAATATAAAACTAAATATTATCTACTTGTGCAATCTAATAATGTAACTGTTCATTTACTTTTATAGCTTTAAAATAAATTACAACGATGTGAAAAGATTTTCTTACGTACGAGTTTTCTGCGTTAATGCTCGAGTGAATTTGGCATCGGATTAACATAATTTTTTCACAAAAACATTTTATTTTAAAAATCAGCCGTAACTCAACGATTATATCTTAATTAAATCTTCGCTTTTGGAAATGATTTTCGATTTTGTTCCCTTTTACCAAAATTGTAGGGAAAGAGATGAACTTTTTATCCTGTTATTATCTGAGTTATCAATTCTTGTGTTGCGATAAAACAAAGAAGTTTTCCCTTGAGAAAACTAAACCGGTGAAATTACAAAACTGAACACGCACTAAACATCCATTGCATATCCCCGTTTCTATTTCCAGGTTTGTTAGATTTAGATGGAAATTGGTATAAGAGAGAACGTGATATGTTTTTGTAACTTCCACCAAGTGGAGGAAAAGGTAAGCACTGAAAAAAACATTATTATCACAGGAGCATATAACGAGGAAGAGAAAATTAGTTTTTTCGTTCAATCCTCCGAGCAAAACCAACAAACATGTTGTTTGTTTGTGAAAATACGAGAACGGGTACACTCAATAAGTTTTAACTGTATTTTTTTGGCGAAATAAGAATTCATTTAGTTAACTTGTAGTAGCTATTACCCTGTACTGTGGAATGAAATGATGTTTCCTTATTTTCAAAGTAAATAAAACGTAGTTTGAATAAAACCATTTTTATAATTTTTCTAGAAATAAAATTTAAGCAAAATCATTGTTTGATTGTGATGTGTGTGTTTTTTTATCTCCGCAAAGGAAGCCTTGACGAAAAAAATCCCTCAGGGCCTATGTCATCTTTGATGATGCTGTGTGGAGGACTTTTTTAGGGAAAGGAAGGAGAGGAGGTTCTGGGATGGAAAAAGAAGGAGTGGGTAGGAACCTGGGGGTAAAAGAGTTCAGGAGTGAAGAAATAATGAATCCATTCTTCTCACTGCAAGGTGATGGGTCAAGAGAGTCCTGCTAAATAAGTCAAAAGGACTCCTTCGAGCAGTCTCGACCGATCTGGCCCAAGCACTATGTGGGAAAAGGCATCCGAACCCAAGACATTGACAAACCTCACCCCGAAGCTGGGCACCCCTGCTTAGTCACCAAACGTAGCGAACCACTTTGGGTGGCCTAAGACATATCCAATAAATTTTGCTGAAATGACAAAATAAATAAATATTAATCTAAGGCTGAATGTGGCATTCTTTATCTATTTAACCACTCAGCAACATAAGCAGATATACACGTTAATATGCCGACATCAGTTAAGTACAATAAGCGTGTTTACACGTCATCGCGAATGTTTATACAGAAATCGTCATAACTCCGTTATTGTTCTAGTGACATCCCTAAAACAAAAAGGAGAAGCTCCATAATAAATCAAGCTACCCATCACTATTCAAGATGTCCATAGAAATAGATAAAAAATATCTTTTCCGTCAGATACATGATAGACCGCCAAATTGCCTATCAACTGTTCGACATCGTTTTTTTTTATTTAATATTATTGTATGAAATGATAAAAAAGTGAGGTGACCAAATTGTTTATTATATATTTATAAGATAAAATAAATATTGTCTTTTATATAATCCGTGATTTTAGTACCGTTTTCACATAAAAACATCACGTGAGTCATTTTTTCATTTTTTTAATGTTTGCATTCTAAATTTTAATGTTTACAAATGTTTATATTTATTTGTAACACGACAATTTGAAAGCTTATTTCATATCCTTTCAAAAACAGTTTTTAGTATTCGGCTAAGTTCGGAAATGTTTCATTTATAGAGCTTTAATTGTGAAGCGGAAATAACATAAAGTTTTCGTAAATCTGACATGTCGTTTAAGACGTAAAAAGTGCATATTCGCGATGTATCGGAGTGGTTAAAGCAAAATCGATATTTTGATTTATTTATGTACTTATATTATTAATGCCTTTCTACCTTTACACGCAGAACCTACTGCACGCTTGGGGGACAATCCAAGTTGTTCCTTTAGGCATTTTGTTTCATTTCTTGAGAAATTTCTTTGGCGATCGTATGCAATCCGAGAACCGCGCACGTGCACTCGTGTGTGAATTTCAAATACTGTGGGGTTTATCTTATGAATCCCCACGACAAACTACTGAACCATTGGTAGCATCGGGCGAGAATCGCTCGCGTTTAATTAAATTCGATAATAATCTTGCAAAATAAAGCGTTATTTTTACTATATTTTATTGTAAATAGGTATATATCTATACACATTATTTAATATGTTGTGTTCAGATATCCGATAAGCATGATTAGACCACCAAAATTTTATTTCAGAAATTTTATATTTTTTCTACGGGTGGTGAGATTACGGTACAGCACGTAAAAATGTCGATTCCCACCATCAAAAAAGTGCTCAAGCTGCCACTGGCTAACTTGTATTTAGGAATATATTAAAGCAATTTTTGTAAGAAATAAATCGAAATTGAGTTATCAGTAAAAATGCTGGTACAGAGAATGATTATTTTTTTCATCGGTACTGACCTGTACAGTTGCAAAGGCATGATCAAAATCATGTTAATGGGCCTTTGACGACCTCCGTAGTCCAGTGGCTAAGACACTTGACTCACAATCCGGAGGTTGCGGGTTCGAACCCGGCGTGCGCAAATAAATTTTATTTGATTAATTTGTGTTGTTTCACAATTAATTCATTTAAAATAATATATAGTATATTTGCGGCACGTTCCAGAGTGGAAGATTCTATCAGTATCGCCCTGGTGTAAGACCACCATTCAGAATTGAAACGTTGCTTGAAAATGGCTTTAGCCGTGTTTGGTGACCAGATCTGAATAGCCAGGTACTTCCCAACCTTCCTCTTCCCCACCTCCTTCCCTCCCCACTACCTTCAGCCTCACAACATACCCCAATTGGGGATGCCATAGTCTCACTGGCTCCAGACGGGAGCAGTTAAGATTCTTGTGCGGTATTCACTGTAAAAAAAAAAAAAAAAAGTAATAAAATATTGTATTGCCAAAGAAATATACGTACTTTTACAAAAAAAATATGGGTAACTTTCATTTTAGACGAAGATGAGGTACAATGCAAATGATTGAAGTAAAAATATTATGAAAAGTAAATTTCAAGAACAAAAGATTTCAAATGAGAATTATGTAGGTAAAAAAACAGCTCTAAAAGAGCTTAAAACAGAAAGAAATAGATAATAAAAATTAAAAACATGTGTAAATAATAAAGCGTACGATGAAATCCTGTAAAAGATGCAATATTGCAATGATAAAAAATATTTAAATGTATTTATATTATAAACGTAAGTATATTGTATTATACATATGAAAGATTATCTAGAAAACCTTTTACCTGTAGAGATACCCAATAAATATCTATGGGCGATATATGAAATATAATATCACATAAAGCATTTGCTTGGTGAGTAAAATGATTCGAATTCTAGATATTATGACTTTTTCATTTTATTTTATACAGTAATTATTTTTTTTTAAATGTATCTATGTAATTAAATCCATACATAAAATCAACTTAAATTAATGAATAATTTATTAAGCCATAAGATAAATATGTAAAGTTTGGAGTAAGTACTTACATGTTAAGCCAATATGTTTTTTTTTTTTTTAAAGAAATCAAACATTTCCCGGTTACGAATAACCCCACAATATTTGAAAATCTCACCACACAGTTAGCCGAAAATATTGCTTGAGTCTTGATGGAGGACTTAGCCAGCCGAAGAATCGATCACGGAACGCTTGGGTGAGACCTATACGCGATGCTCACTCAACCACTGACCGGCCGATTAAAATTTATATTATATAATGAATAACAGATCACTTTGTATAAACCACTATATTATAAACAATATCTACATGTTTCGATAACAATGTTATCTTCATCAGGATATGTTAATATAAAGAAAAATAAATGGCAAACAAATAAAGGCAAATTAGAATAAACTATAACATAGACAAAATATTAAAAAGTATTTATACAAAGTGATATGTTATTCATAATATAATTAATGATGCCACAAAGTAATTTTGCGACGTTTGAAGAAGAAAAAATTTATATTATTTGTTTTCCCTGAATCCAAGTAAATCTTTGACTCAAGGCCACTAAAAGGGTTAGACCATTGGTTTGCAAACATGATATCAAATTTATAAAGTTTTGAAGTCATCGATTACCATAATTTACTTTATAAAGAAGATTTCAGAGAGAGCTGTTATGTACTTGATAGTTGAAAAAAAGTTAACAAAACTATTATGAATACCATTCGTTTACATAAAAATACTTTTAATTTTCAGTTTTTTTTAATGCGATTGCCCAAATCGGCCATTACTCCATTAGAGGACCAGGATTTTATCCAACAATGGATCGAGTTTGAATCTATAAAACTTTGATTTAAAGTTTTAAACAAAATCTATTTTGATATTCCGTCCAACCACAACTAAATCGTTATTTAGCATGAGCCAGATTCACACACCAATCATTATTACATACATTTTATATGAGTTGGAATACAGATAATAACATTCGGTCGAAGTCAAACTATAAAAATACGTATGTAGGTTCTGATATTTAGCGGTCAATAATATATTATCGATTAAAAAGAGTAAAGAAGTCAAGGACAAACCGAAAGTGTGGTTGATGATAGATATACCACCAGACTAAATATAATAAATCAGAAATATTTGAATTCTAACACCCACATTAAAATACAATTTCGTTTACTATTTAATATTCTAATGGAAAGTAAATAGATTACTTACTCATTCAAAGGTTAAAAGCTATGGACAGTGTGCCCCTAACCTTCAAGCTGCGTTAATTTTCGTTTTATTTATAATTTGTCGGTACAGCTTGAATCATTGTGGTTAACATGCTTAAGCATGGTATTACGGTCGCATAACTTTTAGAATGCAAAAATTGTAATAATTATGAAATTTTAATTTGTTTATTTAACGCCCGGCTTATACATGTTTAGTACTACAAAAAATTTATGACAGATAATTTTGAAATAAATGAAGAAATAATAAAAATAAAATTAGGTAAAAAATGCACACAAGTCAATAAAATACAAAAATAGAGATGTGTTTAGGAAAAGTGCAATATATTTTATACAAATCCACAAAACTCGCCAAGTTGATATTAAATATATCAACATCACCTAAGTACTGATTTTGCGTAGTGTGAAATCGTTGTATCGGAGAGTGGGCAATGTAATTCCGCTTATGGATGCTGCAGTAGAAAAGTGTATTTTTTCGTATTGTTACTGTGGGTATTCATACGTTTAGGAGTTGCAGCAGTTCGCAACAGTTGAATTTAGAGTTTAGTATTTTTTTTTTAAAGTTAAATCGTTTATTTTACGCATATTTAAAAAAAACATATATTCTAAGCCTTCTAGTGTGTTTATTTTATAATTTTTAATAATTTCATACTTTCATATTCTATTCTCAAATTGTTTTAAGGTATACTCGATTCAAAATTTGGCTAAATCGCGCCACTATTTATGGGTCTAGGAGATTTCCGGGGGTTGGGGGTTGTGTCATAGAGGTAACAAAGGTCGCTGGAGAATAGAAATGAATTTGAAATCATTAAGACAATATTTTCTTAATTATTTAGGCATAATATTGTACTCACTTAAATTATTATATGATATTCAGTAATGCATCGTCGCAAGAATTGCAAACATCGAATTATTCAAACATTTTTCAAAACTAATTGTTTTGTAATAAAAGTAAATGAGGTACTAACTTTTGTTTCCATATTATTTGTCCAACTATTTTTAATGTCGTAATATTATGCAGAATACAAGTTCCTAGTAACTTATTCTTCTACAATTCATTGTTTCCGTTCGTGTTTCATACCATGTTATTCTATACATATATGAAAGGGAGGATACCCAAGTTATTAGTTTCTTTGTGGAGTTAGGTAGTGTTAAACCAACTTTTAAAAGTTGAGGAGTTCTTGTTCCTAGGAAGCCTTTATTTTGACAGTGACTGATTGAGCTTTTTGTGGCGATTTTTTTCGTATTTGTCCGTTAACTATTCATAACAATTTTTTGGCAAATATTTTTACAATTGATTTTTCGGAGAATTTTCATATGAATATCAGGCTGAATCAACAGAAACCATATATATGTATATTTTACAAACTACTATATTATAGGTCGTTTTTGGTCATGTAAACCTTATCAAAGAGCTCTTTTGTCTGATAAAGGAGGCACGATTCTTACTCAGGTTGTAAATTATAATATGTTTTGTATAAAATATTTAATTTTTACTGTAAGATTTTTTGAAATATTGTTTAATTTAATTTATTTGTTCTGATTGGTTGATGATACAGCGTAATTCAGAAGGGAAGTTATTATAGTCTTTTTATGGCTTAAAAAATGTGATGATTTTGGATTTGAGTTGTTTTAAAATTAGGTGTAATTAATTGATTTTCATTTCTAAATCATTTTTTAAATTCTTGATATGCTTTGTTATTTTTTTCTTTACACATAATAATGAAAGCTTGCTTGAATATGTCATCGAAATTTGGTACTGGAAACAATTTGATAAGTGAAAGCAATTCCAAATTACACTCATATTTCAACCCTAAAAAACAACATAAATTCTATATAATTATTTTGATCTGTTGGATTTCTTATTAAAATGTTAAATGAATACCAAATTAATTACATGTAAGTACCGAATGTCCTTTAGCTTAAAAAAATGTAGTACTTCCAGACATGACATAAATCGTGAAGTGTGAATTTTATCTTTGTCCCAATCAACGCTTTTCTCGAAAATCATGATAATTTTATAAAATTAGTCACCTTTATTTTCTAATGGTAATTTATGTATTTTGTTTGTTGCAGCTACGGAAGCCCGTGTCGACGCTGTCCATCTCGGGCGGCGCCGCGGGCGCGGTAGGCGGGGGCGGGGGTGGGGGCGGGGGGGGGCGGCGGGGGCGCCATGAAGGCCGAGGCGGGCAACCCGGCCGAGGAGGCGGGCATCGCGCTGGTGGGCGTGCACTCCGAGTACCCGCGCTACGCCGAGGAGCGGGCTCTGGGCGGCGGCGTGTACAAGGGCGCCGCTGGACCGCGCCACAAGCCAAACATCGGCTACCGGCTCGGCCGCAGGAAGGCTCTCTTCGAGAAGCGAAAGCGCATCAGCGACTACGCGCTTGTCATGGGCATGTTCGGGATCATCGTCATGGTCATCGAGAACGAGCTGTCCAGCGCTGGTGTTTATACCAAGGTAGGTCCATTTGCTCTTCCATTATTACCTATCCCCTTTTATTAGAGGTTGGTACAATATCATACAGACGCACTCCAACAAGCGGCCGCACATCGAACAGTGTTAACAGGCCAGAGACTGTACTGTTGAAATTTAAGAATCCGGCTTAGAATGCAACTCGGATGCCGCGCCGTACGCAAAACTATCTACTTGAAGTTTGTTGAAAAGCTACTAAGTGTCCAATAATGCCAAAGAATGGCGCCGCTTACGTTAACAGATCGTATTTTTATACCCTACGGATTTGTAATTTTGAGTATCTCTCCGGATATGGAGAGATTGACGGTAATATGATTATTATGTCGAAACTGGCAGTTTTGAATAATAGTACCACACGGCTATATATTACATACAACGTCGTTGCTTGTCGCGGTTTCTTTGTCCCGGTGATTAGCTGTCACTGGATCACAATGGATCCGAAGAACCGGCTATTTTTGGAACTAATTCCTATTGGATTTATATAATGGTCACCAACACTCAAACTTAGCGAAGCCGAACCAAAAGCCGTCATCAGGGCCTAGCATAAAAACCAGAGCGGGTTTTTAACTGCTAATAACCTACAAACAGCGTAGTGGGCGGACTGTCTTCGGAAAAGGTTAGGTTTCAAGTGGGTGGCATTTCGGATTGAAGGTAAAAGCTATATAGCGATTTCTAGTCGCACGATTGTTCAGTCGCAGAAATAGAACTCATTTTTTTCATTCAAGTGCACATGCATGGGACTAAACAACTTGCACCAGATTTTTAGTCGCCGCGATTAATCGCGCGTCTGGAAATCTCAGTGGACCCCTAGCCATATTTTATTACCCCCCGACGTAAATAAAGAACTCCTCTTACGTAGGAGAGTTTAATATTTCATCATTACTTTAACACACAGATGGCTGAGAGTAACTTAGATTACTTTCCGTATCTGTCGGACACACTGCTGCTATATATGGCGTTACATATGATATACAAGATCTATAAATAAATTCTGAGTTATTAAAACTTTATACTGTAGTAGCGTAATCGTCTTACGATCCTGCTTTCACCACAAATCCACCAAGTATATAATATCGAATTAAATATGACATGTCGAATAGGGAACATGTCCTGTCTATCCGGATTCAAGTTTGTGGAAGCAGATCTGACCATCGCGCATTGCGTCGTACTTGCCAACTTTGAGAAAGCGCAAACGACAGTTACATTCACATTTACAAGGTTATTAAATTTTAAAAAACGTTAGTTGTGGAAGTTTAGTTACGAATTTAATATAGTGAATATCTTTTTGACTCCATGTTGTTGGAAGAGGGAAACACGGAGGTGGAAATAAAATTCCACGGCTGCCGAGCAGTTGAGCACAAAACAAGCCTTTTTATAAGGAAAAATGTCAATTGTGTATCGGAGCCAAAAATATCAATGACGTCTGTTGCATCCGAAACTGTCTTCGAAAATGACAGCCTCAAATGCAACTGGCGATTATGGACGGTAAACTACGAAAACGAAACAAGAAATTGCTTGCAGCTGGATGATTATATGTGTATGGTAAATTGTGGACTACAAGGAAGTAAGGAAAAACCAAGGCACTTACCAAATTAGAAAGCGAGCACATAAACTTACAAAAAACAGTTCCTTCCAATGTCACAAGTCGACTTGTAGTAACCAATTGTTGGTTGTTATTGTTGTCATGGTTCCCAGCTTTCTTCAGCAATGTGACAAGGTTGGGGAAGGTAGGAAGGATAAAATGAGATCCCGGTAGGTACTGTGCACATTATCACTTCAAAACCAAACAACGTCTGAAGTGTCATCTATTGAAATTCCAGTAGATCAAGGACGGCATTTCTTCCTGACTTTCACACCGGCTCCTCACTTCAGCAAACACTATTTTAAAGTGCTTTTGGGGAGCTCCGGTCCTTTATTATTATTGTTTTATCAATAGCAATTTCTTACCTAAAAACCAGCATTCTTTATTTATATTAGTTATTTTCAATTGCTTAAATAGTTTTGAAAGTTTTAATTTTTCGGGTCTCCCCAAAAACGTGCAAATACTGCAAATCCTTGAGAATTCTGAGTGACTCACACTGGCTGAAATTTGAGCGCTAACGTGACGTTGACCCCACATCGGCAGGTTCCCGTAATGTTTTTTTTTAAATTAATGTTTTCCCAATTAACCATGTCATGGCGTCACGTCACCAGTCACAATGAGCCAAAGTTTTTTTTTCAACAGGCACTGTATTTTGTATGATGGCATCGAAAGCAGAGACGTTTTTTATTCAGTTTTACCGCTTGGTAGAATGTCAGCATCTCGTCACTACTGTTATTGTATTACACTAAAGTGCAAAAATACACCCGTCACCGCACATGATGAACAACAATTCATCAGTTTTCCAATATTATATTATGTTCGAAAACATTATTATGTTAGCAGATTACTATATAAATATTATTGTGTTTTGATACCGATTAACTAATTTTGATAACTTAAAATTGCCCTTAAAATAATATACCGCACTCCTATCATTATCATCATTTTATAAAATATAAATAATTATACGCGCTTAACTGGACAAAAAACAATGAAATCTTAATGCAAACGAAATCTGAATATCATTGGTTCAATCTCCTTACAAAATCAGAATGGAATGTGTACCTACTTGCGGAATGAGTTCCGAGACTCATGACGTCAAAATGAACAGATTCAGTGTTGCTAACCAATATCTAGTTTTAATGAGATGGTGTCTCAATTAATTTTTAAAATACTATTTATAAATTCTATGGATTTTCTATTCTGTGTATATAATAAAACATTAATTTTCTTAATCAGAGTATATTGATCTATAATCTATATTATGTATGAATACATTATATACATATTAAAGCCATAATATTTTTCACTGGAGTTCCTTGTTTTTATGGGACGGTAGGGATAAAAATAGGTTAGTTGAAAATAATGCATAAAATTACTGGAAGGAAAACAGGAAAAACCAGAAATAAAATGGTTCGTGTCAAGATTGCGTGGCAAGTGTTATTGAGTCCAGTGAGGCGTTAATTCAAGTATGGTCAGTGGTTAGCAATAAAAAAATTTTGTATTATTTTATCCACGAAGTTTGACACGAACAGAATTATAAATATTTATTAAGTACCTATATACTCCATTGTGGGCAGCGGATATGGGAATCATTTATTGGATAACCAACACCTTCGCCATAGGTCACTCTTAGGGGTTCGCTGCGTTTTGAGACATATCAAGGGTGTGCAGGATGATGGGGTAAGGTTTAACCAGGTCTTGGTAAGGAAAAACATTCAGCTGGACTATCATGTACCATGGCCTTCCACCTCAGTGGGAGAGATGGAGTCATACGCCCGTTACTCTTGGACACACCGACTCCATATTCCTAAACGAACTTCATTCATTTTTCTTTCTCAGAACTTTCTATCATTCCTTTCCTTAAAAAGACCCTACACCCAGCATCCCCAAAGATGACATCGGCCTTTAAGTAAAATATTTTCCTGAGTGGAGCTCAAGTAAGAAAAATCCAATTTAATTTAAGTATCCTCCATGTCCCACAAATGCTATCATAGAAACTTTTTTTTAAAACTGGAGCAGTCGTATTTACATAAACTAGTAAGGTTTATTTTAAACCAACCAGAATATCCAGTAAAATAATTTCACCCGGAATGGACACCGACTTGCGGGATGAAACATTTCCTAATGAATGGCTCGTGTAGCAGATTCGTTCCTGAATATTTATACCCAGAACGGAAAGGGAATTTAGCGGAGGTAAAGCTTGGCAGAACCGTATCACCCCATCCCTATTACTGACGCGTTTTGCACTCAGCTGTTATGACCACCATTTGAGTTTCATCAAAAGAGTTCTCTCACTGCGCTGATTAACGATAGTGGTGGAAGCACTTACAGATCTTTATTTAAAGGTTGGTGAAATTAATGGTACATCCGCAACTGTTTGAGGGATAACTATTGGAAAAATAGGTATCCGTCCGTAATAATAAATGTACCTTTCCTACTAATCGATGAACGGCGGCCGCTGGCGGGTTACTTCCCTAGATTTCATTTGATGTGAGGCCATACATTGATGATGAATATAATTTTGAAAAAAACTTTTAAGAAATCGTAATAATTTTTTACAATATCATGTACCTAGTTATTTTATTTAACAATTTCCACGTGAACTTAATGCATTAATGAAAATAGGTAAATTGGGGTGAGTATGATTTTAAAATCTGTATTAATATAACGCAATACCAAATAGCATTTTTATGGGTAACCCTATTATAAAATCCAATTTTTCGTACGTTGGTAAGTTTATTTTATTTCTCTATTTACACCGGTAGGCCTTTTTCGTAAAGCAAACCATTACTTGACTGTATTAAAAATTTAATTAATTAAAAGTAATAAAAAAAATCATAGCAGCTACATTGGGCATGGAATTCGATTTACAGGGTTATAGAAGTTTAAAAAAACGGCTAAACGTAAAATTTTAAAACTAAATGATTTATACGAAGATAAAATTTAAAAAAAAAATTGAAAACCACACAAGAGTCCTAACTGCTCCCATCTGGAGCCAGTGAGACTATGGCATCCCCAATTGGGGTATGCTGTGAGGCTGAAGGTAGTGGGGAGAGGAAGGAGAAGGAAAATGGTTAAAGGAAGGTTGGGAAGTACTTATTATTCAGATCTGGTCATCAAACATGGCATAAGCCATTTCAAGCAACGTTTCAATTCTGAATGGTGGTCTTACACTAGGGTGATACTGAGAGTATCTTCTACTCTGGAACGTGCCGCAAATATATTCTATTTTTTTTTTAAAATTAATTATTTATCAAAAAACATATAAATTAATCAAATACAATCCGCAATCTTCGGATTACTAGTCAAGAGCCTTGAACCTTTACCACGAAGGTCTTCAAAATGTAAAGTGTTAGCAAATACCAAAAATTTCCAATACTTGATCATAAACTTCCTTCCTATTGTTAATAAGAAGGAAGTTTTCCAAATGGTGTTACCATTAAAATTGTAAAATGATGCTTGTGCAATAATGGAGACCAAATATAGCAAAGGATTGAGCCCACGAGGCCTGGGTGCCGGGTGGGGTCCTGGTGTATTTATACACACGCCCATTAACCGGAAAAAAATGTTTTACGCGTTCAAAAAAGTCATCGGATCCTTTTCGGAAACAGAAGGATTTCCTGTTAAACATCGTAGAATCTACTATAAATAAATACGTGAATTTCCGTAGCAATTCTGTTCAGGAACACCATAATATATTATTAAAGTTGATACTACAGGCAGAAACATAAAACACTATTCTCTGGCACTGACTTGGATAGTCATTAGTCATCAGTAACAAAGAATCAGGAAGAAAAACTAGTTTCGTAGATATTTTGTGTGAATTGGAGAGGTACCTACATGAAATCTTGATTTTCATATATCGTTTTTTTTATTTTTTTCCATGCTTCTGACTTTACCCCTCAAAGGTGTTCTTTCACAATATTTCAATCGAACAGAAAAAGAAAGAGGTTCAATTTTATTATAATTTTATACATGACAAAGAAACCATTGGTGTCGAAACATTTGATTAAACTTTTTGATTATTATTTTTTTTACGTTAGCTCCACACAGGAGGCCTGGAGTAAAATATTTCCCCTAGAGGCCTATGTCATCTTTGAGGACGCTGGGTGGATAGTATTTCTAGGAAAGGGAGGAGAGGAAGTTCTTGGAAGGAAAAAAATTTTGAGGGGTGTTTAGGAATCTGGGGGGTTAGTTTGTCATTCCTGTACACACTGACCCCCAGTTCCTACATACCCCTCAAAACTTGTTTCCGTTCTAAGAACTTCCTCTCCTCTCTTTATAAGAATCCACCACTCGCACTGCGTTGCAAGGACATATTCCGAAAGAGTCCAGCTGGAGAGGTCAAAATATCTCCCTCAACCGGTCTCTAGAAGACCCAAACAAACGTCACGCATATAATCCCTGGCGCCTATTCAAAAATGGTGTTTACAAAGTGATTTATTTTCATTAAATTAAAATGACACCACAAAATGGATTTGCAATTATGAAAAAAAAAAAAAAAATTATGTTTGAAAACATAATTGGTTTGCATTGTTCTATGTAGGCCAGGACCCGCAACTATGTTTTCGGTAGTTAATCACGAGAGTGGACTGAAGCTTCCAATGTTCCGATTTCCCCTATTTAATTCCGCCATCTCTCGGAACTTATCTAGGTCAAAGCCATTTGGTCGAGTTAAATTTATTCTCCTGTTTTAGAACTTTCTTCTCGGAAATAAGAAAAAAACAATGACTTTGATCTAAACGTGAATTTATCACTAAATTAATTGTTTTTGGAAAAAATGCGATGTTCGTAGTTGTAAATATTTAAAAATTCGTATTTAAAAAGAATTCAAGAAATAAATTTTGGTTCCGTAAACTTTTTTAATAGTATTGGTAATGCGCGTTTTATCCCGCGACAAAATATCCACTAAAACGTAACCTAATATAACCTAACATAACCTTACTTTACAGAATGTCTGTATTATTTTTTGTCCCATTTTGCTATTTTTGAACAATAATTTATTGTCTTTATAGGATACTAGCAGACTCGGTCACACGTTGCTGTGGCTAAAGAAACTAAACGCCATTACCCAACCTTTATAAAATCCACACCACCCGCTTGCCAGCTGCCCGCTGCCTGAATTAAATACTTGAATTTCTCGGCTTTTCTCTACTACAATAAGAATGTATTATACATATAAACCTTCCTCTTGAACGACCCTATGATTGATGAATTGTGAAATGATTGGTGAAAACCGCAGGAAAATCCGTTGAACCAATAGACTTGTAAATATTTTTTTTGTTTCATCGAATAATTTTCTATCGGCTTGTCGATTCTGACACCGCGGCGTTTGATGAGAATTCTTTTCGATGGAAAAATAAAAATACGAATTGAGTCGCTTTTCACCCTCGAAATTATTTGTTTAGACAGACAGAAGAAATATGGGCCAGTAAACTTTTTAACTGATGTCGAAAAACCATTTTTGTGGTTTGTGGCATGTTTGATTTTTTTATTATTTTTCTCAAGGATATTCTTCACATTTGAAAAAATTTTAAATAATTACGCTATTTTTTAAGGTCATGAAAGTGAAAAAATTTATAGGTTTTTTAATTAGGATTAAAAGGTGATATTTTATTGTTAATGGGCAAATCTTTAAGTCACTGTTGTAAGTCGTGTTTAGCGCAAAATGATATCGGTTTGGAAAGCAAATTATATCAATTAAATTGTTAGCTTTTATGCTAAGTATAATATAGTCGAATCTTGAGAGTTAAAAGCGTGATGGTAATTGAAAAGGCTAGAAAGTGACAAAGAAGATTATAATTTTTCTCAAAATTAGTGAGATTTTAAGTTAATGTCAGTCGAAGTGAGTACTGGAAACCATCGCTAGACTTGCTAGTATATTTAGCCGTTTCTGTGGTTTTTTTCTGCCTTTAGCTCCGAATAAAATATTCTTGGGATGATTGATGATACTCAAGAGTGGACAAGCTGTAGGACAACATCTCTATTCCGGGATGCTGTGTCAAAGGTCCAGATTTCCATTAAGAGGCTGAGGAAGAAAATTGAATTTTATTATAGGGTCCTTTTCAGTCCTGAATTAAAACTGACCATCACGCCGTTTCCCCGCAGGGGTAGGCAGAGAGGACGGACCGCCACACAACTCGATCTTGGCACACACTCTTTGCCTCGTTCACATTCATACATCGTCTCATACATGCTCTTCTATTATTCCGACTCTTCACATGGCCCGACTCAAGTATCTGATTCACTTGGTCGTGCCATGTCTTCCTCGGGCGTCCCCGACTTCTTCTACCATTCACATTTGCATCATATATTCTCCTTACACTCCTTTCCTCGTTCATTCGCTCTACATGCCCAAACCATCGGAGATTTATGCAATTGTAAGAAGTAATCGCTTTTTCATTACATTCGCTCCACACAGGAGACCCTGAGAAAAATAATTTTCATCACGCCCTATGTCATCTAAGGGTATGATGTGTGGAGGGTCTTATCAAGGAAGGGAAGGAAAGGAAGTTCTGGAAAGTAAAAAGGTATAATGGGTAAGTAGGAATCTGGGGGGTTAGTGTGTCCACGAGTAACAGACGTAAAAATCCATCCCTCCAACTGCGGTGCAAGGCGATGGGTCGAGAGAGCCCGGCTGGAAAGGTCAAAAGGCCTCCCTCAACCAGTCTCTCTCGATCCGGCCCGCCAGGCAGCAGGTGGACTCATGCATCCACCACCAAGACCTGGACAAACCTCACCCCATGAACCCGGGAACCTCTGCAAAGTCACCAAACGTAGCGAAGTCCAGTAAGTGGTTCCCGGGGCGGCGGTACCCATACCCGCCTCCCAAATTGATTGATCGCTACTTGAAAGAATATTAGGTCTCAAAGAACGCGTATTGCATAATCACAAATCGTATAATGTGTACAAACAAAAACCATTTTACTAAATTTAAAAAAGATACCTTCAAAACTTTCCTATAAAGAAAAAAAGATGGGGGTCGGTTAAACCCTAAAATCCCATTTCAAAATACAAAAATGGCTACCACCGATGCTAGGAATTACATAGATCCAAATAAAAAAATAAAATAATGCGCAGAGCCAGTTATACAATGAAGTAGAGAACGAAAACCGTCATTTTTTGTATACTATAGATAACGAGAAAAAATCATTAAATCTCACCATATTTTTAATGATCCGCATGATCTGAAAAGGTTAATTATTGTAGGTATTTTTCAATTTAAAATAAGCTGAAAAATCATTTCGTCCTCAAACGCTAAAGAATCGAGTGGTTATTTCAGTAATAGTAGTTTTGGAAATACCATAAAAAAATTTGCTTTATTTTTATAAAATGTAAATTTCTGGAAAAGAAAAGTTGATAGTACTATGGAAATCTTAACCCAACTCTCTCTTTTAGTCCCGAGGGCTTGTAGTAATGATTGGATCTGATATAACCTTATTTCACGGGTCAGCCGGGTACCTATACGACCGGACCCACACGAATGACGTTGAAGAGGGAATGTTTGTATAAAATTATTATTTCGTCAAAATAAAAGTTGTATTTTGATGTGGGAGCCGACAGCTGACCCCGTTTTGAACTCTACCATCCAAACCTTTCACTTACCCGTAAGAGAATTACGATTTTTTTTATACGAGACGAACATGCGTCCTGAAGGGATTGAAATGAAAATCTAGTCTCCTTTAACGGAAGCAATCTTCCGAACAGGCCCTCCATTGATATGCTTGGTGTAACTCTAAGTGATCAGCTCAGGTATGGGGGCTCCATCGAAGCTAGAGTTAAGTTAGCCTCTCAAAAACTGGACGTACTGTGCCAGGGCTCGTAGATACTTTAATAGTTCTAACCCTGTACAAATCACAAGTGCGCCCCACGGTTGAATTTGGCAGCCAGCTCTGCTCTGAATCTTTAAATACCAAAAACAAACCTCGACTGTATGCAGAAACGGGCGGTCCATTTAATAAATTCTCCTAGCTTAACAAACGGATTGCAATCTTTAGATCACATGCATTGGATGGGAATGATATCCTTGATTTACCGGTATTTCAATGGAAGATGCTTTGAAATACGTCATTGATCCCTTCGGCACCGGTGCATAGTCGGGAAACACACCAAACGCATGCTCAACATATATACATGGTTGCGATTTGTCTCGGCTGTGGAACGATTTGCCGGCCTTTGTGTTTCCTCTTTCCTACAACATGGGTTTCTTCAAGACCAATGTTCATTCCTTCCTCTCTCCAAAAAGACCCTCCATACAGCATCTTAGATGACATAGGCCCTAAAGAAAAATATTTTCCTCAGTGTCTCCTGTATGGAATTAATGTAAAATATTTAAAAAATTATACATTGTGGGCTACATTGAGCGCTTACCCGTTCTGATAACTATTTTAGAAAGGGTGAATCGGTTTGTTTTAATCTTTTTTTGCTCATAGATAATTAAACTAGAGAGATAACCATATTGCAAGGTACGTTGAAGATACGATACAGAGGCGAACGTTTTTAAAATTGATTTTTTCAGATTTAGTTAATTTTTTTTTTAACCTTTAACTGCTGACGTGGTGGGCCTCTCCGTCCTAGCAACAATATCAAAATACTCCCCTCCCCCGCGCGAGACGCATACATCGCTTCCAATAGCTTCGAATTTAGTGACGCTAAAGCCGTAAGTTTGAAATTTAAAAATTTTAAAGTAGAATTTCTGTAAGTAAATTCATTTTATTGTTTTTGCGGGCCTCTCGGACCCATCGTCAGTACCTCGTTACTTTTTTAAAGTTGATTTTTACTATACAAAAATAAACATAAACAACTTTACTAAAGTGATGACTGATTTCTCATCTCAAGTGATTTTGGCCAAAAATTATCACATTATATCAAAATTGTCAAAAATATAAGTTAATAATTTTTTTTTATTTTTTTTTAATATATTTATATTGTTCAATAAATTATAATTTGGGCCCCAACATTTTGTTGGAAGTTAGAGTTCAAAAAATTATTATAATATAAATGTTCTTTTTAAGAGGCTGTTTCTTCCTAATGAAGTAAAAGTTTAAATATTCCTCTTTTTTAAATTCAAATTTACCCCCTTTTATATAATAAATACCAATAATACTTTAAAAGTATAAAAGTAGAATAATACAGACGAGATGAAATCTCGGTCTGAGAGACCGTGCGTGAGTATACGTGTTATGCTGTTGGGCGCGAGTATACGAAGGAATAAAAATATTGCGTACCTAAATATAATATAACAACTTTACAAATTAAATTTTAACTTTTCGATTTCAAATGAGTCTTCATGTTATTTGGTTTTATTTCTGTAAAATGTTGCAAGAAAGTTTTTCTCTGAAAATATAGGTGAAATATACAAATGCCGATTTGATGGAAGACATTTTTTATCATATAAAAAAAGTTTTTTAAAAGAAAATAATTTATTTTGTAACCCAATGTCGATGTAGCGCATATCATTTTCGGTTTTATACAAAACTCGATGCCAGGATAACAAGGGAATGGGGAGGTATAGACTGATCGAGCCGGGTGCGAGTTGCGACTGGGGGTGAACTCACTGTAATAATGTATTCATAGGATAAGTTGACAACGGAAAAACCTCTTCTGAATTTCTGTTGCCCTATGACACGGGAGACGTACGATGTCATTTGAAAGAGGCCCTTGTTATCCGGGGCTGTTTGCCTATCAGCTCGTCCCATCCGCAATTTACACTTCTTTTTCATCGTCTCACTCGCTTTATTAAATATTTTGTGTGTGTATCATTACCGATCTTTTTCACAAAGGTAAAGTTTTTAAATTCTGACGTGTTACGTTTTCAAATGATGTTACCTTTTTTTCAATCCATTACGGTGCCTAAAACGTCGGATCGTTGCTATGTTGATAAGTATTGAAAGCTTGTTTCGTAAAAACTCATTTGAAAATATAAAAGATGTTTGCTTTCGATATTAGGAACACTTATATTTTTTTTCATTAACTCGTGTTAACAAGCCTTAAAACAATACTTTGAACTTTCAAAGCGTTTAACGTAATAAAGAAATATGCTATATTTGTTAATAATCAAACGCAGGAAAGCTTTTTAACACTCTTTTTTCGTTTTCGACAACCTCATTTCTTATCATTGTGATATCCTCACGCAATATATGAACCCGTGTTTCATATAAAAAATAAATTTTGTTCTTTAGTAGAAGAGTTTTCTGTTTTATTATTTGCCTGGGCTGTATGAGAAATCTTCTAATTTTACTTAAGCTCCACACAGGAGGCTTTGAAGAAAAAAAATGGCTTCTCGCTTCTGTCAGTTTGGGGGATGCTGTATAGAAGGTCTTTATAGAGAGAGACGGGATGTTCTGGAAAGGAAAATGGTATAAGAGATGGATAGTGAACAAGAGGTCAAAAAGTCTCTCTCATTCAGTTTGTCCCGATCCGGCTCGCCACGCAGTAGGTGTGTAGAAGCATCCGCCGCCAATACCAGACAAACCTCGCCCCATGAATCCATGCACCCCTGCTAAGTCACAAAACGTAGCGAATCACTTTGGGTGACCTATAGCAGGGATTTTTATTATCCAATAGATAAAAGTTGGTTATTCAATGGATAACTATAACGTTTCTAAAATAAATGACTTTCACATGGAAAGGGTATTAAAAAAGATTGTTCTTTTATTTTATTAATTGATGATGTTATTGTGCAGGTCTCCGTGAAGTTTAAACGAAATTTTGTTCATTTGTTTAATCTTGAGAAATGAAAACGGCACGCACAAAACTAAACGTAATTAAATAAATATGTAGATTGAAGGTATTCTTTAAATCATAGTCACTTTAAAATGTGGAAATTAATCAAGTTAACGAGAAACAATTACGATAACAGTTCAGCATTAATTCGTACGCAATTTAGGAAAGCCGTATAAAATCGTGATGGAAACTAATTAAAAAGAAAACTTAAACTTTCTTCAGAACAGACAATACATTTACATTCCACCGAAAAAAATCAGTTGGGATTTCAGAATTCAACAAATTCTTCCTTCGTTCTTTCTTTCTACGCGTATTTTTTTTTTTTAATTTGGAGACCAGGTTGACGGTTGCAAATTGGACAAGTTATACCGTCGTTCTTTTCTTACTATAAAAGTCACTGAGACTAATGGTGGGTCTACAATAATTTGTGAAATAGGGAAAACAAACAACCAACTGTTCCGAGGTGTGTACAAACTGTGATTATGTTTGTTTATTTCACGTGGCCCTATCTTGAAATGGTGTTTGGGAAATGTAGTTAGAACCTTATGCAATAAAATATTATGCCCTGACCGGTTGCATATTATTATGGGTCTCTCTGCACGTTTAGGAGTATTCTAAAATGTTAAATACACGTCCTTTTTAAATGTTTTCTTTTAAAACATATAAAACTAGAATAGTTTATACATTATTCAAAACTGGATAAAATTAAAATCCACACCGCCCGCCACATACACTCTTGTTTTTATATTAATAGATCAGGATATTAACAGTACTAAGTGTTCATAGATATTATTAATAGTACTAGGTGGTAAAACCATCTACGATCGTGTGAGAAACGTGGAGATCCGCAAAGAATGCAAGGCTAATGTAAGCGTAATGAGTAAGATTCAGATAGGGATGCTCAGATGGTTTAGGCATGTAGAGCGAATGAACGAAGAAAGGAGTGTAAGGAGAATATATGAAGCAAATGTGAATGGCAGAAGAAGTCATGGCATGGCCAAGTGAATAAGATACTCGAATCGGACCATGAGGTCTTGAGTCAGAATAATAGAAGAGCATGTATAAGACGATTTATGAATGTGAACGAGGCATGGAGTGTGTGCCAAGATCGAGTTGTTTGGTGGTCCGTCCTCTCTGCCTACCCCTGCGAGGAAATGGCGTGATGGTTAGTTAGTTAGTTAGGTGTTCATTCTTTTGTTCTTCTCAAAGATAAATATTCATGAGTTAATAATAACTTGAATATAATTTTTAAATCTACTGCTACCACCATAGTAAGCAAGTGTAATAGGAAAGTGTTATTTGTGTCATAATAGAGGACTAAACCAACTGAGGAATTGTACTCCCGATGTTTGGGCGGGACCCAGACGGGATGCCAACTAAACCACTAATCAGTACTGTTTCTAAGAATTGCACTTCAGTACTAATTGAAAAAAGGTAATATTTATAATTATTATTAAATCATCATCTGCCAGGTATGTATTTTATAATACATTAGTTCATTATGTTTGGGGTTAAAACTATAATCACATATATAGGATTCAGGTATGTGCAACTTTCATGGAAATCTTTATTTCTAAATCAAATCAAATTGCTTTCAATTCCCATTACGTCAGCACTCATTGAATCTTGCATAATTCTTACGTCTGTAAAATCTGTAGCTTACATAGGTAATTATCCTCAATTTCGTAGCCTTTTATGAAGGCACATAACATATTTGTATGGATTAATATTGTCAGTTATGATTAAGCAGGTAGTAAGTTAGTTATAGCCGATCGATTACTTGCCTTGGATTTTATTTATTTGGATATGAAGACCACGTCTATTTTTACTTTCAATGCTAATAATGCCACGGTTACGATCAGATCAATAACTGAATGAGGCAATAGAAGAATTATTAATTAATCGCTGGGGGAATACCACAAGGAATAACTTTCATTCCTAGTAACCTCTTTTCATTACTTAACATAACTCAAATATACTTACGTTACAAAAGAAAATAAAAGGAATAAAAAACATGGCATCTTCGTTAAATTGCTTAAAGTTATAAGGGAATTTTAAAACTCCGAAGCTCATAATCGAAATTAAAACTCTAGAGCGAAAGTTGTTGGTCCTAGATATTTAATACAGAAAAATCTGCATGTAATTATTTATAGCCAATGATACCTGTGATGTTTTTTCAAATGATTTGAGTCAGTCGTTGAGTGAGCATCGTGTTTGGTTCCCACCTAGGCGTTCCGTGTTCGATTCCTCCATCACGACTCAAGCAACATTTTCGACTTACTGCGATGGTAGTATGAGATTTTCAAATATTGTCGGGTTATTCGTAACCCGGGCTTTGTCTTTATTTTTAAGAGAAAAAAAAAATTATAATGTTTTAATAATAATAATACTTGGCTTGTTTATATAGCACCAAGGGCGCTGCACAAATAAATATATAATAAATTTAGTATAACTTAGATTTGTTTATTAGGACATGAATATTCAATACTTTGTTTTCAAAACGTTGATATTATTTAAAAAAATAAAACAGCAATAAAGATCAATTTAAATTTAATTATCGCATCAGTTTCGCTTTTCTTTGCAATTGAATTGTTGGACAATTTTTGTGAAAAAATTCCAAAAAAAATTCATTCAAAAAGGAAGCCTCTATTCTGCTTTAGTAATATGTTTTTTCATTGAATTTCTTGGAACTGAATCAAACTTGCCATCACGCTATTACCCAGAAACCGGTAAATTTACTATGAATTAAATTTAACAAGGTCTCTGGTAGGTACTTGAGGATAAATATTGAATAGTTACTTAATATTTAAAGGCATACTGTATTGAGAAGTCATAAAAACCTTATGGTTTTTGTTATCCTTTTTTTAGATTCTAACAATCATGTTATTTTAAAGACAGAATAATTTTAAACATGCGGAACTCTGAAGTGATATAAGATTACAATATACTCCGTAGTTATTCAAAGCTGTGTACTCAATCATCAGCAAAATGCATGCGCTGTGTCCTATATTGACTGTGGACTGTTGCTACTATTTATTCATAAGCAGCGGTTCTGCGGATTATATCTGCCGTTATCTAATCGATTTCGTAAGAAACATTAAATATCTCCGATATCAATAAGAATATCACCAAATTCAAAATATTATTTTTGTTTGAAGGGTATTTTTTTAAATATTTTGCTTCAGGAATCGGTCGCTCTATATTCAATCACTAAGCCACACAAATTTCTAACGTACATAGCTTTCTACTTGAAATACATCTTCAAAATAAGATAACTAGTTGAAAATGTTCTGTACTAAGAATGTAATTAAATAAACCAGATAATACGAAACCTATCACCCTTGGAATTCCATTCAATGTTCAGTAGGTAATTCTCAAACCATTGGTACAAAAAGTAAACCCATACACCTTATCTCCACGACAGCAATAAATAGAGCAAATTACAATGGTCTTAATTATGTAATTAACCTTCGGAAAGCGTTACCCGGATAAGGGCACCTTTCCTACCCAACGGTGCCTCAATTTGTCGCTAGGTTAGGCCGCAACACAGCATTTTCAATCCTTATGTAGTAGGAAAGGAGTATACCCTTAGAACCTCTTTAATTCGCCTAAAATATTACAACATATTTACAGTGTCTTTCTTTCCATCTCATTTCCTAAGGGGACAAAATTTTGTTGATCAATCTAAAATTATCAGGTCTTTCCATATTTCCGCGCCTTTGTCCAATGAGTAACATGATTTACCGATCATAAGTTGAGAGTATCAGAATTTTGTTCACAATGCTTGATTTTATGTATTGGCAATTTGTCAAGCAAATAAGTCTTCAGTAGGAGATTCTCTGATCGGAATTTTTTATTATTATTTTTTATATACATATATCATGTTAAAAATCGTAATAAACGTAAAGTAGAAAGTCGTTTTGATGTTGGTTGGTCGCAATTTCAAAAGCACCTTCACGAAAGTCGAAATACCGAAAACCGCACAAATAATATCAAAAAAATCTATAATACAGTGATTTAAATAATAACAGTTGAAAAGCTAATTAGGAATTATAACTCACCACATTGCAACTGTTTTAACTCATATAGCCGTACTGTACTCAATTTGGAATTCGCCATTAAATCCGTTTAACTTCACAAGCAAAATGTATTTCTTTCGTATTATTGATTATTCGCTCAAATTGTTTTAGGGAAACACCTAGTAAGGGATAATGTCCTAAATTTTTTAATCTATATGAAATGTATATTCTACCATGAAGATATAGTGAAAATTTCGTTAAATGATAAAAATTTGAGCATGCACCTGCCACGGTTACATTGTGAATATTTGGGTGTTGATGTATCAGAAATGATTTCTTTACTAACATTTATCTTCATATCATTATCTTGTAATTACCTCCTTATAACAATGTTTTCTATATCCATGTGTGACTTTTGACTTGTATCAGTGAAAACATACATATTTGGAAAACTTGTTTTACAAAAAGACATCCAAAAAAGGTGTATAAAAATTCGTTATTATTTAGCATTGGGATTGAGTGCCTACATATACATCTAAATTCTTATAGAAAGGAAACTAGATGTTTGTACAGTTGAATAGTGGGAATATTCAAATTTTATTGAACAACGTTTTGTGATTTATTGTTGACTATTGACAGAGAATGATTTGCCAAAGATGACTAACGTTTCCGTCGTAGGATATATTCTTGATATCAAAACTCAGAATGGGGTTCAATCTCTGAAGAGATGTAACATAGAGTACAGTGCAAGATGGCTGAGTCATGCTTTATATTATATTATGGCAATCTTATTTACCACTCTAGAAAATATGAATGCGCCTTTTCCGTAATGTATATAATAAAATACGCAATGGCATCGAGACGATACACCAGATTTCTTTGCTGCCTTTTCTTTGCACGTTTGTTGGCAATTGTTTGTATCTTGAACTTGAACTTGACTATTTGTTTATAATTATATGATATTGGCTATTTATTTATTCAAATAACCTACTAATGTATCCTTAATATCAATCACACACTTGCCTTTCATCAAACCTGGAATAAAAAACCATCCCGCTCCTTTAATTCGACGCTCCTAAAATTTACAATACGTTTATTTATTAAGCATCGATTTCAAGTACAAACGTTTTTTTTTAAATTTCAATGTTCAAAATTGGAAATTTGAAAACACACGAGCATTTTTTTAAAGATTATCCACATTTTCTTGACACTGTTTGATATATTTTTAAAATTATTTTCAATTTTTTTACCATTTTTTTATTGTGAACAACTGTTGATATATTGATTTATTTATTTATTCACGCCTTAAAGGCTTTTACAAAATCACGTTATTATAGATACATAAGTTATTCAGGAGTATAATTATAGTAATATATAAAAGAGTATTATATAACATAATAAACTGAATAATAAGGATATAAGCAGAATTAAAAAGATATATCAACAAAAACCATATTAGAAGAATAATAATAAAAATACATAAGAATTTTAGAAATTTCTGTTATAAATTTAGGTAAAGAATAAATGAAAATATCAACCGAACTGAATTTATTTCCAAGCCTATGAAGTCTTTGGATTGGGAAATTAATGAAATAATTTGTTTTAGACGGATAAACAAAGAACAGCTCAGGAAGTCTCATGTCACGATTAGGTACTCGGAATGTTATTAGTTTTGTTAAGTCAGGTGCGTCTAGTGATCCATTAACTAATTTGAATAATAGAACCAAATCGCTCTTGGATCTTCTACACAATAGGTCAGTTAAATTAAGCATTTTTATCAAATTAACATAATTAACTTGTTCAATAGGTATGGAGAGTTTGAAATTAATGAACCTTAAAAATTTATGCTGAACTTCCTCAATTTTTATTTTGCGTGCTTTATAGTATGGAGGATATATATATTATTTAAATTTATATATTTATTGGAACTACAATTTTTAAAGCTTGCAATATTTGAGGAACGGAAATACGTGCGCAAGTTAGGTTGCGCACGGAATCGCAGACTTCAGCGCATTTCTTCAATTAGGTACAAGATCATTCCTTTTTGATCGTCGCCTACGATATAGTTCGTTGTTCATAGATCCCATACCAAACGTTGTGATTAAAATTAATGATTTTACAATTTGTAGTGTTTTCTATATACTTAAGTTATTTATATTTTTTGATTAACATAAATACCAGTACTTAATATGCATTTATTTTCATTTTTATATTTCACTACTGCATATGAATTATGGATTTTATTAAGATTTGTACGTAAAATTTAAGTAAGCATTGCATTGTTCAACTTATTTTCAACTCTCGTGATATGGGCATGAGACTAGTACGGTGATTGAAAGAGCTAAAATTAATAATAACGTAAAATTTGCAAGGGTCCAATAATTTATATTGAAAGAAAGAACAAAGCAAAAGAACGCAATGAAATATTACTCAGACATACCTACATAGCTCAAATATAAAATAAATTTGAGATAAACCAACCGTTTTTGAAATGAAAATAAAAATTCATTATTATTTCATTAAAATACAAATCATTCCTTACCACGCTAAGATAAACATTACAATTTTTCAGTAATCTAAAAACGTTGTTTTTTCAACCTCTGTTACTTTCCTACTTCCCACCCTACCCATGTTAGGTCTTCTGTGATTTCCTTCCCCTATCGCTTCATTCTACTTCTGCGGTTCCCGATAAATATTCCTTTGTGTCTTCCCCATTTTATGCTCAGCTTAACACTTTGTGCGAACAGCGCGATAACAGAAGAAAAGTAAAATAATCATTCACGCGGGATTTTAGAAAATGGGTCTTGGCGCCATCTGCTTATTGCGAAAGGTTAGGTTTTGTTAGAAATAACATTGTTTAAGTTTAGTTGCTAGCAGTAAAAAATATTCAAAAACGCACAAAATAATGTCCTTTTTAATTGCACACACTACGTGATACATATCTACGGACATACATTTAAAAGGAAATGGCACCGTTTTATTGTGAAATATCTTTAACAAAAAAATATTACTAACCCATAATTTTTACACCAAATAGTGCCTCTCCAGAAACAAGATTTAATCTGCCATTTGTATGAAAATTTATGGAAAAGGGATTTTTTTTTATGTTTATGATTATTCTATGAAAAAAAAACTTGTAGATAACTAAACCCAAAAAACGTACAGACCTAATTTCTCTGAGAATCAGGTAAATTCACAACTGAAAGACCTATCTGATTTTTTTTTTGATTCTTAAATGCCATATTTTTGGGTGCAGAATGTTTTTAAACTTAAAGATAATTTAATTTAATCTTTTAAGATTTAATCTGCCATTTGCATGTGTGGCTACCAGAACGGTCGCCCCCTTTTGCCACAATCCTTGCGCCGCCACTGATACAGCCAGCGTATTCTCGAAAGTGTACAATCTACCTACAGTTGTAGTGTTTCCATGCCGCACACGGCTACACTTTCGGGAAGCGCATCGAAAGGCCTCGACTTAACAGCCGTCACATTCTTACGGCCGCGGAATGTTCCAGAGGCTTCTCCGCTTTGCGCGGTGGCTCAACATTACTTGACTTTCCGGATACTCACACGGTCGGCTATATAAAGCGCAGCGACACCGCGCTAGTCAGTCAGTCAGTTCCAGTCGCTAGTATCAGTAACATCACCAATACATAGACAGTGCATCGAGTGATAACATCCAGTGCGGTAACCGCCAGGTCCACGGCGACGTGCCGGACCTGTGGCGGTGCATCATCATATCATCAACCTTCGAGAACGCAACAAGCGACACAATTGCCCACGACAAGTCCCACGGCGGGCCTTCCTGTCACGTGAGCGGCAACTCCTCAGGTTCACCGCAGCCATCTCTGCGACACCGCGTCGAGCATCCATCCTGGACGTCAAGGTCTTCTCCACCACCACGGTGCGGAACAACATGCTGGCGACATGCAGACACGAGTTCTGCTACACCACTGCATCACCGACCTTTCATCACTTCAACACCTACGAGCCTCATAATCATCATCGCTCCTGTCTACACTGTTACTCCATACCAATATACCATCGCTACGTAGCCCAGCAATAAAGACTGACTCATACATGGACTGACGTCTTTTCATTACAATCGTCCCCGTCTCTGCCGATCGCTGCCCGCTCCCTCACATGAAAATTTATGGAAAAAGGATTTTTTTTTTAGGTTTATGATTATTCTATGAAAAAAAAAACTTGTAGACAACTAAACCCAATAAACGCATAGACCTAATTACTCTGAGAATCAGGTAAACTCACAACTGGAAGACCTATCTGATTTTTTTTTGATTCTTAAATGCCATATTTTTGGGTGCAGAATGTTTTTAAACTTAAAGATAATTTATTCTTTTACATAGTTCTGCAAATTATTACTTTGAAAAAAAAGTAATTTTCAGTTATTTTCTCAGTTTCGTGAAATTGGCAGATGGAATGTTATTTTCCGAAGAGAATGAGCTAATAATACAACGCACATAGAACCATGTTTCTCCAAAAATAACTTATCTATGCTAGATAGAACTAATTTGCCGTTTTTTTTTAATTATAACAAAGCTACCGATTTATTCAAACTTGTTGTTCCAACAAACAAACGTATGTTTTTTTAAAGAACTATTTAGCCCAATGTTCGTGAACTTACATTTGAAGTGGATGTATTTTAGATGGGGTTAAAAGAAAAAGTTTATAAGCAACAAGTTCAAAAGAACACATTTTGGTCATAATTTCAGATAGAACTTTGTTGCACCAAGAGCAATGAAATATTAGCAGCTAAGTTGAAAATTGCCACCACGTGATTTTACATTTCAGTAAACGACCACAGAAAGGTTTTATCTGTTTCTATAAGTCAACAAATCACTAAATCATTAGGCTGAAAAATAAATCTCTAATGTCATTGGAAAACTTCGATAAGAATTCACACCATATAATTTATAAAACCAACATATTTTTATCATCCAGGACAGTTTAATGCGATTTTTATTATTAATATTTTAATTATGTAGATTTATTTCCATGAAGCCATTGTTAACCAATGATTTATTCTCATTTTTGTATCTAAAATGATTCAATTGACTCCGTTTATTTGCCAAATTGACCGCTCCAAATAAGCTTAAAGAATAGCATTAAATACCAGCGAATTTTTCAATTAATAAAACAAATTATCTATTTCCCAAGCATAATGGTGCGGAACTGGAAGAAAAGGCAATTTTAAAAGTGCAAATTTGCTAACAAGCTCTTTTGAGAAGAAATAAATCAACGCTCCTCTACATAATGAAGTTAGTAAATTTCGTAAGTCATACAAAAACGTTTTCTGCATTTTCAAAATAATAATGAAATTGCCTACAATATGTTCATCAGCTAACAAGGGTTAACAGACTATTTGCCAAAATATATTTGTTTTTCTAATTAATGTTAATAAATGCGTTTATTTAATTTTAAAAAAACATCTCATAATGTTTTTGCAATTGGGACGATGTCCGATGGTACGACAAAATATTACTGCTTTGGAAAAGTTTTTGCAAATGATGACAATGCGATATGTTTGCAGTTCGCCAATTTGACGCTTAATCTTATAAAAAAATTGTTTAATAATCGAACTTCTATTCAGTTTGGAATCATATTTGTTGCATTTTCAATAAAAACGTAGTGCAAACCTAATACATCACATTGTTTCGAATAAAGTAAGAAAAATATCTCTGACATGTAAACGGGTGAATACAATGATCTTTTTTACACGTTGTATTAATGATTCCCCGCCAACTTTCTTATACACATAAATCATAGGTGTACAACATAAAATATTACAGGAAAAGTATATCAGTACACATATTGGTTTAGATTTAGAGGGTTTAATTTTCTCCTGCCAAAAATATGCCACTTTCTAAGCCAAAAATTTAAAATAAACTTAATCACATGTATCATTTTCTAAGCTAATCTTTTCAAAATTTTTCCTACGCAATACTAATTTAATGATTCTATTCTATTTTCAGTTTTACGGGATTAAGAAAAAGACGTTAAGCATTATTTGTTAGATAAAAATAAAACAGTTTGATCGTGGCTCATGGTTGAAAAAGAAGTTATAATTTCTGAAATGTTTTTTTTATTTATTTATTAGAACATGAATTTAAAAAGGAAAAGAAAAATTGAAAAAATCGATTATGGGAGGGTTGACTAAAAAAATTTGATAGATTCATCAAATATTTTAAGTTAATTTTCACGTTCTGTGTAAGTTCTATTCAAGTTCTGTGATTATTTAAGTTTTATGAAGCAACTGGCATATAATGATATAATAATAGAACTTGAATAGAACCTACACAGAACGTTAAAATTAACTTCAAATATTTGATGAATCCGTAAAATTATTTGAAACAACCCATCCTAAGTATCGCCGGGTCCCGCAGATCCTACCAGGTATACACTCGTATAGTGATAGGGTTTTAAACTCACCAAAATTATGATCAGTTGTGTGTGTGTGTCAATATAACTTCCTCAAATGAGATTCTTGTCTAGTATAGTATTATAAAACTAACCACATAAAACCCACTGCGACCGGAGAAAGCAGTTAACATTTCTGTTTTGCTATGATAATAATATAATACCAATTTGTGATAAAGCTTATGGACAAAACTGAACAATGCAATTTCACCAATAGTTTGCAGTACAAAATTCCATCGCCATGCAAATATTCCAAATATCGCAATCTCGTTATATTGCTTACAGCGGCGGTCGCAAGAATATTACAACCTGTTCAAATATTTACATATTTGCTTATAGATGTGATAATATCTTTTTACTTGAAAACAATATGTTGTGAGCGCATTCAAATTGTTTGCACACTCTCTTAGATACTTGTATTTTGAGGAGTGACTAGTCAGCGGTAACTAACTAACTAAGTAACCATCACGTCGTTTCCCCGCAGGGGTAGGCAGAGAGGACGGACCGCCAAACAACTCGGTCTTGGCACACACTCCTTGCCTCGTTCACATTCATACATCGTCTCATACATGCTCTTCTATTATTCTGACTCTTGACATGGCCCGACTCAAGTATCTGATTCACTTGGTCGTGCAATGTCTTTCTCGGGCGTCCCCGACTTCTTCTACCATTCACATTTGCGTCATATATTCTCCTTACACTCCTTTCCTCGTTCATTATATTTACATGCCCGAACCATCGGAGCGTTCCTTTCTTGATCTTACTCATTACGCTTACATCAGCCTTGCATTCTTTGCGGATCTCCGCGTTTCTCACACGATTATACATGGTTTTATCTCACATACGCCTCAGGGATCTCATTTCTACAGCATTCAGTCTACTTTCATCCTTTCTCTGCCAGTTCCATGCCTCACTGCCATACATCAGGGTAGGTACCAGTACTCCATTACGGACGGCTAGTTTCGCGTTTTTAGACAGTTTTTTGTTGGTGCCAACGGCGTACAGTCCTCCATTAATAGAGTTACCTGCATTCACCCTTCTTTCAATATCTCTTTCAGCCTTCCCATCTCTCGTAAACATACTTCCCAAATAAACAAACTCATCCATCTGCTCCAAGTATTCATCGTTCACAACTATATTGCATATTGTTTTCGAACTCTCTCTTTCAAACACCATGACTTTATACTTAAAGGTTCTCAATTCTGTAAAAATGACGTCTGAGGTCAGAAGGGCGTAATAGTGCTTAGTTCTTGTTTAGTTACATTGTCAATAATATAAGGAAAGGGGACAATATATCTCAAAAGTTGGTCTACATATAGTTATTACGATCTGTACCAGCGACACTCCACTCAATTTCTATTATTTACTCGTAATATGTTTTTCTAACTGTACCGGAAATTTGGAATGCAACACGTCATCACAACGTTTAGTAGCAGTTTTCTTAATACTAATCTATACACTGAAATTTACTTTAACATTGGTATGTGAAAGGAAGAAACGATGAGCTTTTATCGTTATTCATTGGTCAACAGTATTTTCCTCTTGTTAAGGAAAATCTCTAATGCTGTTGACTGTTGATTTTTATAGCTGACTGGCATTGAGACCAACGGGAGAGCTTGCTCATTAGGCCCTCCGCCAACAAGGGAGAAATTCATATTGACGTTCTTACTCAGCCAGAATTCATAATATTATATACCCAGTAGGTACCTACTTTTCCCAGATTTATTATTTACCCCGAGTGTTATAGATGGATGGAAGCATAGAATAAAGAATGATATAAGAAGTGTTATTATTAGTGTCTTGAGAGCGCGTGTTGTAATCAAAATAAAGGCCATTTTGATTTTGAAAAATCATAAATTCCACACAAAACTGGGTTTTCGAAATTTCAAATTTGATCTTTATTTCCATACAAAACTGTGTTTTCTAAATTCAAATGCGATGGATATCTACGATTTCAAACGAGTGTAAGTGAGACAGAACGCTGGGCGATTTGGCTAAATGGAACATTTGTTTCCATTCAAATTTGTATAGAAGAATCTTGTAGTGCCTTGTATGCGTGTTTCGTGATTGTTTCCATACAAAACTATTTTCGAATTCAAACGGTATGGAGATTTACGATTTCAGCCAAGAGTAAGAACGGGTTCTATTGAAGTTCTGTGATTATTTCATAATAGAACCTTCACAGAATGTGAAAATTTACCTAAAAAAATTGACGAATTGTCCAACTTTATAAGGATTTAATTTAGTATTTTATCATTAAACAAATTTTATTGTCTTTCAAATTTGAATTGAAGGCACTTCTAGTTTTATATTCTTATATCTATGGATGGAAGGATGAAAAAGGGAAAAATTATATACGTTTTATACGACTTGCTTGGTTTTGGGTTTATGGCATCTAGATTGCCGTTTCTGTTTATTTACTTAGTTATTTATTTTCGTACTTACATTTTTAGAAGAAAAGTTTCCGGGGGGGCGATGTGAAGTGTTTTTCATAAGATTGCTTGTGTTGCGTGAGGAAGTTAGGTCAACAAAACTTCAATATTGTTACATCAAAAAGGTTTTAGGGCCGTGCGAGGATGGAACTTTGTTAAAGTTTTAATAGCCGCACTTAATTTTTTCATCATAAAACTACTACGAGTAGCTTCTTCGGGATGCGTAAGTCCACGCTATTCAACATTTCCATTAGTTTTGACGACTTTCGCTGTATTTTTTTTTATTAAATAAAACATACAACGTTGTTGCACTCCCATGAGTTATCCAAACTCATTAAGAGTGTATTACCAGAGAACACCAGAAATATGTCATTTTTAAATCAGTGTTTAGACGAATTGACTCTTTTCCACAACTAATTATAAATTGGTTTTGAAAGGTTGTTCTTTAATCTAGTAAACCTATGTTTTAAATTTTCAGAAAAAATGAAAATTTTTAGTATAATAAAGTTATACCATAAGTCGTTGGCGGATTTGTTAAATTTTCAAAAAAGTACATTTATTATACAACACCCATTTCAAATCATATAATCATGAATTAAAATATATCAATAAATTATCTGGTAAACGTATGTAACAGAATTTTAATTTTAGTTTAAATAAAATCATAAAAACATGTGTAAGTACATGTGTTTCTTGTCGAAAATTGGTCCGTTTGTGTATTTATTTGCGCACTTACAGACTAATATATTTCAATTTTTTTTACATTCTTATTTTGCTGAGTCATTTTTGAAAAATGATAAATACTTATGATCAAAAAATAATTTCAAAAAGTACATAATTTTAATAGTTTTATCAACACGCCTTTCAGCATTTTTGGATGTAGGTATAAATTAAAGCAACTTTGGAATGAAATAAAATGGACGGAGAATAATTAATCTTTCTCATTGGAAACGCCGTGTACGATCGTAAGCACATTTTTCGACAAAATGTAGATTTTCGGCCGCTGGCTGGTTATACGCTCTTAAGGGAAACTATAATTTGCTGTTTTTTTATACTTTCAACAAATTCCAATTTCCTGCAGGAATGAGCAGAAATTTTACACAAACTGACTGTTTTCAGAACTAATATGTATACATTGTATCATGCACACTATTATAATATAATACGGATATTTACTGGATTTGGTTTTTTATACTTGATTGAACTATGTATTTCTTGGGCGATTTAGATGTGGATTTAATTTCTTAGTATTTGAGTATATGCCTTAAAATTATTTTTTTGCAAGAATAAAGTAAAAGTAAATCCCAAAGAAAAAAAAAAATTTCAATAGTTATTGTAAAATCACATCAATGCGGCATTACTTTAAATAAATTTAAATATTAATAATTATCTTTGTTTAAGAGCGTATAACCAGAGAGCACCAGAAATATGTCATTGTTAAATCAGTGTTTAGAGTTTAGACGTATTGACTCTTTTCCACAAAAAAATATTTATTGGTTTCGATAGATTGTTATTTTATCTAGTAAACGCATGTTTTAAATTTTCAGAAAAAATGATAATTTTTAGTATAATAAAGTTATACCATAGGTCGTTGGCGGATTTGTTGAATTTTCAAAAAAGTACATTTATTATACTATACAACACCCATTTCAAATCAAATAATCATTCAGTGAAATAAATCAATATATTATCTGGTAAACGTGTGTAACAGAATTTTAATTTTAATTTAAATAAAATCATAAAAAAATATATAAGTACATGTGTTTCTTGACGAAAATTGGTCCGTTTGTGTATTTATTTATGCACTTACAGACTAATATATTAAAAAAAAAATACATTCTTATTTTGCTCAGACATTATTGAATACTAATGAACCAAAAATAATTACGAAAAATACATAAATTTAATAGTTTTATCAACACGCCTTTCAGCAATTTATGATGTAGGTATAAATTAAAGCAAATTTGGAATGAAATTAAATCGATATTGAGTTATAATTTTTAAAACCAGGAATGGAGAGTAATTATTTTACTCATTGGAACCGCCTTGTACGATCGTAAGAACTTCTTTCGACGAAATGTGGATTTTCGGCCGCTGGCTGGTTATACGCTCTTAATTGTACAACCATTGTTTGTGGCACAAATCGAAAAAATGTCATCCTTTATTAACTGCACGAGTATTCTAAGGGGGGGTCGGGCGCGTACCTACGTTAGTCGTTTGCGTGCTTTGCAAGCTTGCGGACGTCACACCTAGTTAGTGGGGTACGCATGCACCCCGGGATAAGGTTAACCTAAGTTTTTTTGTTTGCTTGATGGCCTCTAAACTGAATGAAAATACCATGTTTTAGTGCCAGTTTACATTTCTTATGAATTTTACTAATACTTTTTATTTGTGTTGTATAAACACGTTTTAGTGATTTTCATGAAATTAGCTAGTTTAATATTTCACAGGGTCCGCCTGTACCCCTGGATACTGTTTGTGTACTTGGGAGTGTGGGTACGGTTCTAGGGTTAATCAACTATTTCAACATAAATTATCTACATATTTCAGAATTACGACGGCCTCCATTATCGAGGGGCAAGGCTCTCAACTAGCAAATCCAGCGGGGTGGGTTCAAATTCTGGCTCATTAAATGTAGCTTATTTTTGGCATATTCTAGAGTCAAGTTACTCTCTATATCGCCCTAGTGTAAGACCAACATTCAGATTTGAAACGTTGCTTGAAATGGCTGTAGCCTTGTTTGGTGACCAGATCTAAATGGTCAGGTACTTTCCAACCTTTCTCTACTCCACCTCTTTCTCTTTTCTACCTCTTTCCCATCCCCACTACCTTCATCCCCACAACTTAGCCCAATTGGGGACGCCACAGTCTCACTGGCTTCAGACGGTTGCAGTTGGGACTATTGTGAGATATTCGCATAAAAAAGGACCAAAAGTTCCTTAGCCACAAAGTATAGTTGCGAAGTATGAAGAAATAAATATTTTCAATTACCAAAAATGAATATTCAGTTGAAATTTTTGTTAGATATACAATTCCTTGCATTGCACTTTGAACCTGGAACAATCTATTAACGTACAAGGTTAATGAACCATTTTCAGTCTCTTGGTATGAATTTGATTGAAAATTTTCAGTCAACAATCGAAATACATCTCATTAAATTCTCAGCGGATGCCGCATAGCTCAGCAAACTCTGCAAGACGTGACCCGCGATAATGAGATTTCTACTACTACGGCTATCGGAAGAAGAACAATCGGCACTTCTTGTTTCCCCGGATAAAACAGAGCTGAGGGAATTTTACAATATTACTCGAAGATAATTCCGATGTAGAACAAGACGATTTTAAATTTGTGACATTTTGTTCTTGTGTTTGAAAAGATTTTTCTGGTATTTGACCTGAATAATTTAAAAAAAGAAGCCTTCGTATGAACTAATTTTTTAAAAATACATAGGTAGATAGATATATTATCTTCGAGTGTTGTTTATAAATAAGTCGATGAAGATGATAATATCCATTTAATAATTAACTTAAATTATTATTTTTAATTGATAAACTAACGTGTTTTAAGAAAAGATTTTTATGCATATCAATAAATCATGCTATGCATAAAAATCTTCTCTAAAAAAAACGTTAGTTTATCAATTAAAAATATTAATTACTATTTGACAAGCTAAAGTATTTCACCAAAAGATGTGGACATAATTTGTCTCGACGCCATCTAGCGAGAGATTTAATACTAACAATGCCTCTCTCACAAAAATAAAGTTTATTGTTTTCAGGTGGAAAAATTTAATAAGCAGTAATTGTTGAATGAAACACAGTATATACTGAATTATTTGGCGGGTATAAGATAAGCCGACATAGCTCAGTGGTAGAGCACCTGACCGGCAATCAGAAGGACACGGGTTCAAGTCCCGTTGGCGGCATGTATCTTTTCTCGGAAGATTTTTTCAATGTAGATGAGTGTTTCAGGCTGATAATTATTGCTTATAATAATTAACTTAATGAGACACTACTTTTGCCAAATATCAACGAATAAACAAAAAGGTTTAATTTTTTTCCATTAAACCTATACAAAAACCCCTGAGGAAAATAATATAACAGTTTTTTTAAGAAAAGGAAAGATTTGGAGAGCAAAAAAATAAGAGGAGTGGGTAGGAATCTGGAGGCAGGGCGTCTAGGAGAGAGGGACGTATGAATCCAACACAGAGTGAGGGGGTCGAGAGAGTACTGCTGAATAGGGGAAAAGTTCTCCCATAACCAGTCTCTCTAATTCCATCCCTCTACACAGTAGGTGGGCAGGCGCATCCGCCGCTAAGACCTGATAATCCTCTCCTCATTAACCCAGAACCCCTGTTAAATCACTAAACGTGACCAATGACAGGGGTGTTGGTTATCCAATAAATGGATCCGGGGCGGCATTATCCACAACCGCCTCTGAAATTGAGGATTATGTACGAATTAGTTTTTCTTTCAAACAGTATGCACCAAGATTGTATCCTTGTATGATGTACCTATTGTACATGGCCAGGAAAAAATCTTGAAAGTTTATTTTCAAAACAATTCCAGATTTGGTCCAATATGTGTGTGTGTGTGGTATTTGGCTAGTTCAAACTATATCATTTTATTATTTCGAAAATAATAAATAAATATATTTATTATTTTCGTACATATTGATGTCCAGTGAATAAATTCAAGTATAGATATTGATCTTTCGAATCATATCAGATTTATAAGATTGCTGGTGCGTACAATTTACACAATTGGTCAGTGGCTAGTTTAAATTAAATAATAACAATTAAGTCTTCAAATGTGCAATGGCCCATCTCATTAACGAGATTTCTATATTATTAGAATCCATGTCTGTAACTTGATAAAATATTCATGTATGTAAGTAGGGTGTATCGTGTTCTAATTTTTTTTAATTTTTTTTTTATTGATCTGTTATATACGTGATGTTTACAATATATTATTCGATGCCTGTCTCGCTAGGGTATACCTGTGTTGAGACAGGTGTTGTTATGTGTCGCCCATAAATCGTACGAACAGACTCTACAAGCAGCGGGCAGCTGTTGTCACGTGCACAGTACATGTCCAGTCTCGCATGTTTATTGCTGTCCCTCTCAGGCTAGGAGAAGCATTACCTTATATGGTCACACAGCGCGGATTCCAGCCAATGGCAGAAGACATTACCTTATAGGGCACACGTTCGAGTCTTCCGTCTCGCTCATCACGGGCAAGCAGCTCCGGCCACCGATCGCCGAAGCAACAGACATATTTCAGACAGCAGCGCGAGTGGTCGTACGTACTACTACGTACTGTCGAGGGCAGTACGCCACACTTCGACGCGACTAATTAAGTCTTCACCTACGATCCAAGTATGGCGCTATCACCACAGCCGCCTTTATAATATAACAGCCGCCTATATAATACTACTGCCGCCTATTTAATACCATAACACTGGACGCGCCCGGCTTTTAATCCGCCTACGTGCCGACGAGCCGAGTAATTCACCACTGCCGCCTACCATGGCCGCCCTAGACGCGCCCGGCTTTTAATCCGCCTACATTGCCGATAGCCGCGTAATTCACCGTTATCGCCCACCGGTTCGGTAAGCTGACCGAATCCGCCCACCATGACGCCGAGAAGCCGCCCTCTCACCGCCGAGCCGCCAGTTCCTGCACCTGGTCTGTGAGCTTTGCTCTAGACCTCTCCACTTCGTAGGGAAGCTGCCTGCATCCGTCCGACGCCACGTGAGATTCTAAACCCTCTTATAGTCTTCCCGAGCCTAAATTCAGTAGCATTACTAGTGCCTCTCTCTCTCATATGCTAGGCCTTAAACTGCTTACCTGGTTGCCTGTACTGTTTCCCCTTGCATTATTGAATACATTTGAATTGTGACTAAACCTTGTTTCATTGGAGTCAACCATCGACAGGCTCGGAGGAGCCCTACTACCCTGAGCTGAGCCTTCCAAGCCGAGGCATATGGCCCCCGGGGGGCCTGCTTAACACTTGTCCCCCCCCGGGAGGGACATATTTCTGGAGACCAGAAGTATAACACTGGGCCCAACGTGGCTTCAGTATCACCCTGGCCCCAGGAAGTATAACACTGGCGCGCCAACTGGGTCGAAGTCTTGTCGATTGTTTTCTCCCTAGAAACATAATTATGTAATTATAGCTATAAATATTTTATATTTGTGCTCCCATCAACAACGGTAGTTCTGTGTGAATTATTCTAAACGTCGCGAGTCCGTCGGCTAGTGCTATTCGAGGTTAGGTATTTTAAACATCGCTTATTACCGTAACGTTCTCACGCAATTACGTTTCTATCGCGGCAGTCAGAGTCGTTCGTCATTCGCGCGGAATTTTTTTTAATTGAGTAATGAATCTCGTTTAATTTGAATCTCCACCTGGGTGCTGCATAAGTTGTATTATTTCTTCCTTGAAGAGCAGCGGTTGTTTCCAATAAAAAATAAATTTCTGCTGTCGAGTAGGTTTAGCCGCTCGTTCCCCTGTAATAGGAAGAAGTAATAACAGCTGCCGGCAACTACTCTCGTCCTTTTTTTTTGGTTTTGTTATTATATAAACGCAAAATCATGGAGGCCACCATACCAATAATGGATAGAATATTAAATTTCGAGAAAGCAAACGCGTCGGTAATTAAAAAAATGTTAGATAGAGGCATAGTTCCCAAAAGGGCTTTGTTGTCTTTACGGAAACAATGTGTTGAGTTTAACGAATCCCGGAAGTTGAATTATAGAATAAACGCTAAACGAAAAGTTCAATAAATAATGAGTACAAGTTATAAAGTTAATTTTATTTTCTCTCAATAGGTAGTTTTAAAACACAAAATGGAAAACAACGTTACATAATGTTATAAAAGAGAAATTTTTAAGCAACGAAATTTAAAATCCAAACAGAATAAGTTAATATGGAGAGTTTCCCTTGTAATAATAGTTAAAGCCACAATTGTTATTTTTCTTCATAGAAGTTTTGATTTATTGTTGATGCATCATAATAAATTAGAATTGTAATTTTGATTGTTGATTGTCTAGGGCAGAGTAATTAACTGCGTATTGGATTAACCCATTACCTCCATGATTTTATTTTTATTTTTATAAACTTGAATCATTATTATAACCCGATAGTATAGACTTAAAGGAGTGCCCAAAATCAGTTTTAGAATTTTCCGCCCCCCCACCCTTTCACCAGAGCTTCTAGAAAATTGATGCTCAAACGCAACGCTTGGAGGTAACCCCCCTAAGCAAAATGTACGTCAACTATGGGTAAAATGCAGTAAACTGTATGATTTATATTGATAATTTAAAATAAATAATTGCCATTGTTTATAATTCAATGAAAAAACAATTTATTTATGGAAAATACGCAAAATAACAAATAATTCAATATAAGAAAAAACATTAAAGAATGAGGAAAACTAACCAAATCTAACCAAATTATTCTCTAAGTGATACCGTTCGAAGCAGTCAAAATGAAGGGCGCGGTTGCAGGCCCGGCATCGATAGACCGTTGGATTTTTTTTACACAGAGCACAACGAATACGAGTTTCTCCACGATATGGCAAATGAAATTCTTGCATTCGAGGCACATGATTCCCATCTTCTGCGTCATGGCCTTCCTTTACACGAGATTCTCCGAATTCGGCATTGACCTGATTTGGAAAAGACAATAAAAGAGTACGGGTAACCTCCACACGGAATGCCTTCTTGGAAGGTTTTCTCTGTCGCCTAGTCATCTGGTTTCCCATAACATGCTCGTACTTCCTCAAGAAGCATTGCAACTTCCATCCATTTACAAGAGCGCTGCTGAGGCAAGATACAAATAAAGGCCAGTACCACTTCTTTGACCGAATGTTGACCCGATAATTTTGAATACCATTATCATGGAGGTCTACTCCACCCATTCCTAAATTATAATTTCGTATTGGCGCCGGGCAATCGATTTTTTTTTTGTATGCTTCCTCCAAAACTTTGCCTTTTTTGTCTTTCTTCGATTTCTGCCAACGCTGTACTTGACTTACTGGCTCCATTCGATCATAGTTCGTGGCAACTGTTACTTCACGGTTGTCCTGCCAACGGCATACGAGGATTTGGTTTTCTACGTCTACCACCGCATCAAATTCACCTGTAATTATAAAAGCGGTGAGAGGTACACTATGACTAGGTAAATGAACGCTATGCACAAGGGAAATAAATATAAAAGAAAATGTTACTTTTAGGCAATTGCTTTCCTGTCTTCAACTTTCCTGAAGCTTCAAGGTTAGGGAAGCGAACTGGTTTACATGTGCCAGTAGCGCACATTCTCTTATCCTTCAGGATACACATCAAATGGTGAGATGTGAAGAAATTGTCCATAAAAAGCTCATGGCGTGCGGGGAACTCTATATATTCCATCATAGACAGTACGACGGACGATCCCTGACCTAATTCGGGGTCGTATGTATCAGATGCTCCGGAATACGGCATTGCTTGGAACAGGTAGCCTTCGGAGGAAGCAAGACACCAAATCTTGTAGCCAAATTTGATTGGCTTATTCTGAATGTACATCTTGCAAGAATGTCGACCGAAATATGGCACCATTTGCTCGTCGATGGAAAGTTTTTGTGCAAAAACACCAAATTGAAGATATTTCACGTTCAGCATGTTGAACAAGGAAAGATGGAACGATTAACTTTAGTCGAGAATAATAAATATAAAAAACTTTATGTTATGGCTACTATACCTTAGCCATTCTGTCGGTTTTATCTAGATTGTTGTTATCGCAAAAATGTATATAGCGCTTTATAAGCTCGAAACGTGGTCGTTTGATTCCCTTTTTGATGATGCTTACACCCAAGGTCGGGTCAGACGAATAATAATCTGTGGTAGATGGCAATGTATTGTAGCCGGTCAACACAAAAAAACCAAGAAAACGCTTCAATTCGTATATATCTAACTGGAATTCGGTATTGCTTTTAAATCGAGCGTATTTGATTGTACTCTCAAGAATAAACTGAAGTACTTCGTCATCAAAGAATAATGAAAACAATTGGAAAGCATTATAAGACTTCAACTTTTCGTACATATCTTTATGCACCACATTCAGCGGTTCAGGAACGCAACAGATATGGCTGGTGTTTCTTTTCAATGCCTTAGACCACTTTTGTTTATAGTGAGACTTCTTTTTGTACTGTAGTTTTGATTTTTTGGCTAGTGGTGCATTTGAAATAGATATTCGCAAGGTGTTACGACTCGTACCAGATGATGTCGAAGGCTGATTCCAGTCAAGGTCATTAGCGAAATCATCTGGTTCATGCTCGGCATGGCATGACTCATCAATTTTCTCAATTTCGATGTTGCGCTCGATAACGAATGTGCCGGCAATATCTCGAAAGTTATCCACCTCCGCATCTTCGTTAAATGCCATCAAATCATCGTCAATATGCTCTTCGTCCGTCTGTTCATCGACGTTCTCTGGAGGAATCACAACAACAGCGCGCACATTATTGTCATCACTTTCACAATCGCTAAAAGAGCGCTCCAACTCTGCTATCATTTCATCGTGATTTAATGGTTTCGTATTATAACGACGAATAAGAGTCGAAGAAGTAGGTATTTTCGACATGTTTGATCAAAATATACGAAAACCGTAGACAAACTATTAATTTTAATAAAAATCACTCACAAAAACACTAAAAAACCGTATTGTTTGAAGTAAAGTTAACCAAAAACTTATGTAAACACTGTGACAGCTAACCTCCAAACGTTGCGCGCAGGCATCAACTGATTTCAGTGACATCTAGCGGTCATCTTATGCATAAAATACTATGTTGAAACAGTGTTGCCAACCATTTAACCTTTTGATAACAATATGTGATTCACACATGTTTTATTTCTTTCTGTTTTATTTTTTTATTTTTTATTTCAAAATGTGTCTATTTTCAGGGTTTTAGTAAAAAAATTATTAAAAATATAATAATTTATGAAATTTATTAAATGATGTTAATTATTGAAAGCTAACATACCAATCTGTAAATGCTGCATAAAAACTTGGTGGGATTTAGCTTTATTCACAGTGAAAAAAAATCATACTTTTCATCTATTTTTTTGATGCCTATAGACATCGTCATGGAGGTAATGGGTTAATGAACAGTTCAGGTCAAATGTAGATTAATAACATAAATAGTAGAAAAAAAAGGTATAAACAAAATTCAGTCAAAAGTTTTTTTAGAAACAGAAGTTTAGGTACAGATCGGTTGAAATTTATAGACGTTTATGAAAGTTAATAATTCGGTTAAAAATAGTAAAATTCTTAGAAGTTTAATGATGTTTCGGTTGAAAATCATGAGTGTCATGAACCCACGTTATAGATCGTATATCATTGAATTAATATTCCATATTACACAAATTAAAAAACACAATGTTGTTAAAGAAATAAACGTTCGGGAAAGGGAACAAACTTGTATATAAAAATGTATATAAATAAGGCAACGTGTATATCAATGTATATAATTGGCTAAGTGTTTTTTTTGTTAGTTTAAGTTTCTTAAAATCTATCTGAATTGCTTTCGTACTAAAGTGATAGATAATATTAAATAAATTAGTGAAAAACAGTAGAACATCATTAAAAGAATAAATTCCAAACTACAAGGTATACGTTACTAGATACTTGATTTTTCGAATGATTATCTAAGGAAGGTTTAATAATAAAATTTTGTATATGCTATAGGTATTTACCATAGAGACAGTATTGGAACATGTTTTGTTTTTATTCGGGACTATCCCACTCTAAATAGTAGTATGCGGATAATAAAATAGACCATCGTTGGTAAAGACACTTCAGAGGAAACAAGTGAATAGCATTATATGTTCAAATTATCGATTAAAAAAAAAATAACGAAGAATTTTTAAAGGTAAAACCTTGTCAAATTTAACAGAATAAACTCGCGAACAAAGAACATTTAAATGTTTAGCTTCAATTAAGTATTTTTTATAAGAATGTAGGAATGATTTCGGCAATAAATTTACATGAATGAATAACAGTATAATGTAATTCAGGATAGTAAAGATTAAATAAGTTTTTTTTTGGAAACATCTGTGGAAAATTATTAAAACATAGATTTAAAAAGTAAACTACGACAGTTAAATCGATATTGTCATTTAGTAACAAAAAACAAATAGTAAATAGAATCCAATTGATAATGTCTTACTTGTAATGAAGGAAAGGGTTATAAAATTATAAGAAATTGTCTTCTTCATTTTTTTTTCTTGTATTCATAATATGTCAACGTGATCGTTGTTAGGAAATTATATCATATAGATATTGAGTTAATAGACTCAAGAAATGTACTACGGATACATAGGTACCCGCGTATACAATTCTGGTTTCGAACCGTTATAGGAATGCCTTCCTCAGAATTAGGGCAAGAAGTGGTATTGTTGAGATGTGAAATCTTGAACAAACAAAAAAAAAGGAAATTGTGATATAGGAAAGAATTGGAAAAAGAGAATTAACCCCTCAAGTAAGCTCTAGGTAATTGTAAATTCTTATAGTTTTGACATAGCTATTTTAGAAAAATGTCATGGCGCCCTTAAATAGTTAAATACAATGGAATTTTTTTTTAAACAAAATAATAATAAAGTGAACAAAAGAAAAAAGTTATGTACAGAAAAGTTGAGATTAAACTGAGACGTATAGTGAAAAGTTATTAGTAAAAAAAGTTATCATTGGATAATATTGTTAAATTTAGAAGTTAATAAATAATAGACATGGAATTTTTTAAAAAAGGAATTTTCAAATAGTCAGTCAAACAAGTAAAAGTTTTAAATTTTTGGAAGATAGTAAGAAGCAACGTCGTTAGCAATTCAGTTATGATTCAATTTTTTTTATGTATATAAATTGCTAGATTATAACATGTAATGTTAAAGGTAAACACACGAATTGAATACTTAGGTATTTGAGCGACTTAGTCAATGTGTATAACGCATCGTATAACGGTGTTATAAAATCTGTGTTATTAAAATTTGGAAACGATTCCTGTTAAATAAAGAGAAACCTTTAAAGAAAAATTTTATAGAAATTGTATTAACATAAATATTAAAATAATTAATGTAGTTCTGTTTTTTTGGATATTGTGTTATTTTTATGTGTTTGAGGAAGGAAATTTCTCATTTGTGTTGGTGAACTAAGGCAAGGTTACGGTTATCTGAACGTAACGGTGTGGCCACACGGAGATAGACGTTTGCAAACGTATCTCTTGAAAACACGAGAGGATTATAGTATAGCCTTATAATTATACGACGCTATAGGAGAGATCCTTATAATATGCCAGACGCTATAGGAGGTATCCTTATAATATGACCGACGCTATAGGAGGCGTATCCTGAGAATTACACGGAGAGGAAAACAAAAAAACAGAACAGAGTAGGGAAATTAGTCCATCAGTAGGAAAAGAAATTGGTTACAAATTATAATAACACAGTAAATTTAAACAACGAGGTGCATGTATTGTATTGTCCTCTACATAAGGTTGTAAAATGCGAATATGTATCATTTTCGTTTGATTACATGACTTAGTCAGCATTATTATCCATCATTGGATGACCTTAATAAAAAAAATTGTAAATTTATTCACGAGGTACATGTATTGTATTGTCCTTTATATATAACCCAAGGACGTCATGAACCCTTGTTGTAAGTACGAGGTTATAACGCATATAACTTAACTTTTGTTATTAGAGAAGTATACAATTCCCTTCTTAATGGATCGTCATCACAAGTGTTGACAATCCGGGACGCCGGTATGTCTCCACGTGAAGACTTGTTGTTATTATTATTATTATAAAAAAAGAGGTAACTCACCTTACACTAGTGAAATTACTGATGCGATATTTAGTTCATTTATTGTAATGACTATTATTGGTAGTAATAATTTATTACTTTTCCATCCTAGTGCGTAGCCACTTAGGTTGTTTTTTTAAAAAAAATTTTTTTTTAATTTATATATGAATATGGGTACATAAGTATATAAATTCGTCTAAGAAACACGACACGATACACTGATTGAGGGCGTAGTTTAAGGAACCCTAAATTAGGCTAGGTTTTTCATTAGAAAAAACTGTGTTAGGTATTCAGTATCCTGCCCGGGACCGAAGTAGAGACCTAATTTCTATTTTCGTGGAACAATTTGCATTCTAAAAATTACTTAATTTTAGTTGCAATGGAAGAATATGCAAGCATATTCTTTTCTTTTCGTTGGCAAGAGACGGCATAAGAAAATTCTTGTACAAGTGGTAGGTATAAAGGCACCTAGTTCTCATACTGGGGTAGGTCATTGAGTAGTAAGAAAACTTAAGAACCTGATGGTTGTAAATAACCTTGTGTATATAAAATATAAGGTCATGTATAAATTGGAAATATCATTTTAATTTTAATTTTATTTTTTGTCTTTTTTTTTCGGGTTTTTCAATCTCTTTCATTGTCGAATTATTCTCACATGTAGGTTAAATCGTTATAGTATTGGACATCTCACACGTTACGATATAGGAGAAATTGGGGCGGTAAAACGTTCACAATCGGGTAGTTACCCACTCCTTAACGGGGTATGTCTCAATTCTAGCGTATGTTGGAGTGAATTCACGATGAAAAGGCAATGTAATAATTATATTACCACATTTTTGTTATCAGAATAGGCCTAATAGACAACACTATTCGCTTCACATAGGTTGTGGTGGTATCGAATTTTAACCTTCTTCCGCGATCATATAACAACGGTTAGTCGTTGTGTGGTATTATAGAGCTGTTACAAGTCCGATAGGATGGAACTTGGGTATCGACCTAACGTGTCATTCGGCTGATAGCTATAATCCAAAGCGTGATAGGATGGCTAAACTCCTTAGAATTAGAGCAGGAAGATTGTTGGAAACGCGAATTTCCGAACAATTAAAGTATATATGATTCCGGTGTTAGGAAGAAATTCCGTACTCAATTAAAAAAAAAATTTTCCTCTTCTAATAACATTGTCGGTAGTATTAAATTTTCGTATTTTTTGTGTAAAAATACGTGGCGTTGTTGTTATTTATTTTAAAAAAATTTTTTTTCTTCTCTCCTTACGTAGTCAAACCCTGAGAGTTTAAGTTGAGTTGAAACAAACTCGAATGGAAAGTTATTTAACAAAATTGTACACACACACATAGAGTTTTTGGTGGGTAAACAAATGTATATTCAAGTGTTTTAATTATGATAAATGTAATTAATTAAATTACTATATAAATATTTTGTAAACACGTAATTGATTACTTCGGTATCAATATGGTAAGCCAGCGTGTAAAGTCCTTGCCATATCAGGACGCAATTGTACGGTGTTTTGTAACTTGCATTTATCACTGTATTCAAATAAGGAGTAGTACTTCTCGTAGTAAGAAGATTTAAAAGTATGCACCCAGTTGAGTAAATTAGCTCGGTAATGTCATAAAGTTATGTCATTTGGGTCTTATTGTTCTTATTAGAGAATAATGGAATTGCACTTATGGTCATTACGGTTCGTCTGGTTATTTTGGTGGAACACCTAGAGGGTGTCCTATGTGGTTTCGTCGAACGCAAGTTCACCGTGAGGATTCCAAGGGATTTATCCGGTTGTCTATGTCGTTGCGGCAAGGGTGTATTTCTAGTACACCAAGTACAGCGCTGTACGGGTCACCGAGGGTGAGTCGAGAAAACATGAGAGGATTCATATTATGCCTGAAAATTAATATTCATGATAGGTTTTGTAGCATTACCTTACAATTATATGCGAACATGAGAGGATGGTCGTTTATGCCTGATAATTAAATGCAAACCAGACAAACCATGACAAGCTGAGAGTGCGGGTATTAACATTTGGGTTAGAATTGAATTGTGAAAATAGCATAAAGTGTATAAAAACAAAGTTGTATAATTTTAAAAATTCTATTGTAAGACGCGAATATGAGTTGATTTCGATCATTTCATGACATTGGTCAGCGTACAATATTCCATAACAGGAATAAAGTGTATAAAAACAAAGTTGTATAATTTTAAGAATTCTATTGTAAGACGCGAATATGAGTTGATTTCGATCATTTCATAACATTGGTCAGCGTACAATATTCCATAACAGGAATAAAGTGTATAAAAACAAAGTTGTATAATTTTAAGAATTCTATTGTAAGACGCGAATATGAGTTGATTTCGATCATTTCATGACATTGGTCAGCGTACAATATTCCATAACAGGAATAGTGTTGGAAATTTTGTGTCTAATTTTAAGATTTTCACATGGTAGAAATCCTTCTCGGAAGGGTCATGTTTTCTTTATTTCTTCATTCGCCTTCGTTAGCGTGTCTTGTATCGCACTAGGTACGTCATATTTTTTTAATTTCTTGAGAGAGTTGGCAACCTTTGTTCAGTTTATTGCTAGTGTTTTTAGCTTGGCTCACAGGTAGTTAAAATTTTGTTGGCTCTTAGGTAGGGAGTGTTTAAATCCTGGTGAAGAGGTAGCTCTGTACCTCACATTGTGGCAACCAACGCATCACATGCTGTATGGAAGGTCGTGGTCCCCTGCATCAGCCTCGCTGCCTTTTCCCTTCATTTTTCAGGGGGAGGAGGGTAGTGTTATGTGTCGCCCATAAATCGTACGAACAGACTCTACAAGCAGCGGGCAGCTGTTGTCACGTGCACAGTACATGTCCAGTCTCGCATGTTTATTGCTGTCCCTCTCAGGCTAGGAGAAGCATTACCTTATATGGTCACACAGCGCGGATTCCAGCCAATGGCAGAAGACATTACCTTATAGGGCACACGTTCGAGTCTTCCGTCTCGCTCATCACGGGCAAGCAGCTCCGGCCACCGATCGCCGAAGCAACAGACATATTTCAGACAGCAGCGCGAGTGGTCGTACGTACTACTACGTACTGTCGAGGGCAGTACGCCACACTTCGACGCGACTAATTAAGTCTTCACCTACGATCCAAGTATGGCGCTATCACCACAGCCGCCTTTATAATATAACAGCCACCTATATAATACTACTGCCGCCTATTTAATACCATAACACTGGACGCGCCCGGCTTTTAATCCGCCTACGTGCCGACGAGCCGAGTAATTCACCACTGCCGCCTACCATGGCCGCCCTAGACGCGCCCGGCTTTTAATCCGCCTACATTGCCGATAGCCGCGTAATTCACCGTTATCGCCCACCGGTTCGGTAAGCTGACCGAATCCGCCCACCATGACGCCGAGAAGCCGCCCTCTCACCGCCGAGCCACCAGTTCCTGCACCTGGTCTGTGAGCTTTGCTCTAGACCTCTCCACTTCGTAGGGAAGCTGCCTGCATCCGTCCGACGCCACGTGAGATTCTAAACCCTCTTATAGTCTTCACGAGCCTAAATTCAGTAGCATTAATAGTGCCTCTCTCTCTCATATGCTAGGCCTTAAACTGCTTACCTGGTTGCCTGTACTGTTTCCCCTTGCATTATTGAATACATTTGAATTGTGACTAAACCTTGTTTCATTGGAGTCAACCATCGACAGGCTCGGAGGAGCCCTACTACCCTGAGCTGAGCCTTCCAAGCCGAGGCATATGGCCCCCGGGGGGCCTGCTTAACACTTGTCCCCCCCCGGGAGGGACATATTTCTGGAGACCAGAAGTATAACACTGGGCCCAACGTGGCTTCAGTATCACCCTGGCCCCAGGAAGTATAACAGTGTGATTTAAAGTGTTGGTGTTGTGTTTCAATTACAAGGTGGATGTATTCAGTACACGGTCAATAGTTAGTCTAGACTGGATAATAATTTTTCTGTCGTCCAAACTTTGCCAGGGTCACATCTACATATTATATTACGTCCAATAATGGAAAACGGTCGTTTTTAGACTGATACATGGAATAAATTTAGAAACTAGTAATTATTTTTCGATTACTCAAAACTTTTTTATATTCTGAGTGTTTTCGGTACGATAAAAAAGAACAATTCGTTAAATTATACGAGTAAAGTAAGAAAATGACAAAAATTATAAAACACATTGTCTTCTAAGATATTTCGAGGTATTTTTTGAAGGTAGTTGTTTTATGCAAGTTTTATTTAATATTGAATTATTACCAGTAATTATTAAATAAACTATGAATGATTTTTTTTAAATAGGTATGGTGTCATATTTTGTACTACGATTAAAGTGTAGAGAGTATGTATCTAAGCCTGGTTTCCTTGAATGAATTCCGAACAATTTTCTTTGTTCACTTAAAAATCTGAATAGCTTTTGAATAATCCCGAAAATTTTCACTTACCATCCGATTAAATTAAGTATGTTTATTTCAATTTGAAGAAAACGGTATTTGTAAATTTCGGACAAATGCTTTTAATATTGATAAACCTGAAACTGTAATCTCATTGGTGTATTTTTCAAATCAATTTTGAGATGAACAAAAAATACTTTTCTCAATATTTGAAAATTTCCAAAATCATGGTTAATTTAATGACAACTAAACCAAGTTAGCTACTAGATTCACTAGATCGTTCTATATCTTTCTGGGATAAGAATTACTATATTTTCAAAGGCTGATTTCATAGTCAACAATTAATAAATTTAACGATTCTAACAATTATTATTGTTGAATTACATAGAAATACTTCGAATTCCTAAGAATTTTAATCAGATCTTAGTAACTGCTTCTCTACATCAGCGCTCAAATCGTTATACTTGAAGTTTGTTTATTTACATAAATTTTCTATGGCAGAAACTATTAAAACACTCTGTTCCCTGTCAAACAATCGCTGTTTATTCACTTTAAAACAAAGATTGCTCTGATTTCCAAGAACGATAAAACTCTAGAAATTTCTGATGTCTGAAGTTGTAGTTTTGTTGGAGTTATTTTATAAAATTTATTTTTATTCTTTGAAGATTAAATGAAAAAAATGAAAACTATGTTAATAACAGAAGAAAGTAACCAAATATGTAATACAATTATACATTTGCGCTTTACTTAGGTACAGTATTTTAATATGTTCATTAATTATAAGTACTATTTTTGATCCATGTTTCTCCACAAGTATCTTCAGAAAAAAATTCCGTTTCACCGCGGACACAGCACTCGCTCGACTGTCAAGTTGAAACCTTAAAGAGCGTATAGCGATTAAAGGACATAGACTATCGCGTTTTGAAGTGTTTGTTTACGAAAAATGCCGGTATTCCATATAAGGGACACTACTCCATATTTGGTTACTTTTCTCTATGTTTATTTATTCCGCTAACAATTTTCTAACAATGATTTCGGGTGTCATGAAATTTTGACTTTTATGGCCAGTGCATCTTTTTTTTCCGCTAGCAAACTCATTTTGACCAGTAGATCTTAAAGTTTTATACATGAATAATTGACAAACACAGAATGTGTTGCCTAAGATACGAATACATATGTATTAATCCGTATTCATACAATATTAAAGCATATAAAAATATCTTATAAATCGTCTGAAACCTCTGGTGAAAATGGGTTTATATTTGATTTTAAGACAATAAACACACGAACTACTTAGGAACCTTTCCTTCATACCAATGGTATCCAAAAATATCGTTTCGTAAATCACCGAGTTAAGCAAATATTTGATTGCTTTAGCATGAGAATGGTAGATTTTGTATTAAAATAACAAACGCAAATATTCGCGGAGAGTAAAAATACGGAGTAATTATTCCAGTCAGAAATTATTCACGTACAAGTATCCATCTATAAGCCTGCTCGAACAATGGCGAGTTGATAGATTCCCTTCCTTTGTTGGGAAATTGAAATTCCTCGGATGATTCGCATTTTTGTTTTCTTAGAACTTAGAAATTCTGAGATGGAAATATATTCAGGTTATAGCGCTTTACAAAATGTTTTCATCAATATCTTATTGAAACTTTGAAGAATGTAATTCTATAGCAGCATAGAATAAATAAGAACACAAGAAATGGTTTTATGAGCGAGTTTCGTGATCCCGAATTCTGACCATTATTTGATTAAATTTCAGATGCAAAATTGTGTTTCACCATCATAATGAAACTCAAATGGGACGGCGATGTAAGATATCATGCAGTGTGAGAGATACGCCAATATTCTATAGTTTTAGTGAGCATTTTTGTCAATGAAATGCTCTATAGTCTATATGGACGATGCTGTTTAGGAAGTCTGAAATTAAACACCGAGCACTTCTTTTATGTAGATAATTAATAAACCATGCGAGAGATGGGAAGGCTGATACAAATATTGAAAGAAGGGCGAATGCCGGTAACTCCATTAATGAAGGATTGAATGCCGTTGGCGCTAATAAAAAAACTGTCAAAAGAAGCGAAGCTAGCAGTCCACAATGGAGTCCTGGTACCTAACCTGATGTATGGCAGTGAGGCATGGAACTGGCAGAGGAAGGATGAAAGTAAACTGAAGGCTGATGAAATGAGATCCCTGAGGCGTATGTGTGGTAAAACAATGTATGATCGTGCGAGAATTGTGGATATCCGAAAAGATTGTAAGGCCGATGTAAGCACAATGAGTAAGATTAAGAAAGGTACCCTCAGATGGTATGGGCATGTAGAGCGAATGAACGAAGAAAGTAGTGTAAGAAGAATATACGACGCAAATATGAATGGTAGAAGAAGTCGGGGACGTCCAAGGAAGACATGGCACGATCAAGTGAATCAGATACTTTAGTCGGGCCACGTCAAAAGTCAGAATAATAGAAGAGAATGTATGAGACGATGTATGAATGTGAGTGAGGCAAAGAGTGTGTGGAAAGACCGAGTTGTCCGAATGGCGGTCCGTCCTCTCTGCCTACCCCTGCGGGGAAACGGCGTGATGGTTAGTTAGTAGTTAGTTAGTTAAACCATACGATTTCCCGACAGAGAGTATTGAATAATAAACATATTGGTGTCGATACACTTCTAGCTTCAAATAGATATCTGATGGTATTTCTTGGGCTTGGATTTTTGGAATATTTTAATGTTTCATCCATCAATAGATACAAGGCGATTCATTGGATCAATTCATCAATTAAATTATTTGAACCAATTTATCTGCAGTATCAACTATTTGTAAGTAATTACAAAAAAATCAACACCCTGCTTTGCTATTTCATAGAACAATATATGTGTTAGGTACCTTAGTTACATCAATAAGTTAATTTTTTTAATACCTAATCTTGCTCTTAATATTATCACATATAAAAATGAATATTTCTTTGTGCGTCCCTTATGCGATTCTTATCCGTCCTTTATACCATTCGACGAAACTTTATTTGAAGTGCGCATATCAGCGAAGGTTTCTAAATAATATAATAGTAAGTTTCTGTAATAAAATTATTTCCTATACCATTCATCCGATTGCGATGAAACTTTGATGAATTATTATGCTCACACCCGCAAATGTTTCTGTGTAAAATGTGAGCTCTGGCGTTATGAAATTCGTATAAAAAATGTAAAATAAGTGGCGCGCGAGTTAAAAAACATAAAATATTGTGTATCCGAAAAGACTTCGATAAACAAACTCTTTCTTTCACTAAAATAAAATAAATGTGTCCATAAGTACAACTTATTTCTTGCCATTTTATTAGAAAAAAGAATAGGTATTAAGAAAGCACATTGTCATGCGAACTTTATCTACTAAACTCATTGGAATAAAACATCTCATTTTCATAGAAAATCATTTAATATTAAAATATCAACATGTTAAGAATCTTCTGTTTAACAAACGAACGGTTAATATCAGTCGAGATTGTGTGATGGGAATTTAATAGGGTCGATTGGGAGACAACGCCTGGCATCCGGATTCAGCTCATTTGTGAGATGGAATAATCGCTCCAGCCTCCAGCAGAGAATAGAGAACGGGGAACACGTGACCCAGAACTCGCACAGACTATTGTGAGAGATAAAGACAATGGGTGGAGTTAAGGGATGAATTCACTTCTGGGTAGAATTCGTGTTCGACGAATCGAGAAGGTATTGTTTGCAACTAATCAACATCGTGATTAAGTTGTTAGGAAATAGTGATTATTTTTTCACATTACTCACTTTATCTCTTTACTTACCCCTAGTTCTATAAGGGTATGTGTAATTGTAATTTCCTAGATATTAGCTTAAGACGTTACCCATATATGGCACATATTTAGATGTCAATAATGTCAGATTTTTTTTATTAGGGAAACAAACAGTTAAACATATTATAAGGTAATTACATATTACATGGTTGCATTAACCAGAGAAGTTCCCGCAAAAAAAATTATAGTTCAAAAACATAGATTTAAAACATTAAAGAAAACATAAAGTGGTAGAAAATAAAGAAAAAAATATAAATACAGCAGAAATGAAAAAGCACAAATGCACGTTGGATAGAAAAGATTAAGTTAAACAGTAACTCATATATAATTAATGCATTTTCACATCATAAGATAACGTTCAAGGATGAATGATTGGCCATTTGCGAGCGCCCTTGAGGGGATTTTTCACAAAAAACGGCGCTTTATAAATCATTCAAATATTGTTATTATTATATAAAGAAGGAAAAGCAACATAATGAGACTGAAAAAATAACTTGCAGCAGGGGTGGAGGGTTCGCAATTAACAATTTGTTTTAATTTTTTCAATTATGAATTTAATAAATTGGCCTGAGGACACTGGAGGTTATCCACCGCATACCCGCCCCGGTATAAGTAACTTATGGTTACTCCTTCAGGGCTCTCACAAGGAAGCTAATTTTTTTTATTTGAACGTCTCTACATTTAATTAAACAAAACTAGACCCCCAATGTCCCCGCATACGGTGTTAACGAGCAGTATGCAAGTGCTTTATATGTACAGGTTAGTATTAAATAATTAAATAAATATATACATTACCTCTTTCTTTGGGGAAAAGCAGAGGGGAGAAATAAAATTTTCAAGTGTAGGCGGTATGCCTACCCTGCCGGTTTATTGTGCATAAAAGACATCACTCAATTTTCATGTGGTTGCTGGTAGGGAGCGAGTGTGTCACAGATACACCCGGCAGTCCTGTTGAGAGGTGCATGTTTTCAGGAAAGCCAAGCTTGAGATTGGTTTCCGCGCCCCTAAGCCGACTTCCCGGTGATGCATTGACGACACGGCTATTTGGAAGTGGGTGACAGAACGCCCAAAGACTCTAGGAAGGGCAGCGTCGGGTTATCGGAGGCAGGGCGGAGGGTCCCCTTACTCGCGCAAGACACCCTTACGACCCACACCTCTCCTCAGGGGAGGCGCGGACGATCCATGAGACAGCGCTCCGGGTCGGCTTCTCTCCAGTGTCCGCATGCAGGGACGGGGTCACAATCCACCCCAATAGTAGGGATATGGACGAGACACAAACGCTGGTTCAGCTTTCGTCTCTGAGACGTTACTATAGAATTTTTCCGCTGCAATGTTAACCGGGTACCCAATAAACAATTACAAAACCAATAAAAATCAAGTACACAAAACTAAGAAAACTAATTTAAATATAATAAAAGAAACGGTAAGAAAGGAAACCATAAGTGGCTACTGTGGGTGCTCTCAGTAAATACTATTATCAGAGAACACAAAAGAGCGAAGTAGTTAAGAATATTCCATTTTAGTGATAACTTATTTTATGGATGCATACAGTACTTGCGAGTGGTCTCTTAAAAGAAAAATAAGTAAAAATAAAAATAAATAAAAATGGAAAAGAAATTGTTCTCATACTAGCGAGTGGTTGCAGTACGAACGTGTAAGCGGTTCCTGAATACTGGCGCAATTCCTAAGCCCCAGATTAGTGTAGCAGTAAACACATTGAAGTGGTTTCACTATCACAAAATGGTAAGGTCAATCCTACAGTAAAGGAAATAAGTAAAGTATTGCATATCGCACCCGGGGCCGACCCATAAATTATCAAGAAGATAACCACTGGAATAGTGGTTACCATATGGGCAATCCGTGTGGATAGCAATAGTGACAAGGAGAAAACGAAAAAAAAGATAAAAATGAAAATAAAAGATGGGCCTCAGGTGTGGTAGCAATATGAACATCGGAGTGGTTTAGGTAAATAGAAACAAAAGTCAACAGCAGAAATAAATTAACAATTATGAGAGGCAATCATACAAGTGTTGCATTATGGACACACAAACGGCTTTCTGATTTAAGCTCAGATTTAAGTAACTGGGGCCCATGCTGCAGTGAACACACCGAGATGGTTTCCTACGCTTGGGATTTATTTGATAGCTGTCCTTGTCAGTGATGCATACTGCACATATAAGTGGTTTGTTGGAAAAGCTCAGATAAAAATTTTGAAGATTGTTCACAATCTATATTTTTGCATCATCTATATTTTTTTTTTTTGCTCTTTTCCTCCAATCATAAGCTCAATAAAGCGCTTTGTTTATGGTTAATGTTGTTTTGTCTATGGTTTTTTAACAAGTCTCTATGTGGAATATTCTAAAATGTCTTTGGTCTCTATTAACTCTGGGTGTGATTCACTCACCTCAGTGTGATCACGGCAACAAACCCCCAAACAGAGTAAAACCCGGTTTGTGTTACCATTGCAACATATTAATACCAATGTTAGAGAACAATAAAAAATGAAGAAATAAAAGAAAAATTGAGGTGCACGGAAGTTTATGAAATGATGTCTCACGAAGGCGCCAGCACAGCAAGGTTTTATTTTCTTCCTGTATGTCAAAAGGATACATAGTTGTTGTAGTGTTGCATACAACACCCGAAACCCGCTTGTGTATTATTGTAGGAGTTTAAGTGGACAACTGGTTGCGATATAGACACTCCTTGCAGAGGCAGTGTTGACAATGGAAGGGTTTCGTGTGCTGCATCAACACCACATAGCAATATTACGCAAAAATTGGTTGGATAAATTTTGGATAGGGGAAACAATAAAGTGTAATGTTGCATACCAAGCCCAAAACCGGCTTTTGGATTGTTAAGAAGGTAACAACTGGCTAGTGATTTCAAGGTGGGCATTCCTCGCGGAAGGCAATAGTGACATGAAATTGGCTTCAGGTGTGGCAGCAATAAGTACATAAGAATGGTTAGGAGAGGAAAACATGAAATAATAGAAGGAAAGAAAGCATAAACAATAATAAAATAAGTTCAAATCGTAGTCAGTTGGTCCAGGAGCTAGTACACCTGGTGTCTATTGATTTTACACTAATCTTCGACTCTAAGAGCAGACCATCTTTCAACCCATCTCCTTGTGAACTTCTTCAGACACTCAATATTAACCTTGTTCGATACGAGATCGTAGTTCCAAACCGGTCTCGTAACTACTTGCAAACCATCCAGTAATTCGTCTCTAGCATCCGTCATGATCTCGCAGTGCCACAGAATGTGCTCGGCAGTCTGATCTGTGCTGCCACAGGTGCAATTTGGATGGGGAGATAGGGAGAGTCTATGCAGCCTCCCCCTGAACTCCCCATGCCCGGAGAGTAGCTGTACCATGTGATGGTCCAGGTTGATGTACGCCCCTTCCATCCTGAGCTTAACTGATGGGAAGAAGGAGAAGGTCCATCTTCCCATATTCGATCTATTCCAGCGAGATTGCCACTCATCGAGTGTTAGCTCTCTCATTCGTTTAAGTAGCCCGGGGAGAGTCCCGACTCCACCTGGTGTTATGACAACCCCGAGGTGGATGGCAGGGAGTCCCTTGGTCAACTTCTTCTTTGTTAACACCTCCCTAATTTCTAGATCGATTGGCAGAACACCTGCCAGCACGGGTAGTGCGTCCGAAGCTACCGTTCTGTAGGCACCAGAGAGTGCCAGCAAGGGAGTTCGCTGGCCTCTTTTGAGCGCCGAGAGTATTAGAGATGGCCTGAGGACAAATGGAAAATATCAGCTTCGTAAGACATGTCATTGTATTTTGTGCACGTCCTTCTTGGATTCAGACTTAACTAAAAGCAATTGCAGCCACAAGGTCAAGACCCATTATCATTCGCCGCCTGCGAATTAAGCCATCCGAGCTGTTTGTAGTATCACTAACAAAAGTCCAACGTATTTTTTTGACTCCACAGTTTTATTCAAAGAGATTTTTAGACAAAACCCGGAGTTAGAGCATTAAGGACGTCGATTTTAAAGGATACTTCTTGAATACTTCGGGGAGAGTTAGGGGGGCAAAAAATGTAAATCGAGTACATGGGCAGTCTAGCTATGTACTGGTGTCAAGGGGATCAATAAAATTTATTTTTCTGAGCATTTTCCATTGAAATGTCAATAGAACAAACACTACACTGCTTCCTGTCATATAATACTCACATGTTCCCTGCCGCAAATTTTATATAACGTAAAGTAAACTAACTAAATCCTAGCGCACTCTGTCTGTGAGCCGGTTTAGACTGCAATCCGTCTGTTAAGATAGAGTGATCTATAAAATGGGTTAACCCGTTTTACACCAAGTGAAGAGATTTTCACAGACATTACTTTGACATTTCATCACTTAGCGGAGTTTCTTCACCTAACAAGAGCATTAAGCTTTATGTGTACCACTTAGGAAGATAATTCGTGATCTCAGTCTTGGATTCACCAATCATACAAATGCATTTTGGACAAAAATATAGAAAGCAATAGAATTAAAACAAATTTAGCTTGCTTTGGAAGACTTAAGTTCGAATATCAACCTGTTTATTCCGACTGCTGTTGAGCTAACTGTGATTCGGGGTTAATGTGGGATGAATGGATTTTTTATTCACAAAACAACCCATTATGGTAAACAGCAGATTAAGAAACGTTAATTAAGGAATGAATAAAACAATCCCAAGTAATTCTCTGTGCTCTAAACAGTCTATGAATTTTAATTTCTTTACAAACAGTCATTTGGTAAGAAGAAAAGAAAGCCAAGCATTTGATTATGATCTTGTATTAATCATGGATTTTTGAGGGGTAAAAACATTTGTTAAGGATTAAATTTTCTAAAAGTAAGAAAAACAATGTTTTGAGTGTAGGACGTGTACCTACTTGCCACTTTTGAATGAAAAATGATTAAATAATGAAGATAGTGTTCTAGATGCTTGTGAACTTTGGGAAATAAATTTTACGTAGATCATTGTTCGTATTAAAAGAGATTTTAATTGAATAGATGTGACAGGCTGCGATATTTGTAAGTTTCTTGACAGGTACTTAAATAGTGTTTTAGCAAAATTAGTTAAAAATTCTAGTTTTTCTATTTAAAATATTACTATTAATTTTTTAAACTATTTATTGAGTTAGTCTACATTATTAACTAATATGTACATGGTTACATTTAATTATATATAAAATCATAATTTTGGAGTATAACAACTTTTTAAACACACACATTCTTTTTTCATTCTTAAGACTTTTAGGCATTTCATAGAAGCCAGGCATTAAGCAATGACACTGATATTCTTATTTTTTGTATTGCCATTTCTGGATGCAATCACCAAATCCAAAGAAGGATGTTCTTTTTCAAGTCGTCTTCCATTTGTCGACCGCCTTTCCTTCCCTTCCTTAAATCCTCCCGACTCCCGCTAGCCAGCTCAATTCCAAAAAAAAACCAACACGAAAAATATACATAATTCAATTTCACTTTCACAGATTGATACGGTTACAAACATTTTCTTCTCACTCCCACTGGTTTCGTGAAACTGCGGCTCCATTGTATTATTGGTGTTTAAGTGCTGCAGAGAAAAGCGAAGCCTTATGCAAAACACCCATAGGACCAGTCCCTAAGTTTATAAGGGACGATTAAGTATGCGTGCACTCACAAAACCTGAGGGACAGTAACAGTCAATGGTTCAAATCTGGGCCTCTGGAGCATAAGACATGCCCAGATTGGAAAATAGGAACAAGGACTCTTCGTCGCAGTTGGAGCCACTCATCTCCAGGTTCTGATGCTTCACTTCACAATATTATTAATCGAAATGCGAAATCGTCGTGTTTCATCTGCAGTCAATATTCTGTTACAGATCTACCCTATCGTAGATATCATTTTACACTGACAGTTTCAATGAGCATACTGTCATCTATTGAAGTAAGGAATTTTATTCGCCACAATTATATTATCCACAGTGTCATTTTAGGATAGTAGGAATTCTGGGTAGGTGGAATAATTTAAGGATTTTATTGACATTTGCTACCCACCAAGTCTTTGCGAATAAAAACCTATAAATCCCATACATATTGCGTGAACACCCACTAAGCTCAAATATGAATCAAATTACTTCCTTGTGATGACGTATCAGAAGATATTTTGGCTGACAAAGGAAAAAAATAGCCTAGCCGTCCTATTCCTTATCCTACAAAACATCTAATGCGTTCTATGTCCACGTCCACATGTTTTGTAACCTCATCCGTATTCTCATCTTCCATTGACAAAACACTTACTAGAAATCCTTCGTATTAAACAGAAAATTATGATTCGTCTTCTGAAAAAAATTACACATAGCAGGCTTATCATCTCCCTTTTAGAAAAATACACTTGGATATTTTAAACATTTTTTAAAAGTAGTTTTTGTAGTTTGATATTGTCTTCGGAAGACGAAACAGCTGTCATGCTTCATAGCAGAACTCTTTAATAGATAAACCTTTAAAAAAAGGAGTAGTTTTACCTATTGTTGGGTTTTTGTTGAGGAGTACAATTATAATTTTAATTTAATCTCTGATGATGTAATTAATATCCAAATAAATCAAGCTGTGCTATTTAGAGTGGTTATTCAATAACCCCCATTACAAGGTAATAAATTCAGCTATACTTTCACACCTCAACAGTCATTACGGTAATAATAAAAACAACTGCGATCATTACTTAACGACCGTTAAGGAAGAAAGCTTTCACTCATTGGGTAACCTGTATCGGTACATAATACATCGAACACGTTTTAAAAACCACTGGTATTCGAAATCCTTTGAATTGATCATGCTTCTGAGTTATTTTCGAGTAACATGGCTAGTTTATTATCACGTGGACCAGCCTTGCGTATTCTTCCCCTATCAATACTATACATGTTAAAAATACGAAACTTGATATATTATATTCATAGATACAACCCCCAGAACTTTCATGTCCTATTCCCAACCACCCTTTTCCCCTGCTTCTCCGTGTTATCTCAGTTCTTAGTCCAGAATTAGGGTTGTCAGACAGTCAAGTAGCATACCAACTACCTGCTCCCTACACTAAGACTTGCTCTCTCTGACGTCAAATGGATCTCAAGGGATCTCCATTTACAATGTGTCAGTTTGGGTATTTCAAATAATGCTGTTCTGAGGATCTGTTTATTATTTATCTGACAGACATGTGCGTGAAGTTTGCTTTAGAGTATCCAATAGTCAAATCCAAAGATAAATTATTATATACTATCCATTCCTGTGTCCGCAATTGTTTTTAACAGGAATGTTCGATTTTAATACCTTAGAAGCCCGCCGAAAAATATTTTTTTGTAAACATTTTTTAAGCTGAACTCCGGTACTATGCTAAATTCGTCTATGTTAAAAGAGATTACCTTATGCGTCCCTAACGAGTATACTTGTGGGAGATCCCATGCACTCTTTTATTCTCCGAAAGCAAGAACTTCTGCCTATCGTAATGCTACATTAAACAGAGCGAATCAACTGCTTAACGATTCTGCATTGACCATCGACATTTTCAATGTCACCTTTTGTGAGTTCAGCAACTATTTTTTGACATGTCACAACATAGAAAAACTGCACCCACGCTTTTTATTTTTATTTTTTTTATTTTCTCCATAATAACTGTATAACTGTTTTATGGAGGACCTGAAAAAAATATAATAAATACATAAACTCAGCCACTCAGCAACATAAATATGATTATTTTTATTTAATGATTATTTATAATTCAATATTGTTATCGCCCTTGGCGACTCTAAGGGTATCACCATCAATTTTGTTAATAGATTTTTTTTACTAACGGTATACAAGGGCAATAAAATATTTACTACCCAATATGAAAGGCTACACAAATCATCCTGGCTAAGAAACTTCGTGTCTTTCGAAAGGCACTTAATGTGAAACAATTTAACCGTAGTTCTACCACCATAAATATTGGACACGAACCTAGTTCGGTGGTCGCAGCATCATAAAATTAATGTTACACATAGAGTTTGTAAAAAAATGTACCATTACTTATAGAATTCTATTCACCAAATTTGTGGACTGCCATTGTGGTATTATTTTACAAAAGTGGCGTTACGTAAATTATTCAATGTAAATTAATTTGTTCATTTCATTTTGTGTTTAAGTGTGATCCATCGCTTCAATGATATTTTTTGTGCTTTCGTTTTTATGTATAAATAAAATTAATGTTAAATGAAATAATTTAATTATTATTTTTATTTGATAAACTAACGTTTAAACAAGATTTTTATGCATAGCACAAAGGTTAGATAACAAATATTATAATCAATAATTATCAGCCTGAAACACTCATCTACATTGAAAAAATCTTCCGAGAAAAGATACTGGCCGCCAACGGGAAATGAACCCGTGTCCCTCTGATTGCCGGTCGGGAGCTCTTCCCGGAGGATTCCCGTTGGCGGCCAGTATCTTTTCTCGGAAGATTTTTTCAATGTAGATGAGTGTTTCAGGCTGATAATTATTGATTATAATATTTGAAATAATTTACTTCGTGAAATTCATTATTTAAAAAAAAAAACATTTCAGACATAACCAAACTTTTGTCAGGATACAAAATATGTGCCACATAGTCAATTTATAAGTATGAAGAAACACATTTCAGAAGAAACACGTCTCAGTCATTTCCTTCACACCGCAGCACCCTCAAAAGATTACTTTCCTCAAGAGCTCATATGTAGAGCTAATGTAAAAAAACAATTTTTTTCACCATTCATGTTCTTTATTTGGACGTTCCTATAGTTTTAGTACAGCAAACAATCATGACGAATAATAATTAAATGCGTTGTTTTAATCAATGTTGTTTGCCTAATTAAACCCCTGATATAAATTATCAAATGTGGAGCCACAAGATTCAAGGTCTGATGACATTGTATAGTTGTCAATTACGGACGTACATAGTCTATGTTGTCAATCTATCCGAAATAGTCACAATCGGGACTTGATGATATTTATGATACGAGGGGATTTAGATCTTTTTCGGGTTTAGTTCAATTGCTGATCTGGAACCGTGTCTGAATCGCACTCAAGATGTCGTGAGTTCAATTACTTCTTAGTTTCCAAGAACAATAAGTGTGTTTATATTATGATGTTTTGTTTTTCTCTTACAGATATGTAATAATGTGTATTTTTCAAAAATCCTTGTTTTCATTGGGATAACTAACGGAAATAATTTTGGAATTGTTACGATTCTGAAAATTTACAGCAGAACTTACTATAATATTTTCGTATCGCTAAAACATTTCAACAGTGATATCTCGTTGAATAGAACAGACAAACAATAACAACACAAGGCACTAACAATGAGATATACAGTATAGTTCTTCTCGGTTGAATATAAATGTTGACACATAATCTTTCCACGTCGGGGCAAGCGCGACACAAAGGGGCAGAAGACCCATTCATCACCTCATCAGCAAGACCATCAGCAGCCCAGCATCTAAAGTGACTGATGACCCTTCAGTCTGCAAGGGAGACGTAACTCTACCCAGAGGAGTGATTAGAGAGGATATATTATGTAAGGAAGATGGAGCACTGTGGTGTTGTAATTAAATGTAGCGAGCCAGTTAATTCACTGGAAGGAATACCTTGTAATGTGTGAGGATTGTGATTGAGCTTCTCAATTAAAGCCGAAATCTTGAGCAGTGAAAGGAGCACCTAGGGTTATTTTAGGGCTTTTGTGTATATCTTATCCAAAATATCAGACTCAGTAGCAAAGGGTACCAATAATAATTATTATAATAGATATTAATTAAGTAAATCTCCATTTTCAAAATAATTTTTTTTTTGTATTTCTTGGTCACTTTGTAACAATTTCTGGACATTTTAATCTAAAATATTTTTTATGCACATGTAAATTTGTTACCTAATTTTTATTTATCTGCTATCGGTTTTGAAAAATACATGTCATTCACTACACTTTACTAAGTTTAAGATATATCGAAACTGGTAGCAGATAAATAAAAATTAAGTAGCAAATATACAAGTGAAATAAAACCCTTTCAAAACAAAATAAATAGAAATATTATTTTCAAAGTAAATACTTGTACCTGTGATCGTTCAACGCTGGTGCAATGGACCTGGATTTGCTTTTTTTTTAATTTCAAATTTGGAACTGATTGTGTGAAGATTTTAGTCAAGCGATTAAGTTCCTTATGTACAAGGAAAATAAACTCTTCAAAACACAAAGATAAAGTTTCTACCTACCAAAATTATAATGTTTTCACAAAAAAACTATTTACATCGTCAATTTAAAAATTGGAACTGGTGATGTTATATCAATCTACCGATATCGTGTATCGTATGTATCATCTGCCGATGATATACATATTATTTTTTTCCAGAAAATTATTTTAAATCTATATTTGAAATTAAGGTTTTTTTTCTCCGGTTTTATTAAGACGGTAAACGGCAAATATCGGTCGTGCAATAAACTTAATATCCCATGGTGTTTCACTATAGTTATCAACATTTCAATTCTTATCACTAAGACGTTATGTCTTTTATGTTTACAATAAATTACATAGATATAAATATACTAATCCATTTGAAGTTTAAGTTTCTGCTATCAAGTTTATTCCATGTGCATAAAAATATTAAATCTACAAAAACAGGTCTTCGTAATTTCCTTTAGCATTGTATTAACTGATTATTTTTTTGCTATTTTGATATTAACTTAAACCTACAAGATCTGGTGTCTTAATCTACGATGATAAATAAGACTCTTTAAGCCTTCGATGTTTATATTTATTAATTCTTAGAAAAATGCACCCGCTGGCTGTCTCTTTTGTCAATATCCAATTTACTGCAAAGTATTTTTTTCAATCCATTTATTTATGTGCATAATAATAGTAGGTGTAATAATTTTATAAACAGATTTAACTTTACGAAACTTTACAGACCCATTAATTCACATAACGTTACCAAAATTCCTATAAATAATTCAACGTTAGTTTTCATTCTGAATAATGCCTAAACTTTATTCGATAAAAGTTGGAATCATCGCAGAAAAACGCGTACTTTTAACTTGAAAACACTTTCTCTCGAGCACAATGTTATAAGTTTGATAAAGTGTAGATTATGGGTTTACGTACGTGGAATATTTCTAAAAAACAAGATCCAAGAAGGTTTTCGTATCTCCACGTGGATCAGGTTGATTCGAAAAGTTAGCGGCCATAATAATATGTCATGTCGAATATTGGTATGTTCCCATATTGGAAATGATCCATAAAACCTTTTAAAAATCAAAAAAGCTTTGAAAGCAAATATCCTCAAACTTGAAAAGCTTTACTCCCAATGTTGGTTCTTCGTGGAGGTTTAGCTACGAACGTTTGCTTATGTGAGTGCAACGAATGAAAAAGAGACAAATAAAAGCCTTGCCACAAATATTACTTTAAAACGTGGAAGCTTTTACGAATGAAAACACAACGGGTATAGGTAGGTACAGTTAGTATATTTCATGATCCAGCGTAACGATAGCATGGAAAAGTTTCTCCTACAAAACCTTTACCATTGTACGGCTGTTTAAGTGAAGCAGTTCACATAACCTTAGTATTTTGTAGATGACATTGTGGATGTGGATTGAAGTCAACCATTTCCGGTTATATTTGTAATGAAACAAAATAGAACTATAACGCATCACAAAATATAACTATAACAAAGCATGATATAAAAATTTATCTTCTGTAATTGGATGGCTATAACTTAAAATACAGTTTTTCTGGAAATTGTCATTACGTTTAAACGCCAAAAAACCACGTTTGGAAAACATAGGTTCCTATTTACAGCAAAATTGTAAAAAACATTCTTAAACGCGCTAGATATTATTATTTTGATGATTTTAATGCAATAACATATTTTAAAGGGTTTTCACTTTTAAAATACTAGTGTAAAAATTAATTTGTATTTTTTTAATTATATTTAAACGGGGTGTTAAGGGACGTACTTGACTCACTTACCAGTGATTCCTGACATAATTTGGAGTTAAAAATGTAAATGGAATTTTTTCGAGTTTTTTTTTAAATCAAACAAAAAAATTCTTCCACGTGTCTTCCGGGTAACCGCCCAACCACTCACCTCGATCCAAACTGACCAATACCTGATGATGTTTTATAGTTCAAGTGAAGAAATTTTTCATAACAACCTGCTTAATTTTAGAGCCTGTGCATTCATTACATTAGGTATTATTTAAACCGTGAACATGTTATGTACGATCTAATGCTACATTAATTATTACGTTTTTGGAACCCATGCCAGATGTGAGCGTATTGCCTTTTTCTGATTTTTCTGTTTCAGATTTTCAATTGAGTTTCGCTAATATTGTCATCATTAATTTTTTTCTTGTACTCGCAGTTAACTGTGATATGCAGTGATTGTTTATGGTTTATTTATAATTTATACCGTTGATATTAAATAAAAATATATATAGGCAGCAAAGGACAAGATTGTTTATTTTTTTTTCTTGGCTTTACTAGTTGAAGTATACCTGCTTAAGATGCAGGTTCGGAAAATATTAGAACAAAAAGTCATAAAAGAAGTAACTTCGTTAAAAACTTTATCCAGCAAGTTCTGCGGCAGTTAATAAACCTTTAATAAAGCGTCGTCATATCCTATGAGACTTAAATTAACCACCGGGAAAGTGGTGAAAAAGAAGCTTTGTTCCTTACCCCCCTTCCTTTTCCTGGAGTTTGGTTTGACGATCATTCTTACACACATCTTTTCTCACTTTTGAAAATAAGTTAGTTTTCTTTCACGTCTTTACTGGCTTAAAAAATACTTTTTGGAGTATTAAAAATAAAGTAATAAGTTTTAACAACTAACCTACTTACTTTTAAAAGGCATGAAAATTATAACCTTAGTCTTTGTTATGTGAATTTCGCGCGAAAGTCCTAACTGCTCTCAATCCGGGACTATTTTCTTCAGTTCCACATAGGATAGCCCGAAGAACCCTCAGGGACTGTGCCATCTTTTGGGATAATGTGTAGAGAGTCGTGTAGGGAAAAGGAATGAAAAGAAGTTCTTGGAAGGAAAAAAAACGAAATTGAAATAGTCTAAGAATCCTTTAAAAGTGGCTTAACAACAGATCGTTATTTTTCTGCCTTTGTTGCCTGATTTAATTGTACTTAGTTAATTTTAAACATAGTTGGATGCACAGTTACTCCTTGAGAATCTTGAGGAGGATACTGTGTTTTTACTTTTATACAACATGCGAAAACACTTTATCTCCAACATTCTAACATCTGAGCACATATTCCTGTGGTGAGATGATCACAAAACACAACTACTACCTGTTTACAAACGGATACTAATTATTAACATCTTTTTGTACGAGTATTAGTTGTACTTATTATTTTTGTAAACTGTTATCATCTGTAGAATGTGTGTCACGAAAATTTAATAAATAAAAAATGTAATGAATCGTATTAGTTCATAATTAGCTGTAACACTATTTCAGTTGTCTATGGGCTCTTCGGGTCATGGTCTCGTTTTTGAGTTATGCCGACGGTGGATGTGCAGAATCATTAAAATTCTAGAGTTCCACAGATAAAACCTAGCTTTCAGGCAGGAAGGACGTCAGTCCTCCGAAGAATAATAATTATAAATTACGATACGTCAATAAACGGTCACTGTGATTTAAAGAACCTAAGTAATTCAATAAGCATTCTGTATTAATGGAGAATATTAGTCCGAGTAATAACACATTACGAATATCACAATAAATTATTCATAAAATAATACATTTGCATACCCAATTGAATGAAATATATTATCTATATGCAACTAACGTTCCCCATTTAACCCTTAATTAGGCGCATTAAGAAAATCGCACAATTAGTCACATGGGGTCACTACTGACCCCAAAGAAATAAATGAAAATGGAGTGGCAGAATTAAATAAAACGAAGTGCCTTTGAACTATCGAGAATATCAAAAATATTGAAATTCTTTATTATAATTAACATCAAGAAACAAAAACATAACTTTGACTTTAAACAATAAAAAAGCTAATCTCTCTTAAAACTACTAATTTTTGGTACAGCCGAGATCAACTTAAAAAAAATATTCAGACTCATCAGCAGATCATCAATTCTGCATCCAAATGAAGTGCTCTGAAGTGTTGCTGAATAATAAATTTACCACACTTGGGCACTTATTTGGTACTTTTTTGTAAGTTACGTTATTGATCGTACGGGGTCAGAACCCAAGAGAGTAGCGACACGAACGTACGCGTTGGCTTTCTGACCGCGACAGATTTGCGTACCCTTCGGGAAGGTAGGAAGCTAGAAAGAGCGCTGTCGCATTCCAAACACTTGCATATTTTGTATTCTATTTGAAATGGTCTTGACCACATGCGCCTAATTAAGGGTTAAAGTAGTGAGATTAATGTTTATAATCTTTTAGACGTGGTTTAGAAAAATAAATGTTTTTTTTTCTTTGTTTCAGGCATCTTTCTACTCGACAGCACTGAAGACTCTTATTTCAGTTTCAACTGTAATTTTACTGGGACTAATAGTGGCTTATCATGCTCTGGAGGTTCAGGTAATATTCATGTTTATTTACCATCGGTCCCATCAAGAATAATTGATTAAGTATCCAGCCCATATCCAATACCATTACCATTACCGATACCCTAAAACAGCACCCTCCATACCCCTTTACCTGCTTGGCTTTCTAGCCATAGATTAACCGTTTCGTATTAACTTAAGATTATTGAATCATATATTAAACTTATGTACTATGTTATACGTTACAGAGCTAACAGCTTTTTGATGATACGGTATTAAATTATGAGCTTGAATAAATTGAAGGTCGTTTAACAATATTATATTAAAAGGAGTTAAACATAGGTGGGAATAGGAAGGCAGGAGCTAATCTGTCGTGTTTTTAGTGTTTTATATAATATGCAAGTACTATGCAGTGACTACATATATCATATATATCAACTGTTTTCATATTTCATTGTCATAATATATCGACTGCTTTAGCAGTTCGTGCATTTATTCCCAGCCTAAGGTTTCGTAGACAGTCGATATTGCAAGACCTTTTTCTGTCTTTCAAATTAATTAAGTGGAGATATTTATAATTATATTGTTGTCTTTTTAAAATATACCTATTTCCTACTGCATTGGTTTTTATAATGCCGATCTGTATTGATAATCGTTCTTAATTATTATACTCAAATTATTGCGCGTCTTAATATAAATAACGTTTGATATTGTTATAATATCTAAGGATATAAGTGTATATTCGATTGATTTGAAAAGCGACAGTAAGCGGCAAAGATCACGTACAATGTGATACAGAATAAAACCAACAAATTGAATATATCTAAATAGGTATATCTCGAGAATATTGGTAATTGAAAACCCTACGTAATTTTTTTTAAAGACAGATTTCCCAAATCCTTTTCTCGATCCATCCATTTTATGGGCCTAATATAGTTTTAATGAGGATACGCAAGCTTCGCGTATCTCCTCACAAAGGGAGTATTGAATAACGGATAAAAGAAAGTACATTATTACCAGTCATTTATGTAAACAATACCACGGGGACTATTGTGATTGATGGTGATATTGGCACTTTGAGTCAACTTTCCGCCTAAATAATAGAACAGTTTACTTTAAAGCATAACACTTTCAGTTTATGACTTCAAAATGTTGCTTTAGAAGTTCCGTCACGTAACACTGTTAAAGTTTAGCCTCTGGAACTAATTAAACCATTTTGGAAAGCGTTGGGCGCTGTAACTGACCTAAATTTTTTTTTATTATTACATCAGCTACATCACTTGCTGGAATGTTGGAAAACGTTGTAACCGGTTTTACGGGCTCTTTTCACTTTTGTTATGTCATTTTGGCATTTAGGCAAGTGTGCAATATTTTCCATTTCAAAGACAAGTCGAGTTTAAAATTGACAACTCTACTAAACACAAATTCTACGTCAACTTTTTGTTAAATCTTTCTAAACATAATTTATTTTTATTATATTTCATTCCAATGGGAAATTAGAACTATTTTTAGTTTGGTAGAGAATTTACAAATTAAATTTATTTAAGGTGTTACTTTTTACGTGTCCTAAAATGTAGACTTTCAATTGAGTGAACTTTTTTTGAATTGAGTGTCTAGGTGAATGGTTTTATTTTCAGTTTAAAATTAAAAATTCTCGGTTGTCAAAAGTGGTCAGAAATGTAAAGAATAGGTTAAGAACTTCCTTGTTATGGTGATTTGAAAGTTTAATAAGAATATATTGAAAACAATGAATGTATGCGGAATCGAATGGATACGTGATTAGTTTTAAAAAATGTGTTTGAAAATTATTCACTCCCAAACATTATTGTCTTAATGTATAAAAATAAATGTTTCTCTGTTTGTCCCTTGGCTGTTCCTAAACCATTCATCTGATTGCAATGAAACTTTGGTGAATTTATTTGCGCATGTCCGCGATGGTTTCTATGTATAAAACTGAGCTTTAGGGGTAGGAAATATTTGTAAAAAAATTGCAATAGGTGGTGGTTGGTTTTTTTGAAAAATGTGTGTATTACATGTAGTTCAGCCTCAGGGGAGACGAGAGAGGTGGTAAGGCGAGGAAGGTGGAAGGGGTAGGCGGGATGGTAGGGGAACATGGTAAGCGGGGGGGGGGGGTCGTGGGTAGGGAAGAGAGAAGGTGGAAGGGGAATGCGCGAGGGAAGTGGAACGCAAGAATGGGGACAGGAACGGGGACGTATGAAAAAAATTTCTTTAACCGATCAATTTTTTAAATGATAATAATATGTAGTAGTCTACAAATCCCCCAATATTTAGAAAAACACCCCTTTGTCAATTAATTGGATTTGTAGGAAGTTTGAAGTTCATTTATATCCCGTAAAAATCACATTTTTCAAAATTTACTGTAGGTATGTAAGGAAGAATTACGATGCTCGAGAGTAATTCAAAATGTGTAGTGAGTCATCGAAGTTGTCACGAGTAACTCAAAAATTTGGTTTCCTTTTAATGATCTATTGTTTTCTCTTGTAAACTCATATTAGTAAAATAAATAGTAAAACGACCTATATATACTCCCTTTTTTTAAATTTTTTATTCTTTCTATGGAATATCCTTAGATATCTTTGTTACTAGGAAAAGCAATTTCATTATTAATTTCGTGATTTGGAATCGTTATTCAAGTACCATAAATGATCGCATGAGCTATCAAACTTTAAAAAAATATGCTTGATGGCACGTTTACAATAATGTATTTTAAAAAACATTTTCATGAAGTCAAATCGAGCAAAAAGTCTTAAAATGTTTTATTTGCTTTGAGATCATTTTGATCATTAGAGATATTATTGACTATGAAAAGATAAAATGGAACAACCAATAATTTATATTGTTAACACATTTTGAATTTATTAAAATATCTAGGAAATCAATATAGGAAAAGAAACCGGAGTTTATTTTGTAGCAATTTTATACAGTAATATAAAATTGTGAATATCCTAAAGATACAAAAAGTCTCAGAATACAAGGAAATTAATTTATTTATTTAATATCAACGGTAGGTAAATTAATACCATAAACACCGATTACATGTCACAAAATCATAGGAAAAATATTAGAAAAAATAAAAAAAACAGTAGAAAAGTTAATTGTGGCATTTGATTGAGAAATGACACCAGAGATAGAATTAAATACAAAAATCTATAGAATTAAGAAGAAATATAAAATTCACATTGTTAAAAAAAACTAATTGCATAGCCCTCTTGTACCTACTTTCCATGTAGTAGATCAGCCACATCTGTATATGTTTTAGTAACTTCATTCAACCTAGGTACAAGCGTGTGTTTCGTATACTCAGTCCTGGTATTGTTTCATTTAAACAGTATTTTAGAAAGAGTGGCTCTCGTGGGTATACGGAAATTAGTGAGGTTAATCAAATCAGGACTGTCTATTTCACCATTTACAATTTTGAACATTTACATTAAGTCGGATATAATTCTTCGATTTGTGAGACTTAATAAATTTAATTCTTTCATCAAATAACTAAAGTTTATGTTATCAATGGGAAAACCTAGTTTAAAATTAATTTGTTTTAGGAAAATATGTTGAATTTTTTCGAATGAATCTGAATGTTTTTTAAAATGATGGGACCAGATCGAGGAATTATATTCGACTTGACTACGTACTAAGAATGTATGCAAAAATTTTAAAGTTGAAATATTCCTAAAATCTCTGTAATTCGAACACTATTTTTAAATAACACATTAAATGATAGCTCCAACAGATGACTAATTTAAGCTTCTATTTTAAACATGAAATTTTAATAATATCTTCGGTAGTATGCGCTCTTCCCTTTTCTATTTTAACAGTCGATCTATTATTATTCACCAGTTCATTCGGTGAAACGTCTGAACACAATGCCATTCAGGGCGTAATTTGTAACAAGCCACCCCCTGTCAAGGGGCTTCCCATCAATCAACCGAAACTTATCTCGACCTACAAACCTGAATAGAAAGAATGCTAATGAGCTACTGTTTCTGTTACCCATTCATTATTAACTGAAAATAATAATGCATTATGAAAACGGTTTAGTCGAGACACATACTTAAAAAAAATCAGCTGTGAGTTTAATATTTCTACCATGATATTAATAATTGGAAAAATTATTGTAATTAAAAAAAAAATAATAGGTCAAATATTGTGTTATAATTTAGGGCTGGGATATTACTCCGGCTTGGGTAAGACCCTTCCATATAAGTATTTTTTCCATAAAGGAAACTGAGTGCGATTGTCTGTTCTACAAACCACAGGCATGTAAGCGTTTTAAAATGTATTTCCTTACAACATAAGCATTTTTCTACCTTGCCACAAATTAATAGCAAATGGTTTTAATTTCGAATAAGAAACTATTTTGTCAGTTTTATTTTCAACAGTGTTAGCAGACACTTCCAGTTTCAATGCTTTTCTTTTGAATTAATACCAAAATTATTTAAATGTATTCTGATGACGGATATAAAAAGATTTTTATTGCTTCTAGTAGAACAGAAGAGTTTTCCGGATTAGCATTTTTGTTCAGACGCCATAAAAAATATCTGGAAACAGAAAGTGCTTTATATAGGTATACACCGTAAAAGACCGCATTCCGAATAAAATTGGAAGATTCTCTTTCAAATAACGCCAGATAAAATAATATTACTTTCTTACAAATCTCATCTGCTGATATAAGTTGGAACGTTTGAAAGTTAAACTGAAATTTAAACTCATCTCAACAGACGGAAAAAAACAAAAATAAATTGCGTTAGAAGAAAACTTTTAAATTTATGAGGTCAGTGGTTCGAGCATTGGTTGGAATCCATTTGGAAGTGCGTTAATTTGTCAGGGATTTGATATGAATTTATGTGACATATTTGACTTATGTAGTTTAATGCATAATATTCTAAACTGGAGAGAGCTGGCGCAAAGCCGAGAAGAGTGGAGGAAGACACTTGAGGAGGCCAAGAACCAGCCAAGACTGATGATGATGGATATTCTTAAAAATACTAATACTAAAATCTAATAATAATAGCAGAAAAAATACTTCATATTCATCTGAAAGATAAATAAATGTTGAAATGAGAGTTCTGAAACTTTTGTGGTATGTAACAAAATGAGTGAAATACATATTTCTATTTACCATGTTTCTATTTAATTGGAAAATTACATATCAATTAATTCCCTACATAAACATTTATAGATTAAGGAAATTCACGCATACATTTGTAGTACCTGGGTCACTGGGTGACTAAGACTGATTATTTCAATTGAATTCTCAACAGATAACCAATGAATACGAAACTCACGATGGTAGGTAATATTAGCTGGTATTGCATTTAATATTATGCCGAAAGGACCTGCTCAATTTCCACACCTTTCTAGAAAAATAGCTTCTTTACCCTAAAATGTCCAACATAATATTAGGTACATCCTAAGAAAATAAATTAAATCTATTTTTTTCTAGCGCAAGTGGCGTGTAATGCTGCCTGCGCTGCCTAGATCATGATTGAATCTTTTCAGATGTAGAGAGTTTAGTTCTAAAGCATCTTTAATAATCAGTAAATATTGGTGTGAACTTGGTGTTTCGTCATTATTTCATTATCATCATTATCATGGCGGTATGTACCAGTATGGGAGTTGATTTCATTTACAAATTCCCCGGATCTTAACCTTTCTGGGGGAAGCTTGCAATCATTCACAAAGATAACAGCCAATATGCGTTAAGAAAATGAAGATATTGTTGGTAGTTTAGTGGAAGCCCTGGCAAGGCTAAGGTGCTGGGTTCAATTCGTAGATGCGACCGAATCTTTTTCTAATTTTTCTGCTTCGAGTTTTCGCTTGAGAGTTGCTAATATTGTTTTCAATGATTATTTTTATTTTATTTTGTGAAAATTTTTTGATCAGGCGATATAATAACGTTTGAAATGTGTATTTGTTTTCATTTACCGGACAACTCAGAATCAACTTAACTCAACACCTCTTTTGAAAAATCGTTAAAAGTGATGAAAAAAATTTATAATTTTTTTTTTAAATACGTTAAGTTAGTTTAGGTTATGGGATATTTTTCTTTTTTACAAAGCTTTTAACGACTTTTCAACGAGGTGTTGAGTTGAGTTGATTCTGAGTTGTCATGGAACCGTTTTTTTAATGTCTTAATCTTAAAAGCAAAGTAGATTTCTTGACTTTTCGTTTTCAAGAAAGCGTTATTTCGTCGCCTTGGGACTAAATTGTCAAACTAAAGCGACGGAATAACTTTTTCTTAAAAACGGAATATCGCAGTACCTTGAAAAATCATGAAATCTGACTTTAATTTTAAGATTAACCTTAAGACATTTAAAAAAAGGGTTCCATGACACTCAGATCAACGACCATTAGATTAAATAATTAGTCTCCTTAGATTAAATAATTCTTAGTTAATTAACTATCATTATTTGCACTTTATTTTTAATTTTAAGGTGGAAGTTGAACCAAACCTAAAATGCTCGTTTGGACAACTAAGAACTAAGGCGACGATTTACTAACTGACTAGTTTTAGTAACATACCTATTTATGGGGGTTATGTTTACGTGTCTGAAAGGTGTATGGTAAATCAAATAAGTAGTTTGTAGTTTATTCAACAAATTATAAACGAACCAAACGCACCATAATTTATATTTAAATACGAACATTTGTATATGAAGTGGAGAGTCAACAAGCAAGATTTACAAGGCTGTGAATTGAGCGGGAGTTTAAGGTAGAATGGTTTGAATAATCTTTGTTGCAGCGCGCGAGAGTGGCTTGAGATAAGGCTTGAATCCTATTGGTGTATGGGGGACCAATCGGATTGCCGTGAGACTGCATATCGGTGTCCTTATTCGACCTCCACATACTATTCACTGTAATGAAAATATTTTTCCTTCTTATGTTTGCAGTTATTCATGATAGACAATTGCGCCGACGACTGGCGGATAGCCATGACCTGGCAGCGCATCTCGCAGATCAGCATCGAGCTGATCGTGTGCGCCATTCACCCCATCCCCGGACAGTACTACTTCCTGTGGACCACAAAGCTGGCCAACAAGGGCGGCATCATGGGCACCGAACTGGTCAGTGTTACACACAGCATCCTTCTTACTCTTATGTACATCTGATTAGTTGCAATTAGAACTTCAATCGTAGTTTAAAATATCTGGTGATTTATTTTGTTAGTTTTGCCTTTGCAAAATTAAACTTTTCTATCATTGAAGAAGAATATAATACCTACTAATAAATCTAAGCGAAATAATGAAAAAAAACATGTCACAGAAAAATAAAAAAAGGTAACCCAGGATCTTTTGTCTTACTGGGATAAACGCATTATCCAATTCGGCCACTAGGACCTCTTATTCATTTAGATTTTTAGAAAAGTTCAATACGTGTCCCATATAAATAAATCGGATATGTTTATCTGAGACACTATCCAGATTACAAATCAATTCTTGTGATCATTCAAAAAGGTAGCTGCCAAAAATATGATAAAAATTAGTTGAAAATAATATTGTTGTGACTAAATTAATAACATAAAAATAAGAGTTTTCAATGGCCGAGATTGTTTAGGTATTTCTAGTCCCATTTGAGGCCGTTACTTTTTTATTTTTCTGTGTCTTGTTATTTTTCATATTTTCGTTTAGATTTATAAGCATTGTCTATTTCTTCAATGATTTATTACGTTGAAGGGTATAACCATTAAAAGTTATTATAACAAGAGTTATTTTAATAATTATTTAACTTTTCTGATTATTACTGGCAAACTTGTATATTTAAAAATTTAAATATTTATATTGAATTCATAAATCAGTTTTCTAAATGAATACAGATGATTTTACTTTAAATCACCCGACTACTATGTTGGTTCGTTAAATTATAAACTCATACTTAGTTGAGTAAACTAGTCCCAGCGAGAGCTTGTAATGAAGTCATGCGCTTCATTTTCCTTCTCACGCGTCTTGTTTGAAAACCAAAAAGACAAAAGATACTAGAAGGATGATGTCACATGCAATCTGTCGCATGGAACTATTAAAATGCTAATAACATAATGCACCCTTCTTTTTTAATAGACTAGTGGCATTAAAAACAACAACAACAACAATAAGGCTGTTCAAAATGAATAGTGACAATCGTAATATGATGAGAAGAAACCAATTTTAAACTTTATTCCACTCACATAACTCCGTGGTCGAGGGGAAAGGCACTCGACTAGCATTCTGAAGGTCGCGGGATCACCCGGCGTGCGCATGTAAATTTGATTTGATTGATTTTTCTTATTTCAAATTTTATTAATTAAAAAGGAATTTTACTTGCGGCACTTTACAGAGTGGAAAATACTCTCAGTGTCACCCTGATATAACCACCAGTCAAAATTGAAACATTATTTGAAATGGCTTCAGCTGTGTTTGATGACCAGATCTGAATAGCCAGGTACTTCCTCACCTCCCTCTTCACCATCTCGTCCCACTCCCTACCACCTTACGACATACCCTAATTGGGGATGCCACGGACTCACTGGTTCAGACGGGGGCAGTTGGGTTTCTAAAGCGATGTTCACATACAAACATTTTAAAAAATCTGATTCGACCGATTCAGACAATCATGTCCATTTTTAGACTGGCGATATGTGTTTGAAAACTGGTCCGGAATAAAAAAAATATGGAATAAATTTTAAAATTGGTTTTATCACTCTAAACTTATCATAACGGAATACTGCTAAATGATTTTTCTTCTGGCTTACCATTCAAAGGTTAAGTTTTTAAGCTTAATTTAGATTTTGGTTAATTTTTATGAGTACGTCGATTGTTTATGATTTTTTTTTTAAAATTATTAAAATAATTTCGGCCAACACCTATTTTATAATACTTGTGTTACACTCTGGTGTAAATCTGATAAACCATCTTTTAACATATTTTTTACTCAACCATACTTACTTACTTAGGTACACTTATCTATTTTTTATAGAAACCATCCTCAAGATAATAGAAACCGTACGATTTAACTTTACAGAAAATCAACATTCTACTAAACTTTGCTTTAAACCTAGATGAATTTATTATGAGTAGTATTTTCTTAGCAACTAGCATTCTTTAGATTCTTTTACTCCATTGCTCACCAAAAGTTAATTTACTAAAACAGTGTGATTTATTAGATTTGTTAATATTATGACGAGTGCACATTTTTACACAAGGCTTCATTGACTGCAAGTTTTAAATTTAACTACCTATCTCACACATTTTGTATTTAAGATTTTTTTTAAACCTCACTAACAGCGTCAAGTTAAAATTCTTTTCGAAAATATTTTGAAGTTGAAATGTATTTTTCATTTATTTTCATCATAAAATAATATTAAATCAATATAACTTCTAGTGAACATTTACAAAACACATAAGTTTATTAATAATTTTAAAAAAGTTGTCCATTTGGTTCGTTCATGCTTCACCTCACACGGTTTCAATAGTTTTAATAAAAACTTGCAAGCGATATTTTGAAATCGTTTGTTAAAAATTAGATTGTAAATTGCACACTCCGGCTAAAGAGAAGTGATCAAAAGAGATTGAAATTTCTAAAAGGCAGTAATAATAATCAAATGCCGAGGTAAAATAAGCTAAATAGATCTTACAAAATGTATGTGTTGCGTATTTACGTATTTCCACAGAGTGAGGTAAACGCAAACAAATACCAACCCCCAAGAATGGGAATATATCTAGAATATTTAAAGTAAGTATTTAATTTGAAAAAAAAATTGATGTCAGCTTATAATATGATCGTGCTTTAAATTTTTTTTTTTTGAGCCAATTCTGCCTATGCAAACCGATATGTTTTCCGTGATGTCATTTTATAACTGAACGGAAGTTATATTTGAATATTTTTCGATGGCCAATTTAACCAAAATGTTTTTAACATTACAAATGTGTTGGGAGTGCCTTCTCGGAATTGCTTGCATCAATAATGGTTTTAGATTGATCACGATAGTATAAAATTATTGTTACTAAAAAAAGCATATGAATGGCATTTATTTTATGAATTTGTTAGAGCACCCAATTCCATGTTAAAAAAATCAAAGAATGAAAATATTTTTTTGTAACTTTAAGAAATTTTGTATGACCAATCCCATTTTTATTTTTATTTGCATTCATTGCCATTTCACTCTAATCCCCTCAATTCACTGAAGCATTTTACATAAAAAAATTAAAATCATATTTTTTTTACCCTGTCTGCAGGGAACCGTATATAAGCAAATTCAGGTCGGTATCAATATTTGATCTCATGTAGTAGATTCTGTGTATGTATGCATGTGTTTTTCCGTCTTTGTAAGTGTGCGTGTTATCTTTGGATACGAAAGTATCTCCCTAGAGAGTCAACTAGATAGTTATTTCTTCAAGTTTCTTCCTAGTTCTCACTTCTTGTCCTGTCTTTTCCTTTGACACTACTTGCAATGTTTGTTTGTAAAGTAATACTTGGCTCATTGTGTATTCTCGAGAATTTTAATCGGTTGTGAAATTGCATACTAATAACTTATAACAAATAGAGGAAAACACAACTAGGTTATGGCATAACAACGGGTTTATTAAAAATGGATGAAAAAATATTTTGTATTTCAGTTGGTCCATTATTATTACATTATACAGCTTTAGAAATCTTATATCTACTGCATTCATTCAGTGTGAGAAAAAAAACAAAAATAATAAGAATAACTGTTTATTTTCAAAGAGTCAAACAAATAGATACTCAATGAGCCAATAAAATTTTGGGAGGTTTTACACTTTTGAGTGAATATTATATGTCCGTTTTTTCTTGTACGATATCTAAATGGCTGTGATGAGAATTGTAGGTTGTAGGTTTGTTCATTTTTATTATTTTTTGTTTTTAATCGTATAAAATAATTTAATATATGTCGTGATAAAACCGTATATATTTTACTTATGTAAATCATTAGAAAAAACTTTTGTTGCCTTAAAGGGAACGGCTACGTGGCTCATTTCATAAAAAAATATTTTGGATTTGAGGCCAAAATACTTAACAAAACTGAAAAATATTTTTTTTGTCTAAAGATTTAGCAAATACCTAGTACGGATATGTGCTTGTTTATTATTTCTGTTTTAAATTATAAAACATAGGTTATTAAAGCTTTCAATTTTTCATGACGTGAGGGGCAAATTTGGCAATTAATTGTGAGTTAATAATAATTATCTTAAAATAATATTTTGCCCCATAAACAGTAACTGTAGGATGAAATATAAAAAAAAATATGAGTAAAAAATCACTTTTTTGTGTTCAAATTACCAATGACCGATATACACTGTAAACTCAAAATTCGTCTTTTATGAATTAAAAAAAATCCCAAAAATATCTCTTTTATTATGTTCAATTTTTTATTATGATATTAACTCAGTAGAGTAGGCAGTGCAAGAATATTTTTTAATAATTACAATCAATACATAAAAAATACCAAAGTTTTCTTGAAAAACCAAGTAAAGTTGATTTCTTTAATGACCATAACATCATCATTAAAAATAAAGAAAAAATATATAATATGACATATTTCCGTTCTAAATAATTGCTAAAAATTTTGATTAAAAAAATAAAATTTCAGTTTTGTTGAACATTTTGGCCTTAAATCCAATTTGCATGAAAAAGACCGCGCGGCCTTTCTTTTGAGTTTATTTGCCTATATTGTACGGGAAGGAAAGAAAAAAAAATACATCATAGATTTAAATGCAAAACAAATAATTGCTTTGCTAGAAAATCAGGGAGAAAACAACCTAAACCCATTCTTTATGTATAATTTCACGTTGAAATTGTAAGTAAAACATGTTTTATAAGGGAAATAAATGCAAATCTTAAATTAAACCGTGACACTATTCCACAAATTAAATGAAAAAAAACGATCATTGCATGACAGGAACAAATCATTTTTGCCCAAAAACATTATCGCATCGCACATATAACGCAAAAAATCGATACAACCACGTCTATAATGATTCCATTATTTTCACACAATGTGTCGTTATTCATATCTTGTTTGTTTGCAACCGGAAATAGGCTGGAAATAAAACAGCCTCATATTACCGGAGTAGAATTTCATTTTTTATACGTGACACATTTTCCCCCGAAAATAAGTAATATATTCAAACACGTAATGACAAGCCTTTTGTACTACATTCCGCGATAATAATTTTACGCCTGTCAAAAATTCAGTTTTTTTCACGCTTATATTTAACTCTAAAATATATCAAGACAACTTAATATCTTTCTGTAAATAAATTTGCAAACGTTTTAAATATTGATAAGAATAAGATCAATATAAAATATTGCCATTTTTGATCGTTTTTTGGTTCTATTATTGATCGGGTTGAGTACAAAATAGTGTTATAATTTAAAGTTTTGCACGAATACCCTAAATTCAACTGGGCTTCAGTAACTTGACGCTTTAAAAATACGATCAAATAATTACATTTATATTTTAATTAAAATGGTTAACTTTGTTTAAAGCACTAATCAAATTAAAATTATGCATTTATTATTATACATCTTAAATGTATTCGCAAGCTGCTGTAAAACTTAAAAAAAAATAATTTTAAAATCATAATTTAAAGTTGTTCAAACTAAACTGCATGTCGGTGTTTAGCGAGACTTTATTAATATTTGTGTGTAGTTTTGAATTTCAATTTTTGTTAAAGTTGACTTTAAAATTAGTTAAAATTTCTTTAAGAAATTTGTCAAGCACCAGACATGCAGCATGTTTGAAAAATAAAGTATTTCTTACTAATAATGTTTTGTACCTACTTTGTGAATACTAAACACTGAACCCAAATTGTCTGCGGGTAAAGCGACATGCAACTGTACTTGACATGCGATCACGATATTTTCTGCATTCGTAGAATTCGGTGTTGGATTGGGGAGATCTTTAAAAAATGTAAATGTTAACTTTTAATGTTGTCCACAGTCGAACAAACCAATCATTGAATATATTTAAGTGGTTCTATAGGCAGTTGTGTTAAATAACTGAAATCTGCAAATTGATTCCATTTTCTTTGTCTACTATTCTAATATGTTTATCTTACCGATATTGCGGTTGCCGATGTCCTATTGGCGCCAGAGAGAACCTTGTATGATCGACGCCTATCATCCCTGTTCTGTTGTTACTTACTGTTAAGACGATTTCATCCCTTGAATAGTCCATGCCAATATAAAAAAAAAACAGTATTAAAAGTAAATGCATTGTTATTAAAAGGCTCGTATATTGGAATACCTAAAATATGTCTTAGTAAGTCGAAACAAGTAAAAATTCGATATAAATAAAAACATCTATTTTCGTCTTTAAACAGCAGCACCTTTATATAAAATGTTTTTTTTCTAGTCCGTTTGATTTTCATTCTATCATACTTTTATTCATACAAACCTCATTGGCTTTTTTCAATATTCCACATTTATTTTATTTCGTTCATAATATATCCTTTGTTATTGATTTTTACTACACAATTTATTATAACTAAACGATTACGACTTGTAAGAGGTATAATTATTATTCGCAATGACACGCTTCCTTTCCAAGTAAAATATACATATTTTATAAACCATTGTTTGAATTATCACTTGAAAAACAATTATCGAATCCAAATACTAAAAACCTACCTTAAAAATAATTTGGTTCAAAGCAAGTTCGTTTTAGTTCCTTTTCCATGTGATCGTCAGTAGTTCAGATTTATTATTTCTTAAAATGATAGTGTTCATTCCGTGACCAGGTCCCATACGACGTGACTCTCTCCCTGCCCATGTTCCTGAGACTATACCTCATCTGCAGAGTAATGCTGCTGCATAGTAAACTCTTCACGGATGCCTCCTCCAGGAGTATAGGAGCCTTGAACAGGATCAACTTCAACACCCGCTTCGTCCTAAAGACCCTCATGACGATATGTCCCGGGACAGTTCTTCTGGTCTTCATGGTGTCTCTATGGATCATCGCTAGCTGGACTCTCAGACAATGCGAAAGGTAAATAGTCATTTTCATGTGTTTTGCTGTTACTATCATGTTATAATTAAATGATAAATATTGCTTTTGAATACTTTCTGAAATCAAAAACATTTCGATATAGTTTATGATGTCATGATAGCAATAAAATCATCGCTCTTAGAAAACTAGTTCAGATCCTTACTTAATAAATTTTTGATTAACAAATTGTTTTTAATGAAACGTAGATAGCGAGGAATGAAGTTTTATTGTTTTTTGCGGTGCTGTATTTTATCGTAATAAATTTGGCATACTGTCATCGCATTTTTCAAATCATATTGAGTTCAATATTCCATTTATATTATCAGAAAATCATTTACAATATACCTAATGTGCCAATAGTAAATCCTTCTAGTTTTGTCGACAACCTTTGATTTCAGAAAGCACAAAATTTTGTAGTGGTGATCGACATTTCTTTGTTTATGGCAAACAACGAATGAAATAAATTTTTGAATAAGACATGCGCGTTTATAAATGTGCATTTCTCAGTAGTGATTTTGGTCAGTTTTGTTATTTTTCTTTGTGGTTTGTATCACAAAATCTAATCCAAAATTTATTTTCTAAAATTTTCAATTTATGTTGGTCTTTCGCCACTATAATTGTATTGACTGCCCAGATGAATGTTAGATCTTAAAATTTATCTATGACGATGGTAGATTTTATATTACAAATATTTAAAATTTAATATTGCGATGTTATTATGTACCTTCATGCATGGATATTTTTAAAAACTTTTGGACTATCTAAGAAAAGAACAAAATACATTTATTTTCTATATTTTTCTTACTTAATATTCTATTTTAAAATATGTTTTAATCCCCCTCTCTTTCTAAACATTGACCCGCTTTTTTCCAAATTATTAAAAATTCTATTATTTTGTTGTAGTTAGTTTTCATTATGATGTTTTATTGGTTTTTTGCTTTTTGTATTGATTTTTTCATCAAACTTTCTTCTTATATTAGGAATTAATTATATGCATGTTCTTTTTATTTAACAAAAACAAATATAAATACTATCAAACTAAACACAAATTATGCGAAATACCATAAAATTACTAAGCTAAATCACGAAGCACTAAAGTTTATTTAAAAGCTCTGTTAAAAACATCAATCTTAAAAGTATTCAACTCTTGCAGCAGCGTGTGGATGATAAAGGATAATAACTTAAAAAAATATGTTTAATCATTGTAAAAATAGTATTTTTTTAATAACCAAATGTTTGGTGCATATACTTCATCTGCAGAATTTGAGAAAGAATTTCTGTCTAAAAGGTAATTTAAAACAAATTTCCAAACTTTCCACTGGATTTGAGCATCGTAGCCAATACTCCACCTTAACAGAAGCAAAGCAGAGAATTGAGGTAAAAATCAAGCATTACATTCTTAGTCCCTCAGATCTACCTCTTTCCCTTCTCCTTCTCAGCTGACTGTTCCTCGCCCTCGCCTTCCCGGTCCAACGAGTATGAAGCTTGATGTAAAATCAATGTTTCCAACCAAATGTGTCTGTAAACGGAGTACCATGTGCTGAATTTGGTGTGTTCAGTGTTGTACTACAACTATCTGTCCGATGTAAATGCAATATGAAAGGCTTTGCAAATCAATCATTGTCGCTTGTTAAAATACTTGTTATATTATGGTTCCATTTATTTATAAACAATGCTTTCACAAATTGCTTCAGCACAACACATTATTTAAACTTGTCATTGAATGCAATGGTATACAACATACTTCATTTTATATCCGTAGAAACCACTAGGTACACTAGTTAGTTAAATATTCAACTAAATGAATTTTACTTTCAAAACATATTTTTTTAAAAGTACGTTACACAATATTTCAAAATGTCTTTGTTTGAATAAATAGACGTTAATCAATCATTCCTGTTATCACAACCACAAATTAAAACAAGGATTTTACGAGATAAAAAGGAGTAAAGTAATTTTTTACATTAAGGCCACATTAATAATGATAAACATCCATGTTTAGGTTATCTCTATACAGGATAATAATTTCCCAATTTTTACATTAACTCTACACAGGGAAATAATTAGTCTTAGGGCCTATGTCATCTTTGAGGATGCTGTATATGGAGGTCTTTTTGTAGAAGGGGAGTGAACCAAGGTTTGAAAAGACCAAAACTGTATGAAAGAGGAAACACAGAGGTTGGCAAATCGTTCCACAGCCGAACTGTTGAATTCAAGAACGAGTCATTGAAACGATCTATTCTCATCAACGATAAATGTCAACTCTGTACACAAGTTGGAGTGTTTCCCGACAGTGCACCGGTGCCGAATGAATCAATAACGCTTGTTCCTCGGAGCATCTTCAGAGAATGAGGACAGCATTTCCATCGTCGCGTGTGCTCTAAAAAGGATTGTCTTTTTAAGATAGGAGACATTCTCGAGGTAACTGTCCATTTTCTGCTGCATGGCCTTTCGAGTCGTTGGAGTTTTTGTGTCCTTTGGGGGTTTGTCGGAGCATCTTCAGAGAATGAGGACAGCACGTCCATCGTCGCGTGTGCTCTAAAAAGGATTGTCTTTTTATGATAGGAGACATTCTCGAGGTAACTGTCCATTTTCCGCTGCATGGCCTTTCGAGTCGTTGGAGTTTTTGTGTCCTTTGGGGGTTTGTCAAACAAAAAACTATGCATTCGCCTAAGAGTGAATCGGTACACATGTCAAAAGGTAATTTATGCGTAATAAAAACAAACTCAGAGACAGAAACGATCCTTGTGGGACTCAGTATTTATGAATGTCAGGAAAAGGTGAAACCATCAAAAACCGTCTGAATCGTCCTCTCCCTTAAAAAGTCAGTAATCCTCGCTCACAGGGAGGCAGGATGTCAGAAGGCAGTGTGTTGACAAATCCTCGATGCCAAACCTGGTCAAAGGCCTTAGAAATGCCCTACGGGACTGTTTGGGTCTTACCGTGACGTTCCAGGCACCGCCCCCAAACATGCGTCACATATGCGAGAAGATCACCGCACGAGCGATTCCGCCAGAATTCGTATTGACGTTCATTGATAATTTTTGCATCGCACGACTAATATTCATTTTATGGATATAGTGACAATATTTTATACCGTCTGTAAATCACAAAATAATGTGGTATGTCGATATTGCGTAATTATCAAACCAAATATTTATTTTCTGCCATATACTATCTAATCATATATAGGTACGCTAAGCAATGATACATACGTTTTACCAAAAATATAAAAATATATATAGTGGGTAACCCTCGTTCATTTCAAAGTCATTATTTTTTAGTAAGAATGCTTCATTGTTCGCGATGAGCGAAATTTTCATACTTTTATTTCGTTATTGACATTTTCGTGCCAATAAATTAATTCTACGCATTTTTGGACGTTAAACTACATTTTGTTAATTGAAAGGGCTTAAAAGCATTTCAATTATGCAATTCGAAAACCATCGATCAAATAATAAATTGGAACTGCCATGTGAATAACCCTTCACATGATTGCACTTTGATAAAGTAAAAAATAAAAAAAAACAACAGTGCAAGTAATGTTTGTGCTCTTAAAGTACTTTATAGAGGATCAAAAGTTAATTACTGCAATTTCAACTATTACTGCATGCCGCATTTAAAAAAACAGTTTTTTTTAATAGTACGGGTTATAAATAATGCTTGGTTAAACTACTAAATGTGTTGAAATCATTTGTTGTGTTTATCGGATTTTAAAAAGTCTCTTATTAACAATCTCATTACCTACACAATAACCTTCGCAAGAGAAGTAGAAAAGTGTGCTTTATGTTCGAAAATTAATAAAGTTTTATTAAAATATCAAAATAAAACGCAGAGAAACAATTTTGATGTTTTGAATCATATAAGTTTCGCGATTCTTTCAGGCTGAACACAAAGTTCGTGTATTTAGGGAAGATTTTTTTCATGGAATTGTGAATACCATAAACATAATAGTATTATACTTTCTTAAAACACAAAAGAGCACACAGCAAACACCGATTTTTTTAAACTTTGAGATATTTGAAAATGTTGAAAAAATTGCTTCATTTCGTAAAAACAAATGGAAAGCTCTCTAAATTCGACACTGCAACACAGCCATCTGCCATCTGTTTTGTGAAAATCAACAACGCAAAGTGTAATTATTCAATTATGTGCGGATTACGGTATAGATTGAATCATCATTGTTTTAATTCTGACTGTTTTGCAGCTTGTTTGTCTCTCACTATTTTGCTGTCAACGGTTGAATGTAGATATGTTAAATGTTTTAATTTGCTGAGTGTACTTTTGATTTTATTTGCACGGTTCCATGTTATTTTGGTTATTTATCATTTATTACCTTCTTCCCAGACATTCCAATTGAATTAAATCCCCTTGTGTCAATTTATTCGAGCATTTTTAGTGACTGTGTATTTGTCTAACGGATTGAAGTTTTCATAAGAATGCTTAGTTAATAAACTATTAACATCGTTCGATAAAGCTTTCGATGTCCCTGTATCTACATCAGTGTACGCAATACCTATAATAATATGATAATCTTTATTTTGCCATGAATGTTTATTGATCGAAATTTAAAAAAAAATAATTATTCACCAGACTTTTACTTTTTGTTTAATGAATTCAGTACCTTCATCTTAAATACATTCTTTTAGTGAAATTCAAATATGATTATGTGTTCGACCATTTTGGGGAATTTTTCCAATAAAAAACTTCCAGATTATGGATGTTATCCATAAAACTATAATATTTTGCAAAAAATATGAACGCAGGATAAATGATTCCTTTTTTCGAATAAAATACATTTTTGTTTTCATGTTATTTTCCTACCATCTCCACTGTCTCAGTGATTTATTGAATGTCTGAAAATCCTAGAGAAGATTAGCAGAGAATAAATTTTCCTTCATTCTAGCTCCCTTTGTGGTCTAGAATAATTTATTTTTTTACTTATTTAAATTTCCAAGAGAATCACAGTATTGAAGGCTTCAAAAGTATTTTATTTTCCTAAAATTATAGAAAAGGTATTCTATCTAATACGAACCAAATTTCATAATCAACGATATTTTAAAATAAAATACTGTATTTTCCTGCTAAGCTCTATACGTGTACACGCTGCTATTCTGTGTTCATTGTTGAAAAAACTTCCCGCACCTAACATCCTTTTCTGTGTAATATTTAACAATGATTTACTTCACAAAATTTGTTTCAATCACCCAAAATCTTCCCCGGTTTGCTGTCTATACGACAAGGTTTAAATCACTCCAGCAAAATTTAAATTCTCACTTTACGCACAGTGTTAATTAAATTATTAAAAATGATCAGCCTATGTCTGTAACTTTGTTATAGATATGGGCTTAAGCATATATTATTAAGATACAAAATGATAATGGTGAGACAGGAATAATGTTGTCCTGCCTGTTTTAACACAGGAGTCAATTAGTGAGACAGGTCTGGTATACTGGTTTTTATAATCCAATCAGGTTTGGAATCATTCAATCAGTAAGATCCTGTGAGTGAAATCTCTTTTTCCTGATTTGGACACTAGTTCATTATGCCATATGGTTTATATTCTAGCTGAGATTATTTCACCAAGCTTTTCCTTACCCTTCTTCGCTTATCCCTTCCCTGACTCCCAACCTTCCTGAATGTGAGGTCTGAGGACTGTGGACTGATGCTCACGGCTGATCGCGCAGGTTTCACGATGCGGAGCACGCCAACTTACTAAACTCCATGTGGCTGACAGCAATCACCTTCCTCTGCGTTGGATACGGAGACATAGTGCCCAACACCTATTGCGGGAGAGGCATCACCCTTACTTGTGGGATGGTGGTATGTAAACACAACAGGGACTCATTCCCAGAGCTGTTCTAAACACAGCCACTTGTCATCTAGAATTCTGAATTGAAGCGTTGAAAGCCTTAAACTCTGCGCTAGGCTTAGATTGTCCAGCCAACCTAAAAATAGGGGATGAATTTTCAACAATCATCAACGTTATGCTTACCATTATAAACGAAGCTGTTTTCAACTGCTTTTGTCTTAACAGTAATGGGATGTTATGAAAGATTCAAACTTTTACAATCTACATTTAATGATTATGGTCGATATCGTCTGGCGCTTACCAAACTAATTTTGAAAATTAACCACTTTTTGAATAATTGCTTACGCAAACGCTCCTTGATCGAAAATAATAAGACCTATGAAATGAATGTCTTAATTATCTGGGTACAATTGGCTGTGCTTGGAGGAGAACTGAAGTTTGCTTATTAGAATTATTACAGATTCCGATATAATTTATGTTTGGGATATAATATGAAAGCTGTACGAGCATCAGAAACCCGCGGGGTTCCCGAGTAGCACGGTATGTATGAAGATAAGTTATTACTAGCATCTCATTTAGGTAAACATCCCAAAAGGCAAAGTGGCAGCAAACTCAAGGTACCAACCATTAAAAAACACTAACGTTACGTACGACCGAGATAAAAAAGTGAACAAATATTTTAAGTAATTCTAAGAAATCACTGTGAAAGAAATCTTAATCAATGGTTTTCAACTAGTTTATTAAATAAATAAGTAAACTTTAATTAAATAATGATAATTACAGCTTTTGTGGATTTTTGTGATAATTATTTATTTTAGGTATCCAAATAAAATAAACAATTATTTGCTTATGTTTATTCCTAAAACATTGTGTTTATACCTTCTATAATTTCTTGAACAAAAACAAGGGGGCAGCAAGTAAAATTATATTGGAAACTTTGTAATACGTACAATGACATGGTTCTAAATAATATTAAAAAAAATTGAAATCCTTATTAAAAAATGATTGGTTGTTGGGAAAACAGTTTTAAATGCCTAATGGAGCATCTTTGCACAAACAGAATTGCATCGCATATTTTATTTACTAATGTTCTCTAGTTTTTATGGCGCAAAAACTTACAGTATCACAAAAATATATAATATACACCTTAAAATTATTCAAAAATATATTGCAGTTAGAAAAATAACAACTAAATAAAAAAAAATACCTAATATATTAAAAATAATCAGCCATCGCATAAAATAAATACCAACATTATTTACATAACATAATCAGCTTCGGCTGGCAAGCAGATGATATAAAATATTCATTATATTTATATTTCACAATAAATTTGTTTTGTGTACTTATTTGCATGATGTTTTGCATTATTCTCTACTGTTTTGCATTTCACTTTCTGTATTTTAAATCAAAGCACTTAAAAATCTATTGTCGGCACAATTTCTGAATTTTCAAAACACTGTCTAAACAAGTAAAAATACCAATACCCGTTGTAAATCCCATAAATGCATTTATATCAAATAATTATTCCTAAATAATATTTTTTACTAAATATGTTGTGTTTTACATTCTTTGATTAATTTTTAACATTTCATTAATCATAAAACTATTATTATTAATCGTAGTTTATAACCAAACGAAACACATGTTTCGCTGATTTTTTTATATTGAATATTTTTTTAATTCCTTTTAAAAACTTAACCTTTTTATAAATGATTTGTTTTGCCTTGCTCTAATATATTTAACAAAACCAAATAGTTCAGTAGTAAGAAAAACGTGTTTATTACGGTGATTTTTGTATTTCCCGTTATTTTTCACCATTGGCGGACATCTTCGGACATCTTACGGCACATCAAATCTTGGACCCCTATCACAACATCTCTATGGAACCACTTACATCGCGGCAAACTCGCGTCAAATTTGACTGATCTACGTCAAATTGTGACTGATCATCGACCACTTAAATTGACCAATACCTGAATGATAAATTTGCGCCATCGGAAACCAGGTTCCATGATGAAGAGCATGCCAATCTCCTGAACGCCATGTGGCTGATAGCCATCACCTTCTTGTCCGTTGGGTTTGGAGACATTGTTCCCAACACCTATTGCGGGAGAGGAATCGCCGTCAGTACTGGCATAATGGTGAGTACAAACAATGTAAAATACTATTTTACACATTTATTCTGATTTATAAGATTTTATGTGAAAAAAAACACTAGCTTTGGATATTATCTTCTCTCTTATATTTTCAAGTTGATAACTGAATGTCAAGATATTATGTTTTCACATAATATGTATATCGATTATATCGAAAAATACAATGTTATAAATTATATCCCCACATATATGTCGATAAAAATAAAGTTAAAAATTTCCCCGTTTAAGTTCATCGATTATATCGATAAAAACCAAGTTAAGGATTATATCCCCTTAAGTGCGGATTTATCGATTATATCGATAAAAAATAAAGTTAAAAACTATATGCTCAAATATATATATATATATCGATTATATCGATGAAATTTTGAATTTAATAATTATTTTAATAAAATTTAAAAAAATAAAAAACTGAAAATTTGTTAATTTCCTTTGAATAGCGTAAGAAATGTCTAGTTTAGTCTAGTTCATAAATTTTTATTTTTTTTTCAAAAAGTGGATATACAATTTAGTACTAAGCTATTGAATTACCAATGCTTGGTTTTTGTAGTTATTGTGGAAACCTCACAGTAAACGAAAAAAAAAATGATGATGTTTTATTCGTTCATTCAAAGGGTCTGTTTTATTTCAATGTGTTATTCAACAAAATGATCACTTTTCATGTGATAAGTTTTTGTTATGATTTTTTTTTAACTTTAAATGTTGGTATGCAAATGTATTACACTTCTATACTTACAGAACGTTTCGGTAGTAGGTACATATATATTTAAAAATAATCTTAAAATAACTCTTGCGTATGAAGTATTTTTTGCATACATTTTTTGAATTGCCTAAGGATTTTAAAGTAATCAATTTAAAAATAAAGCAATTGTTTAATATTAACGTTACCATTTCTTCGGTCGAATAATAATAAAACGAGAGAAATGAAATCTCGCAAATTACCTCGACTAAAATACGAACAATGCAATACACTTTGCCAATTCCAATTACGCAAGTAATAAAACTTTACGAGGGGCCATACTAAGACATACATATTTTCTTTATCGGACTATTTTATTTCCTTGAGAGTTTCTTGGGGGATACATTATTATTATACGCTGTATGTGTGTATAGGAATTTCTGATATTTACTTACATAGTCTGTGTAGACGGGAAAATTAATAAAACGATATTCCGAAAGATTTCCTAATGGAATGTTGTCATGCCGCGCGTTAACCCTCCTCACGCCTCTTAGGGTCTGACAGACAGAATTAGTCAAGCTAGCATTACAGGAAGAGAAGTTAGCTCTACTCTCTCTGCGATCGTCGCAGCATACGTCGTTAAAGTCTGTGCGGGTCTCACACACCCTACCAGAAAGAAGTAGTTTTATCGTAAATGGCTATCAGTTTTTTCCGTGATTTTTGTGCTTTATTATTTTGTGAAGTTTTAAGTTTCTTTTAGATATGCACTATTTATCGTGTATTTGGATCTTCGTGTGTTTGCAGAGGATATTGAAGCACTATTAAATGAAGAAAACAACGATTCCGAAGAAAACGTAAAGTTTTAATCAAGTTGTCATGGTGATTTTTAACCACTTTCCTAATATGAAAAACAAATGTACAACAAGTTCTCACATTAGAGATCGCTTCACAAAGTTTGAATGTTCATGTTTCAGTACTTGTATTTGTTCAGAACACTCAATTTTCTCCTGCCAAAAATCATTCTACATCTCCTGTCATTTTCCAAGCATAAAACTTTAGCGAATCTTAACCCCAAAAAACATTTCCAAGTAAAATATTTATTTAAAAATGGTTCTTATACATTACACAATCCACCATTTTGTTAGTGATTTTATTATAATTTATATTTTATGCGATTTTAGGAAAAGCGTTACCCTTTTTGTTGGTAAAAATTGAGAGTTAGTTTTTTGGCTCATACGTGGTAAATGAAGGAGTTACAATTCCAGAAATGATTTTACATTTATTTATTAGAACGTAAAATCGATAAAAAATTAAATAAATAAAAATTAATGCTTACAAATAAAAAAAAATCGTTGAAGTATAGCCGGGTCCTACAGACCCTGCCAGGCATCTCTTGTGATATAATTTTACCAGGCATGCGGGGGTTAATAAAATTAATAATGAGATTGTATTACATATGTAAGACAATGCGGAAGAAAATTAAATGAACATTAACAAATTCTTGTAAGTACATTTTTCGTGCGAATTTTAATGACTGTGATAAAGATTTTGCTTATTATGAAAATTAAACAAGCAAATTAAGCTTCACCAAAATAAATTATCTTTTGCGCTTTAAATATCATACAGCCTTTCTTAACGTTAAGTAAATGTACAGATAGGTATTCATTAATTCAAAATAGTATAATATGAATACTGCACAAGATTCCCAACTGCTTCCAATTGTCCGACCCCAGGAATAATTGGGGGATAACGAATTGGGGAAGAAGAAGTTAGAAAGTAGCAAGCTATTCAGATCGGGTCACCAAACGCAGACAACGCCATTTCAAGTAATGTTTCGAATCTAAATTGTGATTATTACCAGAGAGATACGGAGAGTATTTACCACTCTGAACGTGCCGCTAATTCCGCTAGGTGTAGGTTACGTTTGTTATTTTATATTATTTACATGTGAAATAGTTGAGGACTACCCTCGCTGTTTGTTTAGATTGTATTTTTTTTTCTTCATTGTGGTTCAATTTCAAATGATGTCAAATTAGCCATGCAAATCTAAATAAGCTCGTTAGCTACAGACTCTGAATAAAAATGCAAAACTTCAAAACTCTCACCTTCCAGCCTTTTTTCTCTCGAATTCGTTAAAATCCAACGAACAAAGGACTTTCCCTTAATTTAGATCAGAGAGAGAGCACATTATTTTTTAATCAAAAGAAGACGACCTTCTCTGCTTCCGGATATCATGGCAATAACTCCAAGTTTTTATTATTCCTCATTACTTCAAAGTGCGGGCTTGGGTGGTCAGCAGTGCGGAGTACCGCCATATTGTGTGGTACAATTGCCTCTGGGCGAATTTCCTTTTTGCCTGTTAGGATAAAAGATTTTAACAGGGAGAAAAGAGCGGTTAAATAATTCACGGGCAATTTGGACCCGCTTCGGAATTCAGGACCTTCTGCCGGAATCTGCGGCACATTGCAGTTTCCTCCAAGTAAATAAACAATCATGTATTTATTCGGGTATCATGGGTTTTAAAAGAATCTTCACAAGAGTAGTTATATTTTTAGAATAAGTTACATTTGTAGATACTTTAATTAAGGGTTTTATTTTCTAAATAGGGTTTTTTTTTACCACACTGCCCAAATAAAAATTATATCAGACTTTATGGCATATGTCGTATAGGTTGTTGGGGTTAAAGAACAGCCATATCCTTAGGCGATTTTATAATATTGTACATAAGTCAAAAACGTCAATTTTTCAACCCTTCATAAAGAATAATAAATCAATTTTCAGATTTTTTTTCCGAAGGTAATTCCAAAAGTAAAGCCTTCTATTATTGAATCTTGATTTTTAATCCCCGACGCGATGAATGGAGCGGTGCGGTGTTATAAGTTCGACTTTTTGTGTGTTTGTCTGTCTGTGGCATCGTAGATTCTAAACCTAAACGATTGGACCGATTGTTATTTGTTATGCGTTTTTTTTATTTGAAAGCTGACGTAATCGAGATGGTTCTTAGTTACAATTCATGAAAATTTGTTCGGGCGTTCAAAGTCATCAGTTCTTTTTTGTGTCGGGGGATGATTACAATTTAGAAAATTTTACTTATCATATTATTTAAATATTTTTTATGTCTTTTAAATCTTGAACATTTCTCTATTTTATTATTTCATTTATCAATGTTTTTTGTAAGAGCTGTGACATTTTTTGTAAACCGATGTTCGCCGCCAAACAATTGAGGAAGCGTTTAACCTCATCATTTCCCTTGTCGTCGTTGCTGAAACGCGTTTGTGATCTCCTGTGAAATTCAAGGGACCCATCTTGCGCACACCTTCCGATATTGTTACTTCGTCATCAAGATCCTTTGAATACTGCTACAGAAAATCACAGGGTTCCACATGCATAGATCACCCAGAATGATCCGTCTATCTAAACTCATGGTTTGCTCATCCTTAGAAATTGGCTCGTCCGAAAATGAGGATCTAGTGCTTCTTTCTTCGTCGTGAATTTCTGTACAACTGGCTGCAAATTCCCTACACCATTTGCATATGTTTTTAACATCCATGTAGGACTCCTTTCATCAATTAACGATGAATTTTAATCAGTTTGACACCAATTGCATTAAAAAACCGAATGACTGCGTGAACTTCGTGCATGGCACACATAGCGGAAGTTCCATTACAAACGGCTGCAAGACTGAACGTTCCAGTGAGGTGCAAATAGGCTTGTTTGGAACGGGGGGGGAGCGACAAACACAACAATTTTTCCAACAGCTGGATGAAAAGTTTAGCAGTTTCCCTAGCGCTTTAGAGACTTTACTGTTGGGATTATCCCTGTGTATATTGCATTTATGTTGACGTTCGTAAAACAGTTAGTGGTGAAATAACCAGCAGAGTGTGTTACCTTCCAAGGGAGCAATGGAATTTTCGAAGGTGGAGACTATTTTTTTTTACATTTTAAGTGAACATGGGATGACATTTTATAATCCGCGCAAAAATAACCTTGCTCAGTTTTGGTCAAATATTCGAGATAATATATCTTTAGATATATCTTTAATATCTCTTATTATTCATGCAAATTACACGAAAATATCGTAAGAAGTTTTTCCAAAATAGCCAACTAAAAAAAAAAAAACTCCCTTTTGGAAACAATATTCAAAAATATATACTCATACAAATGTTAATTGATTTCTACACAGACCTGAATACATACCCAACATGAACAAAAAAAACAATTCAAAGGAGTTTTCAAAAAAATAATGACCTTTACACTTTACACTCGTTTGAAAAAGTAAAGTATAATTATTTCCGCCATTGAAAGCTGCTAAATTGACGCGCAAACATCATAGAAAATTCATTTAAAGTCATTCAGAGTAGCTACAATGATAAAATAGAGAGAAGGTACATACAAGTTGGTGATACTGAGCTTGTCTTTCCTGCAGTTTCTTTGTACATAAGGGTTAAAATAGCATTTAAAAAAGCAATTTTTTTTCTTTTATGGCCCGCTAGCGGGCAAACCACAGATGATAGATTAATGTAGCTAAGTATATTTTATTTTTAAAAATAGATCATTATTTTTAAGGGGCGCTACTTACGAAAATCTGCAGTTTAAGAAAGAACTTGCCAAAAAAATCACCTGGATTGAAGAGTGCCAACGTTCCATATTTATTATGGTCCATAAACAATTACAAAAAAATAGAGCAACGTTGGAATTTGATCACAGTTCTGTATATTTAATCCTTGTAAAACCTTCCAGATTCACTTATTTTTCCCTCGGATGCCTTTTACATAATTACAGGTATGATTAAAAATAGGAAAATCACGTGCCATTTCGCAGATGATGCAAATGTATGGCTTTGCTTGCGAAGTGTGAGTAAAGTAGGTAGTTGACGTATCGTGTAATTGTTTTAATATTGCTTGAATAAAGCAACTAAAAAGGATATATTTTTTCACAGATAAAACTTTTTTCAATCGTGGTTTCGTACTGTCATTTTAATGATCAAGTGTAATTTAGTCATGAACTAAAAATATCCATAATTTTAACTCCTTGTGAGTGAAAATATTCGGCGAAAATCTTCAATGAGAAATTCAACAGCTTTTAATCTCAAGATGAATAATTAGTTGCATGCTAATCCACGTAGCCTTTAGGATCAGGACTATAAATTGCTCATTTCAGAACTCTAGAATAGAGACGATGGATCCATGGTATATAATAATATTCTGATGGTATTCTGCCAAAATTAGATTAATTATCTCGGTGGGATATCCCAATATTGAATTAGTCGCTGCAGTGGACAAAGCCGACATGACAGAAAAATATTCGGTTATAACTGAATCTGGTTAACGCGCAGATGAATTTCGGGAATATGAAATCATCCTTTCTAGAACAGGCGTTGGTAGGAATAATAAAACGCTAGCATTTAATTTATGCGGGGTTGTGAAAGAAAGACGTTTCAGTAGATGTTAAGATAGGTTGTTTAAAAATGACGTACCTACACTGGTACTTATATTTTTGGAATTGCGGCGATTGGGATAATTAATTAATGTCCAGAGCTTTGTGTACTTTAACGTACTGAAAACATTATCTTCACACATGAGGCACTGAAAAATCCATCAATGCCTGTGTCATCTTTGGGAATACTGTTTGGAGGGTCTTTTTATGGAAAGGAAGAAGAAAAAAGTTCTGGAAAGGAAAAACGTGTGAGGCACGTGTAGGAATCTGGGGTCCAATTTGTTCAGGAGTGACAAACGTAAGAAGCCATTCTTCCCATTATTGTGCAAGGCAATCCGGCGGTCCAGCTGGAGAGGTCAAAAGGTTTCCCTCAACTAGTCTCTCCCGATCCGGCCCACCACACAGTAGGCGGGCAAAAGCATCTGCCGCCAAGTCCTGAAAAAAAACCTTACTCCTTAAACCTGGGCACCTCTGCTTACGTAGCGAATCATTTGGGGTGATCTACAGCAGAGGTGTTGGATATCCAAAAATTGGTTCCCGAGGTGGCGGTACCCGTAAGCGCCTCACAAAATTAAAAATCGTTGTACCGAACGACTGTAGTCCGGAGTTAGTGGAACTACAGCTTTTCCATTTGTGAAATGTTGAAACTAATCATATATGTCCACTTGTCATCGTCCTATGCTGAATTTTTAACACGTGACTCCAAAAAATAATTCTAAAAGCATTTAATAAAATTCGCATACCATAATAATATGTCACGTAATTTTGATTGGTATCCCCGCAATAACAGTTTTTTACATGTCTCGGTTGTGAAACAAATTAAAAAATAATAACTCAATCTCTGTAATGCAATATTTAAGAACGTGTTTACATTGTTTCACCCTGCATGAAAGATAAAATAATATCCCTTGTATTTTGAATGTTATTTTGGTGAGAAAGATTTTCGAAGCGCAAGTTCTAGAATATTCATTTTAAAAGCCGTATTCTTCCCAAGTTTCACACAAAATAAATTTCAGAGCGAACGGAGATTAAAACGCTTTTTCACTGCTGCGTATTCTTTCCCCTCGTATTTCTAGACAATTACCATAAGAATGAATATGTAACGTATTACATTTTACATTATGACGTCACTCAAAAATACTCGAGAGAACAATTTCGATAAATCGCATTATTTGTCATTATTTGCATACTTAATGAAATCACATTATTTTTAAGGAATTGGAACATTTTTACGATGATTTCGAGATTCAAAATAACCTGACAATATTTGTTAAAAAATAATTTAAATTAAATAATGTAATAAAACCTATTATTATCAATTACTGCATGTATTTAGGGTTTTATTTTTTTTCACGGTTGTTTTGGTTCTAGAGGACATTTTAAAACTGTGGTTAAACCACTTTGAGACTTGTTATGGGATTCTAAATGTTAATTTTTGGGGGTGTCCAAATTGATTTGTTACTGGTTAAACCAATTTGCTGAGAAACTTATTGAAAAAATAGACACTATTATATGGGGTATTACGGAATCTGTTTTACTTGCACTAAATGTTAAGGTTTCCTAAATTGTTTAATAGTGAAATTTCTGTTTAATAATGACGTTACATTTTATAATGACGTAACTAAAATACTATACGTAATGAAATAGAACTTGATAATAAACTTATTTAATTTAATTTAAATAAAAAATTTAATATAGTTCTGCGAATTAAAAACAAAAACAATTAAAATATGACAATATTTGATTATCGGAGCACTCATCCCTCAGAAGATTGAACCCGTGATACCTGAATATCCCGACGCATTAGACCACTCGATCAACTAACCTGTTAATTGTTAAAACTGTTTTATTTTTAATTCAATAAATTTTACGATGTTGTTAAGTAATGCATTTGACAGAGCAAAGAGGCAATCATGGCAATATGTACCTAATAACAATTAATATTTCATTACATGGTAACTGAAATACTTACGTAGGTATTTTTTTTAAATTTAATTTAATTGAATGATCTTTGAATGAATTGGAATCTTTGAAATAGAAATTAACCCACAGTTAGACATCCGATTAAGATGAAACCCGGCAGATAGATTCACTGTCGATGATAATACATTCTATACATTTTGTTGTAAATCGCGCGCACACAAGCGGACAAAAACGCTTTTTTATGAAATTGGTAGAAACCAATTAATTTATTAATACGCGTAATAAATGTCGGTGTAATCCATTCGCGATTTAGCGATGAGTTGTCGACTCCAGTTCCTGGGATAGGAAGATTCAAACCTCAGTCAAACCATTTATTTAATATTTAAAAGACCTTAAAGATAAAGATTTATTATGGCAAATAACCTATGGTATTACGTCCAACTACGGTAAAATATTGTTAGCGTTTACAACGCTGGCCGCTAGAGGCGCTACTGTAACATATTGATGAAAACATTCCTTTTAAACGTGGCAAATTGAACTTATTTAGTACTAGGCAGCGGTATTTTGCGCTTTCTGTTTTATAGGTTCTGTGTGTGCAGTTTATTTAAGTAATAATTACAAAAAAAAATTTGAATGCCAAAAAAGTTGAAGAAATGTAATTCGATTTCATTAAATCCTGGCAAATACAATGTTCTTGATTTACATAATAAGTGGATAGACGAAGAAAAATATATTTTTTTAACTTATTTATTACTCGCTCTAATGGACCTTTTCATTCTAGTTTATTATTTGAGTATCACAGTTATTTTAAATACCTACTTCAAAACTAAAACAAAAAAGAAAATATAAAGCAATGAAAAAAATGTAACAACTAAACCACATAATAAAATAAAATACATTGGTACAAAATGATAAAAAGCTCCTTAGATCAAACAAAGATAAGGGCGTATCGTATAAACAAGTGTATTAAAAATAACAGCACCTAAGAGTAATTTCACAATACAAATCTCCTTCGAGTTCCGCCGCGCCGCCTCGCTTAGAAAGCCTAGATAAATGCAAGTTCCCCACAATATAAAACGGAGCACAAGGTTTGCCCTCAAATCCCATGATTTAGTTTTTTCATTTATCGGCCAATGGGACGCCAAAAGGATGCTTTTCAAATTATGGATTATTATACAAATTTTTATGTTAATTAGTTAATTCCACCTTTCTGTGTTCATGTTTAAGTAATAAATCGTCGTCTATTTCGATGTTCAAAAAAGACAGTAAGGTCGTATGTAGGATATAATATTTGTATATTTTAATTTTTTATTTTCGATTTGCAAGATTTACTAAAGAAAAATAAAGAAAAAAAAATCCATTAGGTACAATTTATTAAACTGTACGAAAGAAAACCAACCCACGGAAGTGTTGCACGCTGCCATCAGAATGTATGAAGTTGGAGAAAATTTCAGAAGTTGGAGTTTTATTAACATTACGGTGTTTTTGATTATAGTAAAAAACTTAGTTTTTATGGGTTGATTAGATGAAGTATTTGGTAATGTGTAGGTATTTGGTGATGTGATGGTGACGAGGTGTGGCTAATAATGTGAACTCTGTGTGTGCCAGGGCGCCGGCTGCACCGCCCTTCTGGTGGCCGTGGTGTCCAGAAAGCTGGAGCTGACGCGCGCAGAGAAGCACGTTCACAACTTCATGATGGACACGCAGCTCACTAAACGAGTAAGTTGGGCTTTATCGATCCTAGTAAAGATGTCTCAACTCTGTGTGCTCAGGGGGCCGGATGTACTGCCCTGCTGGTGACCGTGATGTCCCGGAAGCTGGAGCTGACCCGAGCCGAGAAGCACGTCCACAACTTCATGATGGACACGCAGCTTGCAAAACGAGTAAGTTCTCTCCGGGGCCGTACCGTGTGGTCACCTTGTTCATGTTCATTGTACCTGTCCCTGTTCCTTGTTGACCTTGTAGATACATTATGACTCTTAGTGTACGATTTACAAACAATGTACCTACAATGTGATGGTTTTCTAGTACACTTGCAATATTTTAACACAACGCGGCAACCAACCGAGATCCAACATCCAACAAATAGTAATGTTTTATGATAATAGGAATAAAATACCACACCAATGTAGTGTTCTATTAGAAGACATTCTTAGAAATCTTACATAACTGTTATTTGGGATGCTGAACATTTTAGTATTTTCATTTGCATATTTCAACATCTGAGCAGATAATGGACATTGCAAATCTGTCAACAAAGGTTGGCAAAATGGAAGGAATTTCATTCTGCCTAAGTATTTCAAACAATCAACGCAGATTGTGATATTCTTAAATTATGTATTTTTACCGACGAAGTAAACTATGAAGTTTCTGCTTATTGGAATTTAGGGATTTTCCATGCAAAATACAGTCAAACCTCGTTTTCAAATTTGATTTGAATGACAAGACGTCGTATGTACCTTTAGGTTGAGTAAATCAGTTCAATTTTGAGAAATAAAGTCGATTAAAATAAATTGGCAAGGACGGGCTGCCAATATTTCCGACTCTGAAATCTGGAAACTGGGAACTTTCCGTACTGAGGCGGCAGCTGCACAGAGAGGGTAGTTCAACAAAATGCGAAAAGTTTATGGGGCGGAATGGAACACATCTATCAACTTTAATGTCAAATTGCCTTTCTAGGAAAAACCTACAAAAGTGTTCATTTCTCGATGCAAACGGAAACATATAAAATGTTTTAGTTGCCAGATATTAAAAATTTAATTCGTTTCTTGAATCCTTGCCATTTCAATGGAAAACAGCAATTAATTTAAATGTCTATTTAAATGTTTATTTTTATTTAAAAATGTTCGTAGACCGGAGAAATCTGCTGCTGATACTACGATTTTATCCCAATTTTAGAAATATTTTCAAATAGGAAACAAATAACCTCCTTCGTTGATTTTTCATAGCCGCTTGTCCTTCCATAATTACGTCAGCTGTATTGAAACTTTGAGTGTTAAGCACGCATCTTATATCTATAAGCTTTTTTGCTAAATTAGTAGTACAATAAGGGTTGTAAGTATACTTTTTGATTAGAATTAACCGTTTGAATGTATTGTCCTTTTAGTTGAAAAACGCCGCGGCCAACGTGCTCCGGGAGACGTGGTTGATCTACAAACACACGCGGCTAGTGAAGAGGGTGAACCCTGGGAGGGTCAGAACGCATCAAAGGAAATTTTTACTAGCTATTTATGCGTAAGTCAAAATACTTCTTCAAAAAAATTTAATGCATGCTTGCTTACCTTGAAAAGTATGGAAGTTTATACCGACATATTTATATTTACCACTTCAAAGATGATTGGTGTACTTTTACACAAAAAAAAAAATGTTTTAGATAAAATTAAACATAATTTGTTGAAACTTTAAGCTTTATCGTGGTATAATAATTATTGAAACAATATAATTAGTAGCTCTTTCGAGAATATACATATTTTTGAAAAATTAAATACCAGTACAAAAAAAATTATAGTTCGTTGATTATGACAGTACGTACATGGGTTATTGGTGTACTTAGTTAGTACCTACATTACTGCCAAGGGCCAGCACTCTTGAGGTGATTTTTCACAAAAACGGCGCTATTTAAATTAGCCAAATATTATTATTATTACTTCCCAAGAGAGTAGAGATCCCGAGTTCAAGTCTCGGTCACAATCTATTCGTTTTTTTTCTGTAATTTTTTTTTTATTTCATATTTTTAGAAAATCGTTAATATTGTGTCAATAAATAATGTATTCATATTATTTATTGAAGCTCGTGTAACGCCGCATAGGTACCTTACGTGGTTGAAAGATTGAAGCTCGTCCGAAATTAGAAGATTCGTAGATTTTAAAATTCCGGTTACTGGCTTATGTAACATTCTTTCCAAGAATGGGAACCTTAAACATTTCCAACATTTACCATCTCCTTTGCATTCCCACTCTCTTTTTCCTCACAAAATACTCCATGTTGTCGTCCCATTAGTACCATAGTTTCACTGGCTCAGCCGTTTTGACTTTTGTGCGGTTACAGTTTAAAAAAACATTTTTGCTTCGTCTTCAAATTGTAACATTCTTACAAAAGGTTCAACCAGTACATTAGACGCATTTTAATACCATAGTAAACAGACATTTTTAAGTTTTTATTATTTTCTGGCTTTTATCTTTTGTCAAGTGCCAGTGCATCACGGCCAACGGGGCATTTTATTCCAAAAATGTGAATCCAACACGCGGAATCTGCCAAAATTCATATCAAAATGTTGAAAAGTTCAAAAGTCATCAGTCATAGCTGACCTGATTGTACGTTTCCTTTAGGAAAGGCTCTTCGTTGCCTCAACTAAGAGTGACGGTTTTGCTTTTAGTCAATGCTTGTTTTGATCTATTCTTACTTCTCAAAACTAGTTTAAATGAAGAGAACGGCTTTGACTCTTATTCCATTTGTGTGACCATCCATTTTTTAAAAACACATTTTAAAATATTAGGAGTTACATATTTTTACAGGGTTGTGTTATGGCAGAGTTATGTATTCTGTTTTTATTGTTTACAGACTAAGAAAAGTAAAAATGGACCAACGAAAACTAATGGATAATGCCAACACGATAACAGACATGGCAAAGGTAACTCTAACTGTTTCAATAATTACAAACCATCACTGTACTCAAATTGCATTGCTTTCAACTATAGCTCTGCAAACCATACAACACTATGCTACTTAGTACACAAATAGATTAATAATATATTACCGACAGGTTATACATATGCCGCGTTATGAGGGCAATTAAAATAATCACATGTTATTAAATTAATGCAAACCATTAAAATATTGATCATACATTAGTAAATAGTAAATAACAATATTTGACGATATAGGCCTTACGCAAACAAGTAATTAGAAATATTGCATATAATATATACTAATATACGTTTTTATAGAAAACGTTACGCTTTCTACAAATAAGGAGCTTTTTCACAACTAATTTAGCAAAATAGTTTAATTAAACAAATAATATAGAAATTGGTGTTAGTGCAACACATTTTTAACAAAATACATCCCTAACACTACATACATAACACTCTGCATAAAAATATCATACACGTCCACACTTTTTTGACTGACGCTTAATTTAGAAGAAATTTAAATAGAAAATAAATATTAATCATGTGAAACTGCTTAAAGAAAATAACACATTTAATAATCTGCCACCGGTAATTTTTAAGAGTTTTGTTGTAGATTTTTGTATATAAACATTTATTTTCTAGGTAATATTGTAGAAAATCATTTAAAACTTCGTGAAATCTGAAGGAATTTCTCATGAAAATGGGAAATCGCCCTTAGCACGGAAACACACCATAATTAGTCACTCTCTGTTTGACAAACTGTACAGAACACACAAAAGCTTGTGGTATTTGCCGCGTAGATGGTTCGACTATGCAATTCAAAGCAGAACCCAATTTTATTTCAGACGCAGAACACGGTGTATGAAATAGTCTCAGACATGAGCTCGAGACAAGACGCGGTGGATGAAAGGTTGACGAGCTTAGAAGAGAAAATGGTCACACTTCAGGTAAAATTTAATATTCAGTCTTCTCAAAAGTTTGATATCTTTTAACAATTTTACAAGAAAGACCTAAAAAATTTATCGAGCGCTATTTTTCAACGTTACGACAGATCTATTGCCTTTCAAAAATAGGGCGCATTTTTGTCAGAAGGTTAAAAATATTTATGCTTTACAATAAAATCTAAATAAATGAAATATTTGTGAACGCATCCGAAAACTAAAACACGGTTTTGAAAAGATGATAAAATGCAAGTATATTTTTAAAATATTAAAATTTTGAATGCGGACTTTAAAAAAGTGATAAAAATGGCGCACCTTACGTTTTTTGCTAATCAAAATTACTCATAATGAAAAAATAAATAAAACACGGACATATTTTATTAGACTAGTGAATTATATGCTTTATTGTGACCTTACTTTTTTCTCGTGTCATGTAAAATAATTCTTGAGAAATTCACCAAGCTTCATAATTTTAAAACTTTGATTTAAAAATTATTTTAAAATAAAAAAAATTTAATTTTAAAAATTATGGACCAAAAAAAAGTGGTTAACTTATAGATTTTAATGTATAGCGTGTTCTCTTTCCAATACCGTTTAGATCATATTTCTCACTTTGTGACCTATGTGAGCTGGGACAAATATGGTTTCATAAAAATATTTTTTTTCTAATGTCCTGCCTGCTAATTCTAATCTAATATTATTAAGTTTGATATTCCCCAATTCCCAATTCCCCATCACTCATATATGAAGATATGTTTAATCAAATCGATACAACTTTACCGTTTAAGGTAGATATATCTTATTCTTCTTTGTGATCCTTCAGGCGTTAAGCTTTGGACATGACCTTATTTTTTTTTCAAAAATAGCAATCCTTGGTGGCTCTTATCGGCAGGGTTCTTTTTAAAGCCAGCCCGAACGTAAATTGGTCACGCATATTCGAAATGTTGCGTTTTGGGGACTTTTTAAACGACAAAAAACTAAAATGGCTCTGAATAACCATTGTCACATGTGAATTTCTGCGAAACAACTGGACTTGGGATTCGATTTTGAACGACAGTGTCTCAGTTTTATACCAAAGGCAGAAAAAACCTTGTAGTTCCAAGGCCACGATTTGCCGACCCTTGGTGGATCATCTCATGTTAGCTCATCCGAGTACCAGGAAAAAGATGTCACTAACAATAATCAATAATTAATTTAGGGGGCGGGCGTGGGTACCACCGCCCCGGGAAAAAATATTGGATAACCAATATATCTGCCAAATGTCGCCACAAATGCTTCGCTACGTTATGAGCAGGGGTTGCGGGGTTCATTGGATGAGGTGTGTTCACTGTTCAGATCTTGGTGGTGGATCAACCTGTCCACCAACTGTGTGGTGGGCCGGATTGGGAGAGGCCGAGTTGAGGAGACCTTTTGACCTCTGGTGTATCTCGACTCATCATTTTGCACCGCAGTGGGAGAGATGAATTACGATTATAACTCCTGGATACCCTGAACCCTAGATTCCATCCCATGCCTCGCATCTATTTCCAAGAACTTTTTTTCCTTCATTTCGCTAGAAATACTCTCCACACAGCATTTCCAAAGATGACATAGGTCCTTAGGGAAATTACTTTCCGCAGGGCCTCCAGCTCTTTGCAAGAACCATTTTGGTTAATTTACACCAAAAAAACAAAACACTATACAAATTAACGTACATAAACGATTCACAATACCCGAGCCAAAAACTAAGAACTTCTCCAAACTTCTTTTGTTTTACTTAATCCTTTTTCCTACATTAATTTATAATATTATACTCATTATCTAACCTAAACTTCCAATGAAGAGACAGGCATAAAAAAACGCATGTAATCAAATTTTATACTTTATATAGATATTTAAAGAAATCGGGTGCAGTGAACTCGCGGTAGAAACGTAACTTTACCAAAACAATCTCAACCAATAGCCTTGAAAAGTGAGGTCATAATTAAAGCGGCCAATGAGCGCAGACCTAGCGTCATTTCCGTTTCAACCAACAGGAGCCTTGAAAAGTGACATCGTAATCAAAGCGGCCAATAAGCGAAGTTTGATGCTTCGTAGGTGCTGTAATGTGTCATTTCCGTTTCATCCGAATTCCAAATTACAACGGGGCTAAAGAAGTTTAACTTCAATATTTTAAAAAAATTGTGGTTAAAAAAAACTATTGTGTGGTTTAAGGAGCGGTTAGACGCCCTGCCCGACCTGGTGGTGAAGTCTTTACAGCAGCAGCAAGAGAGGAACGAGCAGCGACGGCACTTCCTTCATCCGGACACGGCCGCCATGTTGCCTGCACCTCCCGTGCAACCCGCCATCGGACAGTCACCCCATCTCGTGCCGCACACAAGGTTCATCATCTTATGATATTAAGTATTTGTTGCCTTAAAAGTCATCTCCGTTGGTTTGTGTGGTAAGTTTGTGGATGTGAGCAGAATTGTGTCGGATCCACCTGTGTATTGATGTACATTTGTCCGTCACAAGCCGATCAGTGTTTGAAAGTACGCATTGGATCGGCTCGTCGAGCATGGCCTCATAAGCAATCGATGAGGATGACCCCATTAAGTTACAGTATACCCAAATTTCAGAATGAGTTTGTGTGAGGTATTCAAGTAATGATTTCTCCCTGAATATTTTCATATCTAAAAGGGGGGGGGGGGGGGGGGGGTAGTTTTAGGTTCCAGACAAATTCAAAGTTTCCGAATCATTCCCCAGTATAGCTTGAGAATCTGCACGTGAATTCTAAATTTTAACTACATGTGTCCCTTCCGTTATCAACGTCGAAAACTTCCTTCTGATCCAATCCAAACATGAAAGTTGGTCAACGATTACTTTTCAGGTTATAATTATTTGAAATATTTCAGTCAAGATTTGACCGCACGCCTAGCATTTTGCCCCGCAAGGATGATTTCAAAAATGCCTGTTTTTGCAGACTCTGTCAATGATTCCACTTCAAATCCTGATTTTTAGTAGAATCCAAAATTTCAGCCAGTTTGGCGCCATAGAGTCTGAGAAAATGGCCCTCAAAATTCGACAAAGCCTTGCGTTTTGCCCTGTAAGAATGATGGGTTTTCCAAACAGGTACTGCAAATTTTGTCTTTGATTCCTCATCAAATCATAATTCTTAGTAGGAATCCGAAATTTCAGCCAGTTCGGCGAAATAATGCATCTACATGCTCTATCTGTGGATTCTTTTTGAAAATTATGAAATGTTTTCATAAATTAAAACCAACCATTCTGTCTTAGGTATTATCGGTAAGTATTTAAGCATAAAACAATAAAAAAAACCTTCAATGTTAAATATTTAGCATCTTTCGAATTCTGTATTATTCGCAATAATTTCTTTGGAATATTTGGATTCTGCTTACGTGTGTGCCAGGATGGCTGATATGCTGAAATGATTTATGTTTTTATTAAGGAATTGTTTATGGGTAGTATCCCTTCTCCTCTCATAAAAACAGGTATCGACATAGAAAAGAGAAAGGACGAGCCTTCATGCAGCATATGGCTGTAATGACCAAACCGCGCAAAGGACCAAAAACTTTTGGAAGATCTTTTGCGCCCTTAAAAATGAACCAATTATGTTTTTCCACACATATAATTATTTGAAACAAAGATTATTGATTTCCAGCGACCAGAGTTGAAAATGAAGACGAAGCTTTGGCTACAAGATAAATGTAAGCCACTTGTCCATAATCTTGTCATTTTACAACAAAAAAAAGCTGTATAAAAGTACAGATATCTGATTTGGTCCAAAAGAACAAAGAATTTTTGTCTGTTATTCATATTTTTATATCTCTCGCACTTTAAACGAATAAGTTGCAATCGTGTGCGTTTTTACCAGTATCAATTCAACATTATCTCCATAATAAAGTCTTACTGATTTATTTGCTAGTAAGTCTAAGAAAAATGTAAGGCCGGTCCTTTCAGCAATCATCTTCTGAAATACCATCATTAAGTTGGTAGACACTATTCATCATTCAATGTGCTGTGGCTAAAAGCTATCGTTGTGTATTTCCAAATATGTGTGCGCTTCTGAAGTTCTATAATTAGGAAAGTAATACTATAATGACTGCTGTTCAGATGTCCCAGGATGGAATTCGGCGTTCTTCACAAATGCCCTCTACTAGTTTTAGTCTCTCGGCATTCGCCTTTAGCATTGAGCACTCAGTCCTCCTCTTCCACGCCGTCTATCTACCTCTGCCTTACCATGTCTCTTAAAAATTAAAATACCTGTAATATTATGGACTTTGCATCGAAAAATAAAATCAGTTAATAAATTATTAATTAATTAATTAGCATTCCATACTAAAAAATGTAAGTATTTTCTTTTTGATCGTTTTACTCCCAGCCATCACGTTTGTGCGGCTACAAAAAATCTAATATCTCTCCTTTTTCCATTTTTACACGCGATTATTGTGTGGTTTGTTTTTTCTGTAAAATTGTTAACATTTGATTTTTTATTTTATTTTTCTCAATATAATAAAATAAAGGAAAGGAAATAAGTAAAAAATATCAGGAGCTAAAAATAATATGCCTTTTTATCCTTTTCATCAATTTTTTAGGTGCCTTGGACTATTTTATTACAGGTTTTTAATTTGTTATATAACTGTTATGAAAAGAATTCATAACATCTTTTATTTAGTCACTGATTTTATTATTCTTAAATTCGGAAGTCGTTTATAGGGATTTATTTTTGATTTATATATTAATTTAAGAATAATAGAACCAGTGACTAAATAAAAGATGTTATGAATTCTTTTCAAAACATAACTTTTAGTAGAATTTGATAATTTGTATGTTCACACATGATAGCCAGTCGCTATCAAGCACCTCGCAGCTTGTACGTGTATTGTACACTCTCACGAAGTTGTGTCTCTCCCTAGTCTGAACTTCACCGACTTCCATTGCCTGAACAGCCGCAGCGCCCCCGGCCCCGCCAGCCCCGCCTACCCGTGGCCATCGAGCCCTGTGCTGCCGCCAGTGGCGCAGCGCACGCCGCACCTGGTCCCCGAGGCGCTCACCCCGCCCCGCCCACCAGCGGACCCTCGTCGCGCTAACCCGCCCAGCTGAGTGGAGGCCATGCATGTCAAGAATGAGCTGCTCTGTTAGGGGGGAAGACGCCGTGGTGCAACTATTAGGAAATACGTGTCGGTTTTGATGTAGAATCAACGTTTTTTACATAATATAATTTAAAAAATAAATACAGCGGATCTAAGATTTACTGGGATGGGTGAAAAAAAGGGTCTTCGGATTCCCTAGCTAAAATGACATAATTTCCTAGCTAATGAATTCCGTTAGTTTATTAATATTTTTCTTGTTACATTTGTTAAAAACTATAGTTTTTGCCAAGCTTGTCTTACTGGATCTGATGCGCGAGAAAAGATACACGCTTTCAAAAATTGAAGACAAATCGTCATCAAAATCATGACAAGTATCCAGTAAAGCACATAAATTTGTCAATTTTGATTTGTTTCTTTTAAAAACTTTTGATGTTCTAAAACAGAACTTTAATTGACATCTTAATAATATTAGCTTGACTTAAGATACTGCGAATTGGTGTTATTTTTGAGCATACCAATAATTATATTGGCTTTTTTATTTGCTAGAAAGTTTTTTTCTACCGTGAAATATTCCAGTACTAACTGCAGTTACCTGTGAAAGCCGATCCCAGTAAATCAAAAGTAATCTGTATTTCATGAGAATACATTATCTGTTGTGGTGACACCTAGCGGAATTCAAAAAAACTATTTTCTCTTTAATATTAAATTTGGGGAAGGAAAGCTTTCAGTTAAGACGCGAACCCGTTTGAGCGGTAGAAAAGGTATCCCAAACTCAACCCCATTGCAAACATTCTGTGAATGGTAACGAACTTTGCAATAGTCATTTCAATTGATTTCTGTTTATTATTTTTCAAATATTACAAAATATTATGTAATTGTGAAAGCCAGTATGCAGCTCTGTTGTAAAAACATGAATCTGAGAAAAACTCAGAACCTATAATTGTATAAAAGAGAATCTTTTTTTTCTTTTCCTGAACAAGAAAAATAATTTGTTTAGCAAACGTAATAAATAAATTAACAATTTTGACCAACGTTGTTTTTCGTGCACTTTTTTTTATATACCAGATTTTTCTAGAGAGACGGCTCATTGGTCACAATTGGTCTTCCATCCCATCGTTATTGAGACGTCAAAAATGTTTACTTTAAATCGAAAATAAACGATAAAAAAATCTGTACTAATATAAAAGTTATTCCTTACAATTTTTCCAGAATGAACGTTTGAATTATTATAGTTTTGCGGATACGTCAAGTTTTTAAAAATCTTCTATGATTTTTTGTTTATATATTTAAACCACACTGACTACCATATCAATATTTAATAATAAAAATATCCGAATTATCTGCACTACGGTTGGCCCCACCCTAATAAATTCATTCTTTGACATTATATTTAATTGACATTTTAACTAATTAAACAACATTGAAGTGGACTCCTCGATTAACTTTAAATGGAGTGAGTTACCAAACGAGTGAGACTTTTATTTAAATTATTGTGATATTACTTCAGTAATATATAATGACCCAAGTATAGTTTAAAGGGATAAAGTGAACGGAGGTAATGAAATGAATTATAAGGTGAAATTATAAAACAAAGGCTTCGATTGAAAACACTTCTGTTTCGAGTGATCTATTATTATTTGATAATAAATTATGTGATCTGTGATTGGACGATTAACAAAAATTATTTACGCGAAGTTTTTGAAAAGTGATTAATTAATGTATATTTTATGTTATTTTGTAAAGTATCATTTGAATTCTAATTGAAACTGCCGACCGAAAACAGAACGACGAAAATGTGTAAGCACCCCCAAGTATACAAATAAGTATTTAGGATAATCCGTTAAAATATCAAACTTTCTCTATTCCTACCATCGAGGAGATTCCCTTTTCATTAAAAAAACATAGTAGCTAGTAAAAAATATTCGAAAAATGTTAATATTTCTAAATTATAAAAAGCCTTCAATCCTACTACCTAATAATTTACTTAATTAGGTACGAAAACATAGTTTTTTTTCAATTAGATTTTGTATAATTAAATAATATCTGTTACATTCACAAACAATTAATATTCAGAATAGGTATGTACTTTTTCAAATATCTATTGATAAAATATTATTACTCCCAACTGAAGTTATAATATGGTAGCGTTAAAAGCAAAAATGAGTGCTATAAAACCTTATATTGATATTTACACAACCTTAAAAAGGTTACTGTTGTTGAATTTTCTAATATTTTATATCATTTCCTAGAGATGGCGTTATGCGGTAAGGACATTTTTGGAAAGAAAGATGTCTTGGTTTAGACAAGATATTTATATAAATTGTATAAGAAGATTGTTTACTGTGTAACTAGGCTACTATGAATATTTATTTTCTCAACACTTTTTACTTTAGAAGTTAGTTATCGTAGGTACTCGTATTTTACATTGAAATATAGGCTTTGTGTAGGATACTGTTCGCAAACTGCCTGTGTTCAAATCTTATTCTGATCCAAGATATTACAGTGACATTTATTTTCAACTAAGGAATATAAAGCCTCCAAATATAGAATATTGATGTTCGAAAAAAGACTTTTCAATTAATAAAAATAACTGTTAATTTGAACTTTGATCTTTAGAAAAACCTTTTAAATGGAGAAAAAAAGCTATTGATTCAAATTTCGGTCTTAAAAAAAAATTCAAATGAATTAAAATAACTGATGTTACTTATTTTTAAATGTGTAATTTTCAAACCTACTTTGAACAGAAAAAAACAAAATCATTTGTGAAAAATCAACCAATCAAATGGATATGTTTCAACGCCTATTCCAATAATTTTATCGATTTATCTACCAGGCTTCCAGATAAATATTCCATGCGGTTTGAAATTTATATGAAAATTATAAAAAATCACCGACATAAATATTGTTTGTATGTTTACAAAGCTAAAATACTGTAAAATTTACCAATTTACGATTTTTCAAAGCATTTAACCCAACTCTACCTGAAAAAAGAGTATTTATATCTACAACGTACAACATATTTAAATCAATTATGTTCTTTAAATCCTTATTGTTAACCTCAACAGGGTGATTATTGTATTGCGTAATGATATTTATCAAGAAGGCCTTTGAAAGTAATATATCTCATATATAATAAAGGACCATTGTATTTTTAAATTCCTGTACCTACATGTAATAAACTAACTGTATTTGCCCAATTTTCTAAAAACATATTACTTCCATAAATTATCTTATTTTCAACCACTACATAAGAACAATGAATGGTTCAAAGATTGTTTAATCACCTCAAAGAATATCTGTCTTATGAGGATTATAAAAAAAACTTTGTAATTAATATAAGTATTATCAAGACCTAATTTCTTTAAACGATATATTAAATACTGTCATACTATGAACTGCCGTCTTTGTAGTTACACTATTGAGAAAATATTAATTTGTTTATGTTTGTAAATTAGTAAAATAATGTACCCTTTTTACATTTCATTGATATTAAACTGTTATGAAAATATGTAAAGGAATAACCATGACACCAATTTAATTTTAAGTACGTATAGGACACAAAATGGATAAGCAAACTTGATTCGTTCGAAAATATTTGATTGATCGAAACATTAAAAGTAATATATATAAAGATTAATAGCATTAAATGGGTTATATTTTTTAATTTTTTGGAATAATTAAAAATCAATGGAACCAGCTTATTTTTATCTTTGAATAGAGGCTTCATTATCTTTGAAATAATGAATAAATATAGACCATGTTTTACTTACGAAGCTCAAAGTTAAACAAATTTATAAAATATATTAAAAAATTGAAACAATTAGATTTTTTTAATATTTAGAACAAAGTTAAATACAGAGTGTACGGGAGTAAATTGTACTACCTTTGGGAGGAGATTATACATGACGGAATAAGTAAAAAAATTACCAATTTTTATCGCACGCAAAAATATTATGCCATGGAAGAATATTTTTTTCATGCAAACAATTTTACTTTTAACCCTAAAAATTCTTTAAAATTTAGAGTTGTTATCACTTAAAGTTACCTTTTCATATTTTTTACTTCTAAATACTTTTATGCAGAAACACCTCCCGAAATTAGAATACTTTACCTCCGGACACTCTGTAAGCAGGTACATAATATTTTTAATAGTCATTTAATGTTATTACTCTTAGGTAGGATTTTGGAAACTCAAAAATGTTAGTTTATTAAAAATTATCATTATTCTTACTATTAATATACCTATGGCCCTAATGTTTTAAACTTTATCCTTCGTAGAAACCTTGCTCGAATACCAAAACAATTGTTTATGAAAATTACCTACATCCAAAATATGCATTTTTGCTATCGAAATATTACTATAAAATAGAATTCTAAACTAATGTAATAAATTCTGAAATTTGTAAGAGAAAGAAGTGAAACTTTTTACATTTATCATAGATTTTCATTGAATTTTTAAATAAATTAGAATGATATGTAATTCAAATCGTCTGTGTAAAGCTCAATCTGAATACAAAACTATATTTGTAGACTTGTAGCATTTATAGCAAAAGGGCATAATATTTAATTTTATTAGTTTTTGATAAATATTATAAGAGAAGTCTGGCAAAATAAATAATATTGCACGATTCCGTTTTTTTAAGTTTACAAAATAAATAATTAAATTATAAATAATTTAATAGTTCGTGAATGTCCACTGTCACCAAGTGATAGATTTAAAAGAGACAAGAGTAGGAACTCGATTGCTTTAAATATGAAAGCCTTATTTTTATCAAGGACAGTCCTTGTATAAAATCGCATATATACATTATATGAATCTATATAGGAAATTATGTATCTCATCCGTATATTACAATTTCAACATCCTTTAAAAACGACGTGACATCCACCATAATCTGAGATGTTCTGTTCTCGATATACTGCCAAATGTTTAAAAAATATTACCATTTTTTTCCTTTGAAATATAACAAAAGTAAGCTATGCATTGAATCAAATTAACCCTGCCAAAGATTTGTCTAAATACTAGGTATAGAAAACGCACCAATAATATCATTCTTTGAAAGTTCTAAAGAGATATCTATAACATAAAATATACCTTTTTTCAAAACGTATTTAAACATAAGTTTCGAAAAAAACTAGCTTCAATAATGTAAACTTTATAATCTACTTAAAATTGATAAAATAGCTCATTAATGTTTTCTATTAGCTCAGCATTAGCTGTAAGCGTTTAAAATACATAGTTATTTACTTTGATTCTAATCCATTGTATTATTTCAATTAAATAGCTAGCCATAAGTCATGACCAAATTTGTAGATTGTATTTGTATTACGAGAACACCTAGATAGGAGTCGTATTAATAAAATTGATTGTTGAAATTAACCGCTTAGACTTGTGTACATAAAACTAACGAATGACCACTAAAGTTAACAATGCTTATTACATTATATAAAATTTACATTGCTGTACAATTATTGTATATAGATATATCTATCCCCATTGGGAGGGAATTAGATAGTCCTGTATTTGGAATTATAATATACTTGTAAATTGTAATAAACATTTTCATAATTCACAAGTAGACACTGTTTTAAAAAATGTATGATTCATTTTTTCAACCCAACCTACCCAACTTCAAAATCATCCCAAATTATTATTGCTGTATTTATTTAGATTTCTGGGTGCATTTACCAGGTTTTTTTTGGGATATGAAATCCCAGACACCCATTAAAAAAACAGTTAGATGCCTACTTATATTCTGACTAAATTACGATTAGTAGATTGGGAACAGCACAATACATAAAATGAATTAGTCGAAGCAAAGAAAGGCAGTTTGTTTAATTACATACATAGATTGATTGTTCTGCTTTCTGATATGAATTCTACTGAGATCGGTTTATAATAATGTGTAAGTGAAATACATAAATAATATAAAATGTATTCACTGCTTTCGTATTATAATTATCTTTTAACCTTCTGCCTCTGACGTTAAGTCTGTTAGACACCACAAATCTATGTGCGGTTGCTAAGTTGGGTCGAACGACGTTCTGTCTCGCTCAGTTGCTGAGCGTCAGTACGGTGACGGCAGTCGCAATGATTGCGCCTGAGGAGTTGCAGCCGTTAGGCGTCCGTGGTACGCTGGTACGTAAGATTAGTAATCAGAATCAGTGATAAATCTGGAAGATGGGCTGTCAGTAAAATAACTGTAATGCCATAATGTCTCATAGACGTCAGTAAATAATTAAATAAACTATATTCATAATGTCTACAAGTCGTCACCGCAGCAAAGTATTTGAACTACCTAGTATTTCACAGCAGTCACAACAGTATGCGTAAATGTTTTTAGATAATGATAGATAGACCTCCAAGGAAGAGAAAAGCTACTGGAACATAAGCTGATGTTAATAATGACGAGCAAATTTGGCTGTAGTCAGAGGAAGAGGGAGTGCTCTCAGTTATTCAAGCGAATTTAGTCATGTCGACGTAAACGAATGGTGAAGTAAACGAATCGCCACTTTCTCCGCCACCAAATGTAATGACACTAGTTCATCGGCAAGGAAGTTGTATCACATCTATCCAAGTAAGCTGAAGCGGAAAATATGATTTGCCTGTCGTTTTCGTGTTGATCGGACAACTTAGAAATCTATAATTTTAACACCTCCTTTGAAAAGTAATCAAGATGGAAAAAAATTGGTTCTTGTTAATGGAATTGGTTGTAATGTCGAAAAGGTGGAGAGATTTATATACCTCGGCGGTATCCTTACGGAGACTCTTGATCCAGATATAGAGATTAGGTGCAGAATTGAAGCAGCAAGAACTGCATTCATAAAAATGAAATCCCTCTTCTGCAATGACAATATAAGCTTAAAACTAAGGCAGAGAATGTTAAAATGTTATGTGTAATCGGTCTTGCTGTATGGTTGTGAAACATGGACCTTGAAAATAAATACCATGAACAAGTTAGAGGCTTTCGAAATGTGGCTTCTATATACGAGAGTGGACCGGCATTAGAAGTGTGGAGGAGCTATTCCGGGCAGCGCAAGACAGTGAGATCTTTTCAAGAGTGATCGCCAACGTCGGGGGGACCTGATAAGGCACATAAAGAAGAAGAATGGAATTTCCTCATCCTTCCCTCAATATCTGTGGAATGTGTTATTTTATCATGGATAGGCTTAAAATATGGGCGCAAGATGTAAGTTTTAATCATTTAAACCGTTGATCTTTGAGTTTTAAACAAGCTCCATCATTTCAGCTTCCAGCTAAAAGTACTGATCCTATAGTTTTGAGCTTTAAGCTTCCAAGTTGTTTTTTAATTATAATTTTTGCATTTTTTTAAACAGGAGACGAAAATATAGAAGTAAATTTAAAAAAAATAATCTTAAATCAGTATAAAATATACCAGGAGCACATAAAGCTGAAGAAGTAAAAAAATATAAATATCGTGTGATTTTAGCGTCACACCACCCAAAGTAAAAATTCGAAGAAGTAACACATTGAAAATGTACACGCCTGGTGTCTGTTATTTATTTAAACTGCTTTTCTTTGGAGGCATAACCATATTTAGGTTATTAACATTCAAATTGCACCATATTTTGACAGTCTAGTTGTGCAAGACTGGGTGCTTTTCCTGATTTAAGCAATTTTTAACAGGAGCACAAAATGCTGAAAAGGATATTTTTTTTACTAGTAATTCTGTGCATAGTAGACCTCGTATTCTGACATTAATGTTCTATATCTTCAGTAAGCAGGTTGGTACCGCGATATTGAAAAAATGTGAATAAGCAAAAAATTGTCTTTACCGAACCGTTAATAGTTATTATTATTATGCACCATTCACAGCATTTCGTCATACAGACAAAATGCAAAAAGGTCGTGTAAAGACTACATTAGGAAGGCGTAAATTAGTACAAAATATATCAAAAACACAATGAAGTACAAAAATACATCAATAAAAAAAGGGGAGCAAGCGCAAATTACCCAGCGAGGCCCACATTATCATTTATCATTATGTATGAAAATACGTAATATTTTTCAATCAATAAAAAAATTTCATTTATGTAATGATTAACGCTCTTTTTTGGCGCTTTATATACAAATAAATACCAACAAGTTTTGGGATTCTGTGTGGAGGGTTTTTTAAGGAAATGAAAGAGATGAACTGGGAAGGAAAGTTACGAGGGGTGGGTAGGTATCTGGCGGACAATGTGTCCTAGGAATGACGGACGTATGAATGCGATGGTGACCAGACAACTCGAATGAAATCAACTCAAAACTTCCTTTGAAAAGTCATTAAAAGTGATGACAAAAAAGGTAAATAGGTTACGTTAGGTTAGGGTTTTAATTTAAAAGTTTTTTTTTAAAGTTTTTATTTCATAGCTTAATGACTTTCCAAAGAGGTGTTGAGTTGACGTGATTCTGAGTTGGCACGGAATGCGATAAATATGAAGGCAAAGTAATATAATTAATCGCTTGAAACTGGATATCGATAAATTAAAAAAAATAAGGTCCATCTATAGACTAAAGAAAAACAGATTGTTTTTTAATACAAATTAAATAATATTTGCTTAACAACTGTCACGTCTATTAAAAACCTTTGTGTCTGTAATAATATTATAAGCGCGAAAGTTTGTATGGATGTTTGTGTGTTTGTTATTCTTTCACGCAAAAACTGCAAAAAGGATTTTAATGAAACCTTACAATAATATAGCTCATACATCAGAATAAAATATAGGTTATAAAATATAAAGTTAACTAGTAAGAGGACGCAAGAGGAGAACAGGGACGCACGAGAAAGGTGATTCAGGGAGAAACAATGTATTTCTTTGAATATGGCATTTCAACGCATGCCGGGAACCAGCTAGTTGTAAATAAATCTCTCAAACTACTCGGTTTCATCACTAGAATTACCTCTGACTCCAAAAACATAAATACCCTAAGGATTTCTTTACTGCTTTTTGGTTCGCTTTCATCTTTAATTATGCTTGTTTCGTTTGATATTCGTCACATTTAATCCATTCAATATCGTTTTTGAGAGATTGCTAGGAGGCTATAGGAAGAAGAAATTAATCGTATTATGAAAATGAACTAACTTTAAAACCTTTCTCCAGCAAAAAAAAACGTAGTTAAAAAAATGATCTCATTTGTTTCTTCAAAATTATTATTAAGGCCTATTAACCAGCAGTCAAAAATTCAAATTTCGTCGAAAGATGGTCTAACAATTGTACCCTTATAAATGTACAGGGCAGTTCCTGTAAGAAAGATTAATTATTCGCCAAAACAGCATTTTTAACTAATAACTTAATATTGATTTTACTTCATTCAAAATTTGATTGCGTATATACCTACAATAAAATTAGCAATGAAAATGCTCAAACGCGTTATGATAAAAAAATTAAAATGATGTACTTTTTGGATTATTTTTTGTCCTTAAATATTTATAATTTTTCATTATTGTCTAAGCAAAGTAAGTGTGTAAAAAATCTGATTTATATTTATTTACAAGACCGTAATAAATAGACCGATTGATGTATTTTAGTCACAAAACGCGTGAACTGATTTTTTTGAAAACGATTTTATTTTAATTAAATTGAAATTTTGAAAAGAACCTTTCCTTTATTTTACTACATGATTATATGATTTGAAATGTATTTTGCATAATATTTTGTTTGAAAATTTAAGAAATCTGCCATCGAGCAACGATATAACGTTATTTTAATAAAAATAAATATATTTATTTTATAATTTTTTATAGAAAAGAGTCGATACGTCTGGAATTTGCTTTAAAAATGACATATATCCGGTTGTGTCTATCTACTATACAACAACTCATCCCTTTCAAAATCAGTCAATCATTTTTGTCTGACACTAAACAAGCTAAATATTTTGACTTCTATCTAGTCTCTGACTCCACTTATCGCTTCTATTTTTTATGTTTACCTTTACCTTTTGTCTTTGGATAATTGCTTTCATATACCATACCTTTCTCTTAACAATTACATTCTATTTAATTTAATAAATATGGCTGAAACGCACTGATCTCTAGTATGACTAACAGATGGAAATGAAAACACATGTAAGTGTACAGATAGGTAGTATTTTATTTTTGTAATTAAACATTAATTATATAATATTACATATTTATCAGTTCTTCAATACAAAAGCTTAAGAATTACATAAACATTCTAATTTTAATAATAAGTTTAGTAATATACAAAATTAGGCAATATTACATATAATCAACATTAAGACTTATTAATAATAATAACCAGTTATGTACTACAAACAACCTAAATGATGATAAATCAGCAAGAACTTTTTTTCGTTAATTGATAAAAAAATCTTTTTGACTAGGATAATAATTGTAGATTATTTCACTACGGTGTGATACGGGCACATGGTTATAGACAGCAATTGTAATTATTTAAAAATGATTGCAATATTGTCTTCATCAATTGTATCTTTTTGGATTTTACTGTTTTCCATTTTTATTAACTTTTACATATATAACAATTTTATTAAATAAGCTATATTGGTAAGAACATTGTATAATCTTACAACATACTTTCGAACGTTATTTACATTTTATTAAAAATAGTTTTATCCGATTTTCGTTTAACAACTTATTGGTTACAAGCAATACAAATCATAACACCGTGCAGATATTCATTTTGTCGATAAATTTTATAAATAAATACAACATTGGGTGTTTTTTATTACAAAAGGGCAGATATATAGCATCGTAACATACAGAACAATTGAGTTTAAGATTATCCCATGTTAACAACACCGTCAAACACATGACTGATTATGTACATTATAATAATTACAATACATTTGTAATTTGAATTATTAACATTATAATATTATTTTTGTGGCAGTACCCAGTCCGAGTTGACCCAGCTTCTATATTTTTTTCACATCCTTTCATATAACTTACACATGTAGGTTTACAGCCCAATCAAAAAAAATCCACTGATACTACGTATCTTGTTTATCTGTAAAACTAATTGGGCCCTTGCCCGAAAAAAAAAGATTGTATCCAAAACTATTTTTTCCGAGAAAAATGGAGAAAAAAACGAAACCAGACATGTTTCATAAAATTCAAAAATTAAAATACAATTCTTGATAGTTTTATATGTAAAGTCGTCAAGAAAGGCAATTATATTAGAAGTGATTACAAGAATTTAATCGGAAAATGTTGTATATAAAAGTTTCGCTCACAATGTTACTCCATAATTTATTTTTTTTACTTTTCGTAACTTACAGAAAGCAACATGATCTTTTAATATAAATTTACACATGTCATTGACGTATTTGAGCTCAAAAAGTCAATTACGAAATGAATAAATCAAACAATTTTCTATTGAAACCGCAGAGAGCTTTTTAAAGAATTTAAACATTTACGTTCGAGATGTTGTCATGAGATCAACTTAAAGCATTTTCCCACGAACCTGTTTCAAAGTGAAATATGATTTTAGATTTTCACGGCCAAAAGGATTTTTGTTATTTATTTTTGGGGTGTTATGCCGTGTTGCGCTTCCTCCTCATTCAGCCAACACTTCGGACAGCGTTACAGTATTTCAAAGTAATCAAAAAAAGTAGTCAAAATATTTTTTCAATGTTATATTTTTTTATATTACTTTCCTGCATCCTTCAGTTTCTTGGCTTTGGAGTCTTTCTAATTGAAGCCATATTCGTTCAAAAAGATGTTCCATTAATTAAACAATGCTCCGTAATTTTGATGAACAACATTATTCAACGTAGGTACTTCCTCCACCAATCAACCCTTAAAAATACAGCCACAGACCTGAAACAATTTCTTTACCACAATCCCCACCTTAGAGGACGCAAATTAATATGCCAAACATTACATATTTATTTACATTACAACAATATTCTGGACAAGGGTTCAATTCGACACTTTTTTTATAGTTTCTGTCTGTTATTTTACAGATATATTGTATGAAACATACAGGGAATATAATATTGTTTAATATATACACAATAGTATAGTACGCATATGGTTCAAGGATTAATTTTAATACCGTTACAACGAAGTACATAATTAATCTGATTTTATTTTGGTTAATCGGTTTAAATAGATACACATGGTGTACATCATGTAAGTACACATTGATAATACCAAAAGTAATCTTATGAAGTTTTATCTTATAGATACATATATCTTAATTATAAACAATGTACATAGTTTTTTGTTCTCTATTTTTATCAGTCTTTGCCATTTATATTATATTTATAAATGGGGAATATAAAAAAGCAAAAGCAAGTATTAGTTATTATTATTATCCAATAGTCAAATATATTTTAATAAAGAAGTATTGGCTTTAAACGATGTTTGAATGTTAATGAGGCAGAGAGTATGTGCCAAGACCGAGTTGTTTGGCGGTCGGTCCACTCTGCATACCCCTGCGTTAGTAAGTTAGTTTTTATTGGATTTTAGATAAAATGGAAATTTCGCATTCTCTTGCTTGTTAAGCGTATCACAATTTAATAATATTGTAAGTGGTAAACCATTTTCATGAAAATGCATTCAACGAAATAATTTTTAAACATTAACAATGGATTTAAAATTGCAAATATTTTGACTTCTCACATTAATTATAAAACATGGCTTTCTGTTTAGTAGATATTCTCCAATTTGTTAGATAGATAATAAAAAAAATACATATTGCGGTGTTTATTTTTGCATTAGCTCCACTCAGGAGGTCCTGAGGGGAAAAAATCCCTCAGGGCCAATGTAATCTTTGGGGATGCTTTGTGGAGGGTCTTTGAAGGGAAAGGAAGGGTAGAAACTTCTGGGGATGAAAAATTATGAAAGGCGGTTAGAAATCTGGAGGTCAATGTGTCCAGGAGTGATGGATGTATTAACACATCCTTCCCTCCACGGGTCAAGGCAGTACTGAGCTACGATTGACAAACCATAAAAGCATGCACTCTACAATATTTAATAATATCAAAAACAATTTCCACTTTCAGTGTGATACCCATAATATTATATACATTTTTAATAATATACAATATATAAGAAATCATAACGAAAAGTCTTAAGTAAATGTAATTAATATTGCACCAAACGAGAGATCGTAAGTTTGATAATGACAATACACCCAACCTAACTATAAAAAAATAATATATAATAATAGCATCACATACATTCAGTTATAGGTAACACTTATTGTGCAAAATAATAATTTTTTTATGTGAATACCAAAAAAGAGTCCCAACTCCTTCCGTCTGAGATAATTGTGGTGTGTTGTGAAGCAGAAGGTTCTGGGTAAAGAAAGTATATGGGGTAGAGGAAGGTGGGGAAGTACCTGGCTATTCAAATCTGGTCACGAAACACGGCTAAAGCCACTTATTTATTTATTTATTGATTGATTTTACACATGTTAGGTATTAAAATCTATAATCCAACGTTCTACCTCACTAGGACAAGCCTTTGTCGAGGATAACCATTGCATGCAACCTTTAAATTCCGATTGGTGGTCGACCCGGGCAATACTGAGAGTATCTTCCATTCTGGAACGTACCGCAAATATACAATATATTATTTTTATTAATTTATTGTAAAATTACACAAATAAATCAAATAAAATTAATTTGAACTCGCGAGCTTCGAATTGTTAGTAGATAGAGAAAAAAAAGAAAAAAGCAGAACCCCTCGACCACGAAGGCCTTTTTCAGGCGGAGGAGGAGAGTTAATTTTTTTTATGTGAATACCTCACAAGAGTCCCAGCTGCTCCCGTCTGGAGCCAGTGATGCATCCCCAATTGGGGTATGTTTTGAAGCTGAAGGTTATAAGGAGGGTAAGGATATGGGGTAGAGGAAGGTAAGGAAGTACCTCGATATTTAGATCTGGTCACCAAACACGGCTACAGCCATTTCAAGCAACGTTTCAATTCAGAATGGTGGTCTTACACCAGGGCGATACTGAGTGTATCTTCTACATTTTGTAATGAATTATATATTACAAAATCCTTATTAGAACAAACAAATTTACATCGCGACTCATTACATAATGCTTAATAATATATTCACAAGCTGAAAATATAAAATAGGTTTAAACGTAATTCAATAAAGGAAATTGTCCAAATTTTCACCAAATTGTCACCGAAAATCACAACTGAAACAAATTGAACTCAATAAAAGTTCATTGTTCAATTTCATACTCTTGAGACAGCGCCGTTTACAGTCAGGTTATTGTTTTTGGTGTGGTTGTTTTTGCAGGAGGAGACGACCTTAGAGGTGATGACCTTGTTGACTGAGCTCTGTCTCCTCATGTCCCTGGGGTTGCACCTGGAGTTGGCCCTGACCAGGTTGGCCTCTTCGTCTCCCATACTGTGGTTGTCGTTAGCGTGACGCAAGGGCAGGCGGTCGATCATGATGCGGGTGCTACCCTGGCGCATGATGGATGCCTGGGTCATTGTGGATCGATGGTTCATTATTGAATTTTCCCTGGAATGAAATAAAAATTTAAACAGAATAATTAAGGTTGCTGGTTGCATAGGTAAGCAAGTAATGTGAAATATTCCTTCAAAATACCTAACATTATTAAGTTTAATGATTTTTTTTTTTAATTGGAATAACTCACTTATCATGCCAGAGGAACGACCAAGTTCGTACCAAAATGGTTTTATAAATTAACGATTTCAAATATGATTGTATGAGATGTTGATTCCTTATTCGAAATACGTAGGGACTTGCTTTCTTTTCATGTTTGACAGATGCTTTAATGGATTAATTTGAATATAATGTTACTGAGACAACGCGCGTGGTTTCATTAAATACTAGGTTCAGTAGACATACCTTAGCAGCCCGTTAATATAAAGGTCATTGATGAAGATGGCCTTTCAAAGAACAAGTGTATTATGTTCTTTGAATAACCATCCTTCTTATAAGCAATATAAGTATTGCTACATTTATTTTAAAGTCTATGAAAATAATTTATAATGTCATTGTTTAGGTGTTGTAATTTTTCAAGTTAACTAAAATTCAATGTGTAAGTTTCTTCATCTGAGACAATTTTTTAAAGTATTTATTAATTTTCACGAGATTTTTCAGCTTAAAAAATCCCACAGTAATAACATCTAGAGACAGTAATAACATCTAATGTATTTTTTTTGTAAAATTACTAAAACCACAGATGGTTGATCTTAAAAGACTGTGGAGAGTCCTGGCAGAGGCAGTTATATTAAAAAAATATTTTTAACGATCAGTTTTTAGTCTAAATTTTTAATTTTCAAATGTTTCCGAAGATGATTGATACCAAATATATTAAAATATAAAGAGATATGCTATGAAGGCCGCCCGACTGTCGGCGGAACTATGGTCTAAAGGTCCTAGTTTGAGTACGGAATTAAGTTGATTTTTCGAAAGTGTGCAGTAGTATTGGTTAACAATATAGTTTGAATACGGAAAGAATTCGTTCATTTAGTTGATTTTTTAAGGTGTGCTGTAGTATTAGTTAAAAATATAGACGACACCAGGAAGCATAGTACAACCCAGTAAAAACTACCGATAGCCCATCTTCTTATATTTCAATATCTTTGTGATTGGTACCAATCAAAAAAGAAATGAGTTCGAAATCCTGGAATAAATTCAAATTCATCACGCAGGATTTGAAAAAGATGAGGGATTTGCAAACCCTTATGAGATTTTGTTTTGATTTTCATTGTTTTCTAATGCAATTATTGATATTATTACTTTGAAACACTTCGTTAAAATGATTATGGATAAAAGAAGAAATTGACAATAATTTTTCACAAAAAAAAAACTTTGTGAGATATTGTAAGTATATTGTTATTATGTTAGACTACGTTGTCATTGAAACTATTAAAACAACAGTTTTTTCTCAACACTTTCCAATGATAAAATACCTCTAATGTGAACCAATGGTAGATATTTTAAAGTAGATCTGGCACTGCACAATTTGTCCAGAAAAATATCTAAGATACCAAACTTTTTCCAACTGGGAAAGTCATTTCCAAAACGAGCTTTACTATAAATTTCAATCTTTTTTCTCTGGCGAGGTTTTCAGTAAGCTATAAAGTCTCACAAAAGTTCAACCATTTGCCGATAGGGCTCACTAGTGCGGTTTTTATTTCTTTTGATATCAGTCTCAGTATTTTAAGTCTAGTTACTAAAACAGAGATGTCGTTGATTAATGGAAGTTTCTAATAAAATTACCTCTGACTGCCTCTTCTCCGGCCGGGCCACATTTGGAAAGCTCCGTAGATGACTGGATTTACTAAGCTGTTGCTCATTCCAAAGAAGAAAATTCCACTCTGCAGTTCTTCACTTATCTAAAAAATAAAAAATTATGGTTTTACCTTATTGACTAAATAGAATTACATATACATAAGACTGAAGATTTACTGGGATGCCTTGCAGTGTTTTAAATGGAATTTTAAGGCATGCATGAATTTTAAGGCAAGTTTCAAATGTGTTTTAAATAATATATTCAGACATTTATTGTCATTATGCTATTCATATTTACACAATAAAAGAAAAATATTACAATATTTTTTTTATTTTATCTAAAGTAAAGAATTCAACACAAGAGTCCCAGCTGCTCCCGCACGGAGCCAGTGAGACTATCTAGGCATCCTTAAATGGGGGTTTATTGTGAGACTGAAGATAGTAAGGAGGGGAAGAAGATGGGAAGAGGAAGTAAGGAAGTACCTGGCTATTCAGATCTGATCACCAAACACGGCTAAAGCCATTTCAAGTAACATTTCACGGAAATGAGAAATCTTGGAATTATTTTCGATGAAAAACTAACTTTCGCCAATCATATCCACCAAATTATAAACAACGGTATGAAAACACTAGGTTTCGTATTAAGAACAAATAAAAACTTTAATTCCTTTAATTTTAAGTTAGAAGGTAAATTGAATACAACTCGGTAGTTTGGTCTCCATCTTATAAAATTCACGTTAATAATGTTGAGCGAATACAAAAAAAAAATTCTGCCATTGATAAATTTTAAATTTAATATTCCACTAGTAGACTTAAAATATAAAATATTACTAAATATTCTAAAAATACACACTAGAAGACAGACGTAACATAAACACTTAACATTTTATTCAAAATATTTAACTCCAAATTCCACTGTTGCGAACTCCTGCAACTCATAAACTTACGAATACCGACAGTAATCACACGAAAAAATGCACTATTCTACTGCAGACTTACCCCTCGACCACGGAGATCGTCCATCATAAAAAGATGTTAGTATTATTTAAACATTTTCCGCTCACATAACACCCTCCACGTATCGATAGGTCATGTTAAATCAGTTCCTGGTTCGATCCAAAAATATTAACATTTTGATGCATCAGCACATTTTATGGGTATGTATGGGTATGGGTAACCCAAAAATTATATAAGTGTAAATATAACTTCCTTGCAAAATAAAAGATTAATAATAAATAATAAGTCCTGCTAAGTAGGTACTTTATTTTAAAATTTATATTTAGATCCCAGGAAAATAAAGAATAATACCAAACACATTGGTTTTATTCACTATCTCTACATTTTCTACTCTCAACAATATAAACAGAAAACGTAAGGAAACAAAAGTTTGATCTATAAAGCAACTAGAAGGTAACCATACCCATGCAAAGAACAAAAATTAGGGCTGCATCGTTGGGCGAACGAATCATGTTGGCTGTTTAACATTATTAAAAAACTGCTCTGAAGGAGCCCATAGTTAAAGAATGATGATTTTACGGTACATGGTTTTACAAAATATTTTTGTACCTTGCCCAAACTGACCAATACTCATAATGTAATATCTGAATCAGTACACACGTGCTTTTGTAAAACAGTAATGTAGCAAAATAAATGTAAATCCAAATAAAAAGGAACATGAACAATATAAACAGTTTGTAGCATAAATACAGTAAAATAAATCTGAAGTAATTACATGTTCATCAGGGTTGATGAAGATTAGAATGATCATCATGGTGTAGTAGGGTGTCCACCAGATGACGAAGGCCACCACGATGACCACGGATATCCTCAGGGACTTCATCTTGGCCCTGTGGATCAGCCGTCTCCTGTTGAGGTCTGGCCTCCTCCCTCCTCCCACCTCTTCCCTGAACACTTTTTCACTTTCTGAAACGTAATAAAATTGACCTTATTGTTATCACCCGGACAAAGAACGATCTTATGCAAATTATTAACAACAAACATATTAGTTAGGTTGTAGCATTAGAACTCGTTACCCAAATCCAATAAAGAACAAGACCATAGGATTTAAAATCGTTACGTAGCTTGTGTAAATAAAAAACTTATTTTATAACAAAAAAAACTAAAGAAAATTAAATTCTGTTATACACAAAAATTTGATCTCTAGTTATCATTTTACGTGTTGTAATGAAGCAAAGGAAAATATAGATATAGTAATAATAGATCCCATCTCTAAATCAAAAGAAAAATATGCGGTAAATATATTTATCCTGGAAAAAATAAATCTATTTACGTAATTAAAGAATTCAACTTGGGAAGAGGGTATGGTATCGAGGGTATGGGTATCGGGAACCATTTATTGGATTACCAACACCTCTGCCATAGGTTACCCCAAGTGGTTCGCTAAGTTTGGTGACTTAGCAGAGGTGCTCGGGTTCATTGGATGACGTTTATCCAGATCTTGGCGGCCGATGCATCTGCTCACTTACTGCGTTACGGGCAGGATCGAGAGAGACTAGTTGTGGGAGGTCCTTTTATGTAGCCAGAATCTTTCGACCCATCGCCTCGCACCGCAGTTAGAGGGATAAATTCGAACGTCCGTCACTCCTAGACACACTGACCTCCAGATTCTTACCCACCCCTCATACATATTTCCTTCCTAGAATTTCCTTTCCTTACAAAACCTTTCACAGCATCATCTTAAATTACATTGGCCCCTTAGATCAGTGATGGGCAAAGTACCACCCGCGGGCCAGCTCCGGCCCGCAAAAGCATTTAATCCGGCCCGCCGACGGTCTTTCGAAATTATAAGTATACCTATTAAATAATATATGTACTATCAATGAGGACATTCCTGCAGAATTGCAGTTAGAAATTGTTGAAATGCAGTGCAGCCCACATTTAAAACAATTGTTCTTAAATTCCGAAAAATTAGATTTTTATAGAACACTGCCGAAAACTGAATATCCAAAGATAATTGATCACACCCAGAAAATAATAGTGATGTTTGGGTCGTAGTATGTCTGGGAAAAGACTTGTTCCAACATGAAATTTCGGAAAAACTAAGTCAGAAATTGATTAACTGGTGAGCACCTTTTCTCGCTGCTAATGGTTACTTCGTCGTAGCTCAAACCTGCATTTAAAGACATTATGGCCAGTCAAAAACAATTTAATATGTCTCACACACCTACCATAGCATGGCCTTCGAATAACAGTTAAATAATTTTAATCTGTAACTTATACTAGCGTTTGTGTGTAAAGTTTTATAATAAAAATATAGTTTTAAAAACAAAATGCATTTTGGCCGATTTTGGCTATACTTCTGGCCCTCCTCTGAAGTTTTTTAAAACTTTCTGCCCCCTTATGAAAAAAGTTGGCCCACCACTGCCTTAGATCCTCCTGTGTGGAGCGAAAAAATGAAGTTGTTTTTTTTTTAAATGCAATTTAATTTCACGTTAACGGTGATCAGTTTTATATATTGCACATCTGCCCTGATGATGAAATATCCTGTCTGAAATATTGGCTAAAGATATGGACTACGCAACACGGCATAGCATAAAACCCAAATAATAAATTAAAACTATTTCAAAATCTTACACTTCATCTATACATTTTTAAATTTTCTTTATTATATTATTTTATCATGACGTTAACAATTTTATGTACATTTTTTCAAAGCTAGAATTTCAAATGTGACCATAACCGTGTATTCTTGTAGATGAGATGAATACCTATCAATTCTTATTTCTATCTTCCTTAAAATATATTTTTTTCTTTATTTTTCAGTTTACTTTTAATTATTATATTTGTGTTTGGTTTAACTTATTCCTAATATATATATCTTTCTTTCTTCTTCTTATGTTTTATTATCTGTTTCTATAAAATAATAATTTAAGTATGCCTATTAATAAGAAAAAAATATAATTAAATATTGTATCTCCACACAAACTTTGCTTAAAATAAAGAGGAGATCAGTATTGTAAAATGAATTAAGAAAGCAAGCAATTACAATTTATTTTAAAGCCTCTGATAATTTATTCTTTAGTGCCTATTTTGCGATAGTTTGTACAAGCGTATAGTTTGTATAGGAGGAAAAATCGAGTGATTATTCATCGGTAGATATGCCAACTTCTTTATTAATTACAGTACCGTTCCAATTTCTTTCTTTACCATCTGAGTTTTCTTTAGTGACAGGTTTGATAAATATTAGTTTTCCACTCGGTGGATTTTATTGGTTGGCGGAAGTAATTACACCGTCCCTTCTAATAACTTTCTTACAAAACATAACACCGGTGAATTATAGCAATGAAGTTATAAGACTGATGAGATAACTTACTGGATATGGCCTTGAAGGTGGCTGCGTACGTGAGGAATAAGATGACGAGGGGAATGACAAACATGAAGAGCAGCGAGAGTGTGGTGTAAAGGGGCTCCTGCCACTGGGCCGTGTACATGCCATGAGTCACGCATTGGTAGAAGTCCTCCGCGAAGGGCCCTTTCGCTTCGTGGAACACCAGAATCTGTAAACAAAATAAAAATATGTATTGTTAATAATGACACATTAACTTATTACATCAAATCGAGGAAATACCATCACAGATGGCAACATTTAGCTTACCAACTTTGCAGCATGTAGCCTTACTAAAAAAAATTAGTGAAATATCTTTTTTAACCTTTCTATACTCGCGCATTGTCTCTCAGACCGACAAATCAATTTTTTTGTTTTTCTCAAAAATTAAAAACAATGGGACTTTGAAGTTTTTAGTAGCTTCTTAATTTGTTTTTAGGCATTGTGCAGTGCGACGCGCGCATTGGTTCTGCATTGGAGCAATTGCATTTGCTGTTATCATTATTTTAGATAAGTATTAATAACTACCGAAAAATCCTAATAATGATTAATTCTTATTTTTATATTTTTTTATTATTCTTGATGTTTTTACTTATTAGATTTCAGGGGCTTTTTTTAATTACTACACGAAAAAGCTTATTTCTGTTATTAAAGTTAGAGTGCCTACCAAAAATTACGTTGTTGTTTTTAAAGGCTGAGTTAAGTCTGTTTCTACCAAATGAAGTTAAATTTTTAATAATATAATGAATAACAGATCACTTTGTATAAACCACTATATTATAAACAATATCTACATGTTTCGATAACAATGTTATCTTCATCAGGATATGTTAATAAATAATACTATTGATTCCTGATGAAGATAACATTGTTATCGAAACATGTAGATATTGTTTATAATAGAGTGGTTTATACAAAGTGATCTGTTATTCATTATATAATTAATGATGCCACAAAGTAATTTTGCGAAATTTGAAGAAGTAATTAAAGTTTTAAGTTTATTATTATTCAATTATACCCCTTTCTATATAATAAATACTGATAGTGCTTAAAAAGTTGATAATTATAGTAATACAAATCTCGGTCTGAGAAACCGTGCGCGAGTATACGTGTTATTCCGTGGGGCGCGAATGTATGATGGTTAAGGAAGTTCTAAAACTTTACAAAAATGTGTTTTAGTTAATGTTAAGAATTAACAGAAATGATATTTTAAAAACAAACTATAGGAGAGTGATCGAAAATTTCAGTCTAAATATAGCCATGTTAAGTCGATTTACAGACCGCCATTAATATTGAGAGGAAGCAGGGTGGCGTTTTGACCGTTCAAACGTTTTTCCACAATTTCCTGTCTGGATTTTGAAACTAGTGCAAATATTTTTTTTACATAAAATAGATATCGACCACTAGCGTGTTGGTACGTTTTGCATTTTTTGATAAGATACTTCCTGTAGGTGTGAGAACGATCGGTATACAAACTAGACAATGTATTAAAAAAAAAGCAAAAATATAATATTTTCTTCCAGCACAATTGTTAAAAAAATCTTCAAAATTGGTCTAGTTATGGAGGAGAAAAATGGACAATACGAAACTTTGATTTTGAGGACTTTTTTAAGGAATTATCAGCCTGATTTGCAATTATATCTTTGCTCAGAATTGAGAGTGGTAACAGCGACAGCAACAGTTTTGTAGAATACCTATTTCCGCTAAATAAAGAAACATTAAAAAAAATCCACTACGTTCATTGCAACAACTTCTAAAAACTTTTTTTTGCAGCAAATAAACAATATTGTCCATACAAATAAAGTACACATTTTTACTCAGGTTTCTATATAAAGAAAATTCACTCCTTTGTATTTCATTTATTCGTGTCATAGGTACCTACCACTTCAAAGAAAAACCTTGTTCGTGTTCTAAGAAAACAAATAATCCACGTTTACACAGCTTTAAATATTTTTTCAGCACATCTTTAATCTTCTTTGTCATCATTTTATACCAACTCTCCTATCGTGTTCTCATATCTGCATCTTCGAGTCCTCTGATTCTATTGACTCGGCGCGGAGGGCGGTGATCCGGAAGAGAAGTCAAGGAATGTGTGGAAAAATTCTGAGAAACAATTTCCTTTTCCACTGACAAGTAAATTTTCCACACTTACATAGGTATAAACTTTTGCCGACGTAGGGACGAGTCTTGCCGCAGTTCGTGAGTCGCATAACTTAGTACACAACAAATCAATCAAATATTGTCGTACATTAACCGATACTTTCTTTGTTCTGGTGGCTCACAGAATAAAACAAGCAAAGGGATCAAACAGTATTAGTAGCCTCGAGTTTGTCGTACACACTCGATTCACAAATAGGTACACACGGAAGTGCTGCCATCTATATTATTAATACGCTAAAAAAGCTACTGTTGTAGTTCGGTTTTGAATTAAATAATTCGTCAAAGTTAGCAGATCGCTTGATGACGTGCCCCCCCTAGGTATAAATACTACGGATTTTTAGAATTTGAGTATCTCTCCGGGTATGGAAAGATTGACGGTAATACATATAGTTGTGAATAATAAATAGTAACATGCGGCTATATATTACATATGACGTCATTGTCTGTCACAGTTACTTTATCACTGGATCACAGGGATCCGAGGAATCGGCTATTTTTGGAACTAGTTCTTATAAGATTAAATAATAGTAATAATAGATTAGTAATACTCAAACTGGGCGCGGCTTTTTCACTGCTAGTTATTACTAATGTGGAATTTTTTTTACGTATTTGATACATGAATCTTTTTGTTGTTTGTAATTTTTTTTTCGTTACATGAGACCGTGTTAGAGCCTCAATTGTCCGAGCTTTAGCATTTGTAATAATTGGGGATTATTGGAAGAAAAAAGTAAGCCGAGAGAGGAAGTTTACGAAAAAGAAAAGAAGATTACGATAATGGAAAAACAAATTGGCGTTTTAAATCTATTTCGAATTCGTTTCTTTGATTTTTTGATGAAAGTTTTTCATTTGGGCGGTTCGGCGATGTCAGATTAAACTTATATTTGTTTCAAATTTGAAATATATTGCATTTTAAGAAATAATTTACTTAAGTGTCCAAATCATACCAACAGAGTTATCATAAGTTCATACAACATAATTAATATTATTACCTAAGTACCTACTATAGAACTGTACTGCATAACTTAATTCTCATTATTACACCATGTGCAATGTGATCTTAGAACGGGGTACCCCAGTAAGACTTAATTTTTATTTTATTTCCATTTTTAAATCTGTAAATTAATAAATAAATGAATGTATAAAAATCTGTAACGACCTCTCATGATCAGCAAGTGCCTACAAATAGCATTTATTGGACATATTTGTCGAGCGGAGATGAACATACTAATTTAGTTAGTTTAAAAATCTAAGCCAACAATACCAACACTTAAAAAGTGCCCTTCGTGGAACGCGTTCAAGTCGTTTAGAAGAGAAAAATGCTTGGAACAAAAACCAATTTATTGTCTAAATTTAAGTTGCATTATTAAGGAAAAAAGGGTTCTATTAAGAGTATTTCGAATAAAATAACGATATATCGTGGGTATTTAACACGTAGTGAACAAATAGATAATAACAGCAAATCAGTTTGAAATAATTTTATGCTGAAATAATTTTATGCTCGTAAAACTTAGGTATGTAGTTCTACAACACAACATTTTTTCTCCGGGTCGCTTTGATTTTACTCTTGCGAATCAAATAAATAACAAAAAGTGATTTAAAATGAAAATATTTACATTTCGAGTGATCAATTTATTTTATAATGATTGCTTTAAGAATTAAAAAAATCATTTAAATTAAATTAAATTTTTGGAATATCTACCCAATCTAGCGACTTACGTGAATTACACAGATACTTCAAAAGTGATTCTGGTAACAGTTATTTCAAATAATGAGTGAAAGGATGGACGAACAACTAAAAAATAATTTTATAATATATTTTGAAAAATTTTTTATGTGATCAAGAGTGTGGAATCCAGCCCGAGGGAATTTTTTGAAAATACATTATGGTTAGCATCAACCAATATTACATATTTTATGCAAGGGTTCCCGTAAATTGTAGTTAAATGAAGTAGGAAAAATAACAAAAATAAAAACAGAAAAATTAATTTTACTTTTGGTACCTATTTTACAATGCTTAATAAATCCATCTTCAACTGCTACCAAAGATATTCAAATACAAAAGAGATATGCTATGATGTCCGCGCGACTGTCGCCGAACTACGGCCTAATGCGCGTAATTTGCATACAAAAATATTTTTTTTTATTTTATTGATTTTTTTAAGGTGTGCATTATTATTGGTTAACATTATATTTTGAATACGGAAAGAATTTTTTCATTTAGTTTAGCGTTCGTAAAGTTTATTCGTTAATTATTCGTTCGTTTACTTTATTCGTAAATTGGTAAACAACACCGGCGACACTCGGAAGCGCAGTCTCACCTAGTAAAAACGGCGGATAGCACATCTCCTTATATTTCAATATCTTTGACTGCTACACTTGCACCTAATCTCAATAAATCCGAGTAGAACAATTAGTTGTGACAAGTTGTGATTAAATAAAACAAAAGTTTCCCCTAATAAGAAAAAATATAATATGTTCATGGCTAACAGATTTTGTTTTAACAATATAATTATTGTGTTTTAACTGTTTTTTTTTTTCCCGATGACATTTTGAAACTGAGGTAAAGTCCCCGATAGACGATCTATTTTCATTTTTATCTATTTAAATGAATATTTTTTTTTAAATATCGTAAATTGCAATTAAAGAAATCGTTTGACCTTTCCAGCAGGTCTCTTTCCACCCATTGGCGGAAGGGTTGGATTCGTACGTCCGTCACTCCTAGGCATACTGATTTCTACCAACTCCTCATATCTTTTCCTTCCCAGAACCTTCCGGAACTTCCTTTGCTTTCTTTCATTATAAAGACTCTCCACACAGTATCCTTAAAGACAAGGATAAAGACCTGGGGAAAATTGTTTTCTTCATTTTTGGAATAATATTGAAAAAATGTAAAATGTAGATCGTTCCATGCATTATTTAAAGTTAACGATCCCAAATAAATTTCTTGATATTTTATAAAGACTATTAACTGCGTTGCAAATTTTCTCCACTAATTTATTAGGTTTTATTTAATTTAGCCAAGTAAGGAATCTCTTGTTAAAAAAATATGACTGAAAATAAGTCATTGTGGGGCCTTTGTAGTTTGTAATTATTAATTTAACAGTCGTTATTTTTAATAGCTTTTAGGGTAAACCAACCTGCTTCATTATTGATAAAATGTTTGTATCTAATTAAAAAAGGTAATAAATAGCATATTTAACTACAAAAACTGTCGTAAAAATTAAACCAGAAATTTTCAAATAAAGCCGGTGGCTAGATTCATGTTATTTCTACCCCAAAATGGACCAGTAATTTGGTTAAGTGGTAATAACAATCGGGAAAACAAAAGAAATTTTGAAATTAATGGCCTAAATAGAACCTTGTTCCCTGTTTAATGCGCATTTATCGTTAATGGTTTATGATGCCATTCATATTTAAGTATTTTCGTAATTCTGGAAGGGTAAACAATATTTAGAAAATGTTTTAATTACTGCTCTGATAACTAAGCAAATAATACAATAGAACCATGTTTAACCCCTCAGGCCGTAAAAATATTGCGTCAGAGGGTCAAAATATTTCTGTTTTGCAATAAAATAAAAATAAATGGAATATTTCTGAATCTATCTGAAAAGTAAAAACTGTATTGGAAAGGTGATGAAATAAATCAGTTTTTAAAATGGCTCACCTTAAGTTTTTTTGGAATTAAAATAACTCATACCGAGAAAAAAAAACGTAATTTATAAGGCAAATGCATTATTAACGTTATTTTCAACTCTGTTTTTTGTCGTTTCAAGTACTAGTATTTTTGTACTCTTTCGAAATCTGATAAGAAAGCGTTACTCAAAAACACCTCCTTCGACAAACTGAAATCTATTTTAAACTTAATTTCAACTAACGAGAACAATTCAAAGAAATCTTAAGTGTCTTACTTACCTGTGCAACTCCGTACACAAGTAGTGGGAGGAAGCGTGTAATAAAAAGCCTGGAAGTTAGTGTAAACTTTGTCCAATTTGTACTTCCGCGTTTAAAGCTGCCGCGGGCTATTGGAATGGCATTTATGGCAGTCTGTGGAAGATTTACTATGACACTTCTTGTACTAATGTCGCCTCGAGGATCGATTATATGGAAAAGCTTGAGGCTGCAGCGCTGATATTGATCTTTTAGATAACAAATTAAGGATATTATTAATGTGAAGATTGACGCAATCATTTTAAAATGTATTTGATATATAAAATTTGTCGAAAAGCAATGTAAAATTTGCACACCACTTTTTAAGAGAATGTAAGGTCAATGCCCATTTTCAGATCACAACTTAATTTCATAAATCAGCTATGGTTTCTCAGCATATTTATAAAAAAATAAGGCTAGAACTATTATTTTTTGTTCCAATTCCAACATGAATTTCTCAATAATAAAATAAATCGTCAAGAAATGTTAAAACTCTTAACAGGGCTGTAACAAAACAATAAGAAACGGATGCGTGGCCTATTATATTATACATTATTATACTATTACTAAATATTCTAAAAATACACACACTAGAAGACAGACGTAAAATAAACGACTTGACATTTTTATTCAAAATACTTAACTCTAAATTCGACTGTTGCGAACTCCTACAACTCATAAACTTACGAATACCGACAGTAACCACACGACAAAACACACTATTCTACTGCAGCATTCATAAGCGGAACTACATTGCCCACTCTCCGATACAAAGATTTCACACTATGGGAAATCAGTATTTAAGTGATGTTGACATATTCAACATCAACTTGGCGAATTTTGTGGATCTTGTAAAAAACTTGTTCCAAAACTATTCCTAAACATATATGTATTTTTGTAAACTTATCAAATCGCTGTATTTTTGTATTTTTGTGATTTGTGTGCATTTTTATCTAATTTTATTCTTATCATTTCTCTATCTGTTGAAAAATCATCTGTTATATCTGTATTACTGTAAAAGCCCTCTGGGCGTTGAATAAATAAATAAATAAATAAATAAATAAATACAAAATTAAAATTTAGATTTGAGGCCAAAATACCATCATACTGAATAATTCTGTAAAACTTTTTTTCATATTTTCGTTTAGTTCGTTATATTATTTTCTTCTTTAATGGTATATTAAATTGATGAGTATATAACGTTATATATATAACAGAAGTTATTCCAATAAAAATTGTTTATTCATTTGGACTTTTAGAAAAGGTCAATCGGTATTCCATAAAAATAAAATCGGATATGTTAATCCCAGACACTATGTGAGTTTCAAATCAATTCTTCAGAACTTTATGATCATTTAAAAAGAAAGCAAAACATGGGAAAAATAATCGTAGGTACGTCCCTAATATCCTGATTTCTAAATTTAAAAAATGAGTGACTAAAATGACTAAAAATAAGAGGTACCAATGGCCGAGTTGGTTAACCTTTAACTGCTGACGTGATTTTTTTAACGTATACTCTGACATGGGGGCCTGGGCGGCCTGTTACTTTAAATGATTATATATTAGAGATCCATGAAAATTTTGTGTGAAAATTATTATTTTTGGAATATTTTAATACATTTAATTAAAATAATTGATAAGTAACTTATATATGACTAATTGGATATTTTGTAATTTTTTTTGGCAAAAATCACTTGAGATCAGAAATCGTCTGAATTTATCTATTAACACTAGAAAGACCGGGTACTTCTCCATACATATAAAGACCACGACCGTCATTTTGACGGCTGATCACTTTTTGCCAATTGGTAGGCGAATATGGGTACCGCCGCCCCGGGAACCATTTATCGGATAACCAACACCTCTGGTATAGGATACTCCAAGTGGTTAGCGCTATTTTTGGTGACTTAGCAGGGGTGCCCGGGTTCATTGGGTGAGGTTTTTCTGATCTAGGTGGCGAATACGTTTGCCCACCTATTGCATAGCCGACCGGGTCGGGAGACACTTGTTGAGGGAGACCTTATCTAGACCTCTCCAGCAGGACCTCTCTCGAACCGTCGCCTTGCACCGCTGTGGGAGAGATCGATTCCTTCGTCTATAACTCCTAGATACATTTACCAATTTCTCCTATTCATCCCTCACACCTTCTTCATTCATCCGTTACTCCTGGATAAATATACCAATTTTTCCTATTCACCCCTCACACCTTTTTCATTCCCTGAACTTCCTTTTCTTCCTTTCCCTTAAAACACCCTCCACACAACATCTACAAAGATGGTATAAGGCCCGGTTTCTTTTCTTTTTTCGTTTACATTAGCTCCACAATTCCCCTCAGAGCATTGTCATCTTTGGGGATGCTGTGTGCAGGGTACGTATAGAGAAAGGAAGAAATATAAGTTATGGGAATTAAATGAGGTGTGAGAGGTGGGTAGGAATCTGGGGATCAGTGTGGTGACAGACGTAAGAATCTATTCCTATCACTGAGGTGCAAGGCAATGTTCTGAGAGTCCTGCTGGCGAGGTCAAACGATCTCTCTCAATCAGTCACTCCCGATCTGGCCTGCCACGCAGTCGTTTGGTAGACGCATCCGCCACCAAGATCAGAACACACCTTCCCCGTACAAATTCCCAATTTGGGAGGCGGATATGGGTAATACCGCCCCGGGAACCATTTATCGGATAATCAACACCTCTGCTATAGGTCACCAAAATTAGTTCGCTTCGTTTGGTGACTTAGTAGGGGTGCCCGGGTTCATGGTATGAGGCCTTTCCGGGTCTTGGCGGCAGATAATAATAATATTTGGCCAATTTATATAGCGCGATTTTTGTGAAAAATCACCTCAAGGACGCTGTACAAATAAATATGCATCTGCCTATCAGCTGCATGGCAGGCCAGATCGGAAAAGATTGGTTGAGGGAGTCTCTTTGACTTCTCCAGCCGTGCTCTCTCGGAACATCACGGATGGATTCATAGTCCGTCACACCTGTCCGACCCCAGATACCTATCCACCCCTAATATCCTTTTCCTTCCCGGAACTTCCTCTCCTTCCTTTCCTAAAAACACTTCCTACACAGCATCTCCAAAAATAACAGAAGCCCTGAGGGGAATTATTTTTCTCAGAGCCTCCTGTTAGCTAATGTAAAAAAAAATACCTAACCCCATGAACTTGGGCACTGCTGCTAAGTCACCAAACTTAGCGAACCTCTTAGGGGGGCCTATTGCGGAGGTATTGGTTATCCAATAAATAATGATTCTGCCAGTTCTTCAGGGGCTAACCCAGCTGGACCAACTCTGGTATATGTACGCATACCCTGTCTTTAGTTCTCCGATGAGCCAAAAATAAATTTGGGCCAGAGATATATTTTTTGTGGTATTTTTATAAATTATATCATACGCGATAGCGAAGGAAAGAGACAGACGTATTAGTACTATCGTGGTTCTATCATAAACGAGGAGGAATGGGCCTGTTGTAAACTTGGGTAAAGAAGGTTGTAAACAAACTTAGCATTATGGCCCAAACCGTCACATTGACGGCGGCGGTCTTTGTAGGTATAAGTCAATATATCTTAAAAACTTAATAAGACCCGTACCTGTTTTTTTCACCATAGTTGTAAAATCATAAATCATGAAATGTGAAAAAAAATCACACCAATACAATAATTATTAAGCATTATATCGTCACATTACTTCGGCCAGCCGTCAAAATGAAGGCTTCGGTCTTTCTAGTGTTAAACTAAATAAAAACGCTTTTATTATAATATTTCAATAGTGTCTCGAATAAACTATATATGTAAAACTTTAGTAAAGTTATTTATGTTTATTTTTACATAGTAAAAATCAACTTAAAAAGGTCATGTAAGTACTGACGATGGGTCAGAGAGGCCCGCAAAAAGCAATTGAAAGCATTTATGCACAAAGAAGAAACATAAAATTATTATATGAGTCAATTAGTATATTACCTGTGCGAGGGATATTATGGTTTAAAATTGTATGCCAAAACCTATTGTCGGATTCAAAGTACAAGGAAAAAGTAGATCATGCATATGGCACTAGATTAATTAAAAGTGAGGGGTTGTCCATTCCCAAAATTGTAAATAAATACAGACAACGGACATTCGCTTATCTTGTCCCAACCATATTTAATAAGATGCCAATGAACATAAAAAACGAATCGAATTGCACCACTGATCTAAAAAAAAAACTGAAAAAATGGCTAATAGATCAAGACTTTTTATATTGAATTTTGTTTTAATCTTGTGTATAATATAACTATGAGTAATTTGCCTGTATTATATCTGTCTGTATTTGTATTTTATGCTTTTATATTGTAATTACTTAAAAGTTATTCTTCTGTTTCTATTTTCTATATTGTGGTATCTTGTTATAATTTTTCTTTTGTGTTATATTAATATTGTTAAATTGACCTGCTGACAAACTGCTTTGGCGGTTTAGCGGGTGTTTAAAATGAAGAATAAAAAAAATAAAAATAAAATAAATAAATTTACCTACAGAAATTTAACTTTAAAAATTTAAAATTTAAAACTTACGGCTCTGGCGTCACCCAATTCGAAGCTACTGGATGCGGCATATGCGTCACGCGCGGGGGAGGGGAGTATTTCGATACAAGTATTATTGCTAGGACGGAGCGGCCCCCAAGTCAGCAGTTAAAGGTTAAGGCGTTTGTTCAGGTAAGACGAGAAATCCTATGATCGAGTCCCAGTTGCTACCGTTACCTATTTATTTTTCTGTATCTTGTTCTTTTCATATTTTTGTTTATATTTATTATAATTATCTTATTCTTAATTCATTACATATTTAAAAAAATGTATTAATTAACTTTTTTTTAATTCGCAAATAATTCCTGAAGTTGCCTCTAAAATTGTAAAAACTTGATTTCTTTAATGGCTTATATTTTATAATTTGAAAGAAAATAGCACTTATCGGTGACAGAAATTTGCTACTTATTTTCATTAAAAAATAATTATTCAGATTGGTTGGGTATTTTGGCCTCAAATACAAATTAAATGAAGAAGGCCGCGCAGCTGTTCCTCTTAAGAGGCGGTTCTCCGAATTTCAACCGATTTCTTGCAAAGCTCCCTTAAACATTTGAAGTTTTTAAGCTCTTAAAAAAATATATGTTATTATTGAAGATAATATCTAGATATTTGTCGCGCCGAAACGCAAATTATATAAAATCCCTCGATAGAAAAAAATCGCAAAGTATGCTTCAAAAATGATTATAAACCCGTTTGTTTCGGTTATTTTATGAGTTATATGTTGAAAAAATTCACAGCGTTTTTTAAAATAAAATTAATGATAATTATCGCGAGATTTTTGCTCTATTTTTAACGAGTCGTGTTTTATTAAAGATTTTCATGATTTTTGCATCAATTTTGTCGCTGTAAATGTTAGCGCGCTCTTCTAACATTCGTAATTTCATATCTCTCCATCTTGCTCTTTTTGGGGCCGGAAACTGCGCCCTAAAGAAGAGGTTAACATGGAAAAGCTTTGCGGGCAATTCTGCAACATCTACCGCATGATGTGCAAGCCTTCCCAGACACTGCAATGCTTTTAAAATGCTCCCGGAGGGGCGAGTTCCTGGTTTTGCAGCTTGAAGAACTCGGACTGTACAATTAAAGGAAAGAATAAACAACTCTGGAAATGTCCTCATTGTGGAAACCCACCTCAGTCCAGATTCCAGCCCTGTGCCATTAAAATCACAGGTTGCAGTTTATTGTCTTTAATGATGTCCTCTTAATATGTTTGCTTTAATTATTATTATTTTAATTTATGCCTATCAATGCCAATGAGGTGATTTTTACAATAACAGCTTTCTGTAAATTATCCAATTATAATTTATTATGGTACTTTTCTTTTGGATACTTTATAATCCTTTTTACGTGTATTTACAATATCTATACTTCGTGGAATAATAATATATGGGATTGAAATAACATCCTTGTACTAACGGTCTCCGTAGTCGAGGGGTAAGGTTCTCGACCAGCAATACGGAGCTCGCGGCTTTTAATGCCGGCGTGTGCAAGTAATTTTTATTTGATTAATTTGTGTTATTTGACAATTTATTAAGCATAATATTAATATCGCCCTGGTCTAAGATCATCATTCAGAATTAAAACGATGTTATAAATTGCTTAAACGGTGTTTTGTGACCAGATCTGAACGGCTAGGTACTTCCCCACCTTCTTCTCCCCCATGACTTTCCTTTCCTCACTACCTTCAGCCTCACAGCATACCCTAATTGGGGATGCTATAGTCTCACTGGCTCTGAGACTGTTGGGAGCAGCAGGAACTCCTGTGCGGTATTCACATAACAAAAGAAATATATCAGGAATAATGAAATAGTAATAGGTATTTATTATCATTATTTTTTTTAATTTCTCATTGACAATATTAATGGCACAGAAATTGAATTGTTGTAATTTTGAGACAACAGAAAAATTAAGAGACTTAAAAAAAGTACCTACCTATTTTAAAAATCCTTATTTTTTCTGACATGACAATCAATCTCCTTAACCCATACCCATCAGTTTTTCCTTATATCAATTCTTATCTGACAGATAAAAAATATTTATTCATTAAAAAAGGTCTCGTAATATTTTAATAGATCAATGCGATTAGAGATAGGAAGATTGAAGATCAGAAAATGAAGCTGCTTTCAAATTGAAAAACAATTTCGAAATCAAATCACAATTCCTTGATTCAATCACTTTATAATGATACGGTTTATAGTTTAACGAACGATCTGGAAGTCAGAACTACCTTCGGTATACGACATTAAAGCATAGCAAAAATCCCTTTAAGCGCCAATTTGATTTAGTTACGTTTAATTATTATTTTCAAAATAATTCAGAACTCCAAGGTTATATTTACACAATAAACTAAACCCGTAAACATTCTTCTTTATACAAACATGAATTATACAAATGTATTAAAGTTACGTGATTACTTTGTAATTGTGATTATTTTTTAGCATGTGAAAACCTACATCAGAGAGAATTTTTTCTGTAGAAAAATATGGTTGCTTGACTATCTAGAAAAACCTTGAATTAATAAACTTAGCTTGATAGCTTATCGCTTGAATAAATTATTACATAACTTAACCTTCGTATACTTGCGCCCAATGGCATAACACGTATAGATACTTGCGTACGGTGCCTCAGAAAAAGATTTCATCTCGTCTGTATTATTTAAATTAAATACGTTTAAAGCATTATTGGTATTTATTACAAAAAGGGGGTATTATTGAACTAAAAAAGAAAAAAATTAAAACTTTTATTATATTCAGTAGAATTAAACTTTTAACTCAGGCTCTTAAAAAGAACATATTTTTTTGTATTCTAACTTTAATAAGCAAAATAAACTTTTGAAATGTGTTAAAAAAACCTCTGAAATCTAATAAATAAAAATATCAAGAATAAAAAGGTATTATAAATAGAAGAATTTATCATCATAAAGATTTTTGGGGAGTAATTGTTACTTACCTAAAAGACCGATAACAGCAAATAGATGCCATACGTCCACTCAGCAAAAACGCGCGCGCTGCACTAAGCAATGCCTAACAACAAATTAAGAAACTACTAAAAACCTCATAGTCTCATTGTTGTTATTTTTTGAGAAAAATACGAATTATTGATTTATCGGTCTGAGACACCAACGCGCGAGTATAGGAAGGTTAATAATAAAACTTAAACATTTTCCATATTTTATACGTCAATTTAAACACGCAAAATAAAGACCATTTAAATTTATTTGGTTCATACTCTACGTAATTAAAAAGTATTTTTTAAATGACAATACATTAAATAAAAGCTTTACTGTTGTGTTTTAATTCACGAAATAATTTATGATCTTTATTCGAATATAATGATTTCACTAATTCACCTCCATTGCTTTTGTCATTTTGAACGTAAAATTATTTAATTATATTTAAGCAGCATAATTTTATCTTTTCTCTCAAATTATAAGCACTTAAACTTATTTCATAATTACCGCTAGGGAAAAATCTTTTGGTGATGGAAATTTACAGGACGTAGATAGTTGTTGCTCCGTTGTTCAAATAAGTTTAATACAATTTGGGAGATGAGCATGGATACCGCCGCCCCAGCAACCATTTATTGGAGAACCAACACCCCTGCCTTAGGTCACCCTAAGTGCTATATCTAGGTTTGGCAACTTAGTAAGGTTGCCCGGGTGGCGGCGGACGCGTTTGCCCACCTGCTGCGGCATGCCGTAGCGGGAAATACTGACTCTCTCGACCCATCATCTTGTACTGCGGTGGGAGGGATAGATTCATACATTTGTGACACCTGGACACATTTACTCTGAGATTCCAACGCCTCCCTCATACCTTTTTCCTTTCTGGCTTTCCTTCGACTTGTTCCTTTCCTAAAAACATCATCTCTACAGCATTCCCAAAGATGACACAGGTCTTGTGGGATTTTTTTCTACAGGAACTTCTGTGTGGAGCTAATGTAAAAAATATATATACAGGGTGTTAAGGGACGTACTGGACTTACTTTATTAAAATCTTTTACATGTCGCTGGTCACTCAACGGAGTAACCGCCAAACCACAGACCCCTAACCCAACTGTCCAACACCTACAATTTTTTTATGTTTTTGTAGAAAAAAACATCTAAAATGTCATCGGAAACCAAAACTTCTTTCGCATATTTATACTCCAAATAATTTCAGTAATCACTGGTCTAAAGTAAGTCAAGTACCTACCTGTGTATCTTATGTACCAGCATATATTTATCTTAGTTGTATTAAATTCTCCCGGAGCTAATTAAAGCTTAACGATCAGAAGTCGTTAAGACACTTACTGAACACATGAGCCAGGATAAAAAGCAGAGAAATCTTATTTCCAAGATGGGCCTTTCCTAAGCTTCGCGTTTTTTTATCTGTGCTGAACATGGGGTTAGCACAGACTTAGTCCGGCGCCAGCGTATTAGTAGCTAGCACTAAAAATTCTTAACGTGGGCATAAATAATAAAGAAAAGTCGTTTTTAAATATATATAATATTGAAAGAAAACCTTCTAACTGAAGGTATTCATTTTAATTCAATTCAATTTAATTAATTTATTTTAAAAACATTAGGAAATTAACATTACAAACCTTTTTTAAAAAGAGAGATAATAGATAATATACGACAAGCAAATTTACAATAGCAGCAACATTCTTGCCGTCTAAATTTCGCTTAATTGATGTTAAACGTATCGAAATTCAAAGTGAGTCTATTTAAGAACAAGATAGCTTTCTCGACTGGCATGAACATTGGCAAGGTAGTTTTTCCGGATATGTCTACAAAAAAATCCATACGGAAAACGTTGATATTTTTAAACATACATATGTTAAAATTTAATTTTAATGTTTTAAAGCACCATTGTATACTTTGCTTGACAAGATTAACTTGGAATTTTTTAAATAAGTTCCGCACAGTAAGCCCTGAGGAAAATAATTACCCTCAGGGCTTATGTCATCTTTGGAGATGCTAAGTGTATGGTCTTTTTAGGAAAGGAAGGAGAGGAAGTTCTGCAAATATAAAAGGTATGGAGGATTGGGTAGGAATCTGGTGGTCAATGTGTCAAGAAGTGATAGACTATGATTCTAATCCTTGCACTGCGATGTAAGGCGACGTTCTTCTCTCTCAATTCAGCCTGCCTAGGTGGCCAGACGCATCCCCTGCTAATTCACCAAACGTGGTGAACCACTTGGGGTACCTATGATGTGTTGGTTATCCAATAAAAGGATATCCACGCCCAGCTCTCAAATTGTGAAGTAATGTAATTTAAAAAAAATTGCTTTACACTATTATCATAATTTACTTAACAATGCTGTATAGAATTAGAGAAAAGCTTGGTTTTAGTAAACCAAATGCACACCTTTTGACTGATTATTGCGGGTAAGATTGTGAATGATTAAAATGAAATGAATGAAATGAAATTTGAAATAATTGAATAAAAATTACAATAACACGATCGCCTTGCCGATTCTTGCCTTGCCCTTGATTTCTTCTCAAAATTAACGAACATTCATAATTTGGTGATTAAGCTTTAGTGAATTTCATCAGAAACTTTGTAAAATATATACATATATTTTGTGAACAGCTTTGAAACATAATTGTAAGCTAACAAAAGTCGATTATGAACACCTAATTGAAAAAAAAACTATTCCGAATTTTTTTTATCGAATCGAATAAAAATAACAAATGTTTCACAAATTCAGAATTAACAGTATTGGCCTTTACTAATTTTCCCCATATTTTCGGCTGCTATCTTTTTTCATTTTAAAAATTAAAAATTAATATTATTATTAAGTTCTGCGATGAATTTTAGTTTTTTTATTTTTCTTACAGCTGTTTCGGCCTACAAAGCTATTTTAAAACTGAGGTTAAACCATCTGCCGGATCTGCCCTGAACGCTGTCCGAAACGTCGGCTAAAAAAGGTGGTAGCGCAACACGGCATAACACCCCAAAAACAAATAACGAAAATGCTTTTGGCCGTGGAAATCTAAAAAACGTATCTGTGGTTAAACCACTTTGAGACGACTTATTTATAAGATTCTAATTGTTACGATTCTAATTTTCAATTCTAGTAGAGTCAGTAGATACTTAATTATGTGGGGTACTTCATGATTCGTTTTCTCTCCACTAAATATGAAGGTTTCTTTAATTAAATGAAAACTGAAATACTTTCAGAATTTGATATTACGTAATATTATAAAATTAAATTTAAATATAAAAAAAAAAATTAAATAGAGTTCCACGAATTAGACACAAAAGCAATTAATATCGTTTTTAATGTTAAAGTTCCACGTGCGATCGTTGTCTTTAGATTTTTTTTCTATTTCGTGCTACGTTTAGAATTATTACATTACATTTTCACCTGAATTTACCTATTTTAATATAATATTATAATATGAAAGGAGAGTTGACTCAGACTTAAATTATTTATTAACTCCTATCATTCGAAGCCTCACAAAAACCTTTTATTAAATTGTACCTATCGATGATGAGTACCGTGTGCCTAGAGTCTGGACTACAATCAAAGAGAAGCTATTTGAAGAAGAAATAAATACGACTCAATATTTTCATGACAAAATAATGATTCTGACGATCAACGATTATTTTTTAAATTAATTTTATCTAATATGGGATTTCAGTGCCTTTAATATATGTTTACTTTCTTACGTGAAATTCAGTTTTTTTTTTCAGTATTCGAATTTTTATTTATTGTTATCAAGTCTCATTTGTAGAACTCCATTTTAATTTTTATTTCTTTTCTTTATAATATTATTATTTTATTTATAATTATTTTTTATTTATAAACAAGTTCTGAAATATAATTATGATGATGCGTGAGGGCTGTTTTGCCTTCTGAATGCCAGCTATTGTTAATTGCTTGATAATATTTCCTTTCAATATTTCGGGTTGAATTTACATTTTTCCCCTCTATTTGATTACACTTCGAAAAATGATTTTAAAGCTCTTTGAAAAAGTTCGACGGAATTTGGTAATTATTATTACCATTTTATAAATAATTACATAACGAGGGAATTTATTTAACGGTGCTCCAGATTTATATATATATATATTTTAATTGATTATTTTTTTATTATTTTCCCTTTATTTTTCACGGGAAACAATCTACTAATCGAGGGATGAGGCTCTTGATTCGCAATCCGAAGGTCGCAGGGTCATTTGTGTTATTTCCCAATTAATTAATTAAAAAATAATAAATATATACTATATTTGCGTCATTTGGTGTAAAAACACCATTCGGAATTGAAAGGTTGCTTGAAATGGTTTTTTGGTGACTAGATCTGAATAGCCAGGCTATACCCCATCTTCCTCTTCCCCATCTCCTTCCCCTCCTTTCTAATTTCAGCCTCACAACCTACCCCGATTGGGCACTTTTCACTGGCTTCAGACGGGAGCAGTTGGGGTGAGGCATTCACATAAAAAAGTCGGACATTATAATTTTATTACACAACATGATAAACATTTTGATGACATCGAAAATTAATATCTTATGCTAATAAAATATTACCTTTAGATAGCTCAGGACTGAACGATAATATGTTATTTTCAGTCGCTGAATTAGATTTAATAAAAACCGATTTAACTATTCCCATATTGATTGATCGTTTCGGATAATATTGTTTATGCACGGAGAATGCCAACTGCATAATAATATTGGAATTATTGGCGTCTTGATACGTTGGAGTACCAAATAAGGGAGATTTATGAATGCTGGAATTGTGATTTATCCAGGATTTTTCACGTGTAATCTGTGGAAAAGGACTGTGGATTGGATCCTGTCCAAATTGTATATGTCGGGAACGTGGGGGATAGCCAAGGGGGATAACAATAAAGAAGGAGTTTCCGCTTGTTCGGGGAAATATTTGAGAACGTGATTGAAATTTCTAAAGTGTTTCAGTTTACACTTCTGGTTCATATAAGAAAATTGGCTTTTCTGTGGAACAACCAATATTTACATTAATTTATTGCATGAATAAAACCTTTGAACTAAAAAAAGTATCAGAGTATGTAGGTATGCTTGGTTTGCATTTTATATTTTTTAAATTGTAGATGTAATGTAATAACTTGCGTAATGGTTGGTTAGGAGTTAGAAAAGAGTGTAGAAAAATGGTTTGTTAGGTGTAATTGCTACCAGTATTATACTACCATTTTTATATAAAAATTTGTTTTAAATTTCTTGTTTTTAGAACAGCTTGCCTTTTCTTATTATTTTTTAATCACAAAGAACCTCTGATTTAGCATACCATCACAAAAACAAAATATTACATCACAAAACATGGAAAATAGTAAATTCGAAGGAGAACAATAAACGAAATTAGTCGAAACAGAGCGAGGGAGTATGTTTAATGTGGTTTGATGTTCTGTTTTCCGATATAAATTATACTAAGATCTGATAAGTTTTTAGATTTTCACGGCCAAAAGCATTTTCATTGTTAGCTTTTGGGATGTTATGCCGTGTTGCGCTATCTCCTTCTTTAGCCGACGTTTTGGACAGCGTTGCAGTGTCCATCATCAGTGCAGATCCGGTAGATCCGACGATGTGTCGGATGATAATATGATGATAACAATGAAACTATACTAAGATCTATTTATATTTAATGATTGATACGTTAAATATGTCAACAACATCATTAAATATCTATATACAGGGTGTTAAGGGACGTTCTTGACGTAGATACTTACAACCAGTGATTCCTGACATTATTTGGAATAAAATATTGTAACATATCTATTTCGTGAGCAGGTACTGCGCAAAGTAGGTACTGTTTATTGTCTATTGATTATTATTTTTTTTCTGATTTTAACTTTGTTGGTTGGCAAAACTGGAAGGAGACCGGATAGAGGGGATTCAGGAAATCATGGCGGGAGACATAACTTAGATTCTGTGCGGGGGGAGTGTTTTTCGGGGCGATTGGGAGGATAAAGTGAGATACTAGTGCTATGTAGCCTAGAAATATTATTTTTACACGTCACGTGAGTGTGTGACGACTCAAATGGCATTGAAGCCTATTTATTTTGTTTAATCCCTCGCCGGATGCCGCGAGATAGATTTATCCGCGTGCCGAAGTGAATTTAGACCGGAATCCACGGGTGATGTACTGCCCGCAAGGGTTCTTTTGCTGGTGGTTCCTTTGGCCGGTGAGATTTGCTCATGCCGCTTGATGGGTGAGAATCTGCTGTGCCTGTTTTGTTGGGTGGATTCCCTTTATTAATGGAGTGGCTCCTAGACTCTGGTTGAACCCGCCAATATTCCTTTGCTGTTCCTTTGGCCGGAGAGATTGGCTCATGCCGCTTGATGGGTGACAATCTGCTGTGCCTGTTTTGTTGGGAGGACTCCCTTTAACCGAGCGGCCTCATGACGTGCTGGACGACGTTTTGGGGATTGCTGTTGACGTTTGGAGGAGAATCACGACGACGGGACGTATGCGGTATTAATAAATAACCGTAATTTTGATTTAACTCTCTCTCTCCAAATCTATTGATAGATGCTAAAGGTATTTATGTTCTTTTTGATAAGCCTTCTTTGGTGATGATTTTCCTTGCAAAGTGCAATAAAGTATTATAAATTTCACTAGAAAAATAAGTGCTTCATTTATATGCATGACCTCAAATCCCTGACTCCACCATCCTGAGAAGGATGTTCTTTTGCTCTAAGATAAGCTGTCGGTTGACAAAGGTGGGTTACCTACATCTCCTCAGGCATTACAATATGTAAATGAAATTTTTGTTCATTTTTTAAAAAAAAATTTTTTCTTTAAAATCAAACAAAAATATTTTTCTTCCACACGTCGTCACTGGTCACTCAGATGAGTAACCGCCCAATCAAATGCGAATTGTCCAAAACCTACAATTTTTTATGTTTTTGTAGAAAAACAAATAAAAAATGTCACCGAAGACCAAAATTTCAATTCATTTTTTTACCTCAAATAATCTCAGGAATCACTGGGTAAAGTAAGTAAAGTGCGTCCTTTAACACCCTGCTTATATAAAAATTTCGGATTGTAAAGTGATATTAAAACCCCTTAAATTTTTGTTTATCTTCTTCAGAGCAAATATTATTATTTTTTCGTATGAAATGGAAAGGTGGATGCGGTTAAAGCGACATTGGGGTGATTTTCGTACGAAAACGACACTATACACATTTTCCTATCATTAATATTATTAGTTTCACCACAGTTGACTACGGCTGTGTAATCTTTAAATCTCTCTTAATTTTGCGACCATGCAAAAAAGAACACTTAAAGTGCTTTCCGTGGAATTTTGAATGGAAAATAATATTATAATTATCCAGCGCTTTGTCTCACTTCTACTCGCCTGATATCATAGATCTCCATCCCATTTGAATTTCGTAAATACAACCAGTTTTGTATTGGATGTTTAAGCCTAGATTACATAAAAAAATGGATCATAAAACACGTCCTCAAGGTACTTCTAGTTCTCTTCTTTATTCTATGATTGCGACACAAAATGTTGGGAAATACTATAAATACAAAAACCGAAGGAAAGATCTTTTTTTATAACCGCTATACCTAATGGATATAAATAATATATTATCCTGCGTACAAAAAGTATTTTATTTAAAAAATATAAAAAAAGTTACTTAGTTGTCAATTTCAGTAGGATTTAAGTAGATGTACGTAAATTTTAAAAACTACAATATTGTTTTAAAGATCAATCCATTAAAATAAACATATTATTGCAAGACCTGAATAAGGTACATACAACGATTTAATAACTATATGTTTTGAGGATATAGCTATTGTAGAATAACGCTTTAGTAATAGGAGGTAATGTGCAAGCATTCTTCTTCATAAAAACGTTTTCAACGTAATTACTATTCATTGCAAAAATATTTAGCTATCTCCATTTTGCAAAGGTCATATCAATAAATCTCAATTAGTAATGGAACACGAGCGCTGTATTTTCCCATTTGAATCCTTTTAAAGTCGTAAATTCTTTTTGCGGTCAAACGAAATCGTTAAAGTACTTAAAGTTAAAAGCTTAATGAATCACATTCAAATACAATCGAATCGGTAGAAACAAAGTTGGCAAGTAGATTACTTAATCTGCAGTCTCTCGTGTGTTTGTTTCCCTCTCCCTCTGACTCAAGTGTAGCCTAAATTCAAGCAATTAAGCATTGTGTCCCATTCAAATGCCACTTCTGCACATACTAAGTCCATAGACTATCGCGCCAACCAACTTGAAGCTTTAAGCTGGCCGGCGATTAGCAGAAACTAGACACTGACTACGTTAGATTTTCATAATTCCTCTTTATAAAAAAATAAGGAACTAACTAATAAACGTGTTTTAAAATTTCCATTAAAGAAAAGTAACCGTTAATGTATCGTAAATGGTTGTTAATCAGCCACTCGACGAAAGCAAATTTTCATTTTACGTAATTGAAATTTTGAATGATTGTCTTGAAATATTTGTCTTTTTCAGAAATTAAGACCAATCAATTTTTTTTATTTAAAAAGAAAGACAAACATTACGAATAATCAAAAATGTTTTAAAATCTCCTACTACCACCACAGAAAGCCGAAAATATTGCTTGTGTTGTGATGCAGGACTTAGCCAGCCGAGGAATCGAACACGAGACACCCGGGTGGGACCCAAAGGCTATGCCCACTCAACCACTGACCGGTCAAGTTTAATACTTCTTCTTCTTTCGTATGGTGGGGGGTCAGAGGGGGACATCTAGATCAGCGAGCCAGTTATGGACATCATCAATCCCGCCGGGGAATTAATGGAGCGGGCATTCGTTGACCACATGTTTGGTAGACTGCACCGCACCGCATTCACACATCACTGACTATTTAAGGCCCCATCTTTGCATCATGTGACAACAACGGATATGGTAGCACCTTATCCTATTTATGGCGGTCCAGAGTTTGCCAGGCAATGAGAACCCAGGCTGTCTCTCAGTGAGTTGGCCGATTGCCGCTCAAGCTTCCACCTATCTTCTGAGGTGAGAGGTGACCGAAGGAGTCTTTCTCCTCCTGTCCAGAGGGGTTTTCGAGACTTCAACCGGCATGCCAGGTGAGAAACGACATCATCGTTTTATACTAATTGATGTTGACTTTGTTAAATACTTATAGATGATTTATATTATTTAAACAAATAATTTATTTCTGGTAGGTACATTTAAGGTAAGTATTTAATTATTTTTAATTTATCAGCGAAGATTTTTCAAAAACGATCGGGAATTCATGAAAATTGTTAAGGATTTTTTCATTTAGGTAGGTATTTAAATGTTTGATAGTTAACCTCAGTTTATGTGGCTCTAATTTTTGATTACAAAATATATTTTTTTACAATACACAGTTGCTTTTTTCCATGTAAGGAAATCCTAAGTTGAATAAAACTAATTGAAATAGAATCGTTGGCTCATTTTTCCGTCGTCACGAATACTTAAAAAATAACAAGATGTTTTTTTCCTGGGTTGCACAATAATTAGATTCATTTTTTTGTGGAGGCATTTCGAGCAAAATTGCGCTTTGTATTCTTAAAGTACCTAGTCATTAAAAACGACGTTGATAGTTTGTCTTGAAGCAGCCAAGAAACCTTCTAAAATAAATAATATCTGTAATTTAAGTGTATTTTATAAGGTATTCCATAGAACTTTATCACTCATATATTTGTACATTAATGTCCTCGTCTACTTAAGAAAATCTTATGTACTTAAATAATATAATAATGAGCCCTATACGAGTATCATAATAAACGCAAAATTGTTTTATCGTTATAAACTTGTAGATGCTCATTTAATAGTATTCCTCTTTGCCGCTAAACAATATCAAATAAACAAATTTTTCAAACGGTTTATGCGCTACCTGTTGTATTTTTTTTTTCCAAATGTTATAATGCCAGAGCAAATAATTATATATAGAAACCATCGCGGGCATGTGCACATCAAATCACGAAAGTTTCATCGCAATCGGATGAATGGTTTAGGAACGCATAAGGGACAAATAAAGAAACATTCGCTTTTATATTTTATAAGAACAATCAATCGAATTTGGTACCTTAAGTAGGTAGGTACCTAAATAAAATAAAATTAATTCTTGATTAGATTCAAAGTATTCGATTTAGACGAGAATGTCATTAAATTTAATAATTTAAAGAGTTTATTCCAAAATTGAATTGTCATTAAGAACAATCGTTTTGTTTACAAAATGTCGTTCTCAAAGTGTGATATGGTTGACAGTTTCGTAAGAGTTTGTGTGATGGTTAAAAATATTTCCAGATGTATTGTCATGTGGTTGTAATAATTCAGATACCTTCGCGAGGGTAGAAAGAAGATATTTTAAAAGTTTAAAATATTTCATATTCTGTATAGCATTACATAAAGGATAAACAAACAAACAAGCAAGCAAACATACGTTCATTTTTATATAAAAACATAAAATTTTATTTTATATTACAGTTTGGCAAAAAAGTGTAGAAAATAAATGATGGCGTTGCGATCGTTTTTTAGGTTTTAAATGGCAACACCAAGATGGCTCATAAGACAATGAATGTATGTTTTTAAAAACACTTCGGCCAACATGCATATTTAATTTCATATATGTACTTTCAAAAATTTTGCACAAAAAACTGGAATTTAATAGAAGTAAAATAAAACAAAACAAGTTTTAAGTGGGCGTTTATTTCGATATAAAAACGTAGGTACTTTAATTCAACACCCGACATTATTGTCTTCAAGCTCATTTGATTCTTCTTCTTCCGTATCTTTATCTTCATCTAAACGTATTATCAGTTCATCGATATCAACATATATAGTACTTCCTAGTGCATAATATTCTGCCTCAATTTTGATCACTTGTTTGCCACAATTTTTTCAATCATCAGCACTTTCATGATATTACATATTATTATTATTATTATGATATTTTCCGTTTTCCCGGTGTTTCAAATTTTCCATCTGTCTTTTCCCCTTCCTTGACGATTCATCTTACCGTTGATTCAGATTTACCTGTGTGTGGAAAATATCATTAAAATTATTAATCAATATAAGGGAGTTTAAAAAAACACACTAGATAATATTCATTTAGAAAGAAAGACTAAGAAAACTAAGAAAAAAGTTACTTTTCTATGAGTTTAAAGAAGTTGCATATTATTATTATTTTTTGTTAATTGAGTTATTCCCTTTTTCTTGTGGCCTAATATTAACTGCCAAATGTCAATGTCAAATTCGGATTTTTAAACATAACCTCAAATCAGATTGTAATGGTTATAATCGCTCGAAAATTGGCATAAATCTTGTAATACTAATGAAATTCATTAAAAAACGATACTACGTACCAGTCATTTCTGTAGCTCGTTTGTAAACATCTTACAAATTAGGCATAGGAGCTTCTTCGCGCGATAATCGGCTAGGCAGCGTTTAAAACCCAGTATATAACTTCTCATGTACCACTACGTATTGGTTTGTTCATTTTTATTCAATACAAACAATGCACAGGCAAACAATGAAAAAACAAACATTAAACGAGTAATTTTCAGCGTTTTCTACACTTTTTAAGTCAGTAAAGCCAAGAACCATACGAAATGTCATTGACAAAACGAGTATTTCAGTGTTACCATAGTAATGAAAAAATTTAGTTCCAAATTAATAAATTTCTACATTTTCTTGCCAAACTCTATGTAGTCTAGGGGGTAAGAGTTACCTTCTGTTTAAGAACAACTTTCAAGATATTGTATGCGATAGAAGAGGTAAAATTGACATGCATGGCATACAGCTTTTGTTCCATAACCTCAGACATTCTGGCGGATTACATGCAAAAGGACTTGCAAATAAAAACACAAATAAATAACAGAATCCGCTTTGCATGCCAAGCCTTGAGACACTTGAATACTACATAGATAATACTCAGCGCAAGGCAAAACTTGAGGAAGTTTGTAATGCCGTACATTCGTATATCAAGATATTGTGGGGAAACTTTAAAGCTTAGAAGAACTTGAGCGTGAAAGGAGGGGAAATGCAATTTTCTTGGACGCAGAAATAATATAGTAAGTAGGAACGTTCGTTAAAGTCATTTTCCTTTATTTCTGTAACGATGGAAATTATTAATCTAATTAAAAAACAACAAAGATTCGTGATAATTAATTATATCATCATGTATGTACCGTAGCCTTATTAGCCCTTTCTCATCCAAATTAATTCCTACATATATAAAAAATAAATGTCATGATTATGTGTACTTGAAATATTAGTTTTTTTTTAACTGATAGTTTATCAAATATCCAACGTCATTTTAAAACGACAGTGGTTCCGAAAGGAAAATCACATATTCATATCAAAATAGACCGTATAAAAATACATCAATTAAGGATAATATCATGTCTACTTATCGCTTGAAAGTATTATTGATGTGTTCTTCTCATCAAAACACAAATCAAACGAATATAATAATATGTTATCAGATAAAATAGTCATAATATTTGAAAAGTGTTCTCATATGTGTGCGTTTGATAGTATAACCTCCAACGACCAGTGTCGTTTTGAAACGATACTTTAGGATGCTTAAAATAAATATTATATCAATGTTTTTTTTTTATATTTTCATTATAATATGAAAGAATGTTGGTTTTGCTGTAAAAAAAATTGAAATATACATATGAAAAAAACATAAATACACATACCTTGTCCGTTTTAATACTGCGATTCCCTCGAAAAATAGCTTTTTAAAAGGTGTGATGAACGATTCTTGTTTACGATATGATGTGTGTACGCAATGTAACGAAAAAAAATCAATTGCTAGCGGGATTCACTAAATTATTTAAAAAAAACCGCTAATAAATTGGTTCAGTAGTTACTTATTACAAAAATTCACGTCAACTTAAAATAACTCTGGTTGAGAAAGGGTTAAAAACAATGTACCTAGGTACTGATGTGTAATTATTAATAATTTAATCATTTGGAAGACACCACTTTGTGTATAAATTTATCGTTTTGCTTGTGTTTATATTAAAATTACTGCTAATTTAACGGCCTCTGTGATCGAGGTGTAAAGCTTACGACTACCAATCCGGAGGTCGCGGGTTCAAATCCCGGCAAGTAAATTTTATATACTTGCAATTTATAGATTACTCCAGAGCGGAAATATTCTAATCTTCTGGCAGAATTTCTCCTAGGCCTCGGGGGTTAAACGTACTGATTTCGGTTGTCGGTGCATGTATGCGTAATGGTTCCTACGTACGAATACCTACTTCTGCGTATTGCGCAAAATCATAAATTAAAATACAAGCCATAAAGTAGGTAGGTATAAAAATAAATAATTAATAATAAATCCATAATTGAAACGTACATTTTTTACATTTTTATTTCAGATTTTTACATTTTTACTTTCATTTACATTTTTTGACAGATCTTAATGCAAATAATGATACGATACTAACGGTGTTCATTCGAATAGTAAATTTATGATGTTATCTTATTATTTTTGAATAGGCAATGAATGGAGGTAAATATTTTATATCAGCTCCGCAAATCCTTCAATATAATTTCCCGTGAATTTTCGCAGATCTGCGTTAGAATAATAAAAGTTTCATTTATATTTAACTTCTATCACTTTTGAAGTCTTTTAACTTTCTTTGTTTTATGTATTCTTATAACTGTTATACTTGGAACCAACTCTTAACAATAGCGCAATTTGTTAGAAAGCAATTTATCAGAAATATTATTGTATTATTTAAATAATATTAAATCTCTTACAGGGGCGATGCCTAACTATGTACATAATATTTAAGAAGTTGGCACAATTTACTTAGTAGTCCATTCAGGACTTTGGTCCCATTATAATAGGTATTGTGAGAACATACTCTGAAAGTTAGTTCGCTCGTTAAGGGCATGCTTAAGTTTGTTCTAAGTGTTTTGTTCTGTTCGTGGGTACCAACTTGTATCAATTGATAAGATATAGGTACAAGGAAAATAAGTTGTGAAAGTCAAAGTTTTGTGGTTTTGAAACTTTTACGATTAATTTTATAATTATATTATTATACATCACTCTCTTTGTATTAATTTTCATTGAAGGAGTGGAGGTTCTGGGAAAGAAATGAAAAGGGTGTGAGGGTTGGGTAAAGGAATCTAGGGGTCAGGCACGAGGGTGATGGCCGCCGAACGTATTAATTCATCTCTCTCACTGCGGAGCAAGACGATGGTTTAAGACCAGCTGGGGAGGTCAAAAGATCTCCAGATCCGCCACAAAACTTAAGGTGACCTATGGCAGAAGTGTTATTTATCCAAAAAAATATAATTATCAAATAAACAAAAAATAGGAAAACGACAAAATGTATATTCGTAGCTCATTGATATTAAAATAAAAAGTGCGAAAACAAAAATAAAAACATTTACATTGAAAAAACGAACAGAAAATATCTGCTCTTAAAGTTCTCTTATTTTTTAAATAAAGTGGTTTGGCGAGCAAAAATACTTTAAAAGCCAGAAATTTATTTGTCCGTAACACCCTCGCCTTCTCAAGGTGCGCTTACGCTTTAAAAACTAAAAATAGTGGTAAAGGCGCCTGGCTAATTTAAGACTGGCTGTAAATTTCCTTCCCTTCTAATACCGCTTGTATTTCGCGGGACCTGCGAAGAAGAAGAATAAAAAGAAAAAGAAGGTTACGGACGTCGCATAAATCAACAAGATGGCGGAGAGTCCGACCCAACTTCCGGTGCAGGAGATAAGAGCAGCCACCAGCGCCGTGAAGTAGCCTCTTTCCGGTTAATTAAATAAACGAGAACTTCCTCAGGACAAAGCCAGCCACGATTTCAGGACTTATTTATTTGCTGCACTCTTAAGCTGCTGTTTGAGACGTGTAGACTTTGTAGGTACAGTCCGTTTCGCTGAAACTCACTGCAGCCGGGCTGCCAGAGATATCCTTGCAAGCGTCTCGCTTGGACTATCATTTTCAAGGAATTGGCTTTATTTGAACTATAATACCAACGAAAATTAGTAGCTCTCCATAAATAATGGTCATAGCTTTGGTCTCATTTTGGGTGCTGATATGTGTATTTGAAACTAACCCATGAAAGGGGCAAAATTTTAGTCTAGGGTAGAATCTACTGTCATATTTCTTATACTAGTTCATCCAGTGAAAACTAGATAGGAAATATTTATCTATTAACGGACCTACATCCAATTTACAATAAAAATAATAGGAATTAAAAAAAAAAGCGTGCATTATGAGATTAAAGGATGTTAAATGAAATCAAAGACAAAATCAGAGATAAACGAGTGAAGTCAAGTGCCTTAGCTAGAAACCAAAATACATGGTAATAAAATATCGACACTTGTTTAACAACCATCAGTGCATGGTTTAAATTATTTTGTTGTTCCTGACTTCGACGTCTTCGAGTTTTGCTGATATTATTGTAGGTAAGTTTTTTTATATTTTTTAATTATGAAATAAATCGTTTGTTCTAATAATAAACAGACTAAAACACTATAAAACATAATGTATTATGATGTTTGCACCAAGTTTTTTGTTTTTTCTGCTTTAAGTGATTCTGATTTAAGTGATACGAGTCCACCTATAAATATTACAATTTATTGTCTAAAAAATTACACAAAAAAATAAAGAAAATGACTATATATATGATTAATATCCCAGCATGCGTTGCAATGCCATTCAAAGAAATAAATTCATTTTCCCTGCATGTCCTTTCCCGTGCGTCCCCATTTCCTTCCAGCTTCCCCGCCTTCCCCCTCCCTTCTTCTCCCCTCTCCGGAAATCCCACCTTGTTCCCTTCCCCCTGCCTTTCCGCCCTGCCGAAAAAATATATGAAATACACACATTTTAATTTATACAAATTGCATAACGCCAGGGCTTACAATTATATATAGCCTATATGTTATTCTGCTGTATGAGCTATTTAAAGTTCATTAAAATCCATTTAATAGTTTTTGCGTGAAAGAGTAAAAAACATATACATCCATACAAACTTTTGCAATATTAGTAAAAAGTAAGATAAACCATATTTCACAAAAATACTTTTAGTTTTCACACGACCTTTATAATTAGTTAAGGTGGTTAAAACTTTTTTTAAGGGGGTTAAAACCATTAAAATTTTCGTATGTGTATAACTTTTTACTATCAGTAATAAGGAAATCTGGAAAAAATAACAGCTAAAATTATCAGATGTATTCGAAACATGCATGTAAAATACTGAATCGTTAAAAAATACCGACTTGTTAAAAAATAGGGTAATATCATGCGACAAAATAACAACTCTTAAAGTATGTATAGTATAGGTACTTTTCATGGGTAGTCAAGTAATGATAAAAAGTTGGCATAGCTTTTCAGGAGTGTCGGAATACAAATTGGGGCAATCCATCCTTTTTAAGCCACCTAGGGACGCGTGGCTACGCGTTTACACTTGTGCTAAAAACTGTATTGCAGTAACTATAATAGAAATGTCCCCGACTATACTGTTCTTCATAATTTGGTACAGCATCAACCAGTGCCAATTTAAAACAATATCATAAAGCTTCAACCAGTGTCTCTCATAAAATATTATTTTAGTATTTCTAGCATTTTATGAAAAGATTTTCCCATAAAACTGCATATTGTTCAAGTTGCTAAGGATTGAAAAATAAAGCAAGCAGACACAAGAAAATCCCAGGATTGGTAGAAGAAACTTTTTTATGGTAATAATGGTAACAGGAGTAAGTACGTGGAAAGTGAAAGGGCAGAGAATTTTTTTTCTAAGTATTGATATATACTTTACGTTTGAGTACACGCTAAATACGTTGTTCTTACGCAACCATTTTTTATTTATTTTATTTAGTTATGAACCGTAACATTGAGATAATTTCCTACATAAAATAATATTATATTATTTCATATATGTACAACTTGTAATGACATTAATGCCATACTAGTCCCAGCGAGAGATCGTTCGTGATGTCATCATTCTAGTAAATTCTGACGTTTTCGTTATCAAACAACACGACGTCCGTATGAGCTCTCTCTCATAATATATGTATGTGGCTCAACAGACTATGCTAACATAACGGTTCCACGACAACTCGACAAAGTGGCATTTCAACTCCCCAGTCAAAAGTCATTAAAAGTTATTAAATTTGTTTTCACAAATACTTCAACATAACCTATTTAATCGACTTTTTTATCACTTTCAGTGAATTTTCGAAGGAGGTGTTGAAATAGCATATTTCTGGACAACCCAGAACGAACATATTATGTAGGTATATATATTATGAGAGTATAGCGTACGTGTGAGATTAGTTTAAATCACACTTTACATTAATTACATTTGAGTATTCCACATACAAAGCACATGCATATTAACATTGACGAGATCGTGCATGATATTCAACTTATTATACTTCAAATAATAAAAATTGAATATTTTTTACAGCACCATTTTTTATAAAAAAAACACCCTTAACGTAAATACAACTTCCACAGTTTGATTTTGCCAAAGTGAGATAAATCAATTGGTAATGTAATTCCGCGAACTGGCAACAAAGCTATAAGCTTACATTCATTTTGTTATTAATGTCCTTATCGTTGTGATATATCGCTTACGGAACTTCCAAATTTTCGCGTTAAGCGGAATAAACGTCGGTTTAAGTCAGTTTTATTAGCACAAAGCGCTAATGTTTGCAATCAGGTTAATATGATTGGGATGTAAGATGATGCCTACGTTTGTCTTAACAAGAAAAGCAAACAATGAGCTTTTCACGCTAAACCTTTTGAAAACTAATATAATTTGTATTAGTTTGCGTCCTGGAAATGAACATCGGCTGAGATCAGCTGCACGAACTGGTTTTACTTGGACCGGGTCCAGTTTTCAAGGACTTCCTGCCACTGACTTGAAACTTTCCCCTACAAAGTTAAGGATCAATATTCAATTTCTTAGCCTGCATATGCAAATAATATTTAATTAAGCTAACAAAGATGTTAATAGTTTCAAACATATATCAGACTTTACTTGAATTTTTTCTTCATACTTTACATTTACGAAAAAAATCATGACGTGCGATTGGATCAGAATCTAAACAATTGATTTTCAGAGATTTTACCTCCCCGAGGGTATCTCTCTTGTATTACCTATAATATATTCTAATTACACGTTCTTATTGGATTGACATTATTCGAAGCCTTACGCCTCAATCTGTCTCTTGCTGAGGTTCGAATCGCATTTAGGAAGATAAATTCATCAGTTCATTAAATATAACATATTATATACTTGTCTTGTATTAGTGATCAACGAACCAGTGGATGTAATCTGTTAGCCATTCAGTTGCTAAAATAGTTTGTCTAGTCTGTAGTTAGAAATAAGATAGAGCAGTGTAGAATACACTTAATGATTGTACAGTGCCCTAATGTGATTTTTTTTAGAAAAACGAAGCTTTGCAAATCATCCAAATATAGTTAATATTTATATATTATTTAAGTAATAAAAGTAAGCATTTCCGAATACATTACGAATTTTCAGATATTTTTTGAAAATCTCCTACTACCACTGTAAGTGGAAACTATTGCTGTTTTTGTGTCCTCATGGAGGACCTAGCCAGTCAAAGAACTTGAAACAAATACTGTCTTTACTGGAAGAGAGTGATGACGAATGCGTTTAAATAAACTAAATTCGCATACAACCTTTAGTAACGATCAATTAATTCCTCGCTGATATAGATTGAGGTGGTGAAAATGCGGTATGAATTGAAAATTTACCGGGGCCACAATTTCTACTCGAAGCATTTGTGGAACATTTCGATGATGATAGACATTTACATATTTTGATTAGTCTCTAAAGTCTAGACATAATAATATGTCATCAAATATTCCTGCATGATATTCAAATTCAAATTCGCTCTTTTTGAATGTAGATACCTATCCCAAAATGAAACACTGTTTTTAAAAGTCGATGATAGAATAAACAAAGAGCCACATAGACCTAGAATAACTTCACCCCATGATCCGGGCACTCCTGCTAAGTCGCGAAACGTAGTGACCTATTTGGCATGTCGTATGGCAAAGGTATTGGTTATTATTGAATAATGGATTTTCGGGGCAGCAGTACTAAAACCCGCCTCCCAAACTGTAAATATATTTTAAAGTTAGAAACAAAATAAAATAAGAAGTAATGTTTATTGTTGTTTTTAGGAGGGTACTAATTTCTTAATAATGTGTGTGTATAATACTTTTATTAATAATTATTTGCAAAAATAATGATTTTAATTATGGTTTTTTTGTTTATTTTTAATATTTTTGTTTTTTATTCGATTATTTTATCAGATATGTAGTCCCGCTAAGCTTTCACAAGACAGCTTGTATGGATATTTTTTGTCATTTGGGGCTATTTATGAACGGTTTAAAACTCCGAAATATTAGTACCATTTTGTTTTTTTTTTAAACTGTTAGGGTACCCTGATGTCGGCTACTAAACCAACATCAGCACTCCAACATGTCCCACGGCTAGCTCTCAGCGGGAACAATGGTACTCTCTATTCAGGGGGTGAGCCGCTTAAAGCTATGGAATTTTTCTCTACCTTCCGGCGTCCCACGGGATACACACTGGTCAACAATCCTCCTGCCGTAGCAGAATAATAACAAAGTTAAATCATTAAGGCATGTATTGTAAACTCAAACACGGTACATAGGTTTCTACAGTACAATTCAATTACAAGAAATGCAAATTACACAAACCTAGCTAAAATGTTTAACTCTCATTATCTCTCTGAAGCGAAACTCTCCGAGTGGTGATGTACGCGGGGCCCTACATTTCACTGATTACGGACACATTTAAAAGAGGAAATCAAGATACAGCTTACATGTGGTTTAGCAGGATTCTCGTCTCATGGTGGTAGTTCCATCAGGCACTTTCGTAGTCTAAATAGACCGAACTATTAGCGCGGCTAAAGGCCGACTCTACTCGTAGGTATTTCAATAATACATCGCGGCCACATTGAACTTGGTCCGCCGCCCGAAAGCGGGCCGCGTACGTCCGTTCGCAAGGGCGCACAAAACTTCTCTGTCGAGTGGCAGCGGACTGCGCGAGTGGCAGGGCAAGCGGGGAGAAGCAGGGGGACACAGGAAACAGGGGGTGAGAGAGGGGAGTTGTGTGGACTTGCTGCGTTCTGTGCTCTAGGTATCTACTCGCTTCAGGGGCGTATCGTAACACTTCCCCCCGCGCTTGGAAAAAAAGCGACGTGGCAATGGAGCTGTAGGAAAAAAAATCCTCTTAAGCTTCCATTGGGGTTTTTGAGAGATTCGTTGCTTGAGAGATGCCTAGCTAGAACATGCAATTTATTTTATAGTTTAGGTCACAATGTTTGTAGGGAATGGGTGGGGGGTACATACAATGTTTGGAAAAGGCAATTTTGGGGAAAAGTACATGGTGTGAAACAACATACAAGGTTATGCAATTGAAAGATGACAATACATGGTTATGCAATTGAACAAAATAACAATACATGGTTATGCAATTGAAAAATAACAATTCATATTTGTATAATAGAAGAACAAAAAGTAAGAACAAAAATGCCTGTGTGATTCTAAGGTTTCATTGGTCTGGGAGCTAAGTTTGCGAAGCGTGGATTTGTTTGGTTTCGGAGAATTTCGAAGAGGAGGACGTGGTTTCACAGATTCTAAGGATTACATTATCACTGTAATCAGACCCCTTTGAGATAACACTCAGAAGTACACTTGGGCCTTAGAAAACACTTGGTTTCGTCGAAAACGTCGAAGTTCACGAAGTGGAGACTGTGGTTGCTGTGCCGCGACTATGGTTACAGAGGTCATTGAAGAGGAGAATCCAGTGTCTGCAGACATGCCAGTACGAATCCTAAGTGTTATTAAGGTAAACACGGATCGTATATAATGGTTATTGAAGCATAATGTAGCTCAACATAACTTGTATTGGTACGCATTCAGCGAATACTGGAGGTCAAGGTAATGATGGTTTACACATGACGATATATGCGTCACTGCATGACAGCGCAAGAGACGACATGGTTGGCATTGATAGCAAGAGTAAGAACAAACCTAGGAGCTGGCGTGCCCAAAAGGTGGTTCAGAGTGTCATAATGTATAGTGGGACAACTCAACTTGCTGTGGCACGACAAAACAACATACATATGGGCGGTATGGTCTGTGCTTTCAGGAACAAATGCGTAGAAAAATGGCAGCAGGAGGGACCTAGTAACCACAGCGCGTGCTGTCAGGAAGTGGAGCTCAGCTTGGCTGTTGGTGATGACATCCGCCTGGGCTTCTTTTTAATCCGGGAGAAATTATTATTAGAGCAAAATTCTTGAAGTTTACCTGCCTAGGGACCAATGAAGAAAAGGTTTGGAGAGAAACAAAATGTGTCCAGATAATGAAATAAACGAAATTTTAACCACCGACCCAGAGAGTGACGAAGAGAGAGTTTTCTAACTAAATTGTGATTACATGAACATTTTCCTTTACCAGAATGACTAAGCGTTTGCCGAGTGACAATATGTCTTGGTTAAAAAACAACCGGCCTTCCATGGCCTATGTTAACATAAAGGTGGTAACATTTTTTGTAGCATTTCAAAGAACAAGACAAAGAAGTCGTGAATGAGTCACGGTAAAAGCAGAGAAACCAATTCATGAATAAAGGTTGTCAAAAAGGGACAGACGGTACGCCAAGTGCATATCGTACATATCCAACATTCATGAATGTGTTTCGTAAAATTGAGAAAAGAGAACAAAGGGTGAGACATATGCAGAGAGTGAGGGAGAAAGCCTGCTGATAATTGGTCAATTTACCGATTCGCACTCCCAGTGAGGGCGAATTATGGTCAACAACAGATTTTCCTCTTCATAACATATACCTGAGAACATGATGGTGAGGAGAAAGGAAAGGAAAAGGAAAGGGGTTGAGTGACGAAATTTGCTAGAGACTGGACTAATTTCCACTTCAAACTCCATGTGAGAATGAAACATGATCAACCAGCAGATTTCCTGACTCTTTACAATTGTTAAAAGGATGAGGGGAAATTTGAATACACATTATCAAAGAGACTAATCTTTTGCGTGTATTGGGCAAAAGATTAGGGGTCATTTTAAAAAACTCCTGCATGATTGTGAGAAAAGACAGACCCTTGCTCCAATTTCACAAACCTGGGGGTTTTCTTATCCGTTCCCCAGACAACGAGTTATGCAAAAAAGGCACAAATTGCATCATAAAAGATGACACACGATATTGTATCGTTCGCACGAATCACGGTAAGTGTTTTAACGTCTCCACGTATAGTGTACAAAACATGTAAGTACATACAAGATAAAACTCAATTATAGACAGAAGTCAAGAGTTTATACAATGCCTCTTAAAAAAGATGGCAAGGCCGATATTATGTCGTTCGCACGAATCACGGTGAGTATTGTTATTACGTCTCCACGTCTCGTGTACAAGGGTTGTACACAATTATACATACAAGCGGTACTCATGACAAATGAATGACACACGACCAAAATACAAAAGCGGTACTCATGACAAATGAATGACACACGACCAAAATACAAAAGTGGTACTCATGACAAATTAATGACACACGACCAAAATAGATTGTACAGAAAGGGTGGTACTCATGACAAATATGTCACACGACCAACTCAATAACATTTAGCTATGAGCAAAAGTGATTATGACGAACTTCTCGTATCGTGGCAGGTATTTTAAGGATCCCTCCTATGACGGTGGATGTTCTAAGGATCTCTCCTATAATGGTGGATGTTCTAAGGATCTCTCCTATAATGGTGGATTACGTTTAAATACAACACAATAAACGTTAACGATGCTTGTTTTAACACATAATATGAAGATTTGTTAGATTAACTAACTCCGTAGCCCAAGAGCGTACGACAGAGAAGATAGACAATTTGATGTCACTTCATGTGTTACAAGGTACAAAGGTGATGGCAGAGTATAATTCTACTTACACCAAGTATTTAAAACAAAGACAGACCTATAATGGTTTTACATACTGTCTGTTGTGGCAACCTACAGTGAGGAAGACCAAAGAAAAGGGACCAATTACGGTTTTACATACCCTTTGTGCAGTTACAAACATACCAGGTTATGTGCAATTTGGGTTGCAAATACTTGGTTAAATGAACACCTAAAAGTTGTGAATTCCAAAATCAGGATAACCATAAGGTTTTATTAACCTGTCTCGTAGGGTTGAAACGTGTCATACAAGACATACGTAACGTAAAAGCAAAAAAACAAAATAACAAAAACAGTGACTTTGTTATAACAACCAAAGACCGGATGATTCGGTTTTACGTACTTTAGTTGAAACGAGTCAAATTGATTTATATACAGGGTTATAAAGACCAATCATTGGTTTTATAAATACGAGTTCCAAAATGGACGTATCGATATCCAGTTTGGGTACATGAGCATGAATTTGGGTAGGACGCCATCAATTTTTAATTTAACCCATTCATGACGAAGGTGCCATATGGACCTCGAAAAAGCGTTGGACCTCAATTAGTCACATCATGCCGATATATTAAAATGGCGATGCGAAATTCAGTTTTATGTAGTCTACAAGCATGTACGAACACGTTTGTCTTAGAGGCGCTCAGTTCGTTTGCATGTGCCGGCGTGGACAGACGTGTATAAACGGAGTTTGAAAAAAAGTGCAAATTTTTCAAAATGTCAAAGCGAGTGAAGTAAGTAATCCATTAAACTTATGTGTAGATTTGATTTTTTTTTTCCAAAACCGTTTATGATCCGTAAAGAATGAAATTTACTAACTATTTATAGACATATTGTTACAAAAATAATCCTTATTGTATCAAAGAGAGTACTTTGAATTGAAGGTTTTGATTTTTGGCTCCATATGGACCTTTCGGCAGATCTCACTATACATAAATTGTAATTTTTCGCAGATTTCATTGTTTTTTCGTGTTTTTTAGGGGTCTAACTGTTGAAGAAGTGATGTTACTGCTTGAAGAACAATCGGATATGAATTTGGAGGATGATGAGGTAGTGGATGTGTATGTGGAGCCGCCAAATGAGAGTGATTTGTCCGGAGCAGATTCAGCTGATGAAGATGACGGTGGAATAATTGCCAATATTTCTCGAGCGCAATTGTTTTCTAATTGCCAAATCGTAAATCGCCGTCGACACAAAAAGGGACAAGATACGCCCGATTATAATTCAGATCAAGAGAACCTTAATCTAGAGCATTTCGGAGACGAGCGTTTGGATTCAACTTTCAGTGACTTCGACATAAATTTATTCGACGCTTCAGCATCACACGGTCAAGCGTCTGCAAGCACTTCTTTCGAGCCTCCTTTGAAACGATGCCGTGTTAGTACTGGAGACAGAGTGAATGATCCCGCTGAACCACCTTATCGCATTCCAAAACGTATGCCTGGTCCGAAAACTATGTTTCAATGGAAGTCTAACGACGTGACGCCAATTGTTTCTAGCATATTTCCCGAAGGAAATTATACCGACGTATCTGCTTTATCACCGGTGGAATTATTTGAACTAAATTTTGACAACGAAATGTACGAATTCATCGTTACAGAATCCAACAAATATCAGACCAAGCAAGACCCTGAAAATAGTCATAAAGTATCACCTTTAACTGTCGGGGATATCAAAGCATACATGGGTATACTTATAACATCGGGATTATGCCCGATTCCATCAACTCGATTGTACTGGAGCAGCTCTCGCCCTTTCTACAATAAGCAGATTGCGTCCACCATGTCTCGTGATAGATTTGAACAGATACACAAAATGATACACTTTGCTTCACCAAATCAGTTCAATAGTGCAGACCGGATGTGGAAGTTACGTCCATTTACAGATAGGCTTATTGAACGGTTTATGCAAAACTTCCACCCAGAAGAAAATTTAAGTTATGATGAATCGATGATTCCATACTATGGCCGCCATGGATGTAAGCAATACATAAAAGGCAAACCCATTCGATTCGGATATAAAGTGTGGAGCCTAAATACACCCTCCGGTTACTTGATCAATTTTGAGATCTACCAAGGCAGCAATCCCCGGATTCCAAAGGAGTATGGTGTTGTAGGCTTGAATGCTTCACCACTACTTATGTTGGTCGATCAATTGCCAGTGGAAAAGCGCGAATTGCCATATCACTTCTACTTTGATAATCTTTTTACGGGTATGCCATTGCTGTACTATTTGCATTTTTATGGATACAATGGCACAGGTACAATTCGAGACAATCGGATTCCCAGTTCATCTCCTATCCCCAAGAAGAAGGCAACAATGTCAAAATACAACAAAGGTGTGCTTTCTCGAGGACATACTGAAAGTGCGCAGACATCATTTGGCAAGACCCCCATCTACGTTACTCAATGGGTTGATAACGCTGTTTGTTCTGTAGCTTCAACAAAATACGGAAAGAATCCATTGGATCTAGCAAGCCGTTACTCACGGAAGGAGCAAAAAAAGATCAGTATACAGAGGCCATATGCAATTCATCAATATAACACGAATATGGGCGGAACTGACAGAATGGACCAAAACGTTGCATGTTATCGCATTACTGTTCGCCAACAGAAATGGTGGTGGTCCATTTTTACCTGGGCCATTGATGTAACCATTCAGAATTGCTGGCTTCTGAAGCGCAAAGCCACGGGCAATTTTAAATTGGGGCAGTTAGAATTCCGTGAAGAAATATCAAAGCATTACTGCGAGAAGTATTCTATCAAGAAATACTTCAAGGCACCCGACAAACTCACCAAAATAGGTCAAACGGCGATGCAGTATGATACCTCCGTCCCCCATTATCCTGGGCCAATACCGATAACTGAGACTAATAAGGGAGGAAAACTGTCTTGTGCATCTTGTAAAAGCAAGCAGCGCATCCGTTGCATCACATGTAAGGTCGGACTATGCGTGAAATGCTTCGAGGGCTATCACACTAAATAATGTTGTTGAAAATTACACTTTTTGGACAATAAAGATGAAAAAATGAAATTTCTGACTAGTTATTTGCCGAAAGATCCATATGGACCTCATCCTTCTCGAGGCTCCTGGGGGATGAGGAGACGATTTTTTCAAATTCCGAAAAAAACGTTCTTATTCTACTTTCAAAACCAACCACTCTGTGAATTTTCTGCGCGAAATTCGAAAAAAAAATAGTTCGTCATGAATGGGTTAAGAAGAAAAAATTGAAAAAACTTAAATACACGAGAGGCGACTATGTAAGTAACCACTGTTTGATTTTCATGCAAGAGATACCTCGGAAGGTTTTACAACTCATGATGAACAAAATAAAAGGAAAAAATTGAAAAAAGAATAGTTAACTGGTTCTAAGTCGGAATTTAACACTTTGGAATTTACAAAACCCAACTTCTAGAACGACACGCCGATGGGCAATTGTCAACTACTTTACATGAACAAAATAAACAGGTGAGAAAGTTCCTTTCCACACGACAAAAATGCAACAAAAAATAGGAGAAAAATTACAAGATTACATGACAAGGCAGGGTATGACATGGCATGAACATTGCATAGTGTACGTGTTGAGACAATAAATGGGCTCGCGACTTCCCAAACATTGAGACTCGAAAAGTGTCTCTGTTTCAAAGTGATCAGTTTTAGAACAGGTGAAAAAAAATAAAGAAAAAAGAAAAAATTGCCGTGAGGGAAAGAAAAAAACAGTACAAAAACAACATTTGAAAGTAGCTTCAAGGAGAGTACGCATTAATTTACAAAATAATTTACAACTTGTTTCATTAACGAAACGATGGGCATGTGATTGACACAATACACGCCTGACGTAGTAAGACTTTGTAAGCTTACAAAAAAATGTGATACATACTGGATCATTTTACGTTTGCTGAGATAGTGGGGGCAGTTTTACTTGACTCCTCACTTCCAGACTTTACAATGTCCTTAATGTGGTAATTACCAATGTGCTTTCCAGATGAGTCAGACAAGGAGTACACTAGGTCTGATATTTTCCTTAGGATTTTGGCCTTCACGAAACGTGGTGCCAGCTTAGCAGAGAAATACATGGCTCCTTGGGAAAGTGTGTTGTTCTTTCTCCAAACTATGTCTCCTGTATTGAAGGTGACATGTTTCCTACGTAAGTTATATCTGTCCGCACTCTTTTGGTGAGCCAGGAGCAAAGCATCAGTGACTTCACTGTAAATGGCCGACAGTTCTTCCAGGCGAGGGGCATAGTCTGCGTAAGGGTTGCTTGTGGTGGCAGATGACGTAGGAAAGTTTGTGTCCCTATGTAGAGAACCATGGACAACTTGTTCCATACCGTGTTTTAAGAAGAAAGGTGTGTAACCAGTGGCCAGATTAACAGTGTTGTTCATAGCGGCCTGAATTTTATCTAGGTTTTTACACCAAGTGCGTTGATCTTTATCAACTAGGATAGCTAGAGCTGTGTTGATTGTTTGGTTGTAACGTTCGACAGTGTTATTTTGGGGAGTGTACAAGGTGTTATAATAAATGTCCTTGATTCCGTATTTGGCAAGAAATTCTTTGAATTCCTGGGCAATAAACTGTTTTCCGTTATCAACAATTACGGTTCTGGGTGTTCTGTAAGGTATAAAAATGTGTTTTTCCAGAAGTTTGATGATGGCGGACGCGTTGGCTCTTTTTAAAGGGAAGATCCAACAGAATTTGGTGAAAACATCCACTACACTAAGTATGTGCATGTGTCCGGCATAACTTCGAGGAAAAGGTCCGACGAGGTCCATTGACAATGACTGTAGGGGTCTGTCGGCACGTTTGGGGTTACCCATTAGGCCGGCAGGTGCTGCCGTGCTATGTTTATAAGCTTTACAAGTTTCACATTTAGAGATGTAATTGCGAATTTGTTTGAAAAGACCAGGCCAGTAATACTTCAAGGAAATCTTTTTATACGTCTTGAAAGTTCCTGGGTGTATAGAGTCGGGAGCACTATGATTGTCAATTATTATTTGTTTTCTTCCTTCGAGGGGAACGACAAGTTTCCAAGAGTAATCTTCGAGGATGGATAGTGGTACCTTGATATTACGGTATAGTTGTCCTTCTTTTATGATAAAATTAGGAAACTTTTGTTGATTATTCTTACAACCTTCGAAGATTTTCAAGTACCATTCATCTTTTGTAGATGGAGGGGGGGCAATTGTGTCAACATTTAATGAGGCCAATTCAATTCTTGAAAGAGCGTCGGGGACAATATTGTCCGCGCCTTTACGGTGAACAACATCAAAATTGAATTGAGACAAACGGGAGGCCCAACGAGCGAGTCTACCGGAGGGATTACTTAAAGAGATCAACCATTTCAAACTACTATGGTCTGTGACTACAGTAAATTTGCTACCGTCTATGTAACCGCGGAAATGGTGAACAGAATCCAATACAGCCAATAACTCCTTTTCGGTAATTCCGTAGTTTTTCTCGTGTTTATTTAATGTACGGGAAAAATACGCTACAGGGTGTTCGCCATCTGGGAACTCTTGAGTTAGGACTCCACCGATTCCTACGTTGGAGGCATCCGTGTGGAGGGAAAAAGAGAGTGCAAAATCCGGGTAATTCAGAACGGGGGCTTTTTGAAGGGCATTTTTTAAAGTTGTAAACGCTTCTTCAGTTTCAGCAGACCATCGGAAGTTGCTGACACCTTTACGGGTGCCGGTGATTTTATTTAAGGGGGCTGCAATTGTGGAAAAGTCTTTGATGAATCTCCTGTAGTAACCTGCAAGTCCAAGGAAACCTTTGACTTCCTTCGCGTTTTTGGTTCGGGGAAAATTTGCCATGGCTTCCACCTTAGCGGGGTCTGTTCTTAGACCTTTTTCGTCGACAATGAATCCCAAATAACGTAAACGGGACTTACAGAATTCAGACTTCTTCAAGTTGATGGTTAAACCAGCGAACTTGAGTTGTTGAAAAACCTTTTCCAGCATTAATATGTGTTTTTCAAAGGTGTCGCTGACGATGATGAGGTCGTCAAGGTAACAAAACAGGCTGTTATCGACTTCAGGACCGAAGAATTTGTCCATCAGTCTTTGTAATTCGGCGGGGCTGTTCTTTAGACCAAAGGGTAATCTTTTAAAATGGAACATTCCCCTACCAGGTACAACGAAAGCAGTTTTTTCACACGATTCTGCGTCCAAAGGTATTTGCCAAAAAGCTTTGCTTAGGTCAACAGAGGAGATGAACTTGGCGTTGCGCAGTTTGTCTAAGGTCGCGTGGACGTAAGGTAAGGGGTATGCGTCAGCTTCCGTACAAGAATTTAAACGTCTACTGTCGAGACAGAAACGTGCGGAGCCATCTTTTTTAGAAACCAAAAGGGTTGGGTTGGTCCATGCACTTCTGCTGGGAACCACCACACCCATTTTTAACATTTCATCAAGTTCTTTTTCTAAAAGTTTGAGCTTTTGGGGGGCTAAATTGTAATAACGTTGCTTTATGGGTGGGCCATTGGTTTTAATGTGGTGTTCTACCAAATTTGTCAAACCCAATCCACATTTTTCGAAAGATATTGATTCGAATTTATTGACCATTTCCTTTAGTTGGAGAGCTTGGTCCGTGCTTAAATTTTCGTGAGGTATTATTGTGCGGATCTCACTAATTTGAGCAGCAGTGGAGGTTTCGCCAAGAGTATTAAATACTTGGGGAGCAACGTTAAAAGCCTTCCAGAAGTCAACGCCAAGGATGAAATTCTGGGATATAGAGGGCACTATTAGAAAATTGATTGTAACTATTTTATTGTTACAATTAATTGGTTGTGCAAGGGTACCGATGACCGGCTGGGAAACATTATCCGCAGTCGTCAGGTGTGTTGTTTGTGGCGAAATTTTGAAATCACTGTTAACAAAAGGCAGGTGAGCATTGTTGCCAAGACAGCTGACAGATGCACCGCTATCAAGTAATCCGGAAAAGGGTACATTGTTAACAGAGAAAAGGGCATAGGGTCTCCCATCTTTAGCTTGTTTGCAACAAACCGAGGAAACATTTAAGGTCTGGTTAAAATACTTAATGTGTGCTAACCAATCAGTCCATTCTTTAGACCTTGGTTCAGAATGGGTGCCTGAGAGGTTATTATTTAGTTTTTTGGCCTCTTCATGTAGAAATTTGGTGGGGGCTTGGAGAAATCCACCTGAGGTCTGACATCGCTTGGGTTTTGTAACCTTTCTGCATTGTGCCTTGATTTCTTGAAAATGTTGCGCCGTTCGTCGCGTGGAGGAGAGGGGTCCCTAGAGTGGTGTCTCTTGGAGGTTCGGGGTTCCTTGGATTCCAGAAGTCTTGCTTGCTTGAAACAAGTAGCGGCCAGGTGGCCTACTTTTTTGCAAAAGGAGCACACTTTTTTGTTGTCGAATTCTGGTTTTAAACCAGACGAGCGGCTTGGCACAGCCACATTATTTGACACATTCTTTATGTTCTTCCTATCCTGGTATGATTCCAGGAGGAGACAGACTTCGTTTAGCTGGGCCAGGGATGCAATTTTCTGTGAGGTGATGATGTTCTCGTATTTGCTTAAAAGGCCATCAGTTAGGACTGGTAATAGTTCAGCTTCCGGAACAGGATGTGAAAGCTTGATGTTGATGGACTCAGCCCTTTCTATGAATGTTGCCACAGGTTCATCTACTAGTTGTTTAATAGATAGTAAAGATAGTTTGATCCGGTGCTGGGCCTCCTTTTTTCCAAAGCTAGAGATTAGGGCAGCTCTGAGTTTATTCCAATCTTTGCATTTAGTCTTTTGGATGCGGTGCCACGAAATTAATTCTGGGGAGATGAGTTCTATAAAGTTTCTCCGTAGAATCTCGAATGGGATATTTTTGATTGTAGCCGTTTCTTCAATACGGTCAATGAAATCCAGCACATCGGAGACGCCATTACATTTGACTTTCCAAGAGGATAAATCGTAAGTTTTATCTTGTGTCGAGATGGGTGCGACGTCCTGTTTTATCATTACATGCGGCGTAGGTCCTTTGTCAAGATTATCCAAAACTTGCGTAGCCGAACGTGAGTTATTCTCGTTGGAGGGGGCGAGGTTTATTCTCCTAATGTACTTTTTGTTGAATAAAAGTGCATATGCCTTCAATGTAGATTTAGATTTGCTTGATGGCGAGAGTCCTCTATCCCTTAAAGCAGCTTGTAAGTGGGCTTTGGATAAACTATGCACATTGGGAATGGTACCCAAGTTGGAAGGTGTAATAGCTTGATTGTCCTCCATTGTGAGTTTCCTGGGTGGTGAGAAAAAAAATTGGCCAGGGGTTTCCTTTAGAAAGCGCAAAATTAATTTTTGTGAGGCACTTTTCACTTGGTGATCACTGTTGGCACTTCCAAAATATGGTTACAGAGATTCCATATTACAATTTGGTATACATGACACCAGAATTCTTGTCAAAGGAAGGCAGACGAGAAAAAAATTTTGCGTGGAAAGACCTTAGTGGTAAAGGTTTTTGTATTTCACTGACCACTTTTGAGAAAACTGTGAAATTCACAAGTATTTATTTATTCTTGAAAAATTTTGCCAGGACTGACTTTTAGAAAACAGGTTTTTTATTTTCCACAAATCACTTTGCACTGAGAAAGGCACTAAAGTTCACAAAAGGCACTTTTCTGGCAAATACAGGACAAACTTCCGGATGAAAATGACTGAATATGGGATTTATTGCGTCAACCATATTAAAATTATTTTATTTATTCATGGAATCAGTCATTGGTTTTATTATTATTCCACTTTTCACTTATGTAAGGGAAAAAACACAATTCACTTTCACTTATGCTGAAAAAAAGCAGTACCTATAATGTATAATGGGGAAAGAAAGTCATTATTTTGTCCATTTGGAGAAATATTAAGTTGTACTAATTTGACAGACACAAGTGGGCCAAGAGTTAAGTTAGCCTCTCAGAAACTGGGCGTACTGTACAGGGCCCGCAGATACTTTAATAGTACTCAACTGCTAACCCTGTACAAATCGCAAGTGCGCCCCACGGTTGAATTTGGCAGCCACCTCTGGTCTGGAGCTCCAAAATACCTAAAAAAAACCCTTGACTCTGTGCAGAAACGGGCGGTCCGTTTGATAGATTCTCCCATCTTAACAGACGGATTGCAATCTTTAGAGCATAGGCGTCAGGTGGGAATGCTGTCCTTGTTCTACCGGTATTACAATGGAAGATGCTCCGAGGAACTAGCGTCATTGATCCCCTCGGCACCGGTGCATAGTCGGGAAACACGCCAAACACGCGCCCAACATTTGTACACAGTTGATATTAGTCACATGAGAACGGGTCGTTTTTACGATTCGTTCTTGAGTTCAACAGCTCGGCTGTGGAACGATTTACCGGCCTCTGTGTTTCCTCCCTCCTACAACATGAGTCTCTTCAAGACCCATGTTAACTCCTTCCTTTCCTCAAAAAGACCCTCCACACAGCATCCTCAAAGATGACATAGGCCCTGAGGGAAATTATTTTCCTCAGGGCCTCCTGTGTGGAGTTAATGTAAAAAAAAAAAAAAAAAAAAAAAATTGGTATATTGTGCAGAAACAATAAAAATACGTAAGTCCGAAATTTTTGATAACGGAATTCGCAAAATAACTGTGGTTCCAGAATCAGATTTATAATAACGATTTCCGTTGGTATCCGGTTCAGTCATAAAAGGCGGTTTGAATTTAAACGCTGCCCAGCAACAGTCCGTTGGGATTTGGTGCGAGTCAAAACATTTGCGCGCGCAATCCAGAGAATATTGCGTGAAACATCGGCCGTTGAGATTGGCGCGAAATGACTGTTGCTACGCGCCCGTTGTTTGGTGACACGTGTGCAGTCAGATTCGCGGACAAAGGCTGGCGCTTCGGGTATTCAAAATGGCCATCGTTTCAAATGCGATTCAATTCATAATTTCAATCAGATCTGTTATGGATCTAATTTACATATTGGTTTCTGTGGTTTTTTCACAGGATTCACAGTACACTGGGTGTAGAATATCAAGGCATAATTAATGTTTACAAAACAGTTGCTATGCGGGGAGGATTTCGACAAACAGAGGTCCCGCAAAGCGACCGGGATAGAAAAAAATTTCAGCCCCACGTTCTGGCGTCAGTTGTTAGGGTACCCCGATGTCGGCTACTAAACCAACATCAGCACTCCAACATGTCCCACGGCTAGCTCTCAGCGGGAACAATGGTACTCTCTATTCAGGGGGTGAGCCGCTTAAAGCTATGGAATTTCTCTCTACCTTCCGGCGTCCCACGGGATACACACTGGTCAACAATCCTCCTGCCGTAGCAGAATAATAACAAAGTTAAATCATTAAGGCATGTATTGTAAACTCAAACACGGTACAAAGGTTTCTACAGTACAATTCAATTACAAGAAATGCAAATTACACAAACCTAGCTAAAATGTTTAACTCTCATTATCTCTCTGAAGCGAAACTCTCCGAGTGGTGATGTACGCGGGGCCCTACATTTCACTGATTACGGACACATTTAAAAGAGGAAATCAAGATACAGCTTACATGTGGTTTAGCAGGATTCTCGTCTCATGGTGGTAGTTCCATCAGGCACTTTCGTAGTCTAAATAGACCGAACTATTAGCGCGGCTAAAGGCCGACTCTACTCGTAGGTATTTCAATAATACATCGCGGCCACATTGAACTTGGTCCGCCGCCCGAAAGCGGGCCGCGTACGTCCGTTCGCAAGGGCGCACAAAACTTCTCTGTCGAGTGGCCGCGGACTGCGCGAGTGGCAGGGCAAGCGGGGAGAAGCAGGGGGACACAGGAAACAGGGGGAGAGAGAGGGGAGTTGTGTGGACTTGCTGCGTTCTGTGCTCTAGGTATCTACTCGCTTCAGGGGCGTATCGTAACAAAACAAAGACTCGGGGTGTAACATTTCATTATGTTGAATTTAAAACATTGTAAATTGTTGTTCATAGAAATACCTACGATTATTTTTCATTAAAAAAACCACGAACTTTCTATTTATTTATTTGTTATAAAAATAAATTTACAGTTTAAGGAAGCTTTGACTGTCCAACCAGGAAGGTCTCCCTTTCTAGGACTATTTATAACTTCACAATTGAGTTGGTATTCTTGATTGTAGGCAATATGTGTAATTATATATTCATATTTCGACTACCATAATACTGGCATGTGCCTAGTGTTGGTAGTCGAAAAACCTGTAAAAACCGTATAAAAAGTTTTATCATGAATAAAGAATTAAAAAAAAATATATATATATATATATATATATATATATATATATGTTACTGTAAGAGCCAGAACTACGGTAAATCCTAAGATTTACCAACTCTTAATTGTAAAAGTCCGAAACGTTCTATAATAATCGTTCATTTACCTAACCTAACCTAACCTAACCTTAAATAACCTAACCTAACCTAACCTAACCTAACCTAACGTGTACTAAATTCAAAAAAAAAACACGAAAAAATTGTTTCTTATTTAAATATTCGTAACCTAACCTAAACTAACCTAACCTAACCTAACCTAACCTAACATGTACTAAATTCTAATGGTAAAAGAACAAAATCTTAGGATTTACCGTAGTTTGGGCTTTTACAGTGACATATATATCTATAATCGGTGAAAAAATTTGGTGCTTTTAAATATGTAATATTCCGGCCTTGCCCCGTGGGAAAAACTCGTCAGTATGCAGCTGAAGAGATAAAACGAGAGAAATGTATTGTGGGCGTGTCCGTGTAACCGAAGTAATTTTAAACATTTTTCACCACATCTTATAAAATGGATCAAACATTTTCAAATATCGTAATTGTTACTTGGGTGGTTTGAAAAGGTGTTAGAAAGGCTTCCTAATGTAACCGTCATTATTTAATCTATACATGGATATTTGAATGAAAGAGGTGGGATTGGGGGCGAAATTGAGTAACCTGAAAGTATGGTGTTTGCTTTATGCCGATGATTTCTAACAGTACGGAAGATCTACAATTCCTCGTATCTAGGTTGAACGAAGTATACATAAAAAATAAGTTAACCAATAAGGAATGCTTTTTGCCACAATATAGCGCCATTTAAAATTTCACGGATTGGCCAGCTGCCAGTTTTGGCAAATTTTCCCTAGATACACTAAACATTTTTGTGTAATATTTTCAAACACGCCCGCGGTTCAATTTTGACGTTTTATAGAAGGTGAAAGATATAACTTATATTTATATTCAACAGATGGTAGTATACTCTGTTATTTACGAATTATCTCATTAAAAAAATCGTATTACGTGTATTTTTTAAAAACCCTCAACTGTCAAAATGCAGCATTTTATCGAGTTTTAGTGGATTTTTCTAACATATTTGTAATAATGATTGAACTAGTAACGCATTCAACTGCTTAAGCGTGTTTCAATCTTTAAAATTCAGTGCATATTGTATATTTGAAAAATATTTTTTTGTGGTTTGGTTTGTGTATTTCTTTTCCAATCGGACTGAGATTTACAATTCAGCATTTTCAATAAATAAACCAATAATCGAGTTAATTAGAAATTTGGATTTAAGATAATTAATGTATCAGTTTGAGTTACTTCAGTAATTTTTCTTTTAACATTAAACACTTTGTTTGCGCTTTATTATATGGGATTGGTTGGGTATTGCATTCGCAGACTTGGTGGGTAGAATATGTCAAATTCCTGATTTTATCCCACCTACCTAATATTCCTATCCCAAAATGTCACCTTGAAAAAGAGCAATTGTTGCATGAAGAAGAGGTGACACTATTTCAACCAGTACAAATTAATGTCTCAGACAGGGAGCACATATTGAGCATATACTGTTGCAAAAATAATATTGCAAGTTATTAAACATAGTGAAGTGCACCAAAACCTGGAGATCAGAAAGGCCCCATCTGCAACTGGTGAGTCCCATTTCCCTTTTCCGTTCTGGGCTTATCTAATTGTCCAAAAGCCCAGATCTGATCATCGACTGACTATCCATCAGGTTTTGCGAGTGCATGCTATCTAATCGTCCCATATAACATAGCGAACACGTAGTTATCGGGACTGGTCCTTTGAGGGTTGCGTCAGGGCTTTGCTCTGAAGCATAACCGCCAATTTTACAGTGGAGTCGCAGTTTCGCGACACCATTTTTGGTTCTTTCGAGCCTGATTACCAACGGGGTATTTAAAATTAATATATTTAACCTGCAAATTAATACATTTAACCTGCAAATTAATGTTATTTGCTTTTTATATTTTGTAAATTCGTTTGTACCGAACTACGTTTGTAATTATTGTTGTATTAAAATTCCTACATAGAATTAATCATGGCGACGAGTGATGGTACTCAGGATCTAGTTAAAATCAAATTACTAGAATCTAAGATTAATTTAATGCATAATCGTCTCAATGAGTTATATGAGAAAGCGAAAATTATCGCTGATAGAGAGACAAGGAGTTCGGATGAGTTCGTTAAACAAACGGTTAATGTAGCTTCATATCATTCACAATTTAACACGTATTGTGATGACTTTCTTTCGCTTCAATTAAAAAGGGATCCAAACTATAATATAAATTTCGATTTATGGAATAAATTCGAAAATAAGTACTGCTTTGTAGTTAGTATACGCGAAAGTATTGTGGCGAAGCAAGATTTAGGTGGTACGCAGAAATTAAATAATTCGCAATTTATTAAGCTTCCAGCGATCGATATGCCATTCTTTGACGGAAATCAAGAGAATTGGTCAGTATTTTACGAAGCTTTTAAATTAAACATCCACTCTAATGAAAATTTGAATACTTCGCAAAAGATGCAATATTTGATAGGAAAACTTCAAGGAAAGGCGTTATCGGTTTTTGCTGGAGTACTTCCGAATGAAAAAAACTATTTTGTAATTTGGAATGCTCTCGAAAAGAAATATCAAGACAAGCGCGTGCTAGGTACCTTTTACCTGAACAATATATTGAATTTAAAATTATTGGCACCTTCTAACTCAAATGATTTAAATAATTTTATTGAACGGTTTGCGTCTTCCATGTCTGCGCTCAAGGAATTAGGTATTGATGACCTAACAGACTTTATAATTCTACATATTGCACTGAAAAAATTAGATATACAATTGGTGCAAAATTTCGAAATGTCTATACGGGAGAAAGATATACCTACATATACCGATTTAATAGAATATATTCGTTCGCATGTTAAAATTCTTGAACGAACCGGACTAGATAGTAAAGTTAATAATAATAAAAATAAAGTTTCGCATTCTTTCGCTGTGGTTGAACCGAAGTCGTTTGATAATAATCGTACTACAAGTAATAATAATAAGTGCCGGAAATGCAATCGAAGCGATCATGTTGAATTGTTTAAGTGTGAACAATTTAATGAATTGAGGCCTAAGGCACGTTTTCAGTTTGTAAAATTAAATAACTTATGTGTAAATTGCTTAAGCGATAAACATAGGACGGTGAAATGTTCATCTAAATCGGATTGTAGAATTTGTAAAAAACGTCACCATACCGCATTGCATTTTGAGGGTACGGTGAACAACGAAAGTAATTCAAAAAACGAAGCTGTTATATTAATAACAAGGAATAAACATCATAATGATTTTACTGCGGGTAATTTAACTACGAATGTACTATTGTCAACGGCGCAGTTATTTGCTTATGATAATAAAAATAATCAAGTAACCGTCAGGTGTTTAATTGATTGCGCCTCGCAACAAAATTTAATTAGTTTAAATACTTGTAATGAATTGAATCTTAAAATAATTCCTTTAAATAATTCAGTTATTAAAAGTGTTGGTTCAGTAGAGACACCAATATTGGGGCATGTTGCATTGACAATTAAATCCTGTGTTTCAGAAGATAAATATAAAATAAGCCTATTAGTGGTCGACAAAATCACGGACAAGCTCCCTACACAATATGTTGACACAAAGTCATGTGAGCATTTACTTGGTTTAAACCTAGCGGATGAAAATTGGAACGTTCCATCTGATGTTGATATTTTATTAGGCGCTCAGTTATTTCCATATATTATGCTGGGGAATAAGGTTTTATCTAAACATAATATGAATGCACCACCCGCTATATAAACGGTATTCGGGTATATTGTAATGGGTGAAATACCTAAGTGTACGCCGGATGTTTCGTGGACATTTGGCCCCATAACCAACGTGGATTTATACAATGCGTTATCCAAATTTTGGACCATTGAAGATATGCCTATTAAGTCATTGATGAGTGCTGAAGACGCGGAATGTGAGAAAATGTACGTCGAGTCCGTCCAACGGGATGACTCGGGAAGGTATATTGTATCTTTACCTTTTAAGATAGATCCTAATAATTTAGGAAATTCGCTCAGTGTCGCGCAACGCAGATATAAATATTTAGAACGGAAATTTAATACGTCGCCAGAATTGCATCGGAGTTATAATGAAGTAATTTCTGAATATCTGGAAAAAGGATATATAAGGTATGAAGTTCCGTCTTCATCTAATATTGATGAGGGATATTTCATTCCTCATCACGCAGTAATTCGTAAAGACAAATCAACAACTAAAACTCGTGTTGTATTAGACGCCAGTACAAAGACCAGTTCAGGGCTGTCACTTAATGACATTTTGTATACTGGTCCAAACTTGCAATCTAACTTATTTACACTTTTAATTAAATTTCGCTTATTCGCTATAGCATTGACCGCAGATGTTAAGCAAATGTATTTACGTATAATGGTAACGGAAAGCCATCGTAAATATCAAAAAATTCTTTATAGATTTCACGAAGATGAAGAAATTGGAGTTTATCAATTTAATTCGCTCGCCTTTGGATTAAATTGTTCACCGTTCCTCGCGATGCGAACTTTAAGACAGCTAGCAAGCGATGAAAGAAATCGTCACCCGAAAGCCGCAGAAGTTGCAATAAATGATTTATATATGGACGATTTTGTATATTCTGTAAATACTATAAGTGAAGCCGTCACTTTGTCTACAGAATTAATGGCGATGTTCAAGTCTGGACGATTTGAGTTAGTTAAATGGTCGAGTAATTCTGCTCATTTGCTCGCTCAATTACCAGAATCACACCGCGCAACGATGGATTTCTCGGATAATTGTAGCATTTTAGGACTAAAATGGGATCCGGTATCTGATTGTTTTCGTTTTATAATATGTCCCATGGAGGAGAAAACTATATGTAAAAGATCAATTCTTTCCACAATAGCACGTTTATTCGATGTATTAGGTTTGGTTGCTCCGGTAATTTTATATGCCAAATTACTTTTACAAGAGCTGTGGTTAGAGAAAGTGGGATGGGACGAAGAACTACCCCAAAGTATTGTTAATCGATATGTCAAGTTCAAGGAAGAATTACCGATGCTTTCTAATTTAAATTTACCTCGATATTTGGGAGTAAAAGAGGACTGCACGATAAATATTATCGCTTTTGCAGACGCGAGTACGAAAGCATACGGGTGCGTAGTATATCTTCATTTCACAGATAAGAGTGGCAACGCTACTATGAATTTGATATGTTCGAAATCCAAGGTAGCCCCATTAAAAATAATTTCGCTCGCTCGATTGGAATTATGCGCAGCGCTTATTTTATCTAGACTTGTTAGATCTATTGTGGATACTTATAAGAATCGCGTTTCGATAAACGATATATTTGCTTTTTCAGATTCAAAAATAGCACTTTCTTGGATTCACTCATCCCCGCACAGATGGCAAACTTTTGTAGCTAATCGAGTTAGTGAAATTCAGGAAAATTTACCCGCGATACATTTTTATCATATAGATGGAGTTACCAATCCTAGTGATTGTTTATCACGTGGACTATTGCCCGCTCAGCTTATTGATCATTCTCTTTGGTGGCACGGTCCACCCTGGGCTGCGAACCCAGTGTCCAAGTGGCCTGTCAAAAGCTTTTCTCCCTCAGCGCAGGAGGAGAATACTTTGGAATTGAAAAAATCGCATACATTCACGATAACGTCAATAGAGAATAATTCTCCAATATATAATCTTGCCTTAAAAATTTCCTCATGGCCAAAACTGCTAAGAATTGTCGTATATATCTTACGATTTACGCGAAAGTTATCGCGTTCAACAGTTATAAATTCCACGGAATTAAATATTGCGGAAATAAATGTATTAAAAGCTTTACAGAAAAGGTATTTTTATTCCGATATACAATTAATACAGAGGAAAAAACTATGCTCATCTTCGATTCGAAAATTAAACCCGTTCGTCGATCATAATGGATTGCTACGTATAGGTGGTAGATTAACAAACGCGAATATACCTTATGAAAACAAACATCCAATACTTCTGCCAAAACAGGATCATATTGTCGATATAATTATAGATTTTTACCATCGTGTGAATTGTCATACTGGTGCTCATCTCCTTATGTCTATAATTAGACAGCGTTATTGGATCTTATCGGGAAGAAACCTAATACGCAAACGAGTACATGCGTGTAATTTCTGTTTTAAAACCGCACCTTCTAATATTATACCACCAATGGCTGATTTACCGACAGCTTGAGTTCAAGAAGCAAAAGCATTTACACATTCTGGTGTAGATTTTGCCGGACCGATAAATATAACCCTTTCTAGGCGTCGAGGGGTAAAAAGTCAAAAGGCATATATATGTCTATTTATTTGTTTAACGACAAAGGCTATACATATAGAATTGGTATCGGATCTAAGCACGGACAATTTTTTAAACGCATTTAAACGTTTTCTATCCAGACGTGGACCGATTTCATGTATGTACAGTGACAATGCGACAAACTTCATAGGCGCGAAGAATTGTCTGGATGACTTATATGATTTTTTGGAGGCAAATTCAACTAATGAAGTCCTTCGCAATGAATTTAACATTCGGAGAATTGAGTGGAAGACGATTCCACCTCGCGCTCCTCACTTTGGAGGATTATGGGAATCAAATATTAAATCCATTAAATCACATCTGTATAGGGTTGTGGGTATCCAACTTTTATGTTATGAAGAACTTCTCACAGTTCTGACACAAATAGAGGCTTTACTCAATTCACGTCCGTTATGTTTATTAAGCAGTTGTCATTATCCAGAAGCTCTTACTCCGGCTCATTTTCTAATGTCTACTCCGATTCAGCATTTGCCCGCTTATGATATGACTAATGAACGCATTAGTTTGCTGAAAAGGAAAGAGCTTTTGGACCACCTCGTTCAATCTTATTGGAAAAAGTGGCATATAGAGTATCTTCACTCTCTGCAGATGAGACAAAAATGGAATAGTCCCGCGAGTAACATTCTAGTAGGTACTATAGTATTGGTGCATCAAGAAGATGCGAGTCCACTTTATTGGCCGGTGGGTGTTGTTGAGGAAATATTCCCGGGCAAAGACGGAGTGGTTCGTGTGGCACTCGTAAGAACCCCTTCTGGGAACTTTAAACGACCAGTCGTGAAATTATGTCCTCTGCCTACACAATAATTATTATTTTTCTTTATCTCTATTTTTTTATTTTTCGTCCTTAACTACGTAATATCAATCGTGGATATATAAGATTATTTCATTTCATTTTTTCACTATAATTCTTTACTTTATTTTGAAAGTACCTTCAGTTTCGGTAGGTACTTCCAAGGCCGGGAGAATGTTTGCGCATTATTATATGGGATTGGTTGGGTATTGCATTCGCAGACTTGGTGGGTAGAATATGTCAAATTCCTGATTTTATCCCACCTACCTAATATTCCTATCCCAAAATGTCACCTTGAAAAAGAGCAATTGTTGCATGAAGAAGAGGTGACACTATTTCAACCAGTACAAATTAATGTCTCAGACAGGGAGCACATATTGAGCATATACTGTTGCAAAAATAATATTGCAAGTTATTAAACATAGTGAAGTGCACCAAAACCTGGAGATCAGAAAGGCCCCATCTGCAACTGGTGAGTCCCATTTCCCTTTTCCGTTCTGGGCTTATCTAATTGTCCAAAAGCCCAGATCTGATCATCGACTGACTATCCATCAGGTTTTGCGAGTGCATGCTATCTAATCGTCCCATATAACATAGCGAACACGTAGTTATCGGGACTGGTCCTTTGAGGGTTGCGTCAGGGCTTTGCTCTGAAGCATAACCACCAATTTTATAGTGGAGTCGCAGTTTCGCGACACCACACTTCACAAATCAAAATTCAGTTTTGTTATACATATTTGTAGTTTGTGATAATCAATTAGAACATTTAAAAGAAACTTCATAGAAAATGTTTAATGTGAATTTCCTACGAGAGTTTATAGGTATAAAATCCTGAGAATATTTCCGTTCCTAATGTTTACGATTTTATAATATATTTTTATATAAATCCTACGAATCTATGATAATCAACAAAAGATAGGTGAATTTATTGGCTATATAGAACTATAATCCGAGAAAAAATTTTCAATTTCGTCTGTCGCTCCAGTGGCTAATGATGAATGTTAGTAAATCTAAGTCATGGTGTTAGAGATAACACTAAAACATTTTGCAATAAATATAAAGAAAGGGAGGACCACTTGGTTTGCGTATGTAGAGCGAATGCATGAAGAAAGAATGCGGAGAAGATATGACGCAAGTATGAATGGTAGAAGAAGTCGGGGACGCGCGAGATAGACCTGGTATGATCAAATGAATCAGATACTTAATTCAGGCCATGTCAAGACCCAGAATAATAGAAGAGTATGTATGAGACGATATATGAATGTTAATAAGGCAAGGAGTGTGTTCCAAGACCGAGTTGTTTGGCGGTCCGTCCTTTCAGAACGGCCGGTGTGATGGTTAATTAGTTTATTACTTAAACAGATAATTATTCCTGAAGAAGAAGATAACAGTAATAATCTAAACAAAAATGTGAAGGAGAACAATACACAGAAAGATAAAAAGATAACGGTCGCAACTGAGATAATTATCATTTTCTTTGCACTAGAAAGATAGAAAGCAGTAGAAAGATATAATGGAAATAGGTTACATTCACTTTCTTTCAAAAAGGTAGATATGAATCACACTTCTAGGGAGTCTCTGATCAGTGTCAGGTAGGCAAATAAAAAAGTGAAACGGGGCGTATAAAACCTGCGAGATTTAAAGTAACAGCCCTATTTATTACTGGAAAAATAACTTTCTTAGTAGATTGGTCCCATCAGAAAGATTGCTTTCATATTCCATTGGGTTTATTAATATTAAACCGTTGGAATATTAGTACGAAATTTTTAAGCTACTGAGTCTAATTAAAAATTTTGATCTTAAATATTCATAGGCTCAATTTATCCAATCTTAAGTGAATTACGCAGTTGTGAGAATTTATGAATATTTTGTGAGATCTTGAAATCTTATAGGATTTTATTTTAAATTTATTATATTAATGTTTTGCCAGTTTCAGTTTTTACGTATCTAATTAGATAAAAACACAGTGAAAATTATTTTGAAATATTTCGTTTTAATTAATGAAAATCATTGTAACTATTAAACCGTAATTATTTGTTTTCCAATTATTCAAAATCTTATAAAATTTATTAAATATCTTCGATTAATCAACTGGTAAAGCTTAATCTTAGTATCGCCCTGATGATAGGCTACCTTTCAGAATCGAAGTGCGCATACTTCAATAGGGGGTTTCGTGTCTAACTTGGGGCAACTGGACATCTGGACAACCCGTAATAAAAACAAAGTTTTTTTTTAATCATAATTCATCTACTTTCAACTTTCGGGTCAAGCTTTGGGGCGGCTAGTAGCCAATTTCAGAGAAATGCATTTTCATCGATACCGAGTCTATCGGCCGAGTTTCAGTTCGATCAATATTCACTTCTAAGATTCCACCTCATTCATTCTTTTAAGAAAATCAAATCGAAACAAAAATACACATATTTAAATGAACACTGTCGAACAATGCCATTTAATAATATACTTTGGTCGAAAAAAACATTTATTGCACAAAACTACAGAAAGTACAAAAGGTGTAACTTACAGGTACATCCTATTTTATAACACGTGCATGTGGAGCATGGTGGTCGAAATCCACTGTATATAACCATGAAAGCAATGAATAAGAAAAAAAATATATATTTTCTTACAGCTTACCCAACAAAAACATGTTATATTACACAACCCAATAATTACGTGTTGTATTATCTGGAAATAAAGAATAGAGGTATATAATGTATGTAAGGTATTAATTTCAAGTGTAATGACATTTGTTAAAAGAAATGTTTTCAGGGGTTATTTAATTTTTACTTTATCATTTATTTGTTTAATTTTACGGTTGTTATACACTTTAAAAGCCATGTAGTAGGGTCCTTTATGAAATATAGTATTTTTGTATTAATGAGTTTTCTGTGAACCTTGAAGGATGTTTATGTGTTGAGTTTTTGTTTTGTGGGAACTTTTCTAGAGATAATCGAACTAACAGGCATAACTTCATAATATGTATTTCTGTCACTGTCAGAAGTTTAATATTTTTGAAAATAGGTTGATACCGGCCGGCGTAGTGCAGCGGTAAGGCGATTGACTCGCTCACCGAAGGTTGCGGGATCGAATCTCGGCGTGGCAAATAAATTTTATTTGATTTATTTGTGTTATTTCATAATTTATTCATTTAAAATAATATATAGTATATTTGCGGCACGTTGGAAGATACTCTCAGTATCGCCCTGGTGTAAGACCACCATTCAGAATTGAAACGTTGCTTGAAATGGCATTAGACGTGTTTAGTGACCAGATCTGAAGAGCCAGGTAATTCCCCACCTTCCTCTTCTCTATCTCCTTCCCCTCCCCACTACCGTCAGCCTCACAACATACCCCAATTGGGGATGCCATAGTCTCACTGGCTTCAGACGGGACTCTTGTGCAGTAGTCATATGAAAAATATGAAAAAATTTCGTAAGCTTCGAAAGTGCTTTCATAACATATCATTGAAATCAAATTATATTACCAAGATATAATCGCAACACAAAATGCTTACAAATATATTGAGATTTTTTTCCTTTATTTTTTCCCGTTGTAACTACATATATACAAAAGTAATTTTACATAATTTATAAAACACAGTAAGATGTAAATATAAGGTACAAGTAATAGTAAAAGTAAGCAATAAGTAAAATAAGTAACAGACAAGGGTAAGTAATGGGAACGAAGCGTTCCAACAACTGCATCATTCAACCATAATTTTAATTCTTTTATGTAAAGTAATATTTTATCTGTCATTTGAATGTGTTTTGGTAGAAGATTAAATGTACAAGGACCAATAAAGCTGTTAAGTGTTTGCATTAATTTAGTATCGGTTTGGGGGGAGTAAAACATATTTTTAGTCATTTTGCTAATTTTTCATTTTTTACGAAACAATTTTTATTTTTATATATTACCAAATGAGTTTGCGTAAATCTAACAAAGCTCGTCCTATTTAATGTAGGTATAACACTCAAGGTTTTGAATATCCAGCCGATTATGAGTGACTGGAGTCAACACATATTATATGAAGCTAATCAATCATATTGAATAGATTAATTACGACGATGTCAATGCTGAGGAGATGGGGCAAGGAGAAAGCTAAATGACTTTGTGTCCAATTAAGACACCCTTAATTGATCGACGCGTGTTTGTTGTGTCGTGTTATGTCATCATTAAATAACTATCATATATTTCGTAAGGTAAGAGTGAAATGGTAACTACTAGCTGGTGTTTTTGAGAAAATTGAGAATTCGTCAGTAGGAAGTTTATATTGGAATAAACAATACTAAATAAAATCACACTATGGGAAATCAGTACTTAAGTGATGTTGACATATTCAACATCAACTTGGCGAATTTTGTGGATCTTGTAAAAAACTTGTTCCAAAACTATTCCTAAACATATATGTATGTATTTTTGTAAACTTATCAAATCGCTGTATTTTTGTGACTTGTGTGCATTTTTATCTAATTTTATTCTTATCATTTCTCTATCTGTTTAAAAATCATCTGTTATATCTGTATTACTGTAAAAGCCCTCTGGGCGTTGAATAAATAAATAAATAAAAAAATCAGCGCCATCTGATGTCTATAAACCAGATTTTTTTAGGTAATAAGGTTTCAACTACGCCTAAATTCAGAAAGTTTAGGGATTAAAGGTTTCAACAGCAATTAAAACCATCATTCGGAACATTTCAGTTAAATGAAAGTTTAGCTCGATAAGGTTAGAAATAACTTCATTCAAAACTTAATTTTGGGTTTGAAGCCAAAATATCAACACAAAATTAATGATTTTTTATCAACAGGAGACGTAATTTTCGATTACGTCTTATTTGTATAAGTTTATTTTAAATTATAAGATACAGGCCAATAAAGAATAAGCTTTATCCAAATTTTAGAAGCAACTGCGTCAATTATTTGCGATTTCATTGTTTTTTTATTTATTTATTTATCTATAATAACATATATTTACATTGGTTTTATGTATATGCCTGTCTCACTAGGGTATACCAGGCGTACAGGTATATAAATGAATATTGTAGTTACAAGGATATTTAAGGTAAAATACATATCACTTTGAATAGAATTAAAACAGAAAGGTGATTGGAAGGGTGGTACATCTTTTAAAGAGAGTTATTTTATAAATGTTGGAGATGAAGTAGAGAAGTAAATTCTGCCTAATCTATTTAAAGGTCAAATTTGACAGGATTCCATTATTTTCATTTATTTTATATGGGTTAGGTTGTATGTGAATAGTTTTTTTTTTGTCTATGTGTGATTTATTTTACAGGTGTTTGTAATAGTGAGGCGTCCAATACTTATAATCCATTTTTTAATATCTTGTTTGAATTTTGTAAAGGAGTCAGTTTGTCTGATCGTAGTTGGTAGTGTATTGTATAGTTTGCAAGCTATGTATTTAGAGTGTCTTTGCCCGAAGGTGGTTTTGAAAAAAGGAGTTTGGAGAAGTTCGTTGTTTTTGGCTCGGGTATTGTGTATTGTTTGTGTAGCTTTGTATATTGTTTTGTTGTTTTTGTTTAAATTAATTAGTATGGATCTTGAGTAGAGCTGTTTTATGTCCATAACGTTGAAGGAATTGAATATAGTATCCGTGCTGGTAGTAAGGTAGCTGGTAGTAGTAGCTGGTAGCTGGCATTTTAAGAATTATTTTTATGATTAGTTTTTGTGCTTTCATGATGGGATCAAGGGCATTGGAATATGCATTACCCCAGGCTAAAATTCCGTATTCGATGTGAGATTGGCACAGTGAGTAATATACTGTTTTTAAAAGTTTTAGGTTAAGGAAATTGCGTGTTTGTTTGAAAAAGATTTGCGGATTTTGTTTGTAGTATTATTTTTTATTTTATTTGAAATATACATGTATATAACAGATTTAAGAAAGAAAATATTTGGTTCTTAAAAACTAATTACAGATAAAGTTATTTCTTGTTAATGAATCTACCCAATTTAAAAGAGAAAACATTTCTCGTATTTGAATTGGGGAGTTGTGCCATTATAGAAAAAGATAAAGTAAAAATAATATATATATTTATAATCTTTTTTTAAATTAAGAAAATAAACTTATGAATGATAACAAATATTGATTAATAAATTTACTAACATAGCAGTTACTTAATTAGATATACATGATACATGTAATATAAATAATTAAAAGTAAAAATAATATTATTACATTTCTCGTAATAGAGGTGTTAGATGGTAAGTACATATAGTTGATTCTAACAATTGGATTAGCTGATAATAATTGCAGGAGTAGGTACATAACTAATGTAAAGTTACAAAAATAATCGCTTCATTTCAGTTCAAATGCTGATGAAATATTTTAAGAGGATATGTGAAAATGAGAAGAATACATTCATTTATATATTTTTTTTTGTTAATTAATGAAGGAATTAAATGATTAATTTTGAACTAGAGTACCAAATATTATAATTATGACTTGATCAAGTACTACTAATCGGTACAAATTCGTTATGTGAAATTAAAATTTATAATTTGTGTTGGGTTTATCTAGCAGTTGTTTTATTTGTGATTTAAAGGTTTTATAATTTTCTTCAGATTGGATTTTATATGGGAGGGCATTAAAATTTTTTATACCTTGATAGGTATAGTGGTGTTGAAAAGCACTAGTTTTAATTTTAGGGATATCTAGGTTGCCACGTGATCTTGATCGGTTACTTATTTTTGTGATTGTTGTTGTAGTATTGAAATGATCTTTGTGGATTTGCAACAGTGAGTTCTTTTTGAAAATTTTGTTAAGACTAAGAACCCTAAAAGGTTCAAACAGCTGTATTCTTGGAAATATAGATGGTTTTCATATAATGACTTTTAGAATCGACCTCTGTACCCTTTCTACAGGTTGAAGGTTAGTTTTAAAAGTCCCCCCCACCCGATTATACCATATTGTAGAATAGATTGGGCAAGAGCAAAAAAAAATTACCTACCTACTGTTCGCACTTGTCGTGTTCTGTCAAGCTGTTATTTATACTAAGAAAATACAAGTTCAAACAAATCCGCCGGAAGAAAAAAACTATTTATCGTAAAAAACAACGAATGTTCAACCTGTGGAAGTGTTATTCTTGTGAATTCTTCGATTTTAAGCATATTTTTATAGTAATAAACTTATCATCCATAATAATTGTTTCTCATACAAAAGTACCACAGTGATGTTTAAGCAAGTGCGTTCATTGGCTGCGTTTGATTATGAGCTCACTGTTCCGGGCTCCAATTGGTTGTTAAGTGTTGTGAACTTTGAATACTTTCATCACAAATCGAAACTAATTGTATTTTGAAGAAAAATACTTTTTTAACATTGAACTGAAGTTACATATGTGTAATAATTATGGGGAAAAAAAAGAACTCTGTTAAAAGCCCTATTATTGCTTCCCCTTACACCTCCCAATCTGAAGAATCGGACTCAGACGCTGAGGAGATTGAAGCCGAAACCAACCCTGACCTTAGTCATGTATCAGGACACCAGACATTATCCGGTACCCAAATTGCCCTAAAAGCCCTACAGGACGCTTTGGCTGAAAAACCATCCAAAGTCTCCAAAGAGCAGCAGCTCAAAGTATCAAGAAACGTGACAAATGTTCTCGGCTCCGTTGCACAACTTTTGCTAGAGAAGGAAGAACTTAGAGGAGACCTAAATTCGGCTCTAGCTAACATCAAGGTCTTGCAAGCTGAGAAGAAAATGGCGGAAAACTATGCAAAGCAGCTGCTGGATAAAATACAACAGCTTGAGTCAGATCTGGGTCCAGTAATGCGCCGAGTGGCTGATGCGACAGAGGCTAGCCTTTCTTTCGCTGAAGTCACAAAGAAAAAACTCCCAGTGCCCCCGCCACTCACTCGTACCAGCATCAAAATAGGGAAACCAAGACCATCTGTATGTTTTTTTCCAAAACTACCGGGGGTTGATGATAGCGATGGCACAAAAAAAATAATTAAGGACATTGTTAAGCCATCGCAGTTAGGAATAAGGATAACGGGAGTAAAAAATATCAAAAACAAAGGAGTCATTATCCACACTGCCAGCAGCCAGGAACAAGAAAGGCTTTTAAATGATCCTGTTATATGCAGCTCCGACTTGCTGAGTGCCCGTCTTCCAATTAAGAGGCAGCCTAGAATGATATTCTTTAATGTGCCCCGTGAACTTACGGACGAGAACTTTTTAGAGAAGGCCCTCTCCGGAATCTCTGAATCTAATGACTTCAAAGAGTGTGCATCCAAGTGCAAACTAAGTCATATGGCTGGAGCTCGAACCGGACCGTCTTGCCACAGAGTGTACTCGGTGCCTGCTAACATTCGTCATGCATTGGTGGAACAAGGACGTGTATTTGTGGACTGGACCGTTTGCGGTGTGCGTGACTTTGTTGGACTTACAGTGTGTCTGAATTGCCAAATGGTCGGACATTCGCACAAGTATTGCAAAGATACAAAGAGATGCTCCCACTGCGGTGTAGAAGGACACGCGCGTGAGGCCTGCCCCGCTGCTGCTGCAGCACCCAGTTGCGCCACATGCGCACGTTTTGGAAAGCCTGCAGCTTCACGTGCCCACCCCACCGGAGATAAGGACTGCCCGGCCTACAAAGCAGCACTATTGAAGGACCTCTCCACCATTGACTATGGCATCTAACCATACCGAAATAGATGGCGAGGTACTTGCTGTTGATGCATTAAATATATTATATCAAAATGTGAGGGGTATTCGAACAAAGACCGTAAGTGTGCGCAATAATATTTTAATCAATAATTATGACATTATTTGTTTTTCCGAAACATGGCTGAACTCAACAGTATTTAGTGAAGAATTGTTTGATGATAGATATGTAATATTTAGAAGAGATCGTGAGTCAACCAAATCTTTGTCTAAAGAAGGTGGCGGAGTTCTAGCCGCCGTTTCTAAAAAACTTCTTGTGTCAAGAAAAACGGAGTGGGAGAGTGACAATGAAGATTTGTGGCTTGTAATTAAGTCTCGTTCCAACTCGCTCATCTTTATATGCATCCTCTATATTCCTCCTAGTGTAACCGTTGATAATTATTGTAAACATATTGAAAAATTACAGGATCTGTATTTAAAGTTTTCAACTTCCAATTCGCAGTTTATTTTTGTTGGTGATTTTAATTTGCCTGAAATTAAATGGATACCTGACAATTCATTCAAAAATAATGTACTTTCCCCTTCTAATTATAAAAGCATGAAAGCACATAGTCTTGTCAATCTCTCATCAATTTGCAATTTGTATCAATTCAATTATGTACTAAATAGAAATGAAAATTTATTGGATCTTGTTTTTTCAGATAAAGTTAACATTGATATACATATAGCACCAGGCTTAACCAAATTGGATCAATATCACCCTTCATTTGAAATTATAGTGAAACAAAATAAAGATCAATTCTTAGAAATGAATAGAAGCGATTCAAAATATAACTTCAGGAAGGGAAACTTTGATGAATGTCGACAGGATCTATTGTCTGTTAATTGGATAACTCTCTTTAAAAATAAAAATGTGAATAGCATGGTAATCTTATTATATGAAAAATTGTGGGAAATTATTGACAAATACTTTAAAAAATATGGTACTCAAACAAAAAATCAATATCCTGTCTGCTTTTAATCAGCAATTGATTGCTCTTCTTAAGAAAAAAAACAAAGTTAGACTTAAGGTAAAAAAACATGGTTATGAGTCAGATTATAGGGAATTCTCTTATTTAAGGAAATTTACAAAAAAAATACAAAGCGAATGTTATAAATCATATATCAACTCTGTCGAAAGTGGTCTGCAAGGTAACATAAAGTTATTCTGGTCGTACTCAAAATCATTACGAAAAAATAACTGTATTCCTAAAGTAATGCATCTTGACGATATTTCCGCGAATGACGGTGAAAACATAGCAAACATATTCTCTAAATATTTTTCATCTGTTTATACCAAGTCGGAATCATCTACTAATGATTCAATGCCAAACATAACTGAACACAATCAAAGCAATTTGGGTAAAATACATATTAGTGCAGATGAAATAAAATGTTTTTTGAGTAAAATAGATCCCAGTAAGGGCCCAGGACCTGATAAAATTCCTCCTTTCTTTGTTAGTTGCTGTGCAGACTCTTTATGTTTACCGCTTTTTATAATTTTTAATGCATCCCTTACCACGGGAACTTTTCCCGATCTGTGGAAAAAAGCACACGTGGTCCCAATATTAAAATCGGGAGACCAATCTTTAATAAAAAATTATAGGCCAATCAGTATACTATCCTGTTTTGCTAAAGTTTTTGAAACTCTGATATATAAAAGTATTTTTTCACATTTTAAACCCCTTCTCTGCACTAGGCAACATGGGTTTGTTCCTCAAAGATCAATCAACTCAAATCTTTTGGAATTTTGTAATTATGTTTGTAATTCTTTTAATGAAAGATTACAAGTAGATACAATTTATACTGATTTCCAAAAAGCTTTTGATAGAGTTAACCACTCCATCTTACTAAAAAAACTTGAACAAATTGGAATACATGGAGACCTATTACGCTGGGTGAAATCATATTTGTATAACAGAACTCAATTAGTTCTTATTAATGGATACAAATCATCCCCTATAATTGTAACTTCTGGTGTACCACAGGGTTCAAATCTTGGCCCCCTGCTTTTTCTTATATTCATAAATGACCTTGGCTCGAAATTAAACTGTGATTATGCTTTTTTCGCCGATGATCTTAAAATTTTTCGTAAAATTAAGTCTGTTTCCGATCATCAGCTGCTTCAAAATGACCTCGACACACTCAATAACTGGTGTACTGTCAATGATATGCACTTAAATGTTGAAAAATGTTACATTTAAACTTTACTAGAAATAGAATTATAAAAGATTTTTCTTATGTTATCAATAATATTATTCTCAAAAAAGTTTCTTCAATAAGGGATCTAGGAATCACTCTTGATTCTAAATTTATATTTGATGTACATATTAACAACATTAAGTGCAAATCATTAAAAATGATGGGATTTATTCACAGAATATGTAAACCTTTCAAAGATCCTCAATCAATTCTAACACTTTACAATGCCTTAATTAGAAGTAAACTTGAATATGGAAGCACTATTTGGAATCCACATTACTGCAAATATGAAAACATTGTAGAATCAGTTCAAAAAAAATTACTAAGAATGTTATCCTTCAAATGTGGACTACACGACCATCTCAGATCATACGATGTACGTTGTGATTACTTCAAGATTGATACACTTAAAACTAGAAGGCAATTGACTGATCTAATATGTTTACATAAAATTATTCACGGCCATCTTGATACTAAATTATGTCTTAACAGTATTAAAATTAATGTCCCCAATTCCCATTGTTTAAGACGCCATAACATTTTTCATATTAATATATTTAAAAATAATATCGCCTACTTCAGCCCTCTGACCCAGATGTGTCGACTGTATAACAAGATAGAGTGCGCTGATGTGGATATTTTCATTGATAATTTGTACAGTTTTAAAAAAAAAGTTCTAGCGCTGTTAAAAAGTACTAACTAATTATATTGTGTGAATTGTCCCTCTATGCATGCTTGCGTATTTCATATGTCTTTTACCACTCATTGTAATGTGTTACTTGAGTGACCTTGTATATAATTCTGTATTTTAATTTGTGATGTTTTTGTTTTTCTAATTGTATTTATTTGTATTTAATTGTACGTAATTGTAGATTTTTATAATTGTATAATAACTGAGTTTTATAAGTGGATTGTTCTCATGTAAATGTAAACATCTGTAAAACCCAGTATAAATAAATAAATCGACTGAAAGAGAGAAATAAGTAGTTTTAATCATACTAGATGATAGGACGTTTCTCAATCTAATGAATATGTAAATAAGTTATGTATATGTTGCTTCCAATTTAGGTGTGTATCGAAGGTTACTCCTAAATATTTGATAATGTTTACTTGCTATAGGCATGGGCAGTCACAGTTCCGGTTTAGAGATGAATTTTTACATACGTGTATTTTTAACGGCGGGGGTAGGTTTGACTTTGGGATATTGGTGAGACTAGACAGTAAGTATTTAGTTTTCTGTACATTTAAAGTTAATTTGTTCGAGTAAAGCCAATATTTTACCTGTTGAATTCCTTCTTCCGCTTTGGAATAAGCGGTAAGCCAATCTTTTGCTTGGAAGAGTAGGACAGTGTCATCGGCGAAACTGATAATAGTGGCATCGATATCTAGGTTGCATAACTCGTTAATATATATTAGAAAGAGGGTTGGACCTATAACACTGCCTTGAGGGACCCCGTAACTAATGAGAAAATTCTGGCTCTTTGTGGTACTGAGTTTAACGCATTGGGATCTGCCAGATAAGAAGCTGGAGAGGAGGCCTAATTCTTTGTTCCTAATACCTATATTAACCATTTTGCGTTTATTTATAAAAAATTATTTTGCCATAATTTATTATACATGTACCTACATAAAAAATTTATTTACATACGACTGACTTACATTCAAATTGTCATGTAAAATTTTAATTTTGACATAATATAAGTACGCTTCTTGTATGATGTTTTGAATTTATTTTATATTTCATCTTATTGATTTAGAAGATAGGGCAAGATTATTTTTGAATTAATTACCATTATTTTATTATTTATATTGGTTCCACTGGGACTCGAACCTTTTTCTGATTTTTCTGTCTTCAGATTTTGATCGAGTTTCGCTAATATTGTCTTCATTTAAATAAATATTATAATTTGAGTTTTTACTCATAAAACTAAAAAAAATAAAATATATATTCATCCTAGACTTGCAGCAAAGTCAATAGATGTCGCTTATTAAAAATAAAATGGATAAATATTTATCCAGACACTATCTAGATAGCATTTAGTTCGGGTTGAATCTTGCAATCGTATATAAAGATAGCAGCCAATAATTATGTGCGTTACCAATATCTTTTTCTGATTTTTCTGTCTTCAGATTTTGATTGAGTTACGCTTATATTGTTTTCATTTAATTTAATATTATAACTTGAGTTTTGACTCATAAAGTTAAAAATATACAAAATAAAAATCAATACATTGGTAAACATAATAAGATATGTTGTGCATACAAATCAAATCATAACAGAATTATAAATAATATAAACATAACGTTATTCACGAAAAATAAGAAAAATACTATTTTATTGACTTTTTTATATTTGGTAGGTTCACAATTTAAAATGTCCACTTTTGATAATATTTTCATTCCTAATAAAAAGTACGTACCTATAGAGAGTGTTCCCTAAATAAACATTTTAAACACACCAATCTAAACGATCTTCGACGAAGGTTACAAAACTTTAAAAATAAAAATGCGAGTCACGAAATAAATGATCGCTTTTGAAAAATTCCGCCCACTAGTCCTTCTCGTGTGAATACATTAAGCCCTATAATGCCCATTGGTTGCCAGAGGTCCTTCAAAATACGAAACAGAAATTTATGACAGTGACGGGACCATTATTTCTCACTCGACCACAGCCACAGTCCTCGCGCCCGAGATTAAATACATTTTAATTTTACCAAATTACGTGAACTAAATCCTAATCCATCAACACTTTTTGGCAAAAGTAAAAATTATCAAATAAATTCAAAACCATTTGCCAAAACACAAATCTGCTCTTGTTTTGATTGCTGTCTGTTACTTAAGCCCTCTTATTTATTTATTTTTTGTATGACGACAAAACTCCAATAGCCAGTTGAACTATTTATGGAAAAAAAAAAATTTTGGACAACTCGGTTTTCACTGAAAAAGATCTATGAAATATATAAATTTCAATCCATTAACGAAATTACAAACTGCTTGTGTTTTTTTGCTGTTATTTAAGCCGTATAATTAATTTATTTTCGTAAAATGATGACAAAACTTTAATAACCACCGAAACGTTTATGAAAAAACCTTAATATTTGTCGATCTTGGTATTCACTGAAAAAATCTACGAAGTATCTCAAATTATTTAATATTGTTTAGCAACCGAATAGAAAAAGAAAAGAAGTATAATCGAAACCGATTCAAAAGAAAACTGATGGCGCCAATTTACGTAAGACCATTTGACAGGCCAATGAAAATGTCCATCACTTGAAGAAATATATATATATATTTTTTACATTAGGTCCACACAGGAGGCCCGGAGGAAAATAATTCCCCTTATGACCTATGTCATCTTATGGAATGCTGTGTGGTGGGTATTTTTAGGAAAGTAAGGAGATGAAGTTCTGGTAAGGAAAAGAGTATGAGGGGTGGGTAGGAATCTGGGGTCAGTTTATCCAGGAGTGACGGACGTATGAACCCATCCCTCTTACTGCGGTGCAAGGCGATGTTCCGAGAGAGGTTGGAGAAGTCAGAGGGACTCCCTCAGCCATTCTCTCCCGATTCGGCCATCCACGCAGCTCGTGGGCAAACGCATCCGCCAAGACCTGGACAAACCTCACCTCATGAACCCGGGCACCCCTGCTAAGTCACCAAATATAGCAAACCACTTGGGATGACCTACGGCAGAGATGTTGCTTATCCAATAAATGGTTCCTGGGACGACGGTACCCATACCCGCCTCCCAAATTAATAATGCACGGATACGCCCACAAAACGCTTTCTTCGGCCGGCGTAGCGCAGCGGTAAGACGCTTGACTCGCGCACCGAAGGTCGCGGGATCGAATCCCGGCGTGGCAAATAAATTTTATTTGATTAATTTGTGTTATTTCACAATTTATTCATTTAAAATAATAAATAGTATATTTGCGGCACGTTCCAGAGTGGAAGATACTCTCTGTATCGCCCTGGTGTAAGACCACCATTCAGAATTGAAACGTTGCTTGAAACGGCATTAGCCGTGTTTGGTGACCAGATCTGAATAGCCAGGTACTTCCCCACCTTCCTCTTCCCTATCTCCTTCCACTTCCCACTACCTTCAGCCTCACAACATACCCCAATTGGGGATGCCATAGTCTCACTGGCTTCAGATGGGAGCAGTTGGGACTCTTGTGAGGTATTCATGTAAAAAAAAAAAAAAAAAAAAAAAAATCTCTTCAGAACTTTTAATAATGTAAACTTACTAGCACAAACCCGTGAAAATCACGGGTTGTTATAATAATTGAAGGATTTTTAAACACCTCAATTGTCTCAAACTTACTACAAATTTATTCTAAACGTGATATTGTGGTAGCTTGAACAATCATTTTGTTTCTGAAAGTTTGAATTCATGTAAAAACATCAGTTATAAGTTTGCAGCTTTTTCTAATTAGTGTTTTCTTAATTAGTTTATAATATAAAGGTAAATAATTTACGCTTATAAACTTTGTTTTACAATTTTGAAAACCGAGATATTATCAAAATAAGCATTTATGTGACTGATTATTTAACAACATTTTCGTCGAAGACTCTTGAAACAAAATAAACACATTTGAGAGATTTAATTATTTACTTTGTGAACTCAGTTTTACACATTAAAATATAATAGTATTCAACCCTTTACAATTAAAATGTTTTTTTATACATGATTTGCCGCAATAAACATTTATATAATTTCTTCTAACATGTGAAACTATAAAGTTATGAATATAACTCCCCGAGTATATATAATAAATAAATTATTGTAGTAGATCATGTATCTCTCTTAGCTTAGATCGCAGATAGGTAACATATTTTCGTAATATTTGTTCGCGGTTGACAATAAATGTAATTTTTAAGATTCCAGTTGTATTATATGATCTCCGAGAATTATCAGTGGCCAGCTCTTACACATAACATAAAAACTTCTTAATTTTTTTCTGCAAACTTTGAATACCTGCTTATCTCGATTTTTCACTCTAGTAAACCGATAGTAAAAAATATTGTTTTTTTTTGTCACTTTAATTATTCCTTTCATCAAACATATTCCTTTCGGTTATATGTTAGCAATGTGAAATATTCATGCGTAATTATAAAAATTAGAACTAGTCAGCTCAGATTATAAGTGGCAAAGTAGTAAATATTTTAAGAACTTAACTAATTATTCTTTATCAGAAATGTATATATATGGGAAAGGTTTCTCTGTATCTTGGCGGCGGATGCATTTGCCCGCCTACTGCGTGGCAGGCCGGATCGGGAGAGACTGGTTGAGGAAGAAAACTTTTAAACTCTAAACATCGACTCGCGCCCCAGTGGGAGGGATGAATTTATGCGTCATTCACTCCTGGACACATTGACACTAAGATTCCTACCCACCCCTGATACCTTTTTCCTATTCATAACTTCCTATCCTTCCCTTCATTAAATTGACCCTCCACACAGCATCCCCTAAGATGACATAGGCCCTGAAGGAAATGATTTTCCTAAGGGCTTTCTGTGTGTAGCTAATATTACAAAAAAATAATAAAATTACAAGCGTCACATTATATTATAAATAAAATTAACAATATATTTTTTGAAAGGCACCCGGCGGCAATAGTTAATTTAATCATTTATTTCTCCTGCTATTATAATCTGTGTAATCGCATAACGTAAGACAAAATAATTTCTTGCGTCATCTTAACTAACTTTCCCAACATTTCAATTTAAAATATTTTTCGTTTATAGGTAAAAAGGATCGTATTTTTCTGGGATATTATTTAAAGTGACGGCTAACTCGTTATTGATAAATGTTGAGAGTTTATTTGAATGATTAATTTCCTTTTCTTCAGCTTCGCTCGAGCCCCATCCCATGGAACCAAGAGGCAAATAATAAATGATCAAGGCATCGACACTAAAAAGGCGTGAGCTCTAATTCAATAAACTGGGAAGAAGCCCCCTAGGGCTATTTATAACGACAGTCGATATTAGCACAAAAAAATAATAAAACCCAATGTCTCTCCTAGTAACAGCGAAGGGACAATGTAAACTTTATTGCGCTGTAGACATAAAATACTAAAACCACAGGTACTTGCTCAAGTAGTTACAAACGCAGTGAGACGATATAAAACGTTGTATTTCGTTGCCGGAAACTTGAGTTTAATTTTTTTTCTTGTAGATTAACAAGACTGTGTCTATTCTGATGTGCGCTTTTGCATTATAAAAAGATCAATAAAATAAATCTGTGGTCCGCCCACCCGCGTCCGCAAATTTTTTTTTTTGCATTTTTGTAAAGCGATTTTAACCCTTATGTATAAAGAAACTGAATAAAAGACAAGGTTACAATCACTTGCGCCAACACCTTTCTTAACGTAACGCTTTATTTTATTATGTAGCTTCTTGAAATGCTTTCAAGTGAATGTTCTTACACGTTAGTGCGTCATTTTTAGCAGCTGTCAATGGCAAAAGTAACGATATTTTACATTTTCAAAGGAGTATAACGGTCACTATTTCTTTGAAAACTCCCTTGGATTGTATTTTTTCGTGTTGGGTGTGTATTCAGGTTTGTGTAGATATAATAAAAGCAGCTTAAATTTGTATGAATATCTTATTATTGAAAATTGTATCCGAAATGGGTGATTTTAATTATTTGTTTTTAGGTAGTTAGATATCATGGAACAACTTGTTATGATATTTACATGAATAATAAGATATATCTGCTAAACAGAAAGCAATCGCAAAATAAACAATTGCTTTGTTTTTTATATCGATATTTGACAAGAACTCATCAAATAATAGGTTAAGGCAGAACAAACTATTGTACCACTTCCATAAAAAATCCACTCGTATTATTATATTAAGTAGGTATATTATATGTATATTATACTGGAATCAATGTCAAATCACTGAATGATTTTGTAAAACTATGAAAGCATCCTATACAAAGATCGATACTCTGAATCCTCAAGTGTTTAGGGCAACTTTGAAATTTCTACCCACAATTTCAAATTCGGTGTTATAGGAATGAATTACTCTAAAATATGTTATATGGGGTCCCTTCCCTCAAACTAGCTTTAAGATTAAACCTAAAAAACGACCAACTTAATTCCCTCTTTGCCCCGATCAAAACTCTCATCTCTTCTCTTCCAATCCATTCGTCATTTGATGATGATTCATTTCTATCTAAAAATGTATTTTATAATATGGAATCCACGCCATGCGGTAAAAAAACAATCCTTAATTGCCAATTTAAATAGTGTTTAAGAAATTAAAAAAACATATTTTAATAAAACCAAAATATGTTAAAGGACCGGTTTTATAACTACGCGTTCGTTTGATACTATTTACATACATACATTTAGTAAATTACATTATTGTTCAGGACATACATTTCGACATAAAAAAATAATAATTTAATTTCGTAGGTGGTCTACGCTGAAACCACATTTTTTTGGACAAACAACACTTACGACTAATTTAAAAACTTGTTTAATCATGAACAAATTTTTCTGACTCAACGACAATTATGTTTTCATAAATGATTGTGTTCTGTACATGTAGTAGCAACTCTAATAAATTCTCATCACAAACATGTTTGGAACGAATCACCACTGTCAGTCAGTTGATGTACAAAACACGGTGCATTAATTCAATTGAAAGTGTGTGCAATACTGCAATAACTACCTATATATTTCAATGGATTGATCCGGGAACGTGTGGAAAATTCATTGATTACGGAGGGCATTTAATTTTATGTTTGCGGTGGTTATCTCGTCATAAAAACAGTTTTATTTCCCCGCCCGCAGGACTAGCTTGCACATACGCCCGACTGATACCATTGCAGTGGGAAGAGTAATAATTCCTTGTTGAATCGAATCGCTTTGGATATCGACATTTGCGTTAGTGATGTAAAATTTAAACGGAAAACTTAACAATGTTAGTAAATAACAAATTTGTTTTGATATCCTTTTTTGACAACGTTACAATGTTTTTGTACCTTTTTTAGTTCATTTCTTAACTTTATAGTTTGTAGAACTCTTTTGGGTATTTTACGGGAATAAAGTAATGAATATTTTCTGTATATTTAATATATTCAATAATATTATTATTTAATGTACAAAAACAGTTTATTATAAACAAGTTCTGCTTTGTATTTATTACTATGCGTATCAGCTGTTTCGCCCTCTGAATGGATTATAGAGGGCGAAACAGCTGTAAAGCATAATAATAATTACAAAGCAGAACTTGTTTATAATAAACTGTTTTTATACATTAAATAATAATATTATTGAATATATTTTTAAAATACATAAAAAATGGAGTTCTACAAAATAAACTTAATAACAATACATACTTTCTAAATGAATATCGGAAAATTAAAAGGGTGTAAGTGAAAGTAAAAAAAAGGAGGTAGAAGGGAATTTAAAGTACGCTCAAGCATTCAAAGAAAACCCAATTTTATTTTTATGCCAAATCAACAAAGTGGGAGGGATGGAGAAATGTGTCCATAAAAATAAAAAAAGGTTTTCTTTGAATGTTTTTTGTAAATGGCACTTACACCATTTTAAGTTTCTGGTATTCAAATAACTGTAAATAATCATTTTACGATGTTTTTTTATCAGAATAAATTGTGACATGGTCGCATTGTCATGCCGTGAAACGTCTGGAGTAACATTCATGAATATCTCAAAAGATAATAAGATATTTTTTAGGAAATTGTTGAAACACAGCACTTTCAATGTATTTAGGAGCAAAAAAACACTTTCTAATTTCTCTAATAATTGTAACGTGAATCAAGTTTAATTATTTATTTTTTTACAAATGACAAGGGTATCGTTTGTGTTCAACAATTTAACGGCAGGGGTACGATGTTATGAACTTTTGTCAACACAGCGTAAATAAAATAATTTTGAAATGTAGGTACTTTAATTTAATTTGCCGTCAACTTTCAAGCGGGCGCTGGAGCTTTTATAACCTTAAAGGTCGCACGTGGTCTGATCTATATTTTTTTACCCGAGGAATATTAAATTTATCTTTACACGAAAAAAATTATTGTTTTATGCAAATTGTTCTCGCCGAAAGACTCCGGCGAGAAGCCCGAAGCGAGAACTCACACGCGCTGAATCATTTCAACATCATTGCCAACCTGACGGAGTATCCCGAAACGTGAGAAATTTGTGTCTAAAGGAATTTACGGGATGACGAATTTCCTTGCGGAATCGAGTAATATAACAAAGTATTTATCCCTGGAATTCTCTAGCTAACCCTACACCCACCCCCCCCCCCCCTGTATGGACGAAAATATACAAAAATATGGTTAACGTCTGAGTTCTGAAGCGGGAAAGGAAATTCCAAGATGGCGACCTGCATTTAAATATGTATACTCGCTGAGATGGACGTATTATCGGCTAATGCTGCTCTTTACCTTTGTGCCAGTAGCTACTATAATTACTAGTTATAGGCTACTGTGTTGTGTTTATAGGGTCCTGTAATATGTACCTATTCTCTTTGATAGAATTCCTAAAAAGCAAACTCGAGCTCGTTACAGCACATATCGTATATCGTTGTTATTAGTTGACGGCCAATAATAACAGGAATGATAGTATACATGCGCACTCTTGCCTACCTCGCAAGACCAGGCGAGGCCTTTTGACTTTTGGCCGAAAATACCGACACGCGAACTAGAAGTGGCCGAGTAGACCGGGGCAAAAGCGAGCGAGACGAGACAAGGCGAGTTATACCATGTTCACATGTTCTCGGGCAGCCTCGGCGAGTGTGAATAGCCGACAACTAACAATTCCGGAATTAAAATTCGTATAACAAAACCTTTCTGTAATATTAAGACTCAACAATCCCATTACACAGCATAAATCAGTCCCCACCTAGAACACTCCTTTCTACTAAATTTCACACATAAAATATATACAAAACTTACACTGATACGTTTTTTGATTTCTACGGCCAAAAGTATTTTCGTTTTTTTTTATACCGTGTTGCGCTATCTCCTTCTTTAGCCAACGTTTCGGTCACTGTCCGCAAAAACCAATAACGAAAAAAAAACTTACACTTTTCAATTATACCGAATCTATAAATGTTCACTACTTCAACTCCTTCATAAACGACATTTAATTTTTGATCAAATCTTGTTATTTAAAATTCTAAATATTAGCTTGGTCTCACTAATAAAAAATCATATTCTATCAAAATCAACACAAAAAACCAATTTATTTCATTTGCTCACATGTAAAACCAACATTCGAAAAAAAACTCCATATTCCCCCTATATGTGCGCAACATGACACAAAATTTCACAATACAGATATTTTTAGCTTCAGAAAATACGTACAAGAGTGTACAATCGAAAATTAATACAAGAGTGTGGAACATATCGAGAGCATCTGCTATCATTATCGTTTATTCCTCTTTCTCTCCCCCTCAACTAAAATTAATTTTATGATACAATAAAACTCTTTCTCCAGGCCGCATTTACATAAGAGTCTTTTTTGGCTTGACTTCAGTTACCTTAATGAATATATTTATCTCAGAATTGTACCTATGTCTTTTTGTCTCTTACAAATAAATAAGAGAAGGTAGGTAGGTACAGAGAAAAGTTATGAGTTTTAATTTAAGGCAGTTTTACATTTTCTATAAAAGCCAACTATCGGTAATATATTCAATAACCGGAGAGAAATACGTTCATCGCATATTTTTTAATAAAATTGTAATATTATTTGATGGTACATATTTTAGTATTATAAATATGACTACAGGGCTAGAATTTCAGTACCCATCCATCCACGCAGAAATAAAAATTTGATAAACAAAAAATATACACAAAAAAATTTAAGTACCCTCAACAAATTGTACTTGAGTACTATTATATGAAATATATGCGTCCTGCTTCCCGATCAGATACGTTTTGTTACCTTCATGGGAATAAGCAATATTCAAATAATATGCATTATCTTGGAATTCTTGCATGAATATTACATAAATTTTCTACGGTGAAGCACCGCAAGAGGCTATGAGTATCTACAAGTTATGAGGAGTATCGGCTGGAAGTTACAGCGTGCAATATAGATACAGGAGTTGAGCTCTCTGTTCCGAGAAAAGGAAAGAAGGAAGCGAATTTTCCACGCTACTCATACAATTTGAGCTCGAGAAGTAAAGTTTCCGGAACCACAGATGCTGTAACCAGATCGGCGGCAAGTTGAATGGCTCAAACGTTGCACATTGCATAAGTGACATAATGGAACATAATAATAGTTCATTGATTTAAAACATAGGTTCTCAAGGTGGGCGATAACGCCACCTTGTGGGCGTTTGAAGCTTTCAGGGGGTCAGTAGAAGACCCAGAGAAAATTAGGGGGCGTTGAAATGGCACAAAGTGCGTTGTAAACGGGGCGGGTAAAAATATGGTCTAAAAACAAAAACAAAAACAAGCATATCATGTATTAATTATTACATCAAAGTAAAAATTAATATTGTTGAATTTTTGTTATTGTTTGTATTGTAATCAGTTTTATTACGTGTGCGAAAATTCACATATTTCGGTAGTTCGGGAAGTGGATGAAAACTGAATTGAAAGATTTCATTACATTCAGATCTACATTCAATTGCGAGACATGTTTTAATTTTTTTATTATATAATATTATCATCTTACATACATTATTATTATTAAGAATTGATACTATATCATGATTATATTGAAAAATATAAAATTATTGATTCCGTGTCAGTTAAGGCACTGCCCTCCCCCACCGTACGTAAAAAAAATAGGGGGGCTCTAGAAAAAAAAAGTTTTCAAAGGGGGCGGTGGGCAAAATAAGGTTGAGAACCTATGATTTAAAACATATAATTTTTATCAAATTATTCAATCATTGTGCTTCTTATCTGGGGTTTTCATTACCATTAGGTACACTTTGTTTATTAACCTTCTAGAGATCGCGCGACATCGAAACAACCGCGCGCGTCCCTTTCTTCCATATTACGAACTTATCTTGCAACATGTTGATCTTTTCTGCCAGCTAACCTGAGATATAGATAATATTATAACGAACTGTATAAACTCTTCATCCCAAATAAATAGATTAGTCAAAACCATGTAGTCACAAAACATGTTAATTCCCACAATGAAAACTACTTTTGGACAAACGACACACACAGTAAAACAGTGGAAAATTATATAATATTATTATGGTAGCAATTAAAACACAAAAAAATCAATCAAGTTTCTGAAAACCAATAAAAACTGGATCAAGTCAAAAGGAAGAGATTTCGTTAAAAAAAAAATGCAAAACAATACATGAACCACAAACACAACACAAATAACAGAAGCAATAGACTAAGATCTACTGTTTGTTAATTTCTATGTTAGACGATCATGTCACCTGAGTAGTCATGGAACCGATATAAAATACTACTTATGTGGAACAAACCTTCCCTTCATGAATTTCGTAGATCTTATAATTTCATGAAAGTTCTTGTGTATAACAGTGCTAATTCTGAAACTGAGTGATAATCCCACTTTTGTGAATTTGTAGATATTGTAGAATTTGTTACATACACCTATGTATGTACATCGGTAGGTATGCGAGTATCGTGAATTTAATTACAATGTTTCTGCACAGATATGCTGGCGATATTTTGAGATCTTTACGATTTAGAATTACAAATCAATTTTTCATATTGACCACACGAATGACCAAACGAAAACATCGGAGAATAGATATTTTTATTTGGAATTTGTGAAAGGTGTATGTTAACACAATCAAAGAGTTAAGAACCCCGGCTTAAATAAAGGAAAGACGAAAGCAAGCTGGTTAGACGATTGTAAACTAACAGAGTACATATCGGAGAGACACCTATTTTTCACGCTGATGAAAAAAAAATGGTTTCCCGATCTTTTCCACCGATCTTTTTGTAAGATTCCATCGAAATACCTGTTTAAGAACATCATCATTTCATTTCCCCTCACAGATGTGAAATACTTCTGAGAGATTGTGGAGTTGTTCAGAGGAGGACGTCTACGTTGAACGACTAAACGTAGAAGGGTCTGTCGAGCAGATTAATACCATAGATAAAATATTGCATAATACTTTTGTAATACACTTCTAACTAAAACAATATTGGCAGTACAATTAACTTTTTAATTGCCATTATTTAAAAATAGAATTTTTGTAAAATAAAATATAACGTTTGTAAGTCACATGTTGTGTAATCACATTAGCCTAAAATTAAGATTATTTGAACCTTAAGGTGATTTTATGCATAAACGATTCTAAACAATGATCCATATATTAATATTATAAAGTAGTAACACAACGTCGTCAAAATTAATTGGTGGCACCAATTGTAGCAGCCACATCGAAGCGATTATATTTCATGAGGATTAGTGTAAAAATTGGCAGAGGAACGATAAAAAATATTTCTCTAAAAACATTATGCCATTCGAATAATTTCTTGATGCAAAATTTTAAGATAATATTTGGAACATAATAACAATTCGACATAATACGAAAATATTATTCTTTACATTTTTATTTCCACAGAATTAGTATAATTATGACGATTGTCCAAAACAATCCGGATTTCATTCGATTTCAGGTAATTTAATCAGATTAGACTTTTACATTTATATAAATTTAATATATTCGTAAAATGAATATTTTACCAAGCCCGGAGGCAAAACTCATTACTGCAATACTTTTGAAAGAGAAGTTTTTTTTCCGTTTCACACAGAAACTTATTTTGAACCACCATTCTAAATCCTGTAAGACAATAAATATTAGGTTCAGCCGAACAAATCCTGTTAGTTGCTAAGCAGCGTAACATTTCGTTAAGAATTCATACTGACAGAGTAAATCTACGAGAGTGTTTTTTATTTATTACCTACTTTCGTGAATTCGCTATGAAATAATCTTGCTAACGAATGGTGATTGATGTACGTGAAGTAATTTGTTTAATGCTTTGTATTAAACAAGTTTCAGTAACTATGAGAAGAAATTGCGTTGGCTTAAAATTTAACAGTCTTTCAGTCCCTTCTTCAATTACTCCCTCTTGGAGGAGGAGTAACTTAGCAACGTTCACGTTTTGCTCTTCAAAAAAGGAATAATGTAGGTTGGTTATCGAGATTGACTGTTACGAGAAATTCAATGATTTGTTGGATATGACATTGTACCATTGAACACTTACATTGTAGCTTACTTTAATTTAGTGGTCGGTGAGTCAAGTGTGCAGGTGAATTCGTTAATAATATTTTTCGATCAACTTAATATCACAAGCGATAAAACTTAAAAATGACTATTTAATTCTCCAAAAAATTAAATGCGCTACCTTATTGTCACTGTTTCAGCCACATTTTTAATTTGTTAAAAATGAAAATAAATAATACTTCATATACAATGTACATACATAATACGCAATTCTATATTGTATATTATATTGTGTATTATTCATCTGCAACTTCATCTACTATAGGCAGACTAATAGAACCCCCAAACGAAAGCCAAATACTAAGTTCGGAGATCATGCTTTCGGAGTATCTGGGCCTAAGGCTTGGAATAGACTCTCTCCGGAATTAAGATGCATAAAAAGGTCAAAAGAGTTTAGGTTCAAACTAAAAACCTACCTTTTCGGGCTCTCATACCCTTAACTTAATTTAAATATACCTATCTGAGAGTATCATACTCGTATTGCCTATGATTTGTCTTAATCACACTTTTCTTAATGAATTAAAATTACTCGAATCCTTAAACATTAATCTGTCTCTCGGAAGATCAAATCCTTGTACTACTGCACCGCCTATCATTAAATGTTGCTTTTACTTTCCAAATACACTCATTAAAGAATATATTACATATTAATATTAAAATATTTTCAGGATTAAACAACATGTGTTCACAATTATGTCCTCTGCGTGCGAACTCTATCTAAATTTCTTTAAATAGACAATAAACAGTGTTAATTTCAAGCGACCTCCCAGGTAAGTATGGTCCTGTATTAATTCATTTTTAGGCAGCATCGCGTTCATTGGTCAAAATATTGTACATATATTTTCGTATCGGTGATCAATGAACCGGTGTATGCAATTTTCCATAAGTTGTTTTTAATTGTTTGTCTAGCTTGTAGTCTTTTTAGATTTTAGGCATGTATGGTAAGTTTGTACAGCGCCCTTGAGGTGATTTTTCACAAAAACGGCGCTATATAAATCGTTCAAATATTATTATTATTATTATTATATTGTATAATAATATGTTTACCTCGGAAAAATTGTTGAATGGGTGTCCCATATAAATAAATATCAACTATTTTTATCTGAGATATCAACAGATAACAACAATTTAAAAAGATAACGGCCAAAAAAATATGGGAAAAAAATATTGTTAATTATTCTGTATTTGAAATATGAGATCGACAAAAGTAGGTCCCGATGGCCGAGTTGGTTAGGACGCTGTCCCGGTAAGACAGAGATCATGTGTTCAATTTGCATTACATTCAACGACCATTATCAATTTTTGATCTGTTTCATGTATTGTTAAGATTGAATAATTTTATTCAATCAACCAGAAAATAATTTTTATTTCTCAATGCTCCTAATGGGAATAGATATATTACATTGTTCTTTTTGAGAAAAAAATCTAAAATTTTATCAGTTTGTTCAAGAACAGGAACCTACATAATATGTAGGTACTGTTAAGAAACATTTTTGATTTTAATTTACAATGTGAATAATGACAAAGATCATTAAAAGCCAAACAATAAAATTTTATGACGTCACGGGTTTTAAAACAGAGGTTGCATAACTCTATATACAAAACATTTTATTCTTGGAACATTTCGAATGAAAAATGGAATGTAAGATAAAATGGTATTTAGGCTTTTCGACGCTAAATTGTGATTGACTGCAAAGGAAAAGAGGCTGTTATTGTTACTAACAGGGTCAAAAGTCTCATAAAGAACCAATTAAGCCCTTTTTGCCCTGTATGATGTTTTCGTTGTATTCAATTAAAAGTTAAGTCACAAATAACACCCAGCGAAACAAAAGCAATTAAGGAATGGCTTGCTCAACCTTTTTATATGAAATATGCTGTGGTGTCAAGAATTTTTGAAAAATAATGTTTCATGAAGTTCAACAGTTAAAAAAGGCATTGTTAAATTAGTGTAAGCAATTTTATTTATTTCCGGTTTGCTATGAAAAAATGAGGAAGGCAAACAATTAAATAAATACATGTGTCCTTATTTCACGTTAAGGACAAAATTCATAATCCTGCCATTCAAACCGTCGACACAATATTTTATTTATTTGTTTTCTTGTATTCGGTGCGACACGTGCCATTAAAATAATAAAATAATAAACGAATGTAAACAACAACATAGAGGATATAACTGTATAAATTTTAAACTGGAAATCCCTAGTGAGAAGGACTATGAATAAATAAATTAACTTTATATTTTTTAATAGTCATCAACATAAAATTTAAAAAGTATAACAAATTAATAGTACAATGTTTTAAATAATGTAAATAGACAAGGAATAAGATAAAAATAAACCATAATAAATAAAAAGTTTTTTAAATAAATAAAAAAAGAGCAAGTAATAACTATTTTGTGAATAATAGAGGAAACAGAATTGTAATATGAACATAATCAAAAAAGAAATATTTCGTAATTAATTAATTACACACAACCAGCCTTAATTATAAGCATTTCCCACATAGGATATTTTTGTTATTACTTTAGTTTTAGTGTTTTTGATTAATACCTTTATTTATTAAATTTTTTGTTAATTTCTTTCTCCCCATAGTATAAATAATTTTTTTTAAATACAGTGGCGTAATAAAATTTATATAATAATAAAGAAAAAATAATGGTAACAATTATTATAAGCAATAATTATTATCCTGAAACACTCATCAACATTGAAAAAATCTTCCGAGAAAAGATAAATGCCGCCGACGGGACTTCAACCCGCGTCCTTCTGATATCCGGTCAACTACTCTACCAACTGAGCTACGTCGGCTTACTACTCGCGGCTACTCTACCAACAGATTTTTTCAATGTTGATGAGTGTTTCAGGCTAATAATTATTGCTTATAATAATTGTTACCCTTTGTGCTATCCATAAAAATCTTGTCGAAAACATTAATTTACCAATTAAAAATAATAAAAAATAATGGTTTTAAATAATGTTGGTACCACAGCAAATAGTATAAAATAGCAAATTAAGATCGGAGTCATACAAATCTGAGTAATACTTATACAGATTGTAATATAAGTATTTGTGAAATAAAATTTTAGAATTTTTTATCTATTTATAAATATGCTTGTTTGCGGGTTTATATAATATATGAGTAAATGAGATGTCTATATATTGCATAGGAAAAGATTGAAACTTTCAAGATACTTTCTTTAAGCCTCGCCAAGGTTTATGGATTATTACAACCACATGACAATACATCTGAAAAGTTTTTTAATCATTACAAAAACTCTTGCAAATCGGTCTAAAGTGAAAAAATTTGAGAATGACATTTTGCAAAACAGTGATTTTTTTTTTTTTTTTTTTTTCATTTATTTATTACAGAAGATACATTTTTTATATAGCAAAAATAACATATAAAATATAATATTTATATTTCGAAATAATCTTTTTTGATACAAATAAACTATATAATAAATTTTCACTGATTTTTTTTTTTTTTGTATGATATTTCTCTTCTATAGAAGCAGACGCTTGTGATTAGAAGAGGGACGAGTATCGGGATGAAAAAATATTTAAAATATATTAACAAAATATATTTTGAATCTTTTGATTTAATTGTGGTAGATACTTAAAAAAAAACAAATTTACAAGTTATATAATTTATGATGATAAATTTTATCAATTTGTTATTTTTACTTTAAATTGCTCTTTAATTGCTTTTAGTAGGCATTTATCGTCTTCGATTGTTCTTATTTTTTCAGGTAGGCTATTGAAGTATTTTTTTCCTAGATATGTGTAATGATGTTGTGCAAATGAGGTGTTACATTTTTGTGTTGGAAATATATGCTTTTGACGAGTACGACTTTTAGTTAAAAAGCTATGATTTTGTTTTTCTTTTATTACTTGTATTATTATATTTTTTCGAACTAGATCATTAAATTTTAATACTTTAAATTCTTCAAAAATAAGGTGAGTTGGATAATCTAGTCGTTTTTTCAATATAATTTTTATAATTAGACGTTGCACAATTTCAACAGGGAGTAGATTTGTTTTGTATGCAGCTCCCCAGCTTACTACAGAGTATTGGAGATTTGACTGTACTATAGCATGGTAGACTGATGTTAGATTTTCTAATGAGAGAAAGTTTCGGATTTTTAAAAATATGTAAATTAATTTCCTTATTTTGTTAACGGTAAGGTTGATTTGATCTTTCCAGTTCAGGTTTTTTTCTATTGTTATTCCTAAGTATTTGATTTTATTCGAAATTTTTAATGTGGACAGTTTATTTTACAGTTATTTTTGTTGTGATCTTTAGAATTTTCATGTATAATTATATCAAAATTTACCGGAACGTCCTTTGATTTTATTGCAAATGGTATAACGTGAGTTTTTTCACTATTAAGAGTTAGTAGATTTATATCAAACCAGTGTTTAAGTATGTTTATGTCTTCTGTTGCTTTTTGTTTTACAACTTGCCATGTGATTCCACTTTCAATAAGTACTGTATCGTCGGCATAAGAGGTTATACTACTATAGTGATTGTTAAATCAAAATTCAATTTTCGAAACTCTTTAAATTTAAGAATTTATTTAATGCACTTGCCTAATACTTTGAATTCAATCAAGAATTATGGATATTTTAAATATGTGTATTTTAGGTACCGAATTTCTTTGATTGTTCTTATGATATAAAAAAATATATATTTTGAGAATATGAAAAATAAAAATTTGAATAAAAAAATTGTAATAGGTGGCACGTGAGCTGTTTGAAAACCGAATGTGTTGGGACTGAATATATGGAGCGCGGGAGGGGGGTTGGTGGGACGGCGGAGAGGGTTAGGGGAGAGGGAAGGCGGGTAAGGTGGAAGGGAAACGCGGGAGGGGAACGGGAATGCACGAGAAAGAAAAAGAAGAATATTTATTTATTTATTTTATTTTAAATGCACATTTACAGTTATACATAACCAACAATAAACATACATTGTATTTTATTAAGTAATAATAGCGTTTTTGAATTTTTGAATATTTAGTTGAAAAATATCTATATCAGGGGATATGTAATTTAGTAACAGAATCATTTTTTCGAGCGGCATTACTAATGGTAAGTTAGTTCTGCATCTCGGAACAACAAAAGTTCTGTGTCTGCGCGCTCTTGTGAAGTTGTCGGGGACATAAAACTCAAATTTTTGTATTATATCGGGAATACAGTTTAAAAGTTTATATGCTGTTATCAGCAAAGCAGTTTTCCTTCTATCGGCAAGGCTATTAATACCCAGCATGCCGGACAAAAAGGCTGATGGATATAACCAGGGATAATATCCGAAATCTCTAAGATATAAATATCTCAGAAACTTCTTTTGCACTTTCTCTATCATTTATGCAATATGGCATTGCAACGCATGCCGGGAACCAGCTAGTATGCAATACATGAAAAAATCAACGGAACCGAATTTAGTTACAATAATAACGATTAATTTATTTCCATTTGAGGCAAACCGGGTTCACTCAACATACGGGCATCTTACGTATCGATGGTGTACCAAAATTTCCACATTGCTGTATATGTATTAGTTTCACATGTATAAAATGAATCGTTGTTTCTCAACATGTCCATAGAGGGTTGAAACATCTAATCCCACAAAAGTAAGTTAAAGAAATGTGTAAAGTTTTTTTCTCATAATACAAGAAACCTACACTACATCCATCAAAAATTCTCGGAAAAAATAGTATAGAGTATTTTCAATTACGCAAGTTTTCGTGAGTAAGCGAAAACGCTTTAGTTGCGATAATCCCACGACAAGCAGAAAAATGGAAAACTTTAACAAAGCCCTTCGAATTGGCCATAACTTCGCCGTCAAAGAGTTCATGACGCATGTTGTGGCAGCATTAAAATAATACAATTATCAGACCCTAACTTACAAATCCTTCAGATGGCTCTGAGCAAAGCTGTTAAGTTACTTTTCACGCGAGAACACTAACAAATAATTACAGCCCTCTTTTATAACTGGAGCAGCCCATTTTATCATCGTTAGAACTGCGACGGTAAATCCCGAACTAAAGTGTCTCGCAGAAGAATTAATAGCAGCGTAAGATTTCCACCGTTATTTTCAGAGTAATCAACGTGTGTTCTTGTGTTCTACTCTTGGGTAGACTCAATTGTAGATTTGTGTCTGTACTCAATTCTCTGTGAAATCATTCTTAATTGCGTTTGTCTAAGGATTACACACTCGAATGCAGCTTCATTTCCTAACACCCCGAGACCCTTATGCACTCATGGTAATACAATTATTTACTTTAATTATTTCTAACATTGCCGTGACCCAAAACATACAAGAAATAATCAGAAAGATTAAGGCTGGATTATTTTAGCTACAAATTTAAAGTAAAAATTTCGACCGTTACCTCTTTCAGCAAATTAAGGTCATCCTCGGATTGGTACAGTGATTCCTTAAACTATGGTTTATAAACATAACACTTGGAGGAGGGGGGAGGTTTAAAGGGTTAACAGGCGTGGTATATGTACATGTAGATAGCTGTATCGTATTAAAAAATTATTTGGTTAATAACTGTAAGAAAATTTACCTCGGTTTTATAGAACAGTTTACTATTAATTTGGGGACTATTTACTTGAATTGTTTTAACTCAAAGTGTTAAGCAGGTTTCTATTACTGTTATAATATATAAATGGTGATTAGAGATTTTTGATTAATATTTGCAATGTTAGATTTTAAAAAGGTGACTTATTTTACATTGGAGTAGGGGACAACATTATAAAGGTAGCTAAATTTAGAAAATAAATATTTTACTTCAGAACATATGATAATATCATCATATTATTGCAAAAGAGAAACCATGAATGACATAAGCCCTAAGATAAATTATTTTCCTCAGAGCCTCCTATATGGAGCTAATGTAAAAAGAAGCGGAGATCTGGCATTAGTGATTTTTTTAAAATTATTACAAAGTTAGGATCCACTGAGTAAAATGTGTAAAATACGAGTTTTCTAAATTGAGAATAAATCTAATGATATTACGTACATAAACAATATTTTAATTAATTATTAAAGACAGTCTGAAGATGGCCTTAATAGGTTCAAACCGGTAAATGTAAAAAAAAAATAAGTGGAGAAAAGTTCGGAACTGTTTTAATATATTATTGTAATAGAATTCCACCATAAATTATCAGTATCAAAAAATAGAAATCTTATAAGGAACCAATGGATAAAATTCGATTGGCTGATGAGATTAACACTCCGGAGGTAGGCCAGTAATAACCGTGTGTTTCCAAAAATAATTATTACGCCATATACATTTATTATTGAGGCTAATTTTATTGTGTCTCATCATCAAAATTTTCTGTTCTTTATCGACAAATTATTGTAAGTAAATGTGAATATAATCTGACAAGGTTCAGGTGAGTTATTAATAGGATAATTGCGTCAAAATACGCGCTAAAAGGGGCACCATTGTTAGTAAAATTTGGACAACCGTCAAAAGAGTGTTCGTTCTACCACAAATGAAATAATTAACTTTTAACCTTACAGGAAATACACGGGAAATTATATACGGATTTTTTTAGATGGGCAATTACATGCCTGCTTTTTTGTGTTGACCAACAGTGATTTAAGTGTTCATCGTATTTGACAACAAGACGTAGAGAATATGATCGGAGCGAGAAGAACATAATCAAATGGGGGATTATAACGTCAAAAAGGTAGACGAAGCGAATTGTAATGAAACAAACTTGGTAAATTATCTAGCAAAATGGGTAACCAAATATCCAAGAAGTGGGTCCAGTTATATATCTAAAAATCCCATTTCCGATAAATATTCTCAAAAACAAGGTAAAGTAAAGATCTAATACTTCTGATAAACCAACTTTAGAAGTCATATTGATTATTCGATTCAGGTATCAAAACTCTATCTGTATAACTTTGCATATTTGAGGAAGTTTTCTTTTTATTAAGAAAGTCCTTTTTATTACATTCCAGTGCTGAAGGCGTCAACAAGCACGATAGCCTGACTAGGAAATAAATTGTTGACCTACAAAAGATACCCTAGGATTGCCGCACTGAAAACATTTAGAGTTAGTTTGGTAGTGGGTAGCGGACTATTAGTTTTTCTTATTGACTACAAACTGGTACAGTGAAAGAGTGCAATTGAAATTACTGGAACAATCTGGAATTCAATCAGATTGAATCGGTCAAAGAGTCTTAGGAAACACCGTTGGGTTCACAAGCAATTTATATAAATTTTCAGTTAAAGCATGAATAACTAGATTGAAAATACAACGTCCCCTTATTTGATGACATACTTAAACTTTGTTGTTTGCTTTTCTATTGAAGATAATAAGCAAGCTGCGTAGTAATCCTACGTTATTACGACGTACCGCGGTACTCCACTCGATAGATTTACCTTTCCTTGCCGGTGCAGTCAACCGAAATAAAATTCACAAAATATATAAATATACTCCAAACAAAGTTGTTTTAATTGTTATTTATGTACCCCCTTTATGTTTCAACTTTAGCCATAGGTACTTGTTTTTAGCGCTTTTTTAGATCTCCTTCGGGTTACATCTTGCCTAACTTTAATAAATCGAGTTGGCCACACTGAGTAGTGCGAACGTATGATTCTATCCCTCCCACTGCGGTGCACGGTGATAGGTCGAGAGAGTCCTGCTGGAGAGGTAAAAAAGTCTCCTTTCACCTAAAACGCCTGTCATGCCGTAGGTGGGCATCAGCAGGCAATATCTAGACAAATCTCACCCCATATACCTGGGTACCCCTGCTAAGTCACCAAACGTAGCGAACCACTTGAGGAGACTTACGGCTGGGGTGTAAGTTATCCAATAAATGGTTCCCGGGGTGGCGGTACCCATACCCGCCTCCCAGATAGATGGACGAATCGTGTGTTTTATGCGTGACCGATTTTTTTTTCTCATTTTCCGTACTTGCACTGAATATTTTATAAGTATGTTAATATTATAATAATAACTTTGAATTAAAAATGTTAACTATACATGTTTAAATTTATTCATGTTTTAAACTACTTAAAATCATAGAATTCAAATTTCACTGAGTGTACAGCATCGGGGTTCGCAATTTTTTTCGAACGAGAGAGAAGCCTTCGAATATTTATGAATAGAACGCTGGTTTAAATAGGCGGCTTTGTATACATTCAAGTGTTTTAAAATTAAGCTACAGTTGAGGGCTTAAGGCATATATTTTTTGTTAATCAATAAGGCAAAACCTCTTAACGTTTTCAATCAACTGCTTTCAGTCAGTTTTCAATCAGCTTTTTTAACCATTTTTATCGAAACAAAAGCTTGTTCATTAATAACATTATTAAATCAAAGTCATTTTAATATCCTTAGCTGCAGTGTTAGAGATAGTCGATTGGGTTACATTGGTTATGTATGCAGAGCGGGAAGGATTGGGCCTTTAAGTATATACAACCTTCATTTCTCAGTAGGACGTTAACAAAATACAATAATATCCTTTAACGCGCATATATTTTTCATCTGTCCTCAGGACAAAATATCAAAGGTTTTTGTTTTGTTTTTATTATTAATGATTTTATTTTTCTATCAACCACATTATTTATTCTTTTATTATTTCACCATGTAACGTGCAGTTATATTAATAAAACGTGTATTACTGTTTGTTTCCCTAATAAATTATGATAAAAAAAGATCGTGTGGTAAGACAGTCTATCTAATGTCAGAAATTTAGACAAAGAAACCCGCATAATAGACAAGTGCTGGTCGATCAGAATATATCAAGTGACATGGATTTCTGGGAGAAAAACACAATATTATTGAGAAGGGTTTTTTTATTTGTTTTTTGGATTCTTTCGTAATCATTTAACTAACTATGAGAGCTTGCTTCCTTATAAAGTGTAATTCAAGTTGATACACTTTGGAAGGCGGGTATAGGTGCCGCCGCTCCGGGAACCACTTATCGGATAACCAACACCCCTGCCAAAGGTTATCTTTAGTGGTTCACTACGTTTAGCATTGGGGTTCATGGGGTGAGTTTTGTCTAGGTCGTTTGCCCATCTACTACTGCGTTGCGGTCCGGACCGGTATTGACTGGTTAAGGTAAAGACCGGTAGAGACTTTTGACCTCTCCAGCCGGACTCTCTCGGCCCGTCACTCCTTGACACTCCCAGATTCCTACCCACCCTTCGTACCTTTTTCCTTTCCAGAACGTCCTCTCCTTCATTTCTCTAAAAAGATATTCCAGACAGAATAAATAAATAAATAAATAAATGACTACGTAAATCACATTCGAATGCAGGTCCTCAGCGAAAATCAAGTGTAACATTTTATCAATTGTAAATATTGTTTTGATAAATTCACATGCTCATCAAAATTTAGGTTACCATCGTAACAAACAGTAAAATAAAAACTGTAGAAATTCTTTCAATTTTTTTCAAAATAAAAGTTTACACGGCAATCTTAAATAATTTAACGATCAGTGTTTAACTGCCCCGAAAATTACACTTTACCAAAATCTTCACGAAGTTGAAAATAAAACGATTTTTTTATTAGTGTCATTTTGAAATCAGGGCGTTTAATTATAAGCGAGTTGAAAATTACTGAAAACGCTGAAAGAGACGTTAATGAAGACATCGATTCTTTAGTTTAAACACCGGAACACTTTCGTTCAAGGCCTCTAATCTCGTAATTAAAAAGACCAGACCATAATTACCGCGTTAAAAATAAACGTCGGCATAATAATATTTTTAATCCGAATGTTTTTTGCCACGTACCAAAAATAAGCTAAGGTAATTTTTTGGCTTACTTCTAATTTTATTAATGTTTTTATTCATTAAATAAATAATACATATATCAAAATAATAACAATAATATTTTAAATACATCATACCCAATAAGTACAATAAAACCCTTTGTGGGAAAGACGACATTATACAATTAAATGAAAATTATTTATAGGTACATAATTATTATTATGTACATCTTTACTAACGAAATAAATATCATTTTATATATATCCAGTAATCAGCATACATTGCGTATAATAATTGAAGCGTATATTTGTATATTTATGTGGCACGTAATCCCAACCAGCATCAATCAACATGTTTTTCCTACTGCCTACCCCGATTTAAATCTCCGTGTATGTCTCTGTCCTTTTACAGATGAGAACAGCATCTATGGTCGAAATTAGCCATTAATTGATACAGCACATAGTCCTAAATATTATTAATTATGTAAAATAGGAATACGGCTTAAATGATTATTTTTACTCTTAAGGTAGTCTTTTCCTCTTAAAATAATTCTGAAAACATTTTTCAAACTTTTGTTCAACTACAAAAACTCAACAGAAAAATTCTTTGCTAACGCATTTATAGGATATCACGCGGCAAACATTTCGCGATAAAAGTTTCTGCTTTTTTTCCTTTTTCATTTTGAAATTCTATGCTGAAATGGTAATTTAACATTTTATTACATTTAAAAAATGTTAATTTTCGAAAAAACAAATTTATTTCAATTTTAAAGCTACAAGGTTTGTCCAAGAATTAAAGACTTTTTTACTCATTTTCTCATTTTATAGCTCTGATTTTCCCCTAAAAAAGAGCGGTGGTCCAGCTTGGTAGCTGCTTCAGTGCAATCTTTGCGTCCATTTGATATGGACGCTCTACCGTTGAATCATCTCAATTAATCGCTTTCTAAATAGTTATGGCCTTTAAATCTTGGACAACCCTTGTACTTACATTTCATTTGCACAAAATTTATGTTAAAAAAGTTTGTAAAATATTTTATTTTGACACTCGTTTTACGTTTGGATACCTTTGCAAAAGGTTAGCAGTTGACAAATGCATTCAATTCTAAGATATTCTGTTCACTTTAAACAGAATTTAATTTTTACTTATAGCAGAATAGCCTGATAATGTTAACTTTGTTTACATCACTTTTATTGGTACACAATCAACATGTTTCCTAAACAATGTTTACTTCATCAGGATCAAACGTATACTAAACTTAAAAATTAAATATAGATTACACATGGTAGGAAAGGGTAGGAGGGAGGAGGAGGGGTAAGAGTGGCGAAAATTTATCAATTAGGGATTTCAAAGCCATTAGCAGGGAAAGACCGGTTAAGTGGGAAGAGGTTCAAAAGAGGGTTTATAAAAAATTGCTGCTTATTAATTATGTCTGCTTTATTTATTTACATTATTTCTAATTTCTAAAATCTCTAAATTATTAAACTGTGATGCCTTAAAGCCTGTATGTAATATTTTAAGTCCATGGTTTTTGTCAAAATTATGATTATTTTTTATTAAATGATCTGCGAACTCAGACTCGCCATTTAATTGTTGCCATTTAATGCCCTGAGATGTTATTTAACCCTTACTTCAAAGTTTCTATTTGTTCTACCTATATAAAAGCTATTACAATCTTTACAATCGAGTTTATAAACGCCCGATTTTTTTTTTGTTTTAATGTCGATGTCTTTGTTGTTGAGGATGAATTTTTTTAATTTGTTATTTGTATAAAATGCAGGTTGTATAGTGCTGGGAATATTTTCGCTAATTTGTTAAAAAATGTAAATAATAAAGCAGACATATTTAATAAGCAGCAAATTTTTATAAACGCTCTTTTGATCCTCTTCCCACTTAACCGGTCTTTCCCTGCTAATGGCTTTGAAATCCCTAATTGATAAATTTTCCCCACTCTTACCCCTCCTCCTCCCTCCTACCCTTTCCTACCATGTGTCATCTATATTTAATTTTTAAGTTTAGTATACGTTTGATCCTGATGAAGTAAACATTTTTTACGAAACATGTTGATTGTGTACCAATAAAAGTGCTGTAAACAAAGTTATTTGTCTTTTTATTAAAATAAATAATGCCATCACAAAGTGAAAACCTTTCCGAAGAAGTTTTCTTCGAAAAAAAAATTGATAATATTAGTTTAGGAATGAAAAAGACACAGTCTAATAATTGTTCTACTTGTAGTCAATAGCAACTTCAATTCTTCAGTCCAGCTTGACCAAATATGTTTATTATGGTAGTGTATTTGCTTATTTCCGATTCACTCACCAGTCTTCAAATCCACCTCCTTATAAATAAAACATAAAATTTAATTTTGCTGGTTGACTGTAGCGGTTATAAGCCGTGTAACGCTAACATCTCCCCCCACTTCATTCATCAATACAATTTCCACCTTGCTGACTGAAGCCCGGAACAACTCCCGAACAAAGCTTAAATACACTCACGGGCACTGGGTTTAGAATTTGTGGGGTGAGGCGTCAACTCATTGAGCTTGATTGAAGGTTATCAATATTACTGTTTGACAGAGAGTCCTAATTCAAGAATCTTAGGTCAAACATAACCTTACCCTGTGAATTTGGAAATAAATTGTTCCATATGAAGAGGTAATAATTACTCTCTCAATTTATAGAAAACGTCAGAAGAAAATGTAAGAAAATATCCCTACGTGAGAAAACGGTGGGATACTTGAATTAATTAATGCAATCGTTTCTTATCCTTAGCGTTTTTTTTTACCAAATGGGTTTGTAATGATACAGCCTTGCTTTAAGGACACCCTTATTTCCATCGCACGAGACTTGAATTAAACATGAAACCCTAAACCATTTAGACTTCCGTTTCAAAATGGGATAAAGGACCTCGCAATTCTTTTATTAGGTCGTTAGGAAAAATCAAGACCGATTTTATTTGGCTTTTGTATTTTTCAAAAGATATGGTTGCTTTTAACACATGGACGTGTGAATCACATTATCATCGAACGGAATTTTCTCTAGCATTATATTGGTCTGGATAAATATTTATCCATTTAATTTTAAATGCGCGACATCTAATTGACTTTTACCGCAAGTCTAGGATGAATATTTTTATTTTTATATATTATAGTTATTATAAATCTTTATCCAGACACTATCTAGATAGCATTTAGTTCGGGTTGAATCTTGCAATCATATATAAAGAAAGCAGCCAATAATATGTGCGTTAAGAAAATGAAGATAATGTTGGTGGTTCTTAGTCGAAGTATGATACATGATACAGTTAAAAGTGACCGAATTGGATTTGGGTTCCATAGCTCAATCGGTAGAGCACTTACCATGTTAGCAAAGGGACCTGGATTCGAGTCCCAGTGGAACCAATATCTTTTCCTGATTTTTCCTTCTCCAGATTTTGATTGTTTCGCTAATATTGTCTTCATTTAATTAAATATTATAATTTGAGATTTTACTCATAAAGTTAAAAATAAAAATATTTATAAATAACTTTTTTTGCTGCGGAAAGCGAGAAATCCCTGTATTAAACCAGCTTTTAAATGCACAGGCGGAAGAACAAACATAATTTGTGATAATAAAAGTGTAAAACTCTTTAAGATTTCTTTGTATAATCGGCTGTATGGTGTAATTACTCAAATTTGACTTTGACTAACATCGTTAAGTAATGTAAAGGAAAAAAAAGTATTTTTCAATTATTCATGTATCATTTAACGTAGAAAAGAGATAACATATCTAACCAGTCTCTGTGAAACTGATGACAAGGATAATTTATCGTTTTTTTTGCATTTATAAACCTTACCAAATTCGTAAAGTTCTAAGTAATTTTGCATCATTCGTAAGGTTAAATTACATTAACAAGAAACATGTAAATGAAATACAAGTTATCTAAAATGGAGCTGCAAGGAATATAAATCATCTACTTTGGGAAACACATGTCAAAGATATATATTCACAGACACAACTGCCATTCTACAAATTATTCAACAATCCTCACATACCAACACTAAACCAGCTTTTGATTCCGACATACTCCAGCACAAAATCGAATAGATACACTTCATCACTACTTCCACGGCTTCATTTGAAATTAATTCCTTACAACACATCGTATAAAAGCACTACAACGCACTACCTAGTTACAAAAAAACATTGGCAAAAGCTTTTGAAGGATGTTTTCTTAGAAGCTTTATTAACCATGTCTTTCTTTAAAACTATTTGTGTATATTTTTATATCTTTCTTGAGGGTCGGTAGTAAGCGTTCAAAAATAAAAGAAGGGGAGAGAAGCTCGATGATATTAAAAACGATAATAATAATTTGTCAAAAATTGTGAAAATGTTTAATAAAACACGACTCGTTTAAAAGAGAGTTAAAATCTCTCGAGAGTTGCTTTTGTTGAATGTAAAGATACACTGTGATTTTTTTCATCCCCATAACATGTCAAATAATAGAACGAAAGTGTTTTTAATAAATTTGCATTCTTCGCGATTTTTTAATATCAAGGGAATTTCATTTCAGCACTTCAAATGTATAGATATTATAGTAAAAATAATATATATATATATATATATATATATTTCTTTATTAGTTTTGTATTGTTTATTAGTTTTATATTGTCGTGAAAACAAGCTAAGGGATTTGAGTGGTTAATAGAGGAACGAACAGTTGGCATTGAATGCTTCATTTTTGATTTTTATCGAAAGGAACGACCTTTTTCGATATAAAAACAAAGGAATACGTACTTTATTGTGTAGAATACAATCAGTATTTGAATAAGACATGTGTGCCATTTTGCTTGTTTAGTTCCTGCTTTTGGCACGTTATAGTAGGGCGCTTCTATTCAACTTCGCGCGTGTTTATTGAAAGTGTCGATTGAATTCTTGCAGTATCTTTGTACATCTTAAATTTATTAATATTTTTATATGAGGGTAAAAGGATAGGCAGTGCATCAGTGTATATATTATGTGGAATGACGCCTCTGTAGAATGGATATAAATAAGGCAGTCCACATTCGATATATGTGAAGTTATAGAATCCACATAACTTTTCAGCGCCTAATATTTGTTAAATCTGTTTTAAACTTGCATCAAATTTTGCAATTTCCAAGCGCCTGTGTTACCTCTACGGTATTCACTGAGGGAAGGGTACACGGTACACTCATTCCCCGACTTACTTTGCCATCGACCAGCCGACTCCTGGGATAAAACACGAAATTCAACCAATGTCAGTCTCGTGGCTGCATCTGAGTGGATCAGGTCTCCTCTCAATGAACAATGGATGCAAATGATTCTGATGGACGATCCCTTTAATCTGTTTTATTATTATTGCATTTTAATATCCACAATTCATTTTGTTGGATCTGTTTTGGCTGGTAAATAACCCAGGACTTGGTGCGAGATTTATATTTAAGATACAATGTGTTTTGTCTAATGGCCAGTGAAAGTGCTTTGTGTAGTTTTGTTGCAAAGTATCTAAAATTTCTTTGGGCAAAAGCTGTTTTAGCAAAAGCGATAAGTAAATGCCCTTTTGTTCTAGAATCTCGAGCATTTTGGATATTTTCAAAGGTAGTTCTGTGTTTGAAGAGGTATGGTAGTTCGTTTTTGGAATAAAGTTACCTGATGTCCAAGACTGTAGATCGGTAGTTTTAATATAATCATTATAATTAGTTTCTCAGCTTTACCAATTGAATCGTTGGTGGCAGGGTTAGGTCCTCCACAATTAATAATTATTCAGGCTGCCTGATAAAAAATCTAGCTGTTTCTTTTATTGTAGGTATCAGCGCATAACCTCGTTATTTACGAATGATTGCAGAATGCGCAGCAACTTAACCTACATTGTTCGAGAGTAGAAAAATAACCACTTGTACTTAATTGCCTTGATGCATCGACGGCCTTTTGTCAGATACGCCAACGACATGAAAATCGGCTATTGTCGCATGCGCAACTTTGATTATATTATTTAGCCAAATGGAAATATCAACTTTCTATAAAAATTCGAAAAACTCCTATCAATTTTTTACGGTGCTCCAGATTTTATGTCCGGGTTGAATCTTTCCCAAATGAAAGACTAAACCCTTCCACACACTTTTCCACAAATGAATATCTAGTAAATGAATGCAATGTAAGTGCACTATATAAGAATAAAACAATACAAGAACAATACGTCAATCCACCAGAAACATAATGGGAAAATATTTCACCGACTCCAGATATTTTCATATCAGAGGGTTCGGCTCTGATGAAATCCTAACTGGTCCGATAAATCCTACTGATCCCTCAATATAAATATTTAAAAAATCTTTCGTAATCCTACATGTATTTAAAATGACCGACTTTTGCATTTTTATGTACAAATTTTTTGACAAATCTAATACGCCTAAATTTTGAATGAGAGAGCTAGGTATAATGCCATTAGCCGAAATAACAAATGGTAATATTTTTATAGTCTGAGAATGCCAAATTCTTTTAATTTCATTTCCTAAATCTGTATATTTTCTTATTTTTTCAGAAACAGTTTTCTGAATATTACAAGAATTTGGAATAGCGACATCAATGATATAAGTTATTTTCTTAATTTTGTCATGTAAAACTATATCGGGTCTATTATGATTAATTCTTCTGTCTGTCAGAATAGTTTTATCATAATAAATTTTATAAAATTCATTTTCTAAAAATGAATTTGGTTCGTATTCATAATATGGTACATTACGGCATTCAATCAAGTTATGTTTAATTACCAAACTTTGGTGAATTATTTTTAAAACTTGATTGTGCCTAAATGTATACTCGGACGGCGCTAATACAGAACATCCCGATATAATATGTTCTATAGTTTCCGGAAAAGCCAAACATTTTCTACATAAATCATCAATTTGATTTGCATCTTTGATGATATGCTTCCTATAATTTTTAGTATTAATGACTCTGTCTTGTATGGCAAGCATAAAGCCTTCTATTTCTGCGCTCAACTCTCCAATACTCAACCATTTGTTTGACGAAAATTTGTCAACATATGTTTGGTTGAGATAATTGAAGTGTTTTGCGTGAAGAATTTTATTTGACCAGGAATCTAATAATTCCTGGTTGGTATTTATAAGAATGCTGGCATTCTCGTCGTATAAATTTAATGGTGAAATATTTCTATCTGCCTTGCAAATAATTTTGTGCATTTCTGAACTATCAGCTTTCCTATGGAAAAAATTTCTTAGCATTTCAACCTGATTATGTTTAAAAGATGTTATTTTGACTATACCTCTACCTCCTAAATATCTGGGTAAATTAATTCGTTCTACAGCTGAATTTGGATGATGGCAATGAAATTTAGTTAATGTAGTTCTAATCAATCGTTCTAAGCTATCTAAATCTGTATTAGACCATTTAATTATGCCAAATGAGTAAGTTAATAGAGGTATTGCCCAAGTATTTATCGCCTTTACTAAATTTTTAGCAGATAGATTGCATTTCAAAATTTTTCTGATCCTAGTTTTAAATTTAATCCTAATATCATTTTTAATACTAGTATGATCTAATCTATTTGATTGCGGATATCCTAAATATTTATAAACCTCACCCCCTTTCATACTTTCAATTTTGAAATTTCTAAATATACCCTCGTCTCCATCTACAATTTTACCTTTCTCTATATGGATCGTTCTACATTTATCTAAACCAAAAGTCATTTTAATATCATCTGAAAAATGTTTAACTACTTTAATCATTTTCTCTAAATTTGGTTCAGAATTCGAATATAATTTTAAATCATCCATAAATAATAAATGAGAAATTATATTTCTCTTTCTAGTATTACCTTTAATTTTTATTCCAAACTTGCTTTTAATTAACATTTTAGATAGAGGATTTAATGCTAAGCAAAACCAAAGAGGACTCAATGAGTCTCCTTGAAAAATCCCTCTTTTTATTGAAATGCCCGGTACTATAATTTTCTTATCTTTCAAATTCAAAAGCAAATCGGTATTCCAAAATGCCATAATTTTTTCCAAAAAGCTAATAATAATTGGGTTAATTTTATATATATTTAAAACTTTTATCAGCCACGAGTGCGGGACACTATCATAAGCCTTTTGGTAATCTATATAACAAATATGTAAATTACGTTTTTGGGTTTGAATCTGTTTTAGAATTACAGAATCAATAACTAATTGTTCTTTACATCCCATATGTTTTCTGCGACAACCTTTTTGTTGTTCAGATAAAACATTTTTTTCATCTAAATGAGTGTATATTAAATCTGTCAAGCAAGAGGTTAAAATTTTATATATTGTCGGTAAACATGTAATTGGTCTATAATGAGAGGGATTATTAATATGTTCGCTTTTAGGCAACATATAAGTAATGCCCTTAGTTAGAAAATTTGGAAAATTTTGAGGTTCTCTGACAAATTTTGAAAGATTTTTTGCCAAAAGGGGATGTAAAGTAGTCAGACGTTTATACCAAAAATTATGTATCCAATCGCAACCCGTGGCTTTCCAATTATGAGTACTTTTTATAATTTTAGCTAACAATTCAACCGATATATCAGAAAAACTCATTTGTTCAATGTCTGAACAATTGAGTTCTTCATTTTCTATCCACGGACCTGACTCGTTATGTTTTATATCTTTACTCCATATATTTGTCCAAAAATCGCGCATATCTGATTCAGATGGCAACGGATTATTATTATTCGAAATAATATTTTGTTTATCGTCAAGTTTGGAATAAAATATTTTCTCATTTTTCTGAAATAATCTATTATTATTTTTTTTATTATACGTATAATTATATCTTTTTAATCTACTAGCTTTTACACCTAATTTTTGTTTTAACAAATCTAATAAATCATTGATTATATTTTCATTATTATTACTACCAATGCTATAACCAAATTTTCTCCCAATTACATCTACATGTCTCAAAATATTCCTACTTCTATTTCCGTTTTTATACTCTATTATTCTAGCTATGCTACTTCTTAAAAATACTACATCATTTTCTAATCTACTCTGCCATTCTGGTTTTCTATAATTATATGATCTATCATCAGAAGACGTTAATTTAACTCCTAAATTATTACATATAGTGATAGCACTAGCGTACACTATTGTATGAAGATCTAAAAAACTAATGTCATCAAATATAATTTTTGGTAAAATTATATTATTTAATTCAGAAATTAATTTAGATAATTTCTTTGACGTATGTAATTTTGGTAATTTTGGTCTAACTGTGGGCTCTATATCTATATATCTATTTATATTATTATGAAGTAAGTTAGCTAATTCTATAATATTTTCATCTAGTAAGTTTAAAATATATATTATATTATATTACTATTTGCAAAAGTTTTATAAATTTCAATTCAATATTTTTGCTTCTAATCTAGTTTTACTACATTATATAGATTCACTAAGTTTCTTAAAAGCATTATAGGAATAATAAAAATATTTAATTCTTTTTTTCAATTACTTAGTCAAGGTTCGTAAGATAAACATCGATTATTTATTAAGGCCTCGATTACATTAAGCGAGTTTATAAGCTACTAGCCGGCGAATTCACTATCTGCTAGTAAACTCCTTCGGTGTAAAATCTGCTAGTTAGCTAGTAATTTGATTACGCTGAGCGAGTTTACCAGCAGATAGTGAATACGCCGGCTAGAAGCTAAAAAGAGATTAAAAGTTGGACCACATTTTCCTACCATTCGTAAAACATTTATTGTAATCATTTAAAACATTTCCACAACCAGCCATTTATTTTAAAACGAAGCTGTTGAAACGTTTTATCTATTAAGACCATAGATGTCGCAAATCCGAACTTCGTAGACTATTTTAAAACGATGTTAAAAATATAATTTTTTAATATTTGATTCCCGCCGAATTTTTGATCAGCTATTTACGATTAAAACTAAGTCCATTTTTCATTATCAAGTATACCACAGAAGACATACAGAATCGACGACCTCCGTAGTACAGTGGGTAAGACTCTTGACTCACAATCCAGAGGTCGCGGGTTCGAACCCGGCGTGCGCTAATAAATTTTATTTGATTAATTTGTGTTATTTCACAATTAATTAATTTAAAATAATATATAGTGTATTTGCGGCACGTTCCAGAGTGGAAGATACTATCAGTATCGCCCTGGTGTAAGACCACCATTCAGAACTAAAACGTTGCTTGAAAATGGCTTTAGCCGTGTTTGGTGACCAGATCTGAATAGCCAGGTACTTCTAAACCTTCCTCTTCCCCACCTCCTTCCCCTCCTCACTACCTTCAGCCTCACAACATACCCCAATTGGGGATGCCATAGTCTCACTGGCTCCAGACGGGAGCAGTTGAGATTCTTGTGCGGTATTCACTGTAAAAAAAAAAAATCTAGGTTGACTCGAATCAGTAATCAGTACTTCTCAGTCTCAAATTAAAAAACACACATGATTCGCGTTTATAAATCTTACGATTTTTTTATATTTTTTCTGTTAATCTTACAAATATGAGATAAACGGTAAAATACAGGTAATTCATTGGCTATATAGCACTATAATAATTTTTTATGTCTCTATGTTAAAATTCTATGGTATGTTTTTTTTTTATTTTAGCAAAAATTAAAAAAAAATGATCTTCTGGAAATTCTCGAGCAAATGAGGCAAATTTATTTATTTCGCGTGGTCGCTCCAGTGGTTTGTTCTTCATTTCTTCGAAGACAAATTATTTTTAAAACTGTAATGTATATTATAATACAGCAGTGTATACATAGAAATAGAACAATGATTGAATACAATTTAAATTCTTAACAACTCAACGATAATATGCAGGTATCTAGGTAATGGTCTATGTAGCAGACCCATCTGAATATTTTGCTTATATTTGAATCTTATTTGGATTGGATTTGATGAATACAAATTTGATTGAATTACAAGCAGTTCATATTTAAAGCATCGGAATACTGGAAGAGGTTACGTAAAGAAGATACCAATTCGTTGACAATAAGTTTACCATAAATTCACTTATGTAAGTGTAGATAAACTAATAAATTTAGTTTCTTTTGGTTTGTGGGTTAGTTTGAAGAACTTATAAAAAAAATGTTAGAACTCTTTTAGGTTATTTAAATGATCTGCCGATATTGCAAATTCATACAGAAGTAATCCATTAAAGTCAAGTTATATGGTGTTAAAGGTGGATCAACACTGTCAAATAACTTCTTACTGGATCAGCATATTACGAGAAGAGGTCAATATATATATATATCATTGCATTGATTGTTGACTAGCCGACATTTCGAAGTTTGTTGGGATGTGAGCTATATAAAAAAATATATCTGCTTCACGTTCTAAAAATCTAAACCGTTGTAAAAAAAAATCAAAGATAATCTTTGCTTATTTTTGACAGCTAATTCTTTTAAGAATTTCATTGTATTGAGTCATGAGTATTAAAAACCTATTTAAAATTTATTCCACTGGTTTCAGACAATCACGTCCATATTCATTATTCACACTGGTACATTTTTGCTTAAAAATGATATACTTAACCAAGATAATAATAAATAATTTATATATTTATTTTGGTGAGATGTACCAATACATCACACGATTTAAAAAAATTATGAAGTTAAAATTTTTAACAGATTTTTAAAAGTCATGAAGTTTATACCTTAAATAAATAACTTAAGTTATTATTCAATGGTCATTATATTGTGTACCGTTGAATGTTTGTAAGCCTTAGTTAGATCATGCCTCAAATAATCGTTATATTATGTGTGATTTAATGTTATAATTGATTTCGTGAAATCGACCTGCGGACAAACTGCTTTGGCAGATCAGCGGGCGATTATTATGAAGAATAAAATAAAAGCAAAACAGTAATTCAACTTGTTATCTATCATATTATTACAATCACAGTCTGAAGATCGACGCGATTGTCTAAAACGGCTGTTTAAAATCAACCAGTTGAATAAAGTTTAAAATTGGTTTTCATTTTGAATTTTGAAATAAACTCCTTAATATTTATAGATTTTTTTTTGCATTTTCTAATAAAAATCTTCCGAATATTCAAAGAGATTCGTAGCGTTTCTCAGAAAACCCCAAAAAACATATCAATATTGTATGTGAAAATTTCTTTAAAAATGAACATAATGATAAACGCGTAATAACTGGTGAAGATCACATGTAATTTGAAAAAAATGATAATAATAAATTATCCAATTAGAAATTTGAACGAAATGATCAACAACACTTTGTCAGTTTTAGTTATATTTATTTTAAACATGTCACTATAAATGTAATATTGGAAAGATCTAATATCTTTATTGTATCCTTCCAATCCCACTGGATCCTATGTCATTACTTTAGTGAATCATTTTGCCATATCACGATGGTGATTTGGCGGATGATAAAAACCAGGATCCTATTTTAGTCTCAGCCCTCAGATGATAAGATGATTGGGCGTTAATAAATAATAAATAAGGCAATTCATGATATGCTACGCGTTTACCCATTGGGAAACCAAGTGATGACAATCCAAGGTCACGCAAAGTAGAATTCAACAAACCCACAAAAACCAGTACATTAATAAGTAAACGTCATCTAAATAACAACACAAAGTTGTACCCCGATGCTACAATTTTTAAATAAAAACATCTAAAAAAAGTTAAAAGAAGAAGTGGAATTGAAGAAAGCAATATTGCCATAATATTTAAACGTTATCCCAAAAATTGAGCAATTCTGCCAAAAAATGGTGCAAACTCAAGATATTATGCCAGATCGTTCAGAAATAATGCACAATACGAAATGAACCACAACATACCATAACTTCACACTATTGCGACGAATTATATGTGCTGACGGAAACTTGGCTCCACTCCGAAATAAAATCAATTGAACTCGGTTTAACAACTACAAAAATTTTCGATGCCATCGAAACTGTAAAACCGGTTCAAAAACAAGGGGTGGCGCAGAACTAAATGCAATAAAAAAAGAAATTTATATAAATAAAAATTAAAACAAAAAAAAGACACTCGAACAACTATTTGTACAAATAGATAACTCTGTAAAAAAAAATAATAATCGCAGCTTTGTACACAATACTATAATCCGATAATCCTAAAATGGAAAACAAATGGAAGTGGTTTTACTATAAATGAAAATGATCGCGCATGTAAGATTTTAGGTATGATTTTTTTAAATCTTTTCTAAAATAACTTTACAAACATCACAAATGTTTGCTTACTAGATCTAGCTATACCCAAGTATCCTAAATTGTTTGTTGAAATATTTTATGATTATATAATTTTTATTTTTAACTATATGAGTAAAACCTCAAATTGTGATTGTATTTGTATTTTATGATTCTCTCTTACCTGTTGATAATCATCATCCAATTCTTTGAATTAAGTGAAATGTATATCACGTCTAACCAAAACACCTAAAAACTGTGAACTCTAAACGGGCAGATTTTGAATCTGTAAATAATCATCTTTCTCGGGTCGACTTGTCTATTTTGACTGACGTGAATACAGACAATTTTTAAACTAAAATATTTTTTAACGAAATAATACAACAATACAACAACAACAAAAAAATTAAAAGAAACTCAATCGAAAGTCGACCATACGAATTTCAATGAAACTAGAAAAAAATGCAATGCTCTCTATAAAATACGCCAAAAATATGTTTTAATTCTATGGAGAACACAGCCCTACAATCAAACAATCTGTGGAAATTTCTTAAAACGATAAACAACGACAGCACCTACTATCCACAGAAATCCGGACAAATACGCCAACAATGCACAAAATTTTGTAAATCTTTTCTCAGATTTCTTTAAAACCAAGCAAAATTATTATGCTGTTGGGCATAAAAACCGCAATAGTACCTATCTACACGATATTTACAAATTTAAAAAATATATAACGAGTGTACAAAGTTAAAACGTGATTTTTTTTCTCAGAAACATCTCATTTAGTAAGCTACAGGGTGTATTAATTTGGCGTGTTTGTATTTAAATGTTTGCATTTCCTTTTAAAAGGCGTACAGAGAATTAGGAAAATACGTGGTAAAAATAATTGGCGGGATGTAATAACGTCAAACCATTTACCACGATTTTCAATGATGTACTGTTGCGTTCTTTATTTAAGAATAAATCCAATAATTCGGTAACGAAATGTGGGGTTCATTATTACACGTTTCACGTAATACTTGAATTTATTTAGAGGGGAATATCTGTTTGCGTTTTTTCCTTCTTCAGTTCATAGATTAACGCTTTGTTTTTCATCTCTCAACGCCATTTCCGTAGAACTTTGAAAATTTGATGAAACTGAGAAAAATACTAAAATAAATAATTTTGTTTGTTTTATTGTCGAAAATCATGTCGAACTATGGGCAAAACATGATAGTAATTGTCGTGGAATTGAATAAAAAGTACGCGTAAGAAAACGTATATATTCTACATACCTATTTATTTATATGTGTGCATGGGTGCATTATGTCTACACTTCCGACGGTCATTTGCCAGAAAAAAAATCACAGCAAAATAACTCTTTGTCTTGCTAACTTATTGTTTTAAGTGAAAAGGGTAGATTCAAATAGTGTTAGACGTTCGAAAATTATCTTGTTTTAAATTTCACTGGAAGTCGAATATCAAGTACGACATATGCTGTATGCAAGAATGGTATCTGAGATTTCTGTGTTTAAATAAAAAAACTAGGTGCGATTCCTATAACTATTAGTTATTTAATTAAAAATATGTTTATCCTTGTAGAATCCCATTTGGTTACTGAAATTTGTAAATTCAAATGTTTTTTTGGTTAATTTTTATTAGAACAACTTTCTTTTTATATTTTTTTAAGGTTATTCCCATCAATGTAATAAAGCAATGAAGAATAAGATAACACTAATAATGTAAACGAAAATATGAAAGAGAACAAGACACAAAAAAATTAAAAGTTAACGGTCGCAACAACTGGCACATGAACCCAGAATCTCTTGTCTAACTTGACCAACACCTTAACAATTCGGCTACTGAGTATTTAAACATCATATTTGTCAATCGCATATTTCAAATTTCAGAATCAAAAACATCGTCTTGTTCTCTTTCATATTTTAATTAAGATTATTAGTGTTATCTTCGTCTTCAACGTTCTTATAGTTTTCTGAAAACGTTCATAGCGCATTATGTGCATATAAATTATTATATTGTTGAGATCGGAAAAAGAACTAGGAATATCTTCTCAGGTAATAATACTCCTAAATGCAAAAGTCGGTCATTTTAAATACATGTAGGATTACGAAAGATTTTTTAAATATTTATATTGAGGGATCAGTAGGATTTATCGGATCAGTTAGGATTTCATCAGAGCCGAACCCTCTGACATGAAAATATCTGGAGTCGGTGAAATATTTTCCCATTATGTTTCTGGTGGATTGACGTATTGTTCTTGTATTGTTTTGTATTTATTATACTTATATAGTGCACTTACATTGCGTGAATTTACTAGATAATCATTTGTGGAAAAGTGTGTGGAAGGGTTTAGTCTTTCATTTGGGAAAGATTTAACCCGGACATAAAATCTGGAGCACCGTAAACGATAGACGACTTCCAGAAGATTTTTATTAAAATAATCAAAGCTCTTATTAGCTCTATTCAAGCTCACCCGGGGAAAAATAATAATTTTCTTTTCTTTTGAAACTAAGTAGACTAAATAATAAAATACTAGACCCTGCAACATAATATTTTTATTATTCAACTAAAAATATCATAACTCAAAGAGGAATCAACGAAGCCATTTTTTCGATAACTATTTCTGGGGTAACTCAACTGTTTTCAGTTCGATATAATTTTGGGCATAACTGCGGGGTATTGAAATATCAATTAATAGCCAGAAAAAAATTTACAAAACATCAAAAGTTTACAGTTTTTAAATTAAGCGTCGCGGTCGACCGAATAAAGTTTTACCCCACAACCTCAACCAAAGATTGAAACACTTTATTGACAAGAATTACCATGTGTAATTATGAAGTAATTTGTTTTCATTTTAATTGCAGTGACACCACAAAGTGAATTTACGAATATTGAAGATAAAATATTGAATATGTTCATCTTTGCATGCATGATTTAAAAGATGGGTAAAACACAACTTATTTTTTCGGAAACAGTTTTATGAAGTCATTGTAGAGAACTACTGAGATTTCACCACTCTTCCTGAGATCTGACTGGTTACATGAGAAATATATGATTGACATCAATTTACAATATATTAGAAAATAAATAATATCAACTTGACAACGCACAATTTTTTTTTAGTATTAGTTAAAAACATTTAAATGTTATGTAGATCTTGGATAATAACCACTAAGAAAAGCAAAAAAATAAGTAAGTTATTCATTTGTTAATATTTTTTTTAAATCTCTTCCATTACGTTTTGGGTTACCTATTTGTTTATCAGGAGTGCCTTGGTTGATGGGGTTAGGTTTGTCCAGGTCTTGGTGGCCGATGCGTCTGCGCACCTGCCATGTGGTGAGAGAGATTGGTTGAGGGAGTTCTTTTATTCACTCCAGCTGAAATCTCTTAACCATCGCCAGGCACTGCGGTTAAATGGAAGGATTCATACGTTCGTCACCCCTGGACACACTGACCCCAGATTACTACCCACCTTTCATGCCTATTTTCTTCCCAAACCTTTCTTTTCTTCTTTTCCTTAAAAAAACCCTCCACACAGGAACCCCTAAGTTTATGTAGGCCCTGAGGGAAATTATTTTCCTTAGCACCTCCTGTGTGGAGCTAATATAAACAAGTAAAATGCATTTTCAATTTGTTGAAATTTCGCTTGAATCGTAGATTTCGTAATACATTCCAAATCTTGTTGCGCCAACACGGGATGTTGATAAATCAAAGCTTTACTTCACAAATACACAAATGCCACGAGCAAATAAATAGTTGCAATACAATTCCATTTTTTTTCATGTCCAAGCGATTGATGAGTTATTTTTTTATTTCTTAAATTATTGTGGTAGTTCTGAAATGGACAAATGATTGCTTTATTTGCACGGAATTCCATTATCCCTTTTTACTAATAGCCTGGTTATTAGCAACACATGCTGCACATAACAAATATTGAACCTATCATCCATAATATAGGGGCTTGTGTGTGTGACATAATTAGACCTGTCTATTACTCGTGGTAAATTGATTGTGACGTTTCAAGTGGTCACACAGGATCGTATTGACACGGCCCGAACTCCGAGGTTTAACGTCAACCTCGATGAGTCAAATACATACCATTCAAATTCCATTCTAGGCAAGAACATATATTATTTTCTATACATACTATCATACCGTCATAGTACTAGAAGGATAAATATTTAAAAAAAAAATGGTAACAATTATTATAAGTAAAACTTATTAGCCTGAAACACTCATCTGTACATTGAAAAATCTCCGGAGAAAAGATACATCCCGTCGACGGGACTCGAACCCGCGTCCTTCTGATTTCCGGTCAACTGCTCTTAACCACTGAGCTACGTCGGCTTATCTCTTGATTCAGCAATTACTGCTTATTACATTTTTCCACCTGCAACAAACCTACTTTATTTTATATGAGAAAGGCATTGTAAGTGCTAAATCTCCCACTAGGTGGCGTCGAGACAAGTTATGTCTACATTTTTTGGTGAAATACTTTTCGTCGTCAAATATAGATCATTATTTTTAATTGATAAACTAATGTTTAAGACAAGATTATTATACATAGTACAAAGGGTAACAATTATTATAAGTAACCAGGCTATTTCAGGCTAATAATAATTACCTATAATAATTGTTACCCATTCATAAAAAACTTGATTTAAACATTAGTTGTTTATCTATTAAAAATAATAAAAACCAAATACGAATCAAAATTACTAATCAAAACAATTATGTCTAAATGTTGACGCGATAGCTCAATGGTTAAAGCAGATTCTATTTAAGCGGAAGATCCCTGTAAGAGACCGCTGAGTAGCACTGAACGGGGAAGCTTGAAAGCGCCTTGTCGAATTGATGGGTACCCGACCTGAAAATGATGAGAGGAATAAAATGCAATGAGATGATTGGAATCGCCGTGGAGCGTAGATACCCCATCCAATTTTAAATCTCAGAATTGTTATACAAAAAACTAACGTAAGTAACCCTTTCAAATTATTGTTTAGAAATGTGGGGATAATAACGGAGACACGGCTAATGCAGTATCCGAAATAATCCATTTTGCCGCAAGAAAACAAGATGTTTTACGAACAGCTCAGTTATGGAAAATATTTGTTTATCTTTCTTCCCTCCAATGCCATGGATCTCTACAAGATCCAGACTAACGTTTTCCATTAAAAATACCCCTCACATAGCATTTATAGACATGATAGTATAGGTCCTGAAGGATTCAGATAAGCTTCTCATATGGAGTATTTAAGGTTTAGTAGGAAAGTTTTATATCAAGAACTAAACATGTTTATTTAATAAATGACCAATGTACGAATGGAATATTGTTTTACAAGTAGGTACCTACATATTATATTATTAGTAGTTACAACCAGGCATTGTCCAATTTATAATCTAACTGAGTTGAAACATTTGAATTAAAAAATAAATCATTTTGTCTTGTTTGTGGTTTTGTGGTTAGTTCGAACTCAAAATCAAATCTTCAAATAAATATAGCCAATGATTAAAACTTTAATGCGAACTTATTCTTTAAATTCCTTGAAATCTTTATATTGATTACGAGATTATAAATCTTGGTTTTACAAGAATATTGAAAATTTTATGTAGATAATTTGAATAAATAAATGCATGCCTGGACTCTGGTGAATTCCGGAATGTTATATTTTTTAAATGTTTTTTTTTAACCCGCCATTGGTGACGTATATGTCTGTGAGACCGGGTAGATCGAAAAACTGTAATTTTTTTTTTACCATTCATCGAATCATACTGCGATTTCGAGTAGCTGCCTTATTACACGCCCCCTACCGCCAGTCTACCCCGCGACAGCGACGCGGGCGTACCTCATGGAGTTTTGGCGCCAACCCAACTAAGTATGTCAAATGGTTATTGTGTAATTTATAAGATAAAATTAAAAAAAACGAAAGTACTGTCATTTATGTTTTTTATTTTATGTTTCAAATATCATAAGACTGCCGAAGACTGATTTTGTCCTTAAATATTTAAGATTGTTGGGTTTAAATAAATATTGTTAAAATATCTCATAATTTTAATACAACTAAAGATATTGTGTTATATCAATAAAATAGAATTGATTTAAGAAATAATTATGTTTTATTGATAGAAAAGTATATCATTTTATAAACTCTTCAATGAAAAATAGCATGAACAGTAAATTATTGAAAAACTGGTAGTCAAAAACCCCGGTGCGTGAGACCGGGGTCACTAACGAAGTAAGTCAAATTTACGTCACCAATGGCGGGTTAATTAACTGATTGTCTTACTTATATTAAATTGAACTTATTGAAAGCACTGTCCTGATTGTCCTGGTTTGGAATTGGAATAGGATAATTTCAACACCAAATGTTTCCTTTTAACACAAATCAACATAAGAATTAGCTGTATATTATGATACATTAATTACAAAGACAAAAAACTTTTTATTATTAAAAATTATAATGATACCTTATTGAGTGACAAGAATGATATTAATAATAATAATAATAATAATAATCTTTATTTGGAAAATAAACAGCTTTACAAAGATGCATAAAAATAAAGAGTGCTAAAATAAAACAGTAAGCCTAAAAACATGTTTTCGCTGATAAAATTTGTTTTTTTTTCGCTGACAAGAAAAACATAAAGAAAAACTAAGAAAAAAATAGTTAAGAGAAGCTAAATTAAACATAAAGAAAAACTAAGAAAAAAAAATAGTAGGGAGAAGCTAAATACTTAAATAATGCATGATAAAATATAGAAAAACACAAAAAAGGGTAAGCTTATGATCTTATAGGAGTATATGGATGATTTTTATGTAAATTAGGGAATATGAAAATATATTGCAAATTAGGAAAAGGAATCTGATTAATAATATAATAAATAAATATAAATATGGATGTTAAGTGGTGTGTTGTGATGCATTACATTTATCTGATAGTGTTGCTTTGAATTTGTTGAAAGTTATATTGAAGATGTCTGTATATGTGAGGTGTGTGTTATGATAGTGGCAGGCTCGATGTATGAATTCATTTTGTAAGTAGTTGGTGTTGGAGCGGCTGTTATAAAAAAGGGATACGTTTCTGCCATTGCGACCAGGAACTCTAATATCTATTTTTTGTAAAAGATACGGGGAAGATATCGTATTATTTAGGATTCTGTACAAAAACAATTGATCAGAAATAATTCTCCTACAATTTAATTTCGGGATTTTAAAGAATTGACGAATATCTTCATTTGATTGGAATGCATAAAACGACCGAAAATTTATGTAGGAGAGAAATTTTTCCTGAACACGTTCGATTCTATGAACATATGTTATATATCTTGGATTCCAAATTTGTGAGGCGTGTTCTAGGTGCGGACGAACATAGGTATAATAAAGCAAAATAAATGTATCGAGAAAATAAAATAGTTTTGATGTTCGTAGTATAAATCCTAACATTTGGGTGGCTTTAGTGACAATGTTATTAATATGTAATTGGAATGTAAGTTTAATAATTATCTATGTGTATAAAAATGAACACTTTTTTACTTTTTCTCTTTTTTTATATTTTCCTTATTATTTTCTACATCATTCATCCGATTTGGTTAGTTACTGTGCGCAAGCCCGCAAAGGCTTCAGTGAACTCGGGCGTTAAGAAATTTGTATAATATCATTACATACAACCGGTGGACCGCAAGGCGTTTGAAAAATGTATTTATATCATATGATTTATCAGTAGGTTGGGAAGGAGTGAGGGAGTGGGGTGAGGGAAACGAAGGAAGAAGTTAGGTTCGGGGGAGGGGATCAATGGAGGTGGGAAGACGGGGAAGGTGGAAGGGGAACCAGTGAGGGGAACGCGGGAGTAAGCGGGTTCGTGAGACGGGGGAACGGAGGGACGTGAGAAGGGAGGAAGCGGAAAAGATGAAAGGGGAACGCGGGAAGAGAAGGATACGCGAGTCGAGGCGGAAACGGAGACGCACGAGAAAGAACGCAAGGAATGCAGGAGAGGGGTGGGGGTGAGTGAGGTGCAAAGTGAAAGATTGCAAAGGAGACATAGTAGAGGTAGGGGATAGAAGGGATAATTTTTGAAAATACATGATTCTCACACGGATGACTGTATATGGCCTGCTAATGCGTTGTAAAACCTTATGATTTATTCGTGTAGAATGCACCAGGCGAAAAAAAAAACAAAAATATTCTGTATCCTAAAGTAAATAAACGGAATTAAAATACTTTCTTTCTTTGAATGACATTACAACGCATGCCGGATACTCGCTAGTATTATAGGATTTACGTAATTCGTTCCTCTGAAATTTTATCTTCTTTGACAAAATAAAGCATTGCGTTATGAAATAACAAACATGCATTCAATTTAGATTTAACTTTTACTTTGTCCAGCATGTATGTCTGGTGCTCAGTTTCATCCTCTTTACGGTATGTCCCTCACTCATATCGGCAAAGCAAATATTTTAATACTCACTTTTAAATATTACAGTAAAGTTGTAGAGGAACGTAAAACGAATTCAGACTGAATTCATATTATTTAGATCGCATTAATGGTATGAAACATGTAAGGAAAATCTGTAAAAAAAAAAATTCCATTAATGCCAAAAGGCAATTTGAGTGTAGAGTAATTTTTAAATTAAAAATTTCGAAGGCACACGCTTTTATCATGGGTTTAGATAAAAAATAATATATCAAAAAATGTACAGAATTTAATTATTTTTAATAATATGATGAATTGTTCTTGATGTTAAAATGTTTAGGACATATGATTAAAAAATTTCCCAGGTAATCTAGTACAATTAAATGTTTGATGGTTTTACACATTATAACCCATGGTGTCCACACAACTCAGAATCACGTAACTTCAACATCTCCTTTGAAAAGTTATTAAAAATGATGAAAAAAATAGGTTAAATAAGTTGCATTAGGTTGGTTTTTTTTTCAATTTTTTTTAAATACTTTTAATAACTCTTCAGAGGGGAGTTGAAATGCAAGTTTGTTAAGTTTTCGTGGAACCGTAACCCACGCGTAACTATTTTTTATTCTTTGATGATCCTAATTTTTTCTTGTTTGTTTTAATGGTAGATACATAGTTTTGATAAGGCATCTTTAAGTTAGCCCTCTGTGTTACTTCTGTAATCGCGATTCAATACGGAAGCAGTGTTATCAACATTTTAATTAATTAAAACAATCCTTAAAGCGGGGTTGAAATAATTTTTACTCATACAGTGTATATTGCGGACATTTTCGTATCGTGGGTAAAGTAGAGTAAAGCTCGTAAAGTAGAGTATATAATTTATTTCACGTTTTCAACCGACATTTTATCGCGTCAAAGGGGATTGTAACAAAAACACTATTTGTGTTGTCAAAGTTCATAAAATCTGATTATTTCCCAGGATTTATGTAGCAAACAGTTTGTTTAATAAATCCACTGAACTACAACTCTCCCCATCATGACCTTTACAAAGGTTTTATTTTTATTTTACCATTTAAAAAAAATTGTACGAAGCTGCATAACAGAATTAGGAAGACACGTTGTTAATCCTGAGGAGAGTCAAATATTTAACACAATTCCGTGAAAAGTGACAATTTATTGTCCTTGCATGGTCCGCGGGTCCTCGACCCGTCACACAAAAGAACCCAGGTAAGTATGTGGGGTATTTTCGAAAAGGGCTTCCAGACTAATACAAAAAAAACTATGTAAGTCACAATGAAGTTGACCTTATGACTAAATGATTAAGAACCACTTGCTTTGTGGTGAAAATATGTTGAGTTGAGGTCCTGGAAATGGGAATGAGGATAAATGAGGGCGCTCGATATCGCATTACGCGGGATTTAATGTGGGAAGTTGTTTTTCATTTAAACAGGATTTTGAAGTAAAACTTCTAAAGTAGGCCTCGAGTGTGTATATCTCTTTAGCCTCGAGCCTGTTTTGTTAGAAGGTCAAAATATTTCGACCGGTCAGTGGTTGAGTGGGCATAGCGCTTGAGTCCCACCCGGGCGTCGCGTGTTCGATTCCTCGGTTGGCTAAGTCCTCCATCACAACACAAGCAACATTTTCGGCTTTCTGTGGTGGTAGTAGGAGATTTTCAAACATTGTTGGTTTATTCGTAACCCAAGAATGGTTTTCTTTCTTTAAAAAAAAAAATATTTCGGCTTTGCAATAAAATCTAAATAAATGTAGTAGGTGTTTCTGAATACATTAAAAATCTAAAAACTATTTTTAAACGTAATGAAACGCTTTCTAATTATATAATTCTAAACAAATATGTCTTTTTTTAAACGTAAAGTTTTTCAATAGAAACATTTTTTTTTGTTTTATTGATATTTAATAAAATAAAATGCACACATATTTAAATAGGAAAATATTATATAAAAATTATTGTTAATTATTTTTGTCATTTCATGTCAAAATAATAATCAATAATTTTTTTTTTTTTTTTCAAATTGCGGCGGGAAAATTTGGATTCATAAAGATGTTCATTTTAATTATTTTGTGGTTAATTTTTAAATTTGAACGTTGTGTTTCCTATTTCTAACACCATTTAAATCATATTTCTAATTGTAATAGTAAGGGAGATTTAACGATTTCTATGAGGCCTATATGAATTGTTCCGAAAGCCTGAGAGGTTAAAATCTAATTTATTTTAACCTTTAAGTAAATTTCTATTTTTTCTTTTTAATTCTTGGCGTATAGGTTTTGAAAGTCTGATACTATATCTTCATACCTAAAATAAAAATGATTTATTACAACCAATTAAACTAAAGCTTAGCAATAAAATTCACGCATAAAAGCTGGTAAAGTACCTAACCGTTTTTCGACAAAAGAAATTTTGCAAAATTTAGCTTGTTTGTAAAAAAACTGCTCACCTAGTGTTGGCTTTTATTAGTAGAAGCAAAGTACGCAAAAAGATTATAAAAACTTGTTTTCATGATTTTATGTTTATATTTTCTTGATTATTCATATTGATAGGTATTGTTTTTGTACTAATTTTATTTTATATGATTTTTGACTTCCAAATTACAGTGATATCCGTATAATGGGATTCGAAATCTGGTGTATGTATGTAATGTAAGCAGGTATGCCTATGTACAAATATAATAGAGATAGTTCTAATGAGTACCCACGTAATCATAAATACATAAAACTAACAGAAAGCTTAAAGCTTGTTACATAAGAGTAAGTAAGTATTGCTTAATGGAATATATTTAATTTATTCATCTAGGTGGGTATAAGGATAAATAAGAATGTTCCATTTCAATTTGAGAGGCGGGTATTTATACCGCCGCCAGTGATCCATTCATTGGATAACCAACATCTTTGCCATAGGTCACCCGAAGTTGCCCGGGTTCACGAGGTGAGAATTGTCTAGGTCTTGGCGGGGGATAAGTCTGCCCATCTACTGTGTGACGGGCCAGATTTGGAGAGACTGATTAAGGGAGACCATTACCTCTCCAGCAGGACTCTCTCGATCGATATTTATTCAAACGTCCGTCACTCGTGGATACACTGACTTCTAGAATCCTACCCATCCTTCAAGCCTTTTTCTTCCCAAATCTTCCTTTCCTTGTTTTTATTTAAAAAAAAAAACCCACCCAGCGTCCCCTAGGCCTGAGGGGAATTATTTTCACCTTATGTGAATCTAGTGCAAAAAAAGGCGGTTTTTAATTTTACATAATTTTCCCGCACATTCGATTATTTTTTGTTTCATATTTTGTCTTATCCGAGGTATACCTTCCCATTCTTACTTATAATTTTATTTTCTTCTATTTAAAGACTACTTTATACCTTGATGTGATCTGACGATGAAACGCTAATTTGTAAAAACGTGTAATTATTTTTTTTAAATTTCTGTTTTTATAAACTTTCTGATACTAAGCAAACAGTAATAGGTTTTTTCTCCTTCAATATCATGAAAAAGACAAAAAAAATACATTTTTAAGTCTGTTCAGGAGTGAAATAAATCGCCGAAGTTATCGAAGCGGCGCTCGGCGCGAGCATTGTCTGCGAACTTGAACTGTATTTAGAAACTTAAACTAAATGGGCTGGTACTTTTCAACTTCGTTCCTTCGTCTAATACTTATTCATCGTACGTTTAAAAAAAACGAGTGTGCTTTAAACCACACGACTTAAGTAAAACTTCACTAACTTATAAAATAACATATGACATTGGGGCGACATTGACATTGACATTTACATCGACATTGGGGTGACATATGACATTGGGGTGACATATGACATTGGGGTGACGTATGACCATGGGGTGACCTACGACCTTGGGGTGGCCTACGACCTTGGGGTGACCTAAGACCTTGGGGTGACCTAAGACCTTGGGGTGACCTACGACCTTAGGGTGACACACTTTTCGATCGCATTTTTCGTAACGCATTCACCAGCTTACCCCCCAAGTCGAGCGTGCGTAAAGAAGTTTTACTTCAAAAATTACATCGCTGCTGGATCATTTACCGTCAAAAATAATATAATTGATGAACAGTCTTAGTTAGGACTGCATAATAAACCGTTTAATACCACGATTATTATTATTATTGGATGATTTTTATAGCGCCATTTTCGTGAGAAAATTACCTCAAGGGCGCTTTAAAACTAATACTATCATTGCTTTTGACCACGAAATACATAGGAAATGCAGTAATCTACTGATTACTCTTAACCGTGGATTACTGTAACCGCGGTTACGTATAACTATGGTGAAAGTACATGATGTTTGTAAAATTACAATAAAAGACACAATAAATATGTGTTCTGAACATTCTTAAAGAATTTTATGAATTTGGAGAAACGAAAACCCATAAGAATATCTTTAATGGTAACGAGACATGCCATAAGCACCTAAAAGTGTTTCTCTGCGTAGTTATCAGCCCATTTTTCAGAGCCTTTCATTAAAGTAACTGGGCACGTTGATAATAAATATGCTCGAGCAACTCGAACTTAAATATCTCCATTGTAGTGTTCTTGACAAGGCAATATTTCTGTAGGATATAGCACTATACAATTATGCAACAATAGTGGTTCGTGATTTCCTTAACAACTTCTCTTCCGGTCTTTGAATTTGCCATGAAAGCCAAAATTATAGGCGTTGGTCGAATTTAAGCCTTAGATTTATTTTCCTGCGGATTCATTAAGGCTGTGGTTTACACCTTGCCACAGAAGAATAAAAGATTAAGCCTATTGTCGAAAATAAATTAATTTAGCTATTAAAAAGAAGAATCCATCGCTTTTGTTCACAGCCATATTCGGGAAATTCTTGAAATATATCTGTTGAACAGATTTCTACCTTTATGCCTAGATAAGACGCGCTCCAGAGCATTTCGTAAAGATGGTGATCTTTGAATTAACATGTGCAATATTGCACGATAATTCGTAGTCACTGTCTGTGATAATAATTATTTATGTTAAAAATGCACAACAAGTAACCAAACAATATTATTACACAAATAAAAAAAAAAACAGCGATGCATTTAACATAGAAAGTAATTATAATATTTTGTTCCATAAAAGAATCTATGATTTTTAGGTTTCTAATAGCCAAGTCCAAATATATATGTATATTTTTTGATTTAATTAAAATAAAATTTAAAAATGGTTTTATCAAGTTCTGCAAGTATTTTGGTATGTATTTTGTTACAGCAGTTTCGGTTTTCAATACCATTTTCAAACTGTGGTTGATCCACATAGGTCGTCTTAATGTGGATCAACCACAGTTTGAAGGTCTTGAAAACCGAAAAAGCTGTAACAAAAATACATACCAAAATACTTGCAAAACTTGATAATAGCATTACCAAATTTAATTTTAATTAAATTTAAAAAATAAATAAATTGAGTTCTACGAACTAAAAACAAAAACAATTAATAAGTCCAAATGACTTGTAAGGGTGGGACTAATGTATTCCCCTCTTGGAGTATAATATATTATAATGAGACTGATCGAAGAATTTAGAAGACTATGGGGAAGAAGAAAGTTGCGAAGCATTACTTTATAAAATTATTAACCTTAATACAGACTTGTCCTAGTGAGGTTGAAAATTGAATTGCATTCAATGATACCAACCATGTAAAGAAATAATAAATTTAAAATCTGGCCATTCACTTCTGGTTAACGGATAATGAGAGTATCTACCACCCTAATGAAAATGAAATGATCTTCTAATATAATAGATTGTGTACATCCATCCTACATACGTCCTTTGTAGTTTTTCGGGGTAAACGTCGTAACTAGAGCACATACACCGAACTTTTTTCTACGGATATCATAAAATATTGATATCTACACGGGAGTACTACTTATTAATATTTAAATAAATTTAAAACTATGTATCTTTAGAATCAACCTGTGGGTATTTACCGTATCGAGGTAATGAGTAAATTTGTTCGCTACAACACTCGTTCGTTATGTACTCATAATCAGAGATGGGGTGGGGTGGAAGCTCATTAGTAAACAGGTAAGGGTTATTTTATGAGTACATTTTGATGGGATAAAAGCGTTTTTCGTGTACTACAATTAATTAGGGTTTTACGGTGTCGTTTTCCACTCTTTGAGCAGGTAAAACTTTTGATGTTCATTATATTTGCATTTCATTTAACTTTTAGTGGGAAAAAAGTTTAAATTAAACATAATTTCAATTCAATCTAACAATATTTTATCACATATATTTATTTAATATAGGTGTATGTGTAAATATATATTTTTTAAGTAAGATAAACATTCCCGGGTTAAAAATAACCTGCCAAGGAATTGAACTCATAACTCCTGGATGGGACCCATATGCGATGCCATCTCAGACAATGACCGGTTCACGGACCATTATTAAAAAATTAATTTAAAAAAAAGGTTTAAAACATAAATAAATAAATAAAATATTATCGTGAAAAAATTTAAACAAAACTATTTAATTGGAGTTCCACCACAAAACGTCAGAATCAAAAATATCCTAATTTCTACTTATGTACATATTAATGTATTTTTAAAGCAAAAAAAATGCGATCGGCCTTATGGTTTTTATAAACCTTTTCTCGGTAGATTATCTGAGCTTAAAATATCTACACAAGGTGTTAAGGGACATACTTGACTTAATTTAACCAGTGATTCTTGACATTATTTGGAGTAAAGACATTTTTGACGTTTTTTACCTTAATACCCTGGAAATAACTGTCCAATATACGGATTTTACGTCAATTTATTGTTTATTTCACGATGTTTTTTAATTGGTTTGTTTAAAAGCAAAGCTGGGTATTGAAGTAATTTTTTAAATTATTTTTTATTACGTCGCCAAACCTTAACAAATAAATTGGCTTTAGAAAGATTTTTTTTTTAAAACGCCAACCTTCATTTGAGTGACATTTTCAATTTGCCTAGGACCAGAAACTTTCAAACGCGGGTTTCACAGTGAAAAATATAATCTAACCTAATTTATTTAACTTATTGGGGGTGGTGCGGTGGAAGAGGGTGTTTCGTTTTTGTTGGTTTTGTTTATAAATTTGACCCTGGCGTATTTCGCTTAGAATCTTTTACGCCTCGCATTTAATTGAATTCAGAGAAGTTGAAATATTTTATTTGAGTGGTGAGATGTTTATGCTGTCGTAACAGGCTTAGACCATCTATTGTAATTAGGTCAGAATATTTCCGTTTTATAGATGTCTCACTGTGTTTTTTTTAACCGAAATTACTGACAATGAAAAAAAAATACATACTTAATTATGCAAATGTTATCTTAAATAAACATTATCGTCAACTCACTTTTTGTTGTTTCATGTGATAATAATTATTATAAGCAATAATTATCAGCCCGAAACACTCATCTACATTGAAAAAATCTTCCGAGAAAAGATACTGGCCGCCAACGGGACTCGAACCCGTGTGCCTCTGATTGCCGGTCAGGAGCTCTACCACTGAGCTATGGCGGCTTATCTAATACCCGCCAAATAATTCAATATATACTAGTGCTTCATTCAACAATTACTGCTTATTACATTTCTCTACCTAAAAACAACCAACTTTATTTTTTGTGACAGAGGCATTGTTAATGCTAAATCGCTCGATAGGTGGCGTCGAGACAATTTATGTCTACATTTTTTACATGTAGAAAAAATGTAGACCACAAACAAATTAAATTATGTCTACATTTTTTCTACATGTAAAAAATGACATAATTTAATTTGTTTGTGGTTAACTCTTAGAGTATAAAGTGAGGTATTTTCTCTTCTTAGCACTGTTTAGATCATATTTCTTACAATAATGGTAAAAGAGACAGAAAAGATTTATACGAGTCGATTCGAAAAGCGAAACAATTACTCTGAGAGGTTAAGTAATTTGCTTCTCGAGAATTTAATAAAAATTTACTCGAATTTAGTGTTGGAGACATTATTTTATATGATTGACAATTTTGACAACATGGAAAACTAATCAAAAAAATTTAAAGTAGTTTTTTGAATGGCAACGGACAGGTCGTCAAAAACCTTTGAATGCTTTGCCTTAGGAAAATTAATCTAAAATTTAGGTTTAGCATAATAGTTTTTTTTCCAAAAACTCGACAAAGAACTGGTAGGGTCACAATTGAAAAGTAAGCATTGTTCAAAAATAAATCACTTTGGTGGCCTTGTCGACTTAAACTAAAAGCTTTTGTTGTATTTCAATTGATGATGACATGACTAAAATGACATTTTACTAGTAAATTTAAATTCAAAAGTCTTATTTCGTGTGCGATCTAATTTTAAGAAGAAATATTTTAAAGATTATTTACGTAAGGAGATACAATGGATATTTCATTAAAAAATAATCATGGTTTTTTTGTCGTTCTTTTACTTAAATATTTTAAAATATACCTATTTTTTACACCGTTACTTTAAAAATATATGTTTTATACTTAGGAACTTGTTGATGTAATTGAAAATTTTTGGTTATATTACCCACACGGACAGTCTTTAAGTGGGTTTCCATTGCTTAATTTTGTCTTATATTCAAGTTCTTACTTTTTGCTTACTTTTACATTAAGGGTGTCCATTATGTGTGTTTGGGTAAAGTCTCAGATTGTTACGTACAAAGAGCTGAATTGCAACTCCGAGAATGGATTGTTTATAAATAATATTTAGAAACCTTGCGTAATTGCTGGTCTGTTCTAATAAAAATGGATGCCCATAAAAAAAAAGAGTTTGAATTCTTCTGTGGCTTCCATGTTCGAGGGGTTCGGCTCTTGATTCAAAATCCGAAGGTCGAGGGATCGAATCCCGGCATATTGATTGATTTGCGCTATTTCACAATGAATTAATTATCATAATTTATATCAGTTTCAGAGTGGAAGATACTCTCAGTATCGCCCTGGTGTAAGACCACCATTCAGAATTGAAACGATGTTTTCAATGACTTTAGCCGTATTTGGTAACCAGATATGAATAGACAGGTACTAACCATCTTCCTCTATCTCAATTCCTCCCCCTCCCCTGTACCTTCAGCCTCACAACTCACAACATACCCCGATTGGGGATGCCATAGTCTCACTGGCTTCATTCCTCATACCCATCTCCTTCCCCTCCCCACTACCCTTTCAGCCTCACAACATACCCCAATTGGGGATGCCGTAGTCACACTGGTTCGAGAGGGGAGCAGCGGTGACTCTTGGGAGGCATTAACATTAAAATTTGAAAAAAATTATGTTGAAATTATGTGAAAAGTTATTTTTGAAGTGGATGTAGAAATGATGCGAAGAAATTAAGAAAAAATTTCCTAATTTTATTTTTGAAATCTCATTTTATTGAATTCATAAGTATTTTAATAATTTAATTGCCTAGGTATTAAAAAAACAAATCTTCCACATAGCTAATAAACTATTGCCCATTAGGTGATTTTTACACAAAACGGCGCTTTATCAATTACCCAATCAAACCCAAGCTCCACACAGGAGGCCGTGAGGAAAACAATTTTCCTTGGGGCCTATGTCATTTTCGGTGATGCTGTGTGAAAAGTCTTTTAAAAGGAAACGAAGGAGAGGAAGTTCTGGGAAGGAAAAAGGTAAGGGCGGTAGATAGGAATCTGGGGGTCAATGCGTCTAGGTACGACGGACGTCTGAATCCATCCCTCCCACCGCAGAGCAAGGCGATGGGTCGAGAAATTGCTGCTGGAGAGGTCAAGTGGCCTCAGCCAGTCTCACTCGATCCGGCGTGCCACGCAGGAAGGGGACAAATTCATCCGCTGCCAAACCCTAGACAAACCTCACACCATGAACCGGAGCACCCAGCTAAGTCACCTAACGTAGCGTATCATGGATATTCTGGAAAATAACGATGTTACGTAATTATCAGAGGCGTGCACTTACAAAAAGTAAGCTGTTTGTAGTTTTTCACAGATTTTGCAAAACTGAAACATGTGATAATGTGAAAAGCATATATTATAATATATTAAACAGTGGCATAAAATAACAATCAATTGATAAAACCATGGAAAGTCGAATACTTAAACAATGTATTAATAAATGTTAATTCGACATAACAATGTTATACCACTTTTCTTCAAGTATTTGTTGATTCATTTATTCCTCCCTAGATTACTCCACCGTACAGAATCATTTTTATATAACCTGACAATTTATGAAAGGGTAAATCATAAAAATACATTTAATACCCAGATTTTCTAAAGTATGTGTGTATTAGTTTTTGTGTTTTGTTTTTCTTAGGTAGACACAGCTATTCAACACACTACGGAATGCATGCCGTTGCTAATAATACATGTACGGAAAGAAGTGTGAGAAAGTTACTAAACGACTAAGAAATCTGCGAAATTTACTTGGCCGCAGCAAAAAAAAATCAGAGGTCCATTGTTTACGCTGTCTAAACACTAATATGAGCTAAAAAAATATTTAATGACAACTAGAAATGGGCTAAAAAATAAGAAAAAAAAAGGTTTTGTTTATTATACGTCCCGATCGCATACTAAATGTTCGATAAAAATTACATTAAAAATATTATTTTTAATTTTAAAAATTGTTTTTTAAATTTAATTTTTCCTGAAGAAGAAACCATCGGTTTTGAAATATGAAGATATTTTTTTATAATAAGGGGTATTTTACAAAGTGATTTGTTTTAATTAAAATATTATTATTGAACGTATAAAACAAAATAAAATTTGATGCGAATATGCAGTTTGTATTCATTTAGTTATAATAACATTCAGAACTACCGAAAGGTTACCCATATTTTGATTATAAAATCAAAAGTTTTCATAAATTTATGATTCAACACGAATTCATGTTCATTTCCTGACTTCCGCCTTTACAATAATTAATTTTTGCATTTTCGAACAACCAAAAGACAAATAAAACCAAGTAAAACCAATTTCCAACTAGTTTTAAACTCCCAAAGTAATAATATAACTATGATTAAAACGAAAACTACCTGCCATCATGCAACCATGTTCAAACCCTGGGAAGAAAATATGTCACGAATATTTGGAAACTATAATCATCACTCTGGGATCTTTTTGTATGTCATAGAAAACCAAAACTTATCTTGTAGCAAATTAAACATTGACTGTGATAATGCATTAATGAAATGCTGTACAAATTGCTATATCATAAATCAACCAAGAATTATTTATTATTAAGATGCCTAAATGCAGGTAACGACTGAACGCCGTTGGCACCAACAAAAAAATGTCCAAAGAGGCGAAGCTAGCCGTCCATAATGGAGTGCTGGTATCTACCCTGATGTATGGCAGTGAGGCATGGAACTGGTAGAGGAAGGATGAAAGTAGACTGAGTGCTGTAGAAATGAGATCCCTGAGGCGAATGTGTTGTAAAACTATGTACGATCGTGTGAGAAACGTGGAGATCCGCAAATAATGCAAAGCTGATATAAGCGTGAAAGATTAAGAAAGGGACTCTCCAATGGTTTGGGCATGTAGAGCGAATGAACGAGGAAAGGAGTGTAAGGAGAATATATGACGCAAATGTGAATGGTTGAAGAAGTCAAGGACGCTCAAGAAAGACATGGCACGACCAAGTGAATCAGATACTTGAGTCGGGCCATGTCAAGAGTCAGAATATTAGAAGAGCACGTATGAGACGTTGTATGAATGTAAACGAGGCAAGGAATGTGTGCCAAGACCGATTTGTTTGGTGGTCCGTCCTCTCTGCCTACCCCTGCCGAGAAATGGCGTGATAGTTAATTAGTTTCTAAATAATAATCTTTGTGGTCAGCTAAATCAGGTCATAAAGTACTCTATTGAAAAAACGCAAGGAATTTATATTTCTGTAGAAGCGTCCAATAAATATCAAAGCTTGATGCTTATTTTTAGAAAAAATGCGTTGTTTATCATCACGGTTCAGTACAGACATGGTCTGAATTAGGGTAGAAACGGAAAGGTTGTTCTGCTCACAAAAAATGCTGAAAGGGTGCCTTCGAACATAACGTTGAATGAGGTTTATCCATTTATTAGGGGTAATTCTACGATCGAACTATCATAATATGAGCCATAAACCGTAGAAGAAATGTTCGCGAATAAGGAGGGTGTTCCGGAGGATAAAAGGCGCTCCTCGAGGTGTAGTTAGATTTTATTTGGCATTCGAATTTTCCATGTGGAACATTGTGTCCAAACGGAAAAAATATTTTTATTTTTATACTTAACTTAAGTCGTAATATTTAATTGAGTTCTAGATACGACCGTATCTTTTTCAGATTTTTCCGTTTTAAGATTTTCGATTGAGTTTTGCATATATTGTCTTCATTTAATTAAAAAAAAAAAAATCAAATTAATAATAATTTGTAGTTGCATTTCATATTATAATCTACAGTCTAAATTCAGCTTTTACCTGTTAAATCGCAATTATTATGACCTACTGCCTGTTTCATTGAATACGTTATTTATTTTTACATCTTAATTAATTTAATTTGTTTTCTTAAGTTCTTCGAGTTATTTTTCTTATGCGATAATTGTGGCACCTTAAAGTTATGATCAGAAAGCGGCTCGAGTTAGTTAACCATATTTTTTTTGTATTTTGGTTATTATTTACGGTAATACAACATTAGCAACATGATCATGTATCACCATAGCAAAACGTAAAAAAAAATACCCAAAATACTTAGGTTTTACTTGGAATCGAAAGTAAAAGTGAAAGTTAAGTTAGGGTAGAAGTTAGTTTTCTGCCAGAAAATGTTTTTAGAATTTTTTTAAACTTAAAACTTTTATAAGAAAATAAAAATTAACAAAAGACAATAGTTAGTAACGTAACTCGTCGCAGTTTGAAAAGAAATCAAAATAAAATAGATAAAATTTAGAAATATGTTTCGCGGAATGGCAATCAATACATATCTCGGAGCGGGTTACTTTTTCCAGGAAAAATATGAAGAGGTAATAAATATCTTTTCTCTCGGGAGCAACATTTATAGATCGCATTTGTTCTAAACGACAGTTTTGGAACTTGGAAACTATTAAATCACCCAGGTTTATATTATCTAACTAAAGATTTATTTGTGGGTAAACGAAGACAAAGAAAATCTGACAATTAAATCAAACGATTATATTGCAGAAATAGATATTGCACATTGAGGCTCTATTTGAAGGCATATCTACATAATGTATAATTTATGAGAGTGAGAGAGATATTTTCACTGAAAACATCAAAATCTGAGTTGTTTTTTTTAAGGGGTCGCAACTCGAATTTCTACTGATTTCTTACATATCTCCCTTAAACATTTAAGTTTTTAAGCTCTTAAAAAAATATAATGTTATTTTTGAAGATAATTTCTAGATGCTGCCCAAACCGAAACGCAAATTAAATGAAATTCTCTCGACAGAAAATCGCAAAAATATGCTCCAAAAATTATTAGAAACAAGTCTATTTCTATTATCTTATAAATTATATTTGTAAAAAAAAATTCACAATGTTTCTTTAAATGATACTTAAGATGCTTCCCAAAAGATTTTTGCTCTATTTTAAACGAGTCGTGTTTTATTAAACATTTTCGCATCGATTTTAGCGCTGAAAATGTTAGCGATTCCCTCTAACATTCGTAATTTTGTATCTCTCCATCTTCTTCTTTTCGAATCCGGTTGCGGAGCATTAAAAACTAAAAATAGAAAAAAAAATGTATATTAATGTATTAACTATAAACATACAGTAAAAGTTAATATTTTCAAACTTTCAACAACGGATGCTTGTCTTCCTTGCCTTGAACCTTTCCTTTCACAAGAGTATTTCACTATTTATTTATATATGTATTTACAAAAACATAGAATAGTTCTGAAATTATTATGATTACATGGGTATTTTTATAATACTGTCTACAATATTCAATAAGATTATTATTTTTAATTTTATTGCAATAACTTTTTTAAATAAATTTTGAAGGTTTTACCCATCAATATATGTAATGTACTTATAATGGAAGAAAAAGGTAATAAGATTACTAATAAATCTAAGCGAAACATGAAACAAAACAAGACACAGAAAAATAAAAATAAAGTAACGGTCGCAATTGAAAATCGAACCCAGGTTCTCTGTCTTACCGGAACAACCCCTTAACCAACTCGGTCATTGGGACCAAATTATTTTATTAATTCTTTTTTTCGATCTCCTATTTTAAATTCAGAATTATTAATATCATTTTCTTCGCATATTTTTGGCTGCTATCTAATTAAATTATTAAAATTTTTCTTAAGAGTTTATTTGTATCCTCAATATATTCAATTTGAAATTAAGCAAAATTATTTTTATTTCACACCTCCACAGTAAGCCGAAAATGTTGCTTGAGTCGTGATGCAGGACTTAAGCCAGCCGAGGATTCGAACACAAAACGCCCGGGTGGGAACCAAACGCGTGATGCCCACTCAACCACTGATCGGACATGTTATGTTTTTACTGTTTATATTTCTGTTATGATTTGATTTGTATGATCAACCTCTCTCCATGTCTGCCAATGTATTGATAATTTTTTTTGTAATTTTTCGTGTTATATAATTTTTTTGTTAAATTTTTAAAATTAAATTTTATTATTTTTCGTTTATATGATTTTTGGATTCATATTTCTTTCTTTTGAATTTAATTTACTTGTAACTTATTATGCTGTCTCATTAAAGGTAAAGTCACAAGAAAGAAACCCATAATTGGTTTTATTTTGGCTGTTTGATACATATTTATGTACAAACTGAAAAAATGTTAACTGTCGATTTCCCAAAATTTAATATAAAATAAAATAATAAAAAGATAACCTATTAATTTTTCTGTGTCTTGGTATATTTCTTGTTTTGTTTATTAGTATTACCGTCTTCTTCAAAAATATTATAATAAAGGAGTCCAACGATTTCCGTATTATATGTACAAGTAATGAAATCACGTTCAAGAACCAAACCATTTTTTCATTCATGAATATCTTATTTATTTTGAGCATGTTATCCGCAACTCTACATAAGTACGCAGAATAATCAGAGTAGATACCCAGAACCAATTGTTTCTCGGAATGAGTTTTGTCTTTGTTCAATTTCCGAGATGACGACCTTCCCCAACGTTATATTTAAAAAAAACCTTCAAATCGACTTAAAAATATATAACATAAGACAGAGATTATTTGATCTTGAATAAATCATCTGGGGAATAAATTTGAAACAATATAAACACACAAATTTGTGTTAAACCCCTATGTAATTGGATCTAAAACAAATGTGGGTATGTGTTTATAATATGTATAATTATGGCAAGCCACTAAATAAATGCTTCTTAAGTATGATACATTTGAGATTAAAATATAATTCATTTTCATAAATGAACACTAACGAACACTTTCTAGAGATCCTGTCAAAATAAATAATTGATTTTAATTCCTTCAAAAGAATAGCTGTATTTGAATTCCTAGAAAGAGAATCATTTTAATGTGTAAAGTGTTCGGATTTTAATTTGGCAAAGGAAAATACAGATTTTTCATCAAATGTATAATAGACAAGTTAATTCAAATTAACCATAGTCAAATACATGATATCGTTGGAAGACTACTAGAAAGATCCGGTTTAAGATTTGAAATAGTTTTTTTCCGGTCATTAGGCGCTGATATCGGAACGGAAAAATGAGAAAATACTCGAACTTCGTTTCTTGAATATAATAATCTTTATTCGTTGGGCGGACGCCTTTTCTGAAAGGACTTTCCAAAAGATTATTAATAACCATCTATTAGCAAGTTCTTCTGATACTCGGACTAAAAAAAATCTCATAAATTCATCGACAAACCAAGGATAAAAGACAACTAAACCCTGTTTAGTTAATGCTTATGTCACTACCTCACAAGCGTCCCAACAATACGGAGCCGGTGTAGCTATGGTCCGGTCTATCAGTTGATTTTAAGCTCGGCTTGATTGCAATCTAAGGATATATGTAGTATACATTAGTGTACATGTCGCAAGCCAAATCTCACAAGCATTACAGGAATTCTATGTCTATGTATGATTTTAATGTAAGAACGTTTTTCTTTATCTTTGAAAACCCAATACTTTCTACGTGAGTGCTATATCTATCCATTTTATTGTCATCGAGGGAATGCGATCTTTGAAAATGTTTAGAACAGTTTATCTCATGGACCTAATAGGCGGGTTTATTTTTTCGAGTTTTTTTCTTCATTTTTTTTTCATTTATGTAAAAAGAAATATAAAATTTCACTTTCGTAACTTAAGAACAAAATTATAATTTTCCTCTAACACCTTAAAATTAAACAGTTTTGTTTAAATATTTATACTCTTCTCTGTTTTTAGGCTGTCTGGAAGAAGATTATATATTTGTACACCGTCGTGGTCAATGCTTCTCTTGCCACTTTCAGTCTTAACAGTATTTGTATACAATTTATTATATTGTCTCGTATAATTTTCGTGAACCTATAACATTTTTATAAATATTGTTTATGTATATATAAGTCTATTTCGTATTTTGTAGATTAAAAGGCGTATCGTTCAATGTTTAATTTTTCATTAATGTTTATTTTTGATTAAGTTTCCCAATTCAAACAACATGGTATATGCGAGGACATTAATTTTGAATAGTATATGTTTGCTGGAGTTATACACTATTAATGAAATTAACCGCTGAAAATAAACTATCCTGACTTTAAAACTTTTAAAACCCCTTACCAGACTTTTTAAAATAATTATCAATTTATAAGATCGTCATTACCCATCGCTCGATGAATATAATAGTCCATACTTATAAAATTAGGCAATTTACGTAAATTCGGTGGGAAGTAATCAATATTATTTACATAGATATCAGATTTGGCATGTGACTACTAGCTCATTGGTTCACCTCGACGTACAAAACTTGGAACGGTTCTGCGGCTTATCAAAGCTTTAGCGGCAGATTTAGCTCGCTTAAATTTGAGCGAGGAATGTATTCTTACAGAACTTAGTAAAAATAGCGAGGATACGGACTATCTTAAATACTGGGCCTATGTCACTCTAATTAAAATAATCTCGCACTTATTCTTTTTAATCTAATAGCTCTCATGATAAACTTACTCAAATATCTTTCATTGTCTCTACCCAGCATTATCCGCACAATCAATAAACTTGATGTGCTCGAGTTTCTTCCTATAAATAGCGCATCATACATAATATCTTCCACAAATCCGCTCATCCGCTGCACATGATATGCAAACCATCTCTGCTCTCTCTTTGTTCACATTCTCATTATGCTTAAATCGATCTTGCCTTATATTCTGCTTCCCTCAAGCCATAGGTCAGACCTACTTAGTTCCACCACACATAACATGGCTTAGGATCTCATATCTTTCGACGTCACTTCAAGCACAATCATGGCTCTTTGCCCCATTTTAATAATTTTATTGTAAAGTTCTGCAAATATTTTAGTTTTTTATTATTGTGCAAGCTGTTTCGGCTTTCAATGTAATTTTAAACTGTGGTAAGGCCACCCTCTTTGATTGAGCGGGGGAAAATATAATCATATAAATAAGTTGTCTCAAAGGGGCTTAACCACAGTTTAAAAAAGATCTTGAAAGCTGAAACAGCTGTCACAATAATGAAACAACAAAAAAACTTGCAAAACTTAAGAATAACTTCATTTAATTTATTAATTAAATTTAAAAAATATATAGCTTTTTAACCGCGGCTTCGCTCGCATGGTATTACTGTATGAAGAATTTTCCAATGTGAATTAAATGTTTTTTTCGGGAAAAAAGTAGTCCATGTCATTTCCCAGTCCTCCAATTATCACTGTTTAAAAAAATCAAGTCGATCGGTCGGTCCGTTTTTTATATTATTATAACAAGTTATCGGCATGCGTTACTATGCCAATAATAAAGAAGTTGTTTATTCATGCGTGTCCTTTCCCATTCGTCCCGTTCCCTTCCTCTCCTGCATCCCATTCCCCTCTCTCGTTTCCACTCGCCCGCTTCTCCCGTCCCGCGAACCCCCCTGTCGAGTTCCTCTCCCCCCTCCCGAGTTCCCCTCATCCTCCTGTATTTTATACATCCAATTTCGGTTTATTCAGTTTTCAAAAAGCTCACCGTGCCACCTATTGCAATGTTTTTAATCAGCTCATCAGTATATATAGAAACCTTCGAAAATCCCCAAAGTTTCATCGCAATTGGATGAATGGTTTAGCAACGCGTAGGCATCTCACATACATACAAACCCAGAAACAAATATATTTTAATTTTCATATTATATATAAATAGATATTTGCAAATAGGTAGTTGTCATTTTAACTACTTACCATTTACATTAACAATGTATTATTTCTTTTCGGGGAATATTATTATCAACAATTTCAAACTAGGTTTTCCGTGCCTTTTTGTTGAACCTGCTCCGTTTCGCGAACGTTTACATTAATTTGATATTCATATCTGGCTTCTCATCAATTTTTATCTTCCATCAGCTACCGACTTAGTACAAACTTATTAAACTAAAACTAATTCACAATTTGCTCGTTCAATGTGAGGGTAATATAATTATTTTCGAAAAATGACCTTTTTGCTATTTTTCGCCATAACTTGTATGCTATTTATATAGAGATGAATCGTTTGTTAATGAATGTTTTTTTATTAAATTATATTACAAAAAAATATTTGATAACGAATGTTAGTTAATAATTTAAATTAAAATTAGTTGAATTTTATTGTTTTAAAGTTTGCATTAAAAATATATTTTAATAAAAAAATATATATTTTAATAAAAAATATATTTAAAATGTTAAATGGTGATTTCTATCTGCGAGATAGCTGTGGCGCTTCATCGCAGCCGGAGGCTTTTTACAATAGCTCTTAGTTTATTCTAAAAATATTGAGAAATTCTCAAGTCTTACCTTGTAAATATATCATAAAATAATCGTAATAATTTATAGAATAAGTGAATGAACTCAAAATAATTTTAAAGCTACCAGTGTGGACTTAATCCGTGATTCTAGAAAAATGTTAGTTACGATTTCTAAATCAATCTCACAGTATTTCTAAAAAGTGCTACAGACCGAGTGATATTGACCATTGACCATTGACACATGTTTCGTCCCTTGTTTTGTGTAGGGTTCCACATGTGTCTTGCTGGACCTTTTCTCGATAACAGTGTGAAGTGTTTTTTGTTTGTTTTTGTTTTTTGTGATACTGGCAAAGTTTACTAATAATATAATGCCTTTTGCATAAATATGGTGATTGTGTACGACAGAACCGAACTAATAGGCTTAAAAAATACCGGTGTTGCATTAAATCCTTCAGTGGCCGAAAAACTTAACTTTTACAATTTAAATCACGATACTGCTAAGAAAATAAGATTTAGAGGTTGTCTGGGAGGACGAAAACGGAAAAATAAACCGGGAGAAAACAGTGCGGTAACCCTCAAATCTGACCATGAGAACACAAACCAAAGCAAAACCACAGTAACAAAAGTGTCGGTACAACGCCATGCAAATTTACAAACTCGCCGACTTGCAGTGGCAAATTGGAATGCTCGCTCAGTGAACAATAAGGTGGACAATGTTCGCGATATTATTGATCAACAGAAGCTGAACATACTAGCGATCACTGAGACGTGGCACGAAAACCACGACTCAACCTCCATAAAAAAGTTGCGAGCTCTAGGCTATACGGTCGTAGAACAAGCAAGGCGGAAATTACCGGATGATCCCAGAAACAATGATATCTCCTTTGTGAATCATGGAGGGGTGGCGATTATTGGGCGTCAAGGAGTGCGCATAACAAGAATAAACATTGGAGATTATCATACTTTTGAATCTCTGGGGTGTAGTGTTTCTACAAAAGGTGCGTCTTTCACCCTGATCACTGTCTACCGACCGGGGTCGAGGATCGTCACTGCAGAATTTTATGTGGAACTGGCGCAACTTTTAGGGCAGGTAAACTCCTTACCGGGTGCACTAATTATAACCGGGGATTTAAATATCAGACTGGACAGAAAAACCGACGGAAACACGATTAAATTTATCGATACTTTGGAGTGCTACGGATGTACGCAGTGGGTAAATATTCCAACCCATAATGCAGGTGGAATATTAGATGTTTTTATAACGAGGATTACTGACCCACCGCTAACAACCGAAGTCGTAGACATAGGACTCTCAGACCACAGGCTTGTACGTACGGAAGTAGACTTTAATCCTTCCAAACCTGTCTACAAAACGAAGACGACCAGAGCATGGCGAAAGTTCAACTTTGATCTCTTCGAGGAAGAGCTAAAGTCATCCACTCTAGCGAAATACGATTTAAATAGCAATGTCACTTCGACATCCGGTCTAGTTGAAATTTATAATGGTACCTTAAGTGCTCTTATAAACAAACATGCCCCCTTTTCGACCAAAACCTGTGCTGTTCGCAAGTCTGATTCCTGGTTTGATGCAGAATGCCGGGAAAAGAAGAGGACCATGCGCCGACTTGAGCGGATTTTCCGGAGCGGAAAACTATCCGACCAAAGGGAAGCTTGGGTTAGTGTGCAATCGGAGTACAGGGAGACAATTTGAAGAAAAAAGTCGGAGTATTGGATGGCGAAGATTGAAGGCGAAGATTCTGACCCCCAGCGACTTTGGAACTCGCTTAAAACTGTCATGGGTGAGTCTGAAAACTCAACTACAGCCGCGTTCAGTCCGAAGGATTTCTCCGACTTTTTCCAAGAAAAAATCCAAAATATCCGAGCAACGACGGCGTCTGCTCCTCCACCTAATTTCACCACCTACAAGGGCGAATTTCTGATGAAGTTCAAACACACAACATTGGAGGAAGTCACCAAAATTGTGTCTAGTTCTCTGAACAAACAATGTGCATTAGACCCAATTCCAACGTGGCTACTCAAAAAGTGTCTAAAACATGTAGTGCCGTTCCAAGTGTTCCTTTTTAACAAAACTTTCGATTTAGGCGAGGTGCCCCAACTACTCAAAAAAGCCCTTGTTTCCCCAATTTTAAAGAAACCCCAATTAGATTCTGTAGATTTAAGTAATTATCGCCCTGTATCCAATTTACCATTTATCTCAAAAGTTCTTGAAAAAATTGTAATCAGGCAGATTACTGCCCATCTGGCCAAAAATGAACTCTTATCAAAGTACCAGTCAGCTTATAGGAGGTACCATTCTACAGAGACTGGCATATTGCGCGTGCTGTCAGATTTAATGCTTGCAAATGAGTCAGGTAAGTTAGCTTTACTATCATTATTAGATTTGAGTGCGGCATTTGATACCATCGACCACGATTTTCTCATCAAAAGACTGGAAAAAACCTTTGGACTGGGTGGTGAAACTATTCAATGGATAAAATCCTATCTCTGTGGCCGAACACAATCTGTACAAGCCGGTGGTAAAAACTCTCCCTTTGTAACCCTCACTTCTGGAGTCCCTCAGGGTTCAGTGCTGGGACCCCTACTTTTCATTCTGTTCATCAACGATGTTGCCAAAATAATAGAATCATTCGGGCTTCTTTCCCATTGCTACGCTGACGATCAGCAAATATATTTCTACTGCTCACCGAATGAGAGAGATAGATTAAAAGATATTACCGTTAAATGCATTGCTGCCATAACAGACTGGATGTCTTCGAACAAACTAAAACTAAATCCAACCAAAACAGAATTCCTCTGGACAGCAACAAAAAAGCGTAAGTCATTATTAGATAAATCTCCTCTCATTACTTCTGGCTGTAACATCATCCCTAAAAATGGCGTCAAACTACTAGGTGTACATCTAGACCAAGACCTTTCCCTTAAATCCCAGATTAATAAAACAGTAAGCGCGGGATTCTTTCACCTGCGCCAAATCAAATCTATAAGGAGAAATATTCCGACTAAGGCCACAAAGATGCTGGTAAACTCTTACGTTGTATCGCGACTTGACTATTGCAATGGCATATATGCAAATCTCCCTAAAATATATACTGATAAACTTCAGTCAGTTTTCAATGCTGCAGCGAGACTGATAACCGGCGTTTCCAAATATTCTCACATTTCCCAACATCTGCGGAACCTTCATTGGCTTAAGTGTCCTGAGAGAATTCAGTTCAAACTCTACTGGATGGTGTTTAAAGCACTACACGACATGGCGCCACCCTACCTGTCGGAACTGTGCATTCCAAATGATGTCAATACTAGGCAAGCAACCCTTCGATCAGCATCTTCAACAGCTATAGGTAGACTCTTAGTGCCTATGCGCAATCCCAATACCAATTTCGGAGACCGGGCTTTTGCAGTAGCAGGCCCAACAGCTTGGAACAAACTACCTTCACATTTGCGAAAGATCGACAGTACATCTGAGTTCAGAGCAAAGCTCAAAACTCACCTTTTCACATTATCATATCCCGAAAAATAACTTCATTTTTTCAGTAGTATTTCATTACTTAGTCCATGGGAATTACCTAGATTGATGTATCTTAATTACCAGCTTTTACGTTGTTATGCAACTTTTGACATTATATTACAACTTATTATGCGAATTTTTTTTTTTTTTTTTTTGTAATATTTTCATGACTTACACTGACAGCACGGGCAGTAACATAACAACATGTGTTTATAAACGTAAATAAGTATGTTAGTCGTAAATAACTAATTTATTTTAAGACAGTTGCAAATCATAATGCAAATAGAGCAGTAACAATACTGCTCTATTCGTATTATGACAGTAATCATCACAATATGTGATTATAAATGTAAATAAGTATGTTAGTCGTAAATAACTAATTTTAAGAGAGTTGCAGGTCATAATACGAATAGAGCAGTAACAATACTGCTCTGTTCGTTTCGTATTGTATTATGGCTTCCAATTACATGTACAAAACTCGGTTATAAAAATAAGTATAGTTCTAAATCACTAGTCATAGAAGTCTTAGTTGTAAGTCATTAGTTATCAATCTTAGTTATAATATAAGCCACTTGTAGTATATAGGTATAGATTAAATGTATAAATTAATTTATAAAGCGCCCTTGAGGTGATTTTCTCACGAAAATGGCGGTATAAAAATCATCCAATAATAATAATAATAATAATAATTCTAATAATAAAATTTAACCTTTCAAAAACATTTAGTTTCCGTGTATGTCCACAAATATTCTATTTATTTAGTTTTTAATGTAAATCGGAAATATTCTGACCTACTGACTGAACATGATCGAAGCTTGAGGGGGTAACATCGCGCATTTGTGAAAAAAATCTCTACGTCTTATAGGTATTTACCGGGAAGTACGTAATATGCACCTACCAGCTTCAAATATGTTATGTCACATCGCTAAGTGCCTGCTTCAAATGAAAAAAAATAGTAATCCAAGTAACATTTTTCTAATAGTCAGAGGAAAACTTCAACACCTTCTCCAATACTTTGAGCTAGCGTAAAGCTTATCGTTAGGCGTTTGAGGCAGTCTCAGTATGATTAATTACTGTAAATAAAAGGGGAAGCCAGATGAAGGCATGACGTTTCTGATTTATTTCTCCAAAGGAGGCGAAGAGTTTTTCATAACTTCGGAACCGCAGGCTGCCAATATTCTCCACCATTAATTAAAATATTAAGTCAACGTTCCGTTCCGTTATAACATAGAATAAAGGATAAAATACTAGAAGTGCCGTAAGTACAAATTTGAATGGAAACAAATGTGCCTAACTTAGCAGCTTTTGGCTCTAGGCCATTTCGAACGCGATTTGTGTCTCTTAGGCCATCCGCTTATGGAGAAACTGAAAAAAGCAACTACCGACGCAATCGCAATCAACCTCCTGAAACAAATCGATATTTTTCTGATCTGACATATCGCAGATTACTCGTCAACTTAACAGTGATTTGGTGACCAACACTGCTAGTCACCGCGGCCGTCGAGTTTCAGTTGCCTTGTTGACAGGTTGCCATGGTAGCGGCCCACGACCTGGGTGCGAACAGCTAATGAAATTCACAAGTTCCTTTCCTATGGATAGTGGTTAAGTCGCCATTTTTTGAACGGATGGCCTTACACATCTCTTACTTGTCTGAAATTATATATCGTCATCCCATTTGAATTTCGTAATAATTGTGAGACACAGTTTTGTAAAGAAATGTAGGCCCAAATCAGCCCATAATTAGAAAATTAAACAAGTCCAGAAGGCACCTCTCGTGAAATTAATAATTCCATGGGTTATTTCTATTTATTCTAGAATTAAAATTCCATAAATTTTCATATCAGAATATTTCAATAGCTTTTCACAAGGAAAGGAAAACCAACAAAAATGTTTCTTGAAATTCGAAGCCACTCTCAAAGATTTTTCCAACTTATTTATAAAACCTAATAAATTTTAAAACAACGAAAATGCAAATTCATTATAATTATTATTTACCAAGCCATAAAATAATACTGTAATATCCAATGCTGATCAGAACCAATAAATAAAACGACGTTACAAAAAACTTGCATAAACATGTTAATATAACAAAACATTAATATTTAAAAGCAAAAGAAAAATTATGAGTTATAATTAGTTATAGTTATAATTACCTACCAAAGTAAGAATCATGGCTTCCTTTGGGGTCAAGAGCTCCTATTTTCTGATTAGGTATACATGATTAAAAGTGCCCTTACACGTAATATTGTTTAAAATAGGTGTGCAAAATACAGATAATATATTACACTTCAATTCCTTTCAATCGATTGATTAATAAAACACTTGTGTTGCTCTGTAAAAAAATAACATTTTATTTAAGTTTATTAAGTCAATTTCGTTTTTTTATTTATTCCAACAATCAAAATTATTTTGGTTATGTAAAAGTTTGTTTTTCTGTTTTATGTTCCACATCGTACATTATCTGTCAGTTTGGACGTTTACATTCTAACTGCGAAGCACTGCTTCATCGACAACGCGGAACACTGCAAAATTCAAAATTCAAGGGAATACATATCATGTTACTCATGTTTTTATTACAAAAGAAAATGAAAAACAAAAAATAAAATAAAACGTTCCCTAAAAAAGGAAACAATAATTTTCTACTGTTCCTAACCATTGTAAACCATGTAAATAAGCGTGAACCCTTATCCAAAATAACCAAATCACTAATATAAATCGAAATTGCCTTTGGTTATCAAATCCGTTAAATCACAATTGCTAACTTATTTGCTAAGGGTTTGGACATTGGGGAAAATAAATTTATTTTACCATACCTTCAAGAGAGGTTTATGGTTTTCATTTATTTGGCATGACCTTAATCTTAAAAACAGGACAGGCAAATAATAACCTGTAACACCCGGAAAAACACATTTAATTATTAATATAATATTGCAGTCAGTTTTCCAAGAATTTCTGTCTCGAGAGGAAAATGAATTCCCTAATAACTAATTGCCGTATCACCTTATGTTGCTAATTATAATGATTTATGTTTTCTTGTAGAGTGGGATCTTTGATATTATCAATATTTGCAAGAAAGTGAACTCATTATAATTTTGATATTATTTGAGATTTTTACGACCAAAAGTATTATCTTGATTTATTTTGTGTTATTTTATCGTTTAGCGCTACCGCCTTCGCTGCTTTTTTATCCAACGTTTCAGACAGCATCATCAGTATCTTATGTAATTGAAGATTGTGGTAAGTGTTGCATTTAAAATTGGTTCATTATTATATTTTTATTTTAAATAATACCTCTTTAAAAATGGTACCTCCACGCATTCGTTCAAATTTGGAGGTTAACCCTGGAAGTGCCTATGATAGTTTGTGGTAATTTGATTTAGTACCAGAAAGTACTCCAAAACGCCCTTTATTTAAATGCTGTAAATACCAAAGTCAGGTGCTCTAGATTGTTGAAATTATGCCCTATGTAGAAGTCAAAACATTGTTTCGGCGTTTTGAACGAAAAAAAATCGATAAACAATCTGAATATTTTCATTGCGAAGCGATGTACACATTTGTCATAGGCACGTTTAGCTTTAAACTCCAGAAACATTCATTATTCTTATCTTGATTCCCAACCACAACTTTTTCAGTTGTTCGCCTAAGAATATTTACAAAATAAATTGCATTTCTTACCGCAAAAACTTAATTTCAACTTTTGAAAACTTTTCGCATTCATTTCAAGAAAATGAGAAAAAAAATCTCCGTAAAAAAATAATCGCATTGATATTTTGTATGCTTTTACATATTATGGAAAACAGATAAAAAGTAAATCTTTTAAATTTTATCAGAAAGACTCTCTTTCTACAACTTTTGAAAGCTATTCCTATTAATGAGTACACATTGAAAATAATAAAAAAATATATGAAAAATGTTAAAGAGATGTTCTGGGTTCGAGTCCCAGTTGCGATCGTTATCTTTTTATTTTTTCTTGTGAACTTTTAGATTATCATTGTTATCTTCTTCTTCAATTGTATATTACATTGATTGGAATAACCTTCAAAGGTTATTAAAAGAAAGTTTTTGTAAAAAAAAATGAATATCCATTTAGACATTTACGAAAAGTTCAATAGGTGTTGCATGTAAATAAAATCGTATATATTTATCCGAGACATTATCTAGGTCACAAACCAGTCCTCCGAACACTTGATACCAATGAAATAGCTGCCAAAATAATATGGAAAAAAAATATTCGAAGATAGTTTTGTTAATTTTGATATTTGAAATATGGGATTGACGAAATTTTGAATTAAAATTAAGTTTAGATAACAGTAATCGAATTGGTAAGACGTTTGTCCTGGTAAAACTAGAAGATCTGGTTGAATTGAATTCGAATCCAAGTTGCGACTTTTACCTTTTTATTTTTCGGTGTCGTGTTCACTTTCGTACTTCAGATATAATAATCATATCTTTTATTATATTCCACAATACCGAATAATTTATTCATTATATAATATTGTCAATTTAAGTATCTACGCGCAAAATTTGTTATTGGAAGCTGCGAAATACTCGTATTCATTCCTACGAGATGTAAATATTTCAATTGTACTTTGAAAACAAATAAAGTCAAACTGGCTGAATCCATAGCATGATAGGAATTGTTATATATACCTATCTGATTTTTCCGTTTTCACTGTTCTCATGGGAATGACTGCGCGTCCTTTTTCATATATACATATTGAAATTTGAATTTGACACCAAAATACCCAAACAAACAAAAACAAGTAAAAAAACACACATATTCGTACTTCATATATGCTATATCTTTAGATAAAAAAAATATTATTCAGTTTGGTTAGGTATATTGGCCGGAAATACAAAATTTAAGTTTTGTATGAAAAATAATGCGTAACTGTTCCTCATAATATCCTATGGTTTATTTTTTGTTTGTTTGTTTTTATTAACGTTGTACTTAATAACTTCAACACCCCTTTGAAAAGTCATAAAAAATTATGATTTTTTTTTTTAAATAGCTAAAACCTACATAACGTAACCTATTAAGTATTTTTTTTTCTTTTTTTATCAAATTTAATGACTTTTCAAGGATGTGTTAAAGTTGCATGTTTTTGAGTTATCCGGTCACCGTAGAATCACCTCCCGAAGTTTGTGCACTTTACCCCCGGACACCTTGTATAACAGTTTGATTTCTATGTAGGTACGTAAAATAATGTAAAAAATTGTTAAAAATATTTGATCAAAATTGAGTTTTCTGCGAATTCTTGGAAGTACCAAATAAAGAATAAACTCGTTTATCACTATATGAATCTACGATATTTTACTATGGTATAATTTTACTAGGTAATTTATATCTTTAAAATATCTTGAACACTTGAAAAAAAATACATCCATAAAACTAAGCTTGCCATCAATAATTCCGGGAAATCTTAAATAAATTTCTTTCATTGTGTTCCTATAAATGCATAAATGATAAAGGATTGAATTACCGCTGATAAATACGAATCCATTCAGATAAAATTCCATAAATCATCTCCTTTGTCGACCTCAAAGAACAGCCAGGGACGAGGGCAAGTGGTTACAATACCTCGATTTTATACTTACACTTCGATATAAATCCGATATGCATAATAACACTCTCACTCACAATCGAACATTTTTCAAACCATTTAAACCTATTTTCTCCTTCGTCATGATCGTCATGCATGTCGAAAAACTTGTACAAAAAAACCCGTATTTAATACCCGGCGGCGCTTAAAGTTCGTTTTTTCTTATTTAATTCTAGCGAACTAAAACCACGTGTTTTGATTTAGAAATGATGCTGTAAACTAAAAAGAAACTGTGTTCACATAAAAATGATGCGATGAATTAAAATAAAGTGTGTTCACCAATGACGTTATATTATAAATAGACTCGCCATAGTCTCACATACTCACAATATAATGTGGAAAGCAAGCAACACTCTTTTGTTTTCAGCGGTTTTCAGTATAATTTCTAAATTCAAAAGTTCATTCCTGTGTGATAAAGACAGACAATCAAAGAATGTATGGGAGTGAATGTCATAGATTCATAATAGGGCAGCTTATTAGTTTCTTCGCCGATTACTACTGTCACATCACGGGTGTGACCTATGGGTGTGACTGAGATAACAAGATACTCTTATTCGGTTACACAATATGACAGGGAAGGGTAAAGGCGGGTAAAACGTGACACACGGGCAAATATTTTTATATTTATTATATGAGTTTTCATTAGTAATACAATATTGGTACTATTATAGTAGTATTTTTAAGTAATATTTTATTATACAGTACAGGTTATAGGTTCAAATGATTATACAAATCTATACAGATTAATAACACCTAGGACCGTTACTATTTACAATTTTCATCAACGACATTATTAAATTAATTAACGCGTTACCCTTTGTACGTTTTACCCCATCTTTCCCAATGGAATAAAACGAATGCGGGACGCTGTGTGAACCGACTTACTGTTAGTAGGTTGTCCCTGTTATGCTTATGTCACGTTGTGATGCAATTTTCGCTGTCTCCTTTTCGACTATTTGCCGTTTAATTGAAGCATTTTCTCATCACGCAGGAGCGCTTTGCAATACAATTTACTTACTGGTAAGACACGACCTCACTCGACGCGTAGCAGTTTAGTACTAAAGTACTAGGAATAGAGACAGCTACAATCGTATTGTGTTTGGCTTCCCACTTTGAGATTTCTACCCCGCGTCCAGTATTAATGTCTTTGGTGTTCACTTAAAAATGATGCAGTGAACTAAGAACACACGTATTGACTTAGAAATGATGCGGTGAACTAAAATAAAGTGTGTTGTTATAGAAATGATGCCGTAAACTAAAAACATAATAATATATGTTTTGACTTAGAAATATGATGCGGTGAACTCAAATAAAGTGTATTTACTTACAAATGATGCAGTGAAATAAGAACACATGTTTTGACCCAGAAATGATTTGGTGAACTATGATAAAGTTTGTTGACTTAGAAATGATGCTATGAACTAAAATTACATACTTGTGTTGACTTCGAAATAATAACATGAACTAAAAGAACATGTTTTGAAAGATGGTAATGTACCCGTATTATAATATCGGAAGATATTTTTAGAGAATATTTAACAAATTATTAAAAAAATTATGCATCATTATTAAAAGATCAACTTATCGACAAAACAATATTTTTTAAAATAAAACAGGAAAAAACTTAAATTGTATGGAAACGCCTGTTCTTTTCATGTTTGATTTAAAAAGAAACTCGCCGCTTTTAAACTGTTTTTCACGTTATTTCATTAAGTTAAAACGGTAAAGATTACTTTGTAAGGCCAAGTTAAAAGAGCATTATTTATAATGTATCTATTTAATAAAACGGCGCCAGGCTGTTTAACCTCTTAAGTACTACTGGGTTCATGCGGACCCGACCGAAAAATACATTCTTCTCTTAAGATATCGTTATTCTGCCAAACCAGCGTTGACCCAGGTACCCTCTTTACTTCTCTGTGACATTTGAACCGTATTTCAAGCAGGATGCTACTTCTCTGAGTTTTCGAGAAGTTGAACAAATCGGGTCCGTACGAACCTAGTATAACATTAGCGTGGTAGTTATAACTTATATTAATAATTAATAAGTTTTATTTTTCTTAAAATTGTGTAAGTTTATTATATTTATGATAATAATGTGAAAATCGTTCAACTACCTGGGCTCCAGTCTGATATAGAACAATGAGGATCCAGCAGAAATCAGAAGGAGAATCACAGCAGCAAACAAAATATACTTCTCTTTACTGCCAGTGTTTAAGTCACGTAGCGTCAATAGAAAAACCAAAATAACATATGTAAGACTATTGTTAGAATTGTATTGGCATATGGATGTAAGATGCTGATACTGACGGTAAAGATGGCTAAAATTTTCGATATTTTTGAAAGAAAAGTGCTGAGAATAATATGTGAACCCGTGAAAGGGGGCAAACAGCGGCGCATCCGGCACAATAAAGAACTGTATGATATACATCAGGCCCCTAGCATCTTAGCCCATATGAGACTCCTCAGATTGAGATGGGCTGGGCATGTACAGTGAATGCCGGATACCTGCGTCCCAAAAAGAATTTTGACTAGGACAACCATGTGGAAAGAGAAAAATGGGAAGACCCAGAATGAGGTGGGAAGACGAGATAAGAGGGGATGAAGCACAGCTTCTCCAGGTTCCAAACTGGAAGTCAGCCGCTGAGGACAGGAAGAATTGGAAGCAAATGTTGCTGGAGGCCAAAGCTCGATGTGGGCTGTAGCGCCATCTAAGAAGAAGAAAAAGTGTGAAAATCATTATTTTGATTATTGACTGAACTTTTTGAGGGTATTTATCATAGGTTGCAAGTTAGACCATAGCTTTTAATTATAATCATACGTCAACCTGATTGTGCCGGACAAAAACATTATGAATCTCAACCTAGCTCAGAGAGGTCGGTAGAAATTTTTTCTAAAAGGTTGATAATAAATAACACATAAGATGTGCAACTTGCAGTGCATTTGTAATAAAAATTGTGTACTTAAATTACCATCAAAATCAGGTGTCCATATGAACCCGAAACAAAACGTTTGGCGAAATTAAGTGCAGTACTAAAGGGTTAATAATTCTAAAAAATGTTTTTTTAAACCGTTGTAAATCCAATTTTGCTATAAAAAACACATTAACTCTCTTTTAGCATTCTTACAATATTTCATTACTCAATTCAGTTTTATAAAGATTGATGAGTTCTTGTTTCTTGGGTTTATTTCTTATAGCTCTTGGCGGATTTGATATTTCAAGCTTAAAAGTATGTATTTACCTAGATATTTTAGACTAAAACGCCGTTTTTTATTGATGCTTCTAATATAGGTATCTAGCTAAGTTATCTGAATCACAATAAAAACACATTCACGGACACAACGACTATTGACAACGTTTTAGAAGAGATGCGATGACACAACATACAAGTTATACTTATTATAGTTAGAATTTTGGTCATGGACGCGATACGACACAACCAACGGAATGGGAAGTCAAATTTTGTATTGAAGAAGTATGTAGCCTGTCAATTTATGTCACACCGCGAACACTCTTGTTTATTTTTATTTATTATTATTTTTTTTATTAAAGAAAGTCAAACATTCCCGGGTTACAAATAATCTGACAATATTTGAAAATCTCCAACTACCATTACAGTAAGCCGAAAATGTTGATTGAGTCGTGATAGAGGACTTAGCCAGCCGAGGAATCGAATACGGGACGCCTAGGTGTGACCCAAATGCGATACCAACTCTTCCATTGACCGGCCTGTAGTGTTAATATCACACCCAAGGACGATAATTTTTGTTTACTGATTTTCATTGACTTCGCAAAACGCAGGTTTCCAGTGACAAAAAGCATGTGTCGTATCACGAATCTCTGTTTTCCGGCATTTTCCGGTAAGTGACCGTCAATGTGCTAAGATTAATGCTTTTTGAATGCCCATTTCCTACTATTTCTCCAGTAAACTATAACAAGTTGTGTTCGGCCACTCCAACTTTACTGAATAATTGAACTAAATCGACTTGTCGAATACACTGGATAGTTCCACACCCCTTGTCGTTGAGCCACATTTGGCCCATAGTTTAAGTCTCAGTTTGGCACAGTTTGGGTAACTGAGTTTGTGAACGCAATATCAACATCAACGCTTAAATGTTTCTTAAGTCTACCAGACAATAGTATAGCCCTCTTAAGATAACTCAAGTGGCCAGGTCGTTAAACTGAAATGCCGCAGATAAGTGTTGGAAAATGTTTGAGAATACTTATTCTTCGTGCTCAGTAAGATATTAAATTGCCATTTTTGTAGAATGTAGACGACAAAGTCAGCATTCTGTAACACGTATACATATAAAGGGTTTTAGAGACGTACTTGACTTACTTAGCCCATTGATTCTTGATATTATTATTTTGAGTAAGAAATGCAAATAAAATTTTAGTTTCCAAAGACATTTTTCATAATTTCTTTCAAAATGAAAAAATAACACATGTCGTCACTGGCACTCGCCTGTCCATTTTGTGTGTTTTTAATTGAAAAAAAAAACTTCTTCAAACTTTGCAAATATGCTTTGTGGTCTCATTTTAATTTAAATGAAAACCAATAACTTTGCAGAAACTACTTAACATAATAAATAATCAATGTTATCAAAATTTTTCGAAAACCAAGTTTTCTTCATCAGGATGAGATTAATATTATTTGTATATTAAATAAATAATATGAATTAATAATATAATTATAATTTCTTCTTCAATCTTTGCAAAATAACTTTGTGGTATTATTTATTATTTAATTAATAACAGATAACTTTGTATACACCACTTTTCAATAAACAATATCGACATGTTTCAATAACGATGTTATCTACTTCAGGATATGTTAATATAAAGAAAAATAAATGACAAACAAGTATAGACAAATTAGAATAAACTATAACATAGACGAAATATTAAAAATTAGAGGTGATTAATTGCTTATTAATACTTAATATTTATAAGTAATATAATATAATTTACTTAATAATATACTTGATAATATATTTTAATATAAATTAATATTAATATAAAAAAAATTATTTATATATATAATTAATACAAATTATACATTATTAATATAAATTTATTTTAAAAATACATTGTTAATATTATACATTGCAAAAGTCGGTCATTTTAAATACATTTAGGATTACGAAAGATTTTTAAAATATTTATATTGAGGGATCAGTAGGATTTATCGGACCAGTTAGGATTTCATCAGAGCCGAACCCCCTGATATGAAAATATCTGGAGTCGGTGAAATATTTTCCCATTATGTTTCTGATTGATTGTTCTTGTATTGTTTTATTCTTATATAGTGCACTTACATTGCGTTAATTTTCTAGATATTCATTTGTGGAAAAGTGTGTGGAAGGGTTTAGTCTTTCATTTGGGAAAGATTCAACCCGGACATAAAATCTGGGGCACCGTAAAAATATATTATTAATATTAATCTTTTGCTGGCGAAGAAAACTTGGTTTTCAATTTTTATAATATTGATGACTGTCCTGAAACGGGAATCCTTCCCAGTTGGACAGACAATAGATCATTTTGTAATGTTTTATAATATATATATATATATATAAATAAATAATAAAAAAATAAAAAATTATAGAGATTCTTTGTATTTACAAAGTTGGTGGTTTTCATTTAAAGAAAAAAAACATCTCAAATGTCACCGGAGACCAAAATTTCAGTTACATTTTTTACTCCAAAAATATCCGGAATCACTTGTTAAAGTTAGTCAAGGACGTTCCGCTAACACCCTGTATATTTAATATTACGAACATTATACAGCGGTGATTCTCGTTGGAAAGGTTTTTGAAGTTCTGATGAGAATATGAAATGTGCGACGAAGAAACATTATTTAAAAAAAAATTCACGGTTACAAAATCTGTGGAAACTTGCGATGATATCAAGAACGATTAAGTCTAAGTATTAGAATTTGCAGAAGTTTTAAAAATCCGACTTTCTTTAATTAGCTCCACACAGGAGGCCATGAGAAAATAATTTCCTCGTGGCTTCCAGTCATCTATGGCCTATGCCATTTGTCATTTTAGGGGTTGCTGTGTGGTGGGTTTTTTTAGGGATAGGAAGAAGAGATGTTCTGGGAAGGAAATAGGTTTGAAGGGTAGGTGGGAATCTAGCGCACAGTGTGTCCAGGAGTGACGGACGTATGAATCCACCCCTTCAACTGCGGTGCAAGGCGAGGGGTCAAGGGGTTCTGGCTGGAGAGATCAAAAGACCATCTTACCACTTAGCATACCAGCTATCAAGACCTTGACAAACCTCACCCCTGCTAAGTCACCAAACGTAGAGAACCACTTAATGTGTCTTATGGCAGAGGTGTTGCATACTTATCTATGTATATTTGCACGTTTCTCTCAAGTCAACCCGATCATTTTATGATTATAATTAAATCCTATATGGGTACTTACTTGCATTAGGTATTTAAATGTTTTATAAGAATTCCGCACAAGAGTCCCAACTGCCCCCAACCACCGGAACCCAATGAGGCTATGGTATCCCCAATTGAGGTATGTTGTGAGGCTGAAGGTAGTGAGGAGAGAAATGAGATTGGGAAGAGGTAGGTGGAGAAGTATTTTGTTATTCAGATTTGGTCACAAAATACGTCTAAAGCCATTTCAATAAACGTTTCCATTCTAATGGTGGTCTTACACCAGGGCGATACAAAGTGTATCCTACACTCCGGAACGTGCCGCATGTATACCTTTTTTTATATGAGCTCCACACCGGAAACTCTGATGAAAAATAATTTTCCTTAGGGTCTATTTCATCTTTGAGGATGCTGTGTAGAGGGTTTTTTAAGGAAAGGAAAGAGAGGAGAGTTCTGGGAAGGAAAAGGGTTTAATGAGTGGGAAGGAATCTGTGTGTGAAGGGGTTCAGTGTGTCCTGGTCATCCGCCTTCAAGGCCTAGACAAAACTCACTCCATGAACCCGGGCACCCATGCTAAATCACCAATCGTAGCGAACCACTTGAGGTGACCTATGTCAGTGGTGTTGGTTATCCAGTAAAGGTTCCCGGGGTGGCGGTACCCATTCCCGCCTCCCAAATTGCAAATAAAATTATTAAATTGTTAAATAAAATAAATCAATCAAATAAAATTTTTTTGCGCACGACGGGATTGGAACCCGCGACCTTCGAATTGCTACCCCTCCACCACACGATTCAATTCTAAGGTTCGTGAAATATTTATCAATAAACTGTATTAGTAGAAATTTGTGTGAAATTTTCATTAAATTCCACAGTTCCACAAAAGATCTACATCAAATTTGCTCACAGTTATGTTCATTCCAAACTTTTCTATTAAAAGTAATACAAGTTGTCACAAAACGAGTGAATTCGTTGGTTGCGTTATTAGCCATTTAATGTATTTTGACACAATGACGATGATTAGTTGGAATGTGTCGTGACTGTTTGAGACAAAGGCAACAAAGACAGAGGGAAGAAGCCTTGGGGTTATAGTAATAATATGACACATTCTTTTGGAATATTTGTATCGAAGATCGATCCGCAAGTCATACATATTTAGCCTGTTATTTAAAAAAGATCAACCTGTAAAAAAAAGTTTTTTTTCTATAATGCATCTATTTTCAATGTCTTTTATTTTTTTTATTTATTTGAGAATTCGAAAAAAGGAAATGGGAGAAAAATTACAATAATTGACATGCTTACGTAATTTTGTTATGGGCGATAACAGCTAAATGTTGAAATATTTGTACATCAAAATCACAACTGCCAATCAAATTAATTTGTAATATTCATTGTTGAAACCCCTATTAAAGTCTGTTTGCCCTTTTCGGAATTCACTACTTACAAGATCATGGTAGGTTATAAATATATTCTTCCATCCATTTTCATAATAATATAGTATATTGCAATGCAGCCCCACGTGTGGGAGTTTGCAGCTTAGGACCGGTAGAAGCATGGAAATAGAGGTCACGATCTCCCATCACGGTTTTTACAGGAATCGATCGGAGAGAGGTATTGACTTCAGAGGGATGACTGCAACCATCATCCTCTTTGTTCAGAAAAAGGATTAATATTACGATCTTTGAAGCTTCACCTTTTCGATTTAAGTTTTTTTTCATTTTTGTGAAAGAATATTGGTTATTCCACTTTTAACCATTTGGAATGGATGAACTGCTTTTAATGGCTAGTTACGTTCAGATGGCACCTATGCACATCTATATACATACAAACTTTATCTTCCCACTTCTTTCAGCCAATTTTTTTTATGATATTACATAAGGAAAATCAAAAAACGTGGAAAACAGCAAAAACATGAGAATCTATAATGATAATACTAGTAATTGGATAATTTGTAGAGTGCCGTTTTTGTGAAAAATGACCTTAAGGACCGTATACAATAAATTATGAATTCTTAGGCTCTATTTAATGAAATTATTTACAAACAGATACAGAAAACATACTTCTTTTGCAGGTAACTTCCGATGAACATACTTTTATTAGAAAGTCAATGCTTGGAGAAGATACGACTTTGAACGCGGAGGACACTATATTTAAAACACTGGACATATCATGATTTTACATTTACTACGCCCATTACTGTTGATATTACTTTTATGAGAAAATTAGTACTAAAAGTGAAGTTGATATTTATTTTGAAAGCCTGAAAAATTTATGACCCTTAAGACTGGAGAATTTTTATGAACTCAACCTTGAAAAGTTTTAAAGTTCTTATATTACATTTTTACATAATTAGTTATTTACAATGTCGGGGGCTGAGGAGGTGGTGGTGAAAGTTTTTTGACTTTATGGATACGACTGTTTGAAAATGTGAGTTTAAAGCTTAGCTCTAAATTTGTTTCAAATCTGCTGCACATATTACCTATATAACACCGACTATGTCCATAATTTAAATCTTCACTTCAACTTATCATCAGGTCTACAAAAAAATCACAGTGAAGGATTGTTTTTATTAGCTGGCGACTACAACGTAGGGTCAATGTACTAAATGTATATTGGAAAAAAAATAATTCAAATTGTTAATACGATCTTTAAGTTATTTTATCATTTTCATAACGTTTTTTCTCTTTACCATCATTATCGTTGAATATTGTTTTATGATGTAAGTATGCATTATGAAATTAAACTAAGTGGGTACTTAGTTTAATTTCACGTTAGCCGTCTATATACTGTTAATCTGCGTTTTTATTTAAAAAAAATATTACTCCAACAAATCCACTTTATGTTTTTCTTTAAACATTTTGTATGTGGAATCTTCACTGATTCATGTAACATATAATTATTAAATTAAAAAGGGTTTGTATTCATAATAAGCTAAAGTATAATAGATAAAAAAATTCAGATAAACGAAGAAGCGTCAAGTCATGATGAGTGAAAAAGCCGAGTCCGGCAGAGCAATTGATTTGGGTTTCTATGAATCCCCAGCAAATAAATAGCGAATAAGAAGGAATGAGTACCTATGCAGTTAAATCATTTGTGTATTTTGTAGATTTTTAAGAAAGTTGAAAAAGGTTGAAAAAGATTTTCGACTATAAAATGAGCCTAACTATTCAAAGATTAGTTCTCTTTGTACCGATTAGGAGGATAGATACTTATTATAATTATGAATGTAATCTATTGGTTTGTCATTAAGGTTGTGAATATGTTTATTCTAATATCCACTGCGGTTTGAGTATTATCCTCGCATCACCATAACAAACGGTTCGTTACAGTGGTATTAATATTACCAGCACAACACGCAAACAATGGTTTAATTATTTTATTGATTGGATACTAATAATACACGTTGTACTATAATAGATCTATTGTTAATGTGATTCGCGGTTATTTGAATGGAAATTCCGAAATCATAGAAATACTACGAAGTTTATTGTATTCGTTTCTATCAATTGAATTCGTAGACAATGAACACCAATACTCAAATACGTCCCACGACATTTTTTTTCTTTATCAATTGTAACTTTAAGAAAAATTCTACTGAAAAAAATATTACTAGTCTAAGAAATGTGAATGAATCAAAACTCCCATGAAGAATATTATGTATTGTAGAAGTATCAAATGTAATCTTCTCTGCGATATATTATTATTGTATTGGTGTAGGCCAGTGTTTCTTAACATGTCGATATTGTTAATTAAAAAAGTGGTTTAAACAAAGTGATTTGTTATTAATTGAATAAATAAAACACATTTTTATTCCATTGACATTGAATATCAAACCTCAGTTAAAATTTTTGTGGAATGAGATTATTTTATATATTGAAACAATGCGCACTCGAACTTTTGCAGCACCCCCTTAATGCAAAAAAATTAAAACCGCCCCCCCAGACCTCCAAAACGCCCACAGGGGGCCCCCCGTTAAGAATCACATCACTGTTGTAGGCCAATATAAATTTATAGATGCCATGACAAATGGAAAAAATAAATATTGATGTTAATATATATTTTTTCATTATTTTTTTATTTTTAATAATATGTTTTACATTGTATGATAATTTTATATCATAGGTTTTTTTACTACTCTTCCATTAAAAATATTTGCTTGTATATGGAAGGGGAATGACATGAATTTTTTTATTAGTTAGTACCTAAAAAAAATCATTGTACATAAATATATTGTAGTATTTATTTTGACAATATCGTGTATTTAAAAAAAGAAAGAATTTTATGAAAAACTAAGGATATTTGTAAGATTAATTAAGTGGCAGTAGTTTTTTTCTTAAGAATATTTTTCAAATGTCTCTTGACAGAGAGCAGTATTCTGATTTCACCATTAATGCTTCAAATTTCTTCTGGTAGACGATTGAAAAAAGTTCTTCCCTGGTAAGTGTTATGGCAGTACTTATTCACATTACTAATTTTCACGCGTATGGTATCCCAGATGACCGACACTAAATGTCACCGACTGCCCCGAGATAGGATCATATTATTATTCCGCTTCTAGTACTCGATCCATCCGGTTGCACGGCAATTTTACCTCACTACCAGTTTGTACGCGAATGTATATTCGTTGTAAATAATATTTTAAATAAAACTTAATATCGTGGATAACTAAGTGTTTTCAATTAAACATCATCATTATTATAAGCCTGAACACAAGATCACGGCTTGGAAGTGCCGTGATCTCAAGGAGCATTTTAACCTCAATATCGGTAAGGTATGAAGGCAATCCTGCCTGACGTGGAGAGGATCTCCTCATCAAACACTCTCCATCCACTCATACATCAACTAATAAACACTTCCAACAGTGTAATGATGTTGTGCTAAAGACGTATTTAGTTTTGGGCATAGTCGAGTTCTGTTGTTTCTGTCATTTGAAAATTGATATTTATCTTTTTCTTTTATAATTTAAATTGATGATTCTAATTATTCTAATGATTTTAATATATAAATCTTTAAAAGAAGGATTTTGAAATTCTTCAAACATATAAAACGGAATACTTCCGGAATTTTTCAAACAGTTGGGCGGGAATGGGTGCCGCTGTATTGGATAATCAACACCTCTGCCGTAGGTCACCTCATGTGGATCGCTACGTTTGGTGACTGAGCAGGGGTACACGGGCTCATGAAGTACGATTTGTCTAAGTCTTGGTATTGGATGCGTCTGCCCACTTACTGCGTGGCGGGGTCGGATCGAGAGAGATCGGTTGAGGGAGACAATTAAGCCTATCCAGTTGGTCTCTCTCAACCCATTGCCTTGCACCGCTGTGGAAAGGATGGATTCATACGTCCGCGACTCTTGGACCCATACCTTTTTTCTTCCCAGGACTTCCTCTCCTTTCTTTCCTTTAAAAGACCCTCTACACAGCATCCCCAAAGATTACGTATGTTTTGAGGGAAATTATTTTCCTCTTGACCTCCTGCGTTGAGCTATTTAAAAAAAATCACAGCTTCGCCAAAACTTTACGGACAGACTTGCAGTTTTAGCCTTGATGATGGAGGAGGTTTCTTTAACTTTTGTGAACACCGCTCACGTGTCCTGCCTGCACGACAGTAGATGTTTGCATTTCCAAATGGGGAATTTTGCAAGGCTGAAGGTCGTTCGAATATTTGAATCTAGACAAGTAAGAAAGCGCGTCAAAAGTGATTGCCACAAACATCGAACATCCTTTATCACATATTTACTATGAAAAAGTTTAAATGTGCCCCAAATATTATCTACAACATTATTTAAATTATTATTATAAATATTAATTATTAAAATACCTTATTTTATATTAATATTATAAATATTAATTATTAAAATACCTTATTTTATAACGTATTAATTTACCCAGAAGTTTAGGAGGTAGAGGTATAGTCAAAATAACATCTTTAAAACATAATCAGGTAGAAATGCTAAGAAAATTTTTCCATAGGAAAGCTGATAGTTCAGAAATGCACAAAATAATATGCAAGGCAGATAGAAATATTTCACCATTAAATTTATACGACGAGAATGCCAGCATTCTTATAAATACCAACCAGGAATTATTAGATTCCTGGTCAAATAAAATTCTTCACGCAAAACACTTCAATTATCTCAACCAAACATATGTTGACAAATTTTCGTCAAACAAGTGGTTGAGTATTGGAGAGTTGAGCGCAGAAATAGAAGGCTTTATGCTTGCCATACAAGATAGAGTCATTAATACTAAAAATTATAGGAAGCATATCATCAAAGATGCAAATCAAATTGATGATTTATGTAGAAAATGTTTGGCTTTTCCGGAAACTATAGAACATATTATATCGGGATGTTCTGTATTAGCGCCGTCCGAGTATACATTTAGGCACAATCAAGTATTAAAAATAATTCACCAAAGTTTGGTAATTAAACATAAATTGATTGACTGCCGTAATGTACCATATTATGAATATGAACCAAATTCATTTTTAGAAAATGAATTTTATAAAATTTATTATGATAAAACTATTCTGACAGACAGAACAATTAGTCATAATAGACCCGATATAGTTTTACATGACAAAATTAAGAAAATAACTTATATCATTGATGTCGCTTTTCCAAATTCTTGTAATATTCAGAAAACTGTTTCTGAAAAAATAAGAAAATATACAGATTTAGGAAATGAAATTAAAAGAATTTGGCATTCTCAGACTATAAAAATATTACCATTTGTTATTTCGGCTACTGGCATTATACCTAGCTCTCTCATTCAAAATTTAGGCGTATTAGATTTGTCAAAAAATTTGTACATAAAAATGCAAAAGTCGGTCATTTTAAATACATGTAGGATTACGAAAGATTTTTTAAATATTTATATTGAGGGATCAGTAGGATTTATCGGACCAGTTAGGATTTCATCAGAGCCGAACCCTCTGATATGAAAATATCTGGAGTCGGTGAAATATTTTCCCATTATGTTTCTGGTGGATTGACGTATTGTTCTTGTATTGTTTTATTCTTATATAGTGCACTTACATTGCGTTAATTTACTAGATATTCATTTGTGGAAAAGTGTGTGGAAGGGTTTAGTCTTTCATTTGGGAAAGATTCAACCTGGACATAAAATCTGGAGCACCGTCATAAAAATTAAACACAAGATTCGTACACCCTCTAAGTTACAATGAAATGTTGATTTTAATAATCTTACTGAAATTTCCTTATCTCCGTGACAGTAATGTCAACTGTATTTCGCTAACAATATTAATAATTCTAGCATTAAAGTACATAAGTTAAACTTCTCCTGGAGTCACATCGTTTAAATATAAATCACAGCCAACAGGTATTTTCACGCCCTTTTTTTCATACAAATAATGATAATAATGATTATTATTATCATTTTACTTTTTTATTTGCTAACTTTGTAAAAAGTCTTTACAAATTCATAATTTACAACTACTCGTCTATCCAACTTCCTCGGCCTAGTATCATTTTACTGTGTCGCCCATCTACTCGGTCCGTGTGATCCATGCATAAGTAGAACAGGGTCCGAGTGACTTTCTCGTCCTTTAACTCGGACGTGATGTGTTTATACTTACCGAGAGCACTGTCTCGACCATGTACTCGGTGTTTGTGATCCAGGCTTAAGTGTTTCGCCACGTTGAGACTTAGAATTGGTGTCCTGGTTCATGGGGTGAGGTTTGTCTAGGTCTTAACGGCGGATGCGTCTGCATACCTTCTGCATTGCGGGCCAGATCGAGAGAGATTGCTTGAGGGAAGCCTTTTGACTTCTCCAGCCGGACTAGCTCGACCCATTGTCTAGCGCCGCAGTTTCAAAGATGGATTCATAATAAATAACCGATTTTCTTCGGATCACAAATTTTAAGTATAATACATTAAAATTTCTACTCAAATAAAAGTTTTTGCAAGATCTTTTATTTTTTAAATTATTTTTCATACCTACATGTATGTAATTATGGCAAATACACTCAGGTAATAATTTCACATAATGATAAAAAAGGAAAAATTATTAAGATTTTATTATTGAAAATTTGACCGAAAATCAATGCACGTAATGGATATTATTTGTAGTTTTTGTAAAATACTTAAAAAATTATATAGTCATTGTTTTTTTGAATAGGAATAAATTTATTGTATAATAAAATATATTAAAAATTTTGGAACAATAAAAAATTTTGACGCCAAAAATATAAGCCTGCGGTGCTAACTTCCACCCCAGTCTTGAAGCCCTATTTATTCTTAAATTAAACACGTCATGACATCTTGAAATGAAGAAAATTCAAACTTCCTTAAAGCATTTTGTACGAGAAGATAGGTCACGAAAGTTGTTTGTTGAAGAAACTTGATCGCAAAGTTTGAAGTGCCGCACCAACTTATTACACAACTAGTACTAGACACTTGACAAAAATTATTTCCTAACTCTTTTTATTCTTTCTTACCTCTGGTACGGTCCGCAAAACGAAAATTCCAATCTAATTGACCCAGGATACTCAAAATGTGGTACAAATAAGTTATTTTAACAATAAAGCAGACAAAAAGTTGCTGATGCCGCAAATTCTCTCGAACGGTGAGTTCTGATGTAATGAAATTTGCACAGTGTTCTGATTTTCAACATTTTTCACTAACCCAACAATTGCAACAATATTTTTAGCGTGCAACGTCTTTCCCGGAGCCATTTGTGTTATTATTAAATACTAAATTAAAAAAAATTAGACCATTATAATTTTTAATAGTTTTATCGTTCGTTTGGTGATTGGACAACTCAATATGCATCATCATCAGTAATCACTTCTTTGAAAATAATGATAAACAAACCAAAAAAATTGGTGACATAGGTTCCATTAGGTTAGGTTATGGGATATTTTAAAAAATCATCTCTCTTAATGACTTTTCAAAGGGCTTTTGTAATGCCCACTTTGTTGAATGGTACTTATTAAATTACGACAATTTTTTTTAAATTACGTGAACACGGCAATAATACTTTTGGCAGTGAAAATCTCATATCATACATATATCTTCTAAAATATAACTAAATAAGATTTCTTAATATAACCCAATAATTTTCAGAAAGATGTCTAACTTTAAATACTACATGACAAAAACAGTATTTATTAGTCGAAAATTATATATGAAAATAATTATTTAGTTCGTCGAAGATTACGCTGACAATTATTTTACCAAAATAAGACAGCGTTCGACGAAATTCTTAGGGGTAGGTGTTTACTAATTTTATGGCCCCGATAAACCGCAGAGAAGGCGGATAATTAGTAGAATTGCGAGCGGCGTTTCACTTTGGAGAAGTTAATTAAAAAGTGTCTTTGAGGATGTATTCCCGGCATAATTACCGAGGCAATTAATTCTAGCATTTTCCCCATGAGAAACGGGAAATCCTACTTGCGAAATTTTTATATTAGATTTAAGGCTAAGGTGCAAAGGAATCCCCACTCGCAGCATCGCAAATTTGATAATAAACTACGGTGACCATAAATACGGCGACTGCGAGAGACTTTTCTCATTAAATGGATACGTGCTCGTCTTTTTCTTGAATAACTTTGTGGTTTTAATCGGGTTTTCTGCAGAAGACGTATATTACGGACTTCCTATGTGAGAGATTTAGTGCTAATGGGAAACGAAGGAATATTTACAAACCAGTGGCACAAAGCATTGCTATAGAGGAAACAGGTTTGCTATTCATCTTGTATCTCACTAAAGAAATACAAAATGGGAAAACCATCCATGGTACAAGTCTCAAATAAAAGTACTCATATTTCATTAAATGTATATGTTCCATTATTTATAATATATCCAGCCATTATTTATAATGTCTACCCAATTTAGACAAAGTGATAATTGACACAGAATTAATCACTTGATCCGGATATTATTCATAATATCGGGTCACAGTTAGGCTAAGTAATGAATACGGTCCAACTACACCTACCTAACAACCTAACCTAATAAATAATAATTATGACTCAGTTGTTTTTGAATATTATTATTGTAGTTAATTCATGTCAGTTTAGTCAGTAGGTTATGTTAGGTTAGGTTAGGTTAAGTTTGGTTAGGTTAGGTTAGGTAAAGTTGTTAGGTTAGATGCATTTGGACCGTATTTATTACTTTGGCTAACTTTGACCCGATATTATGAATAATATCCGGATAAAGTGATTAATTCTGTGTCATTATAAATAATGGCTGGATAGTATATAAAATATATCCGGATTTATCACTTTGGCTGTAACATATACATTTAATACACATTGGACCTTCTGAATAGAAAACTTAATTCAAAATATTTATCGATTCACAACAATCAGTCCGAAAATATTTAAACTTTAAAAGGTGCAAAAATAGCGATGAATTCCAATTATGGGTAAAAATTTTTTCATTACATAGTCAAGCAAAAACGAAATTATATGTATGTTTATTTTAGTATGTACGTAAATTCCCTAAGCATATTTGTGAATGTTTTCGAAATTAAATTATTATATATTTTCATAATTATAGAGGAAAGAATTTAGAAAAAAGAGATTTTCATGGCAATTTGCAAATTCTTTGGCGTTTAAGGAAGCCAAATGAATAAATTCTTTTCCATTTCCCAGTTGTAAGCCTTTTAAAAGCGCCGTTTTATTCGCAGTCTCTATCCAAATAAATTTAATTGTAGGAATCTATGTACACGAAAACAGTATTTAATTTAGATCACTGTATATCCGCGAGATGTCACTAGTGTCTCTTTTCGACGGGACCGCTTGTTTCATCAATCATCATTATTTGATTTCGCTCTCCTGTAAAATTTAATTTGACAAGGGAATACTCGTATATCAAATATTTAAAAAAATATCATAAAACAAACCTCCGCGTTTTTCAATTATCCGAACTTATTATAATAAGATCTTCCATACCAGTATTTTTTTACACGAGCTCCACAAAGGAGGCGCTGAGGAAAATAATTTCCCTCAGGGCCTATGTCATCTTTGGGGATGCTGTGTAGAGGTTTTTAATGAGAAAAGAAAGGAGTGGAAAGTTCTGGGAAGGAAAAAGGTTCAAGGGGTGGGTAGGAATCTGGGGTTCAGTGGGTCCAGGTCATCCGTAACCAAGACCTAGACAAACCTCACCCCATGAACCCGGGAACCCCTGCTAAATCACCAAACGTAGCGAACCACTTGGGATGACCTATGGCAGAGGTGTTGGTTATCCAATAAAGGTTCCCGGGGCGGCGATACCCACACCCACCTCTTAAATTGGGATTATTACATACATTATAAAATAAAAATACACGCTTTATTTTTATTTACTTGCTTAACTTCTCGAATTGAAAATTCACTATGCGAAGACTTTGCCTTCATAAAAAATAAGATATACCAACGAAAACGTAAATACATAAAAGAAGCAATTTATTAAAATTCGAATCAATCAGTAAGATTGATCACCAAAGGTTTAAAAAAGATGTGTGTTTCTTCAATTAGGTGCCCACATTATTGGCCACTTGTTTTAAAGAATTTAGACAAGTCTACAACATTTTCAAAGCTTATCTTCAACTTCCGTGAAAGTTTTTTTTTCAAGTTTTGTTATTATATTTTCATTTTGGGCCAGTTGTTTCACAGAACTGAAATAATAACAGAACTTTAATAGAATTTTCACGCAACTCGGAATACCTTTGAAATTTGATGAATTGATAGCCTCTGTGGTCGAGAGGTAAGGCTCTCGACTAGCAATACGAAGGTCACTGGTTTAAATCCCGGCGTACGCAAGTGAATTTTATTGAATTGAATTATGTATTTTTACAATTTATTAATCATTTAAAATAATATAAAGTATATTTGCGGCATTTTCCAGAGTGAAAGATACTCTTAGTTTTGCCCTGTAATAAAACCATCATTCAGAATTGAAGCATTTCTTTAACCGGCATTAGCTATGTTTGGTGACCAGATTTTAAAAGCCAGGCACTCCCCAACCCTCGTCACCCCCATCACCTTCAATTCCCCAATTCCTCCAGCCTTACAACATACCCCAATTAGATATGCCATATATTACTTTATCATTAAATCCTTCCAAACATCAGAATATCTAAAAGACTCATTAACATTCCACATCCGACCAGATTTTTTAATTCAAAATCATCAATAACGTTGTTGAAAACAACTATCTTCCAGAGAAAATTTTTATTTCCACTGTCAAATGCGAAATACAAGGTCAAACCAACATCCCGCACTCAAAATCAAATTACACACAACATTCAATTCTCAGAAAGACGTGAACAAAATACAATAATATCTTTTCAGACGTTGATATTTTTCATCTGTCCTCAGTTCAATTTAATAAATAAATAATAGAAAAAAAAGTTTATTACGAACCCTCGACCCTTACTGTTCACATTTTCTTTAAGTTGTTTTTCTTTTTTTAATCATGTTTATCCTTGTACATTATCGTATGATGAGAAAATGCATTATTTTTAATAGGTTAATAGTTTAATTTCATATTATCTATCCTACATACTTGAATCTGTGATTTTTTTTCTTCTTATATATATTTTTTCTTCTTTTTTTACTACTTTACGTTTTCTTTAATGTTTTAATGTATGTTTATGAACGATATTTCTTTTTATTACGATTGGTTAAAATTGATGCTTATTAAGTAGGTACTTGTTCTATGGGCAATCACTTCTAGGCAAGTATCTACCTAATTTTATTATTTTCTTTCTGTTCCATTGTTCGCATTAGTTCTATAGGAAAAGAAAGAAGGTAGTTTCTATGTCTTACGTAAAAAAAAAGTGTTCTAACAAGCAGATCACAATATAAATCTTATAAAAAATCAGGATTATGTAAATAAAAGAATAATAAATTACGACCAGATAAAGAAACACAAAACAAGCGTTTGATTTACAAAAGTGAGTACCACAGAAAACCTCCACCTGAAATCAAACAAGAGGGTAAAAAGTGATAAATGATTATTTATTTTATCGAAGGAAGCAAATACTTTGCGGTGTGACATTATATATTAAATGAAAAAACACACTTTGTAAAACACCACTTTATTTGAAGTAATAATTATTTAACAGCCAACCAGGTTTCGCTTAGCTCAAGCTTCATCAGGGTTATTATATTAACTTATTATGATTATTACTTATTACGATTTTTACTTATTAAGATTTTTCGCGAAAACTCCGCTGGTTCATGCAATCGTGAAATATGTTTGACCGGTCAGTGGTTGAGAGGGCATAGCGCTTGGGTCCCACCCGGGCGTCGCATGTTCGATTCCTCGGCTGGCTAAGTCCTCCATCACAACAAAAGCAACATTTTCGGCTTTCTTTGTTGGCAGTAGGAGATTTTCAAACATTGTTGAGTTATTCGTAATCCGGAAATGTTTGTCTTTCTTTAAAAAAAAAAAATGTTTTTACCGTAATAAAATCTATTTAACATTTTATTCCTAATAAACAAAAAAAAATATCACTGACTCCAGGCGGTTACGAGCAGTTAGGCTCTTATGTTTATATCCACCTTAAAAAAAATAATAATTGTTAAAATTACATGAAACAAATGGCCTATATTTTATTATTTCTGTGGAGGTCGAACAATGTCATCGATCTGCAGTCGTGCGGCAATCTGATTGGTCCCCCAGCGACCAATTGAAATTCAATCTCTGTCACAGAACTCTCGCTCGCACTGCAACGTAGATCGATCACTGATCATTCTGCTATAAACTCCCGGTCAAGACACAACTTGTATATCGTGTTTGTTCGCCCTTCACATTAATTATTATTGTAAATATTTAACTATGGAATTGAATTACTTGCTTCTTGTAATTAGTAAATAAACTTGTAAGTATTGAACCAACACTTTAAAAATTAAAAACAAAATCAGCTAATTAATGATTACACGAAGATAATTAAATTCAAAAGAATAGTTTATTTATGTACAAAAAATATCATGTTGTTAACGGTTTAAAATACAACATTTTTTAAAGTGGATTATAAAATTTACTTTAATCAAATGAAAACAATATTAGCGAAACTCAATCGAACATCTGGAGACAGAAAAATCAGAAAAATATATTGGTTCCACTGAGACTCGAACCCAGGGCCCTTTGTTGACATGAAAAGAGCTCTACCAACTGAGCTACGGAACCCATTTCTAATTCAGTCACTTTTAACTGTATCATACTTCGACTAAGAACTGCCAACATTATCTTCATTTTCTTAACGCACATATTTTTGGCTGTTATCTTTACATTTGATTGCAAGTATATTTATTTGACCGGTCAGTGGTTGAGTAAGCATAGCGCTTGGGTTCCACCTGGGCGTCGCTTGTTTGATTCCTCGGCTGGCTAAGTCCTCCATCACAACACAAGCAGCATTTTCGGCTTTCGTAGTAGGAGATTTTCAAACATTGTTGGGTTATTCGTAACCAGGGAATGTTTGTCTTTCTTTAAAAAAAATAAATATATATATATTGTATTAAAATAAAATGGATAAATATTTATCCAGACACAAGATAGCATTTAGTTCGGGTTGAATCTTGCAATTATATATTAATTAACAATAATCTTTCAACTGGAAATGTCATTCACATATATATGGAAATACTAATGGTCCAAGAACAATTCCTTGAGGGATTCCAAATTTACTTATGAGTGATTTACTAAATGTTTAGTTTATTTTTACCTTTTGTAGTAAGTCTGTTTAATAGCTTTCTATTCTTTGAATATGTCGTCAATGCCATTAAGTTTTAAAACAATGAGTGTTATGCGGTGCTCAAACTTATTGCGATAAGCTGTGCTGACCATCTCGAAAACACTGCATGAAGTATTATATTATGAGAGGTTCTAAATTCGAAGTGGTTCATTGGAAATGATTTGCACAATTGATGGAAAGAAGTTGATTGGTTAGAAAAACCTTTCCTGTTTGATAGATCTTGTAAATGGTCAAACCATAAATTTGTCCCGTCGAGGCCTGAGATAAACCAAATAAAACTTGACTTTTTTATATTATTTTATTTCACAGATCAGCCTGAGCAATTCAATTTGAGGTTGCTATGTGGGGGTTATTTTTATGACAGAGAAGGAGTTAACCTTACTTCTTACGATGAGACTTAAACTGAACATGTAGGAAATATAAAAGCTGCAAAATCATTTCATACCGAAATTTTTGAGTATACCTAGGTTGAAAAAAACTGCTTCTGATGCCGAAAATTCAGCCGTACAAAAATATAGGGTGCTTCATTACTATCTTCCGGTAGTGCACCGCTTCCGAAGCGAAGGAGGCACGCCCAGAGAACATTCCATGGAAATACCGGCAGAATAGCATTTCCACCTTTGATAACGTAGGTAGTAAACTATTTTATAATGTCAATCCATCCGTTTAGAGTCAAAAGTATTTTCACATAAACAAATAATTCTGGTCTGAAGTTCCTAGAACAAACGTAGTAATGGGACGCTCTTACTTGTTATGTATTCATTTCCTACGAAATTTACTTTTTAATAAACGGTATTAATAAAGTATTAGGTACATTCATTAAATAGAGCGTTACTGTGGAAACAATAGCTAAAAGACCTAAAAAGTAAGGCATGCTAACAATAAATTTTATTAATCACGACCTTCCAATAATCAGCAAAAAATAAACTAGGAATACGAAAGATTTTCCCGTTAAAGCCAATCCCATTGATGTGATATTATTATGTATTCCATTATTCGAAGCAATTCACTTCAACTACAATGGTATCAGTATAACAAGCATCGAATGACACTAGACACGTACACCAAGAACGGTTTGGAAACAAGTAATAGTAAGCGAATATTATTTTTTTCAGAGATATTGAACTTCAAGTCAAACCATAACAATTTGAAATTCATTCACTGTTTGGAAACACAACCGTATCCAAATAAGTTTACTCAAAATCTATTTGCAATAATTGACTGGGTCTATAAATGGCTGGTATTAATAGATCTTTTGGTTCTCTTTCTTGCGCCATTGAATTTTCCCTCTCTGAGTAGGATGCTTGTTTTCAAAACAGTAAAAACTTGAACATTTTCAACAACTTCTAAATCGCTTTGCCAATCCGTTGATTGATTGGGATGATATAAATTCTGCGATTATAATAGTGTGGATATAATAGGGTTTTAGTCTCCTGACAATGAAATTGATTTACAGGATAAAGTGATTGAGTTCAAAAATAAAGAAATATATTATTGGCCTGTACGCGCGAGTGGAAAACTACGCCAATATTTTAAATATCCACGGGTCATAAACTTTTTACGATCCAGATAACAAATATTGTGTTGAAAACAATAGCTAGATAAAATAAAAAAAACTCCAATAGCGTAGGCTAATTTTTACATTTTATAAATCGTTTTACAGTTAACTCAAGAAATTTTACTGTTGCTGACAAAAAACACTTCTTTTGTTTTAAAAAATTTTGAAGTGAAGAATTTATACCATAATTTTGAAAATGCACAAAATTGAACGTGTAGGTAGGTGATGTGGCATCCGACAAGTTAGTGTACTTACTAATGTAATATTAGAGCACTATTTAAGGAATCACAGTTATGCGGGTTTCTCGTCCACGAGGAATCATTAACTCTCGACTCAACCATAGAATCCCTTTTTTAATTTGTCCATTTATTGGGCAGGGAATATTACCTATATTTGACAAAATATTTTTTCCTGCGATCAACGATTTTTCCACATTTTTTTTAAACGACACTTTACGTATTAATCTTTCGCGCGGGAATGACCAAAAAACTAAAAATATATGTCATGTATTAAAGTAGATATAAGAAGGATAGTGATTTTGGGGTTTACCTTTGGCCCCATTTGGCTGCGGGAGAGTTGAAAAAAAGGAGTTCCTATTACATTTCTGACGGCATAAAAAGTTTTCATAAGATGTATTTATGTGGATCGAAGAGCTCAAACTAAAGATACAACCTAGAATTTCATCTTTCTGAGAGTTGTTACAAGTTACAAGATGAAAAATGCTCAATAAAAACCAATGTTGGATAAGAGAGCACATCAAAAGAAGAAAGAGAAAAACCTTATCAATTAATTATTTGCAAACAAATTTGTTTTGTCAAACGGGAAGTAATACAAAAATGTGATTGATTGTGTCAACAGTGTTGAAACTTTGTTGGTTATTACTGTTTTCTTAGGTTAATACGTAGTTTTGACTTTTTCGAAAAATACTGATGTCAGGTTGCAAAATAATCAATTTTAGCAAACTGATATTATGGTAAAAGCGTCATAAATAAAATTGAGCCGCCCAAATACTGTTCAATTATATTAAATAGAATTAATGTTTCAAAGACCCAATCATGTTTGATAACGTCTAAAAGGGATCGAAATGATAATCTAGTCTCCTTCAACGGAAGCATTCTTCCGAACAGGACCTCAATTGATATGCTTGGTGTAACTCTAAGTGACCAGCTCAGGTATGGGGGCTCCATCGAAACCAGAGTTAAGTTAGCCTCTCAGAAACTGGCCGTACTGTAAAGGACCCGCAGATACTTTAATAGTACACAACTGCTAACCCTGTACAAATCGCAAGTGCGCCCCACGGTTGAATTTGGTAGCCACCTCTGGTCTGGAGTTCCAAAATACCTAAAAAAAACCCTTGATCCTGTGCAGGAACGGGTGGTCAGTTTGATAGATTCTCCCATCTTAACAGACGGATTGCAATCTTTAGAGCACAAGCGTCAGGTGGAAATGCTGTCCTTGTTCTACCGGTATAACAATGGAAGATGCTCCGAGGAACTAGCGTCATTGATCCCCTCGGCACCGGTGCATAGTCGGGAAACACGCCAAACACGCGCCCAACATTTGTACACGGTTGATATTAGTCACATGAGAACGGGTCGTTTTTACGATTCGTTCTTGAGTTCAACAGCTCCTACAACATGAGTCTCTTCAAGACCCATGTTAACTCCTTCCTTTCCTCAAAAAGACCCTCCACACAGCATCCTCAAAGATTAAATAGGCCCTGAGGGAAATTATTTTCCTCAGGTCCTCCTGTGTGGAGTTAATTTAAAAAAATATATATATCCAAACAAAGCAGAAAACGTACAGAAGTGGAAGTAGGTCTATCACGATTTTATTTTGATATATTTACAATACGGTGGTTACACACACATAATATTTTACGTGCGTGTGACCACGTGCTTTATCTTAACCTCGTCTGTGGACATACTTAATTAGTGGCCCTAAATGATAATAAATACTGTTCACAGAGTTTAAGTGTTTTAAACAGCGCTCGGCAGGGGTTTGTCTGCACCAATTTACTGAAGCAATAACTTCCAATTTATTGGAAACTGCATCGGAACCAAATGAAAAATGTTCCAATACCAGGAAAGAGCGATAAATCGTAACACAATCGCAGCTCTGAGCGTGCCACAGTCAATGCGGAGATGCATAGTAAATTATTATCTTTATAAAAGTTCAAATCTATTGAGTGAGTCGATGAAGAATTATTATTATCAATCATTACTAATTGTTCAAATCAAATGTTGAATATTAATTTAATGAAAAGTGCGACGATATTATGGTTGTTTATTTTGTGATAAAAATTTTATGTGATGCTTTAAATTTGAAATTTTCGTCGTCCTTGTCAAAAAAATACAATATTAAAACTAACTCGAGGCGATTTTTAAATTATTTCAAATATTATTATTATATTTTTTTATTAGCCACTATGCTTTTTCCTGTACCTTGCCAGACGCTTCTTCGTTCATCCACATTCATGCGTCGTCTTATACACACTCTTCCGTCCTTCCAACTCTTAAAATAACCCGACTTAGGACAAAATATTTCACAGAATTTAAAAAAATTTAACAAATTTCAAAGTTGGTATTCAAGTTTTGTGAAGGTTATCACCCAAGATTCGATAAAAAACCAGCCTATGATGAAATAATAACATAATTTGAGTTTTGCTTTGAAATTTGAAGATCGTTCAAAGTCTGTGAAGCAACCCGATATTTTTGATTCTCTAGATCTAGATGTCTAGATTGTACCATCTACTTCGGTTTCCCGACATATTCTACCATTTGGTTTCAGTCTCCTGGTCGTTCTAGGACTCTTTTATTGATTGATTTGTTTTACTTGTCAACATCATAATGTTATTATGAATATCCCTATCTAAATATTTATTACTAACTGGGTTACCCAGCTTCGCTCAGGACAATAAGATAGTGTTCTGGAATGTTGCACAATGATGTTCCCTATTCCTGATCATTCCACGACATACTCCGCCACTCCTTCCACAACTTTCTACAGCTCTATGGAACCTTCTAGAACTTTCCGGAAGACTGTTCTAGAAATTTCAAGAGGGCGAAACTTTTAGCCCTTATATCTTTAAAAGCAGGCCCTTTAGGTAAAAACGGATACCCTTATTCTCTAGGGGGGATAGAGATCTACCACACCATATAACTCCCTTGATCGAACTGGGACTCGTTTCTGATTTTTTGCGAGCTGCACGTTTTTTTGGACTTTCTTTTATAATATACGCCATATTCAAATAAATAAAATGTTACTCCTTACATGTCCTTTCCCGTGCGTTTCCCTCCAGCGTTCCACTTCCACCTTCCCCACCACCGCTCTCCCGCTCCCCCGTCCCGCCAACCCCCCTGGCACTGCATTTCTTGACTCCTCTCCCGCCCGGCCCGTGGCCGAAACTTTTTTCTAATACTAACAATTTTAAACTCGTGATATCTTTCTAATTAAATATCCGAATTGAAAAATTCAAAAAGTTAAATAAAGGTATTAAAGCTCTCTTGAATATGAAGTAATTTATTTTGATGAGGATTAAAACCAAGATACAAATAAAGAGCCTTTTCAAGAGGCGACATTTAAATTAAATTTTTAAAATAAAAGAATACTTATTGTGGCATAACCATAATAGTTAGACATATGTTTTTGCGACTTTTTATGTAAATAATGATGTGTTCTATAAAGTCGTAGTACATTATTTTATTTTATCATCAATAGTTTTCGCAGCGCACGCGATTTAAAGAATATTTTAGGTAATTTTTTTACACCCTGGGTTACATTATTGAAGTTTTAGTAAGGATGCATATATTTTTTTAAAATATTATATAGCCTATGTCACCTAAGGATAGTGTAGCTTCCCAACAGCGAAAGAATTTTTTAAATCGGTTCAGTAGTTTCGGAGCCTATTCGATGCAAACAAACACACAAACAAACAAACAAACAAACAAATATTACCTCTTTATATAGTGTATTAGATTGCCCATTCATCAGCTTTGCATTATTTCCGTCAATACTCAATATTTGAATCACTATCATACATGATTTTAACATGTAAGTATATTTTTGCTTTGATACGATAATACGTATAGGTACCGCCGCTCCGGGAACCATTCATTGATTCCACCCCAGCCGTAGGTCACTCCAAGTGACTTTGAAGGGATGCCCAGATTCACGTGGTGAGGTTTGTCTAGGTCTTGGAAATGAATACGTTTGCCCACCTACGTCATGGCGGGCTGCATCGTGATAGACTGGATGAGGGAAACCTACCTAGACCTCTCCAACCAAACTCTCTCGACCCATCGCCTTGCACCGCGGTGGTAGAGATGGATTTATACGTCCATCACTGCTGGATACGTTGACCACCAGTTTTCTACCCACCCTTCATACACGTTTACTTCTCAGAACTTTCTCTCCTTCCTTTCCCTAAAAAGACCCAACACACAGCATCCAAAAGATGAGAACGGTCCTGAAGGATTTTTTTCCTCAGAGCCTCCTCCAAGCGCTAATGTAAGAAAAGGTAACTACCTGCATCAGTTCAAATTTTCTCATGGAGATTCGTTTAAACTATAATTGATCAAACATTATCACAGTCGTTCAATCCAGTCACGGACTGTGAACGTATTTGACGACTTTTCAATAGCTTAAGTTTATGGCCCGTGTGATTGTAAGATTATCGCCATTTTAAGAGACTTTAAAGTGCTTTTGAATGGGCATATGCACCTATCGTCTGCTATTTTACTTTTCACATTAAAAAAACTAACATTATATACTTAATTATATGTAGGCATAAACTTAAATTAAAACATTCTTCAAATTGTATTTTAGTTTAATAAAAACGTTATTTTATTATTGTGGCAATGCTTTTAGTGAGTTCCCATTACTTACATTTGTTTCATAATTTATACGTTTGTAATTTTTTTTATTACGTAAAATTATTTAACATGTTGTGTTTTTTTTTTACCCTTGCCTTTCTTTGCGAGTTTTCACATATTTATGTAATTTAGTCATTTCATTTGAAATTATTCATCGTTTGTCCAAGATCTTTTTTGTAATTTTGTGTATTCATTTGCATATTAACTGAGTTTTTTTTCTCACTTAAGTGAAAACATCTGTAAAACACAGTTTAAATAAATATTATCAGCCGTTTTACTAAAGTAGCGAAATTTATGATGGTGGTTTTATAATTAATATATCTTAGTCATGTACTTTTATAATAGCTTTGAATAGATGTTGTGTATTTTCATAAATAAAAAGGCATTGATCCTGATGCAAATATATTTTTTTTAAATATTTTCGGCTATCCTACAATAACAATATCCCGTGATTTTTTACGGATATTTACTAATAAAATCATTAAAAAAAAAAAACTAAAACAAAAAAGTATATGTTTTACCTGTGGCAGACTCAGGATAGCGCTCAGGATCCATACAAAGATGAGAAGACTCGTCCCTCTCTTGGCCGTGGAGAGACTTTTCATGGGGTATCTGACGGCAACAAAGCGGTCTACTCCAATCAGCACCAGCACAAAGGTGCTCAGGTACAAACTGAACATCTGCACAAACTTGAACAACTTGCAGGCTGCATTTCCGGCCAGCCACTGCACTGTATAGCTCCATGCCGCCTCACCGGCCAAACAAAACACCGTCACAAACAAATCAGCCACAGATAACTGCAGGATCAAACTATAGATGGCACTGCACGAAGCTCGGGAAAACCTTCGAGCTTTTTGACTGCGACGAATACTGACTATCGTAGCCAAGTTCCCAACCAAAGAAAGCACAGCAAGGATGCTCAGAACTATGACTTTGATCCATTTTCCGTAAGTTAACTGAGGAGCGTGCTCGAGGCAATAAAAATCGGTTCCGTTCAGGTTCCACACTTGAGTATAGTTATAAGTTTCAGGTGTGATATTCAGCCCGAAGCCTTTGCACACCTCAATGGGGTATTTCACGTTCGTGATATTCATCATTTCGATTAACTTCACAGTATTCTAATTACACACATGATTTTAAAGCAACCTTTTAAAAATGATCATGTTAGAGAATCACCAATTTTTTTTAACGCTTCCTCTTCACGCATCTTTAAAATTTGTCTCGAAAAACCTAGGTAATTATTCTTTATATTTTAATTGTAGATAGGAACACTTTCAAAAATATTAAATTTTAGGACAAATTCTAACTAAACGTAACGATATTTACGATTCTATCACTGTGTTTTTTTCGGAAACAGGAACCTCTGGAATCATCTGAAACAAAAAAAAAACTAATTTTAATATACGAGTATATCCGTCTTCGTGAACGCATAAAATTATTGTTTAGCAGAAAAGTATAGTTGATGTAGGTAAGTTATGCATTATTAGTAGATACATTGGATCAGTATTTTCACTAACAAATATTTAACAATTTTACTTTTACAATGGTGAATATTGCTAGTTTCTTTAATTTCCGAGTGCATTTTCCGTTTATTAGGTAGTTGCACATAGTCCAACTAACACAGGATGTATATGTGCAGTACACGGATGCACATATTCTTCCGGCGATTTGCAAATGAATATATTATTTCATAGTCAACAAAGGAACGTACTGAATTTAGCTAAATGTGTGCCAAATATATAGTACGATATCAAACAGAAATCACAAAATTATTATTATTATTATTTTTTATTTTTAAGAAATTTAATTAAAATTAAATATGATAATGTTATTATCGAGTTCTGCAAGTATTTTAAGGATGTTTTTTAGTTGCAGCTGTTTCGACTTGTAAGGTCATTTTCAAACTGTGGTGAAGCCACGTACGGACGACTTATTTATAATATTTTAATGTCAATTTATGAAGATGTCTAAATTGAATTATTACCGGTAAATCCAATTTGCAGAGACACTAATTGAGAGAGTGATTGTGTGGGATTCCACTAATTAACTAACTAATTCCACTAACGGGACTTTATTAATTAGCTTTATGTTGGAGTCATTCGTTCGTTTATTGATTTCTAATTGTTCAAGCAAATTTAATCAATAAACGAAAGAATGACCCCAACATAAAGCTAATTAAGAAAGTAAGGAAAATTATTTATTCTCCACTACTTAGTATTTTTACCAAGCCTAAACAATATAATGCACTTAAATGAGTCATAGAAATAACATCATTTTAAATCAATTAAGAAAAACCTTACACTTAGTGCAAGGGAAACCAAAAGGGAAAGATTTGGAATCCCACATAATCACTCAATAAATCAATTTAGACACCTTTATAAATTGGCATTTAAAATATTATAAATAAGTCGTCCGTACGTGGCTTCACCACAGTTTGAAAATGACCTTACAAATCGAAACAGCTGTAACTTAATAACATCCTTAAAATACTTGCAGAACTCGAAAATAACATTATCATATTTAATTTAAATTAAATTTCTAAACATTAAAACGGAGTTCTACGAACTAAACACAAAAACAATTAATAAATTATTATTTATTCCATTCGTTCTTATTTTTTGATCAAATTCGTTATCATTTTTTTTTGTTCTCTTTTCAAATCGTTTGCTCAATTATTCTTTCTGGCACTTTGGCTAATCGCATTTGAAACTCCATCTGCATTTCCTTTAAAATCTACTAGGTTGTTTTGTGGTGTAGTATATTTCGAGGTGCTCTAACAGGAGCATAATATAATAAATGCTAAATTATTCATTGGAAGCTTACATGCCATTTTTAACATAAATTATTATAAGTAACAACACGCGATCATATAAAGTCTTTATCAAAAATCTCTTTGAATTAGAGCACTTCGACTAAAACAAGTTGTTCTGAAAGTGAAAACTTTTGACGAAAATATCGTAAAAACACAATGTATGGGAAAATAGGATTTTCAAAGAGTTTGTTTTCAAAGATATAGGCAATCCCACACCAAAAGATTTAGTTACAAAGAAACCTTAAATTAAAAATTTTGATTTTTTGTTTTTTAGGTTATACATTTGTTAGAAAAACTATTCATTATTAATTCCCCTTTATGCTTTACTATTAAAATGAGCAGTGTTTTTAATGTCAATAAAAACGTGGAAAAACTTTGTTTTCTACATATGATTTCCTTTAAATCATTGACTACTCTTCATTTCCACCAATAGATTGTTCGATCAATTAAAAGAACTTTTACTTAATATTTCCAGTAAGACATATCAATCTGGTACTATCGACAATTGAAGAAAATTTGATTAAAGTTGAAAAACCCGCCCTTTATAGAAAACCATTTATCGAGGGAGTTAACATGTTTTTTAACGCAAGACCATTTTTTAAATGTAATATTATTCCAGTTTACGATAATTAGCGCATATTATAAATATGCATGAACCATAAGATTACAATTTGCTTTAATTTCTAGTTTGTCAGATTTGAAAGTAACGCGATCGTGGAAACATTGATATTTAAAGCAGGTATGCATATTTCAACCTCTATATAGCTTTTATCGGTTCCTGATCCGGCTTCAGAAATATGAGGAAACCAGCACGTAGATGGTGGATATCTATTTTTGAATAATGGCATACAGAGCCCCGTCGTTGAAACGGGAATAATAAATGAAATCAATTATCGAAGAAATTCCATAGGGAGGTTTCTCGTCTGCGAAGGGGTGGTATGAGGAAAAAATTCCTGTCAAGAGGGCGTTCATCACCGCGGAATACATTGACCCCTTTTAAAGCTCAGATTGCTTTCTCAATTACAAGGGAGAGTGCTCAATGCGTGAAGCACGCAGGATCCTAAGATTTTCGTTCTCAGGGTTCGATATTTTACGATAGCACGCTTAGACGCGTGCTGTGCTGCTGTTAGAGATTAAAAATGAAGGCGTGTGTGATAATATAATGGGACGAAGATAAGGTGTACAAGAAATAAATTAATTTACGTTATTTTCCGACTATCATGTTGTACATACAAATGTGGGATGCGGAGGTTTTAATGGAACCTACGCGCTACAACCTACAGTTAAGTAACAATTTATATTTATCAGTTTACAACCGAAAATTACTTTCAGAAAAAGAGGTTTAATTAAAAATAATTATTAGCCTGAAACACTCATCTACATTGAAAAAATCTCCCGATAAAAGAAAAATGTCAACTGCTCTTATTCACTGAGCTACGTCGGCTTATTTCCTGCCCGCCAAATAATTCAATATATATTAGTGTTTCATTCGATTATTACTGCTTACTACATTTTACCACCTGCAAACAACTTTATTTTATATGTGAAAGGCATTGCAAGTGCTAAATCTCCCACTAGGTGTCGTCGAGACAAATTATGTCTACATTTTTTGGTGAAATACTTTAACTCGTCAAATATTAATTATTATTTTTAATTGTTAAACTAATGTTTAAGACAAGATTAGTTATGTATATGAGTATTTGAGACTAATAATTATGACTTATAATAATTGTTACCCTTTTTGCTATGCATAAAAAATCTTGTATTCAACATTAGTTTATCAATTAAAAATAATTATTCCACACTATTCAGTTCAGTTCCACACTATTAATTTCATATAAGTATTCGATGTCAATCAGAATATTCACAATTGAAATATTGTAAAATAATTATAGGGTCATGTCTATCAGATAAATAGTGAAATTTCATGAACTTACATTAATTTGATGGTTTTTGATGTTCGGGCTACAGAAGTCTAATTTGTTTTATACCATTATTATTTTATAGTTTGATTGCACGTGAAAATCAAGACCATAGTAAAACAAATTAATATTAAAAAATCAACGTATATAAGTTACATATTCCTGTGTTATCAATAATTTAACATGTTTAACCACTAAGAGCAAATATTACCGAAGTAGAATATAATACCATTAAATCTTAATAAAACCTGAAACTAACAAGACACAAAACTGGGACTTGAACCCAGGATCTCTAGTCTTACCGGGACAGATTGCCTTAACCATCTCGGCCATTGAATCATTTATTTTTCTGTCATTTTCGTTGATATTATATTTAAAATTTAGAAGTAACAATAGTATTATCAAATAACTTTCCCAATATTTTTGACAGCTATCCTTTTGAGTAATGAAAAAGTTATTTTAAATAATTTATTTGTAACCTCGATAGTGTCTCGGATAAACATAACCGATTGTATTTATATGCGACTCCTATTACCCTTTTCTAAAAGTCTAAACAAATATTCATTATTTGTTGGAATAGCTTTTTATTGACTTTTGGAGGCTATATCCATCAATGTAATATATATAATTGAAGAAGCAGATAGTACTAATAAATATTAACGAATCATGAAACCAAATAAAACACGGCCAAATAAAAAGAATCTCTTGTCTTACTGGAAAACAGTGTCCCAACTTGGTCATTAAAACCTTATGATCAATCAAAGTTATTCAAAAGTTTTGTTTAAGTTAAAGTTCATTTACCTTACTATTTAAATTTACGTACTCGTTTAATCAATTTAATTTAACTATCATGTTATGGGTCGCCCATAATCTTCCGGACGGACTACATAAGCCAGCAAGCGGATATAGTCCACGCACGCGGAACGTGATTACTATCACGCATGCCTTGGATGATTACAACAGGCGATGTGTAGCGGGCCAATGAGAAGACGGTTCACGACACAAATCACCTTATATGGGCACGTCACAGGCGATGTGTAACGGGCCAATAAGAAGTCGTCCTCACGGCAAATCACCATATATGGGCATAAGTATTGAGTCCCCCCCACTCTCTCGACAGGAGCAAGGAGCCGAGACAGGACGGGACGGACAGACACGTTTGGATCGGGACCGCGAGAGGTTCTCGGAGAACACAAGGGCGGTTTGCCGCGCTTCGTCGCGCCCCTAGTTAAGTCTCGGCCTACACCCCAAGTATTTGTGATAGCACCGGTTCCGATTTAACCGCCGCCGGGTTGGAAGCATGCCACTTCTAGCCCGCCCTTGATGCTGACGAGCCGCCCACTTAACCGTTGCCCGGTTGGGAAGCTTGCCGCTTCCAGTCCGCCTTGACGCTGAGGAGCAGCCCATCGCTGCCTACTGCCAGGTTACCATGGCCCGGTCTGTGAGCATAGCTCCAGACCCACCCACCACGCTGGGAAGCTGCCTGCCGCCGCCCATCATCACGTGAGGTTCCTAACTTTCGTATAGTCCTTTCGAGCCCAGAATCAGTAGTCCTTTTACTTACTTGCCGCTCTCTTCCAAGGCTAGGTCTTAAACCGCATACTTTCTGTCCTGTTCTTGTTCTATCCATGCATATTGGGAATAAACTGAATTGTAACTAAGTTCTGTTTCATTTGGAGTAAATCGTCGATGAGTGTGGCCGATACCTTCCCCTGAGATGAGCGTCTCTAGCCCAGGCATATAACCCCCGGGGGGTCTGCTCAACACTTGTTCCCCCGTCTAGCAACTTACTTCCTCCCCCAGGGAGTGACTGTATAACACTGGCCCCAACGTGGCTATTATAACACTGGAGTTATAACACCGGCGCCAACGTGGCTATATGGCTAAAACAATCAATATGTCAATACAACTTACTATGCAAAAGTATTTTTCTTACTTAGGTAAAAACTCCCACAGTGGTGTTAAGGGACGTACTTGACCAAAGTTGGATTTATATTTGTCTGATGTGTTGTGTCGTGCAATTCAAAACAAGTAATGCCTTGCATCAAAAAACTAAAAGCTTAATCCTCAGATGCTCAGATTGCTCAGCCACATGGAGGACTTAAAGTTCAGCCCATTACTAAAAAAAATTGGGAAAACTATTTTAGAGCATTTTTAATGAGTCATTAAAAAAGGAATATTTCCTGATTCATGGAAAACATCGACAGTAATACCAATTCTCGAAATAAAGAACACAAAAAATATTAAGAATTTTTATCTATTAATATGTTATGTAAATATGAACAAATACTAGAAATTTTTGGAAAATAGCGATTAACTAGATGAAATTATTAAAATAATATATTCTGTGATAAAAAATCTGGATTTAGAATCGAAAATTCTTGTAACACAGCAAATAGTATCATTTATGAATGGAAAAAAGAAACTGATGAATATAAAAATAAAATAAAAGCTGTTATCTGGATTTTAAAAGATTATTCCAAACTGTAGTAAAAAATATATTTATGAACATTGTTTAAAGTTAGGAATTACATGAACTGCACCAAAATGACTATAAGCTAGGTAAAAGGCTTCAAGCCCAAAAGATAATTTGTGTACATCGGAACCTTTAACGGATAAACTGGTAGTACCTACCACAGGCGTTCGTACTAGTACTACTTTTATTCATCATTTACTTTAATGATATTAAGAGAGTCATAAAAGAGTGTAAGATTTGCGGATAATGCGCCTATTTATATTACAGGTAAAGATTATGAAAGTATTATTGTTAAAATGCCTGAAACTTAACAAACTTACACTCAACATCTGGAAAACAAAGTACATGATCAGTGGTAACAAAAAGTACAATAATCGTCATCAAGTTAGTAATAATGGAGGGTGAAAGTTTTGAAAATTTTAATAAGTAAAGTACTTGGAGAGAATGCTATACACAAAGACATATTAACTACAACTCATTTAAGTCTATGATTTTTGACGGAGAATAATTGACTACTGATGATAAAATCGCAAATAGTTTAGCTACCTTTTTTTCATCTGTGTACAAAAATGTTCAACCAACTCTCAATATTGACTCTACATTCCACACTGTACAGATTTGCTCATTCGACCTGGACAGTATTTCAGAAAAAGATACTAAGGAGGCACTCTCAAACTTGAAGAAACCTCACTCCTTCGGTCCTGACAATATTCCAACATTTATACTAAAGGGTTGTTCTGACCTTTTAATACCACCATTATGTCATCTCTTCAATGTATGCCTAAAAAACGGGATTCTCCCAGATATCTGGATATTAACTAAAATAACCCCTATCTACAAAAAGGGAGACAAACGCGATATCCAGAATTATCGACCAGTTGCCGTTCTATGTTCCATCATGAAAATATTCGAGAAAATTCGACATAAATATAAACTTAATCACATTACTCCAATTCTTGACGACCATCAACATGGTTTTAGATCCCAGATGTCAGTAACATCAAACCTCTTATGCATCTCAGATTTCTTATCGTGAACTCTCGACAATGGTGGCCAGGTGGATGTTGTTTATTTTGACCTGGAAAAAGTATTCGACAAGGTTGACATCGACATTCTTCTGAATAAACTAGCTTCATTTGGTTTTTTCAAAAGAAAACTCTGTTTTTTTGCTTCATATTTTCGAAATCGTAGACAGTTTGTTTATTATAAGGGATCCAGTTCTTTTGAATTCGTAGTTTTTTCTGGAGTTCCTCAGGGGTCTATCCTTGGACCACTTCTGTTTTTGATTTTTATTAACGATATTGGTTCAGTCATCACACACTCGCTGTACTTACTATTTGCAGATGACTTGAAACTATATCGATCAATAAAAAATCTTCTTGACTGTATTCTCCTTCAACGTGACATTGACTGCGTCTCAAACTGGGCCAAAATAAATGGCTTGAACTTCAGTACACCCAAGTGTAATATCGTCTCGTATACAAGATCAAAGAAACCGCATGTATTTCAATATACAATTGATGAAATTATTCTCCAACTCCTTAACCAAATCAAAGATCTAGGAATTATTTACGACAGCAAACTAACTTTTCACCAACACATCGATGATTTAATAAGCAGAGCATACAGGCTTCTCGGCTTCGTAATTAGAAACTCATATCTGTTTCGTAACACAAAAACACTGACGTTTCTATATAACACACTAGTCCTGAGTGTACTTGAGTCAAATTCGATCATCTGGGCCCCACACGAATTAACATACACTTTACGCATTGAAAGAGTCCATAAGAAATTTTTAAGGTTTTTATTCTCGCGGCTCTATGGACGTTACCCTTGGCTTTACCCATCGATTTATATATTAGGCATGACCAATTACCACTCCCTAGAGACACGTAGAGGTAATGCTTTGCTTAAATATTTTTTTCAACTAATTAACGGTCACTTATCTAATAATGAGATACTGGCCCAATTAAATTTTTTTGTACCAGAGTCTCACTCTCGAGGACGTCATCACAACCTCCTATATGGTAGAGCAAGCCGCACTAATTTATTTATGAACTCACCTGTGGGGAGAACTACGTGTTTTTTTAATGAAGTGGATAAAAAAATAGATTTATTTTTTGTGTCCTATAGCGCATTTGTAAGATTTTTGGCATTGCATATACACTGCATAAATGGTACAATTATAACGTCTTAGGCTATATTGCCTGTAATTTGTTATAAATATATGTACAAATTATATGATAAAAATAAATATCTTGAAAAAAATATCGATTTTATTGTCAAAAAAATTGCTACGTAGCTGTTATTTCTTGGAATTTTTTGAGTTAACTCTAAATAATTTTACATAAAAATCACATATTCACGGCGATTTTATTTAACCGTTATTATTAACGGTTATAAAGCATTTAAAAATAAACTTTGTCACCAGCATTGGTTCTGTCCTTGGAGGAATTAAAATGGTATGTCACTTTACAACTTGCATAGATTACACTTTACAAAATACCTTTTCAGATTACCATTTTCAATATTCAACGTTAAAAATATTGGTACACTAAATTCCATTGGAATAATATATAATTGTCAATGTTACTTAAATGATTTTCATGAATAATCTGCGATCTTTTTTTAAATATTAATGCATAACTTCCTTACAGGAAGAATTAGGTACCAACTATTTGGGTCATGCTTCAAGCTGAGAGAAACCATGTCTTCTGAACTAATTCGCATTGTTGTGCGAACGATTTGTCTTTTTGTATTATTATTTTCTTACACGCCCATTCCATAGATCGAGGTAATAAATTATTCCGTGAAGGTTTTTTCAGGAAGTAAGATCATTTTTTTATTCCTACGTCGAACGAACCAATAAAAAGTTTACGTTAAATGTTCACCTTTTCACAACTCTCATGAATGAAAGCAAACAATATTTTTTTGCTTATATTTTGGAACGCGATAAGTTTATTTCTATCTTGATTCAGGGATAGTGCACTCTCGGATTTTCAATTTAATTACAGAGAAAATTATTTTACATATTTTATTATTGATTGATTTAGAAAATTTGATCTCGTTAAAATTTAAAAAAAAACCTCCAAATTGGTAATAGAGCAGTCCTTTTTTTATATTTTTTTTGAAAAATGACCTTCTTACTTAAATTACCGCATATTTTTTTTTTTTAGAGTTAGTTTTAATAGTTAAAATAATTTTCAAAGTTTTAATTTTTGGAGATCCCTCGAAAACACCCATATCTATGATGAATTTTTTTGTGACGTCATCTACTAAAATAACGATGCACATATTTTATGATTTTTATGTTGGTTTTCTTGAATCTCACATAGATTTGCGCAGGCGCGCGGCCATCTTGTTCATTATAACGCGTTGATTGGCTTATTTATTGCAAATGGCGAAATCAAATTCTTTGCAAAACAATGAATGACGTTGATGAATTTTACTTGCAGTTTTATGTTTTTGATGATAATTTTCGTTTCAATGATTAATTCACTGTGATATTAGTGTAATTCAGCATAAGTACCAATGTTGCCTTTACTTTTTTTCAGTTTTAGTCTTTAAATAATGTTTTGTTGGTGATTAAGTTTCGTTAACGATAGGTTTTTAGGTTACTGACATTACATAATCAAAGGTTACTTCTGAAAAAAAATTTTTTTGACTTTTCCGCGTGAATTTAGTAAAACTTCCATAAAAGTAATATTATTTAATAGTGTAAAAGCCTTACGCATGTGTAAATAAATACAAATTCGAGAAATCAACGCATTAATTGCGTAAAACCGAGTCCAAGATGTCGGATTTTTTCAGTTATTTTTTCTGAATTATTATAATATTTTTTATCCTTTTTAATTGTATGAACGAGATAAAAAGTGAAGTGACAGTTTTATTTCAAATTCATAAAGTAAAAGGACTGTATTTTTTAAATTTTGAATTTTCCTAAATTTTTCGACCATTTAATAGAATACGTTTACAGTCAGCTGTTTTTTTTTTTTAAATTTTTTCATTTTGAAACTTAAAATAACAAATTTTCAAACACAATCGTATATGTCAGATACAAAAATCTAAAAGGCAATTTTATTAAAATTCTATAAAGGTATATGCTTTTACGACATTTTCAAAAATAAGAAATATATAGAACATTTACTTGTGTCCTACCTAAATTCCCATATAAATGACCCAAATGAATTACAGTGAATCATCAGCGAATCTTCCATCGTGACGTCACCATAACAGCATTACACAGCATACCAACTTAACGCTGTGTTTTAACGAGAATATTAAAAATGCACTTTTTAATATTTTTTTAAAAACGGTACGTTTAATATTATTAAAAAAAACTTATATATTCAGAATCAGCGTTCATTGGTCTATATCATAGATTCTCAACCTTTTTTTTCCCACCGCCCCCTTTGACAATATTTTTTTTTCTGGCGCCCCCCAACTGCTTTTACATACCATCTTGGGGGGGGGGAGGGTGATGGGTTATGGCTCCTATCCTATTTCTGAGAAGAAGATTGTTAATTAAAACGCGTACTTAATTATAAAGAGAATAATTTTTATTAACATAGAAAAGGTATTGAATTTATAACTTATTTAATGAGATGGTTGAATTTGATACATTTTAAGAAGTTTGTTTATATTAGGTTCGATTTTACTTAAAAACAAACGTAAGTCGCCGCGTGCAGTAATATGAAGCCTATTTCTCTTTTTGGTTACCAACGTTGCTACAGCACTGAATCCACGTTCAGCTAAATAGGACGATGGGAATGCTATTAAAAATCGTTGAACTATCGACCATAATCCTGGGTACAGTTGCAAAATCGGCTTCTGCAGCCAAAACTCTTGGTAGCCATTTTAAATTTAATTTTTAATTCCTCATTTGTCGTCAGTTCTATTAGTTCTTCTTCTAACTGGGATGATCCTGCTGTGTTGACATTTGAAAAAGGATCCAAAACCCAATCTGGTATGTCCATGTTTAAAACATCCTGGAATCGTTCCTTGAAATCACTGTCGAGGTTTTCCAAGTGTTGACTGTAAACAAGCAAGACGTCGTTCTTGAATGATACTGCTGATAAATTTGGGAAGTTATTAAATACCCGTCTGCCGATATTTCTTTTGTATAATAGCAGTTTGGATACAAAAGCTGATACACAATTTTTTGTCTTAATCAAATTTAAGTCGTCGCCTTGAAGTTGGAGATTGACATCATTAAACAATTTATACAGGTCTGTTAAGTACGCAAAATCGTTTTTCGATGAGGTGAGGTTGTCGCGCAAATCTGTGTCTTTGTATCCGAGGAACTCTATCACAGACTCAAACAGATTGTAAAATCGAGTCAAACATGAACCTTTTGACAGCCAGCGCCCCTCTGTGTGAAGCAGCAATCGGTTGAAATTTTCATCATTGGCAATGCAAAGCTGTCCAAATAATCTGTCATTCAATGAGTTACTTCTGATTTTATTAACTGCTCTGATAACATATTGCAGTGATGTATGGAGGCGTTCACTCAGATTTTTCGCAACCAAACGCTGGCGATGAATTATGCAATGCACAGCAAGCCAGTTAGGAACTTTATTTTTTAAGCACGCTATGCAGCCTTTGTGACGTCCTGTCATAGCTGGGGTGCCATCCGTAGCAGCTGACAAAATATTATTTAAAGGAATTTTCTTTTTGTCACAAAACTTTTCCAGTGTATTAAATATGGTTTCTCCTTTTTTATCTGTTTCCAAATTTGTAACAAACAATAATTCTTGACATATTTTATCATCTTTCATGAATCTCACGTATGACAATAACAATGCTTCATTGGTTGGTAAAGTGGACTCATCCAGCTGAATTTAAAATCGACAAGACTGCAGATGATTGCACAATGATTCTTCAATGTTTTCAGCCATTTCATCAATTCGTCTTTACACAGAACTATTGCTCAAAGGAATTTTTCAGATAATATCTGCAGCTGGTTTATGGAGCACAGTGGTTATTACTTCTTTTACTGCTGGTAAAATTAAATCTTCCCCAATAGTATGTGGTTTGCCTGTTTTAGCAATCAACAATGAGATATTGTACGAAGCTCGAAGTCCATCATCGTCTTGCTTAGAAGCTGTTGAAAATTGTTTTGATATAGTTGGCTGAATTTCGTACTTCTTTTTCATGTCTTGAAAAAAGGTCACATCTTTGTCTTTCTTATCCGGGTGAATTTTATTAAAATGATCTTGAAACCTAGAAGGCTTCATCGCTTCATTTGAAAATGTTTTTTGACAAATAAGGCACATTGGCGATGATGGATTTGTAGGATTTTCGATAAATCCGTATTTAATATAATCCACACCATATTGCCTATCTTCTTTTTTACTTCCGACATTTAGATACGTGAGTAAAAGATTAACTCTTAAAACCCTGTTATTAATGGCGCGCGTTAATTTTAATGAACATAAAATGATAAATCAGTGCCTTTATATAGGTTGGAGACATATAACACCCTTCGACAGGAATAATATAAACACGCAGTGACTCGCTTTCAGCACCCGGTCGCGTATTTACAAAACCTATACCGGTTAAGTCGCGGCGGCCGCGACAGCTGAAATGGGATAGGTTTTGTTGTGCAATAGCAAAATCATCAACAAACCCTAAACAAACTGTTTCGTTTGCTTCGTTTCGTTGCTCTCTCTGCTTCAGTTACACTGTTTTCTACAATAACATTCATACATACAAGTCCATTCCTACTAGTACCTACATCTCAAAAACTACAATACCATCAGATAGTTTTAACGCATGGGTAGGAGATAGGATGACCGCCAAACAATTATTAAATACCAATACTTAAAATATTAGTAAAATGTATTTATTCTCATAGGTATAAATGTGATTAAGCAAGCAAAGGAACCGAGTTGTTTGGCGGTCTATCCTCTCTGCCTCCCTCTGCGGGAAGCAGCCTGATGTTATTAAAAAAGCGGCCTGACGTTATTAGCTACCATAACTGAAATGGTGGGTATATAATAAAGACTAGTAAACAATACGATGTATAAATGTGGTTAAAGCAAGCAGTGTGGCCGAGTTATTTTGCGATCCACCATCTCTGCCTACCCCTGCGGTTAAACTATCTGACGGTATTATAGTCTGTTGGGATGGTTAAACTGGTAGGTTTGGACTTGTATGTAAATTTAACGATGTAGGAATGTCATTGAAGCAAGGAGTATGCAGTAAATGACAAAATATGTATTGCTAGTTTTAATTATGTGTCAAAATGTACTGCAACTGCACTTATGATCCAACATAGTTTGAGTTCACGAATGAGTTTCATACCTTTTGAGAATATAATGCAAGCTATGAATTGTACACGTTTTTATATATTTACGAAATAAATATATAACCATGGAAATGCACCAGCACCAACACCAACAGAAGCTACTCTATAATTACGGTCCCCACAGTCTCTGAAACACATAGATAGAGCAACGAAGCGCATTGGCGACTGAAATGGTATTAGGTTTGTTGATGATTTACTAAACCTATCCCATTTCAGTCGCCGCTGTGACTGAACCGGTATAGGTTTTGTAAATACGCCACCCGGCGAAGAAATAAAACGCGGTGACAAAGGCGACGCAGGAACAGAATGGATCGGGGGCTAAGGGGCTGTCTTGTCGACGCATGTAAGCTCACTCGTTGACTCCCGAATGCATTGATGACACTGAGCAAGTTAGATCAATACACAGATAATACTGTCAATTCTCGCAGGATTGCAAAAATCCCGTTATTTAACAAAAAACGTTATAATTTAATAGGTACAAACTTTTTATTTATTAACAGGCTTTTATTAACTTCGCCTGTATTTATGTACGTATGAGATATTTCACGTGAAATCGGAAGATTTAAATTTTAAAAATTATTCTAATCAACAAATTAAAATTTTCATTCATAAAATTTAGTGTAGATCTAAATGTAACGGAATCTATCAGTTCAATTTTCATTAACTTCCCGAATTCTCGATTGAATTTTCGCAAACGTGATAAAAATGATTAAAATACACACAATAACAAAAATTGCCCATTAAAGTTTACTTTGCTTTATTAGTATGTGATTAGCGTGTTTTGTTTGTCTTTTTTAGACCATATTTTTTTCACTTGCCAACGCCCCCCTGTGCCATCTCAACGCCCCCCAATTGTCTCTGGATCTTCTACCGCCCCCCTGAAGGTCTCAAACGCCCCCAAGGGGGCGTTATCGCCCACGTTGAGAACCTATGGTCTATATGAACATATTTTTTTAAAGCCATAATATTTTTCACTGGAGTTCCTTATTGGACAGAAGTCGATGAAATATCGCGGGACAGGGATGCCTGAAGGCGGCTTGTCGGTACGATGAGTCCCCGACCCAAACGAAATAACGAGAAAGATGTACGTATGTATGATTTTTTGATAGATAAACTAAAATGGCTGCATTTTTTTCGTATCAAACAATTAATTTGCCTAATAAGTGGAATAAATGATAATTATTTTTTTTACCTTTTCAGCTATGATTCAGAAGAACCTACAAAAATTTGGATAATTAGAATAAATTATTTTTATTATCAGTAGGAGTCTCCGTAATTTCGGTTTAGTCATTGACTACCCATGAAGATTATAAACAGTTCTTACTGGCTTAATTAAGAATGTTATTAGACATTTTACAAACTTTCTAACCATAGCAAAATATTATCAGCACAACTTGACAAATAATAATCTTCCCCAATATGCTAATTTATTAAGGGGTGTGTGTGTGATTATTTATTTAATGTGTATCAGAAAAATTACCTTTCCTTTCGATAAAATCGTTTCCTTGAGCATTATCACGCCGTTTCCTTCAATATTATTACAAAATAGTATCGGACATTTTGTCACCGTGTCCCAATTTTTTCAAATAACAGTTCAAAAACAAATTAAATTGGAGTGTTTCCCTAACAAAGAATAAACAAAACAGCGTATTTTTAAGTGAAGAAATAAAGCGCTTTCAGCAAAAATAATGCGGAAATGGATAAATCAAAATTAAGCCAGTCAAAGCGCGAAAACCGGAAAAATCTTTTAACTTTTATTCTTATTTATTTTTATCAAATCGGAAATGAAAAATGAATTATTTACCCAAAATATGAGTGCCTTAGAATTGTAAGCTTTTAATTCACTCTCCGATGTATTAGTATTTAAAAAAAAAACCAAGTGTAGATATTAATGCTAATTGTGAATAAGGGGCTGATACTTTTATGATATAACGGAAAAAAAACTATAATCGAGGAACGTTTAACACTAGAAAGACCGGGTACTTCTCCATACCTATAAAGACCACGACCGTCATTTTGACGGCTGATCACTTTTTGCCAATTGGTAGGCGAAAATGGGTACCGCCGCCCCGAGAAACCATTTATCGGATAACCAACACCTCTGCCATAGGACACTCCAAGTAGTTCGCGCAATTTTTGGTGAATTAGCAGGGGTGCTCGGGTTCATTGGGTGAGGTTTGTCTGATCTAGGTGGCGTATACGTTTGCCCATCTACTGCCTAGCCGACCAGGACTGGAGACACTTGTTGAGGGAGACCTAATCTAAACCTCTCCAGCAGGACCTCTCTCGAATTGTCGCCTTGCACCGCTGTGGGGGAGATCGATTCATTCGTCTAACACTCCTAAATACATTTACCAATTTCTTCTATTCATCCCTCACACCTTCTTCATTCATCCGTTACTCCTGGATAAATTTACCATTTTTTCCTATTCACCCCTCACACGTTCTCCCTTCCCAGAATTTCCTTTCCCTAAAAACACCCTCCACACAGCATCCCCAAAGATAGCATAGGGACCAGTATCTTTTCTTTTTTTGTTTACATTAGCTCTACAAAAAAACACTTAAATTATTCCCCTCATTGCATTGCCATCTTTGGGGATGCTGTGTGGAGGGTACCTAAAGGGAAAGGAAGAAGAATAACTTAAGGGAATTAAATGAGGTGTGAGGGGTGGGTAGGAATCTGGAGATCAGTGTGGTGACAGACGTAATAATCTATTCCTATCACTGCGATGCAAGGCAATGTTCCGAGAGTCCTGCTGGCGAGATCAAACGATCTTTCTCAACAAGTCACTCCCGATCTGGCCTGCCACGCAGTCGTTTGGTAGACGCATCCGCCACCAAGATCCGAACACACCTTCCCCGAACAAATTCCCAATTTGGGAGGCGGATATGGGTACTGCCGCCTCGGGAACCATTATATAATCAACACCTCTGCCATAGGTCCCCAAAATTGGTTCGCTACGTTTTGGTGACTTAGTAGGGGTGCCCGGGTTCATGGGATGAGATTTGTCCGGGTCTTGGCGGCAGATTATTATAATATTTGGCTAATTTATACGCGCGATTTTTGCGAAAAATCACCTCAAGGGCGCTGTACAAATAAATATGAGTCTGCCCATCAGCTGCATGGCTGGCCGGATCGGAAAAGATTGGTTGAGGGAGTCCCTTTGACTTCTCCAGCCGTGCTCTCTTGGAACATCACGGATGGATAGTTTCATACGTCCGTCACACCTCGACACACTGCCCCCAGATACCTACCCACCCCTAATATCATTTTCCTTCCTGGAACTTCCTCTCCTTCCTTTCCTTAAAAGACTCCCTACACAGCATCCCCAAAGATGACATAGGCCCTGAGGGGAATTATTTTTCTCAGGGCCTCCTGTTAGCTAATGTAAAAAAAATACCTAACCCCATGAACCTGGGCACCCTTGCTAAGTCACCAAACTTAGCGAACCTCTTAGGGGGGCCTATGGCGGAGGTATTGGTTATCCAATAAGTTTTTCTGCCAGTTCTTCAGGAGCTAACCCAGCTGGATCAAATCTTGTATATGTATGTATACCTTGTTTTTAGTTCTCCGACGAGCCATAAAATAATAAATTTGGGCCAGAGATATATTTTTTGTGGTATGTATTTTTATAAATAACATGATACGCGATAGCGAAAGAAAGAGACAGACACATTAGTACTATCGTGGTACTATCATAAACGATGGAATGGGCATGTTGTAAACTTGGCTAAAGAAGGTTGTAAACAAACTCAGTATTGTGGCCCAAACCGTCACATTGACGGCGGCGGTCTTTGAAGGTATAAGTCAATATATCTCAAAAACTAAATAAGACCTGTACTTGTTTTTTTCACCAAAGTTGTAAAATCATAAATCATGAAATGTGAAAAAAAATCACCCCAATACAATAATTATTAAGCATTATATCGTCACATTACTTCGGCCAGCCGTCAAAATGAAGGCTCCGGTCTTTCTAGTGTTAAATTGGGGGTATTTTAGTAAGGCTCGTGATAAATTAATTTAAAAAAAGAATTGTAAAATAAAGTTTTAAGAGAACGCCATATGTTAATATTTAGATCAGGCATGGGCAACCTTTCCTGGGTCTGGGGCCAAATTATCATTCTGTCTTCGAGTCAAGTGCCGGAACAATTTATCAAACATAGTAGATTAATATAAAATTAAATAAAACACGTTGCTACTTCTCATATATTTTTTTTATGTATATAATGAACTACACAATATACATACATATTATACACAGATTACAAAATTTTATCTGAAAAATCTCCACCTGGAACTATTATTTTTTTTCTCTATTACTTCGCCGAGATGATTCAGGGCCGGATTAAATAGCCCGGCGGGCCGGATCCGGCCCGCCGGCCGGCGGTTACCCATGTGTGATTTAGATGAACGTGGACGTTTCATTGTAAGCCTAATAAATAATATTGTAACACGTAAAAAAATGAAATATAGTCAAACTGTCAATTTTGTTAATGTCTTATCAAAATTTGAAGTTTTTTTTTCATTTAATGCTCGTATTATGTAAACAGCAGTGACAAAATTAAAACGCAGAAAAATATCTTAATAAAATAACAGTTAAAAAAACACACATTAAAATTAAATTTGTTTTATATTTTTCACCCCTGTTACGACCCTCCCCCAATTTTTTTTGCTTATATATGTATAGAATACTTTAAATAAAATTATGCCGAAGGTAACCGATGGTATGTGTGCAAAGTCATTATAATTTTAGAGCTCCGCAGATAATTTTTCTTTCAGTCAGAATGAAAATAACGATACATCAATAAACAAACAGTCACTATAATCCAAAGAACCTGTGCAAGTCTTTCAATAAGCATTCTTCTGCAAATGAATACTGGTTCCAGTACTTACAATAACGAGATGCTTTTTTAATAATGCATTACAATTATTAACTGTAAACGATTTATTTTGTGCAGGAAAATTCAGGTCGGTAGATGAACCATTCATTTTTTTAATATTTGCAGGGAAATCTATTTTATATAACTTTATATTTATCTCAAATGGATTAAGTTTTATCAAAAGAATCCCAAAGTGAATAAAATCTTGAACTCTTTTTAAATGGTCACTGAATTATTTTTTTTTTCATTTAATTATTTATTGTTATTGACTTCTTCAAGCGAAAGTTCATATTTTCACGTTTTTTTGTAGTTTGTTATTCATTCGGTCCAATACTTTTTAGGAGGAAATGTAGCGTCAACGTAAGCTTTTCCGCGAAAGTGTAAAGACTTTTTATGAAGAGCTGATATAAAATTTATCTCTAAAATAAAATTTATTACGTGACGCCAAACTAGTAGCAGTTGTTTGTTGTTACTTCTTCGTGAAGATATAAGGAGCCGTGGATCCCTAAGGATAAATCTTTGAACCCTTCATTTCCCAAAAAAAGAGAAAGAATGGTAAAAGTTAACAGAACTGAGACATAAAAGAAATCTCAAACAATCCTTAGATGAAGAACGTCCATTGTAATTTTTCTGGTCTTTTATTGCTTTAAAGGGGTCTTTAGTTGGTATCACAACTGTTGAAAATGAAAATTTTCGTTGAAGATGAAAAAATCTTTGAATAAAATATATTTATACTTTTGAATGTAGCTATAAATTTGTGGTAATCCATTATACATAGATAAATGAAACAATGTTACTTGGTTTGAACCACTTGTATATTTGTTTGAAGCCGATCGGTTTCGGAACGACCGTTCCTTCCTCAGGGCAAACATATACTGATTTGACAGTTACAAATTAGTGGGGGGGGTACAATATATTATTACAAAGTGTTGTGCAAATTATTACAAAGGTGGAGGTGTGGCTAGGGATTATTTAAGAGTGGGGGTGGGGGAACATATCCATGATTGGGCTATAAGATAAAAAAAATGTTTGTTTATAATGGATTCATTATTCTTAAGGGTTTTTTTTTTATTTCCTAAGGCTTCTAGGTTATCTAAGCGTTTTCCTTTATGGTTGATATGAAGAATATTTATCCCTGTATTTTTTTCAAAACTATGGTTATTTTATTTTGGTTAGTGAATTCGGAAAAATTATTATTATTAAGACACCTTAAATGTTCTTTGATTCTAATTTCAAAATTACGAGTTGTTTTTCCAATATAAAATGAGTTTATATATTCCGGAATTAGTCAATTTATGGTCTTTATCTTTAGCATTCCTCCATTCGGGTTTAAAACGTTGCTAGAAAAGGCTTTATTCGTGTTTGGTGACCAAGTCTGAATAGTCAGGTGCTTCCCCATCTTTCTCTTCCTCGTCTCTTTCCCCTCCCCAATACTTTCAGGAATGCCATAGTCTCATCAGCATAGTCTCACCATATTCTCTCCAGGCAGTTGAGAGCAGTTGTGACTCTAAGCGCGGTATTCATATAAAAAAGCAGCTCAACGCATTGAATCTTAATTCTCACACAATGGTAGATACCTATCTTTCTATACATTATATGCCTTTTTAACATTTGCTTCACACAGGAGGCCTAGAGGAAAATAATTCCCATCAGAGCCTATGTCAAAGATTATGGCTGGAGAAGTAAAGGGACTCCCTCAACCATTTTCTCCCGATCCGGCATGCCACGGAGCTGGTGCTCAGATGCAATCGCTGCCAAGACCCAGACAAACCACACTCCATGAATCAGAACACTCCTGCTAAGTCACAAAACTTAGCGAACCACTTGGGGTGACCTATGGAAGAGGTGTTGGTTATCCAATAAATGATTCCCGAGACGGAAACCATAACTGCCTCCCAAATTGTCTCTCTAAGATTTTAAACATATCTGAAAGCTCACTTCAAGGCTATTCATAAAAATTGTTTTTTAACCACTCAGACTCAAGAATCAATCAATCTCAAAAATAACTATTAATATTATGTCCTAGAAAGTGAACGGTTTGGTTGATCACCGAATATAATGTTTGTATCACATCAAAGTCAACATTATTGTACGTACATCACAAACAAAGTAAGGGTAATCAATTTTCATGGGTTAACTGCTGGAAGTTGATATCTGAGCCATTTAGATAGTTAAAGTAAAGGACGTTGAAGGATTTAGGTAAATTTATCTTATTCACTAAGGAAATGTCCACAATAAAACAAGTATAAATAGGGGAGAAAAAACTGTGCCCAATATTCGCCAGCTTAAATCGCTTTTTGACCATTATGTGAATGGCCCTTTTGGCCTGGTTTATATCTTATTGAAGTTGTAATAAATCGCAAGAGTCCTCACGCACACTCAAACCGTTATTTTTGTACAAACTTCAGTTTATTACATCCTCGAAATTGACCATTCTTTGGTACTCGTAGAAACACGTTTGTTTAGAAGTAGATTGGTGACAAAGAGAAAAAATCACAGAGTTTGGTAACATTAAAAAAATCTCAAATAATCGGCATTATTTATAAAAGTTTACGTGTTAACCACTGCAATTGACCCTTTTTTAAGTCACTGATATTTTCCTTTATCATTGTTTTTATATTATAAAAATCATAAACTTATCATATTCGTTGAAAAAATTCCGGAGAAGAGGGATATTTCAGAAGCCTTAAAAAAACTCTCCCGGATTTTTTTTTATTCAAAAGATTTGATCATTACTTACATTTTAAAATTTTATTCAACAATTTTTCTACATGAAAATAAAATTTTTTTTAAAGGTAAAATATATTTTTATGATTTCTTTTGATAATTTACGAATTAAACTGACATTTTTAACCTTCAGATTCTTAATTTAAACATAATTTCTTGGTAAATAGTTGGGAAAGGTAAAAATCCTATTGAATTACGATCATAATTTTCTTTGAAATTAAAAAATTATTTTATTAAAATAAAATATTATTACCTTCATTTTAATATAACCGAAGGTCGGAATAAACCTTAGAACTGAAAACAACAAACGCTAAGGTTTTTGTTCTATGAAATTTTTATTCATCCACTTAATAAAAATATACGAAGAGATAGATGTCAATTAAATTTCACATTATTTCTCTCCCAACCTCTACTATAGTTCAGTCGTCAGTTGTTGTCACGAGTTAATCAACTCTTCGGAGTCCGATGCAATAAAAATGTTTTGCATATTAGGTAATAGAAAACACTTTTTTTTTTTATTTTTTTTTTTTAAAGTGACCTTATTATGGAATCCCGAAATTAAAGGAATAATAATTATAACATCTAAGAATTAAATCTAAAACTGTGATAAACTTTACTATGATTGTGATCTCTCTTACCATTTGGCATTTCTTCATTTAGAATCTAGATGATAGCGGTTTTCTTAATATATTTTCCTTGAAATTTTTTCCCATGTCGGAAATAACTCGGTGTGTTGAGTAATTATGTAGGTAATATTATTAGCAACGTACAAAGATAGATCATTTCAAACAAAAGTCATATGTCAAGGACATCGTTGAAAATTTGTAATAATACCTTTTTTGGTGAGGAGTTGTCAGTTATTATGAAAATTTTAATACAAAAATGTATATATCGTCGCCGTAGATGCCAAGGGAATCAAGCCACAAAACCACAAAGCTGAGAAAACGGCCCTTAAAAATTTTTGGTGACAAAAAATTGTCATTTTTTGTTATAACTTTTTTGTTTTTAAAGATAGAAGGGTGAAACTTTTGACATAGATATTTTGTGATATTATCTTTATACTATTTCGTTTAAACAAACATAAAAAACTGTATTTTAAAAGTTATGTGGGTTAAATCTCTTGACCGCTGAATTTTTAAATAAACATATGGTACATTTGTGTGGTAGTCAAAAGAGTTAGGCCTCTTACGCCTGTTGACCATTGAGAATTTGTGGACAAAGTACTCACATTTTATGGATTGATACTCTAAACTCTAAAGGAAAGTCTATTAACTAACTCTCTAACCACATTGCTGGGCTGAGAGGATGGACCGCCAAACAGGTCTTGGCAGTGCTTGCTTCGTTCACATTCATACATAACCCTTCTGTTATTCTGACTCATGGCATGGCCCGACACCAGTATTTGGTTGACTTAATCGTGTCACGTTACATGTCATGGTTCATCCATTCTACATGCTTCATTAATCCGATCACACGCTTATACCATCTAAGCACCCTTTTTTGAATTTTTCTCATAACGCTTGCATTATTTGCGAATTCCCACACAGTAATTTTATTTTATTTTAATTCAGTCTATTTTATTTTTAATTTATTTTTTATTTAATTTTCTGTTATATATTGGAGGCCCTGCTTAATACCAGCTGCATTCCAGGAGAAATCCTGAATTGTAGCTAAGCAGTGACCTTTTCATCAATATAATCAATGTGTGACGTCCACTGTATGCGACTGTTGAATCTTGGCTACTTTGCTTCGCTCAGGAGGCTGAACTGAACTGCATCTATATATTTTGTTATGTTTCTTTTTCCCCTTCTGGGGGGTGCACTAGACCTCGTCCCTGCGTCAACAGGAGTCAGTCGACGACGGCACGGTGCCCTCTAAAATCATTTGCGCCACCCCCAGCAACATGTGCAGGCCTGAGGTTTGGGGGGGGCGACCTCGGCTCTCCTTCGCCTTGCCCCCGGCTACTCGATGCTGAATTCCTTAGGGTCGTCGGGTATTTCCCCCCCAATCTCCCATTTACTTTTCTTTGAGGCATCACCGAGGAACCGGCTAAGGGGCGCGGAAGCTGAGCGTGGTTCACGGCTAGACCGAACGTCATGCGCATTCTTGCTGGGACTGCCAATTGATTGGAGAGGACTCCCAACCGTTTGCCATGCTCGTATTACTTCTGTACTGTGTTTTTTTTTTCCCAGACAGGTGCTTGTAGGATACGCTGGATACAATCACCCAGCGCTTGCCACCTCGAGAACTTTCACCAACCTGTCCCATTGTCTTGTCTATATTTTGTAATACTAACACATATTGTATCTTGTATTTCCCGCTAAGCACTTGCACACTGCTTGCTAACAACGTATGCAGGGACATTGGAGGTCTAAATTCGTTCTAAACTAAATGTAGCTTCGTTCTTTCAAAAAAATTAGAGTCCTTGCGAGAGCCTTGAAGGAGTAACCATCTGTTACTTATACCAGGGCGGGTAAGTGGTGGATAATAACCTCCAATGTTGAATCTTGGCAGACTACCTAAAATTGTAATATATGATGTTCCCAGCTGCGATATTTCTGATGACCCCCAACTTTTTAAAGAAATTTTTGCAAATAATATTGAGGGTAAATCTACAATTACTAGGGAGGATCATTTGAGAACGATGCGGCGCTTTTCACTCTTTGGGAAACGTGGCCAACCTACTATGAATATGGTCGTTACCGTTCATCCTGATGTTAGGAAGGTTCTAGTGGATAGCGGTCATTGCTTTCTTGGGTGGAACGCCTGTCGCGTTCGCGATTTTATTGGGGCCATCAGATGTTTCAAGTGTCATCTATATGGCCATGTAAGCAAGACTTGCATTCAGGACATAATTACGTGTCGTCGTTGTGCCGAAAGTGGTCACGATTATGAGGATTGCCCCAAAAAGGCAGAGGCCGCTGTCTGTGCTACTTGTAGACGTTTAAAAAAAAAAGATGATCACCCCACGGGTGATAGAAACTGTCTTACACAGCGAGCCGCTATTGATATACAAGTCAGGATGACCGATTATGGTCGTCCTTGATCCTCCTTTCGAGTTAAGTATGTGTATATGTATCTTTCTAAGTTTTCTTATTGTTTTCATCCTACGTATCACTTGTTTTTATTAAATTTTATTTAAATTTGGTGTAAAAAGATTTAAAAAAAAAAAAATCTTATTTTGTTTTTTTATTGTGATATCGCTGAGTATCATTATAGTTATGTTGATTTTGGTTGTAAAAAGTTCCTAGAACTTTATATATTTTGTATTGTTTACTCCACCTCAGTCTCTGTATCTTTTAGGTGATTTTACTTGTAATCTCAGTATTTTTACAGTTTTCCATTGTTTTAAGTGATGGCTTTGTTTTTTTTCTTTTATTTTTCTATAAACTTTTGTTATACCTATAATAGTAATCATATTTTCTGTATTTATCTCATGTTATGTTCATCATTCATTACACTAACCCATCACCCCATTTTCAGACTAACTCCTATTTTACAGGGACATTTGAGGCTTTAGCTTCGTTCAACATAAAAGTAGCTTCGTTTATCAAAAAAAATTAGAGTCCTTGTGAGAGCCCTGAAGGAGTAACCATCTGTTACTTATACCAGGGCGGGAAAGCGGTTGGATTACCTCAAGTGTTGAAGCTGGAAAACGCCAGATTCGACGTAATGTAACGACGTGTCTCGATCTTGCCAGTACGGTAAGATTATACGCGTGTTTATACCGCTCTCCGAACCTTAGCGAATCAGACTCGTACGAGCTCTTTAAGCATTTAAGCAATACTATTGATGACCTCTTGCCCTGCTACCCTATGGCAGAGTTTGTTGTCCTGGATTAATGTTCATAACGATCCTGGTTGAAGTTCTCAGGATCAACAGACTCTGCTGGACAATAGGCGGAATCCTTTGCCCTTTGCCACAGATTGGAGCAAATAGTTCAGGAGCCTACAAGGGTTCCTGATGTCCAGACTCACCGCTCCTATTTTTAACCACTGTGCCACACGGTTACAAGATTGAAGTCAAAGCGCCTTTAGGATCCTCCAACTGCCTGGTGAAGACGTCAATCCCCATAAACTTCAGACCGCCAAACGAAAGGCTGAAGAAAAAAGTGTGGCATTACAGGTCAGCAGATGGTTCGGTCAGCAGGCACATTTTAATGCTTTTCCGTGGTCAGCTGTCTGTTTTCGGACTTAGGATGCCTCAAGATGTGCCCAGGAAATTGATGAAGTCATCACATCCGAGATGGATGGCTTCATCCAATCCACTGTTAAAGAAACTGGTGTGGGCTCAAAGCCGTGGTTCAGTCGACAATGCTCTGAAACAGTGCGACGAAAAAACAAGGCTTACCGAGCCAACAGCACGGCCAGAACAACCGAAGACAGAATAGCATACCACAAAATGGTAAAGGAAACCAAGAAAATCATAAAAAGGTCAAAATTCGAGCTCGACCTGCAGAACAACGAAAACCTGGCTGGTGCCTGCATGGCAGCAGAGCAGTCTAGTCGCTTGCGGGCTCATTAAGACGCGATTTCTGCAAATCCAGTCTTCCACCTCTTACCAGACCTGACGGCTCACTAGCAAACACCGCCACCGAAAAGGCTAACCTATTAGGAAAAATGTTTGCGGAAAACTCAACCCTCAATGACCAAGGTGCTGTCCCGACGTCGCGTCGGTTCCTCACTGCACTTTTCATATGAAAAAGCCGAGGATCCGGCATCGGGAAGTTCTCTGTGTTTTACAGCTGTGGAATGATTTGCCGGCCTTTGTGTTTCCTTCTTCCTACAACATGGGTCTCTCAAAAAGATCCTCCGCACAGCATCTCATATGACATAGGCCCCGAGGGAAATTATTTTCCTTGGGGTCTCATGTGTGGAGTTATATAAAAAAATAAAATGATAAAAGAACAAAATGTTTAATATTGTAAAAAAAGAAGAAAAAAATTAAAATAATACTGACTGACAGTTTGGGACTCGCGACACAGTCGAGGGGGAAGAAGTATGTCCAAGCGTAAAGAACCAACACGATAGGCATTTTGTTGAGTTAGAGGAGGACAACACTTTAAATCATTGTCGAATGTTAGCAGAGGTAAGCGCGCTTTCTCACAAATTTTGTGGGAAGTTTCAGTTGCCAATGGCGTCAAGCCACACATAATATTAAATTATTCAGAAGTCAAACGATATATGCGGCTTGTAGTTATTGACTACATTGACTGTTTTCATAGATGTGTGTTAGATCTATTGGCATTTTTCAATATACTCATTAAATATAGTGTTTTGTGGCTCAAATCTATTGACCACGGCAACTATGAAGGTTTTAAAACACTTCTGCATACTTAACTTATTTTCGCCAAATTTGTGGCTTGGCTCCCTTGACATCTACGGCGACGATATGAAGTTTACTTTATATTTTAAATGTTTTAGAAAATTTGCGTAGGTTCGAGTTCAATAATATTCATTCAGCTCCAGGGTAGAACGACGAATTTCTTTACTTAAAGTCAGATTCTATAATATACATCCACGTAATTGTATTTCCACGTATTTATATTTTTATTTCTCATGTAAGATAATCTATGTATAATTGCCCTTATTAGAGACCACCATTCAGATTCGGAACATTGCTGGTATTGTAGTAGCTTACAGTAATAACTCTCCCGCTGCCAATTAGGGCAGAAGGAAGACCCCAAAATCATTATCCTTCTTATATCTACTTAAATGTGCAGAAACGGGCGGTCCGTTTGACGACTTCTCCAATCTTAACAGACGGATTGAAATCTTTAGAGCACAGGCGTCGGGTGGGAATGCTATCCTTGTTCTACCAGTATTTCAATAGAAGATGCTCCGAGTAACTAGCGTCTTGATCCCTTCGGCATCGATGCATAGTCGAGAAACACGCCAAACGCGTGCCCAACATATGTACACGGTTGACATTTGTCACGTGAGAACGGGTCGCTTCTTAGACTCGTTCTTGTGTTGTGTAACGGTTTGCCGGCCTCTGTGTTTTCTCCTTTCTACAACATGGGTCTCTTCAAGACCAATGTTCATTCCTTCCTCTCCTCAAAAAGACCCTCCACACAGCATCTCAGATGTCATAGGCCCTGAGGGATTTTTTTTCTCAGCGCCTCCTGTGTGGAGTTAATTTAAAAAAAATATATGAAATATATTTTTAGCATTTTAGGTATTCCTGTACCAACCCACTTGGTTACAAACGTTATGTTTGGCATCTTGGTCCGTCGAGAGGTAACTATTAATTAATCATTGAAAATAATTAATCTTAAAAACTTTGCAAAAATATAATGCGACCGTCCTAGTTTCCTAGAATCGACCAAATCTTTTTCTGTAATATATTGTTCATTTGAGAGTTGCTAATATTATATTCAATGATTAAATTTTACAATTTGAGGTTTTTCTCAGTAAGTTATTCACTACATAAATATTTAATGTTAATTAAATATATAGATACAATATTTTTTGTAATTTGCCTATCTTTTAAAATATTTTTTCTCAAATAATTTTTGAATGAGAAATTCCAAACTCTTCAATTCTAAGAATAGGATCTTTTATGAAATCCTAAATATTAGCATTAGTTAATCTCAAATTATTACAATGAACGCCGTGGGAGTCTAGCGGGCCCAAATTGATATCTTTAAAATATTGGATCGATTGTTAAGTGACTACGATTTTATATCGATTTCCCTAGCCAAGTTGCGCGGTCAATAGCCAAGACAATATTGACAACAAAATGAATAATAAATCGTTTTACCATGGTAACATTGGTGGGGATTGTCTTTAGTTAAGTCTTTATATCGACATTGTCGAAACGTCGAATGTTAAAGGGCAATGTCAAAATGAGAACCAATCGACTGTATTGTATATTAGGGTGTATCGATTTTTAACTTTTTTTTTGTTTTCAAATTCCAAATTGAAAAAAAGTTGCTACTAGGTACCACAACTTACCACAAAAAGGTTTTGGATTTTTTTTTACATGCTTAGGTCTCCCGCACAAGGCCTAAAGTTTTAATTTTTTTCAAAAATTAATAATTTTTTTTTAAATTTAAAACAATAAAATCGTAATTTTTTGTTTATTCCAAGTTAAAAAACAGTAATATTAGGGCATAAAAATAAGAAAGAAACGATTTAAAAAAATAAATGGATTTTAGGTCTCCCGCACAAGCCCTAAAGTTTTTTGTAATTTTGTGTATATGAACCATGTTTTTTTTAAACCACCGGAATTAATTGTACTTTTCTTACAGAAGGCATAAAATGAGACAATATATATATACATAATTCATATATACAAATAGTAAAAATATATACTACATATATAATATGTTTTATACCTGAAAAAAGAAATTCATATATACAAATAGTAAAAATATATACTACATATATACTATATATATAATATGTTTTATACCTGAAAAAAGATAGTTAGACGGTGTAAATTGTATGACAAAGGTGTTGAAAGAAACTAATGTTATTTGCTAATACTGTTGTTTATTACAAAAGTATAAATGTCATAAAATGTAGTATAGTAACTAAAAACGAAATGTTGCTGATTACTTTCCATAGGACATGAGTGCCAGTTTTCTTGTTCTACTGCAAATTTACTGACTTGTTCAAGTATTCGTCCTTTTATCTTGGCTTCAAAACCTTAAATCAAAGTTATGTATAGTATTTACATAGGCCTAGTGATTTTTACAAAATTTTATACGTTATTTAGAAACATTATAACTACAAAATAGTCGAAAAAAACTTACTTAAATTCTAATCCTTCGCAGAGGTTTTGTACTGCGTCTTGGTCTCGAACGTAGATAGCTCTTTACGGTCTTCCAGTCTAGCACGGATAAAACCATCTCTTTCAATCAGCCTACATACTTGCTTCGAAGCTTCTGTGACTTCCTTGACAATTCGTTCCACCGCTTGAGTGTGAGAAGGAATTCTAAATTCAACCCTTCCACTTTTGCCAGTTTCCGCAACTGACTCATTCTAGGCTCATATCAGTAATAAGAGGGGGTTCGGTTACTGAAATGGATTCGAGTCCTTCGTTTGTATGTAGCCACCGATGATCCGACCCCTCAGCTAAGAAAGCATGCAAAGTTCATAATGAAGGTCTACATACCATCATGGTTCTCAACTAAGTGCAATCCTCAAATCCCACAAGCTTCCATTCATTTTTTTACATTTTTATACAATGTATATTGGTAGTCCGTATGGACTTTTTGACACTAAAAATACATTTAATTGTTTATTGATGTCTTAAGGCATTACTCTGATGGGCTTTATTATATTATTTATACAAAAATATTATTATTTTATTTATGATCGGAGGCACACAAACGATGCTCATGTGAAAGTTTTTCAGAATAACTCTGATATTCTTAAGACCTTTCAGAATTCCGTTTCTCCAAGCTTTAACGGATTCAATATATCGCATATACGTCTTTTCATTCAACGAGCATAGTAGGGTTGAATAAGCCAATAATAATTTTGAACAACGAATGACGCAGGTTTGGTCTAACGGCTGTCGGAATAATAAAATTATGTTGACCGTGCTCGCAAATACCGTCTTAACACTGCCTAATAACCGTAAATGACGTATTTGGTCAACATCGCATTGATAAAAAGGTTTAATCGATGAAGACAATATTACGATTCCCAAACGAAAGATATGAAATAGTAAAGACAGCACAAGATTCAACCGCATCCAGGAATTAATTAATCTCTTCCTTGCCAGGGAAGTGCTTTTGATTCGATTATACTTATCATCTTACGTTGTTTTTAACTAAATTATATATCATCTGAAAACAACCAACACTATTCTGTTTCGATTGAAAGGCTTTTAGTTCTTTAAGATCACAGTGACTGTTTATCGCGATTTTGTTAATAAACAAATATAAGGACACATGTCCTTATAAATCGAAAACTAGTTTTTGTCTGTCGAGGTCTCGCAAAATAATGACTTTCCTGTCTGTATTCGGCTATCTTCAATAAAGTCGTAACTGACACCTTGTGACCCGAGTATAGCATGGCATAGACAAATAACATAAACATAATATAGACACACCTGAGGGAAACAATGACAGAACTGATCGTAGACTATTATTATGATGAATTTCAGGAATAATTGCAAGATTCTCTCTCTCTTCTCTTCGATGGCGCTACAGCCCATATCGAGCTTTGGCCTCCTGTAACAGTCGCCTCCAACTCCTCCTGTCCTCAGCGGCTGACTTCCAATTTGGTACTTGGAGAAGCTGTGCTGCATCCCCTCTTACCTCGTCTTCCCACCTCAGTCTGGGTCTTTCCACTTTTCTCTTTCCACATGGGTGTCCAGTCAGAATTCTTTTTGGGACGCGTGTATCCGGCATTCTCTGTACATTCCCAGCCCATCTCAGCCTGAGGAGTCTCATGTGTGCTGAGATGCCTTATATATATCATACAATTCTGTATTGTGCCGGATGCGCCACTGTTCACCCTCTTTCACGGGTCCACATATTCTTCTCAGCACTTTTCTTTCAAAAGTATCCAGCATTTCAGCCATCTTTACCGTCAGTGTCAGCGCCTCACATCCATATGCCAATACAGTTCTAACAATGGTCTTATCTATGGTTATTTTGGTTTTTCTATGGACACTACGTGACTGGCAGCAAAGAGAAGTATGTTTTGTTGGCTGCTGTGATTCTCCTTCTGATTTCTGCTGGATCCTCATTGTTCTCTGTCAGACTGGAGCCCAGGTAGGTGAATTGATCGAACACTTCGTATGAGTAGTTGTTTTTAAATTGTGCACTACTTCTTCTTCTGTGTGAAAGGTTCCTGTTCTGTACCATCATTTTCGTTTTGTCAACATTAACCCGCAGTCCTACTTCCCGTGCCGCTGTTTCTAAGGGGTCGAAGAACTCCTTAATGGCTGAAATTGATCTTCCGATAATGTTAAAGTCATCCGCATATCCGACAACTTGACTGCTCTTGAAACAAATACTGCAAGATTCTACCCGAACTAAATACAAAGTAGATACTGTCTTGGACAAAAATATCCATTTTTATTTTTCAAGCCTAGAATGAATTTTTGGCGACCGGACAACTCAGAATGAAATCAACTTACCATCTTCTTTGAAAAGTAATATTAAAAGTGATAAAAGAAATTGATTAAATAGGTTAGGTTATAAGCTATTATTTTTTCATAGCTTTTAATGACTTTTTAAAGAGGTGTTGAGTTGACTTGATAGAAAGAAATATTTTTTATAGTGGATTAACTTAATTAATAAATAAAAGCGTATTGCAATTTTTAGTCATTGATGATAATATTAACACTTCTCAAACGAAAGATGTGAAACAGAAAATACATTAAAGGATTCAGACTTTTACGGGGTTTTATCAATCGACCGTGCTAGACACTATGATCACAGAAAATTAACTGGTGTCCTAAAAACTGCCTGGACAGGTAGAAAAATAAAACTACCTCCCCCTGCATCCCCCATCAATAAGAACTAATTTTCTACATCGTCTTTTCATATCTTAAAATTAGCATAACTATGCTACCAAAATCGAGTACTTTAAAGGGTATTAATAATTATACATCCGGATAGTATGTTCGATGTATGTTTATTCGGATGTACATTATAGTAAAGCTCCTAGTAATCCAACACATAAGTCCCACGTTCGTTAGTCATAACTATCGCTCATGCGTTAATCCACATAATCGGAAGCGATATAGCATCCAGTAGACTGTGATATTGCTCACAAGACCTTTCGCAATATAATATGAACTCGCCGATATTGTGTTAAAGACATGAACTATGTAAGGTGGTAATTTCTTTTTGACTTATTTTATCGCTTGGACGAGAAACGTTTCATTTCTTTGGTTGAATTTCTGGATTAAGTGCCTTGATTTTTCAAATTAATGTTGCACACATAAAAATAATTGATAAATAGTATTAACACACTTTATTTATTTATTTATTTATTTATTTATTAACCCCCTATTGAGCTTTGACATATAAAATACAAATAACATTTATAACAACAGTACATAACATAAAAACAAAGTACCAAGTAAGCTATAAATATTGCAATTTGATGTATTGAAATACGTGTTAGTAGGTATCCAAGTAATGTTATAGCAAGTTATTGCAAAAGGTATACATGATTTTAATTTTAATCTGTTATTCACAGTTGTAACTGCAGAAGGAAGCAAGCTAGACAAATGGCCTAACTTATTATTAGGGCTCAGACTACAGTAGATTCAGCAAATTATTGTCACAATATTACACAAAACATGATTACAAACATACTCGAAGCATACCGGTTGGCAGGGGTATAAAACATTTTTTTTAGCGATTAATATATAATTTCATTTATAAATTAATCGATTAATATATTAATATAACTGCATACATATAAGCTTTTTAAATGGAGCGATGTTTTTATAAATAAATATGTCGGTAGAGCAAGTTTCATTCCCCACACGATGCAATCTCTGAATACAAGAGTTGAACATAAAATTAGTGCGAGAAGCAACTATGTTAAATGGAGCATGTAGTCTAGTGTTGTATTTATTGGGTACTTTATAATGTATCATATTCACTAGTTCAGGGCTATCCAAATATCCGTTAATGATTTTAAATAATAATAAAACATCACAGATTTTTCTTCGCTGTGATAATTCGGGTAGTCTAAGCAATTGCATTAAATAATTATAATTTTAATTTTCTATGGGAATGTGTAATTTGTAATTTATATGACTTAAAAATTTATGTTGTACTCTTTCGATTTTGTGTGAATGTACATTGTACAAAGGCGACCAGAGAGAGGAATTATACTCAAGGTTGCTTCGGACCAGTGTTATGTATAGCGTTTTAAGGGTATTAATATACATTAGATCTTTGCACGTTCTTAACACAAAACCGAGACATTTAAGTGCTTTATTCGTGATTGCATCGATGTGGGGGACGAACGTCATCTTATTATCAAAAACGACACCCAGATCTTTTATTAATGTTACTATAGAAAGATTAACATTGTTGATGTGATATTGAAAGAGTATTGGATTTTTATTTCGAGAAAAACTTATAGATTGACATTTGTTAATATTTAAAAATAAATCATTTGTGTTACACCAATTATATAATCGATCCAAGTTGTTTTGCAATACAAGACAGTCCATTAAATTTCTTATAATAGTGTAAATTTTCAAGTCATCAGCAAACAATAGGAAATGGATACCTTCAAATATTGAAACAATGTCATTGATAAATAGCAAAAAAAGAATCGGACCTAGATGAGAACCTTGTGGCACGCCACTTGAAGCTTCAATTTCGTGTGATATATGATTAAATAGTTTAACGTATAGTTTTCTAGATGATAAATAGGTCTCAAGCCATTTTAGAAGATTTCCTTTTATCCCATATACTTCTAGTTTGTTTAATAAGATTTTTAGAGAAACTTTATCGAATGCTCTGCTGAAATCTGTGTAAACTGCATCCGTTTGCAATCTTGAATTTAGATTGTCTGATATATATTTTTCGTATATAATTAAATTTGTAAGTGTAGATCTACCGGATATAAATCCATGTTGGTGAGGGGAAATGATTTTACGAGCCTGTAGCATAAATTTTGATAAAAATACGGATTCAAACAATTTAGGTATTGCTGATTGTATGCAGATAGGTCTGTAGTTAGAAGCATCCGTTTTGTCACCTTTTTTATAGATGGGACTAAGGAAACTGATCTTCCATTTTTGTGGGAAAAGGCCTGAAGCTAATGATAAATTAAATATATTGGTTAGGTGGCCTTTTAAATTAGATACACAGTTTTTTAAATAAATTGCAGGTATGGTATCCGGGCCAGCGGATTTCTGAGTATCTAATAGTGTAATTTTACGCTGAACATCGATTTCATCAATAACAAGGTCATTGAAATCAATAGAAATATTTGAGTTGAATTTAGGTATTTGGTTATTGGATGGGTTTGCATCATATACTTCGCCAAAACATTCGGCAAATAAATCAGTAATTCCTTGGGGTGTATCAGCAATTTTACCATTGTAGTACATGATAGACGGAATACCAGATTCATTACTATTAAGATTATTTGCGAATTTGAATAAATTTTGAGGTTTATTTTGTAACGATTGCTCAATATTTTCCAGATATTCTTTGTAACATGAGATCGATATGTTTTTCACCTTTTTGCGTAATTTAGAAAAAAGTAGATAGTCATTCGGAGCTCGAGATATTTTGAATGTTTTATGTGCAAGTTTTTTTGACTGGATTGTACAAATTAGCTCTTTGTTAAACCATTTGGGATAATTAGATGTCCTATATTTTGTAATAGGAACGTAAAGTTCAATTGATTTGTTAATTATGCAGTAAAAAGATTCTATTATATCATCAATATTATTACAATTACTAATAAAGTTCCAGTCTGATTTGGCGAGAAACTCGTTAATCTTGGGATAATCAGCTTTATAAAAATTTAATTTTTCTTTAAAAGACTCTAAATTTAAATTTTGAGTAGATATATGCTTAACAAAAAGTGGTGGATGATAGTTATCAATTGTTGAAACATTATCATTTGCATGTTGTACACTTATATTGTTGGAATTGCTGAAAATTAAGTCTAATAGATTATTATTACAGTTATATATAAAGTTCACTTGTCTAAGATTTAGGAAACATGACATTTCTATAAGTTCAGAAGATCCATTATTGGAAGTGGAATTTGTGCGAGTATTAATGTTGTTAATATCCCAATGTACAGTTGGTTGATTAAAGTCACCTGTAAGGATAAATTTAGCGTCCGGATATTTTCTTCGCAATACTTCTACTTCTTGACAGTAACTAGAATAAAGCTGGACATCAGATGAGGGTGGAATGTACGTACAACCAACTATAATTTTTTCACTTTTGCTTGTCACTAAAACAAATAGTTGTTCCACGTTGATATTTTTACATTTGATTTTTCTTTAGGTAAATTTAGTATTAATAGAAATTAGACAACCACCTCCCCTTCTTTTTTTGCTAGTATTGGTATCGCGGTCCATTCGATATGTGTCATAGGAGTGAAATCCTAACTCGCCATTTTTAATATCTGGGGTCAACCATGTCTCAGTGAAGCAGTAGACATCATATACTAAGGTCGGTAATTTAATTCTCAAATCATTTAGTTTAGTTTTAAGTCCTCTCACATTTTGGTAATAAATATTCATAGATAGTTTTGTAGATTTTAGGTTATTCGTCAGTTTTTTGGAGATAATTTGACAATTGTTGGGTTGTTATTAATATATTTAATTGTGATATCTTGCTCACCTGATGATTGCCTATGTTTAAGTTCGTTTCTCAAATCATTTAACTGATTCCTTTGCGCAAATGATAGATCCGGGTACATGCGAATGTTATTTTTTAGTGAGTGTTTTTTACCGAGTAAGATTTTAGGCCATTTTGACTCGGGGAACTCAACTTTGATTCCCCTCGGTTTATTTATATCCCTTTTCCCGATCCTGTATATTTTCAGGTCGAGAGAGTTTGTAGAGTTGTCCAAGTCAAAAATAATTTTTTTTATGTTGGCGGTATCACTATTCATAATATCTGTTTGGGTTGATGCTTCACATTCAGGAATGTTACAAATTATTATATTTTTTTCTCTATAATTTTGCTCATTGATCTCAGCAATGATCTCACAAACGTTTTTGGTTTGAAAATTTGAGGGAATAGTAGGTGTTGTTGTAGGAGGAATATTTTTGTATACTGACAATTCACCTTCTAAAGTAGCCATTCTCGCTGCCATTTGTCCAATGGTGCTAAGAATATTATTTGTTTTAGGCATTATTTTTGCAATATGCTCCTTGGTAAATTTATTGTTTGGGTCCATCACAATGTTGGTTAATGCATTAATGGCATCTTTAGCCAAGGAAATGTATGCTTGCGCATCCATAATGAGTTTTGATATTTTGTTTAAATAAATTAATAGTTGGTTGAACTTCCCTGGATAGTCGCTTGCAGTCTGGTATATCGTTCACTAAGTTAATAGTGGTGGACGGGCACTAGGCGCGAAGAGTACAAGGTACCTGCGCGTCAATGGTGAACAATAATTTTAAATATGTATGATGTGATGTGTATTTGTCAAATTTAAGCGTGTTTACTGTTTATTTTCTTGGCACTTCTACTCTGCCTCTGTCTTACAGTCACTTCGGATACTAGTTGACTGGAAAAAAGCACTAAAAAGAGATTTTAGTCGGTGTTTATTGTTATTTTACTTGGTACGAAAAAAAGTGCGTGCTCACTGATTTACTGTTCAAAGTAATATTTTGTAATAACACTTGTCTAACAAATAATATGATCCTACTTCTTTTTAAATAATTAATAGAACGGCCTCTAAAGTTGGACTCTCTGGACCTCTCGCCTCGAACTGCAATGGGAGGGATGGATTCATACGTCACTCTTATACGCACTGACCGGCCAGTTTTGTCTTTACCCTAAGGGCACGCGGGGCATGAGCCGAAGGCCTCCGGCTTGAGGGGGCCCCGAAACTTTTGCCCATGGTCAGGGCTGCTGGGAGGGGAGTATAAATCACCAGGCCCGGGGCCTGTTAAGGGGCACAGCCTGGGGCGGGCATGTATGTTATGGTGCTCGTCTGAACTTTATATGTATGTATGTATAAAAAAAAGTTAACAAGTTTAGTTCCAGAAGCAGACGTAAAGCGTCGACGGTTAGCGCTCAGACTTCCGCCTAAGCCGAAGGGCCCCGGCCCATGGTAAGGGGAGGGGGGGGGGGGGGCAAGATCCGTATTTTAAATTGTTTTTCTAACATTAACTCCACACAGGAAGCCCCGATAAGAAATAAGTTCCTTGGAGCATAATACTACACCTTTGGGGATGCTTTGAAAATGGTGCACATCGAGAGCAAAGGGTTCGGAAATTAACAAGTCAAATTTTTCACAGGGCCGCAATCTCCAAGGGGTTTTTATTTTAAAGACTAAATCATTAATTTTATTTGTTTTTAATACATATGTAGATTTTTTACTATTTACAAATATCATGTTCAACATTCATATGTTACATAAAAAATTCTGTTTATTTTATTTAACATTTATATGTTAAACATGATATTTGTAAATAGTAAAAGATCTATATATTAAAAAAACGATTTATTCTTTAAAATAAAAACCGCTTGGAGGTTGCGGCCCTGTGAAAAATTGGCTAAAGAAGGAGGTATCACCAACCAACCCAAAAACAAATAACGAAAATACGTTTAGCCGTGAAAATCTCAAAACGTATTCAATATTATTTTATTTTTGAAATAACCAATCATAAAAAACCTACGGATCAAATAATGAACCACAAAGTAATTAATTGCTTCTTATGAAAAATTAAATGAAAAAATATTATTTTCATTTTAAATTTTAATTATCCTTATAAATTCTTTGAATTACTAATTATAATTGCCATAATATATTTTTTAAAGTTAATACCTAAAAAAATTATGAAATAAAACGTATTAGTCATTTAATAGGCTAAATGTTTTGTTTTGGATGCGTAGAATGGCGTATGCTGTTATTTTACTTGACAAAATACGCTAGACATAATACTAGATTGTTCAGTGTGAAAAATAGCATACATTCTGATTTAATTAGATATGTTTATTTATATTGACCTCTTGAGACTCTGAGTAATTCACTCTTTTCTCATTTTTTAGTGTTTTTATTAGTAACTTTCTCTAAGTAATCTGCGTGTGCAATTTGCCAGTAAATTAGTATTACAAAAAAATCTTCTTTTACCTTAACAATAAAGAAACCCTACTATATTTTCCGTTCCGTGGTCTCAAGAAGTTAAAAGCAATAACCAGCCAAGTCTGTATAGTATTTCAACTGAGACATTATACGAGAGTGCTGGCCATCTTTTTTCTTGAAGAGAAAATACACTATCTTATGTTCCGGTACATTAAATCCACACTGCGAACAATTCAGCCAATCGATTATTTACCACAGAACATTGTCCATGATGAATGAACAATAATTTCAAAGGCCCTCAAGTTAGTTACCTAAGCCTGTTGTTATAATAAGTCTTATCTTGTTGTATGTTTCGAGACCACAGAACAATATTGAGAATATATTTTCGTTTAAATTCTTGGATCACGTAAATCCTAGATAATTTGTATCTACGTAAAATTTTATTTTTCGAGAAAACTAAATAACCATTTACCCCATTGTTTAATTTGCCTTTATAACGTAAGAAGTATCCGTTCATTTACTGTAATTTGTTTAACGTACCTTGGTGCTTCTATTTACTAAATTTTTAACGAAACTGGGTACATACTACACATCACTCATATGAAATCAATTACGTGAACTCTTTACGATTTGAATAGAGCGTAATATTCCTTTAGCCATTGCTTTTAAATAATGACAAATGGTATAGTGGGGTGGGGTGGTTATGCTGAATCCATTACTAGACCAATTATTAAAGTTCAAAAACTAATTCTGATAATTATATTTAAATATCAACCTACCCATCCCTCAAATGAACTCTTTCCCAAAATCAGGGTCTGAGATATTTGACAGCCATTTACTAAAACAAACATTTGTTATATACGAAAAATAACCTACTTATGGCTCCACAATATCAAGCACACACCCGATTTTCATCAAACCTGGGTTGCGTGGTCCCAAAAAACTAATACCTCATTCGCTCAACGACAATTATTCTGGTTCATCGCTCCTAAAATATATAGTAATTTCAAATCACTTTACATAGCAAATGTACAATATTGGATTTTCGGAAGGGTCGATTCAAAGAATACAATACATCAGTTCGTAACACTCCATTTTAATTATTAATTTTTGCATTTTTTAATTTTTTAGTTCCATTTTTATTTCTAATTTTCTTTAAAACATATTTTTTCTATTAATTGTTAACCTAATTTTAATTATGTTTTAATTTATATATTTGTTTGGAATACAAAAATTCTTAACACTTTAATCTTTATCATGGGTTTCTGTATTTCAATATTTGAATTTTCATTTTTATTTCTGTTTTTATTTAAAATATGATTTTTTTTTTCATTTTTTTTTTTCCTTTCCTTTTTTATGTATTTCTTAATTTTTATTTGGTATGTTTATTATCTGTTTCAATGGGATAGTATTTTTTAATTCTTTCTCTCAAATATTAAATATATGACTACTACAACATGGGCATTAGCCTAGTGTGGTAGCCAAAAATAAAAAACCAAAAATTTGTAACAAAATATAAAATATTATGGAATAAAGATAAATAAATAAATAAAATGATTTCTTCATTCTTGCAGGCGCAAGCACACAAGTTTTTTACTAATATTGAATCTTGGAGGTGGGTACGGATACCGCCGCCCCGGGAACCATTTTTTGAATAACCAAAACCACTGCCATAGTCACGGTCTTAACAGGGGGCCCTGGGTTTATGGGGGAGGTTTATCTGTTGTCTCATCTACTGTTTGAAGGAGACTGTTTGAGGGAGACCTTTTGACCTCTCTAGAGGAACTATCTTGACCCATCGTCTTGCACCGCAGTGGGGGGGATTGATTTATATAAACGTACGCACATTAACCTGAACACATTGACCTGAAGATCTGAACGCATTGACCACCAGATTCCTATCCACTCCTCATACCCTTTTCTTTCCTTAAAAAGACTCTCAACGCAGCATCCCCAAAGATGTCATAGGCCCTGAGGGATTTTTTTCCTGTGTGGAGATAAACTCTGAGTTGAAAAAATCCGAGTGCAGTAAATACGCGGTAGAAGCGAATCTTTACCAAAACAATATCAACCAATGAAGAACCAAGGAGCCTTGAAAAGTGAGGTCGTAATCAAAGCGGCCAATGAGCGCAGACCTAGCGTCATTTCCATTCGATATCTCAACCAATAGGATTTTGATGCTAAGCGAGTGCTGCAATGCGTCAGTTCCGTTTCATCCGAATTTCAATCACAACGGGGCTATAGAAGTTTCACTTCAAAAAGATTCATTGAAAAGCTCAAATTCTTTCGATCAACGTGAATTTGGATGTTAATATTAAGAATTTAATATATTTTCAGAAATCTTGCTAATGATGCTATCCTTAGCTAAAACCTTTTATACGTAGGTTACATTTCAAAGGTTATCGAGAAAGCCCGTTTCTACCACATCTCCAGTAATTGGCTAATCAGCGGGTATCAGAAAATGCACATTTCCTGGCAGCCTTTTGCAGCTTTCACTCGGCAGATCATTTCTATGGCGCTCTCAAAATACTTTTATATCTTTTTATGACGTTCTTTTCATAATATTTTCACAATTTGGATGGCGGGTATGGGTAACACTTATTGGATAACCATGTGGTTCGCTACGCTTGGTGACTTAGCAGAGGTGCCCGGGTTCATGGGTTGAGGTTTCTCCGGGTCTTGATCTTGGATGCAGCTCATCAGGCAGGATTGGGAGAGAATGTTAAGGGATTCCCTTTGACGTCTCCAACCTCTCTCTCGGAACATCGCCTTGCACTGCAGTGGGATGGATGGATTCATACGTCCGTCACTCCTGGACACACTGACACCCAGATTACTATCCACCCCTCATACCCTTTTTTTCCCAGAACTTCCTCTCCTTCCTTTCCTAAAATAACCCTCCACACAGCATACTCAAATATGACACAGGCCTTGAGGGGAATTATTTTCCTCAGGACCTCATATATGGAGTTAAAAAAATATATATTAAAATACTAAATTAGGTGCCCTATAGAATTATTATTAATATTCATGTATAAAGATTCAAAATGCTCACTGATTGTCTTGAATTGAGTATATTGATCCCAAAAAAGTGTTTGAAATAATTCAGTCGATTGAAATGTTTTACTAAAATGGTTGAACTACACATTATCGAATGTTTTTTTGTCTTTCAGTATTTTTCTGCTTTTATCGAAAGAACCTACTATTCACCTTGAAATAATAAACTAGTTTGAATATTTATGTGAACAGGTGATATCATTTGATTGCGTACGTGCGGTGATTACGTTCAGCAAGTAGTATACTCGCCTTTGCACGTGCCAGTGAGTTATTCCAACACGTGTTATGCCAATACTGGGCCAATCAATACCTTTTCTCTTGAGACGATAATATACAAAGGCCAATAATTATTTTTACATTACGAAAGGAATCAGCTACGTGAAATTTCTTGTAAATCGTGATGAAGCCAATTGTATAATATGTTTTCAGAAAGAAAGGCTTTTATATTTTTATGCCTTTCATTATTATTTTTATTTTTATGAACGCAAAATTATTACAATCATATTATAGTTGTGTTTAAAATCAGTAGTCCCACAAATGATGTCTTGTCTACGTGTTAAACCATGTTTTACACTGATGTAACAAAATGGAAATATCTATATTATTTATTCATAGTTTGTCAATGATACACTTATAACGCATCTTAGAGAAATGTATCTACATACGTAATTACATTTCTGCCCTGGTGATCGTATACTGTATTGCTGTCCAAAAGATTGGCTAAAAAAGAGGTAGAGCAACATGGCATAATACCCCAAAAATAAATCACGATAGCATAATATTGTTTTTTTCATTCGTAATTTCAAAGGAAATCCGCAAATCACTGCGTTGTGTAGCAGATTTCTTGAAGCCTGTAAATAAGTCATTAGACGTAGTGCTCGGTTTTAATTAGTTTTTTTATAAAATTTAAGTTTGAATACAAATTATATTTTTACCAATGGGATTTTATATCCAAACAAACACACATTCACATATAAACAATTAAAAGACCAGCCGAAGATTTTTCAACATCACAGTATTTTACAACGCCTTCCAGACCTTTTGTCAATTTTTTTTTTGTCCTTACTCGTTTTTTTGAAGGTTAAATAATTTAAATTTTGCGACCACCATGTTAGGTATAGGCCAGTGTTATGGTGGTCGATTTTACATATTATATTGCAAAACCATTTCAAATATTGTGCATAAATAAGCAGGGAGAAGAAAAGATTATAATATAATATCAAAGAATATAAAATTGCATAGCCTTAAAGAAAAAAAGAGAAGCAATAAAACATAGTATAAAAAGAGTATGAAAGAAATAAAAGAATATATTAAAGCATATGAAGGAATATAAAAAATATTTAATTTAAAAATATCTAAAATCAATGTACGCATTAGAGTAAGCAACAAAATAGAGTTATTATAGTGATGATATATTAGGTACATATAAAAATATTTAATCTTTCGGCTAATGTTATTTACATTCAAAAACTTTAATGGTGGTACAGATATCTACGTTCTTTGAAGAAATTCTAAGATTTTTTTTATGTTCCATTAATTCGATAACACTGAGGACCTTACCAACAATACATGTGTTTTGCGTCGGTCTCGACATATGTATATTCCAGTGACACAGGCCTAGGAAAATCAATTATATTCATATTTTATGCTGATATATAAATAAATAAAACTAATTATTAATTTAACACCACTGATAATCAACCAACAAAGTGTTGTAAGTTGTGATTTATCAGTTGTGTAAAATTTAAATCACATTAAAAGAAAGGAAATTGAACGATGAAAATAAATTGAAATCATTTGTGAAAAAAAGACAGAACGAGTTTCCATAATTTACTGGCCGCTGCAATTGACTCTAATTGGCGGAAATTTGCTGGAAATTGGACGTTTAGGAAGAGGCTGAAGGAACAAAACATTTTCCTTTGCCAAGAACACAAAATAACTTTCTGGAACGGATTTTTTTTCTTCACTAACGAACTGTTATTCGTTTCACCTAAACGTTTTAAAATTGCAAAATCCTTTATACTTCTTCCCCAACTACTACATTCATTATAATAGATCTCGTTACTTTATTTCCATCGGTATTCTGGAAAACTAAAATAGAAACCTTTGATACATTTTTTTGTCTTTGTTTTGCCGATCAGTCTCAACATTATATTATTATGCCTACCTTAAACATCAAAGTGTATTTCAAAGGCAATTGAGACAAAAGAACTATGGTATCTTATAAAATTAGAGTAGTCTTATTTCAACGACGCTTTCGACAAAATTTTAATGACAGATTCGTCGTATTTTTGATGATTTATGAAGTTTCATTTTTTTTTTCTGCTTGTAATTATAACCAGATGTGAAAAAGGGTATGCAGGCAAAAAGCATACTATTTAGTACTGATTTATGCTAAATTAAACTTTCTTATCTTTCCAAAAATGAAGATTGTTATCCAAAACAAATGTTTTTTTTTCACAGTTGGTAGGTTAGGTAAAAACTAATAGATTTTTTAAGCATTCAAGGTTAATGTATATTTGAAACGTGCCAAAGAGGATGAAATTGGTTATAATTCATGAAAAGGATCGGCTGCAAAATATATTTAAAATTTTAATTAAAATATTTTGTCTGAACAACATTAATACAGACAACAACTTGTCTGTATTAATATTCAATAAAGCTGTGTTCAAATAAGTTTTTAAATTAAAATAAATTACTCTGCATACACTACTATTATTAATCAAATAATCGATATGTTTCTAGATCAATAGTTACTTCATCAGGATAAACGTATAATAATTGTTTATTTTTCATGACGAAGAAACTCTTGGTTTAGAAACATGTCGATTATTTTGATTAAAAATAGTGGTGTACACAAAGTGATTTATTTTCATTAAATTAAAATGAAGCCGTAAAGCGAATATGCGATTCCTATTTTTATTCAAATTACCCAAAATGATTTTATTCAAACCAAACATTTTATTTATTTCAACAGAGGTTGGTCTGCTTATGGATAAAAATATTTAATGCTCCATCCCTTACTATCACTTTGGTAAAACAATTTAACCCTTATCACGCATCACACTTTCAGCTCTGATCCCCTCGGCTGAATTCGGTAATCCTCGGCAAAGCTCGGTTATCTCCGGTTGCCATCTTCGCATATTTCGTCTCAATGTTGGCATTTTATTTCAGCACATCCATACTGACTTGGCGACATACTTTCTTGGGGAATTTTGCATGCAAAGTACGGGATTTGGTGGAAGCTGAGAACGGGCACTGCATTGTGGGGCACAGAGGGAGTCTCGAGGGAGCAGTATGGGATATTATAAAACTGGAAACTAGTGCTATAGGCTGTAGACACTGCCAATGTTGTGAATTCCTGTATTTAATTAAGAAACAAATTACAACAACCTTCTTGGCAAATTGGACAAACTAGGGACAAAAATGTGTTCATTGATTGTCAATAAAAGTTAATTGGACAAACAAGAGTTCGACAAAATCAATTAATCTTCGAATAAAGAGAAGTTGTACAAATTTGAACAGATGGGGAGCGAGGGTAAATATATATTTATTTTGGATGTAATTAATTGCAATTATCTCAAAATTCAGATGCTATTTAACAACAAATAATGAATTCCGTAATCAAAATTAAACCGCACATTGGTTTCCTTGTTAAATATTTTCTTTCACTTCGAAGAACAAATTCGAACGTTGAATAAATAGCTTTTTTATCATGTAACATTTTTTAACCCCCGACGCAAGAAGCGGTGTTATACGTTTAACGTTCTGTGTGTCTGTCTATCTGTATGTATGTCTGTCTGTAGCATCGTAGCTCCTAAAAGAATCGACCGATTGTGATGCGTTTTTTTTGTTTGAAAGCTGACATGATCGATATGGTTCTTAGCTACAATTCATGAAAATCTGTTCAGGTGTTTCAAAGTCATCAGCTCTTTTTTATGTCGGGGGTTGCTTAAAATTCTGAAAATGTTACTTATTTATATAACTGATTTCACTTTGTCTCATTCTCGTTCATTCATAACATATAATTTTGTGTAAATTCGCTTTCAAAAAATTCCATCAAAACCTTTTATGTTAATTTTTCACAGCCTAAATGCTTCAGTTTTTGGCGCATTTACGACACAATGACTTCTTACTTCACACTCGACTTCTATGAATTAGAGTTATATTTGAGAATGTGTGACAGAACAGTCCATACACAAGGAATGATAATATTGAAAAACACTGCTGCCATTTGCTGTGGATTTAATATAATTTAAGTCTTTATTTATATTTATATGTAAGGCTTCTTTATCATATTTTACTAGAGATTCAGAACTACTTAATTCAGATATCTTAACCATCAGACACAAGTGTCATAGCTAATAAGTGCACTATTTTAATAAAATTTATTATTTTTAATTCATAACTATTATCAAATCTCCAACTGACAGCCCTGAAACCAAAGAGCTAATTTGCTTACTATACCTGCCCAGTCATTTAAAGCAAAGTTAATTTTTAAGGTAACATTAAACTCTCTACAAAATTATTCTATTTATAATCAACTCCTAGATTTGCAAATAAACGCGAATGTGTGAATGTATGATATACCAGACTTTGCTCGATTCTACTTGCCAACAAGCCACCTTAATTTTACATATTTTTATTCTGCGCAAATATGATGTTAATGCCCACATTATTTGTTTGGTTGTAACCAATACTTGTATCATATACCTATGTATATACCAGCTTTTATCATACATACTTCACATTTTTTATGTTAGGTCTTTTATAAACCTCGCATATTATTTAAATATTGCTTAACTATTTTATTTCTGTTATTTTTAACATACTGATATCCTCCTGTGAACCATTGTATCATGTATCACTTGAATTTAAAAGCCAAATTTATGGCGTTTAAATAAATAAATAAATAAATCAAATATGTTTAAGTTTATAAACAGTTATTCATGACGACAAGCATATTTCTACATAGATTGAATAAATTCGCTTTGTTCGCTACTGGAACCAATATATTTAAATGTTTTTACGTAAAACCAAAGCTCCACCCAACAAAGGGATAAATACAAATCATAAGGAGATTATAGCACATAAGCGTTCCAATCTAAGGACTTATTGGTGCGAATAATTAATTTAATTAAGTAGGTTAAAATTAATTACCTACAAAAGTTTCGAAAAAGTTTTGGAAGCTTATTCCTCGGACACTTGATCCCACAAAGTATTACTTCTGCTGTCTGGGTGGCCGAGTATTGGGGAGCCATCAAGAAGGGGGGATCAAGAATTAGATCACCAAAGAAACTTAGTGATTAGACAGCCATTACGTTGAACTTTTAAGTTTCTCTGTTATTTCAGGAACTATGAGGAAATAATTTGAAAAAAGCTAATAGGTTTTTTGAAAATGATCGCAACTTCGATAGAACAGAAGATATAATTCAACCCCATTTCCTAATGGGGTTGGAGAATTATTGCTTTGACAAGGCGTCTCCAGGCGTTTCTATTTTACGCTACTTTAGTGGTCTGGCTCCATTGCAACCCAGCCTCTCCTCACATAGATACTAGTCTGTACAACTACGGAATACAGCATCTGTATTCCCCGGCTTTGTTCACTTTGTCTGGGCAACCAACTGGACACCTACCCATTGGAATTGTCGATCGAATTCTTAGGGGTAATCATTCTGCTGGCATCCTGAGCACATGCCAAGCAATTATGTTGGATTTCTACATACAGGATTCAGGGTTTCAACGTTGAATGCTTTACGAAACCTGGAAATTCTAATTTAGTCCCATAATGTGGCTCCCTGAACGTCTTTCAAGAATTTAATTTTCTCACCGTCAATCCTTGTTTTCAAATATAATGTATAATGACACATTTTAATCATCTTGCTTCTCGCTTGTTTTCAAAGTGATCCCGGAATCTTTAATTTTAAGCTCAAACAACCTGAACTAAGCACTTAAAATACTTAAAAGTCTATAAATACACAATTTATAGAACTTTAAAAAAATAGAACAAAGCACACTCCCTTTAACTTTTTTCGAACGCGATTGTTGTTAAAACAAGAAAGAAAGGTAAATCAACACGAAAGGACCCCCTAAATTTAGGAGAGACATAACATTGTTTTCAAATAAATGCAAAATTACTTACTATTATTGTAGATAAACTTGTGCTTACCTGATTGGCGGTTCAATCTCACGTAAATATTTGACGATCTGCTACAATTTTTTTAATGATAATAATTTTGTCAATCCACGACAATTCTCTTGGTAATAAATAGCACACGCAGAGGTACTATTATTTTCTTCCTTTTTGTATCTATTTAAAAATACATATTTTCTATATTTATTAATTTTTCAATCGTTTTCCCTTTACCGTTTTCCATTTTATTAGAAGATAGCATAATAAGACCCAAAATATGTATTTACTCGGTAAAACGAGATGAATGATTTACAGGGTCATTATTCGTAGTATATCTTTTGCACCCCACATTCAATATCATATACACAATGATTTTTCCGTTCATCTTTCTGTATTGAAAGAAACGTACTTTTTTGCTTTATTGTGATCGTTATCTTCTATTTTCGTTTTCATCTTGTTTAGGTACGAAATCTTTAAACCATCAGTTCGCAATAAACTCTGTTTGACGGAACATATTAAATGTATGTAGGTACTTATTAAAAAGTATTCTCACTAATGGTCTGTGAAATTGGTATCTATCCAATGTTTTATTTTGTGCTGAAAAAGATTTTTTTTTTATAGTCTTCATTCTTAAAAAGATACTTACAATAGATACAAGATACAAAGATTTTTAAAAAGCAAAGTTCGTGTAAAAAGGGCGGAGAATTTTTTTAATTATAAGTAATTTCAATAACTTATATCCGTAGAGCTAATATAAGAATATATTGAAAAAGTACTAAAAAAATCTCTCTCAATTTTCAAAATGTTGTAGGTGATTAGTCATGCGAAGAATGCGTAACATGATAGTAAGAAAACAAACAGGAAGTGAAAAAGGTTCTAAAATACGCTGCAAAGGGTGGGAAATAACTCTGGTGTGATATCAGTTAATATCAGTTTAAATTTGGTGTAGGAAGTGGAATACCAAAGCGAAAATGTCACTGCGTTTTGCGAATGTTATTCAGATAATTAAACATTTCGTGAATAACAATTTGATTTTCTCTGGCATTATGTAATATACCTATGTCTTTATGTAGGGATCTTGTAGAGCATGGTTAAACTGTGCATTTTTTAATTGTTTGTTTTTTTTATGAATACCTCACAAGAGACCAAACTGCTCCCGTCTGGAGCCAGTGAGACTACGGCTTCCCCAAATGGGTATGTTGGGAGGCTGAAGGTAGTTGGGAGGGAAAAGAGTTATGAAAGAGGAAGAGATGTGGTCACCTAACACGGCTAAGGCCATTTCAAGTAACGTTTCAGTTCTATGTGGTGGCCTTACACCAGGGCGGTACTGAGAGTATCTTCCATTCTGAAACTTCTACAAATATGCTGTATATCATTTTTAATTAATAAAATTGTGAAATAAAACAAATTGATCAAATAAAATTTATTTACCTACTCCGGGATTTGAAACCGCGTCCTCCGGATTACTAGACTAGAAACTTCCCCCTCGGTCACGGAGGCCATCAATAAATGTAATGCCTCGAAGTAAATGAACGAAGAATGTATTTATATGGAAGTGTTTGTATACATTGTATATGTATGAAACATTTACCCGCAATGTAAATAAATTTTAATTGCAACTAGGAAACGTTGCTGAACTCAAAGTCTAAGAACTAGGAGAAGTTAAGCCACGAATGAACTTTAAGAGAGACGGAGACAAGGTAAGATTGGGATTACGTGGAACAAAGATGAAATCCTTTGATATAGGTTTCTCTATTCAAGTTTTCAGAGTAAACATCGAAACCTCTTCCAAGGAAGTCTTTATAAACTGAATATTATCTCCACACAAATCGGAAAACCTTAACATCTCCCTAATGCCCGAGTCACACGAGGCTTGTATTTCAAGCTTTAGCAATTTTTATTTTATTTTATTTTTATTATTTCATAAATGTTTATATGTTACAGTTTAGCCATTTTTTAAACTACCATGCTAGGCTATTGCCTGTGTTGTGGTAGTCACACATGAAATATTATTTTATATAAACAGATAATAAAATATAGGAAGAGGAAAGAAAAAAGAACATATTTAGGGATGAATAAAACTAAAACAAATACTAATAAAACAAATAAAAATATAAAATAAAAAGAAAGCTGAGAAATAAACAATAAACTATAAATCGAGCAAGCTAGTTACTCTAGCAAATGTGAATAGAAATGACTTTCAAAGTTAATAAAAACTAAAAACTAAAACTTAGTATAAACCACTTTCATTGTTTAAAAAACCAACTTGTCTCGTATGCAATACTTACCTTATCAGGATTTACTTAAAACGTAAAAAAGTAAGTTTTAAGTAAGAGCAAAATGAAGTACGCATTGCAAAAAAACATTTTTTTAAAACAGTGTTAGAGGTTAAAACTAAGTTTTCATTAATTTTGAATTGAAGTGGTGCTCTAAATTTTTTTTAAGCTCCTCACAGGAGGCCTTGATGAAAATAATATAAGGAGAGGAAGTTTTTGGAAATGAAATAGATGACGTGTGGAAATGGCGGGTGGCTAGCAATCTGGGGGGTATTAATCCATCCTTCCAACCAAGGTGTAAGGCGATGGGTCGAGAGATTCCGGCTAGGGAGGGTGGAAGACCTCCCTCAACCAGCCTCTCTCGATCTTGCCCACCATAGACTCGATACAGCCCATGGACAGACGCATCGGCCGTCAAGATTTTGACAAACCTAACCCCATGAACCCGGGCACCCCTGGTACCCTGTCACCAAACCTAGCGAGCCACTTGGGGTGACCCATGGCAGAGGTATTGGTTATCTATTAAATGTTTCCCGGGGCGGCAGTACATATATCCGCCTCTAAAATTGAAATTACATCCCTCTAAAAAAATTACAAACCCAAAATTGAAAATTAAAAAAATTACATACCCAAATTGAAAATTACAATAGGTACCTACCTCTAACACTACAACTCCCAATTTCAAAATTAAAATAAGGTTTTAAGTTTTAAAATTGCTAGTGAATGACATGGATGTGTCAAAAACGGTAGCTTTAAATAACATTTGAATAATAAATGTTCATGTGAAATAAAACTCTTCGAAACAAAATTAAAATGAGTTTTCTGTGTTTGAAGAAGAATCACCTTTGTTTTTGATCAAGTAAGCTAGTGAGGAAGCCAGTAGGATAGCATAGTAATACTATTCTGGCTTTGTATTTAGCTTTGTGTTTTTGGCAAAGCTAGTAAATGATCGGCTGGTGTAGTGCGTGTTTTTCTAAGGACGTGTTATTAAATAAGTCACAGAAATGATACTGGCTTCAAATTTCAAGGCTTCGTGTAAACTGTTCTAGCTTGTGCCAAGGCAGGAGCTATCTTTCAAGGATATGACTCCGGGATAGTAACTCGTTACCCTAGCTGGATAACCTCGTCTGGCTCGGGCATTAATGCATACATATTATGGCTAAGCTAGCATTGTGCACCAGAGTGGTTTTATTACTAAACTTTTCTTCTTCAGTAAATCCACAAATCTCTTAGAACTTTGTAAATAAATCGGTTTCATAAAATCTTCTTACTTATCGTTATTGATATATTTATGAAGTGGCGTGATGAGAATAAAATCAACTACAAGAATAGTCGTAATCTCTCTTTTTGCAACCCTATAATATCACTTACTAGCCTCCCGTCTCCCATTTTCCATCCGCACACAGAATTCTTAAACAGTTATGTCTTATATGAAATTTAGGAAGGGATCAGTACGACAAAGATAACATTTTCATGGTGATTTATTTGTTGCCAAAAGCACGAAAATACTGACATTTAATTTTGGAGGCAGGTATGGGTATATGTATTGTATACATGTAGTAACCATTTATTGAATATCCAACACCTCTGTTTTAGATCACCTGGGATGGTTCACTACTTTGGTGACTTATCAGGGGTGTCCGGGTTCATGGGGTGAGGTTTGTCAGGATTTAGGCAGCGAATGTGTCGGCCCACCAACTACGTGTAAGGTCAGATTAGGAGAGATAAGTTTAGGAAGACATTTTAACCCATCCAACCTAACCCACCTTCTCTCGGAACATCGCCTTGCACTGCAGTGGGGGCGATGGATGCGTCACTCCTGGACACATTGACCCCCAGATTCCTAAACACCCCTTATACCTTTTTCCTTTACCGAACTTTTAAGGTAGCAAAATCGAATCAAGTAAAATAAATAATAAGAAATAATAAAATAATTTTATTTATACATATTGCGTGATTCTAAATTGTATTATCGTTATTAGGTCTAATAATTCAAGTTCTGATAAGTAGTATAAATCATACGAATTTGGGAGGCGGGAATGGGTACCGCCACCCCGGGAACCTTTATTGGATAACCAACACCTCTGCCATAGGTCACTCCAAGTGGTTCGTTACGTGTTCGGTGATTGGCAGGGGTGCCCGGGTTCATGGGGTGAGGTTTGTCTTGGTCTTGGAGGCGGATAACCAGGATACACTGAACCCCAGATTCCTACCCATCCCTTAAACCCCTTTCCTTCCCAGAACTCTCCTCTTCTTCCTTTCCCTAAAAAAAACCTCCACACAGCATCCCCAAAGATGACATAGGCCTTGAGGGAAATTATTTTAGAGAGCTAATGTTAAAAAAATACCAGACATACCGATAAAGTAGGTACCAAAAGTATTAAAAATAAAAATTAGTATTTATTGGAAGTGCATATTTCTTAGTTTTAAATATTTGACAAATTCTTGCATGAATTAATCGAGTTTGGTTTCACTGAACCAGCTCCAGTGGACATACTCTGTCGGGTTGTTCATATAGCCATTTATCATGAACAAGTATTCTAAGTATATGGTTATCCTTTTCATAAGGGGTGCTTCGTTATTTCTCGATTAGTATGAATATAATGTGTGTCGTAATTTTATAATGTCATGGCCGTAATTTTTCAAGTTCACTAACATTCGATAGGTAAGTTTCTTCTTTTTAGCATCAGAAATCCTACAATACAACATTCCTTGATTTTCCCCGGATCTGCGCTAGTAGGAACTTTAAACATAAGCTTTTTGAAATTGTAAAATATCTCATAACAAATTGTTGCGTACATTTATTTTCTACCTAGGTACCTAAAGTAGTTTCAAAGTGAAGATATCTAACCAATTTAAAAAATATGAAAATTCGAAAAGGTTTGATAAATAAATAGTTTTCTCCTGTGAAGTTTAAAACTGCGCTCTTAAAATGGACAATATTTACTTATTAAGGTGATAGTATCTATTTATTCGAAAAATAATAATAATATTAACATAGTCAAACTTGGAATCATCATCATAGTCAATGACATGGATGTGTCAAAACCGGTAGCAAATAAATTAAATTAAGTAATAAATGTACATTTTAATAAAACTCTCCAAAAATAAAACAAGGCTTTTGTGATTATTTCAAACAATTATTAAAACGTTCATTGCCTTATGGGATCGAAAATATCTAGGTAATTGAATAACCATGTAAACTGCATTTAATATAAATATATGTATATACTTGTACATATATTTTTTTATTTACATTTTATATTTATGCAGACATCAATACGAAGACCTGCAGAAATCTCATCCGATGAGGCAACCCATGGCAGAGGTGTTGGTTATCTAATGAATGGTTACCGGGATGGCGGAACCAGTTCCCGCATATCAATGAATGGTTACCGGGATGGCGGAACCAGTTCCCGCATATCAATGAATGGTTACCGGGATGGCGGAACCAGTTCCCGCATATCAATGAATGGTTACCGGGATGGCGGAACCAGTTCCCGCATATCAATGAATGGTTACCGGGATGGCGGAACCAGTTCCCGCATATCAATGAATGGTTACCGGGATGGCGGAACCAGTTCCCGCATATCAATGAATGGTTACCGGGATGGCGGAACCAGTTCCCGCATATCAATGAATGGTTACCGGGATGGCGGAACCAGTTCCCGCATACCAAAATGGAATTTAATCGTACCTACTAAGACTTTGTTTCTTTAATAATTCCTTACAAAAAAAAAAAAATTAATGTAAAAACTTGTTTATCACCGTTGTGATTTGAAACTCGTTGAAACGAAAAATAGCGACACTAAAAAGAGTCAAAAGTATTTAGCCTGCAAGAGAATGATATAGTATAATCGGTTTCCTCTTTGTGCGGTGCTTCGTAGTCTACCCACTCTCGTCTACTTTAGTTTTCTGAAGGTTTCGCTTCTACCGCATGTGAATTGCACCCTCCGCTTTTTTTCTATCATAATTTATTTTCTAAGAATATCGATTACCAAACTGTAATAAGTGACCTATTTTACTACATAACAATGTGAACAACGTAACTACCTACGGTAATTAGATTTATTGTGAACGAAGTTCCAGTCTTAATGAAATAAAACAGGTCTAATTGGAGCTTATAAGACCAATAAATCACTCTTGAGATTTACGTAAATGCTTCATTTTGGCCATTGTAAGCCTTACTAATTTATTGTTTTGAATTAATTTCCCGAGAATTGTTTGGGATAACTAACAACGATTGAATATTATACTGAACCGAATTGGAGAAATAAGATATCATTTGAACAGGTAGGTTGGCTATTCGGTAACTGTTTTAAACGAAATAACCTAAGGGCCATTAACATGCCAGCGGCCAAGAATTCATATTTCGTCAAAAGATGTTACATTACATTCAAAAACGCTGAAAGGTGTGATAATAAAACTATTGAAATAATGTATTTTTTGTAATCATTTTTTGATCATAAGTATTTATAATTTTTCAATAATATCAAAGCAAAATAAGAACGTAAAAAAAATCAAAGATAAATTAGTTTGTAAGAACGTAAATAAATAGACAAACTGAAGTATTTTCGTCACAAAATACGTGTGCGGAGCCTTTTTAAAATGTTTTTTTAAAACTAAAATTAAAATTCTGAAACGTAGCTTTCAGCTTGCAGCTTGATAGTTTATTGATTTATTTTACTGCATTATTATTATATACGACTTGAAATGTGTGTTGTATAATAAAAAAAATTGTTTGAAAATTTAACAAATCTGCCAACGACCTAAGGTAAAACCTTATTGTACTAAAAATATACATATTTTCTCAAAGGGTACGTTTTTTGGTTTTCACGGCCAAAAACATTTTCGTTATGGGGGACATCTGTCGGATCTGCCGGATCTGCCCTGATGATGGACACTGCAACGCTGTCCGAAACGTCTGATAAAGAAGGAGATAGAGCAACACGGCATAACACCCCTAAAACAAATAACGATAATATTTTCTCAAAATTTAAAACATGTTTACGGGATATAGGAACAGACTTTCGAAATCAATTTATAATTTTTTGTGGAAAAGGGTCAATATGTCTAAAATTTGATTTGAAATGACATATTTCTGCTTTTGTCTGGTTATTCCTATTTTTTTTCAATAGCTCCTCAAAGGAGAGCCACGGGAAAATAAATCCCTTCAGGACTTAATGTCATCGTTAGGAATGCTGTATGCAGGGTCTTTCTAGAAAAGGAAGAGGTGGAAGTTCTGGGAAGGAAAGGAGATTCAGGGGTGGCTAGGAATCTGGGGGTCAGTGTGACCAGAAGTAACGGAAGCATGAATCTAACCCTCCCACTGCGATACAAAGCGATGTTTCGAGAGAATTCTGCTGGAGAGATCAAAAAGTCTCCCTTAACCAGTCTCTCTCGACCCGGCCTGCCACGCTGCTGGTAGGTAGACGCGTCCACCGCCAAGACCCGGACAATCCTCACCCAATGAAACCAGACACCCCGGCTCACTAAACGTAGCGAACCACTAGGGGTGACCTGTGGCAGAGGTGTTGGTTATCCAATAAATGGTTCCCGGGGCTAATAGTTCCCTAAATTTTGAATTTCATTCAAAATTTAGGCGTATTATATTTGCCAAAGAATTTATATATAAAAATGCAAAAGTCAGGCATTTTAAATACATGTAGGATTACGAAAATTTTTTAAATTTTTATATTTGATCCGTAGGATTTATCGGTTCAGTTAGGAGTTCCATCGAGCTGAACCCCTGATACGAAAATATCTGGAGTCGGTGAATATTTTGTTCCCATTTGGTCTCTGGTAGATTGACGCATTGTTCTCGTATTGTTTTGTATTTATTATACTTATATAGTGCACTTATGTACATGGCGTAGATTGACTGGATAAACATTTGTGGAAAAGTGTGAGAAAGGGTCTAGTTTTTCCTGTGTGGAAGATTTAACCCGGACATAAAATCTGAAGAACCAATAAAAACTGGTAAAACGGCCCAAAATAGAAGAGACTCTCTAACATCCAAACAGGCCCTTTACACCCCACGTTCGCGTCGTACATTCAACAATGACTTACGTTCACTATTCTTCCATAATCTCCGATTTCCATTTATAACCATAATGGTCAGAACTGTTATAATAATTGCTAACAATTCTTTATTGTTATTTTTATAGTGTAAATAGGGTAAAATTTCCTCCGCATACGGAACTCACCTACGTTGCGGAGAAAATTTGACAAACATTAGGGCGTAGTGTAAAAGGAGAAAAAATCATAAACCAATAATCTGCTAATTATCTTATTATTTGTTATTTGCAGATGGTAATCAAACGCCAGGACTGCAGTGCCGCTAATTAATTGTTCGTTCGGAAACAATGGTGATCATAAATTGGTGAGACTTGACGCCACGGGCAGAACATTCAACTGGCGGACGCGGGAGTGGTGGCTTCGTGGCTTGGTGGCGGGGTTTGTGGGGGACACCGCGGGGTAATGGGTTTATTCACTTAGAAAAGCTGCAGAAGCTTTGTGTGTTAAGTACCGGTTCTAGATAAATTAATGATTTGTACACGCCAAGATATTTCATTAAAGTGATTGAGTACTGATTTTTTTGAACTGAAACTGCACGAAAAATAAGTTCTACAAAATATTTTCATTTTAATTATTATGGACCAATTTTATAGGGTCAACGTTATATTTAGTGATTTTGGTATAATTAAAGGTTAATTGAATTCTTGAATAAATAAATAATACCCGATTGCAAGTAGTTGCACTTTGAAGAATACCTCAGATGAAGGTTTTGAAGCATTTTTGATGCAAAGTTTAAAACTATACAGGGTGTTAAGGGACGTACATACTTGACTTACTTTAACCGGTGATTCCCGACATTATTTGCAGTAAGAAATGCAAGTGAAATTTTGGTCTCCGGTGACTTTTTTTTTCAACATTTTTTTCTTTAAAAACAAAAGAGAGAAAATTTCATCCCCATGTATTCAGTGGTCACTCAGTCGAATAACCGACCAACCCCTTACCCTGCCTCCAACTGTTCAACACCTACCATTTTTTTTGTTTTTGTAGAAAAAAAAACATCAAAATTGTCACCGGAGACCAAATTTTCATTTAGATATTTTATTCCAAATAATGTCAGGAATCACTGGTTAAAGTTAGTCAATTATGTCCCTTAACACCCTGTATATAATTTTGTTGATGTTATTCCGATGCCATATTTTTAATTGTTTACTGTCAGTTTTATTTATATTTATTTTGCAAAAACAGTATTTACATAAAAATAGTACATTGCAATAGTGAAAAAGAAAATTACGAAAAAAAGTGACATAATAAATATACAAGGTACAGTACGCACCAAACTTAAATGCCAACCTGAACTTGATACGATCCATTCTTGTTCAGGTATAGACACTACTAACTTTACCATGACCATAAGCGAAAGAGATGGATGCGTAAAAAATACGAGCGACAGAGAAAGGCGTAGGCGGTGAGGCATGCCGTTTTACGTAGGTACCTTAAATTTGCATAGTGCAACGATTTCTGTATCAACAGTGTGTGAAGAATTGGTCATATTTGAGTCACGAATACTTTTTATCGTGAGGAATGCGGGCGGTGCCTGTTTCATGTACAATTTTGTTTTAGATTAGATTGGATTAGACTGCACTCAAATGTTAAATTTTATAAATATCCGTGCACCTGTTAAATCTACTCAACTCCACCATCTTTACAACACAGCACTGCACTAACTAAACATCATATATACCCACCCCATACACGCAAGCCCTGCCTATTTATGGGGGTAAACCGAATATATATGTATATTATGTTATTAGGTATTGTATAAATTTATTGTTATTTGTAAATATTTTTGTGAATAAAAAAACATTCACCGCTATTACGATTTCACCGAACTGCTAATAGATACATACGCATCATTTCAATGTTCTCAAAACCTCTCCGTTCCGCATGAAGTAATTTGTTGTGAACATAACTGATATGTTTATGTATTATGTTTGCAAGATGATATTTATTTGTTGTATTGCCGTACATTATATTTATGAACTGATATGTTTGTAAATAATAATGTTTGTAAGGGACTCGTCAAACATAACGCATGATTAACGCGACGGCGTTATTAACGTCACGTCGCTTACTTTCTGTTTGAACGGCGTCGGCGTTAGGCAGAGCGTAGACCCGATCTATTTATTTCAATTCCAATGTCCTCCCACAATCTCTTCTTATTACTAAACTTATTATCTATGTAATAATCTATAATGTGTATGTTCAAGAATAGAAAAAAAAATTCCATCAACTTTTCAATATTCGTTTTTACCACTGTCAAGCAATAACGTCCGGCGTTAAACAAAATTTTGTAAAAAAATACAACGCGACGTCCTATCGCCGCGTTAGAGTATCACGTGATGCTAACGCCCTCGCTCTATTTGACTGGTCTAGTAATGTTCAGTACAACACAACGCAGCGTTATTAACGCGGCGTTATTCACGCCTAACGCCGCGTGAATCACGCGTTCTGTTTGACGAGGCCTTAAATGTTTGACATATATTAGGTATGTCTTCAAAAGCCCTGTGGACGTTTAATAAATACATAAAATAGATAGACGGCTTTTAAATTTCTAACTAAACTAAATAAATATATATTTTTTAATAAAAAACATTTCTTCCTCTAAATTTATTATTCAATTACCAATTTTTTTAATACATTTAAGAAATTACCCAATGTAATATTTGCAAAAATAGGGTATTAAAAATTAAAAATAAAAAATTTCAAGAAAAAATATGGGCAGTGGTGAAAATCTCGTTAATGAGAGATTTTTTCAAGGAATAAAAGAATTTCCCTTTTGAATCTCTCTTCGCTAAATATGTTGATCCCGGAAGAGATTCTATTCAGGAGCAATATACTCCTCCCCACCGAAAGAACTTTTGGCAGGTTGGTCCTACAGGCAAGAAGATAGATTAATCTATGATGACGCTGTCTACGATAGTCATCTGGAACATAGAGACTCACACGCTCCGAAATAGCCAAGTTCTCAATATAAAATGTAATAAATATAATCAAATATTAATAATATAATATTGATAAAGGTATTCCTTACAATGTTCGATTATAGTGTTGTTAGTATGAGCTACATACATTGCAGATTTTTGATAGTTTTAGAGATATCTGTGGCAATTATTTGTAAACAAATGGATATTTTTTTTAAATCTATCTCTAGCTAGGTACCTGCGTTGAAAATATGACAAAATAATAAATAAAAAATTAGTCTAAGTGTGTGCAAAGATTTTGCGACAGCAAATTTGCGTAGTGACGCAAATTTACGGCCATTCATTTCAAGTTTCACCCCAAAAACACGCTGATGGGGTGAACGTGGGTATTGCAGACAACCATGTTGTAGGGAGGAGGAAACACAAAGGCTGGCAAATCATTCCGCAGCCGAGCTGTTGAACTCTGTATAAATATTGAGCCCGACTTTGACCCGTTTTCCGACTGTGCATTGGTGCCAAAGAGATCAATGACGTTCATAACATATTCCATTCAAATACCGGAAGAAAAATGACAGCATTCCTACTCGACGCGACGCCTGTGCTCTAAAGATTCCGTATATTAAGAAGTATTTTAATTTTAAATTATCGCATTATGTGTATTTAATTGGGTTGGTACATATTTTTTTAAATTAATTTATTTATTTATTTACGCCCTAGTGTGCTTTTACAAGATAGATACATAAGTAATACAGTTGTGTTAGCAAATACATAGTATTCAATATATATTGATTTATGATAAATTTAAGACAAATTAAATGTATAGGTATGGAAAGCGAAATTTGTAAAAAGACATATAAAACTAAAAGAAAATAAAAATATAGAGTATATTCACTACGGAGTCGTGCAATCATACATTTTACTAAAATAATTATAAAGACTTCGTTTTGTGACTAATACGGAATCTTTAAATATGTCTACAGTATTCCCAAATTTATTGCCCAGATGATGCATTCTATTAATAGGTGTATGAGCCTCATAATTCGTTTTGAAATTGTCACAGAAAAAGGTAGCACTTTGTCTCGTATTTCTGGTCGGTATGTAAAATTTTATTTTGCAGAGAATTTCAGGGTTCTTAATGCAATTATTAATAATGTTATTTAATAGTACAAGGTCAAAGATGATCCGCCTATCTGACAGCGTAATTATATTGAGTTGTTTCATCAAAAGGACATAGTTAATATTTTGAATTGTAATATTCAGCTTAAAGTTAATAAATCTTAGAAATTTGTGCTGTACCCTTTCTATATTGTTGGAATGGATTTTATACATTGGGGACCAAATTGGCGAATTGTACTCTACTTGGCTTCTTACTAAAGAAGTGTACAATGTTTTCAAACATTCTAGTGACTTGAAACCACTTGCTGTTCTGCATATGAACCCTAGAATTTTTAAAGCTCTATTTGTTATTTCATTTACGTGCAGAGTAAATGTTAAAATAAACGAAAAATTATTTAAAAATTAAAGGATTTTTTTTTAGTTTCAACCACTTTTAATGTCTATAAAACCGACATGTTTCGAGAGCGACGCTCTCTTCCTAAGGATTTACTAAAAAATAAGTTTTTTTCTCTAAAAAAGTAATAACTGTAAAAACTAAATTTTTAGTAAGCCCTGAGGAAGATAGCATCACTCTCAAAACATATTGGTTTTATAAACATTAAAAGTGGTTAAAAAAATTAAATCTTTTAATTTTTAATTACAATGGTGCAACAAAATAAATTTGCTGCATTTGAAGAAGAAAAAAATATTTCATCTTTTTTTTTCCTTTGTGCGAAAGCTTCTTTATACGCCCTGTCTTCTCTGGCTAGGTACCAAAATCAACCCCCTCCCCAAACCAATTCCCTACCACCCTGACAGAACAGGCTCCAGGCAGACAGCAGAGCGACTTGGTCTGTCACCAGCACGACTTTCTTATAGGAATGCATTTGCACATGATCTATGCACAGTGCACATTGCACATTGCTGCATAACTTCCTACGTGAGTGCATTCGAACTACCCGCATAAAATTTACTTGTGGTTTTTATCATTCGCGTTGCAAGGCGGCGATTTACGTAGTTTTTAAATTTGTTAATAAGCTCACATAATACCAGCCATAAAATTTACCAGTTCCTATGACGTCACACTCGAGACGCCATGCATCCAATGCGTTTTGGCGGGCCTTTAAAATAAAAACAGCAATTTATTTTAATTTGCTCTCGAAAATACACAGCTATGCTGGTATTTAAATTGTCACTGGTATGAAGGACAATATTTTAAAAAATTGACTGGAATTCCATTGCAGTTTTAATTAAACGCATTTTCAAGGTCATGATGTAATTAATTAACCAAGATTACAGGTGAAATTCAAATTTATTATTGTGATTAGTTATTGAGTAATAATGTTAATGTTATAATGAAGTTATTCAGTTCATTTTTAGCCACCGTTGTGAATTGCGCTACACGGCCGTCCCAAACGGTTCTATGATAACTCAGAATCATGCAATTTCACACCCTTTTAAAGAGTTATTAAAAGTAACATAATTCTCATACTTTTGATATTGAAAATCTAAAATCATGTCTTACATCTTATTTAGAATCCATAAAAAATATTTAAATTTATTTAATTTTTCTTAACCCCTCTGATTAATTTGTTTGTTTTTGGGACAACGCATCATTGTCAGGAATATGATTTCAACGGTTTTAGAAAGAAAAAACATCACTTTTTATATTCAAATCTAAAAGTTAACCACAAAATATTTGAATGAACCCAAATATTTTGACCGTAGTTTTGAAAAAAAGGGATGTTTTTATAATTATTTTCACGTGAGACGACAAAAAATTGAGTTGAAGATAACGTTTATATATAATACATTTCCCTAAAAAAACATATATGTTTTTATGTTTTTTAGTTCGAATAAATGTTATGTGTGCCATTTTTAAATCGTTTTTTTTATATTCGCGTTTGAAAATAAATATTTAAAAAATTATTTCAAATTATAAAATTTCCAAGCGTGTTTCGTAACCTTAAAAACAGTTTTTAGTTTTTCGATGAGTTCAAAAATATTCTATTTTTTTGGATTTTATTGCTATTATGCATTATGATTTCCGAAAAAATGTTATGGCCTTCCGACCTAAACCTAGGCTAAAACCTAATAGTCTTGAGGTGTAAAAATTTTAACTAACTCGTATATTGAATATTGCATTTAGCAAATTATTAATTTGTAGACTATTCTAATTAACATTTTATATTTTAGTTGGCAGGAAAATGTTTAAATATCTCGAATATAAGGAAGTTTCTGGACGTCGTTAACAGAAAGTTTAACCTGGTTACGTCAAGAGACAAATAAGTTTCCCAGGATTTATTGTCATGAACACTATATTTATGTAGTAACGGGAGGGGTAGGTGATATTGCATCCTCTGTTATGCGACACCTTCATATTATTCACTGCGCAACTTTCAGACATGCATTATTTATTTTATTTGCATTTTTCTTTCTCATTTACAGGTCCTTTCCATTAAATTACTAATTCTAACTTCTAAGGCAAAGTGCAATAAACGAAAGGCTTTACGGGATGTTGATCATCAAAAACAAGACATCAATTCAAGCTGAAAAAATCAGAAACATGAACAGTAATATAAAAAAATTAAAACTCAGCTTAAAAATTATATTAGGAAATTTGAACTGAATAATTTTTTTTAACCAATATATATAATAAATAATAACACCTACCATATCAAATAAAAAAAAATTAAAAATGTGTGTAATTAATTATTGTAATTGATGTATCTTGTTGTGAATAAAAAAATAAAAATTGTGTAACACTTGACAAGATTGTCAGTAGACCTATTTGTGTAGTGATCTTTAATGCTCAATATGTGGGTATGTGGTGTACCGGATCACTAATAAGTGGAGATCTAGGTATCCTTTTGAGATTTCAAGCGTACTTCTACGTGGAGAGACAATAATATGGTGTAGTTAATCTTATTTACTTTTATTACAAGAGCTGTACAATATGTTTTTCTAGGAAGCCTGTTTGCTAAAGAGGAAAAATGGACAACAATCGCCCTCTTTATGCATTACTCATGCTGTCTTTCTCATATACGAATGTCTCTTTCTTACCTTAAGGCATACTTTCACCACACTTAGTGTGTGTGCATTGATTATTCACTTGGTGTGTGTGCATTGATGGTTCAGCTTCTTTCAATAGATGTCGATAGCTTGGTCTGCGATACGAAGTTCTGCTTTATCCCTGCAAATGGCAGTTTAGTGTGATATCAGCACCTTTGATTTGATTTTTCACAATAACGACGCCCTAGAAATAATCCGATTATTATTAGCGTCTATCGCCGTTCGTGCTTTAGGTACGAACGATTACGATAGTGGCCGAAGATATCGGCGATATTGGGTGGGCTCCCACAGTCCGCTCGCCGCGGCCATAGAACTACTCAAAGCCTAGCCTAGTAAGGACGTCTGTCTTCATATTCATTGTAAATAATTACGACAACTAAATAAACCAAAAAGAAATAAAACTGGAAAGAAAATAAGTAATAGTTTATTTTATTAGGAAACTTGTTTAAGAATATAAATTATCCTTGAGGTGGTTTTTCGCAAAAATGTATGTAACTAACTTGTATTCAATTTACATAAAATTAAATAGTATGTGGTTTAACTTTTCAATTCCTTGTTACTAGTTGATGTGGATTGGTTTCTTTATTATGTAACTACCTAGTAAGCATGATTCAATTAATTAAAATTGGTGATATCCAATTTTAAGCAAGTGTAAGAGAGACAAGCCGCTCAGTCAGTGGCACATTCGCTTTCATTCAAATTTGTATGGAAAGTACTTCTAGTATTATATTCTTTTTTCTATGACATAAAAACTGAACACCCTGTGATTGTGGCTGATGTAAGCCACCACATGTACTTTATACAATAATAAACAACCTTCTACCAAAATAATTTTCAAATAAAATTATATATAACAAGAACATTCACAGACAACACAAGGACGTGCAATGAAAACAGGCTAACACAAAACGAAAAGCGAATTCGCAAAACAGTTGTTTACTATACAAAGGGTGAAGTATAATAATGCGCTGCCGAAAACCTTCAACTTTGCTCCAATTTTAAGTGCAAGTTGTATTGCAGGAGCCACATTTATAAGGAAAAAATACGGTTTTTACGTCATAATTAATTCGTAGGTAATGTGTAGAACAAATTACAAAATCAATAAAATAAAATTAATACAAAAAAAAAAAAAAAAACTTATTGGTGTACAGTGAAATCTTTTTGTTGTCAAACTGCCCACCTGTGTACATTTTAGTATTAAGAGTGATTAGTCGTGATTTATTTTTGGGGTGTTATACCATGTTTCTTTTCATCCTTCGTTAGCCAACATCATCATCAGAACAGATGGCAGATCACATCACATAAGTGTAATGCGGCATAATACCCCGTGAATAAATGACGATAATACTTAGGGCGTAAAAACCTCAAATAATGTCTAACTGTTGTGTTTATTTTGTAATAATTTATTTTATTAATTGCGTTAGTTTATATTGTTTCACTTAAATTGTATCGCTGCTCATTTTGGCTGCTCTAGTCCTCTAGTGAGATGAGTGGCTTATTACAATTAATTTTGGCTTATAATTTGATGTAAAAATAAATAACATGTGTAAACGAACTTCTGTGAAAAGACGAAAAGCCAACAGTAATGTCATTCAAAACCTGTTGTGATGAATCGCAGTGGATACGAAAATATAGTAGCTTCCACCTTACGAATGAATAAATAATAATTCAGAATTATAACGAAATCAACACACTAGCGACACCTAGCGGATTAAGTTTGATTGGGCCATGGAGACTGCAGAGATCTATAATTATTAAATTCATGTCAAGTTTTGATAAATAGAACACAGAGGGATCCAATTATAAACACTTAAGATTGATCAACCAATCAGAGGAGGGGGAGGTTACCTTTTTTCAAGACAAAGAGATGGACTTTGGACTAGACCATTAGTCTGAGATTTATGGAGTAAAAATCATCATCAACCCGAGAGATCAATACGCTTTAAGATAAACACAATCCCACGTTCGGTGCATTTGGTACAATGACCCTAATTGTAAAGGTAAATATTGAGTGCAACAGAGGAATCGACAACCGCAGTTAACGAACAATTAAATCCATATTATTTTGAAAAAATGATGCAATAAAATAGCAAGGAAATATAATGAACGGAAGATTAAAGAAAAGTCCTGGAAAACGTGGGAAAAGCTACTGTAGGGATACTCAATTGCATAACGAGAACGTGAAGAACAAAAGGAGGCCAGATTCAGAGGAAAACGTACGTTTGATATTTAAAAGAAAGAAAAACGATGGAAATTAGGAATGTCACTTTTAGATGAAGCAATAAAGTCAGGAAAAACGATTTGGAAAGAAAATCTAATGGAAAAAACGGACATTTAAACGGAAGTGTTAATTGAACAATATAAGATTTCGGCTTAATTTTGCGTTTTCATACGAGTTTAAATAGATATCGTTATATATTTGAAATAGGATGGTTATTCTAGTTATATTACGTTAGATTAATTCAAAGGAAAGGATCGTTTTACGTCATTTGCTATGAGAAAATACTATAGGCGATAGAACAAATTGCTGAGGCAATTGATGTAAAAAAAGGTTGTCGAGCTCACACACTATTTTGTTGTTTAAACAATGAGATTTCCGACATGGTTTTGGGTGATTATGATAGTCTTTATTGCTTTTGGGGCAATAAAAGTTAACATGGAACTTATGCAATATTTGGATAAGATAAAAGAGATTAAATTTAACGAGTTAATATTAATTTATTATTTACGATCCAGTACGTAGAAATCGAAAATATCAACATATGTCAACGATGATACTTTATGGGTTTTTGAGATGAAACGAGACACAATTTTATACGTTTTTATACGAAGCAATTAATCTGACACATATCCCAGAGTCAAATTGGAATTTTCTTCTATGAAAATTATGAAAAAATAGCAGATTGAATATTTATGACTAGAAGGTGAAGTTTTCTAAGAGAAGATAAGCATTGGAAATTATACAAATGATGGTAAAGAATGAAGTAAAGACAGTTTAAAGACGATTCCGTAAGGAAAACTCATGAAAATTCAGAAGTATTGATGAAAACAGTAAATTTGGCTTGGAATATAACTAATCATATAGTTATGGACAATGACATAAGAATGAAGCAGAGAAATCATAAAAATAACGTCGTATATAAAATATAATTGAAGAAAAATAAGAAAATTCAAGTCTACGACGTAAGTAGAGACAATACAGTTAAAAATTGAATTGATTCATATAAGAAACATGAAAATGTGGGGAAATTTAGGAAAATGAATGTTGGGAAAAGCATAGTGAAGATTTCGACATGAGTTTGTTCGTGTTCTGGTAGCGATAAACCAAATTGAGAATTATATACAGTTTATTGAAGACGTACCTATTATATATTGAGAGAAAAAAGGACACGAAAATCATGATATTTTAGTTAAATTCGTAAGACCAGAAGACAAAGGAACGACGGGGCAAAATTTGACATAATGGTAGGTTCGACACTGGAACAATTTACGTAAGAGACAGAAGATTTCTAAAATCAAGGGGCCGGACTTAACACGTTGATACGAAAATGACAGAATTGATATATGAAATCTCGAGTTGTTAGAGTTTAAATTAGAAAATCAATGAACGCGTAATTAAGCCATTCTAATCCTGGAATGGGTATTTAACCTACGACATGGACATTTGATCAGCAGTCGTCGGGGACCAATCGTCGGATTAAAAACGTGGAAGTTACGTGACGTAGTGTCTAATACGGTTATTAGTTGAAAAATTTCTTAAGTGTTGTAAAATTTTGGGACTTAGAAAAATTCGGAGTGGGAAAACCTGAGACTTAGAAAATTATAGTCAGTGTTAGTGATTAAATCTGTGAAGTGTTGAAAATTAAATAAAGTGTTTTATATAGTTTTACAATAAATTTAACTTGTCATTAAAATAAAAAGTTTATATAGTGTAGCGAATTAATAAAAAAAAGTAACAACAGTGTTTAAAGAATTTTATAACAGCAGTGAATAATAATATATTTATTTATAAGTTCAACTTGTCATTAAAATAAAAAGTTTATATAGTGTAGCGAATTAATAAAAAAAAGTAACAACAGTGTTTAAAGAATTTTATAACAGCAGTGAATAATAATATATTTATTTATAAATTCAACTTGTCATTAAAATAAAAAGTTTATATAGTGTAGCGAATTAATAAAAAAAAGTAACAACAGTGTTTAAAGAATTTTATAACAGCAGTGAATAATAATATATTTATTTATAAGTTCAACTTGTCATTAAAATAAAAAGTTTATATAGTGTAGCGAATTAATAAAAAAAAGTAACAACAGTGTTTAAAGAATTTTATAACAGCAGTGAATAATAATATATTTATTTATAAATTCAACTTGTCTTTAAAATAAAAGGTTATATAGTGTAGTGAATTTAAAAAGAAGCAACAGTGTTTAAAGAATTTTATAACAGCAGTGAATAATAATATATCTATTTATAAATTCAACTTATCATTAAAATAAAAAGTTTATAATATAGTTTAACGATTTAAAAAAAAAAAAAAATTAATAGTGTTTAGAGAATAATTGTCGAACCACATTAATCTAAAAAAAATTAACATCGAGTTAATTCAGCTAGATAACGTACGATTGAACGGAACATTTCTATCGCGAAGTATTAATCTATTGTTAGATTAAATAATAATAAATCTATTATTTCGTGAATAATCGTGAAGTGGTTACTGCTTAAAAATTATAATTTAAGCAGAATGTTATTCTAATAATGGAATAACTATAATAATAAATCTGGAATAAATAATCAATGATAAAAATCTATTCGGTATTTAATTGTATAATACTTTGTTGCTAGATAAAAGTTCGGTGAAAAAAGAACACGAAATAAATAATGATAATATTACTCCGGATAATAATTATGAATTAATTTGTTAAACTTAATTTAACAAAGTGTTAGGTTAATCAACGAGTTTTGAAAATAAAGTACATTTTGATTGATAAAGATTAGTCGTCAATTAATTCAGTTTAGATTCAACAAAATAGCGGAATAATAAATCGAAAGGATTAATTTAGATTTAGTTAGACAATAGCCGAATTAGTTAGAGAAAAAGAATATATAAACAAAAGAGATGGTCGTGTAGCTCCCGACAGGAATCGACATGTTGGGGTAAGTTTTCATAAGTATAAATATTTTCAGAATCATGGACGAGGAGAGAACAGCTGATCATCGGTATAAAAATTTATATTATTACGACAAAATATTTCTTGATTCAAATCTGTGCTATATATGTATATTAAAAATAATGTATATAATATGTATTTCGAATTATACTTGTATGTATGTATATGTATTTCTATATATATTCCGTAAATAAAATATCTCAGAGAGATATTGCACAATTATGATTAAATGTTTATTACATATATATCTTTTATATTGATATGTTATCCATATATGGGTAATTATATATATATATTTACATTCCCAGAAAAGAGGTTAATTAAACAAAACATCTTTTATATTGAATTTGAGTGATATCTATCAGATACCTACCTATAAATATATCTACACTTATTAATTTCCGAGTTCCTACAGAGTTATAAGTCTTATATATAAAATTTATTAAAAATATGTAGTTTATGTAAATTTATTCTTTGCTAAATTATCTCTATAAAATTAATATATGTATATGTGTATTTAGAATATAAACCACATTTATTTACGTATAAAGCCTATATAAATATAGTTATATATATACTGAATAATAAATTAGCAGACGGGGCTTCGATCAGATATAAAGTGAAACCAATACAATGAAATAAAGGAAATTAATTAGGGCAAATTGTTTTGGAATGCATAGTGTAAACAAAAACACGTGTCATTTCATGTACTTATTCGAGAGTATGTTATTGGGTTAGTGGGTCACGAAGTCAGTGCCGGTTTTGTTTATGAATTTAAAGGTAAAATAAACAATTGACATTCTTTAATTGCTTCGGGCTAACATTACTACGATATTAAAATACAAAAGGATTAAAAACCAATTTATATAAAATGAAATTAGTATTTATTTTACAAAAAAAAAAAAAATATAAATCATCTATTTGAAACATTTGGAAAATTCACGGGATAGCAGCGAAATATGATTTGAGGAATTAACAAGAAGATTAATTTGCAGTTTATAATTACATTTGACATTTGAAAAATCACGGGATAGTAGTATAAAAATGAATTGAGGAATTACATGAAAACATTTGAAGTTATGGGAATAAAAACCTCACAAGTGTCAAACATTTACATGAGACTTTTGAAAAATCACGGGATAGTAAAAATTTATATCAAAGAGTTGAGTCTGGGGAGGGGGAAAATCTAGAATAACAGTTCAACAAAACAAATCATGAAATCAATAGAGATGGCAATCTCTTAAATAAAATTGTCAACCAATCAAATCAAGAAATCAATAGAGATGGCAATCTCTTAAATAAAATTGTCAACCAAACAAACAAAAGCCTGGAGTTATTAGCTCTCCATTAATAAAACTAATAAATATTCTTAGTTTATTCTTATATATTGATATTTCCTACTCTTATTATGTATATTTTTTTTTTTTTTTTTTTTTTTTATTATTTTTTATTTTCATTAATATGTTTTACATGTTGCTAAATGATCATTTTACATCTTAGGTTTTTTACTACTTTTCCATTTAAAGCATTTGCTTGTGTATGGAAAAGGAGTGTACATAAATGTGGTTATTACTTAGTACTTAAATAATTCATTTACATAAATATATGTGTGTTGTAATAGTATATAATAGTATATATTTAAAGAAAATAAAGGATATTATTGAAAACTAAGTATATTTGTATACATTTAAATAAAAGAAAGAATATTTTGGAAAACTAAGGATATTTGTAGGATAATTAAGTGGCATTAGTTTTTTTCTTCAGAATATTTTTAAAATGTCTCTTGACAGAGAGCAGTAGTTGGATTTTATCATTAATGCTTCTGATTTCTTCTGGTAGGCGATTGAAAAAAGTTCTTCCCTGGTAAGTGTAATGGTGTTGTGCAAAAGACGTATTTAGTTTTGGGCATATAAAAACATGTTTAAGTCGCGTTCTGTTTTCGTTTAAAAATTGATATTTATCTTTTTCTTTTATAATTTGAATTAATGAATTTTTAATATATAAATCTTTAAATGTAGGCACTTGGAATTCATCAAATAGGCGTTCTGTTGGGTAGTCCAAGGATTTTTTTAATATAATTTTAATAATTGTTCTTTGTACAATTTCTATTGGAACAAGGTTACATTTATATGCGGATCCCCAACTAATAATAGCGTATTGTAAAGTGGATTGAACTAAGGCATAGTAGATTAAATATAGATTTTTTATTGACAAAAAATTTCTAATTCTTAAAAATATGTATATTAATTTTCTAATTTTGTTTACTACTTGACATATTTGTTCCTTCCATTTCAGATTTTTATCAATAATTACTCCTAGATATTTTATTTTATTTGTTGTTTTTAATATTGTACAGTTTGATTTGCAGTAGTTTTGGCTGTGAATTTTAGTATTTTCATGTATGACAATGTTAAAATTTTTGGGAGCATCGTTTAAATGTATTGCAAATGGAATTACAAATGTCTTTTCACTATTTAATGATAGTAAATTAGTGTCGAAAAAATTCTTAAGCGTGTTAATGTCTTCTATGCCCTTTAATTCTACATTTTCCCAAGTCTTTCCACTTATTATTATTACTGTATCGTCGGCGTATGATGTAATTTGACCATGTAAAGGTTGAAAAAAAAAAAATATCATTTACATATATAGTAAATAGGATTGGTCCAAGCACTGTACCTTGGGGGATTCCAAAGCTTGAAAGCTCTTGATCGCTATTAACATGATTGATTTTTACCACTTGTGGGCGGTTTTTTAAGTAGTTGGTGATCCATTTAATCGCGTTGCCTTTTATGCCAATATTATTTAATTTTTTTAATAGCATCTCATGAGATATGCTATCGAATGCCTTTCTGAGGTCAATAAATATACCCGCACATTTTTTACCTTTATCTACTGTTTCGTAAATGTATGAAGTTACGTTAGCAATAGCATCTTGTGTGCTGAGTGATTTTATAAAACCAAACTGGTTTTTGTGTATTATTTTATTACTATCTAGGAAATTTACCAACTGTTTTTTTACTATTTTTTCAAAGATCTTTCCTATATTAGAAATTAGACAGATTGGGCGATAATTTGTTACTTGGTGTGGATCTCCAGATTTGTAAATAGGTGAGATTATTGTGTTTTTGTAGTTCATTGGAAATATCCCTTTTGTTAAACTTAAATTTATTAAATGAGTGATGGGTTTAATTAAGTAAGTTTTCATAGATTTTAACATATGTGCCGTAATAGAATCAAAACCGGGAGACGAACCTCCTTTCATATTTTCTATTATTTTTAAGATTTCACATTCTGTTGTTGTTTCGAATGTTGAAAGTATATTACGTTTCTGTAAATTTTTATTTTTATGTTTTTCCGGGTTAGAAGGCTTACGAATATTTTTCGCAATATTCGGTCATCGGCTAAGGTTTTGTGCAGAATTCCTTTTCACGAAATCCGAGCTTGGAATGCGAGGCTAGCTAGCTTCACATTGCGAGTTATAATCCTTCCCAAACGTATGTATACATATATATCTTCTTATGTACTGTGCATTGGATGATGTGGACTCGCTTACAGCTAGCGCTTTAGTCTCGACAGGGGCATCCTCACATCGTCTCTTGCATGCGAGAAATTAGAATTCACGACTCGAACTCTTGCAAAGACCGTGAGTATATGATTGTGTATAGAACGAAACCGGTTCGCTCTAAGTAAATAGTAGACTTCGGAGGAGTTGGAATTTGGAGATTTCGGGGCTTAGAGAAAGACCTGAGTAACGTACACGACGACATGGAAGATTGACAGAACAAGGTATAACGGCCCTCTGGAAAATCGCGTCGGCTGACTGTGCGAAGTTCTAGTTGATCTTTGACCACCCTGTTTATCTGCAGGAGGATAGGAGCCAAATTATGCAAGCAAAAGAGCATTTCTGAGTTCGTTCTAAAAGACAATCAATAAATAACAATAATCTACTAAAACAATGTCATATGTACGTTATAGCATCAGGACCAAAATAGGGGAGAGCCAAGCAGTAAATAAATCTTGAGTAACAAAAGACTTCACTAACAATTAACCGTTTGAGTCATTCTTAATTACACAAACAATTGAACAGGTAAATGTCATTAATTACAGGTATATTAAGAATTCATTAGAGGTAGGAAGTCGAAATAGTGTTAGGGAAAGTTAAGTTCATAAAGAAAATAAAATAAAATTTAGAATTGCAGGAAATGGACCAATCAAATTCGATGCTCAACGCTCCTTTCAGAATCAAAGGGTACCACAAAACAAAAGTAATTAAGTTCCCACACCATAAATCAAAAAAATAACACAACGTTTGGTGGAATTTATTTACAGCATAAATACGAAAATTTACGTTCAAGGTCGTAGATAACGTATTAATTAATTAAGTACTTATATCTATAAAGATATGTAGTACAAGGGAGTTTTAAATAGCTTCCTGTAGTAATCAAAGAAAATAAGGGTCACATTTTCATGAAGGCTTGTGTGTCATACATATAAAGCCTTTGAGAAAATTAAATATCGATCAGAGCCAAAAGAAAAGTTTAAGAAAACTTGAAAGGATGAAAGAATTCAAAAATAGTAAAATTAAAATGGAAAAATATTAAAAAAAAAAAAAAAGGAATTCAAAAGAAGAGACGAGAAAACGAGTATATCACAACTGCGCATACGTGACCAGGAGATGGGAGTTATACAAGATTGAGTGTTAAATTTGATTGGCCAATTACTGCAAAAAAAAAAAAAAAAAACTTAGAAAAAAAAATTAATAATAAAAAATAAAAAAAAAATAAAAAAAAAAAACTTAGGAACAAAAAAAAAATAAAATAAAAATAATAACAGTTTTGAAAAAAAAAAGTGATAACTAATTAAAAATCAGAAAAGTGACACGTTAAATAAACATACGGAAAATTTAAAATAAATAAATAATGAAACATAAAAATAAAATATATAATAAACAGAACAAAAATTATAATACATTTCTAATTAAATACATTAAAAAGGTGTCGATAATACATGATAAAAAAATAACCTTGAATATTAATATGATTCTTTAAAAGTGATAATATAAATGTAGGTCAGCGTTATATAAACAAAAGACCCGAGTCTATCCATAAATTATCAATTTAATGGGTTAGGATTGACAGTTCTAGGGCAAGAATTTTTATGATCGTTTTGTAAATAATATAAATGTAGGTCAGCTTTGTTCTAAACGAATTGTTGAAGAAACAGATCGTAAATCTTCAATTGTAACGAGGTACTTTGACATATGTGGGTCAGGAATTTTTATTGCTCTAATGTCAACAAAGATTACGGGACAAGCGCGCCGGATATAAACATCGAAATACTGATAAGATAAACATCGGAGTTTAAAGTAAATGACATCGAAATTATTCAAAACATCGATGAGAAATTACTTTGGGGGAATAAGAGCTAACGTAAACAAACACTCGAGCTATATTGGTACACGATTGCGGTGAAAAATAAACACACTTCAGTTATAGAACAAACACATATGATTGAATAAAGAGCTAATATTGAATGACTTTGTTATGGTAATGATTTTATGTGACTATCGTTTAATCATAACATAAAATATGAACACATAAAAATAAAATACATTCATTCAATCGGATCGATATTTGTTTTGGGATAAAATCAAATGGGAAGATAAAATCAGATATGACGGTGTTAAACAGTTATGAATAGGTATTTATTGATTTGAAAATATTCGATTATTAAAATTGCAGTAAATATGTTTATTTCGAGGAGGGTAGAAATTGACGAATACAAAGGGATCTATGTCAGTTTTTATCAACAACGAAATGGATTTTGAAAAATTTAATGTAAATATTGCAAAAAGAAAAAAAAAAATTATAATATATTTTGCGAAATATGAAGGGTGGTAGGCATTTTAGACAATAACCATTTATTGTTTAAACAAAATAAAAATCACGGGATATTCGAAAAAAAAATATACAGTAACAAATTCATTACGTGTTGTATCATAAACAATTAGATACATTCATTTGAAATGAAGATACTAATTGTAAAGGTGAATTTGGGATTACGATCGTAATACAAATGGAGTAGGTTAACATTGAATTTAAATTTAATGTGTTTCATCGGTGGATAGGTTCATCAAAAGAAAAATATATATGTGTGTGTATAATAATATATAATATATATGTAAATATATAAGTATATTTATATCAAAAAAAAAAAAAAAAAAAAAAAAAAAAAAAACACAAAAAACAAAAAAAATTGAAAAATAAGAAAAAAAAAAAATTTTTTTTCTTCAACTACATATAGTCGATATTAATTTAAATTCATAACGAAAATGGCCGAAAAGAGGAAGGCGGATGCGACCGAAAGAGATGTTGAAGAAATATCAACGGAAGATGAGCTTAGAAACATATTCAAACGTTCCAAATATTCTACATTGCGTATGGAGGATATGGGGGAGAACAAGGGAGATCAGCCAGAAGGGGAACAAGGCAAGGTTGAGAGAAAGTGTGGAAAAACAGATTTTCCACATGAAAATGATAAACAATTAATTTCACAGGAAAAGCCAGCTGAAGATTGCGAAAAGAAAGAAATAAAAAGCAAGGAAAAGAAACTAGTGCGATAAAATAAAATACTGAAAAAGAATTTAAGAAAAAAAAAGCAACTTATATTAAAATAATTAAGAAAACTAAAATAAGTAGAATAAGATTGTCACTTAATAAGGTTAAACATATTTAAACCGAAAACACTTGAAAAATTAAATAAAATGGTGGGAAAACGTGGTATTGGAAAGAGGACAGACGAGGCTACGGTGGCGGCGTTCGGAGGAAATGTTTTAGCAGGAACTCCAGCGATAAATATAGGCGACATAACGACGATAATACAGGCAGCTTTAGAACCGCTTGTTAGCAAAGTTCAAGAATTAGAAAGACAATTGGAAAAACCGGCGACAGTGGCTATAAGAGAGGAAGAAAATAGTGCGCCGAAAAACGTTCTGCAGGTTGTGGAAATGTTACCACAGCAGGAAAGACCTTCATTTTCCGGCGGAAATCAAAACCCTATTAGTTTCCTAGAAGACTTAAAGGAGTACATCAGAAAAGTGAAACGTACCGATCCGTTGATTGTCGTACGGGAGAATTTGAAAGGTGAGGCCAAATCCTGGGCGAAGCTTTATAACAAACGCTGGGAAACAATGTTGGATTTTGAACGAGATTTCTTAGCTACATATTGGGGAGACATAAAAAAAAATGAGGTTCGCCGTCGTCTCGCCGAAGGTATATATGATAACAAGAAGAACATATCTATGCTCACTCACTTCGCCAATTATTGGGAGCTTGCGAAAGCATTAAAAATTACGGAGACATCGTTAGGTGTAGTTGATGAAATTATGAGGCACTACCCTAAAGAGATACAATCGCTATGGTTTTCAGGACAAACAGGAGATGAGATTATCGCCGCGGAGTTTTTACGGAAGCTAGACACATTGGTATGTACACCGGAAGAACGGAACATTAAAAGGAAAAACGGAGAGGATTCTGTCAAGAAAGATAAATACCGTGATCGTTACCGCGCTATAAAAAGGAGGATACACGCGATAGAAAGCGTAGACATGAGCGCTGAATGCAGTAAGTGCACGAAGATTAACAGTACATCAAAGAAAAATTCTACGGTGATATCAAGCGGGAAAGAACTAGTGGTCGCAGGCAACTCGGGAAACGACCGTGGGTTGGTCCAATAGTCCTGTTGGATTCGACTCATATAAAGGAGGGGACACCGGCGCCAAAACACCATACTGCATTGAAGATGATGATGAGATGGGGATGGAAACTGACGACAGGATTGGGAAAAAATGAAGAAGGGGTGATTGCCCCAATAAAAGCAGAAAAAAATGTAATGAGGCGAAATAATGGCGCAGAAGAAACAAGAACTGAAGAAGAAATGTGTGTGGAGGCCTGCGTCAATTCACTACAACAAATAACGGATGAATGGAATAAATTGGAAATGAATGAGAAAAGAAAATGTAGGGAAATTAGGGGCTTTAACAACATTTTTGAGGACAGAGATTACGAAGAGGTAGAAAAGGGTAGCAGTTTACCATTATTACCGGAGGCTAAAGCACATATAGACAACACGGAAGTTCATTGCCTAATAGATACAGGAAGTCAAATCACATGTGTAGCTCAGGAATTTTACGAAAATTATTTAAATGATCAAGTACTTTATCCCATTATGCCTGTGACAGCGATTCAAATTAGGGTGGCAGTTGGTCACAAAAGTCAAAAGATATCTAGATTGGTTTTAGTACCATTACGGTTTGGTGATGTAACAATAAATACGCCGTGTTTAATAATACCCAAGTTAATTAGACCAATTATTTTAGGTATCAATTGGTTAGACGAATATACAGCTGAATTTAAATGTGGGGAAAACAGAAAGTTAAAAATAAAGACAGGAAACGGAAAGAAAGATATAGAGTTGGTAAATTCATCGATAACGCATAGCAAGCTTAAAGGAGAGATTAGCGATCAAAATTGCACAAGAAAAAATTTAAATAATATTGAAATAAATTCCAAAACAAATGATACGACGTGTCTAGAACGAAGAATAACGACATTTTTGTCCGGGTTAAAATTGGATTTAAAAGGAAAAGAAGGTTTGGAAAGAATTTTAATGAAACATAAAAATGTGTTTAGAGATAGGCCAGGTTTAACGAATTTGTATACTCACGAAATAAGGATGACGGACGAAACGCCTTTCGTAAAACGCTCTTATCCAGTACCTTTCGCCTATAGGGATAAAGTTGATGATAAAATTAGGGAATTGGAAAATCTAGGTATAATTAGTAGGGAGGCAACTCAATTTTCCAGTCCTCTGACGTTTACATTAAAAAAGGATGGAACGGTTAGGATACTATTAGACGCCAGATTTTTAAATACTAGAATGGAGGCAGAGGTAGAAAAACCACCACTAACTTCTGAGATTATTCAACGTTTCCATGGTGTTAGGTATATTACAACAATAGACTTACAATCCGCTTATTTTCAAATACCTATTAGTCGGGAAAGCCGAAAATATACTGGTTTTGTTTACAATGGTAAATCATATGTTTACAAGGTACTACCGCAAGGGTTAAAAACATCAGTTGGGAGTTTTTCTAGAGCAATGGATCGTATATTAGGGCCAGGGTTGCGAGAGTTTTGTGCGAACTATTTAGATGACCTAATAATATACACGTGTGGGAGTCAAGAAAATCATTTTGAACATGTAAACGCGGTGCTAGAAAGATTAGAGTCAGCAAACATGACTTGTAAACTCGAAAAATGTCAGTTTTTATTCACAGAAGTGCGTATGTTAGGACATATTATTTCGCCCTTCGGAGTTCAAATGGACCCCGATAAGATAGAAGCAATAAAAAATTTTCCAGTACCCAAGAAAATAAAACAGGTTAGAGCTTTCCTAGGACTTTGTAATTATTATCGTAGATTCGCGAATAAATATGGAGAAACTACGCGGACGTTATGTGATTTATTACAAAAGAATCAAGCGTGGCGGTGGGGAGAGTTAGAACACCGTGCATTTGAGAAGATAAAATCATTATTTTTAGAGTCAGTTATATTACACCATCACGACCCAAATAGTACCTACTACTTACAGACAGACAGTTCGGGATTTGCAATCGGAGGTGAGTTATATCAATTAGACAAGGATGGGAACCATCACGTGATTGGATTCATTAGCAAAGCTTTAAGGGGACCAGAGTTGAAATGGACTACGTCAGAACAAGAGTTATGGGCGATAATTTATGCGTTACATAAGTTTGAGACATATTTAAGAGGAGTACATTTGATAATTAGAACGGATCATCAAGCACTGACGTTTTTGAAAAGTTGGAAAATGTATAGCGGTCGTTTAACTAGATGGATTTTGTATTTGAATCAATTTAACTTCACGGTAGAATATGTTAAAGGAAAAGAGAATATAGGACCTGATATTTTATCTCGTTATTCATGTGATGCGGAAAACGTACAAGAAGAGAAAAACACGTGCCCGGAAATAGCAGCTTTTGCAGTAAAAAGTAGAATTCAGATTCGAAAACACTTAGAAAATATAATTGAGCTACAGAAACAAGACACATTTTTAGGAGAAATCTTGGGATATTTGCGCAAGGGAAAATTCGGACCACCAACAAAAGATGTAAGTAGGTATTTGAAAAATTACAAAAAAATAGGTAAAACCTTATATTACACTACAGGGTTAAACAAGACGGTGTTGGCAGTACCACAAGAGTTGACTGAAGAGTTAATAAAGATGATACATTTAGAAATTGGACACGGGGGAATGTTTAAAACAGGTTCAGCAATGGGAGATCGATATTATTGGCCAGGAATGAATCGAGATGTAAAACGGATAGTAAAGGGGTGTCACCTTTGTCAGCTGGCGAAACGCGAAATTCGACCAACTGTAGGACCAAGTAAATCCATATTAACTAAAGAAATAGGACAAATAGCCATGGCGGATCTTTACGGACCACTACCGAGAGGAATGGGAGGGGTGAAATTCATATTCGTGATACAAGACTCTTTCAGTAGGTTCGTGAAACTATATAAATTAAGAATAGCAAGTACTAGGACCGTGTTAAATTGTGTGGAGGACTTTAATAAAACAATACGCATAGAAGCTCTTTTAACTGACAACGGGTCACAATTTACATCAAAGAAATGGGAAAGCAATTTAGATAGAATGGGCATACGAATCTTACATACTTCAGTACGAAATCCTGGACCAAATATAACGGAGCGCGTAAATAAAGAGTTAGGAAGAATTTTTCGTATTTATTGTCACGAAAAACATACGAAGTGGGTGGCTTTCCTTAAAGAAATAGAGCAAACATACAACAATTCAATTCACTGTTCAACGGGATTTTCACCAAATGAAATTGCTTTCGGAAAATCACCAACCTATAGTTTAGACAAGTATACACAGGGATGTGGAAAACCTACGAAAACATTAGATGAAATAAGATTAACGGCACAGAAAAATTTAGAAAAAAGCGCTGCAAACCGACAGAAATATTATAATCTCAATAAAAGATTAGTAATTTATGAAATAGGAACTATGGTCAAACTGAGAAAGATTACACAATCGAGTTTATTGAAGAAGGAAATCAAAAAATTTCATCTTCTCTACGAGGGACCATTTGTAATTGGTTCAATTCCGTACAGTAACACCTATACGCTTATTGATCCGAAGACGCGGGAAATTAAGGGAGATTATAGTGCCATTCATTTAGCGAGATATTATACAAGCAACAGAGATCAACAACCAAGCTTAGAGCTAATGGAAATCATCGAATAGATCGTGAATTTCACAAATATTTGAAAAAAAACACGTTTGAGGAAAATAAATATAAACATGTTAGGTTACGTAAAAATTTAAAAAGAAATTCTACAAAATACAAGCTTTATTTTGCGAGGGGCGGGTCGTCTTTAATTCCTTTGTGCTGAGTGAACAGATTACTTAATAAGCGACAATCCTTTTAAAATAGAGAAAGAAATAGGTATTAGGTAATTTTCATTTATTTTGATTTTAAAAAGAAAATTTTGCATTTCATATTATGTACTAGTGAATAGGAAAAGTTTGTCATAGTACATAAGTACATTTAAAGGGACGAATTGGAGATATTATATGACAAACGAAAAGAAAATTGAAAAATTTTTTTTTTATAAACAAATAGGATAGGATACGTTTTATAAAACAGGAGTTGAAATAAACCATGCATAGAGTTAGAAAAAATTTTTTTTTTTTGAAACCACGAAATAAGGAAGTTTTACTTATAGATTATGGTAGACATTAGGTAAATATAGTAAGGCAACATTTGAATTATGAAATAGTTAGCTTAAGTTTCGAAGAAAAAGAGTAGAAAATCAAAAATGATGAAGCCATAGGACGTTAGTTAAGAACATTTATGAAAAATTAAGTATAAGAGTGAAAAGAAAAAAAAAATTAGGTTAGAACAATTTGTTTGAATGAACCATAGAATAACAATTAGATATAAGAGAATAAAGTTAAAGTTTAAATAAAAGAGAAAATTATGAAACATGTATACCACTGATTGTCGGATTGGGTGAGGTCGTGCGAACAAACATATTTCACAAAAAAAAAAAAAATTATAATAACAAAATAAAAACAATTATTTGCACACCAAGAGACCACCCGCTTTTCAGTTGGTGAAAAGATCGCGAGGTTGTAAACAATCTTTGCTTGAATCATTGTAAGGGAGGTCTGGGTCCAACCAGGTTGAAGACCACCTAAACACGCGAGTCGAGGGGCGTGTTCCATATTTTATAATAAAAAAATTTTGAGTTCATCAAAATTACAAGAAAATTAAGTAAAATATAATCTACGCGAAAAGAAAATTGAAAATACAATGTGATTCGAATTCAAGGTTGTTAACAATCCGAATAGAAGAGGAGGGAGATAGGAAATAAAATAATGAGGAGGGAGGTAGGCAGAAATAGAATGAGGAGGGGGGTAGGAATAAATAGAATGAGGAGGGAGGTAGAAAATAATAGAATGAGGAAGGAAGGATAACTATAACCAGCCTATAGTTGAACACAATTTCGGTGTCTAACGAAAAAAAAAAAAAAAAAAATAAACAAAGAAAAATAGAGAAAGAAAAGGTAAAATTAGATACAACGTTAACCACAGCAAATTGAGTTCAGAGGAGGGAACTGTGATGAATCGCAGTGGATACGAAAATATAGTAGCTTCCACCTTACGAATGAATAAATAATAATTCAGAATTATAACGAAATCAACACACTAGCGACACCTAGCGGATTAAGTTTGATTGGGCCATGGAGACTGCAGAGATCTATAATTATTAAATTCATGTCAAGTTTTGATAAATAGAACACAGAGGGATCCAATTATAAACACTTATGATTGATCAACCAATCAGAGGAGGGGGAGGTTACCTTTTTTCAAGACAAAGAGATGGACTTTGGACTAGACCATTAGTCTGAGATTTATGGAGTAAAAATCATCATCAACCCGAGAGATCAATACGCTTTAAGATAAACACAATCCCACGTTCGGTGCATTTGGTACAATGACCCTAATTGTAAAGGTAAATATTGAGTGCAACAGAGGAATCGACAACCGCAGTTAACGAACAATTAAATCCATATTATTTTGAAAAAATGATGCAATAAAATAGCAAGGAAATATAATGAACGGAAGATTAAAGAAAAGTCCTGGAAAACGTGGGAAAAGCTACTGTAGGGATACTCAATTGCATAACGAGAACGTGAAGAACAAAAGGAGGCCAGATTCAGAGGAAAACGTACGTTTGATATTTAAAAGAAAGAAAAACGATGGAAATTAGGAATGTCACTTTTAGATGAAGCAATAAAGTCAGGAAAAACGATTTGGAAAGAAAATCTAATGGAAAAAACGGACATTTAAACGGAAGTGTTAATTGAACAATATAAGATTTCGGCTTAATTTTGCGTTTTCATACGAGTTTAAATAGATATCGTTATATATTTGAAATAGGATGGTTATTCTAGTTATATTACGTTAGATTAATTCAAAGGAAAGGATCGTTTTACGTCATTTGCTATGAGAAAATACTATAGGCGATAGAACAAATTGCTGAGGCAATTGATGTAAAAAAAGGTTGTCGAGCTCACACACTATTTTGTTGTTTAAACAATGAGATTTCCGACATGGTTTTGGGTGATTATGATAGTCTTTATTGCTTTTGGGGCAATAAAAGTTAACATGGAACTTATGCAATATTTGGATAAGATAAAAGAGATTAAATTTAACGAGTTAATATTAATTTATTATTTACGATCCAGTACGTAGAAATCGAAAATATCAACATATGTCAACGATGATACTTTATGGGTTTTTGAGATGAAACGAGACACAATTTTATACGTTTTTATACGAAGCAATTAATCTGACACATATCCCAGAGTCAAATTGGAATTTTCTTCTATGAAAATTATGAAAAAATAGCAGATTGAATATTTATGACTAGAAGGTGAAGTTTTCTAAGAGAAGATAAGCATTGGAAATTATACAAATGATGGTAAAGAATGAAGTAAAGACAGTTTAAAGACGATTCCGTAAGGAAAACTCATGAAAATTCAGAAGTATTGATGAAAACAGTAAATTTGGCTTGGAATATAACTAATCATATAGTTATGGACAATGACATAAGAATGAAGCAGAGAAATCATAAAAATAACGTCGTATATAAAATATAATTGAAGAAAAATAAGAAAATTCAAGTCTACGACGTAAGTAGAGACAATACAGTTAAAAATTGAATTGATTCATATAAGAAACATGAAAATGTGGGGAAATTTAGGAAAATGAATGTTGGGAAAAGCATAGTGAAGATTTCGACATGAGTTTGTTCGTATTCTGGTAGCGATAAACCAAATTGAGAATTATATACAGTTTATTGAAGACGTACCTATTATATATTGAGAGAAAAAAGGACACGAAAATCATGATATTTTAGTTAAATTCGTAAGACCAGAAGACAAAGGAACGACGGGGCAAAATTTGACATAATGGTAGGTTCGACACTGGAACAATTTACGTAAGAGACAGAAGATTTCTAAAATCAAGGGGCCGGACTTAACACGTTGATACGAAAATGACAGAATTGATATATGAAATCTCGAGTTGTTAGAGTTTAAATTAGAAAATCAATGAACGCGTAATTAAGCCATTCTAATCCTGGAATGGGTATTTAACCTACGACATGGACATTTGATCAGCAGTCGTCGGGGACCAATCGTCGGATTAAAAACGTGGAAGTTACGTGACGTAGTGTCTAATACGGTTATTAGTTGAAAAATTTCTTAAGTGTTGTAAAATTTTGGGACTTAGAAAAATTCGGAGTGGGAAAACCTGAGACTTAGAAAATTATAGTCAGTGTTAGTGATTAAATCTGTGAAGTGTTGAAAATTAAATAAAGTGTTTTATATAGTTTTACAATAAATTTAACTTGTCATTAAAATAAAAAGTTTATATAGTGTAGCGAATTAATAAAAAAAAGTAACAACAGTGTTTAAAGAATTTTATAACAGCAGTGAATAATAATATATTTATTTATAAGTTCAACTTGTCATTAAAATAAAAAGTTTATATAGTGTAGCGAATTAATAAAAAAAAGTAACAACAGTGTTTAAAGAATTTTATAACAGCAGTGAATAATAATATATTTATTTATAAATTCAACTTGTCATTAAAATAAAAAGTTTATATAGTGTAGCGAATTAATAAAAAAAAGTAACAACAGTGTTTAAAGAATTTTATAACAGCAGTGAATAATAATATATTTATTTATAAGTTCAACTTGTCATTAAAATAAAAAGTTTATATAGTGTAGCGAATTAATAAAAAAAAGTAACAACAGTGTTTAAAGAATTTTATAACAGCAGTGAATAATAATATATTTATTTATAAATTCAACTTGTCTTTAAAATAAAAGGTTATATAGTGTAGTGAATTTAAAAAGAAGCAACAGTGTTTAAAGAATTTTATAACAGCAGTGAATAATAATATATCTATTTATAAATTCAACTTATCATTAAAATAAAAAGTTTATAATATAGTTTAACGATTTAAAAAAAAAAAAAATTAATAGTGTTTAGAGAATAATTGTCGAACCACATTAATCTAAAAAAAATTAACATCGAGTTAATTCAGCTAGATAACGTACGATTGAACGGAACATTTCTATCGCGAAGTATTAATCTATTGTTAGATTAAATAATAATAAATCTATTATTTCGTGAATAATCGTGAAGTGGTTACTGCTTAAAAATTATAATTTAAGCAGAATGTTATTCTAATAATGGAATAACTATAATAATAAATCTGGAATAAATAATCAATGATAAAAATCTATTCGGTATTTAATTGTATAATACTTTGTTGCTAGATAAAAGTTCGGTGAAAAAAGAACACGAAATAAATAATGATAATATTACTCCGGATAATAATTATGAATTAATTTGTTAAACTTAATTTAACAAAGTGTTAGGTTAATCAACGAGTTTTGAAAATAAAGTACATTTTGATTGATAAAGATTAGTCGTCAATTAATTCAGTTTAGATTCAACAAAATAGCGGAATAATAAATCGAAAGGATTAATTTAGATTTAGTTAGACAATAGCCGAATTAGTTAGAGAAAAAGAATATATAAACAAAAGAGATGGTCGTGTAGCTCCCGACAGGAATCGACATGTTGGGGTAAGTTTTCATAAGTATAAATATTTTCAGAATCATGGACGAGGAGAGAACAGCTGATCATCGGTATAAAAATTTATATTATTACGACAAAATATTACTTGATTCAAATCTGTGCTATATATGTATATTAAAAATAATGTATATAATATGTATTTCGAATTATACTTGTATGTATGTATATGTATTTCTATATATATTCCGTAAATAAAATATCTCAGAGAGATATTGCACAATTATGATTAAATGTTTATTACATATATATCTTTTATATTGATATGTTATCCATATATGGGTAATTATATATATATATTTACATTCCCAGAAAAGAGGTTAATTAAACAAAACATCTTTTATATTGAATTTGAGTGATATCTATCAGATACCTACCTATAAATATATCTACACTTATTAATTTCCGAGTTCCTACAGAGTTATAAGTCTTATATATAAAATTTATTAAAAATATGTAGTTTATGTAAATTTATTCTTTGCTAAATTATCTCTATAAAATTAATATATGTATATGTGTATTTAGAATATAAACCACATTTATTTACGTATAAAGCCTATATAAATATAGTTATATATATACTGAATAATAAATTAGCAGACGGGGCTTCGATCAGATATAAAGTGAAACCAATACAATGAAATAAAGGAAATTAATTAGGGCAAATTGTTTTGGAATGCATAGTGTAAACAAAAACACGTGTCATTTCATGTACTTATTCGAGAGTATGTTATTGGGTTAGTGGGTCACGAAGTCAGTGCCGGTTTTGTTTATGAATTTAAAGGTAAAATAAACAATTGACATTCTTTAATTGCTTCGGGCTAACATTACTACGATATTAAAATACAAAAGGATTAAAAACCAATTTATATAAAATGAAATTAGTATTTATTTTACAAAAAAAAAAAAAATATAAATCATCTATTTGAAACATTTGGAAAATTCACGGGATAGCAGCGAAATATGATTTGAGGAATTAACAAGAAGATTAATTTGCAGTTTATAATTACATTTGACATTTGAAAAATCACGGGATAGTAGTATAAAAATGAATTGAGGAATTACATGAAAACATTTGAAGTTATGGGAATAAAAACCTCACAAGTGTCAAACATTTACATGAGACTTTTGAAAAATCACGGGATAGTAAAAATTTATATCAAAGAGTTGAGTCTGGGGAGGGGGAAAATCTAGAATAACAGTTCAACAAAACAAATCATGAAATCAATAGAGATGGCAATCTCTTAAATAAAATTGTCAACCAATCAAATCAAGAAATCAATAGAGATGGCAATCTCTTAAATAAAATTGTCAACCAAACAAACAAAAGCCTGGAGTTATTAGCTCTCCATTAATAAAACTAATAAATATTCTTAGTTTATTCTTATATATTGATATTTCCTACTCTTATTATGTATATATTCGGTCATCGGCTAAGGTTTTGTGCAGAATTCCTTTTCACGAAATCCGAGCTTGGAATGCGAGGCTAGCTAGCTTCACATTGCGAGTTATAATCCTTCCCAAACGTATGTATACATATATATCTTCTTATGTACTGTGCATTGGATGATGTGGACTCGCTTACAGCTAGCGCTTTAGTCTCGACAGGGGCATCCTCACATCGTCTCTTGCATGCGAGAAATTAGAATTCACGACTCGAACTCTTGCAAAGACCGTGAGTATATGATTGTGTATAGAACGAAACCGGTTCGCTCTAAGTAAATAGTAGACTTCAGAGGAGTTGGAATTTGGAGATTTCGGGGCTTAGAGAAAGACCTGAGTAACGTACACGACGACATGGAAGATTGACAGAACAAGGTATAACGGCCCTCTGGAAAATCGCGTCGGCTGACTGTGCGAAGTTCTAGTTGATCTTTGACCACCCTGTTTATCTGCAGGAGGATAGGAGCCAAATTATGCAAGCAAAAGAGCATTTCTGAGTTCGTTCTAAAAGACAATCAATAAATAACAATTATCTACTAAAACAATGTCATATGTACGTTATAGCATCAGGACCAAAATAGGGGAGAGCCAAGCAGTAAATAAATCTTGAGTAACAAAAGACTTCACTAACAATTAACCGTTTGAGTCATTCTTAATTACACAAACAATTGAACAGGTAAATGTCATTAATTACAGGTATATTACGAATTTATTAGAGGTAGGAAGTCGAAATAGTGTTAGGGAAAGTTAAGTTCATAAAGAAAATAAAATAAAATTTAGAATTGCAGGAAATGGACCAATCAAATTCGATGCTCAACGCTCCTTTCAGAATCAAAGGGTACCACAAAACAAAAGTAATTAAGTTCCCACACCATAAATCAAAAAAATAACACAACGTTTGGTGGAATTTATTTACAGCATAAATACGAAAATTTACGTTCAAGGTCGTAGATAACGTATTAATTAATTAAGTACTTATATCTATAAAGATATGTAGTACAAGGGAGTTTTAAATAGCTTCCTGTAGTAATCAAAGAAAATAAGGGTCACATTTTCATGAAGGCTTGTGTGTCATACATATAAAGCCTTTGAGAAAATTAAATATCGATCAGAGCCAAAAGAAAAGTTTAAGAAAACTTGAAAGGATGAAAGAATTCAAAAATAGTAAAATTAAAATGGAAAAATATTAAAAAAAAAAAAAAAGGAATTCAAAAGAAGAGACGAGAAAACGAGTATATCACACTGTGAAGGGTACATATATCACGAAATAATATATATTATTTTTATGATTGTTGCGAACATCATAATAGTATGAAATTATCCGACGTATTCCGACAAAACACGTTCTTTTACAATATTGTACCATATTATAAAGCCTTATTATATTTCCTAATTCCTTGTAAGAAGAAAAAAGTAATTCGACCAAAATTATGTACTCGTAAAACCTTCACGAATAAACAAGGGATGGGGCTTCCAAAAAACTTATTAAAATATCAAAAGTTAATAATATCTATTATACTGATAAACTATTAAGTTACCACGAGAATTTCACCCCCACACTTTTTCACTCATTAAGCCTACGCTATCCGAATTTCTACCGATTTCTTACATATCTTCCTTAAACATTTGAGGTTTTTAAGCTCTAAAAAAATTTTTTGATATTTTTGAAGATAATATCTACCAAATTCATGATTTGCGTGAGCAGCGGAAAGGTAAATTTTTTTTTCATTCTGTGTTTTTTTTTGTTTCATTGTGTGAATACTATTGTTGTAGTATTAAAAGGTTTGTTAAAATTTTGAAATATTTAAGATATTACGGAATTTCATTTTAGAATGACTTCTATAGATTAAAAACCTTTACAAGGATTTTAATTTAAAAAGTTTCGCATTATTACAAATATATTATGTTGACGTCCCGGTGGTTTATAACACGAACCGAAACTAGTATTATGTTAATATGTCTATTTTATACAAAATTTTATACTCAAACATAAATACAACAAAAGATAATTACGTTTTTAGTTATGATGTATCCTGTTATATAAAATAATTTTACATCATTATTTGACCGGCCAGTTGGCATCGTGTTCGATGTCCCAGCCAGGCGTCCCGTGTTCGATTTCTCGGCTGACTAAGTCCTCCATCACGAAACAAGCAACATTTTTCTCTTACTTTGGTGGTAGTAGGAGATTTTCAAATATTGTCGGGTTTTTCGTAATCCGGGAATGTTTGTCTTTCTTTTAAAAAAAAATACTTTTTTTATAAATATTTATTTATTTTACATTTACACAATATGACATAATATAACTTAAATATTTTATACACTCTCCTAATAAAGCGAATTCTTGTGTTTAGGAAAGGACAACTTGTTAATAACTTAAGAATTATAAAAAAAAATCGTATCACAAACTTAAGAATTTAACTTATGAAGAGATTTAGACTTACATAACCAATGTTTTTTTAAAGATTATAAGGGTAATTAAACAAGAGATGTATATAGGATGTACATAAAACATTAGGAATAACAAACAGTCAAAAATATATCTAAGAGAAAGTTAAAATTATATGGTGGTACTACCAAAATAAGTTTAATTTTTTTTTTTATATCTGTCGTAATTTTTTTTTTGTTCGCATATCAGCGGGTAATTAATTAAATAATTTTATTCCTTTATACACATAGTGATTCCGTGTTGATGTGGTTCATACAGGTGGTACAGTTAGTCCACCAATAGAAGTATTCCTTATATTTCCCCACTACATGAAGGCAATCAACGTCAATACATGAATAAAGTTAAGTTGTTTGGACTACCTTTTCTTTTGAAAAAAAAAATTATAATACGTTTGACGAGAAGGAAATACAGATCTACAGGTTGGGTGTAATGAAAAAAGATAAATGCCGTTTTACCGTCCTCAGATTTGATCAATTTTTTATTATGGTTTATCGAGAAAAATTATGTAACAGCTGTGGGATATTATGAAATATTGTTTAATATTATTCCTTTCGAAAATTATTAAAAAATAGAGCTTACTGGGCCTTAACTTTTCTTTCTTTCATTTCTGCAATCATGTCACTAATATTCGATTCAGTAATTCTGTGCGAAGAGTCTAGTGGAATCACATGAGGTTGTTGTAGTGTTTGTAGGGCTGTTAATCTCCCTCAACTAATCCCACATCGATTACGAGTTGGCCAACGACTCCATCAGTTCAGCACTTTTGGAAATTATCATACAAACTTGATATTTTGTGATCTTATTACTAGGGTCGCTCTAAAACCTTCAGATAACAATTTAATTTGATTACTGCTGGAGTGTCTCGCTGATTTTTGGTGATCAATTTTGAAGTCAGTGAACATTGAAAACCTCTGGATTACTGGCGTCGTTAATTCCCAGCGGTCCGTGCAACGCTGTACGACCTGTGCGTTTCATTCGTTTCAGACAGAAAAGATTCAGATACCAAAGGATTCTTTCCAGCTTTTCCTTTCACTGAATAAAATGAATAACAAACTAACTCTTTTGATAGACTTCACTGGTGTAATTTATAGTAAAGTAACTAAATACATTTTTTCTTCAAACTTAGCAAAATTACTTTGTGGCATCATTATTAATATAATGGTCATTGGTCAAAACATTGTGCATATATTTTCGTATCGGTGATCAATGAACCGGTATGCAATTTTGAGCCCTAAGTTGTTTTTAATTGTTTGTCTACCTTGTAGTTTTTCTAGATTTTAGGCATGTATGGTACGTTTGAACAGCGCCTTTGAGGTGATTTTTCACAAAAACGGCGCTATATAAATCATCTAAATATTATTAGTATTATTAATGAAAAATAAATAACTTCTTATATTATCGTAGAAAGCAAACACTTTGTGGCTTGACATTATATAGAATAAAACAAGTACTTTGTTTAAAAACCACTTTATTTTTATTTATATTCGTCGACCGATTTCGGTTGAACTCAACCTTCTTCAGGACAATAAACATATAAACTGTTTATATGTTTGTATGTTTAACCAGTTTATATGTTTATTGTCCTGAAGAAGGTTGAGTTCAACCGAAACCGGTCGACGAATATAAATAAAAATAAAGTGGTTTTTAAACAAAGTACTTGTTTCATTCTATATAATGTCAAGCCACAAAGTGTTTGCTTTCTACGATAATTTAATATCAGTGAGTACGACTGAAAAAGCAAAATTTTATAAAATAAATAACTTCGTTTAAACCACTATATAATTAACAACATCAACATGTTTCAATAACAATGTTATCTTCACCAGGACAATATGTTATTTTTTAATAATAAATAACATGTAATAAATTAACATCTTGGCCTGATGGAGATAAGATTGTTATTGAAAAATGTTGATGTTGTTATTTATATAGTGGTTTAAACGAATTTATTTATTTTTCATTATATAACTAAATACAGTTTACGGTTGTTTGTTGATTTGTTTCAATGTGTGTCTTTTCACAAGTATTGTGGTATTGTTTTTGTGAATTAAATAATTATTTTAAACCTCACATCGTAATATTTAATTAATGAACACAATATTATCGACACCCAATGAAAATCTGAAACAGAAAACTCAGAAAATATACGGCTACATCTAGGAATCGAACTCGGGATCTTTGACTTGCCGGATAGGAGCTCTACCACTGAACTAACGAGACCCTATCCGATTCAGTCATATTAAACTGTATCATACTTCGACTAAGAACCACCAACATTATCTTCATTTTCTTAACGTGTCCGCTGCTATATTTATGTTTGATTCCGAGATTTATCTCTAACTAAATGCTATCTAGTTGGATAAATTAATCCATTTTTATTAATTATACGATACCTAACTTTTCAATAAATACAACAACTAAATCTCTTTATACAGTATGTAAATAAACGAATAAGATGAAATGTTATTAATACGATGGCTTGTGTCATACCTATATTCCCAAACAATGACTTTATGGTGATCAGTGACGTCATCACTAAACATTTTAATAATACCAACTTGACGGCGTGTTTCAATGACACGATTAAAAATGGACTATTTAATATATTTTTTAAAAACTGTGCGTTTAATATTATTTAATAAGATTTTTATATTCAGAATCAGCGCTTATTGGTCTATGGCCTATATGAACATATACGATACTTAGATTTTCTGTAAGTCTAGAAAGAATATTTACTTTTATTTTTAATGAGTAAAACCCATACAAAGTTCAGTGGTAGAGGTCCGCCCCAGCAAGGCAAAGGTCCTAAGTTTGATTCCTGGATGTGACCGTATCTTTCCTGATTTTTATTTTTCAGATTTTCGATTGGGTATAGATAATATTGTCTTCATTAATTGAAAATTAAATGATTGTTGCAGTTGAAAATAACGTTTATGCGGGGGCGTCCCAAAAGTCCAAACTGCCTGAGGTCAAATCTCGTTTCGTGTAACTTAATAGGAAAATTATTGATAAAACCAAACAAAACTTTCAAATTGGCTTGAAATCAGATTGCAAACTACTCTCAACTCAATTCCGTAGCAAACCAAGCAATGAATCACGCAGTTGTGACGTCAATATACTGGGCAAATAAGCTTCACTGTTACAATCCCAACATAACCATATAAATCTGTCAAACGAGAATGCTAACTCAAATTGAATTCAACTCAGAACGTAAAAATCAATGCCTATGTCACAAAGAAATAGATCGATCAAAGAGAGTGATTTTCACGAGAATGATGTTCAACATGTAGAGTTACTTTTACAATGTATCGATGCTCCTCTTGTAAAAATATTAACTATTCTACCATTATAATAATGAATACAGAATATTTAGTAACACCATCAGTACTTTTTAACGATGAGTCTTATTATAAAAATACTTCGAATTTTGATACAGTGCCAACATATAAAAAAATAAGTTAGCGAAAAGGCGGGCGCTGTCATCAATGCCATATCGATAGTAGTTGAGGTTACCAGATTATAATATAAAGACAGCGATAGTTAATAGTTAATTAGTAAGTTAAGAGAATAACAATTTGGTATAAGGCACTTTTGAATTTTATTTCGCAAACCATTTTATTATTAAAATTAGTGTCTTGGGAAGATTTCGTATTATGCTTTTAATTAAGTTCGTGGTTTATAATATCAAATACCGTATAAGTTTAGACTCTTAGGCATAAATAGTTATTATTATTCTTGATCCATCATCTTGATTTCATCAAACTTCAAGAAACATCATTAAATTTCTAATGACCTTAATGGCTTCTATACTTTTCGTTCCGCAGAATTATCATTTTTTCACTAAGGATGCCGTTGTAAACAAATAGAGACAATTTTAAGTGTTTTATTTAAGTTTTCAAAGTAAATAATCATTAAAAACATTACCTTAGATAATTAGTAGGAGCTGTTGTATTAATTATTGTTAACTCTATAAAAAATAGTTATATTTCAAAACTTTAAACCCTTATTTATTGTCCTGATTTTAATTTTGAAAGCTAACATTTAAACACATTATTAAATAAAAAACTTACAGTTGTTATAAAGGTTCGGTTAAACTTTCGGAAGGCAAATCGCTAAACTGGCAAGCAGAACGAGAATTTTAAAATGGGTATGCATTATAGAAATAGCTATCGTGCAGTAAAAGCTCACAACTATTTTACCAAAGAAAACTTTGGTATGAAAACTTCAGAATTTCTGTGTTAAAAGAAACCAACTCAAAGAAGTATTAAAAGCGTTTTTTTAGATAATGTCTCTTAGGTTAACTAAGGACCTCCGTTCTTAGCCGATCCTTGGCTCAATTGTCGTATTAAAAATAAACCGAGAAAACTGAAAAAGGATCTTTCTGACTACTTTCTTACAAGAAGAGCTTAGATTTCACTGTTTGTAGGGTAGATTAACACCGTCTTTGCTTTAAAAATTCTGTTTAAATTGAAAACTTCTACCAGGGTTCTATTTGGGGTGCACAGTTCAAAAGGGGACCAATTCTAACAAAGTTAATTTAGAAATGAGATAATGAGACCAAAAGATTTTTCTTTTCTCCGAAATTCTCACAGCACAACAGTATTATAATACTATCCAGATGAAAATAGCTATGCTGTTCTGAAAAAAATCGAGAAAATCTTTTTTAACGAAATTGATTTGCAGGTTTGAAACAAGATTTCATAAATTTAAAAAAAAACTCATTTTAGACTTTGACTACCTAAGAATTTAAACTCCAAAATAGTATAGCGTTAGTGATTGTTTAAGTAAGCATTATAGAATTTGAAGTTTGAAATATTTATTTGACTCACAATAAAACAACCCGTAAAAAAAGTATTTTTTTTCTGTAATACAGCTATCTTCAATTTTCCTAGCCATCTCTTGAGCAGGCAATTGTCCAATTAAAAAAAATATCTTTGATTGAGGATTAAACCTTCCTCCCCAGGGATTGACTAAAAGTAGTGAATAACGCTAACACCAATGCCAAATCCCAACTGGATGATACTGATATTTATTTCGTCTATAAACTGCTATAAATTTTTAAATATAATGTCATTCAATTCCATTCGTGAGTGCCACAAAAAGTTGAAAAAAAACTAAAGTTCCCATAAAATGCATTCTCATCGACTATGAATATATATGCCGAGTTTTCAACTAATCTTTTGTCGGGAATTTCCAATTCCAACATTCCATTTCATTTATTTATATCTTTCTAATATTATAAATCTTATTATTTTACTAATATTATAAATGCGAAAGTTTGAATGGATGGTTGGTTGGATGGTTGGATGTTCCTTACTCTTTCACGCACTAAATATCGAATGGAATTTAAAAATTCTTTCACTAATCGAAAGCTACATTATTTGCCAGTAACAACGGATTTATAATAATAATAATAATGATAATTGGACAATTTTTAGAGCGCCGTTTTTGTGAAAAATCACCTCAAGGGCGCTTTACAATTCATTATGAATTCCTAGGTTCTATTTAATTTTATTATTTACAGAAAGATACAAAAACATACTTACCTGCAGGTCACTTCCGAAAAACACACTTTATTATAAAGTTTATGCTTGGGAAAGGTACGACTTTGCACGTGGAGGACAATATATTAAAAAAACTGGACTTTGCATGACTATACCTTTGCCACCCTCATCACTGTTGGTTTTACATTTATATTTATAAGAAGATTAATGCCAAAGTTGATTTAATATTTATTTGAGAGACTGGAGAGTTGTAATAATTTGCTTTATTTCTACAAAACTAGTTATTTACTATGTCGCGAGCCGTGAAGCTGAAGTTTAAAGTTTTTTTTTTTTTTTTTAAGGATACGACTGTCTGAAAAGAGGGGTTTTTAGTTTAGCTCTAAATTCCGCTGAATCTGTGATCATTCTTAACTCGTGTGGCATTCCATTCCAGGCTTTAGGTCCCGACACTCCGAAAGCACGCTCACCGAATTTAGTATCTGGTGTGCGCTTTGGTTCCTTCAACCTTCCGATAGCTGATGTTGCTGCTGACCTGAGGGTTGATTGTCGCGAATTGGAATTTTCTGGAATACACATTTCCGATAAGTAAGCCGGAGCCATTCTGTTAAGGGATTTGAATACCATCCAGCAGAGCTTGAACTGGATTCTTTCAGGACACTTGAGCCAGTGAAGATTTTTGAGATGCTCAGAAATATGGGAATATTTAGATACGCCAGTGATGAGTCTTGCCGCAGCGTTGAACACAGATTGTAATTTGTTGATTTGATATTTCGGGAGACTAGCATATATTCCGTTGCAATAATCTAGGCGTGAAACAACATACGAATTGACTAGTAATTTAGTCGCCTGTGTTGTCAGGTTTCTCCGTACTGCTTTAATTTGCCTTAATTGAAAGAACCCCGTGCTTACAGTTCTGTTCACTTGAGTTTTAAGGGAGAAATCAGCGTCCAGATTGACACCTAGTAGTTTTATGCATGTTTTTGGAGTGATGTCACTTCCTGAAATGGTTATTGGGGAGTTATCAATATTATGTTGACGTCGGCTTGTGGCTGTCCAGAGAAACTCAGTCTTTGCAGGATTCAGTTTCAATCTATTTGAGGTCATCCAGCGCGTGATTGCTTCTAGACACTCAGTTACGCGAGTTTTAAGACTACCTATTTCCTCTGGTAAGCAGTAGAAGTAAACTTGCTGGTCGTCAGCGTAGCAGTGAGATAGAAGACCAAATGATTCGACAATTTTAGCGACATCATTTGTGAAGAGGATGAAGAGAAGTGGGCCCAGAACAGACCCTTGGGGAACTCCAGATGAAAGGGTTGCATATTTCGATTGGTTTTTCCCCACTTTAACGGTCTGTACGCGGTTGACCAAGTAAGATATCAGCCAGTCTTTTACACCGCAGTTTAAGCCAAAGGATTCTTCTAATCGTTTATTAAGGAAATCATGGTCAATCATGTCAAAAGCGGCACTCATGTCCAAGACTGAAAGGAGTGCCAGTTTACCCGACTCGATAGCAAGAGTTATATCCGACAAAACACGTATTAATCCAGTTTCCGTTGAGTGAAACCTTCTATATGCGGATTGGTATTTAGTCAGCAGTTCATTAGAATTTAAGTGACATATTATCTGTGAAGCAGTGATTTTTTCTAGGATTTTGGATATTAATGGAAGATTTGAAACGGGTCGGTAATTTGAAAATTCAGCGTCCAATTGCGTTTTTTTTATTAATGGAGTTACGACGGCTGATTTGAGGGGTTTTGGGAAATCACCTATGCTAAGTGACTTATTGAAAATACAAACCAGAAAGGGAGAAATTTCATTGCAACACTTCTTTAATAACCACGTTGGAATAGGGTCAAGTGAGCACTGCTTGTTCGGTGAAGAGAGTATTAACTTCCTAACTTCTTCAAGGGATGTAGGTTTGAAGGCAGATAAGTTTCCGCTACTGCATTTAGTAAAAGATGGTGGTGAGGCGGAGGCTGTTTGGGCGCGTATTGACTTAATTTTATCGAGAAAAAAATTAGAGAAGATTTCCGGAGCTATGTCAGTTGCATTTTGTGCACGGACGTCGGCCCCGACCGTCTTTATTGAGTTCCACAGACTTCGCGGGTTTTGACGCTCAGAGTCGATCTTACTTGTCCAATATTCAGACCTTTTCGAAGGAATTATATATTGGTAAGCTCTGGCGTTATGAATGAGCTGTAGCGTTATGAAATTGTGTATCGTACGTTTTCTGTCCCTAACAAAATCGAGTTATTGCAAACGTCAAACAAATTGTTATCTTGGAAACAATGTTTTTTTTTTTTAATTTTAGGCTTAAAAAGAGTGCTTTGTTTTGATTAAAAAGAGTACTTTTTTGGCGTCGTAGTTAATATCTACATATCTCTAAAAATGTTTATTCTCTGAACAATAAGCATAACGTTGATATAAAGCATAGCGTTTGAAGTGGACTGTCATTTTCTTATTTTTTTAGGTTACTCTGGATTCAAATATGAATAAAATACTAATAAAGGAAGTAGATACTTAAAATAAATTTCTAAAATGATTTAAATCTTTTCTAAAATAGAATTTTTATTTGTGAAATGTCATTCTCAAATTTTTAAATTTTCTATTAAACATAAATTATTTTCTATTAGACAAAATAGCAAGAATAATAACAATTATGCCAATAACTATATCAGTAATTTCCTACTAATAATATGCGTGGGTAAAAGCTTGTATTTAATAAAGAAAACAACATCGAAATTCAAATAAATGACTTCTCCAAACACAGTTCATTATTGTTATGGCACCATTTTCATTCAAAATTAATACAGTTTATAGTTTAAATCACTTTTATAGTTTAAAAAAAAACGTCATGTTTCGTGAGCGATGGTCACTTCATCAGGTTTTAAGTAAACCCTGGGGAAGTAACCATCGCTCATGAAGCATGTCAGTTTTTATAATCAATAAAAGTGTTTAAAACAAATAAATGTATTAATTTTGTTTTTGAAAACGGCAAAATTACGTTGGTCTCATGATTTTCAAATGTCCAGTTAGAAAAAAATCGATTAGTGTCATAAAACTAGTTGACCAACTGCCTTTTAGTAGTTAGTAAACTAGAGGTTTACGATAAACAATTATTCATAACACATAATGTGCACAAGTTTTATTAACAAAAATCGAACCATTCCTTAAATCAATTAGTATGAATCCAATTTCCATGAACATTATGGAATTGCATGAAAGTTTCCAACGAATGTGAGCTAAGGATAAAATTTATACCCTGAAGCAGCATTTTAAGGACGACTTTGTGAAAATGGATCGAAGAACATTGAAAAAGCATCATTTGTATGCTGGTCGCAACCCCAGCTCGCTTTATCTCGGGATGATTTACTCCCGGGCAGAAGATTGTCTCCTAGAAATGAATCCAATATGTTATCAACACTGCCTCTACTCAGCTTAAGATTGCTTAAATATCGTGTTACATAAAAACATACTAAAATAAAAGGTTACGTTTTTATAGGGTAAAAACACATCGTGACCTGATCTCACAGATAAAGACATTTCATCAAAATGGTTGGGATTCCCGAAGATGATATACAGAGTTCCTACTATTATTTACGTTAATCTAATTTTATTATCATTTTTTTTTTAAATAAAAAATAAAGTATTATTATTATTCTAACACTTCATTAAACCTGTTAGCTAGCTTCTTACTTCAAAGCTTGGTAACAGGTGTAACTAATAAAAATGATTACAATTATTTGGGAGGCGGGTATGAACACTTCCGTCCTGGAAACCATTTATTTAAAACCAGCACCCCTGCTAAAACCAAGTGGTTTACTTCGTTTGGTGACTTAGCGATGGTTCCCGGGTTCATGGAGTAAGATTTGTCAAGGCATTGGCGGCGAATGCGTTTGCCCGCAATTACATGGCCGTATCGGGATAGACTGGTTGAGAGAGAAGAAAGACTTGATCTTTGCAGCCGGATTCACTCATTCATACTTTGATTCATGCGTTTGTTACTCCTAGAGAAAACTGACTCCAGATCCTACATCCTACCCTTTTCCTTTTTCCTACTACGACGATTTTCCTTTTTCCTTCTATCTTTTCCTTTCGAGAACTTCTTATTCTTCCTTTTCCGAAAAATATCCTCCACGTAGCATCCCCAAAGATGACATAGGTCTTGAAGGAATCGTTTTTCCTCAGGGCCTTTCTGTGTGAAACTAATGTAAAAAAATGATCTATTTAATTATAATACACGGCATCAAAAAGATATACAAATTGCATTTGCCTTATTTCTTAAATTCATGTCCTTATTAAATCGCTGATTTTGTAAATTCCAAATGCTTGCCAATGTATGAATAGCGACATCTAGGAAGCTTTAGAAAGAAAATGATTTTTTCTGCGTCATCAACAAGCAGTATCTCTTGTTTGACTAATAAAAATTATTATTGGTTATAAAAACAACAGTAACGTAATGACAATGTGTTTGTTTGAGAAATAAATCGTAAGTAAAATATAAACGCAGGCCATGAAAATAATACACTTATTCAACCGTGTTGGTAAATGGCAATCTAAATAGAAAAACATTATTCGGTCTCTTACAAAAGGGAAAACAATTCCTTTCGAGGAATGAAAAAATGTAGCATGGATAAATTTTAAAAAATACCAAATAAAAATATTAATATAAAAATCGGTGCTTAGCAACGCTATAGAGACATTTGCATTTCATTATCTCTCTGATTTTTCATTATATCAGATAGAAAATAATTAGTTTTGATCCCAAAAAATATAAATATTTGAAAATAAGTATATTAGATTACGTAATAAATAAACTGCCAGTAAACCATAGGTTATTTAGATAAATAAATAGGATATAAAAAATCTCTTTTGTGAAGGCTCCAGTAACCAAGGTAAACAATAATATTTGAGATTAATTTGTAATATATTTTAAAGGTAAATTTAATTACATATATTTTATTTTGATAGCAGTATTCTAAAATATAATATATCATAGATTTGTAATGTTGAAAGGTAAAAGGTTTAAATTAAAATATTTTATTTGGGCATTTTGAAAATTATTTGTTGACAATTGACAATTAACAAATGATATTACTAGGTAACGATAGTTGCTTGGTTACTGGAATGTAGGAACTAATAATAATAATCATTTTCGTGTTGTTTTGTAAATTGATAATATGTCATTTACAACCAACCGAAATGAAGAGCGGTCTGTTATGTCATCTACACAGATGAACAATGATAGTCTGAGACCACCAAAAACAAAAGCAGGTATTCCTAGGCAGCGTCCAGAAAAATTTTGAAATGCAATCTATCTGCTAAAAATTTAGTAAAGGCGATAAATACTTGGGCAATACCTCTATTAACTTACTCATTTGGCATAATTAAATGGTCTAATACAGATTTAGATAGCTTAGAACGATTAATTAGAACTACACTAACAAAATTTCATTGTCATCATCCAAATTCAGATATAGAACGTATTAATTTACCCAGAAATTTAGGAGGTAGAGGTATAGTCAAAATAACATCTTTAAAACATAATCAGGTAGAAATGCTAAGAAAATTTTTCCATAGGAAAGCTGATAGTTCAGAAATGCACAAAATAATATGCAAGGCAGATAGAAATATTTCACCATTAAATTTATACGACGAGAATGCCAGCATTCTTATAAATACCAACCAGGAATTATTAGATTCCTGGTCAAATAAAATTCTTCACGCAAAACACTTCAATTATCTCAACCAAACATATGTTGACAAATTTTCGTCAAACAAATGGTTGAGTATTGGAGAGTTGAGCGCAGAAATAGAAGGCTTTATGCTTGCCATACAAGATAGAGTCATTAATACTAAAAATTATAGGAAGCATATCATCAAAGATGCAAATCAAATTGATGATTTATGTAGAAAATGTTTGGCTTTTCCGGAAACTATAGAACATATTATATCGGGATGTTCTGTATTAGCGCCGTCCGAGTATACATTTAGGCACAATCAAGTTTTAAAAATAATTCACCAAAGTTTGGTAATTAAACATAACTTGATTGACTGCCGTAATGTACCATATTATGAATATGAACCAAATTCATTTTTAGAAAATGAATTTTATAAAATTTATTATGATAAAACTATTCTGACAGACAGAACAATTAGTCATAATAGACCCGATATAGTTTTACATGACAAAATTAAGAAAATAACTTATATCATTGATGTCGCTATTCCAAATTCTTGTAATATTCAGAAAACTGTTTCTGAAAAAATAAGAAAATATACAGATTTAGGAAATGAAATTAAAAGAATTTGGCATTCTCAGACTATAAAAATATTACCATTTGTTATTTCGGCTACTGGCATTATACCTAGCTCTCTCATTCAAAATTTAGGCGTATTAGATTTGTCAAAAAATTTGTACATAAAAATGCAAAAGTCGGTCATTTTAAATACATGTAGGATTACGAAAGATTTTTTAAATATTTATATTGAGGGATCAGTAGGATTTATCGGACCAGTTAGGATTTCATCAGAGCCGAACCCTCTGATATGAAAATATCTGGAGTCGGTGAAATATTTTCCCATTATGTTTCTGGTGGATTGACGTATTGTTCTTGTATTGTTTTATTCTTATATAGTGCACTTACATTGCGTTAATTTACTAGATATTCATTTGTGGAAAAGTGTGTGGAAGGGTTTAGTCTTTCATTTGGGAAAGATTCAACCCGGACATAAAATCTGGAGCACCGTAAAGTATGTTATTCCCAAGAACCTTGTGCGATTGTGTAAAATAATTATTACAATCTTATAAACAATAGGCATCCACTTTGTATTTTCTTGAGATAACTAAAGGAGAACGAGAAATACTAACGTTTTGTCCCGAAAAAATGTGTCTTAAGGTTTGTTTATTAACCTCAAAAGAAATAATTAGAAACTTGTTTGTTTTTATGGCTCCACCGATAATGTGTTCCAGTCCTTTGTGAAAGCCACATGGAGCGAGACGTTTGTTGGTTTTTCATCCGAAGAATGGATGAGACAAATATATTTATAAGGGGGTTAAATAAATCAAGAAAACCTTTGAATAGCTATTACGATTAAGTTAGTCTCTTCGTGTGGATTAACTAAGGGAGTTCATTTTGTATTCCTTAGGTTGTTTTCCTTGCAATAATAGTTCGTTCAACGTCGTTTAAAGACAACTCTATTTTACGTGTGTCCTTACGTCAATGAAGTGTAAAAATGAATTTCTAACTACTTAAAATATATGTTTTTGGATTAGGTTTCAAATGATTCAATTCTTATTCAAACTGTAGCCGTTCTACCATTTTATTTTTAATCAAATAATTCTAGGAAATCGTTTTTTTTAAATAGCATAAAAAACTAAAACCAATACAATTTTTTAATCTTAAATAGAAGCAAATTAATCATTGTATTATATTATTTGTTTATTAGGATATACACAGTACATAAGTTTACAAGTTATAATGAATATTAAATGAAGTTATTACATGATATAGTACCTATTACGTAAGTCCGTAGAATATCTGGGATGATTATTCGCCTGGGATTTGAACAGTTCTTAAAATTTAACTAAAATGAATGAGAAGAATAATATAAAGGAAGATTGTATATGAAGATAAAAGATTATATCTAACATATAACTAAAATTTAACAAAATTCAGGACAATCATTAATAACATCAAGATAGATATAGTATAAAATAATTGTTAATCTGCAATGAAGAAAAAAATGTTTGGGTCAAAATAGTGGTTAAAAACGCAAATAAAGTTATGCACCAAAATGCATTTTATGAATTCTGAACAATTAAAGTAGTAGCTCTTGAAAAAACACATGTGGAGGTTTTCTCGAAAGGGCGTTTGTGCAATGAATTTCAAGAAAAATATACGACAATAAAAAAAACTTGTTATATAATATTTACAAAATTTGAAAAATAGCGCACCATTCAAACGTCGAATGATACTCGTACTGCCCAAGAGCCAGTTTCAAATCCCATAGGTGCCTTATGAATACCAGCACATATTATGGGACCTTAAAAAACATCCTAGTAACGCCAGAGCGGCTGACCTTCAAACCTTGAAAATCTACTAGCTGCCTGAGAGCGCAGTACCTGTAACCTAGATTATAAGGAATAATATTTTGCGAGAATCAAAATATTTCTGCCTGTGATTATCACTGATTATGTTATTAAGATAAGTTTATTATTGAAGACATTACGGTTCTACATACATTAAAAAACCTACAGTTCTTTTGTTTAAATTGTGATTATTAACTATTTTTTGTAACCTGGAACATTATAATATCCTTTAACCACAGTTGTTTTAATATGCCTAATTGCATATAATTGTTGGTAGATCTCTAATCTCTGGTGCTGTGATATAGTGATATTCCTTTAGATCTAGGGAAAAATATTGTACCTACAAATGTAAAATACCAACATGGATTTTTTCATATACCTATCTGAGTGAATTTTTGCTCTATATTTATACTCTGATTGAATCCCCAATAAGATAGGCTACAAAACGCCACCGAACAACACTAATAATAAATTAAATTTATGGCATAAACAATGTATCGTTACAATAACAGTTGCGTGCGTAAACCGCTGGACGATAATACCGCATTATCTTTTTTAAATTCTTTATTCCCTGTTTTTAAACTACAGTTCAGTTATAGATGATAACGTTTGACCTCTATTCGACGATACTGACAATAATATGTTGATAGCGATATTAAACTCTCGCTTTCAAGTATATGGTTGTTTTATTGCTGTCGTTCAAATGAATTCAACTAGAGAACAGTATCTAATTGAGCTTCGCGAAGCAAACCTTTTAATTTTATGATTGACAAATTATGGTTCATATCCCTTTAAATATGCTTTGGCTGCTTTTGATAGCCCATTTCTGTAAATTCTTGTTTTCGTTAATGCAGACGTCAAATTGCATGGCATATGTGAGGAGGCATTACGAATTATCTATTAGTTTTGAGCATGGACTTTCCTCCGTGGTTTTGATATATAAAGTAAAAATTCTCTCTATCTATATGAAGGCTTCTAATGCAAAGCTAACAATCATCATGAAATTTGATGTCATCAGAAAATATATAGAAGAATGAATATTTCCAGCAGATGACGGATAGCATATATAATGGCCTTTTAAATTTAAATACTTTAATTTAATTAAGAAATTTACTGTTACTGAAAAAAGTTAAATAAATATAATTAACAATTAACTGAATGACTAAAAAACCACTAAGCCGTTTCCTCACAAGGGTTGGAAGAGAGGAAGGACCGCCAAACAAATTAATCTTGGCACACATTTCTTGTAATAGTAAAGATTTTACCAGTAAAGTGTGTATTTATAGATTTCAAAAGTAGCATGAAAGGAAATTTTATAAAGTGAAATGAAAAGAAAGCAGATATGTTAGACAACATAAATTTTTATTTTTATTTTTAACTTTGTGAATAAAATCTCAAATTATAACATTTAGTTAAATGAAGACAATGTTAGCGAAACCGGCCTTCTGCTTAGCAAGTGCTCTTGCCATGTAAGCAAAGGGCCCTGGGTTCGAGTCCCAGTGGAACCAATATCTTTTTCTGTCTCCAGATTTTCGATTGAGTTTCGCTAATATACAAAGGGGGAAAACATTCTGAAATAGAAAATTACAGACCAATCAGTAAACTGCCAGCTATTGAAAAAATTCTAGAAAAATACATCTCCGTAAATTTAATAAAATACCTAGAAAGATTCTCCATTATTGATCCCAAAAAATATGGATTTCAAAAAAATAAAAGAACAGAATTGTTTCTACAGGACTTTTCCAATTACGCAAATCAAGAACTCAATAATAAAAAAACATATCATGGTTTTATTCATAGACAATTCTAAAGCGTCTGATACCATTGATCCGATAAAACTATTACAAATATTGGAGGCGATAAGAATTAGGGGAAAATTACTAGAACTATTCAAAAACTATTTAAACAATCGACAAATTAAAGTTAAACTCTTTCAAACATTCAGCAAAGCTAAATTTATGTCAACAGGAGTCCCGCAGGGGTCAATTCTCGGCCCAACATTATATATAATATTTGTTTCACTCATGAATAAAATTTTCACATTTGTTAAACATTACGTTTATGTTGATGATACGGCGCTAGTCATTTCGCATGAAGAATTATCCATTGCAATAAAACTCATGCAGCACTTTTCCTTACAGAAATGGTCTCATGATGCGGGTCTTATAATTAGATAAAAAAAACTAAATTAATGCATATACGATCTCCACATGCCAAATATGCCATTACGCCTATAATTAAGTCGCATTCATTTGAGTGTATACACAATTCTTCACAGTCGTGCAAATGCGAAACCATTGAACTTGTGCAAACGTATGTATATTTGGGGATAACAGTAGATACGCATATGAAATGGGATATTCACATAAGCAACATCTGCAAACGCCTGCGAGCTATTGCGGGACGAATTTACAAAATTAAATATTTTATGCCCATAAGTACATAGAAAATAATCTATTTGTCACTAGCGGAATCTACTATCAGATACGGAATAACTTCTTGGGGAAACTCGTGTAAGACAAATATAGATTTATTTTATTTATTTTTATTTATTTAATTATTTTCATGTTATATTAGGTTATAGTTACATTTAAACAATTCAGAACTCTATGACTAAGCTCTTGGTAAGCAAAAGCATTTATGCACAAAGAAGAAACATAAAATTATTATATGAGTCAGTTAGTATATTACCTGTGCGAGAAATATTATGGTTTAAAATTGTATGCCAAAACATATTGTTGGATTCACAAGGAAAAAGTAGATCACGCATATGGCACTAGATCAATTAAAAATGAGGGGTTGTCCATTCCGAAAATTCTAAATAAATACGGACAACGGACATTTGCTTATCTTGTCCCTACCATATTTATTAAGATGCCAATGGACGTAAAAAAAGAATCTAATTGCACCACCGATCTCAAAAAAAAAAAAATGGCTAATAGATCAAGACTATTTATATTGAATTTAGTTTTAATCTTGTGTATAATATGACTATAAGTAATTTGCCTATATTATATCTGTCTGTCTTTGTATTTTATGCTTTTATATTGTAATTGCTTAAAAGTTATTCTTCTGTTTCTATTTTCTATATTGTGGTATCTTGTTATAATTGTTCTTCTGTGTTATATTAATATTGTTAAATCGACCTGCTGACAAACTGCTCTGACAGTTTAGCGGGTGCTTAAAATGAAGAATAAAAAAAAAATAAAAAAAATAAACATAAATTATATTCAGTTAGTTGAAGTTAAATTATTTCCAAGTTATCTATTTATTCAGAATTTTATTTATGTACTCGTATCTAAATTCAATATGTCCCAGGACGTGGACCCAACTTATCTTCACTTAAAATGTCACAATATCGAAAATCGATATCAAATTCTAATTACGTTGATAAAAGATTGGGCGCCATGCCATTTAAACATCATGAAAGGTATTAAAATTATGAATTTATTTGATAAATCTGTAATAAGAAATATGTAAAAGAATTTAAATAAATATAATAGTGATTTGAATGCTTCTAGTCAGCCATTGCTCGGCTGCTGTTGGTGAGATGTACGTCAACCTCTCAGCCTTGCCGTTTTCCAACTGGAGCATAGAAACTTTTCAAGCGGTCAGCTGTCAGACTCACGTAGTGATGTGCAAGTTCATCGATAAATTCTATGGGATAGTAACGTGAATCCGGGGCACGAAGTTTAATTCGTTACATCCATGCTTCAGTCACATTCATGCATCCTCTCATGCATACCCTTCTATTATTCTGACTCTTGACAACAAGTATTTAGATCAAGTCAATAACGTATGTAGGTACTAGAAATATTTTATTGCACATTATAATAACATTTTACCAACGGGAGACTCTTTCACGAACACCCCTACGAAAGAACACTCTTCAGAAACTCTTAGCAGTGTTTACCGAAGGTGATAAAATTTGGTACAGTAAATACGCCAGTTTTTCTTCCAACGTCGTGTTGGTCTTTACTCCTTACAAACAATTTCTTAATACGTCAGTAAATTTTCTATTGTCAAGTACCACAATCTCACTGGCTCCAGACAGTTGAGGCTCCGGTTTGGTAATAACGAAAAATAAATAGGCAGTATTTTCCAAATATTTTTTGTTGGTTGTTATATCGAAATGCTTTTTTTATCCTCGTCTAAGCATCTGTTAGAGAAAAGGTGGAACAAAATCGTCGAGATGAAATTGAAACAGTTATTTGAAACAATAAGTTATTTTTACTTTTATTTTGAAATCAGCTGGCAAGTTATTGACATAAATTTGGTACTAGGAAACTGGTAATTTTGCTTGGCAAATACGTAGCTGTTGTGAACAAAGATCTAATAAGATTTCTGGAAAATGCCTACCAACTCACCGGCCTCCGTCATCGAGGGGCAAGATCTTCGACTAGCAATCCGGAGGTTGCAGATTCAAATTCCGGCATACTTTTGATAAAGTTGTAATTAATTAAGTTGTTTTATTTCACAAATTGTATATTTGCGGCACGTTTCAGAATGGAAAAAACTCACAGTATCGCCTTGATGTTAACCATCATTCAGAATTGAAATGTTACTTGAAATTACTCTAGCCGTGTTTGGTGACTTCTTTTAATTTATTTATTTCATTATTTTAATTTTACATTTTATTACATTAATGACTTATTGCCCATCTCATGTGTTTGTCCTGCACAAAAATATTATTATTCATATTGGGGTCATATAAGACAACTTCATGATTTTTCATCCAGAAGTTACAACACTTGCGTCTCGTGATGACAGTGATGCATAATGATTATTTCTCCTTCAGTACTACAGCATGAAACAGATTAAAATATTTAAGTTATTTTAACCCATAATTTCATGTTTCGTTATGAAAATTTTGCAGTTCATTGATTTTTTTTTCTAACAGATACAATGTTATATTGGGCACGATCACAAAAAAATGTAAAAAAAAAAATTCTTAAAAAATAAATAAATTCACTAAAATTCAGTAAAGCCTTTTCATATTTTCCATAATGTTCCATTGTTTTATAAGTGTTTGACGCCAGGTGCAACATTATTATTTTAGACATTCCAATTATTTCACATTTTTCTTTACTCTCGTTTATGCCCACTGTATCAGTTCTGATATATTCAGAACCAGAGGCGGCTCCTTCCTCAGTGCATTCGTGCACTGCACTTCCAAACTTCGATATCCATAAGAAGTGTAAATTAGTACATCTTCTCACGAAGAATTCCCGCTAATTCGTTACAAAATCCATATCAATTGACTAGACTCCCTTCCATGAGAGAAAGGAATTCGTGCACATTTTGTTATGCCTAGGCGTGACGTCACATGAAGGTATATTTCTACTGGGGTCATCTCCAGATGCTGAAGTGCCCGTGCCCGTGAATTGAGCATGACAGGGATAGACCCATACGAAGATTGACGTGTGAAAGCAGAGAAGACATATGGTGCTTGCGTGCATTGCCGGAGCAAATGACAAAACATTAAACTTGCGTAATGTGGTCCCGAACCTTTGGAATGAAATAGTTATGTTTAACGAATTTAGAACTAATTTACAATGTTATGTTTTAACGCCATCGGTCGCCAGCCTGGCGCAGTGATTATTTTTTCGGTATTGACAGCATTTAACGTTTTTCGCAAGTTTTATTCTGTAAAAAAACTTATTTAAAATGAGTGCTACTGAAAACATTGCGATTAACGTCGAATTTATCAAATGTAACTTAGTGGAGTGTTTTAGTGAAACGGTTAAACTTTTAAACATAATTTGTACTATTCCAATGGCAACTGTTGAGTGCGAACGGTGTTTTTCTACGTTAAAACATGTAAAAACATTTATGAGGAACACTGTGTCCCAACATCGTCTTCATGCTTCGGCTTCATGCAATGATGAGCATCGAAAAAAGTTTGATATCTTCCTTACCAGACATTAATAATCGTGTCGTTAAAGTATTTTCACAAATGAAAGAACGACGAATGGATTTTCTCTACAAGTGAAGGTCTGTACTAGGTATGTCGCGCCCTTTAAATCACTTTATTTTCCCATGTTAATGCTACCATTTTTTTGTGAAATGCACTGCTCGCAAATTTTGTCACGGGCCGCCTCTGTTCAGAACTATTTTGAAGGATTCTATAAAGTCTTTACACGTGCAAAATACATAGTAAATCCATTTTAAATACATATGTACCCATAGAAATCATTAATACAAAAATAATTCGCCTGAACTGTTGACCGATTTTTTAACTTAATTTATAAAATTTAAACATGTTGGCGAGTGTGTAGAATGTAGACGATATAATATATAGGATGTTAAGTGCGGAATTTGACCTACTCTAACCAGTGTGTACTAACGTTATTTGGAGTAAAAAAAAGGTAACCGAAGTGTTGGTCTTCGGTGACTTTTCAGACACCATTTTTTAATTCAATTATTTTGTCTCCGAAATCAAACAACAAAAAAAATACTTCCACCTGTCATCACTGATGGTAACCAAACAACCCCTTACCACGCCTTAACAATACCTACTGATTTCATTAAACAAAGCTATTTATACATTTTTTGCTCCAAATAATTTCAGGAAACACTGGTTAAAACATGTCAAGTAAGTCCCTTAACACCATCCCTCAACACCATCTTAATAATGTTCGTAGCACCACAATTTTAAAACTTTTTGGTGATATGCGTCAGATCGTCTACAATCGGCAGCGAAGGGTTAAAGAATACAGGTATCATTTGCGTCGAGTGCTTATGAGAAAATGAGACATAACTTAGCGAACGTGAACATCCTGCGCGACATATCTTTTAGGTTAGGAGTATGAAGGAAAATACCCATCCCAGGCCGAAAGGTAATAATTCTTACAGAAATCGTTTAACACAGAACGGCGTGAAATAGATACGGGACTTGAGAAGCCGAAATGTCTACACGGTTATTTTTTATGACCTATTTTATAGAGAGTTGGCAAGAGGAATAAACTAAAAATGTTCGTTTATGATACAATTATTTTATTCGTTTTACTGTTATCGTAATATTGTGAAATCGTCGCCTCAGTTCTTAATTGTCCAATCGACCATTTGAAAATTATGTAGGAGGAGAAAGTTTTCTTTCATTATTTCAATGAAAAATTATGATAGGTGTTTAAGATAAAGCTATTTCCGTAAACGTAAAGGTTTGAAAAGTTTAAATAATTCTTAGTTACGTAATAAACTATCATTTTTTATGCTTTATCTTTAGTTTTAAAGTCGGGATTGAACAAAAACTAAAATGGTCGTTTGGACAATTAAGAACTGAGGCGACGAAATGTCAAAATATTTCTAACATTTTTTTTAATTCGAAATTAAATCGAATCGGCAGCATTAATATTATTAGATTGAGATTGAAAAACAAATCAGAAAAAAATATTCCCTAAAACCAAAATTTAATGATTTTTAGAAAGCATAGTTATTTCTTCACACTTCAAAAATATACTTTGTGGCGTCATTATTGATTTAATGAAAACCAATAACTTTGTAAGCCGAACTTTATTATTGACATTATCGACATGTTTAAAAAATAATGTTTTGTTCGTCAGGATAAGTGATTAATATAATATAGTGGAGCTTACAAAGTTATTTGTTTTCATTAAAGGAATAGTTGATACCTGATTACCTACTGCATTTACAAGTGTGGCTTTGCCCGATTTTCAACAGTTTTAAAAAAAAATCCATGTAATGTAAAATAATAAAAATACATAAAATCGGGCGTATTTTATTTATATTTTAAAATATTTTATAGGTTCTTAGATCGTAATTAAAATGATGTTACAAGCTAAAAATATTTGAATAAAATGACTTTTGAAAGTTCATTAAAAAAGTGAATGATAATCGTCAATAAAAGTTAATGATAATCCGTTTGAGCATAGCTGATTCATTCCTACTATTATTTTTTACGGTGCTCCAGATTTTATGTCCGGGTTAAATCTTTCCCAAATGAAAGACTAAACCCTTCCACACACTTTTCCACAGATGATTATCTAGTAAATTCACGCAATGTAAGTGCACTATATAAGTATAATAAATACAAAACAATACAAGAACAATGCGTCAACCCACCAGAAACATGATGGGAAAATGTTTCACCGACTCCAGATATTTTCATATCAAAGGGTTCGGCTCTGATGAAATCCTAACTGGTCCGATAAATCCTACTGATCCCTCAATGTAAATATTTTAAAAATCTTTCGTAATCCTACATGTATTTAAAATGACCGACTTTTGCATTTTTACATACATTTTTTTTGACAAATCTAATACGCCTAAATTTTAAATGAAAATAAATTTTTAAAATTTTAATTTATTTAAAATAAAATAATTTTTTTAAATTTTTTTTTAAATAATATTAAAAATTTCCTAAATTTTTAATATTATTTTTATTGTTTGGTGTATATTTGTTTGTTTGTTCGTATGTTATGCGCTGCCATACCGTTCATGTGATTTGTTTTGCGCACACCCGCAAAGGTTACAGGCTATATATAATGTTAAGCTCGGGCGTTATGAAATTTGTATAAATGAAAATGTATTTAACGTGTATGTTTATTGTGTATTTAACATCTAAACTTTGCGCTTTGAGCTTTAAGGTTTGAGCTTAAAGCTTTGAATTTTGGATTTTGCGCTTTGAGTTTTGAGCTTTGAACTTAGAGAGCTTTGAGCTTAAAGCTTTGAGTTTTGAGCTTAATGCTTTGAGCGTGTATATGTTTAGTTCTGGGTTTGTATGTTTGCATGGGGCCTTTGCATTGCCAAACTATTCATCCGATAGCGATAAAACTTTTTGGATTTACCGGGAACCACAAACTAGAATATTTTGATGTTTATATATATACATCTCCCCCTAAAGCCATGCGAGTGAAGCCGCGGGTAAAAGCTACTATGTTATAATACTAATGAACAATTTATCAACCTCCTGAATAAAATTGCTATTTTCACGTTCGGATATATCGCAAATTACTCTAAAATTGACAGGTCGTGAGGCGCAACCATGGCAATCTGGCAACTGAAACGTGCCGGCCGCGGCGACTAGTACGGCGAGTTGCGAGTGACTGGTTGCGTCGCCGTTGACAACTGGTCTTTGAGAAGTTGCTTGTGTGCTGACCGCAATTGAAATTTGCAAGTCGCTATCCTGTGGATGTCCCAGTTGCCAACTGTTTTTTTTCAGTTGCCCCATGAGCGGAAGAACTAACATTTGCAATACATTTTTTTTTCTTTTGAAAGGCAATAATCTTAGGTCAATATTTTTTTTAAATACTCACAGCTTCATATGTAGATCCTATAAAATTATAATTTCTCACAATTTTTTTACGGGTCTGCCTTAGTATTACATAATATTTTCTATTTCATAATAATACTTTACGATAATTCAAACATATTTTATATTTAGCGTATTTAATTTCATTAAACATGAATATATATAATACATATGCGGATAATTCAGTGCAACGCCACAAGATATCACCAGGGCATAAGATTACACTAATTCCCATTCTACCCGCTTAGAAATGCTTTAGCCATAAAACGACTCAAAGTGCATAATATTTAGTATTATTCTTGGTCTATTTATAAATATCAATTGAATTTCGTAATCTGGAGAATTATGTTGGCTTAGCACGCAAAGCTTGTGAAATTTTCATTTCCGCCTGAAGTGTAAACGTGAATTTATTTCAGGGAAAAGCTCCGAGTTATTATAGAAGGTAGTGAATCTTCAACACACATATGCCTTACATGATATGAAGGTAGCAAATAGAGGGATTCTCAAGCCGTCGAAAGTCTATTTTCATAATTATTTTCAGCGTATTTCTTATCTCTGAACATGTAAAACAGTATATGTTAAATAGTCTTCTTGAGTCAGAATAACAGAAGAGTAAGTATGTATGCGACGATATATGAATGTAAAAGGAGCAAGAAGTGTTTGCCAAGACAGAGTCGTATGGTACTCCATCTTCATATATTTATATAATGAATGTGTAATTAAAAAATGATGTGGTGTATTTTAAATTCAGTATTTATTAAGAATTAAATGTGCATGCCTCCACCCTCTAGTGGCTAGGACATAAATATTATGTATCATAAAACAGTATCAAATGTTAAAAAAAATGTTCGGGTCGATAAGATAGTGTAGAGAATAAACAAGATTCTGTAATAGCGGAAGGTATCAAGATCAATTCCCGGTCTTTTAAATATTTCTTTCCGTTTCGCGTGTATCTCATACAAACTCGTAAGAATTATTTATATTTTTAAATTTTTTAAATGTTTTTATTATAGTACACGCTGTGTACAGATGTTTGAAGTTAATATATGTAATAATAATATAAAGGAATATTTATTATTAGTAATTGTATGTTAATAGGTTAGTAGAAGTATTTTGCAAACTAGTAGAACCTGTGCTGAGGTGCTCGCATGTTCTAAATATAGTATTTTTAATTGATGAACTAATGTTTATGACAAGATTTTTGTGCATAGCACAAAGGGTAATAATTATTATAAACAATAGTTATTAGCCTGAAACACTCATCTAAATTGAAAAAATCTCCCGATAAAATATACATGCCGCCGACGGGACTCGAACCCGCATCCTTCTGATATCCGGTCAAATGCTATCAGTATATCAGAAGGATGCGGGTTCGAGTCCTGTCGGCGGCATGTATCTTTTCTCAGGAGATTTTTTCAATATAGATGAGTGTTTCAGGCTAATAAATATTGCTTAAAATAAAAAGTATTTTGTGCCGTCATAAGTCAAAACACAGCATCATCTTTGAGACCCTCAAGAGGATACTGTTGGAGACTTAACGAGGTACTCGTAAGCGGAATGGTTGGGGAAAACCAAATAGTGCCGACTTACCATGTTTTCTTCCTTCACTTGTCTAAATTTCGTTGGTTCATCACAATAACCGTAGAACTAACGGCCAACGTAATTACGTAAAAATCGCTCGGTAATCAACACTCACAATATGTGTTGATAGGACGATTATTATTTTTCAACTGAACACGATGACATAATTGTAGATACTTGGTAGGCATAAGGCGGAAAAAAACAATTTGTGGGTAGGAATTACAATTTTGTAAAAAGGTAAAAGGATGAATGCAAGGTACCATAAGATACTGTTGTTCTATCTATGGCAGCACTATGGTTTTAGAGAGTTTAATGAAAAAATCAGAGTGTGTAATTCATACGTGGTAGAAGTGAAACTAGAAATTCGGTAGATGTTGCTTTCTTTTCTTTTGCTTGTTTTTAAGTGGTTTGAAGATTGGATATTGAGTTCACAAAATAAAAAAAAATAAAAACTTGATTTTCGTAGGATTCGAACCCACGTTCGCTTGATGTCTATCTCTCTGGCCGCTGAGACTTGTCAGGCACCTTGCCCACTACGTTATTATGGAAGGCACATGCCAAGGTGCGAATTTACTGCATTATATTAGAACTGAGTTGTGACGCATTTCCGTTTCACCCGAATTTCAAGTCACTAGCGGCGCTAAAGAACTTCACTTCAAAAATATATTATATAATATTTTCCAAATAAATTCAAATGGTTAAATAACAAATGATTTTTTTTTTATGTGATCTAGATGAAATTGTTGGAGATCTTATTTGAAAAAAAATGATTCAAATAGATAACTAATTATGTTGTTTGATTTGATTTATTTGAGACACAAACAGGATATTTACAAAACATTTTTGCATGTAATATAAAATAAATTCTAATAAAATATAAATATCCCTAGACTAATGTGTCTGCAGTAATAACATTTGCATATTCACAGAAGCAACATGAAAAACAATGTAAGTATTATTTATAGATAACTTAAAAACTAAAATACAAAATATGAAAACTAAAATACAAAATATTGAAAACTAAAATACAAAACTTGCAATAAAAATATGAAATATTTATGAAGAGATTATTGAGAAGTAATGAAACAAAATCCTTTTTTTTTTTTTTTTTTTAGGTGCACTATTAACAAGATTATTCACTGAAGCAATCACAAGAAAAACAATGTGAAATATTTATGAAATAATTATTGAAAAGTAATGGAACAAAAGCATTTATTTATTTATTTATTTTTTTTTTTTTTTTTTTTATTTTTTTTTTTTTTTTTTAGTTGCACAAATCATGGAGATATTTTTTAAAGCTAGTTATATTATTTACAAAAATATCTATGATGGTGTGTATTTTAACAAGATCGTTGTATGATCGAGACATTCTAGATATAGGATTAAAATATCCAGTATTATTGGAAGAAATTTCGGTCCAAAATATGTTAAGGTTTCTGGTAGATTTGGGCCTGGCGTATAACTTGATTTGATTGACTAAATTACTGTCTACACGATTATTCACAATTTTATAAAGCATTAAAAGGTCATTTATGTTTCGTCTTTTAACTAGACTCTCTAATTTGAAATGTGTAAGTCTTTGTTCGTACCCGTCTAAAAGATGGTAGACACCTGATCGATAAGACAAAATCCGTGTGAATTTTCTTTGGACTGATTCGAGTCTAGATATCTGTGTAATATAATGTGGATTCCAAACTGATGACCCGTACTCCAGAACACTACGGATTAAGGAATTAAATAGAATTATTAAGCTATTAGAATTCTTGAACAGTTTGGTTGATCTTACAATAAAACCGAGTAATTTATTTGATTTACTCACAATGTATTCAATGTGTTGGTTGAACGTTAGTTTGTTATCGAATATAATTCCTAAATCTTTTATTGATTCAACTGTTTCTAGATTGTGACCACATATGCTATATGAATACAGAGTTTTGTTGGTGTTCTTGGTGAAATTAATAACTTTGCACTTAGCTATATTCAGTTCCATTTCATTGTCAACACACCAGGCAGATATTGTGTTAAGGTCTTGTTGTAAAAGTTCACAATCTTCAATATATTTAATTGCTTTATATAATTTTAGGTCGTCAGCATATAGAGAAAAATTACAGCGGAGTTTATATGTAAGGTCGTTAATAAATATTAAGAAAAGCAAGGGTCCAAGGTGAGATCCTTGTGGTACGCCTGACGTAACTAATATTGGTGAAGAGTTAAAGCCGTTAACAGTAACTAATTGACTTCTATGTGATAAATATGATTCTAACCAACGAAGCAGATTTCCGTGAATGCCAATTTGATCCAGTTTATACATTAAGATACGGTGACTAACTTTGTCGAAGGCCTTGCTGAAATCAGTGTACACGGCATCTACTTGCGTTTTATTATTCATAGATTTACACAGAAAGTCCATGTACTCAAGCAAATTAGTATTTGTGGATCTTTTAGCAACAAAGCCATGTTGGAAAGGACTAAGTATATGTGATACATGGTTAAAAATGGTTTTATATACAATGGACTCGAATATTTTTCCAAAACAAGATAAAAGGCTGATAGGGCGGTAGTTAGTTACATCATTTTTACTGCCAGATTTGTGGATCGGAATGACGTGGGCAACCTTCCACAAATCAGGAAATACCCCACACTTCAGACTTTTGAAGAATATTTTGTGTACTGGTACTGCAAGTTGGTCTGCACAATTTCGAATAAATAGTGGAGGAATTCCATCTGGGCCGGAACCCTTATTGATATCGAGAGTATTCAATTTCGCTTTGACCTCATCTAGAGTTATTTTGATATGAGACAATGGATAATTATAGAGTTGGGAAGGAAGTTTAGAGTCACTTTTAGAATTAGATGGTGAGCTAAAAACAGAAGAGAAGTAAGTAGATAAGAGTTCACATGTATCTTCACCATTTGTTGCTGATTTGTCGTGGAGATGCATGATTTTAGGGAGAGAATTAGAAATTCTTTTCGAATTAATGAGGGTTGAGAGATTTTTGATACTGTCAGGGAGAGAATTTTCTATTGAATCTACATGGGTTTTAAGGCAGGTACGTATAGATACTTTTACTCGAGCTCTCAAGATGGAAAAACTCTCATAGTCACATTGATTTTTGTATTTTTTCCATTTCTTTCTAAACTTTTCTTTTTCTCTGAGTTGGTGGATCAAAGCACTGCTGAACCAAATTGGAAACTTATTATTCCTGATTCTTAAGCGTGGAGTGTGTTTTTCAATTGATAGCCATAACAAGTTATAAAAATGTAGTACAGAGTCATTACAATCCAGGGTGTCAAGATCGTCCCAATTATTGAGTGATAACATTTCATTGCATTTAATGTAATCCGTTTTTTTGAAGTTATATTTGATGTGATCTGGATTGGTAGGTAGGGGTCTGCATTTGGAAATTAAAAGATCGAATTCAATGGGAGGATGATAGGAGTCAATTTTGGATAACACATGTGAAGCAATTTGAATGTTGAGGTTATGGTTGGAAAAAACTAAATCTAAAATTCGATCTATATTATTAGAGACGTGATTGAATTGATTAAGTCCAGTCAAATTTTGGAAGTCCAGTAGAGATATTGATTTTTGGCTATTATGAAAGACTGGTCTGGTAAGAGTTACATTGGCATTTGGTGAGTATTGAAAAGATGGCACATTAAAATCACCCATTATTATTGTTATATCCTCTGATGGTAAGTTATTATATGTCGTTTGACACTTTTCAAAAAAATCTGTGAGATTTTCGATTGGTATATCTGGAGGCAAATACGCCAAACATAAGTTGATGGTTTGCCTGGACATTTCATGTAATTTAAATTTAATCCATAAATCTTCTGCAGATTTTGAGTTATGTGCTGAGACTAAAAAAGATGTCATTTCTTTCTTGATGGCTATTAGAACACCACCGCCTGATTTTTTGAGAGAACTCGATATGTCCCTATCGCGTCTATATATATTATAACGATCATCTACTAATTCATGGTCATAGATTGTGGAATCTAGCCATGTTTCAGTTAGACAAATTAAATCATAATTGCAACTGAGCACTTCGCAATATAAATCATTTAATTTACTTTTTAAACCACGTACATTTTGATAATAAAATGTTATTGCCGTTTTGTTAGAATCCATTTTGAAAGTATAATATATTAAGCATTATTGAATACGTTTTTATGTAAAATTGATGAAAAAGTAATTTAATGAAAAGTAAGTAATTATGCTTTGGAAGGGGGTAATTATGAACGTCATAAGTTATGATTTGTTTGTGGTACATGATTTTGTCTATGGTATCAGCTGTCATTAATGTTGACAGAAATATGTTGTTGAATAGTGAACAAAATACAATGCAAAATACTGAGCATACAGTTGTTACATAAAAGTATGTTGTCATTATGCAATTATTTCTAATAGGTTGCGATCGTTTATTATATTTGATAGATTGTGATAGTACATGAGAATAAAGAGAAATCGTGGTATTTACTTGTTGTTCAGAATAATTTTGTTCAAAGTGAAATGATGTAAAATAGTATAAATTTTTTAAAGATTCTGTGGTGAATCTTGGTTTTGAAAACGAACCCATTAAATTTTTGACCTGAGACCTCTCACAATTTGGTAATATATTTGTAAAGTTTCCATTTTAGTATTCAAGTTACACATAGTTACGATAAAAATAAATTAAAGTTTGTATATTCTGTTATTAGGCATCGATGACACGAGTATCTCGTTTTTTTATCTTTTCTAAATCGTAAAATGAATTAATACATACGTGGTTTGAGTTTTCATTCAACCTAAGGAAAATTTTACAGTTTTTAATCCAGCAGAATTTATATTTTTGTTCTTTTGAAAATTCTCTGACCATTTTATAGAGAAGCTTATTTTTGGGGGATAGGTGTTCGTTTATGAAGATGTTATGTCCTCCGTGCAAGTTGATGTTCTCCGCTGTGAGGCCTTTCCTCTTGCGGATTGCAGCAATGATGTCGTCCTTTTGTTGCCTCCGTTCCAGCTTCACAACAACGTTCCTCGGTCTTCCTTCAATTTTCTCACGTGGAGTAACGCGGCTGGCATACTCGATGTGTTTCGGCATCTCTACTTTTAGTTCTGAATAGATTTTTTTTAGAACGTCCATTAAATTTTCTTGTTTTTTTTCCGGGATTCCGATAATCTCTATGTTGTTAACACGAGCATATTGTTCACTGGCCTCAACTTTCGCTTGTAACTCAAAGAAATCCTTTTTTTGTGACATGTTATTTTCGTTTATTTTTTCCAATTCCGTGATTTTTTTCTCCATACTTTTAAATTTTAATTCGTAATCATCAATTTTCAAGCTCAAATATTCCACAGTTTTCACTAGATCGCGTATTTCCGATTTAAATGTATTATTTAACTCACTGAATTTGATTTCTATGAGGCTTAAAACATCAGATTCTTCCGCTTGTATTTTCTTTGGTGGCATTGTAAGGTTGGTTTTTTTTATATATATTCACTGAAACTGATAAATTCAATTATATTTTCAATAAAAACTGGTGATTGAACACTTTATAATGATATATTTAAATTATTATAATATTCAGTTACTTGACAGTTCAAAACCATAGATAATACTTTCAAAATATGTGGAACAATAATATGATTAAATGTATGCGGTCCAAAATTATCGAAATGGAACTTTGACGCAAGCTCGATCATGTAAAACACGACGGCGCGGCGTACGGGTATTTACTTCAGTTTGATCAACTAATTAGACCGACTGAAGCAATCCCATCTAACTGGCGTGAAAGGATGTACTGAATTACAAACGTGTGAGCACTGAACAGTTCAGCATGTGTCAGTTTGGTATCTCGCTAACTCGGAGCGGTGTCTGAGACGCCGCGCGAGACGTCTGCAATATTATACGTTTTCGCCAATCTTCCAGATGCTGTATAAGTAGATTGATTATCAAAATTGTTTTTCAGATATTGGAATATGTAAAATGTAAATGTTATTTTTTTTAATAAACTCCACAAATGAGGCCTTGATGCTGTGTGGAGAGTCTTTTTGATGAGAGGAAGGGGTAAAAAATACTGAATCTATCAAGCGGACCGCTCGTCCCTACACTGCTCAACAAACAAGGAACTCTTCGACAAATTTTAAATATTTGTTATTTAATATTTGTATGTACTGATGTGAGCCCCTCATAAGTAAATTAATAGCAGTGGAAAAGAGTGAATTATGTCCAAAATTTTGGTCTAGTTTAAGTGGACCAACATGGTGCATTTGTGTTTTTGCAATGTTTATGTCATTATAAATAAACAGGATTTCAAAAAAATCTTATACAGCGGACTTGCCCAAATGTTATATTTGAATTTGTGATAAGAAGGAAGAGCTAAAATAAGGAAAAACATGGTAAAGAAAGTAGCTGCACCTCCATAGCTTTGAAAGTGGCATAGTTTTTAGGTACCTAATGAACTATGTTTTTTCTTCAAATACAATAATTGATTAAGTGGTGCCATTTTAATTCAAAATTAGAAGATTTTTTTTCATTAGCGGTTTTTTTGTTTATTTGTATTGTCAAAATTATTTTTAATACATTCAACTTTTCTTATAAAAAAAAATCCTTACCCTTAAATGGTGATTTGGTTACACATTCAATAAAGATTACACGAACATTTTTTATTTGGAATAATTACTAAAATGTCTATAACTGTGCTGCAAAAGAATTGGCAAAATTGCAACTTGGTAAACTGATGCTTGCGCCGTACGCGTGATTTGCCCGACAAATTGACAATTTGGTTACTTATTGTGAATGCACAATGGTTTTTTAAATGAATAAATATGAAAATAAAGCGAAATAAAGACAGTTACCCCCCCCCCCCTTACCTCCGGTGTGGGGTGAAGAGAGTCACTTTAAAATAAATCAAAATTAACTATGAAAACAATAAATTTTCTAAAAATTTTTGTAAAATATTAATTAAATGAAGGGTCAAACCACCCACATTATTTTTTCATAATCGTTTGTTATAACAAAAAAGTGGTACAACGTCACCCCCGGTGTACCACTAAACAAAGTGCAATAAAAAACGACATTTTTAAACAACTGAAAATAAAATACATACATGTATGAAAAATCCGATGAGTTATTGAAATCTGTAAAATAAAGAAGGAAATTAAGGCATTAGAGCAAATAATATGTATTCAATAAAACAGAGAATACTTATTGTGTTTAGTCGCCAATTTATCTCAAAGATTAAGAAACCCTTCTTATCCTTTGGAGTCGAGAATTATCATAGCTTGTCAGAGAAAGGCATATTCCTCATGAAAAACCTGATTAAATTTTGCCAATAATGCTCCTGACACGATTTCTTTAAAATGTTACGATGAACGAATATGTCTTCCTACTTTACATCTTGCGTATACTTATAAAAGCACTCATCTTTCGGGGACTAGTGCCACATATTATGTAGATCTGACTTGTCATAAAATATGTTATTTTAACATCACCGCATTTTAAAGGGGGAGCTCGTAATTTTTAAAGCCATCTTAGGCAGAACGATTTGGTTACAAAAAATGTAACTTTATTACCACTGAACAGATTTACTAAAAGAGCGCTGTAGGCTTGTTTTAAGGTTAATTTTATCTTACTTCGGGAAAAAATTATGCGATTTAAAATGTGTTTGACGTTCGGCATACGCAAAAACAATCCTCATTCAACTAACTATACAGAAATATACATAAATACTATGAAAAAAGATTAAATACTCGCTATACTCGAAAAAATACTACAAATTCCCATAAAATATACTACATTTGGTCATCCAAACTTCAGATACCCTGCGACAAGACTTTACAACATGCTTCCAGATTTAATTTAAAAAAGTGATTAAAAATAAAATTCAAAGAAATCATAAAAAATTGGATTGAAAGCCTTTACCGGTGCACTCATCCAAATTCAAAATTATTAATGAAACCAATGTACTGGTTGTTATTATTCGAAAGCATTATTAATGCAACCAACATATTTTAATACAAATATAGGTATGTTCATAAGTACTATAAATTGACTTACAAAATTACGAGGCAGGTATGATAAACCTTAACAACTATAACTTCAAATTTCTATTATTTAGTCTGTTCATATGTATATTATTTTTTTTATTATTTACTTCACTGATGTAATTTTTAAATCTTTTTTAGCTAAACTGAACATGTACATTATTTAGTAGAAAAAAACATTTTTAAATCCCGAAAATCTTTCATGAAAGGAAAATCATTATTTTAGCGACCTTTCTCAGGCCTTGAGTCGAACGGTATTATGCATATTGATGAAAACTATATTGTAAGTCACATTTCTAGCGATCATATGTTCAGTGGTTTTGAGAAAAATTTTGCTCGTCTAAATATGATAGCATAATATCTAAAAATCAAAAATTAATAACACAAATAATGGAATTTAATGGACGAATACGCGGTCATTTATTATCTCTACACTGACGTTTTTTAATAACTTGAAATTAATTCAATTCCTTTTGATAAAGTTAGTACTCTGATTAAACGTACATCAAAATAAATTCAATTTACATATCCAACTTCACACTTCACGCCTTTCGTGTGACAGGCTATAATCTTGTAAGTTTCAGAAACTAACAAGAAAATTAACTCAATCCAAAATTATACGCTAAGGAAAATCCAAGAAAAGACACGAGAGCGAGAGAATTCCATTTAATTCTTAATTTTCTAAGCATTTCGCCTTTATAAAGGCGATGAAATTTAAACAGATTCTGGAATATATTTCTATCCACGTGGTAAAATTTATTATCATAACGCAAGCAGATGTGGAATATGAATTAGTTAACAGATGTGTGGATAATTTTTGAAATAATATGGAGATTAACGAAGTCTGTCATGTCTGTGTAATAATTAAATTATACATTTTAAGTCGTATGGAGAAATACGGGTTTTCAATGAAAAAAATAAAAGTTTAGTTTGAACGAAAATATAAATAGAATAAAATATTTTAGTGATATTATATCTGTGGTATATCACCAAGAGTTCTCCAACTCACCTTGGGAGGAGATTTATTAAATGGGTAGAGTAATGTTCTTTTGGTATAAATCTGGTTTATTGATACTTTGCGTATATTATACATTGTTGACCACGATAGTCGACCTATCTAGAAACTGGCTAATTGGATTCTGAGGTGAGAGATCTGCTGAAGACACTCTCTGAGCTGTTGGACCCTCTGTTGCCTATAGCTTATACTAAGCCAGCTGCCATCTAGCGGAGTCTTAGGACAGTTCTTAGTACTGCCATCTATGTGAGCCGGAAGCTTTTAGATATTTATTATTACCAAGTTTAATTTGTAGAACTCGATTTTAATTTTAATTGATTTTATATATTCAATAATTTTATTATTAAATTAATAAAAACAGTTTATTTATAAGCAAGTTCTGCTGGTAATTATTATTACGCGTGACAGCAGTTTCGCCTTCTGAGGGCATTTTCAAACTGACAGTTACCGATTACATATTACCAGCAAACTCGTTTATAAATAAACTGTTTTTATTAATTTAATAATAAAATTATTGAATATATAAAATAAATTTACAAAAAAAAAAATAAAAAAAAAGCTTTTAGATACATTGAAATCTCCAATACGTTCCAACATATCTACATAATATAACTCTTCCAATACACATTGATTTTATTTATTTATTTCTATTCTAGCACATACAGTTTACAGATGATTTCAGTTTACATGCATAGGTAATAAGTTATAGTGATTCCAAAAATGTAATAATCACTAACCGTATGTAAGTAGGTAAAAAGCAGATAGTATTGGTACATTGTATCGTTCTTGAGACTCTCAAGGAGGACACTATGGTTCCACCAAAAGCGGCAGTATAGTATATATTAATAGCAGTACATCATTATTTTTTCATTACTCTTTTAAACGCTCGTGGGACCTTAACATTTGGTATATTGGTTACAATTTTAAGTAATTATTATTGGTAATAATAAACAATCAATTCACATGGCTTACAATCGATAAGAATTAAAAAAAAATAATCTATAATTTTAAGAAATAAAATTTTGTCATGAAAGATTCATTTAGAGATAATTAGAATAAATTGTAATATTATATTTACACAATGTAGTAAAAAGAAAAGAAAAACATCCTATGTGAAATGATTTTAAAGGAGCAGTATAAATGTTAATACGAAATAATATCTACACACAAATATGGAAACATCATTTAAACGAAAATAAAATAATGGGTTCTTATATTATTGAAAAAAAATTTACATACATATTTCATTAATTTTTTCCAATGTATCTCCTGACCAGTCATATTTAACAATGAAACTGTTTAGGTTAGATTGATACAATATATTAAATTTAAATGAAGTTCCCATGTAAAATGAAAGTACCCATTTTTCCTAATACTTTTAACATTTTTTTTAATGTCCATACATCGGTATAGGTAGGTACCAAAAACGTTATATATAATTGTTTTTGTGTTTAATTCGTAGAACCCCATTTTAATTTTTTTTAAATTGAAATTAAATTAAATTTGATAATGCTATCATGTGTATATGTATGTTTACCAATCCTTAACAATATAATGAACTTAAATGAGTCATAGCAATAACGTCATTAGAAATCAATTAAAAAACCCTTACTCTTAGTGCAGGGGAAACCAAAGTGAAAGATTCCGAATCCCACATAATCACTCTATCAATTAGTGTTTCTGCAAATTGGATTAACGGTAATAAATCAATTTAGACACCTTAAAAAATTGACATTTAAAATATTATAAATAACGTGTACGTAGCTTCACCACAGTTTGAAAATGACCTTACAAGAAAATACTTGCAGAACTCGATAAAAACATTATTAAATTTAATTTTAAATTAATTTCTAAAAAAAAACCTAAATCTTTATCTATTTATTTTCTATGTTCTGTTCGTTTTCATGTTAAAGGCTTATCATTATTATCTTTTCTTCAATGATAAATACAGAAGGCGTAAAGGCACTTGAATAACATGGAAGAAAATAATAAAGTTACTTTTTAGAAAATATTACTTTTCCTTTGTTAGCATTGTGATGATCTCGCCTTTGGGCCTACGAAATAATTCCTTTAAAATTGAGAGATCGATTTAGAAATATATTTAATTTTGTAACATGGAATGGTTTCAGCATACGATTCTCTGTTTCCAATTCATGGGGGTGATTTATGGGTCCTTACCACTAAATAACCACATGTGTTTGCGTAGCTCAAGTGCATGCGAACCCCGGCAAAGGCCATTCTTCACAAAACTAAGAATGAACCCAGAAGAACATTTAGAGGGATTTTTTCGGGTTCATTATCAAGTCAGGGGCGGCCGATGAATGTTTGCCCGAGTGGTGACTGACTTTAACGCGAGCAAATTGATTTGCGAAGCAATTGTCTTGTGAATTTTCTATAGCAGTAGGGAATTGAAAACTAGGCAATAAAGATTAATCTTGGTGCATTTAAATATACTAGAGCGACGCGCCGATTAGGGGTTAAAATATTTAACATATTTGTCAAAATAAGATTGCAGAATTCGTTAAATAGTGACGCACGCAGAAAGAACGAAAACGTGTACAGACAATGCTTATATAATGTTATTATATAACCAATAAAGTCGACGCAAGTAATTAGGACGAGTAGTGAATTGAAGTGCGCCACTGAGCTCTTCTTTTAAGCGTTATTGGGATACTTTATGACTCCGGCGCAGAAAAAATTAGTTTACACCGAAAAAAAAAGCGAACATGGTTTCTACACAAAATTCTCTGAAATAATAGTTAGAGTGTGACAGTTTTGACTATTAAACGTTGATATATGCATATTGGGAGATGTGTTTATCACTTAAGATTTGAAGAAGTGGCTAATATATTATTGAAACCACACAAGTAGATGGGTGGGAGTCAGGGGTCAGGGGGTTGGAGAGGACAGTCGGGGTACAGAAGTGTTGGTGGACAGTCGGGGAAAGAACCTGGAGGCGAGCGGTGGGGATGAAAATCATCGGAGTTTTGATAACCTGTAGAATTATAATTTGGTGCGCGTAAACGGGAATAATTCATTTAATTAAAGGAAAATAGTCCACGCGATTGAGGACAGTGAAGGTTGAGAATTAAGATCGTCAAGTTCTGAGAGTCGCGAGGAGACCAGCTCGGTGCTTCTAAATCGGGGATATTAGATTTTAATTAAACAAAGGATATTTCGTTTTATTAAACAAAAAAGAGTCCACGCGAATAAGAAAGTCAGAGATTGAGGCTTGCGAGTTCATATCGGTGAAGTTAAATAATATAATTAGTAAATTGAGGCGGTCGGGACGTACTTTCGGGGCATTTATCAGGGTCAGATTAAAATTTAAAAAAGAAATCGACGCGAGAATTGTGTTTGATGGCTGCATCTTGGAATAAATAACTGCATGACGGGTTGTGGTTTAGAAGTGCTTGTTTGAATTAAATATTATTGTAGTGAATTGATTTGTGAAATTATTTTGTGCAACATGGCGAATTTGGTAAGTTTGTATAAAATTATTAACATATTTAGTACGGGCCTTGCAGGAAAGAGTCAATTAGGGTTTATATACAAGCCTTAGGAATCTAGGACCTTTTTTTTGTCGAGCGTTGGGGAACGAAGAGCTTTGCACGTTTCCGGGTTGATCGGCTAGCAAGTACCTTTGGTGGGTGAAGTTATTCTTGAGACAAGACCGTTGTAAAATAATAATTTAGGGATACAGTTAACTAAATAGCATTTGAAACACAAAGTGCGCTTTCGGGCAATAAATCTTAGACGAGAGACTTCATTTAAAAGACGGGATTTTGAAACCACAAAACAATAATAAAATCCTTTAAAAGTGCTTTGTTGGTGAGCTAGAAAACTAGGTTACTGGGTATTCTCCAATACATAACGGGTACCAAAATACATAGGTATAGAATGTAGGTATAAATTAATGTGTAAAGCGCCTTTGAGGTGATAATTATTATTTTCGAGTCTCGCAATAATATTTTAAACGTAGCTAGGGGACTATATTCAGGAAGGGTTTTTTTGAAAAGGCATTGGGTAATTTAACAGTTTATAAAATGGTGCGTAGCATGGGCAACTTTGTTTACTAACAAAATCTGACATAATTAAATCCCCACTCCTAAAATTTCCCACACCTTATTCCAAATTTTTAGGTATCACAACAAGTCTATTACATAGGACTATACATAAAATTATCGTATAATCCTCACCTTTTGGTTTACGCTTAGGTAGGTATATTTCATTCGATATTCGATTTAGCAAAAACTTTCACATTGTCGGTTGAATGAAGCCGCCGGTAGGTATTCATATTTTAAGCGTAATGCGTTATATCCACCTACATAAGTAGCAAAAGTTTTCTTAACTCCCTCACACTAGGAATAGGGATCATCCAGCATCAGGGTGGGAATGTACTCTGGACGAAAGCGCAGCAGGGGAAATAGAAGGGAGGGAAGTCAGATTCACGACCTGGTGCCTTTCATTCTTGGACCCGGCACCCTGGAAGCCGAGCTTGACATTCCTTCTTTGAGCTGATTTTTGAGTTTGAGCTTGGGGTACGCCTATCGTAGAGCATATGCCCGTGACACCATATCGGGGAAGGTCCCAAGTTACGCTTGTGTATGTTATGCGAGAGGACGTATTTTTCATTCAAATCAAATACCGGTGACCATCGCGATTGCAGGCTGGCGCATGTTTCTGTAACGTGCCTAGGAAAAACGTAATCAATATTTCTACTGGTTCGACGTTTCTTTGTTGGAATCCGGATAAGTTTTCTTAACTCCCTCACACTAGGAATAGGGATCATCCAGCATCAGGGTGGGAATGTACTCTGGACGAAAGCGCAGCAGGGGAAATGGAAGGAAGGGAAGCCAGATTCACGACCTGGTGCCTTTCATTCTCGGACCCGGCACCCTGGAAACCGAGCTTGACATTCCTTCTTTGAGCTGATATTTGAGTTTGAGCTTGGGGTACGCCTATCGTAGAGCATATGCCCGTGACACCATATCGGGGAAGGTCCCAAGTTACGCTTGTGTATGTTATGCGAGAGGATGTATTTTTCATTCAAATCAAACATCACTGATGACCATCGCGATTGCAGGCTGGCGCATGTTTCTGTAGCGTGCCTAGGAAAAACGTAATCATTATTTCTACTGGTTCGAGGCGGCGTGCTGGACGGAGAACGGGACTATTGAGGACATGAGTGACTGCCAAGGCGAGGGTCGGTGACATCAAAATCTTCCTTAATTAAATTCATACATCGCCAGATCAGAGGAGAGAGCGGTCCTACCGATCTCCTGACATTGCCGATTGTCTAATCAACTTCGGTTTAATGTTTATGCCGATGCTTTAGGAGTTAATGGAACTCAAGTCATCGGCATGCTGAAGAACTTCAACATCATCATCAATCCAGAGTAGGATGTCACGTTCCAAAACCTCGTGCCACCCACACATTTCCTGAACAGTTCCTGACATCGGCTATCACGCCATTAATCGGAGCAGACCCTCATATCAAACGGTATGAGATGACCTTTCATCATCATCATCAACACATTTATAATTTGGCGGCGTATTAGTCGATATTATTCCCATTACCACTCTATGAACCAGAAACACACATCAAACCCTCTCCTGACAGGAGGCAAAACATGTCGATTTTCATTCGTCGCTTGCGACCTTAACATTCGCTGGAGGAGTTGGAATTGGAAGCTGATTTGGCGGTCTATGACCATCACCTTATCAGTTGGGCTATGGAGGAGTCCAATTATTAAACAGCACATGTTCTGTCTCATGTTTATCCAAAATACCTACCCGTAGAATCAAATTAACAAAATAAAACAAGCTAGCTAACTAACAAACTGCATCTAGAACTTTGAGTGTAGAATTATTGCACTCCGTACTGCTTTGAGTGTAAATCTTTTGTTAGAATAAACATAAATGTCAAATTATTTTCATGATAGCATTTTATAGAGCCGCAGAGGGTACGCGACATCGCATCGAAAGGTAGGATATTCTCAATTCGCCGTTTGAATGTAAATTTTTATACTAGATGCTAGGAGGGAAAATGCAGATTACTTCAATAAAAATAGTCGTCGGTGAGCGTAGGTGTATAACAGGTGCTAGGGGAGGAAGTTGGATGAATATAGATAGATAATTAGTTAATTTTCAAGCTAGTCAGACTCAGTCATTGTTATTCGAAGCCTTGCAAATTGTAACACGCCATACCTAAAAGAACAAGGGTTTACCACAAATAAATTATTAATTGAATTGGATTAACTATACCAAACCACTAAAACAAAAAAGTACACAACGTTGTGGGGTTAATTACAATTTGATTAATTAAGAGCATCTCGTCACGTTTGCATAAAAGTATTACGTGATGGGGTTGAGAAGGCGCTGCAAAAGGAATGCAGGGGAGAGTCGCGAGAACGGGCGAGCTACGATAAAGGCCGGGCGGGGTTGCGCCTGTAGCTGTAGCACTGTAGCAGCATTTGGAAATCAAAAGACAGGTTTTACTTCGTAGGGGGGGGGGTTTATCACAGCATAAGCATAATAAGCTAAACATGGAACCCATTCAATATGAATAAAAAATGGCATTTGATGTTCTCCTACGTAATCCTTTTTCAAATTCAACTTCATTGCAAATCCTATTATATTAGAATAATATTCTATTTTTTTAAATAACTTTTTAATAACCTTTGAAGGTTATAACCATCATTAATCCCGTGCTTCTTTTATATTTAAACACATTTTTTGTAAGTAACTTCACTCTATTCCCATAGAATTTCTCACAGCAAATGTCAGACAAATATGAAAGGTTGACAAATTTATGAGGACTTTTTTTTTTTTCAAAATAAATTCTGGAAAGATCGGGAAATTTGCTACGGGAACAGTTAACAAAAGACTGCGAGTAAAACTAAATATTATTTTCACTTTGAATATTACTTAGAAGTTGGAAAGTAAGAAAAAAAGTAACGAACTCCTTCATTTTGTAGAAAAGATTGAATTCCTACGCGTGCTTCAATAGTCATCGCAATCATTTATGTGATCTTTTAGTAAGTGAAATTCGTATTTTTTTCACAGGAGGCCCAGAGGAAATCGATTTCTCTCAGTGCCTGTGACATATTTGGGGATATTGTGACTGTAGAGGAACTTTTTTCAACCGTGTACAAATGTTGGGTCCACGTTTGGCGTGTTTTCCAAAAATGTACTGATTCCGAAAGGATCGATGACATTAGCTCCTCGGAGCATCTTACATTGAAATACAGATAGAACAGGGACAATATTCCCACCTGACGCCTGTGCTCTTATGATTGCAATAGGGGAAACTATCAACAACTATCGTTTCTGTACAGAATCAAGGTTTTTTTAAATACTTCCAGGCCAGAGTTGACTACCGAATTTTACAGTTAAGCGCACTTGTAATTTGTACAGGGTCACAAGGATCAGCAGGTTGCCTACAGAGACTTACGGCCGCTGTTCCCAATCTTACTAATCAACTGCTTAGCTGAAACTAAGGATTACACTGCTTAAGAATCGCTCAATCTAAGGAAGCCGGACATGTGGATTGCTCGACTAAGCAAAGCAATGTTATAAAGATTGTGAACAGAGTGGTGCTGCCATGAGATACCGACATGACGGCGGCAAAAGTCAAGCTGAGACTTATTTACAAATTTTTAATATATTTTATATAATTGTTTAAAAAATATAAAATGCCAGTTTTTGGATAACAGTATTTAAAAGAAATTACAAGTGGTAATAATAAATACAATAATTAACGCTTTAATATTAGTTCAACATCGGAAGTTTTTACTTTGATGCCTATGAAGGTGGGCGGGGTCACTTAAGATAATCAACGATAAAATACTTGGGAAAAACGCGAATCGAGCGTTACCTTTCAAATACCTACAAATCGCTTAGCTGATTGCAGACTCAGATTGGTCGATCGAAAAGTTGGTAACATCGGCCGTAAGACTCCGACTGTGATGGAGTCTCCATGAGACTTAGCACAATCAACGAAAGGTATTTTGGGATGATTGCTTCCGACGAAGGAGACTAGATTTTCATTTCTCCCCTTTTAGACGAAATCAGACAAGATTGGGTCTTTGAAACAATAAATTTAACTATTTTTTTATCAGAGGAAACCCTCTTGATGTAACCGTTCATTTTCAGCTTATAAGCCGTCTTGATAATTTTCTAGTCCAACCTAATCAGCAAAATAATTTTTGAAGGAAAGGCAAATACTTGATTGAAAATGTACTCGTATCTACCCCGTTTGAAGAGTTGTGCAAATTTTCCTCAAACACAAAATTGACTTAGAGAGGTACTTTCGAGTCAGATTATGTCTTCGAGTGGAAAATCAAGGATGGTTTGTTAGGCAAAGATGCTCGTGGGAATCATAAGATTACAAATATTCTACCCATGTATCAAAAAATTTCTTGAATTACCAATGTTTTGGTTTGTATTTGGTATTCATTTAAAAAAGTCACTGGGAACCAGTTATCAGGAGATTAATAGTATAGATACCTATTCTATTTTATTATTACTACTGACACAGATCCATGAAAAATCGAGAATAGTCTGAATTCTCCAAAAATTACACTAAATTTTGAAAATTTTCTGTCCAAATATTGTATTATAGGTAGGTACATTAGATATACTTTGAGACTTAAATTTAAAGAAAAATTTGTGTTCATTGAACCGGAAATCACTTTTGAAAATTTTATTAATTTATTAACAAAAACACACCATTTCAAAATACTTGTACTTTCGAATGTGATGTGAAATTAATGATTCTTACATTTTCAGTACCTATTATGCCTACAAATATGTATATACGAAACTTATGACGCTGTTTTTGCAATAGTAGATTGTGTTATGGTCTGCATGGTTGCCTTCCAAGCAATTGAGATCAGGGTTCGACTCTCGGCCGTAGATATTTTTAATATATTTTATTAAAAAAATGAAATATTTTAACTTTTAATTTTTAATGTAACTTTTGTTCCTATCCCGTAATTATTCACAAGTCTGCACTAGTGATACCTACAAATAAAATTAATCATGAGTAAATAAAGTATGTATCCTATTTCCGTGGATGTTTCCTTAAAACCCAATAATTACAATAAACATTAACAAAGATTTTATTTTGTGAATACCTCACAAGAGTCCCAAATGCTCCCATCTATAGCTAGTGAGATGGTAACTCAATGGCGGCATGTTGTGAGGCTGAATGTAGTGGGGACAGGAAGGATACACCTTTTGTGCTTGTATTTTTGTGCAATAATTGTTTTTCGAATTTGAATTTGATGGGGAAGAGGAAGGTGGATTAGTAGGTACATTGCTATTCAGATCTAGTCACCAAACACGGCTAAAGCCATATACAGCAACGTTTCAATTCTGTATGTTGGTTTTACACTAGGGCAATACTAAGATTATCTTCAACTCTGGAACGTGCCGCAAATGTATATTAATTTTAATGAATTCATTGTTCAATAACACGAATCTATAAAATAAAGTTAATTTACTGGGAGATCCTTATCCCTCGAGCACGGAGGCCGTACACGGAAGAATAGATACCTTAAAAGTAAGTGACCGAAGTGAAATAACGAGTCGGGTTTTAAGACCTTCATCGTAGGGCGAGTACCATTTTCTGCTCGCGATGATGGAAGTAAGAGGAAATAAAATATATTCAATGCTAGGGGGAATCCGGGAATGTTTGTCCTACTTTTTAATAACAGAGAAAATCTCCATGACTTTTTTCAAAGTTACCTTCCTAGTTGTAACGCGAGACTGTATTTTCCGTTGCCTCTCCCTATTTTGACCTTATATGCGATGCTGCTATATTTTTCTGAAAATCAAAAGTAATTCGGTTTATTTTGTGAGCAAAATAATTTCAGATATATGATACACGGTCTTCCAAGAAAGGAAACAAGAAATATAAATTTAACGAAATAATTGAGTTTGTTGATCACAAATCATTTCGAGAACAGTATTTTTTTATGCGTTTTGAATATATTACTTATTATTTGTCCCATTTCCCAGAAGCCGTCAAAATTATGGTATCTACAACACGGAGAAATTTGACAAACTGTTAAAAGTTGATATAATAATGTGATAGAGAGAAGAAAGGTTTAGAGGTACCTGGCTAATCAAACCTGGTCATTGAACACAGTTAAAAAAATTTCGAGCAACGTTTCAGATCTGAATTATGTTAATTCATAAGAGCAATACTAATAGTATCTACCACACCTAAACACAGAACAAATGTACATAGTTAATAAATTGAACTCGAGTTAAACAACTCAGTTGTGCATTTTTGTTCGCCCACATTCCGAACTCACAAACTCTCGGGAATCCAAAGGGCTTACCGCTCTCATATGGAGATTGTCATGCTTGCTCGCATGATTACGATGTTAGTAAATAAGTAGTTTAGTTAGATGGATTAAGCATGTAGGGCGAATGAACGAAGAAAGGAGTATAATGAGAATATGTCACGCAAATGTGAATGGTAGAAGAACTCGGGGGCGCCCGAAGAAGACATGGCACGACCAAGTGAATCAGATACTTGAGACGGGCCATATTAAGAATCAGAATAATGGGAGAGCATGTATGCGAAGATGTATGAATGTGAAAAAGGCAAGGTGAGTGCCAAGATCGAGTTGTTTGTGCGGTCCTTCCTCTCTGCCTACCCCTGCAGAAACGGCGTGATGGTTAGTTAGTTAGTTAGTAAATAAGTAAATAAATAAGATTATTCACAGCAACTGCAAAAAAAAAAAAAAAAACACGGGTAGGTCCTACCCACGGAATGTTCAGAAAATTAGATTTATCTTGTGGCTAAACTGCCTAAATGTGATTGATCAATTTTATTGTAATTTTTGGAAAGTAACAATCGTTTGCTTAGATTTGGCACGCTGCATAATAATTACTATACATACAATGATGAACCTAAAAAGCTCTGGACAGAGCATTAGTGCATCTTTGTAGGAATGGCATTGAAGCCAAATCTAGGATGAGAAGAAATTACCTGGCAACTATCTTGTACGACAAACTTTTGAAATGATGTGTGTGCAAAGTGGTATACAATGAACTTTTTTCATATATTTTTTATATATTGATAATTCAATTATAACGGCTGATGATTTTTGAGGGTATTTGTTAAGTAAGGAAATAAGATGTCTTTAAAAAAAATTGCCGGTTTCGACATTTTTCATACATCTTCTCCCGCACCTGGATTAAATTTTTTCTCAAATAGTTTCGTCCAGGCCTTATTGGGTCCATGTATACGACATATAAAAGTATATATTATGACAAATCATGGGTAGTTTTTAAATAGATAGGGTAATGGTTAGATCAAATAAAAATGACATAAACATTCCAAGTTATAAAACAACATTCGGACAAAGAAACTACACTTATTTTGCAACTAAACTCCATAACACTCTTACCCAAGACATAAAACTAATTAATAAATTAATGAGTACAAATATAGAATAAAAATATGGCTGAAAGAGGTCGACGAAAACACCCTAATGAAGACACTAAAAACGACATAGAAGACAAATAAACTGTAATTAAACAATTTTAGTCCGCTTCGGCACAGGAACTCCTAGTGAGGAGGACTAAGAAATACAATATCTTTACCTTACTTAACCATTATATTTTGTATACTTATGGAATTATTTTAAATAGCGCTTAAATATAAAAAAAAAATAAAAAATAAAAAAAAGGCAATTTTTATTTATTTACTAGCTTTTACCCGCGGCTTCACTCGCATGGTTTTAGGGGAAAATCTAAATATATAAAAATCAAAATATTCTAGCTTCTGGGTTTGTAGTACCCGGCATGCGTTGTTATACCACTTAATAAAGATATTTTTTCTCTCTTCGTGTCCTTTCCCTTCGTCCATTCTTCTTCCGCCTCCTATTCCTCTTCCGCATCCCCTTTCCCTCACGCGTTCCCACTCTGCCTTCTCCACTTTCCCTCTCCACACTCCCCTCTCCTGCTTCCCCGTCCCACAAACCCCCCTCCCGATTTCCCCTCCCGCCTCCCGCATTCCACACATTCAGTCCCTGTACATTTATTTTTCAAACAGCTCGCGTACCACCTATTGCAATTTTTTTATACCCATTTCATAATGCCAGAGCTCAAACAAAGAACAAACAAACAATCAAATAAACAAACAAATATTGATTTTTATATGTGAGATTTATCATTATAATCATGTTCCAGCTATAAAAGCATGAAATTTTTTTACCTGACGTAAATTAATTACCACCTTGTACTTTTGAGCCTAATTTCATAGAACCAAAGTTATCATAATAATTATAAGATAATTAATTGATACCTAAAATTATCTTTTACTTGGCAGGTGGGAAGTGGAAACCATAATGTTTCATGAAACCATTAAAACTTATAATTGGCTTATAATTGTGATCCTGTAACAAATTTTAGGGGTTAATGAAGTAATTTATTATTGGTTTCTTATGTGTTGAAGCGCTTTCAAAGTATTGAAAAGTGTTTTAATTATTGGAAATATTTAAAATATGTAGTATATTATTTTATTTTAATGGAAAGAGAAAAAGCCGATCAGATTTTATCTTATTAAAAAAAATCTATGGTATCGTTCATTATACGAGAAAGCAAACTGATTACCCGCGATTCATGCATAACGCGAATTTGCTACGTAAGTCCCCAATCTAGAAAGGAATTGGGCACCTTCAGTAACAGCACATCAAAAATTATAAATTATTTTATTGGCAGGAAATTTGGGAGGTGGGTATGGGCATCGCCGCCCAAATAGGTAAAACCAACACCTCTGCCATAATTTCACTTAGCAGGGGTGCCTAGTTCGTGCAATGAGGTTTGTCCGGATCTTAGCGGTTGTTGCGCCTGCCCACCTACTAGAATATCGCCTTGCCCCTGGACACACCGATCCTCAGATTCTTACCACCCCTCTTACCTTCCCATAACTACCTATTCCCATAACTCCCATTCCTTCCCTAAAAAGACCCTCCACACAGCATCCCCGAAGATGATATAGATCCGGAGGGAAATTATTATTTCCTCAAGGCCTCCTGAGTGTGAAGCTGTTGTAAAAAAATATACATATATAGTTCCACAGTAAATAAATAAAATCCTGGACATTAATAAGGCTTTTTTGTTTTTGGGGTGTTATGCCGTTTTGCGTTACCTTCTCCTTTAGCTAAAGTTTCGGGCAGCGTTACAGTGTCTATCATCAGGGATATGTGTAATTGTTAGTGGTGAAATGTGTGCTTATGTACTTGCTTGAAAGCGAAACCTTGATGCCAGCTCCACTCCACTACGAGCTGGTATTACAGTATACTTCAAAATGATTGTAGATTGTAGCCTCCATAATCAGGCGTGCTCCAAAAAAACTGGTTCCAAAAGAGCCTGTTCCGCGAATGCGCTGTCATCGTTAGTCACCGGTAAGTAACCGAGTAAAGTAACCGAGAAAGGCAATGGCGTAGGAAGTGGTTCCAAAGCAGCATTTTCCTAGAATCCATTATCATCTAGTGATCGCTAGTCAATGGTACAAAATAACCGAGACAGACAATGGCGTCATATGTAGTATATAGCCGCTTGATACAACTGAGTATTAGCGATAATGTCGGCAAACCTGAGTAAATTTTGTCAATTTTCTGTGAAATGCGAATTTAATGGACATGTAACCTTTTGATTCTGTGGACATCTTAGGAATGGTTAACCCCTATCATTATAATAGCATTATCATTGCTCGGTTTATTGCCCCTCGAATTTATCGGCTTTCTAATTCATTTGAGCTTAAACAGCTGTCATCAGTATTAAAAAAGCTTACGAAGTGATTCTGCTCGTTTGTGTTAATTCGCGCAACGACTGTTAAAATTTAAATTACTTTTTTTGATAAAATAAAGACTTCGTCGAAGCCGCGTTTTAAAATAATTAATTGAGTTACCTTGACTAAGATAAACTTCACTTCAGCCAAAAATAAATTTCTTCATTAATTACATACTTTTTGAAGCCTTATTTAAAAAAATAAAAGAACATCTTTTTTACCACCACTGATATAATTAAGATGTTTTAGGATAACGAATAGTTATTTCATTAGGATAGACTGAATATTTAAAATGTTACTTTTATTATTATTATATACGTATTATCCTAAAACGGGAATCCTCCTAGTTGGGCAGTCAAAAAAATTCTTAAATAATGTATATAAATGTATAATCTTTTACTAAATAAAATAAATAAATAAATAAATAAAAAATAAAAATTTAGATTATATTTCGTACAATTTTTAAGAATGTTGCATTCAACATCAAAAAGGCTCGTTGTTTTATATTTTTTAGTATCGCACAAGAGCCCCAACTATTCCCAACCGTCTGAAGCTAGTGTGGCTGTTTACGGCATCCACAATATTGGGATATTTTGTCACGCTGAAGGTAATAGGGAGGGGAAGAAGATATGAAAGTGTGTGGTTATTCAAATCTGGTTACCAAATATGGCCAATATCATTTCAAGACGTGTTTCGATTGTGAATTGTGATCTATCACCAATTAGTTAAAAGTATCTACTACCATGATGGCCGGCGTGGTCTAGGGGTAAGGCTCTTGACTCTTAATCCAATAGTCGCGGGATCAAATCCCGGCGTGGGCATTTAAAGTTTATTTGATTAATTTGTGTTATTTCACAATTAATTCTTTTAAAATAATATCTTGTTTATTTGCGACAGGTTCCAAAGTGGAAGATACTCTCAGTATCGCCCTGGTGTAAGACCACCATTCAGAATTCAAGCGTTGCTTGAAATGGCTTTAGCCGTGTTGATTGACTAGATTTGAATAGCCAGGTATTTACTCACCTTCCTCCTGCTTCCCCTCCCCACTACCTTTATCCTCACAACATACCTCAATTGGGGATGCCATAGTCTCACTGCTTCCAGATGGAAGCAACTGACTCTTGTGAGTTATTCACGTAAAAAAAACTATGGAACATGCATAAATATACCTACCACGTGTTATTTTAATTTAACAACTTGTGAAATCACAAAAATTAATTATATTAAAATTATCCTACGGATTTCTGGTCGTGGGCCTACCTACCCACTGACCATGAAGGCCGTCAAATTATTTGTATTATTTTAGCCAAGGATCGTTACCACTTGACTACTGAGGCGGTCAATAAATTGAAGCAAGCTTTCAATTTACACTGATAAAAATATTATATTGCATATGCGTCGGTTCATCAACCAATAACCTCTAATGACCTGCAGCATCTCGCAGCGTACTCCATGACGCATTTTGCTCTGTTTTTCTTCAATAAACGCTCCGATAAAAGCTAAATGCATATTTTACAATCTATCTGCCAGTCGTATTGAGTCTATAATCAAGTGCTTTCATTTCATTTCATTTTTCTGCATTTATCTTTTTTTTAATTAAATGATTCATCACAAAGTATCTTAACTACTTTCCAAAATGAATTATTTTATAAGCTTGTCTGCTCGGCGTGTATTTGCAATATTTGTAAATTTTACAAATATGTAAAAGCAATATGGCGTTTTATCATAAATTTTACTGATATAAACTCCTAACATAAAATTTATTAGCTCTAACGCTCACAAAAAAAATTGTAATAATTATCTAGAAAATATGGCCGATCTGCATTATTTCGTGATGGCAAAGCTCTCCGTTCTAACATACTTGTACTTCATAGATTTTTATAATCGCTTTCAAAACTTATTAGCCCCCCAATAACTAGATTTCTTGAACAAAAAGTCATCACACTTCAAATTTCAAACGCTCTGGGAATTCAAATGATACGAGATATTGTGCTTTCGGAAGTTATGCCTTACTTATCCAAACATTAGTCCGCCCAGCGCATTAGTGTCCAGTATTAAACAAGAGGCCCCGAAATCCAAAATCAATTCGATTTCCATTAAAAAAAATACAACGGAAAAAAAAATTTAAGTTTTATTTATTTGGCATTAGAGATTACTCAAGGAAAAAAGGAGTGAAATTCGAAACCAATAATTCCAATAAAAACTTCCCTAAAAAATAATACATATTGAATTGAAACGATTCCCAAGTTTTATTTATTTTGCGTTAGTAACTGACCGCTGCCTTCTGTGAAAATATCCCAGCAGAAACAGAATTGTTTTCTGTGATCATCGTTTGTTATTTTAGCACTTTGTTATACTAAGTCCATTAATTTGAATTTTTTCTATCGTTGACAGGGTCAAAAGTTGTATTTAATACCAGTAAAAAAATTACAACAGAACTGAAAAGGACTTTTTTATTTTCTCCCTACAAAATAGAGAGTGGGTGTACTGAACTGGTACTGAACTGAGTGGGGTACAAAATAATAAAGCACAGATAATTATGTATTTATTTTGTAACATGATAAGCTAATTATAATGTTACTAATAAAATGAGTTAAAACACAGATCCATTCATAAACAAAATTAAAAACGTTGTACGAGTATTTTCAGTTTATTATGACTTACTTGCCTCTATCACAAAAATTTTATCGTTCTGAAAGAAAAAAATTCTATGCAATCAAATAAAAAGAAGAACAAAACAGATGTACTCATTCCCCGCCTTACTTTGCCACTGATCAGCCAGCTTCTGGGGCAAAACACGATATCACTGTGGCTAAACTCTCCACTAAATGAGCGATGGATGCAGATGATTCGGCGACCTCGGTGAAGGACAATCCTTTAATTTAATTTGAAATACAATTTTTTTAATACATTTATTATCATTAGGTACCTACCTACCTATCTATTAAGTTTTGATTTTTTTTCTAAAAATATAATATTAAACTGTGTTATGACTAAAATACAGAAGATTCGGTGACCTCGGTGAAGGACAATCCCTTAATTTAATTTGAAATACAAATTTATTTAAACGTTTTTTATTATCATTGGGTACCTTCTTACTACCTACCCGTTAAGTTTTGATTTTTAATTTTTTTCTATAAATATAATCATAAACTGTGTTATAATAATGGCAGTCTAGGATTGTTCCGTCCTCCCAGTCCAGCTATATTAAAAACTGTATTTCTTCATGTAGCAAAAAAGTTTTTCATCGAACATACTAGTTTTATTGTTAGTTTTTGTGATGTTATGCCGTGTTACGCTGTCTCCTTCTTTAGCTGACGTTTCGGACAGCGTTGCAGTGAAAATGCTTTTGGCCGTGAAAATTTAAAAACTTATATAATAGTTTTACTCCAATATAATATAATGTTTATGAGTTGTCAAAAAATTATCGCTGAGTGACAGATTTTCTATTGCGTGTGTTCGGCTTTGAGCCTTCTGCAAGCTGATTCCAGCCGTCAGATAAAATAGGTACGATAGTGACAACTGGAGGATAATAAGTGCAGTCAGGGTAAGGTTAACAAAGTCATTACTAAAAACACAACAAAATATGTATTTTACTGATCGGTGGATAGGATTTAGAAAGAACATACGGTTTGAGAAAGGATTACGCAAGTTAGAGGAGAGAACATCATTTAATGCCTAGTTAAAACATAATGTAACTTATTCTCCAAAATCTTATTTAAAATTCTCTCAGTGTCCTTATAATCCTGTGGTTTTCCTTTCTTGGACCTGTTCAAAGAATTATTCATGATCAGCAAGTGCCCTTTAACATAATCCCCCAATTTGTCGGCAAAAAAATAACGTTCTTCCAGATCGCTATATTTTTTGTAATGAAGACACCATTTCGGTTAGAAAAAATATCCTGATTTTATTTCTGAGGTGGTTATTATCGTCAATTTATTTTATCAGCGAAAACCTCATTAAGAATATTGAGATGAAAGCAGTTTCTTCGTAACATCCACGAATATAGGATGGTTCACACAAACCTCGCTCATAACACATTCAAACGAATACATTTAATTTGGAGTTTTAATTTTGAAAGAGGCAAATATCATGTTAAAAAAATGGGTGGATACAAAATGATGGCTTCGTGGTGATGTTGGCAAAATATTGCTTCCGTATTCGGGAAATATTATATTTATGGTATTTGTGGCTCACCCCTGAGTGACCAATAATATCCAGTTTTCCAGACAGATTCCAAATAAATCCTTTTTTAACAAGATGTACGAGTAGGTTTATTGGGAACGATAAAATACAATATTTTATTTTGGCGAAAGTATTTCCCACCTTGCAGCTATATATATTTTTTGCAATGAAAAAAAAAGTTACATTAAGGTTTATATATATATTTTACAAAAATAGAAGCTCTTGTGCATGATAAGGGAGTCACGATTCGTATATTGAAATTATAATGAAAATTTTAAATTTTTTGTATGAAATATTTACGTTATCATGTGAGTTTTTTTTTGTGAAATTGTTTAATTTTATTTATTTCTAAGGTTAGTCAATAATGTTGCGCAATTCAATTGGGAGATGACTGAAGTTTTTATTACTTGGTAAATATTATGGTTTTGAATTTGGGTTATTTTAAACTTATGGTGATTCTTTGTAATGCTTCTACTGATTTCAGATTATTTTTAATAAGATCCACCCGAACTATAATGCCATTGACCGGCAAAAATGAACAAGGTCACAGTATAATTTTTTAATTATTTTCACTATTACAACATTTCTGAACCCAATATACAAAGATACATTTCCTTAAATTCTTTATTAGTTCCACTCAAGAATACCCCTAAGGTATTTGATTTCAGATGAAGAATTGATTTTAGTACAATTAAGATCATGCCGAATTGTAACGTAAAAGAAACAATGTTACTTATTTAATGTGAGATTTATATGTTTATAATATGTATTCTGATGTTTACTTTGAAATAAAAACATGAATAAATAAATATGCCCAATAAAAATAAAAGATGCTAGCTCAATAAAATGTGTATAAATTTATTAATCAAGTAACAATATAAAATATGCATGAGACTGAGAGAGAGAGATAACTGAGTTAAGTTAAATAAATAATATTACGAAGTTAAATGATTCTAAGTATCTGTGCGGATAATTAAACTACGAGTGGACATTGTAAATTTTACAACCCAACGAGAAAAGTTGTGAAGTTAAATTTATACGGATAACCATTATGAGTCTAATAATAAAGTGGTGATAACGTTACGGAGATCGTGGATCCATGATTGCTTGCTGACGCGGCCTTGTGCCTGGACTTCCGTGTTGCGGGTTGCGGGTCACATCCTCCCGGTAGATCGCTCCAAGACTCACTCAAAAGCTTTGATTATATAATGTCTAGATAGAGCGCTTGAGCGACGAAACGTCAAAGAAAATATCAGTGAACTGTTCACTGATAAGCTCGTCCTGTCCGCTCAGTGGCGACACTATCGTTGTGCGGTAAACACGTGTTGTGTGTCATTTGAAAATGACGATTTGCGGTATAACAGTGTGCAGGAATTACAAAGGACGATTGAAAACAACAAAAAAATGTTATCTGTCATCGTTAAGTTACCTTTAAATAACCATTTGCAAAAAGAAACAATTCAGTTTTAATAGTGTAATTTGGTCTGACAGTTTGGTCTTAGGACAACGCTATTTGACGCCATGTTTACAGGGTTGCATGTTCTTCAAATTAAATTTCCCCATGAGTGCGTTGTTAATTTTAAAATAGGTTTTTAATAATTACCCAAAAGTACACCATTTATAATAATATTGTAAATGTGAAAGTTTGCCTTTATGTTTAAGTGTTTGTAAATTCTTCGCGTTGACACTATATTTAAAAAAGTTATAAATACGAAATTTATCTATTATAATTACAAAAAATGTGACAGGTTTGTTTGGTGAAGTATCAAGTAAACTTTTAATTTTATTCATACATATTTTACAGAATACCTAATGATCCTATATTACGAAGTAAGTGGATAGAATAATAAGAAAAAGCCGCGGAGCTGGCAACCAGCTAAAACAACTGTTATTTGCTCTGATCAAAACAACTGTTTAACGTAATTTTTTTAAATGTATTTTGTCTTTATTATATATCTAAAAAAAACGTTTGTAATGCTTTTCGTTGTCTTTTTTTGTTAAAAATAATCAAATAAAAATAAATCTCTTTTAACAATGATTTTCTTTTCATTTATATCATTATATATAGAAACTATCTTATGTAAATGAATTCTAAATTAAAAGAATTATAGGTTCCGAAAAATCGAAACATATTTTTACCCACTTTTATGGGAAATACTCGGGAGCTGGTATCACTCAGCGACGTAGAGCGCTTGTAAAACTATAGAAGTTACGCATAGTTGTGTGCGTATCACACACACTAGTGTTTCAAATCTGGCCTGTTGTTTTTGTCGGAATTACAGCGCAACACTCTATCTAGACATTATATAATCAAAGCTCAAAAGATAGAATATAAATTGAAATACACTTACGTAGTACAGCGTGTGCCATTATGACCGTAGGTACACATTTGTTCCGATCGCAACCAAGAAAGTACATCGTTAATAATGTCCGGAGCTACCGGTGATAGCTAATTATATATTAACCTGCAACATTATTAAAAAAGGAAACCAACCAACATTATTATGCGAAACAAAATAACCGCGATTATATATTGAAACCTGTGAAAATGTAGGAAACGTTGAAGTATTATTTTATGGCATGAAATGGGAACACATGATATTAAATTAATTTAATAATTAAAGTATCTTCGTGAGCGGTTACACTTATGACGAAACGAATACAAAAAAAATTGAGTTTGGATGTGGGAAACAATGAATATAAAAGTTATAAGGACAATTTAAATAAATAAGATTTAAAACACACTCACCTCACGAACAAAAGATGCGCATGGAACCCACAGAATCTCAACATCGGAGTCATACCAAAAAAAAATTCCTACCCAGTGAAAAAATAAACGAAACAGAAATTACTGAGGTTAAACCACGTTGCGCGCCATTTTGTAGCGGATAAAAGAATAGTGATAGCTACTTTTTTTAATAGCATGCTTATTAAGTGATGCTATGTAAGATAATGTACTAAGGAAATATGTTGTAAATCAAAACCCAGAGCATGAGATATAAAATTTAATTAACACAAATAAATAATAGTCCAAGATAAGATATTTTAATAAAATCTACAGGGCGTGTCATTCACTCGAAGAGTCAATGATTATGTAATTCTGAATGTTTAAACAAAGTAGGTAGTTAATAGTTTAAGGAATTGAACGTGGTAAAGGTTGAGCGCCATCTTATTTTGTTGTGATTAAGAAAACAATCAGTTAAGGATAAACCATGGTAAATGATAATAAAGCTAATTAACGTTACGTGTAGAATTGCGATGATAAGGTTACAGCATGACTCTTCCGCAGGAGAATTCTGTAGGTCCGGCAACCAGACGCGATCCTCTGTTCGCAAGGTGGGTGTTTCTTCACTCGTTCCCAAATCCAAACTCCTTGGTGGAGTCGCCAACGCGCTCCAGGAAACGCTCGCTGGTCACATGGTTTGTTGTGACCTAGTGATGTGCATACAACAACTGTAGGGATGGGGAGCCGAATCGCTAAATGTTTCACAGTTTACAATGTCACATTTCTTAATCGTGGATTATAAAAACAACTTTCTGTTTGGGAATTATCTGTAAGAAGAATAAGACATGGTAGTTTTTTGTATTAAGTGTGAGCTAGAAAGTATCACGATTTTAAAATATTAATATCTACATTTGCAAATTAGTTAGCTTATTTCCATTTTGAACATTTTATTTTAAATAAAGTATCATCTGCATTAGAGATTGATTAACCAATAATCTTGGAAAATGTTATTTACATGTTTTAGAATAAATACTGATCTAATGTCCGTTCCTTGAGAGATCCCATATTTGCTTTTAAGTGATTAACTAAATATTTGGTGCAATTTGCCAATTTTTTTGGTAGGTTTGTCTGTTAAATAGCTGTCTATTCGATTAAGGGCTATGTGGTCAATGCCATTTTCTTTATATTAAAATGCAAGTTTGAATGAAAAACGCTGTCGAAATCCGTCTTTGAGTTGATGAAAATTCCAACTCATTTATTTGATTTGTCCAGAGTAGAACACTCTGTGTACTGATGAAATTTTGACAATGGCGTCCTGAGTACTTTTTACGTTTGTAAATGCAAATTGATTTTCATTTATGGTTGAGCTTTCTTATGAATACAGTCAGTCTTTTTTTGGATTAAAAAAATCGATATTTTGGATAAGAGTGAAATAAGCCTCATAGCTACCGAGGCGATTCAAATATCGAAGTGATTATACCTGTTTCTACACGTGTTTGGAAATAAACCTGTCTTAATTAAGGCAATTTATCGCATGAGAAATTGGTGTAGGTTTTTAATGATTAAAGATTTTTATGGAAAAATTGTCAAATCCCGTATCAAAATCACCTCGCATTTCAATAATTCAAATTTATTATTTTTATTCTTTTTCTATCAATTAATAATTCATTATTTTCACAAAAATTAAATTTCAATATATAAATAAAATGTTAGGCTAGAGAAATCTCAGTAAACATATATCATTATCCCTACTTGTATTTCTAGAAATATTATTGATTAATAATTGAAACTTTACAAAAATTAAAAAAAAAGCGAACTCAGAAATATTCTAGTCAGAAGAGATTGTAATTTTTATCTAGTAACCAGTATCCAGTAGATTGTAATCCAGTTACTTAGAAAAAGTACCTAAGATTTTTTTAATGTTACAGTTAACTTTTCCTGAAAAGCCCTTACCTTCATGTAACTAATTGCTCTATTGAAAATCTGAATAATGTTCTCAACCAACAAAATAAATAAAAAGGTAAGTAGGTACTTTAAGAAGAAATAAAATAAAATCGACATTAATAAGAAACGAACTTTGAAAATTATTATATAAATTTTTGCTCTTATTTTAAAGAATCTTTTATGATAAAATCTTTTTAAAGAGCTCCTTCATTATAAAAGGATTTTCTTTCATCAGTATCTTAAAATAGTCCTCATTATTATAACAAAATGTTATTCACGACAACATTTCTTTTCAAAACAAAACAATAAAGTCTACTAAACGAGATTTTATAGACTACAAAAAATGAGTTCAAAATTATTTAAATGATTTTCACTGTTTTTTAATTAATTTATGAAACTCATTTCCAAGAAAAACATGAATTATTTTAAACTAAATTCACATCGGATGGTGATCGTGATTGCAAAGGTGGTCGCAATTTTTAACTTAAAAAAGCAATTAAGACCCCATTCTTCTTTCCTATGGCTCGCCAGCTTAGTTAAGGGGATTTAAAATACAAATATAAGAAAACGAAGGCTTTGCCTAAGCCATTACCCGCTAATGCTTTCTTTTAGTTAACCTTTATTTTTTTTTAAATTATTGACCATTGAACTTTGCCGCACGACGAGCGATTGACTTAACGCGACAGTTTTAATTACCTTTTCTAAAGTGCCAATAAAAATGTAATCGTTTCATTTCGCTTATTTTACGTTGGTACATCAAGAACGACAATGAGAATAAAATCTGTTGAACAATTTGTGAGAAGGTATGTACATGTTGTCATTAGTTGGATGAGTAAAAACCTCTATGATCAATTACATTGATTATTACAAGTACATTCAAAATATTACAAAAATATTAAAATTATCACAAATACATTAAAATTATTACGAGCACATTAAAATTATTACAAATACATTAAAATTATTACAAATACATTAAAATTATTACAAATACATTAAAATGATTACAAATACATTAAAATTAATACTCACACATTAAAATGATAAATCATAGACATATGAATATTACTACACCTGTCCTAAGTGATACAAGCGTATTATTTCCATCTCCCCTTACCGGTTCCATTGTAACCGGCTGGGTTCGCGTATGGCTTCGCGTGAATCTAAAAAATCATTCGTGTACGAGCCAGAGTCGAGCTCTCGTTGGTACATTTTACGAAATAACACGGCAAAAATGGTGGTTTGTGCTATGAAAAAGTGTGTAAATAAAAGTGAAAGAGACAATTAACCCAATTGTCGTATTACATTCCATAGGTAAGCATAATTTTACTTTATTTTAAGCCTATTCAGATCATATAATATGATCAGTTTTAGTGACATAAACTACCACTCGAGATCCATGGCGTGTGCTGGTCGCTGTTTACTGGGGTAAGTAAATTATGAAACATTTGTAAAAGTGTTTTAACTAAATACGGCAACAAAATATTCGACTCCGAAAACGGGCGAACTTTACTTTGCCGTATTTGAACTTGGCAAATTTATTCATAACGTGGCGAGCAATTCGCGCTCCCATGTAAAAAGGTCTGTTAATTTAAGAGCAGATTTTACTTTTAAGAACTAAATGGTGATATTATAATGCGAGACGCCTATTAACTGACAGATTGACTTATTGACGAATCACATATTAGAAGTCCTCTTGCCCCTCTACGTCCCGATATAGTTGGTTTCTACCCCTCACCTGTCTGTTCTCGTCTAGTAATATTCATATTTCTATGTAACAAATGCAATTAAAATTATCGCAAATAGGTAGGTACATTTAATATTTGTCCCAAAATGATAAATTATTATTTCTTTCAAGGCATCTTTTTTTTTAATTCGAGTTTTGGGATGACTTCACGTGAAGTAGTATAGAAAGTTAGCATCTTTAATTCAACAACACTTTCATAAAATGATTTTTGGTTTCCCTAAAAAGGTATAAATTATCGCTTATCCTTGTTGGAGAAGATTAAGTTTGCTTTAAGGAAGAAGGAGGGGAGGTATGAAGGACATTTAAAAAAAAGTGAATACCTCACAAGAATCCAAGTTGCTCCCGTCTAGAGCCAGTGAGACTCCGGCATCCCCAATTGGGGTAAGTTGTGAAACTGAAAGTAGTGGGGAGGAGAAGAGGAAGATGGAAAAGTACATGACTATTCAGACCCGGTCAACAAACATGGCGAAAGCCATTTCATGCAACATTTCAATTCTGATAGTGGTCTTACACCAGGGTAACACTAAGAGTATCTTCCTTTCTGAAAAGTGCCGCAAATAGAAAATGTATTATTTTTAATTAATTTATTCTGAAATAATACAAATTAATCAATAAAATTTATTTGCGCACGCCGGGATTCGATCATGCTACCTTCGGATTGCGATTCAAGAGCCTTATCCCTCGATCAAGGAGGCCGTCAAACCGCCTGTTATTTGTAAATCCTGTCATATTTGAGTAAAACATGGGCACCACCCACTCGCTTAATGGATTTATTATTATTATTATAATGCATTAATTATAATTTTAAAACTTTTACAATATTATATTTATTTGTAATATATCATTATAATAAATGATTATTTTTAAACTTATAATATTATATTTATTTGGAATGTATTACATTGTATGACATTACACCATCATCCCACGAATTATTTCCCTTTTTTTACAGTTAATACCGCACAAGAATCTCAACTGCTCCCGTCTGGAGCCAGTGAGACTATGGCATCCCTAATTGGGGTATGTTGTGAGGCTGAAGGTAGTGGGGAGGGGAAAGAAGTGGGGAAGAGGAAGGTTGGGAAGTACCTGGCTATTCAGATCTGGTCACCAAACATGGCTAAAGCCATTTTCAAGCAACGTTTCAATTCTGAATGGTGGTCTTACACCAGGGCGATACTGACAGTACCTTCCACTCTGGAACGTTCCGCAAATATACTATATATTATTTTAAATGAATTAATTGTGAAATAACACAAATTAATCAAATAAAATTTATTTGCGCACGCCGGGTTTGAACCCGCGACCTCCGGATTATGAGTCAAGAGTCTTACCCACTGGACTACGGAGGTCGTCAAAAAGTCGTCAAAGGTCGTCAAAAGGTCGTCCTTGAAAAGAGTTAAAAATTGTTCTTCTTTGTGACCAAAGCGACAAATTTAGAAATATCCATAAATGTGCGTTGTGTTTGTATTTTGTCTAAAAACATAACTCACTTTAACCAAATACATAATTTTTTTCCCGTAGAAACGTTTTTCTGCCAAAAAGAATGCCTAATGTTAATTATATTAAACTTTTCTAAAATAATTAAATCTTCACATCAAATCGTCACCTATTCTAAAACTTTAGCCGTGTTACACGCAAATACCAACCATCTACTTACCAGCAGCTACTTGTTACTTGCTACTAGCTATTCCGTGCTAGAGCCTTCATCGGTATTTATCTATTCTGCCTCTAGAGAGAGGATATTGGAAATGTAAATGCGCTAGGGCTGGGGTGCTGAGAACAATGATTACAGAATCATCTGGGGATATAAAAGAACAGAATTGCGAGAGCGAACAAGTAAAGACACAATATTGTAACAATTTTAGTATAAATTTATTAAGTATATAAATAAAATAAAATATATTAAAGGACAATAAAACATGGTTTTATTATTAGAGTATCTTATTTATGTTATTTAAGGTAATCGCGATAAGAGAAGATGAAACAAAATGAAATTACTTTGTTTTTACTTTTGAAGGGTGATCTCGAATCACAATTTGTGAAAAAAAAACTCTATTAGGCATTGCTAATCCTTTTTCAGTCGCTTTTACTGTTTAACCTTACCATACCCATTATTATTGGAATCGCCGTTCACCAGTTTCTTAATTAATTAAGATCTGCGTAAACTTACGTCAAATTGGGAGGCGGGTAGGTATACCGCCGCCCTTGGAACCATTTATTGCATAACCATCACCTCTGCAATAGGTCAATAGTGCAAGTGGTTCACTACCCGGGTTCATGGGGTGAGGTTTGACCAGGTCTTGGCGGCGGATGCATCTGCCCACTTACTGCGTGGCAGACCGAGTCGGGAGGGACCTGTTGAGGGAGACTATCTGGCCTCACCAGTTGGTCTCCCGACCTATTACTTTGCACCTCATTCTTACGCCTGTCACTCTTGGACCCACTGACCTCCAGATTCCTACCCACCCCACACACAATTTTTCTCTTTCAGAACCTCCTCTCCTTCCTTTCCCTTAACACACAGTGTCCCTTTTTTCCCAGTCCCAGTTTCCCTCCACACAGTGTCCCCAAAGATGACACAGGCCCCGGGGGAAATTATGGTCCTCAGGGCCACCCGTATGGAGCTGTTGTAAAAAAGAATGCAGTCATAAAATATTTTTACAACTAATGCATTGATTGTAAATTTTTAACCCTATCTCGAAATATTTATTTTTTTACGTACTTAACTATTAAATATCTTCATGGGAGGCTTAGGGAAAGTTGATAGGTACCTATGTTAATTAGAGGAAGCTACGGGATTAGCGATTTATTGTTCATATTTGTGGTAAATGCAAACAATTAGCAAATTTACGAACAATTGTTTATTAATTTTTTTAAACTTACGCCACGCGAAATTAATATTTTTATGAGTCAAATATCACAGTAACGTGAGCGAATTATATTAGGATTGGAAGATTTAAACGCCATAACGGTAAGGGTAAGAGAACACTATTTTAAGAAGTTTACCCACTTTAACAGCCTTCCCAAAAAACGACGTTAATATTTACATGAAAACCTTACTTATTAAAAATGAACAAAAACAGTTCAAGGAAAGATATTCATATACATTGCTTATTCAACCAAAGAGGGTAGTTTATCTGTTGTATGTATACTAATTTTTTTTATCGAATTCCACATTTTTTACAACGTATTTTAAACGTCCTATACATACAAAATCCTTATTTTTGAAGATGTCCAACAATATAACTTTTTTAGAAATTACCTAAAATAATCATTTAGATTTTTGTGTTTGAAATATATCTACTTTAGCATTTAAAAAATATTAATATTGCTTCAACAACGAAAAAAATTTTATAAAAATGCCACAAACATTTCAAATTAAAAAGTTGAAAACTTGTAGAAAATTCAATTTAAAAAAACACCTTCCTTTTATTAAAGGAATTTACAAGAAAAACAAAAACTTTAACCCATCGAAATGATAAAGAAAATTTCAAAAAGGTAATTTGAAGTTTGATTTGAATTATTTTTTAATTTATTACTAAGTACTATAATATCTTTACTTAATTTGCCATTATATTTTGTATACACAATTATAGTAATAATATACAGGCGCATAAAAAATATATTTAAAAATAAATAAAAAATTAAAAGCTTGCTTTTATTTATTTTATGCAAACATTCTACCAACACATACATTAGACCAACATATACAACATACATACATTTATGTTTAAAAAAAATAGCAGTCATTATATTTTTATTTAATCAGTGTAATAAATTGCTTCAATTTCTGATTCAACACGAAAGTTCAATTTATAACACGCAACTGTTGTGTGATTACTTGAATAATTTGATGTAAAAAAACAAAAGTAGGTTGTAAATATACTGAATTATAGAAATTTAATAGCAAATTGGTCATTGGAATAGAAACTATGAACAAAAACTGATTTGAATCACACAACAATCCTCGACGGTAAATTTGAGGGCAAACTATGTTTCACCCTCAAAAACACAACGCATGCGCAGTATTGGCCCCGCTGGAAAATACAATGTTGCCTGATCTACCGAGATCTTTTTTATTAGCAATGATTCGTAAAAGAAAATGATCAGTTTTCATTCAATGTGTAACAAAAACACCGTTAATCGGTTGGGAAGTGTTTATCTATAACTAAGGATATCAGTGTTTTACCCACCTTACTAAAATATTCATTCTGTGTTTTACTTTTAATCAAAAATTTGTCATGTTAGCTAGTAATTAACACGTATGCGTCTTACCATTTGATTCATAACTAAATCCATCACTTTTCGTTTACACATATTCAAAGTTTGTTCAGACCCTATAATTGAAAATCTGGCCTATCTGCCTAAGGGTTGTGAGATATTCATGAAAAGTATGTTCGCTATCAAATTAATATCTACATAATAATATATTATGTTTGCTTTTCCGCAAACTTCTATCGTAATGTGATTGTTTGCTTAACATGATGTAAAGGGTACCTACGCTACCCAAATAATACCGTAGTTTACCAAATTACTTCATGAATTGATGGAAAAACACAGAGCACTAAAGTTTTGTATTGTTTGGGTTCATCATCTAAACTTTGGGAGGCATTTAAGATAACGTCTACAGTCGTCATGCAGGACAAATATTTTATTCAGCCGTAGCTCAAAAGAGAACTTCTCTCAGACATCAGAAATTTTATAATAATCAATTCAAGTACAGCTTTTATTTTTTTAATAAACCTTCCTGACCTAAGAAACCCACATTAAATTACAAGGATTCTGAATCAGTTTTGGATTCAACATAACTTTTTTTCGTTAAGTACATTAAATTTTCAATAATTTGTATGTCAAAACGTTTCTGAGATATACATAAATAATGTATTAACCATGGGTATTTTAGATATGTGATCTGATTTTATTTATCAGTAAAAGGTATTAACATACCCGTCAATATATCAAAATACCTTGCAAAATCACATTTAGGTTGCCACAGTGATGTAAAAACTAATTTTTCAATCTTGGCGCACCTTCGCGCCCGGCATTACTTGGAAACACAGCAAAATTTTAGGCACTTGCTTGGTTTTGATCGTATATTTCAAAAACTAAACATCTGTTAAACTGACGATGCGTCATCATAATTTTCCTAAACTGCACCGAATAAGACGTGCTAAATTAAATCATATAAAATACCTTTTCAATTAAAATTAGGATTTTGTTAAAATTATTTATGAGAAATATTTTCCATCTTAATCATACAGTTTGTCAAATAAGAGTAGAAAATAAATGAGGGCGCCACCGTTGCCCAAATGGCAATACTAAAAATATGACAATGGTGTTAATCTAAAGCTGTGTAACCTACATTTTTATTAAAAATTAAAAAGGCATTAAAGTGAAAAAAACATTTTTTCACTGCTGTATAGATACCCACTGATCTCAAAATTAGAATTGCATTTAGGTATATTATTATTATACATTTGCAATTTAATGTTAACATAATGAAGAATAACGATATTATAAAAAAAATAAAGCACACTTTAGAAATTGCTCGCATTTATTTAATACTAGCTTAAGAACCTAGCGTTGCCCGGGTTTAGATCATGCCTCTTATTTTATATCTGATTATATTTAACTCATTCAGATCTAAAAGTAGTGTGACTAAACTCACCTTAATGATTCTTCTTTTCCACCTACTGTTAATATCAAATCTGTGTTAAATTAAATGAAAGCCAATCACTTTGTAAAACACAATTTAATCAAATTTATGTCATTTAGTAGGTACCTTCACAATAGTGCTTATTCGATTTAATTTTTTTTAAAGAACAAAATGTTTTTAAATGCGTATACAGCGTTTTGAATTTTTAGTGTCATTACACTTTTAAAGAATATTTGACAGATAAATTGGTGTTGCCAGCCTAAAAATTTCTTAGTTCCATTTTATTTATTTTCTACTCTTATTTGACAGACTCTACTTGTATTATTATTTCTTCTTTCCATTTTTTTATCTTTTCATATAATCTTTCATCTTCCTAATTTCTAATATTTCTTTTTTTTCTTCTATCCCAAGTTTTCTTTTTTTCAAAATCAAATATTAAAATGCTCGATCAAAAACACAAATATGAATTTAATTTTTCGCGCGATTTTACCAATAACCAATGCACTAAAAATCGACACAATATAATTATTGACAAAGGCAGAAAACAAATTACAACAAACGTCTAAATTACCATCTCCTCTGACTTGGATTTGGGTACTTCTGTATCTAATTAAAGTTCAATTATTGTTTGAACGCTCTGTGGATTATATCATTGTTAAACCAATTTCTTGACAGTACTTGGCCCGTGTTCCCAACTAGGTCCTAAAATCAGAGTGTTTACTTTTTGGGGTAAGTTTTGGGATCACATTAATTGAGAATTTAGTTTACGCCCAGTGATGAAGTACAGGGTCGTCGAAAAGGTGTCAGTAATTTCCTAATGAAATAAATTTAAAGGAATTTATTTATTTAGACTCTAAAACATACAGAAAATCTTAATTTTTTCCGTTGCCCTGACAATTTCGATATGACGTCCTTCTGTGGCACGGCAAACATCTTATTATTAAATTATCGAAGAAAGCAAACACTTTGTGGCTTAACATTATATATGTGTTATGGAATGAAGCAAGTTCTTTGTTTAAAACTACTTTATTTTGATTTATATTTGACGACGGGTTTCGGTTGACCTCAACCTTCCTCAGGACAATAAACATAATATAAACTGTTTATATGTTTATATATTTATTGTCCTGAGGAAGGTTGAGGTCAAAGAAACCGGTCGACAAATATAAATCAAAATAAAATGTTTTTAAAGAAGAATTTGTTTCATTCTATCGAATTATTATCTCCAATGAACATATATATCCTTTATAATCATTAATCCTTGCTTGTACCTATGTTTATATATAGGTTGTCCGATGAGTAGCGGAAACCTTTAAACTGTGGATGGGGGACCCCAATATCTTCCCAAAAATCGTGTTCAGTAAAAGTTCCATGGTTTTCTTGTTAATTCGAATTTTTTTTAAATTAATCACTCTCTTTGGTGGCGCAGTCACAAGTCAAAAAAAAAATCTCAGTCTGTTTTTAAATGTTTACCTTGAATCGTATGTGTAGAAAAATATTACAATTATTTCGATATCGTTCCAAATTTGAAACGAATATTTAATTTATTTTTGCAGTTTTTCCATTTTTGCGTCGTTTTTTCTTTAGGTGACTAGCATTCAAAATCATCGGTTTTATTTCAGCAATATTCCACACCGATCGAAAACCAAACTGTGTATTTATTGTATCTTGCACATTGGAAATATTAAGCTTTCTATGACATTCATTCTACGTAAATCTTATCAACGCGGCGTCAAGATTAATTGTGGAAAAAATATTTCTTATTGAATGTGTAATAAACAATAACTACTCCAGAAAAGATGTGTAACATTAATCGCCACACATAAAATTGTGACCGTACAGAAGACCGAAGCCAGCAAATAAGACTAATCAAGGGATACGTAAACTGTACGTATCCCTTGATGTACGTCGTATAGGCACCTAAAGTCCCCTATAATTAAAATAAATTTTATCCCCTGTATTTTACAAAGAGAACCAATTTACTTTTATTAATATGTAACTAGCTGGGTAACCCGGCTTCGCTCAGGACAATTCGAGTGTTCTGGAATATTCCACAATGATGTTCCCGGTTCCCTATTCCCGAACATTCCACGACATACTCCGCCACGCCTTCCAGAACTTTCTAGAGCTCTATGGAACCTTCTAGAACTTTCCATAAGACTGTTCTAGAAATTTCAAGAGGGCGAAACTTTCACCCCTTATATCTTCAAAAGCACGCCCTTTAGATAAAAACGGATACCCTTATCTTCTAGGGGGGCTAGAGATATACCGAACCATATAACTCCCTTGATCGTACCGGGTCTTGTTTCTGAGTTTTTGAGAGCTACGCGTTTTTTGAACTTTCTTTTATAATATATATTGATTAGATATTTTTTAAAAATTTCTGAGTTAGAAAAATATCGTTTTTATTTATTACAAATATTTAAAATATCTTATGTCACAAGTTTGAACATTTTTTTATGTTTATTCGCTCAATCGCAATTTTTTTAAACCTTCCTGTACCTACTCGCCCCCAACGGCATAACAGTACACTCGCGCATGGTATCTCAGACAGAGATTTCATCTGGCCTGTATTATTGTACTTATATAATTTTTAAGCATTTTTGCTATTTGATATATAGAAGCGGATATAGTTGAATAAAAAAAAAGAAAAATATTCATACTTTTACTATTTTTGGTAGAAACAGACTTTTAAATCAGCCTCTTAAAAAGAACATATTTTTTTGCACTCAGATTTTAATAAAAATACAAAATTTTTCATAATTCACTTTTTGGCACCATTTTATTAATGAAATAATTTAAAAAACTTTGTTTTTACCACAATAATCTTTATTTAAAAAAAAAACTTGCTTCGAGAAAGATGGTCTCTTCTTCAGGACATTATATGTACCTAAACACCTTCCCTTTCCACCTCTCTCCCCCCCATCCCTTACTACTTCCATTTCTACCCACGCCTGTCATTAATAATTTAGTTTTTAGTGCATATAATGTCGTGATGAAGAGAACATCGTTCTCGAAACATGTTGATTTTTTAAATAAATATTATCGTGGTAAAAACAAAGTGTCTTTAATTATTTCATTAAAAATAAAAATAAATTCTTGTGTCAATTAAAAAAAAAAAACTATGAAATTTAATAAACGATAGTATCAAGAATAATAACATATTATAAAAATAAGAAGTAATCATTATTAAGATTTTTGGGTAGTAATTGTTACTTACCTAAAAGATCGATAACAGTAAATAAGTGTCACACAACAACTCGGCACTAATGCTCGCGCTATACTAAACAATGGCTAACAATAAATTAAGATGCTACTAAAATCCTCAAAGTCCCATTATTGCAAATTTTTGAGAAAATAACGAGTTATCGATTTGTTAGTCTGAGAGACCGATGCGCGAGTATATGAAGGTTAAATAGAAATTTAAAATGCGTGTGTACCAAAACTTCTTTAGCAGTTATTTAGATGGACAGTAAAAAGAGTTTGTAGCTGACTTGATAAGTTTTTGATGCGTCAATAATTTCACTGTAAAGTACTTACCCTTATGTTGAAGAAATTTCTAACTGTTCGAGCTTTAGAAATCCGGATGTGATACCTGTAAAAAAACTAATATTTACTATGTTGTTATTTCTTACATTTTTACAACTTACAATAATAAATTTATAAAATCAAGTTTATCTTCGAAAATACAAATCGACAAAATAATATGTAGGTATTTAAACTTTATGTGCGAAATATTGCCTTAACAGAAAGTTGGTAAATTTAATTTGAGAGTCTTTTGAATATTTATTAAATTGTTTACTTGTTTGAGGTACCTGTAAAAATAAGTTACGATTTGATAAGAAACAGGCTAAGTAATGGTCACACGCTTGGATGATTCAGCGATTCTGTAAACACTGTCCTAGCAAAGCAAAGCCACGAAGCATACTCAATAAACTTTAAGGGTTGAGGTAACAACAGTAAAGGGAAAACCCTACATAGGCACGGGGGCGCGAAGTATAGAAGAAACTTTTCCCAACAGAAAGATATTTATAAAAAACGTTTTGAACAGGAAAGAGATAAAAAAACTGATTCGATGTTTAGAGTTTTTGACATGTGATGGCAAAAATACAAGGATCGTCATTATTTTCGATCGCAGTAAATTTTAGTAAAATGGTTCGTTTCTGTAACTAGCTGAACTATTACACAATGTGTCATTTCTCCTTCATTAAATCCATGCTTCTACGTTCTACAAACTTCATTACTTTGCCAAAAATATAGCAGTTAAATCAAATATTTCTTACTTTATTTTAATACGTTGTTAGTGGAATTTTAGTAATATATTTCGAAAAGGTTGGAGTTTATTTTTATGTGATACCGTGTACCAATTGCCCAGGGTAATTAAAATTATAGCATCCTCCCTTTGGGGGCATGGCGTGAGACTGAATAAAGCGAGCAGGGGAAAGCGTTAGAAAGATGAGTTAAAGTAACTAAAATATTACTAACTAACTAACCATCACGTTTCCAGGTAGGGGTAGGCAGAGAGGATGGACCGCCAAACAACTCGGTCTTGGCACACACTCCTTGCCTCGTTCACATTCATACATTGTCTCATACATGCTCTTTTATTATTCTGACTCTTTAAATGCCCCGACTCAATCTGATTCACTTGGTCGCGTCATGTCTTTCTCGGGCGTTCCCGACTTCTTCTACCATTCATATTTGTGTCATATATTCTCCTTATACTCCTTTCCTCGTTCATTTGCTCTCCATGCCCAAACCATTTGAGCGTTCCTTTCTTATTCTAACTCATTACGCTTACACCAGCCTTGCGTTCTTTGCGGATCTCCATGTTTCTCACATGATCGTACATGGTTTTGTCACACATACGCCTCAGGGATCTCATTTCTACAGCATTCAGTCTACTTTCATCCTTCCTCTGCCAGTTCCATGCCTCACTGGCATACATCAGGGTAGGTACCAGTACTCCATTATGGACGGCTTGCTTCGCTTCTTTGGACAGTTTTTGCAACTTTTGACAACTAAAATGTTGATGGAATTAAATTGGCGAACAGCGAAACAGATGAACCTTGAACGCAATGATATTAACACATAAAATAAAAATAAAAAACACTTTCAGACAAAATTTCGTTAAGCAAGGACATTCACAGACGTAACCCAAGGAAGTTTTTGATGACCGTTTTTAAGAAAATTAATACACGTTAGATGGTTTTCCCATTAGTTGGCACAAATTTTCATAACTACTTTCAAGCTTTTTGAAATACTGCGATCATTTTGAAGAATTGTATTCACAGAAAAATATATACCCTTTGTGTACATGTTTGGACATAAAGTATTTTAGTATTTTCTTCAGGATTATTTTGTTCAATTTCTTGTCTTGTCAAGGACAGACCTCCATATTAATGAACTCCTCTCCCACGCTAATCTGCTCCGAACAAGATTCGTAAGTACGATTAAATGTGACAGTATGTTATGTATTAAAGGGTTTTTGACGAAGATTGGAATAATATTTCTGGAGTAAGAGGAATGAGGTAGCAGCGACATGGAAGCACAAAGCATACTGCTGACTATGCGAGCTAAGAAATAAATACTATAGATTGTACCTTCTAGTAATGGACAAAATGAATAATAAAAGAAAACATATTTAAAAAATCCTTAAATATGTGGTTTATATTAGTACACAGGCGGGTATTTAAATACCCACTAAAAATTAGAGAAAGTTTAGTTTTAACTAATTTAATTTTTTGTTAGGTGGGTGTGGATACATCTGCCATGGGAATCATTTATTGGATAACCAACACTCTTGCCATAGGTCACTCAAATTGCTTTGCTACTTTTGGTAACTTAGCAGGGATTTCCGGGTTCATGAGGTGAGGTTTGTCTATGTCTTCGCAGCGGATACGTTACGGAACTTTTGTAATATGCCATTCATTTTTTTTGTTTGTGTAAACCCATTTTTTTAATACAGAAAAATAAATTCTCTCGTGCTACGGACAGCCTGCCAACATTCTACAACCTCTTACATAAACGAAAAAGTTTGGGAATTTTGGCATCAAATCGGAAATTAAGTTTTGTATAAAAATGGCCGTGCAGCCATTCCTCTTAAGGTAAGAAAGAAATTAAATAAAGGACTGAAAAAGTTCCAAATTACAGAAGAAAATACGATACAAGTAGGTGGTTCACAGTAGAGTTTTTGAGAGTTGACTTAAAAATAAAGTTAATCATTTATGGACATGTTTTGTGACTGCACTATTAAAAGCGTTAAATTAAAGTATTAAGTATTAAATCAAGTTTGTTTTTATTAACTTTATTTTCCATTAACTGGATTTTATTTTTTAACTGTCATTTTCACATATTATGTAAACAAAAACCTAGATAACAACCACTGTAAATTGCCATCTAAACACAGGCGTTTCATACCTAATGAGATGGGAAATACTGTAATCAAATGTAATATTAAAATAATCAAATAAATAAAAATAAAACTTTACTGCTTTCATATAGAAAAAAGGCATCACTTTCAACCATTGGGATGAAATTTCGAAGAATATAATTTATTTTCAAAGGAAACACGACTTTTTCATTTACCTTACCGTGAAATCATTACACAATGCCTATGGTATACAAAAGTATTCAGCATCATCTCTAAACCTTCACAATTATATTAAAGCGTGGTATTAAAGGTTATTAAAAATATAGAAATATAGAATGTTTGGACGACTTTTCATGACAACAAGTTCTAATGCAGCTACAAACATAACCACATGATAAAAAATGTCGGTTTAATGTATAGTACCTATTACCTAATATTTAAATAATAATGGAAAAAATTGTTCAGTGTCATTTATGTTAAAAATCTCCTTAATTGCACTGTACAAATTTGACTTCCTAGGCTCCGTCTAAATATTCACAGTTCAGGAAATATACTTACCTGGCAGGCCACTTCACATAAACATACGTTAATTCAAAAGTTTACGCTTGGAATATTATTTTATATATTATGACTAATTTACATTAAATTTGTCCTAAGTTCATTACTGTGGTACTTAGGACAATCAAATATTATCTACATTATTAGATCTCTCTAAGTAAAAACAAAAATATAATTACATAATAAAGGATATTTACAAGAACTTTTTCACGTCCAAAAGAACTATCGTGATTTATTTTAGGGTTATTATGCCTTGTTGCACTACTATCTTCTTTAGCCGACAGATATCGTCAATTTTATCGTGATTTATATTTGGGTTATTTTGCCGTGTTGCGCTATCTGTGTAATTGTTTCACATCTACCATGATGATGAGATAGACCAATAAGGCATAATCACCCAAAAAAAACACGATAATATTGACGATTTTTTAAGGGCAATGATCCTGAGGCAAACATTTTTTAAATACTTTTAGCTTCACAAATGCTACAACTATAATAACTCGTGATTTTTTATGGGTCTGCGCTGGTAAACAATGATAATTAAAAGCGATTTATTAACCAAACAAGGAAATCTTCGCAATGTTATATTTTACATTGCAAAATAACTGCGAACTGCGGTCATAAATAAAAAAATAACAATAAAGTTGTTCATGAATCATCAATATTTTATTTACCGTAACAAATGTGATTTGCATGCAATTATACTTATTACAAAATAATTAACCGTGCACAAATTGCTGTGACATACTTCAGGCAGAAATATTACCAATTTATTATAATGCTGTGGGGTCATTCAAGAAAGCTATGAATTAAAAACAGACAACTCCATCATCATCGTTGGGTTTAACAAGCCATCTGCAAGTCACATAAATCATTTCAAATCTTAAATCATCTTCTTCAGACCATATTAAAGTAAGGGAAGGACAAACATAATCTGAATTCTATAAAGACCAGAACTATCGTCGTTGCGTTTTTGAAACTCGTTTTCAGAAAAAAAAAAATATATATATATATATATTTTTTCTTTTTTTTTTACAGTTTTTTAGCGAAAAATGTGTCTTTACTGGGGTACCCCATTTTAAGGACACATTGTACAAGTTTTCTTGTTTGAAATATAAGTAAATACCTGTGTTAAAATATAACAGATGAAAATTATAAAGTCGAATCTAAAAGAAAGTACAATACAAGCATTAATCTTTTTTAGGTTGCAAATGTTATGGTTTTTATTGCAAGAGGGAGTAAATTAAAAATTTTATAAAGAAGTATTGCATATTTCTTTGTTCAAATGTCGTTTTAGTTTTAGTTGTAGGTTGGTGGAATGTGTGTTGTAATGTAGATCTTGTGAATCGGACCGAGTTTGTCTGTGTAAAGTTATTCTGATTTTTTTAATGCGTACGTTAGAATATCTTTTGTGTATAATTGATTCAGTGACATTAATTCAGCGCTTTATTTCACCGACAATTTTCACGAAAAATGTCAAAAATTTAAACGAAAGAAATACACATTTAAAATAAAGAATTATTAATTACTTTATCGCTTATTTGAATTCACACAACCAGTTCCAACTTCGAAAATTTCTAATAAATTTTGATTTATAAATTATTTTTATGTTGAATTCGTAGAAACCCATTTAATTTTTTAAAAATAAAATTTAGTGATATTTTAGTTTTAATTTTTATTAAACCCTTTTCAGCTTACAATTACAGTTTAAAAATGGCCTTGTAGGCTGAAAGAGCTGTGATAAAAATACTTGCAGAACTTTATAATAACATTATTAAATATAAAACTACAAAAATAAGAAAAATTGAGGTCATCGAATGTCATCGCTTAATAATTTCATGCTGAAATATTTCACTTCACTTCATGCGCTAAAATCCGAAATTCGTATACTTGATGTTTTATTTCAATTCCAATTACGATGATAAACACAAAATTTAGTCATGAACTGAAAATATCGATCGAATTTATTTAAAAATCTCGTTAATGAAATACATATTCTCTCTCACCGTTGTACTGCACAAGACATAAGATTTATGAATCAATTGACATAATTCTCCACTGAGAATTCACTATAGAAAATACAAGAATAAGGAATGAAGAAATGGAAGATTAGCCGAGAGTATACATAAGATCCAAGTATATAGAGTATAAATAGATAATGATTATCGGTTGTACAAGGGCAGTTGTAAGAAATACTAAATACTTCACAAAAGCGTTTTATTACGGAAGGTTTTATTAGGTCGATTCCAGTATTCGATTATTTGGTCAGTTTATTTTAAGGTAATAAACCTAATGGTAATTATTATTTTTAATTGATAAACTAACGTTTAAACAAGATTTTTGTGCATAGCATAAAGGGTAGATAACAAATATTATAATCAATAATTATCAGCCTGAAACACTCATCTACATTGAAAATATCTTCCGAGAAAAGATACTGGCCGCCAACGGGAATTGAACCCGTGACCATCTGATTGCCGGTCAGCAGCTCTGACCACTGAGCTATGGCGGCTTATCTAATACCCGCCAGAGTGGAATATGCTTTCGGTATCGACTGCCATTCAGAATTGAAACGTTATTTGAAATGTCCTTAGCCAATTTGATAACCAGATCTGAACAGCCAGCTACTAGCCATCTTCCTTTTCCTCAATTCCTTCCCCTCCCCGGCAATCAGCCTCACAACATACCCCAATTGGGGATGCCATAGCCTCACTGGCTCCAGACGGAAGCATTTGGGAGTCTTGTACGGTATTCACATACAAAATACGACTGCACATGAGCAACTTTAATTGCAGTTGCGTTTTCTCGTTTCCTCTTATGTAGATGGAGGTTTGGTGTATTGGATTTTGATGTACGCAACTTGCCTTCGTTGGTTTCAACGTTGCCTTCAACTTAAGTTGCTCATGTGCGCTTGGACTAAATAATTTGTTATAAGTTATTGGTCATTAGTTCAAGTTAGAGAAATGATACTTTGAAGGTTTAATACAAAGATATTCAAATACAAAAGAGATATGCTTTGATGTCCGCGCGACTGTTGCCGAACTACGGCCTAATGCGCGTAGTTTGCATACAAAACGAATTTGTTCATTTTCTTGATTTTTTTAAGGTATGCATTATTATTGGTTAACAATATAGTTTGAATACGGAAAGAATTTGTTCATTTAGTTTAGCGTTCGTTTAGTTTATTCGTTCGTTTAGTTAATTCGTTAATTGGTACACAACACCGATGACACCTGGAAGCGCAGTCTCACCTAGTAAAAACGGCGGATAGCACATCTCCTTATATTTCAATATCTTTTGTATAATATGTTTGAAAAATTTCGTTCACATAGATATAAAGATAGAGAAAGGAGTAGGGTGACTATTTCCTTCTGGGTGTTTTCTCCATATTTCCGCAATGCATTTGAACAAAATTCTAAACGGATGGCAATAATAATAACGATTAACATAAATAACACAGGGACATCCCTAGCATGGCGGATGAAATAACACAAAAAATTCTATGTATGTAGTGTACAAAATTCTTATAATAATTATAAATAAATAAATACTGTCGGGGTGGGGGGGGGATTTTAATGGTAAAAGGATTGAAAATAGGGCTATATTCGTGACAAGTAACAAAGAATAACAAAATAGAATTTTGTTTTAATCGGAGGGTGTAGGTTGTATACAAAAGATACAGACAAACGAAGCCATTTCAATTGTGTAGAAGATATCTCTGGTGACGGCACCTAATTATTGTCCCAGTCATAAATTTGGAGAAACCAGCTTTATTTTTGGAATTTGACTAATTATTTAATTTGTAAGCTTGCAAGGCCCTTTCTTATCCGAGTGAAATCTGACAGAAAGAGAATATTGCTGACTTAACTGTGTTTTACAGGATTTTAATGAATAACTGTTAGTATTTTTATCTAATATTTTACACTGAAAAGAAAAAGGTTCTTCGGAGAATAAACTATTTATTTTAAAACACTGATAATTAATTGATTATGTAATCTTGGTTTTTCATTTTTATTTAACGCGTGGAAGTGTCTATCCTTAATGGTTCCATGACAGTTCATCCTGCGACAATTCATCCGGCGATAGTTCATCCGGCCTACAGTTCATCCTGCCGACAGTTCATCCTGCCGACAGTTCATCCGGCCGACAATTCATCCGGCGACAATTCATCCGGCCTGATCATTTAGAAGATTTTTTCTTCAAGTAAGTATGCAAAGAGGATATACAGCCGTACAACCAAAATCGATATACTTATATCTGAAGGCATCTTGAGTGGAAATCCGCTGTAACCTAACCTAACCTAACCTAAAAAATAAGTCAATTCACCCTAAAAAAATGGTGTTAATTTCAGATAAAAAAGTTATATTATATGCAAGTAGGAATCTTTACGGTTTTTTGCTAAGCCGACTGCACGTATAAGTATGTCGTATTTTGTTATTCACGCATGCTTCTTCAGAGAGTAGTAATAATTGTTAGTAAAAATATTTTTACAGCGGATTTCCACTCAAGGTGCCTTCAGATATAAGTAAATCGATTTTGGTTGTTTGGCCGTATATCCTCTTTGCATACTTACTTGAAGAAAAAATCTTCTAAATGATCAGGCCGGATGAATTGTCACCGGATGAATTGTCGGCCGGGTGAACTGTCGGCAGGATGAACTGTCGGCAGGATGAACTGTCGGCACGATGAACTGTCGCCAGATGAACTGTCGCCGGGTGAATTGTCGCCGGACGAATTGTCGGGTCACCATCCTTAATGTACTAAATTTAAAAAAAACCTTAAAATAATAAATTGTAGGTAACTGTTAATCATTGGAAAAAAGCTAATAAAAAATTGACATTGAGATTGGATGCGAAAGATTACAGACTTTCAGTTTTTTTTTAAATTCATATGAATACCGCATAAGAGTCCCAACCGTCTGCCGGTTGTCAACCGTCAACTCGGTGCCAGGTGCCAGTGAGACTATGGCATCCTCTATCGGGGTATGTTGTGAGTCTGAAGTAAGTAGGGAGGGTAAAGGGATAAAGAAGAGGAAGGTGGAGAAGTACTTGGCTATTCTAAATATAACTGTATATTAGACACATTTGATGTAACGTCCTTTTTTCAACAAATTTAGAATCTAGGTAAGATACCAGACACATGCATTTTCAATACTTTGCATTTGTTTTGGGGTTTTTTAATAAAGAGGGACCATACACTGTGTCTCCGTAGTCCAAGGAAGTATCGGTTGAGAGAATAAGACTATCGGTAATTATAAATATCTAGTCACCAAACACGGTTAAAGCCATTTCAAGAAACATTTCAATTTCTGAGTGGTGGAATCTCACCAGGGAGATAGTTAATAAAAAATGTGCCCAAAATGAAATAAAAAACAAAAGATTTTTTCTCGCAGAGGTTTTATGGGAGCAGTAAAAAGTTTTTAACCGAATCTTTCTCGTTTTATTTCCTCCTGAAATATATTTTTCTGTATGCAAAATACGGTATAAATTTCCGTAAATGAAGGCACCTCCTTATAACTTTCACTCGAGAGTTTACGGAGACAGTACTAAAACAGGCACTGCAGACTTGTATTATTCAGTGTGTCAATGTCAAGGGGAGTTTTTTTTTTAAATTTATTACGGTCATTAAAATAAACCGCGATTTTAACTGAAGTTATTAAAAACTATTTTGCTAATCTGGTCATAGCTGTCAGTGGAACATGGCGTTGTCTTTATAATCATTTTAATAAGAGATCCTGTGTGAAGAAATGGTTATCGTTATCCGTTAAAAAGTGTTGGCGCATGATATTAGAATGATAACTTATGGTAAGTACCTACTACCTACATATTATTAAAACCCTTCTTTCCTAACAGTTTCACACAGATTTATAATATTATCATCGCAGGCGGCCAGAAAAATAACTTATAGAGGTATGAATGTATTGATTGCGTATAAATCAAATAAGTATTTAACACTGTCCTTACAAGTTTATTATAAGAATTTACTTCCGAACTAAAATTTAATATTTATAAAATATTCGCATATGGAAAGGGGGAGCGAACAAGTAACGATTTACAAAGCTGTTATGTCTTCGGCAGTCTGAAACAGAATGGTTCCTCTTAATTTTTCCCGGCAGACGGTGACTATGTGGAAATGTTGAGGGATCATTATAGTCGTGAGGAACCAATAGGAATACTTTCGCGATTCAAAATAGATGCATCATTCGCATCGTTCGCAACTGCTGCCATTGAACATTTTTTCATTCGATTTTGGTAATAAGTTTAAACAAATATGTACACGGTATGGATATGGAGCTAGCGAAGAGTGCTGTAGCGGGCGGTTGGCGTGGATTTTTTTACAAATCTACAATTTTATCCGGTAAAAGTGAAACTTTGCAAGCTTTATCTTAAAAAATAGATCCGGCTTACACTGGGGAAGGTCGGCTAGAACTTCAACGAATAAAAGTTAAATTAGGCTAAGTGTAAAAATCGGCACTCCAATTCCAGGTTTGTCAAAAAGGCCACAATTAAAAACGTACCGGTGTTAAAAGTTGTTTATAAATCAAATAAGAACACTGTTGAGTTACTTATAAGTTTATTTACAATATCTATATTTTAAAATTAGGTGATAAATGAACACGGTAGGTAGAACGTCGCTCCATTACACGGTCGATTGAAAATTATTGTATCGATAACTTTCACTAACTTCTAACCGTTCCTTAGGACAACTGCAAATCGCAAACATACAACAGTTGACGTCGAATATATAAAGAATACTTATTCATTGTGAATCGTTATTTATTCGTTTGCAATCTGCAGTCATGCTAGGGAATGATTAGAATTTACCGAAAGTTATGGATACAATCCTTATCGATCCACCGTTCTAGGGGTCCACAATATATCGATTTCAAACAACTCAGCTGGTCGCGTAGCAGAAAATACAAAGCCATTGTCCGCTTTCGGTGGACGAGCCGCAAATAGTGTTGTAAGGGTGCTGCAGTGTTCACTTGCCACAAATGTATAGGCGCAAAGCCATAGGCGGCAGATCCATTGCAACACCTCCCCCAGACTTGCAAAGACCGGCAACAATGAAGCTCTCAGTAGCAGGACCTGAGTGTCATGTAATCAAAGTGTAAACGTCAAGCCGACACCGCGCTTGTGGAATAAGCACCTAGAGTTCTACGAATGGCTCAGGGCCAACTCTCATGCCTGACTACTAGCAGTGGTGGTCGGAGACCTACATTGGGTTCAATAAAAAGAATAGTGAATGGAAGATCCGACGATCGGTGGGTATAAAATATGTAGTACATTCATTTCAAGAATATTAATGTCTAATAGAAGATACAAAACATGAAAATGGCGTATGACATAAATAACACTAACTTAATTATACTATAATAGACTTAGGTTATAGCCTTCTTTGAGCAATTTGTTCCTTCAAAGGGTATTTTTTTATATCTAAGGAAGATAAGATATATCTCTTAATTGAAATCATGAGAAGGGTGCAACATTTTAGACGCATTCACCTCACAATTTCACTTGAAACGCCCTTAATGAAATCTTGGCGTTTATTGTAGGATCGAATCAAAGTTATCTAACAATTGACTAGCCGTTACCAAAAGTGTTCTAAAACTGAAAACAAGGGGATGCAATAATTTCAACTCACAAAAAGTTAAATACTGGACGAAAACAATAAATTTATACCTACTATCTACCCATTATTCCAATCGAGTTCAGAAGACTTCCGAAAAATGACCAAGTGCATTGGTCAAAATGATGCAAATTGTGCTCTCTTTTGTACAGAAATTTGATGAAATCTTCCACCTCACTGTTCAGTCTATTTTGTTTATCTTATTCTATTCTCCTACAAAATTGCGACTGTTAGCTATGTCGAAAATGAAATGCATCCTCAAGAACATAATAATATTTATTATAAGCAATAATTATTAGCCTGAAACACTCATCAACATTGAAAAAATCTTCCGAGAAAAGATAAATGCCGCCGACGGGACTTGAAGCCGCGCCCTTTTGATATCCGGTCAACTACTCTACCAACTGAGCAACGTCGGCTTATCTCCCACCCGCCAAATAATTCAATATATACTAGTGTTTCATTCAACAATTACTGCTTATAACATTTTTTCACCTGAAAACAACCAACTTTTATTTTTTGTGAGAAATGCATTATAAGTGCTTACTCTCCCACTAGATGGCGTCGAGACAAATTATGTCTACATTTTTTGGTGGAATACTTTAACTTGTCAAATATTATTTTTTTTTATTTTTAATTGGTAAACTAATGTTTAAGACAAGATTTTTATGCATAGCACAAAGGGTAACAAGTATTATAGGCAATAATTATTAGCCTGAAACACTCATCAACATTGAAAAAATCTTCCGAGAAAAGATAAATGCCGCCGATGGGACTTGAACCCGCGTCCTTTTACAATAAACTAGGTTAAAACACAACATTTCGTGAATTAATTACTATATAACACATAGAACTCATGATTAAATGTAAATACATTCGTTTTCAAAAAATGGAAAATACGATAATACAGCAACATGCAATTAAATATCGCACTTTTTTCAGTTATTTTATAATATTACTAGCGAGTTCCCGGCATGCTTTACTACGCCCCTTAATAAAGAAAAAATTCTCCCTGCGTGTCCTTTCCCATTCGCCCCGTTCCCCTTCCGCCTCCCCTTCCTCTTCCGCGTCTCCTTCCCCTCTCGCGTTCCCACTCCGCCTTCCCCGTCTTTCCTCTCCCCATCCCCTCTCTCGCTTCCCCCGTCCTGCGAACCCCCCTCCCAACTTCCACACATTCAGTCTCGGTACATTCAGTTTTCAAACAGCTCGCGTGCCACGTATTGCAATTTTTTAATACAAATTTCATAATGCCAGAACTCACTATTGCATATAGACGAACCATCGCGGGCGTGCACACATCAAATATCCAAAGTTTTCAAACATTTTTTTTCCAAATACACAAACATTTTTAGATTTTTTATATATATATATATAAGTATTATGTAACATGTGAAGGGAAAAATAAAATGAAACTGTTTTCTAAATAGAAGGTGCAATGAAATATGGACTCCGATACCTAATAAGTATATAATATTTAAAATAGACATAACTGATTCAATGGTCAGATATGGAAGAGAGCTACTTACACGCGAACAGGTATTTTATACCCTCCATTCGCGTCGTACAAATTTATTTCATAATATTCGACCTACGTTCACTACAAAAAAATTCATGATTATTTTCAATACAATAACAAGCAAATTTACTCACGTTCTGTTATTGCTTTTCTGTTATTTTGACTCTTCACGAGCTTCATAAAATTACTAATGGATATACAATATAGTGTTAAACATTATTATTATAAAATTTGGTTTTAACTTTCAAAATCATAGAAACTTCTCAAAATATATTGGTTCTGACAGTGGCCATAATAATCTAACACCACAAAAAGATTTATGACAAATGTTTAAAAAAAAATTATGGAAATTTTTGTGTTAAAATTATTGCCTCTGCCAAAGCTTTGGGCAGGTGTAGGCAAAACCGAGGTTAGTTTAGGGCGGTAGGTGGTCATCAATACTTATTAAAGTGGCTGTACATTCATGAAAGCAATCTTTAAAATAAAATTTCCGCTCACAAGCGCGTTATGCAGTATCCTCATTGCCCTCAAATGCAATAAACAGCTTCCCCGCCGGACACCGCATTGATACAATCGAATTCTTTTCACCGAGATTCCGTTCTTCTTGGCTTCAAACGAGATTATTAAATCCATTTATTGGAAGAATTGCAGTGGGGTTTCCAGCTTACGCCAGTAATGCACCAAGATAAGCGTTCAATATTATCAAAGTTTGTAGTAAGGAACTTTAAGAAAGGTCTGAATGTGACCGAGAATAATCAATCAACAAACTATTATTATTTTGCAAAGTTCTACATTGAAATAATCTTCAGCACGTTGACTCCTTTGTATCAAAACAAAACAAGAGTAGCGGTTATGGGTAGATACACTAGGTACAGAGAGACCCACCTGAAAAAATAATTTAATTAGGGGAGACCTGTCCAAAACCGTATACATAAGGTAGAAACTCTGTATTTTGGAAAATTAAAATGAAATTCGGTTTACAATAATTACTTTCATTAATGAATTTAAAAAGGAAAAACACACAAAAGAAACATGTTAGAAAATCTTCAAAAAAAAGAAAGTCACAAATGTATAAAAAATACAAGACTTCTAATATTTCCGATTTTACCCCGCGGGGTGGGTAAAACCGTATACCGGGATAGAATTGTGTGAAATGCAGGCTTAAACGTGTAATCCAATATTATTTTTTATCTTACATTTTGGAGAAATATTTGAAAAAATATTATATAAATGAAAACAAATCATTTTGTAAATCACCACTTCTTTAAAAAAATGATTAATATGTTTCAACACCAATGGTTTGTTCACCAGGATAAAATTAAAAATAATAAAAGATAAACAAGCATAGACAAATAAATATCAACAGACACAAACTTTATAAAGTGTGGTGATTAATTTTTTAAAAGTATATGTAAAATATAACATGAAAATTATATTAGAACATAAATTAATTGCATTTATATGTGAACAAAAAAATAATGAATTGCCTTAATAACAAATACAAATTATTTTAAAAGTAAGTGTTAATATGAAAATATGTTTAAGTTTTTAAAAAAAAAAATGTATTGATAATAATAATATTTAAATAATAATACTTATTCCGAAAGTGAATTTGCAAACATTGCAGAAGATAAAATATTAGACTAAAGGGAACGCGCTTCAACGAAATATCTATGGCGTAATAATATTTTTTGCAAATACTTATGTCATTTATCATTTTTAACCCACCGTTGGAGTCTATATTGTGTTAAACAGATTCCGATAAAATAACCGTACTGTGTATGAATTGTGTGTATATGGTTTCAGTATGTCTCCGAAGCAACCGCCGATTTAACATTTTTCCTGGTGGAATCGATCGATCTTATTCATGTATCGAAATTCTTTATTGAACGAAAAATCGATTACAATTGTCTGGGACCTAGGAGCACGGGTGTCGTAAGATCTAATACAGACTGTGGAATAGTTTCACTTTGTTTCAAATTTATACAGATAATAGATTATCTACCTTCTATCACTTTCAAGTAAAGTTTTGTGGTATTTTTTTATTTTTTTTTTGTAAAAGCGCCATATGTTTTATAGTTTTTTTAAAATTTATTTTTATGCTTGGGTTTAAGTTCCTTTTATTTAGCTATAATAATGGGAATATTTAAATGACCAACCACCCGAAGCAAGCAATAAAATTCTGTCCTGACATCTGTTAAAATAACTATATTTATGTGTTCAGCAAAGTAAAATCATAAATAATGTAGTCGATATGTGCTCAGAAATACGTTTTTGCTTTAATGTAGGTACAAAGACATAAAACATTTTTTCCTTAGAAATAATGAGGTTGTCACTAAGTACCAAATGTTCTTAAAAAAGTCAAGTGTTTGTATATTAAGCCACCAGTTCCAAATAAATGGCATATTTTTAAAACTAAAAAGTATTTTTGAAAAGTAATGAAATACGATTCCGAATTTCATAATTCGAAAAAAAAGTATAATTTTTAAATACAAAAATTTTGAATTCAGACAAAAAAAGTTTTAAAAAGGACATTTTTTTGGAACTAAAATTATTGATAGCGAAAAAAAAAATAAATACAAAAACTTTTTTATTAGACAAATGCAACAACTAATTAATAATAAACGTTATTGTCACCTCACTTAAGCGTCGCTTCATGCAATAATGATTAATAAAAAAAAAGGTTCATAAATAGCTAATAAAAAGCTTTGTCTTGAGAGATACTTTTTCAAAAAATCAGTTCTCTTATAATTCTAAGGCAGGAATGAATAAAATAAATTGGAAATCTACCATCGACGCAGACGATTTAATGAGTAAAAACGAAGATAAAAGGTAAAACATTGGCATCTGAATGTAAATTTCGCGTCAAAATTCATGAGTTGGCTGAGATTGGCACTAATAAAAAGCAGTAAAAAAATTAATGGCATGATTTCCATCTTTTTTTTATCTGTCGTAGCAATGAAATATATTTGATTTTCGAAGACATATTATGGTAATCAGTGAACATGAAGCATGGTGGCTTTGTAAAAAATAGCAAAAAGGTTATTTGATTTTTTGTACCCATATGGAAATTTGAAACATATTTATATGTATGGAAATTCTGCTTGTAGATCGCAAATGAAAGAAATTGCATTTTCTGATTACGTTCTTGACCAAATGTTGATTTTAATCATACAAGCACCAAACCAGGAATAAAAGAAAACAAATCACAGAAATACATAATAATAGTATCGATAAAATGAAATGGTAAAATTAAAAACTTTCTTAATAAAGTATTTAAAAAACAGAGTTCTAGTATTTTAATACGTCAAGTAAGCCTTATAAGTCGTAAATATGCGTGGTAATGTTACATTATCGTGAAAACAAGCTTATGGGTCTGAGTGTTTGTTGATCGATTGCCCAAAGGTAATTACTTTGTAGACAATTGCACGGAATGATTTTGGATCTCTCGATGGGTACTGATTATACTAGATGAGTTGCTACTAGGGAATGCAATCTCGAATCGAGTTTGCAAATTTGAGATCTCGCGAGATTAGAAATTACAATCTCACGAGATCTCGGAATTTTCGGGATCTCGTTAATTAAGACGTCAAAGGAACTGATAATTTTTTAACAATGCTCGGCTCAGTAGTACTTGATGTTCTTTCGACTCCCCCATTTAATGAGTTTGTAACAATTTTGTGGATTGACATCAAATTGACGTGTAAACTTTTTGTAGACCCGGATGTGGTTTTGAGAACAGCTTTACATAACTTGCATTGAGCAGTCAAATTATAAACTGTTTTCTTGACGTATCTTCATACCGGTAAACGACTGCTAAACTCAACATACACTTGATCTGGATTATTTTTCGAAATTTTAAGGTATTAACAACGTAAGAATCCAAAAATTATGTTTATTTAATTAACACAAACAATAAAAAAATCATTATTTAAGAAAAAGTAATGACTATAACTGCACAACTAAAACAAACAAATAGCTGCCTGCACGCACCCAATTATCTCTTTCTCACTCACTCGACACAGTTTTATATTATCTGTCCGCTCGTCATCCGTCGCTAATATTCGTAAATAGTCGGGATAGTTTTCTTTCTTCAATCGACACTCCCGCCCGACCGTCAGTTAGTCAGCAGGTAAGCGCACCACTCGCGCCCCCAGGTGGACGTGTGTACGTGTGTAGCGTTGCTGACTACTGCTGCCCAATCCCGTTGATCTCGAACGGGATCTCATTATATTATGCTTCGGGATTGATCCCAAAAAATGTCACGAGATCGAGATTGCATTCCCTAGTTGCTACATTATAAAGCATTATGTTTTCCTACCATTGAAGGTGATATTAACGAATCCTAAACAAAAAACGTTAAATTCAGAAAAAAGATAAAGATTCCGTCATATCTGGGAATTTAACTAGGTATCTTTTCCTTGCCGGGGAAGTGTTCTGATCACTGAGCTAATTCGACTATCAACATTATGTCATTTTTAACTGATTCATTCTTCGACTGAGAGCTACCAGCAATATCTTGATTTTATTTTTAAATATGATTTTCAAGATTTTAAATGCAGTCTAAATTGTGCCATGGATAAATATATTTTTATTTTTATAATGAATAATAAATCACTTCGTGTAAACCACTATATAATTAACAATATCAACATGTTTCAATAACAATATTGTCTTCATCAGGACAAGATGTTAATTAAAAAATAAATGACAAACAAGTATAGACAAATTAGAACAAAGACCAAATATTAAAAAGTAGAGGTTGCTTTAAAAATATCTTAAAAATAGTTATTCAAAATTAAATATAAAAATTATTTAAGGAAATATAAAATTGCATTTAGATAATTAAAATACTTTTAAGAACAAACAATGAAAATAAGTAGTCTAAATTACAAAATAAATAATTATAATTATAGTATAGAAAATCAATTTTAAAGATGGCTATTTTTAAATAATGTTTAGTTATTTATAATATTTAATTTACTATTAACGCTTTTTCTAATTTCTAAATTATCTAATTGTATGCCCGTAGTGTTAGTATGTAAAATTTTACGACCTTTATTAATATCAAAAGAATGACTTAACATCTTAACATAATGGTTAAACATCTTGCCGTGATGACGATAACATTGTTATTGAAACATGTTGATATTTTTTAGTATATAGTGGTTTAAACGAAGTGATTTATTATACATTATATTAATAATGATGCCACAAAGTAATTTTGCTTAGTTTGAAGAAATATTTATTTTTATTTAATTTGTAACATCTATTGACTTTTCTACCAAGTCTTGGATGTATATATTTTTATAAACTGCAAATTGAAATATTTAATCGTTGGAAAACAATAATAACGGCTCAGTGGTCGGAACACTTCCCAGGCAGAAAGTGCTGGGTTCAATTCCTAGATGCGACAGAATCTTTTTATGTCTTTTCTGTTTCATATTTTTTTGTTCGAGATGATTAATATTGTTGTCTATGATGTATTATTACAATTTTAGATTTTATTCACTAAGTTATTCCATAAATAAAAAATATAAAAAAAATAAAGCTTTAGAGCCACAACGTGGAAAAAATATTTGATAGGAGTAGGCGGATACTTACCCCACTTGTTCATCCATAATCTTCGTACGTCAATGTCCATAATACATGCTGATTCCATTTTATTTAAGGGTTATTTAATGATCTAATGTGGTTTACGGGAGAGTAATCAAGAAGAGTTCACTAACCCATTGATTTAAAAGTCGCTTTGTTGCAAGCACTTCATTAAAAGAGATCTGAGGTCTCATCGAATCCTCGCACTTCACAAAGGAATTATACGTTTAACTTAGGAGTTTCAAACAAAAGCTGAGTGAAACTATGCTGGTCAGAAAAAGTGGGAAAGTAATTAAGAGCAGCACAACATCTGCGCTACAGAAAGCTAATAAAGTGGGAAGGCGGCGTGGAAAAAGCTTCTTCGTAACTTATAATATCCGGCGTTCATAAAACATAATGGCAGAAGAAACTTTCCTAACAAGCATTAAATTAAGCGTTAGTTAATGAGCAATTATGTTAAGATCTGTTCTTATCAACGTATTCTGTGGTAAAAAGTTGTCTAATGTGAGATTTTAAGCTGCTTTTACTACGGATTTTATTTTTTTATTTTACCGAGTTTTTTTCGTGCGTATTCCTCAGTGGGTACGAATTCTAATATTGTAAGATGAGAGCGTTAAAACTGAGTTTGTTATTTTTTTCTGTGAATATAAACAAATAAAACTTTGTTTTCATAAACCTTGAGCATTATATTTCATATAACTGCCAACATTTTAATCCTCCAGTTCATCTTAAACATTTGCTTTTTGGAATATTTCATTTATGCAGGTCTCATAGAAATCGTCGTGTCTCCTTACTACCATGGTTAGAAATATGATATAAACGGTGTTGGAAAGATAAACTACCATGCTTAATATTAAAATCTAAAAGTTAACCACAAAATTTGAAAACAAAATTTCCAATCGCAATTTGGAAAAAAATAATGAAATTTTGGGATTTTTGGAAAACACAAAAAAAAGTGAGTTGAAAAAACCTTTAAAATTCTTTTGCTTTCAAATATGTTTGTTGTTTTTAATTTATCGTTTTCAGTAATTTTATTAAGAAAAAACGTAAGGTGAGCAATTTTTAAAACCTTATTATGTTGGCATTCAAAATTTTGTATTTCAAAAATTATAAAATTTGAATGCGTATTTCATCACCTTTCAAAACAAGTTTTTAGTTTTCGGATGCGTTCATTTTCTATTTATTTGGTTTTTATTGCAAAGCGGAAATATATTGACCATCCGACAAAATAGGTACGAAACCTTAAGTGTTAAACAGAGCCCTTTAGTTAAGCAGGATATTCAAGACTTCCACCATTAACCAAAAAATAGCCTAAGTAGGTACCGACTACCTGATCATTTAAGTTTCAATAGATTTAAGAAAATGGAAAACTCATTCAAAAACCGTAAAAAGTTAAATGAGCGCTAATAAAATTTAATGTCGTGCTGTTAAAATAAATACATGAAATGTCGAAAATTGTGTCCAAATGAGAAATAATACGAAGATTTGAAGTTTGTAGGCCCTTTGATCTTAGTAAAACAATTTGAGAAAGATAATTGAACGAATAAATTTTCAGCAGGTCTGATTTTAAAGAGAATTTGAAACTTTGAAATCGCGATTGTTCTGTAACGTTTTTAAGAGCTTTAAGTAGAGAATTTTTAATTTAAATTTACAGAAATTATGCCTACGGTTGAATTTTCTGAGATAAGTTAAACGGAAGCCTGAAAATAAATGTAATAAAAATTATTAAAAGAATTATGCTCAAAGTCTGTTGTCTAAAAATATTTTATGGGAAAGAGTTATCAATTTGGTAGGTGTATGGGTACCAATAACGGGAAACATTTATTGTATTACCCACACCTCTGCCATAGGTTTACTCCAAGTGGTTCGCTAGGTTTGGTGACTTAGCAGGGGTGCCCGAGATCATGGGGTAAGGTTTCTCCGGGTCTTTGAATGACATGCATGGCAAGCCAGATCGGGAAAGAATGGTTGAGGGAGTCCTTTTGACTTCTACAGCCGTACTCTTTCGGAATATCGCCGTGTACCGCTGTGGGAGGGATACCACTCCGCCAAATTCCTACCCACCCTTTATACCCTTAATTACCCGAACTTCCTCTCCTGAAAAAAATCTCCACACAGCATCCCCAAAGATGATATAAGCTCTGAAGAGAGCTATTTTCCTCAGAGCCTTCTGTATGGAAATAGTAAAAAAGGGTATTCAAAATCAACATGAAAGCTTTGTATTAAAAAAACGAAGTCTTTCGTCTAAAATGATTTGAAGGAGAAAAAACTTTTGATGTAACTTCTACCATCTTACTTATGAGTCATGTCACTGTTTATGAAAATGTCGAAAGATCGTGAAAATTTTCTTGGATCATGGAAGTTTATTTTAAAAACACAATTCTGAAACTAGACTCAGGTTTCTTGGAAGTATAAAAACAAGTAAAACTGAGTGGTGAAAGTGTCGGAAAACCCATTTTTCAATAAACCAACGATGGAAGATGGTGACATAGGATATTATTATTTGTCAAACACAAAAACATTGTTACCTGACAATATATAATCGTACATCTGACACAATATTCTTTTTTACGACTTCAGTTCAGCTTTTTACGCTCTTGTTTTGAAATTTGGTATTGACATTAAACAAATCAGATCATCTTTCAGATGTGTATTTTTACAACTATAGAAAATACAACGTTTCAATATTATTTCAAGATAGAAATAAGTAAGAGTAAGTTTACAAAATGTTTCTTAAATATTTTAGAAAAACAACATATTTGTTCCATTGATAAATAAATCGATATGGGATTGAGAGGATATAAATTTAGGAAAAGAGTAAGTAAAACTTATACTAATAAATCCTCGTCATTTATATCTCGGTGATGGTGTTGAAGGATTGTAATTTTTTATGAAAAAAACAATTGCATAGATTTCATCATTACATCCATGTATCGAACTTGAAAAGTCGGTTTTCGGACATGGTTCTATTGGACATGGTGTATTGATGTAATCGAGTCATCCAAATTATAATATGAACTCCTAGAATTTATGGTCAGAAAATGAAATGTTCCTATTCAACTTCACAAGTGTATAAAGAAGAAATTTTACTATTGCAACAAAGCTGTACTTTTCAGAAACACAGCATGTCTCAAGGAAAAATACGACCGATTACACTACAAAAATACTACCGATTATACTACAAAAATACTACCGACATATTAGGGATTCCGTTATGTAAAAAAAACTTTGGGTCTTCAAACAAAACTGCAAATAACTGGGAATTAATGTTTTTTTTAATTGATTTGCCAGAATATATAATAAAACCCCTGAATAATAGCGTAAAAGAATTCAAAACACAATTAAACATATACTGAAAATTTCAATTAAGAAAAATGAATATATAATACACAATTAATTAAAACTTTTAATTAAAATAAAAACAACGACAGTAATAATGCAAAATATTCTCAATAACTAAATAAATAACACCGTCCTCAAATTCACTCAAGCAAAGCTTTTTATGAGAGTACATCTTTAAATAAAAATACAGATACAAAATTATGAAAATATAATGCTCCGTTTATTAAACATTGAATTATATTTATATATTGAAAAATAAATTTATAATTAAAAAAAAAATAAGATATATACCCCAAAATATAACGACTCTTCATAAAGCTGAATAAAAAATGTTTTTTTTTTCTATATTCCAGAATATTTATGTTGAGATGCATTAGAGTTTCAAAAAAAGGTCGGTATTAATTAGATTCAATTTACAATTAGCCGTAATGAGTGGATTCATAACAAAATAAAGGTCGACCTGAAATTTAATAAAAAACACAAAATCGTTGACCTAGAAAATTTTGGATAATTCTAGGAATAAGATTTAAAACATTTTAAAATACGGAACCACGATTACTTGTGAAACTCGCTAACGAACATACGGAGGCACCCTTAACGTACAATTGAATTTGCCAATTGATTTTTTTTTCCTTTGTCCCGTGTAATAGGAAGGTAGAATGGATAGGACGGGACTTTAAAAGGCATGGAGGAAGATTTCAACGTCAGAAGTTTTTTTAGTGGTCATCCCCCAATTTTGATTTAAAAACTTTTTGGCTTAAAAAATTATTACTGAGAAGACATTCACAACCTCTTCCTGTATCTTTATCAGTTAAATATATCCTTAGTACCGTTCTGGTGAAAGACCATCATTGTTGCTTAAATTGGCTTTAGCCATGTTTGTTGATTAGATTATAATAGTCAAATACTTCCCTATCCTCCTCTTCCCATTTCCTTTCTCTCCACACTACTTGCAGCCTCATAATATACCCCAATCGGAGATGCAGTCTTATTGGCTCAAGATGGTTGGGAGTAATTGATGTCTTGTTCGAAATGCATTGACATAAAAAAATCATTCGAGCCAAAAAATTCCATTATATTATTGGTTTGCTTTTAATGTATTTTATTGTGTTCGCATTGAACACACAAAATAATACATTATTTTTTAGCAGACAGAAAAGAATAGATTGTAACCATGGACATACAAATAGATTGACTTGCCCTAAGTGATAAAAGGCGTATTATTTCCCCCTCCCATTGGAACCATTTTATCGGAACCGGCTGGGCTTGCGAGAGCCTTGCGTGAATCTAAAAAATGTGAGGTCATCATTCTTGTCGGGACCAGTGGAGCTCTTATCGGTATATTTTACGAAATAACACGGCAAAATGGTGACTTGTATTAATAAAACATGTAAAAATAGAAGTGAATAAAATAATAAACCCAATTTTCGTATTATGTTCCATAGGTAAGCATTATTTTAGGCTTATTCAGATCATATAATATGATAACACATCAAGATACATGGCGACGCGATACACAAAGCCGCTGTTTCATCAAGATACATGGCGACGCAAAACATAAAGCCGCTGTTTACTGAGGTAAGTATATTATGAAGCATTTGAAAAGTGTCTCAACTAAATACGGAAACAAAATATTTCGCTCCAAAAATAAGCGAAACTTTACTTTGCCAAATTTGGACTTTAGATATTTGTTCATATCGTGGCTATCAATTCGCGCTCCCATGTAAAAACGTCGATTCATTCAAAAAGCAGATTTTACTTTTAAGAACTAAATAGTCATATTATAATGCGAGATGCCTATATACTGTTAGATTGATTTATTGGCGAATCACAGTCATCGTCCCTCTCTTCGCCCCGCCATAGTTAGTTTTTGCCCCTCATCTGTATGTTCTGGTCTATCTATTTGTATGTCTATGATTGTAACGTACTCGTACCAGAGAAATAGTGTGTGTGGTGAGGGCATTATTATATTGTCAGTAAGAAGTTATAGGTCAGGAGTTACAGTGATTTGTTGAAAACATAAAAGAAACGATTATCATATATATTTTTAAATAAAACAATAACTTAGTGAACACCACTTTACATACTTAATGCTGACCAAGTTTCGCTGCAACTATAGCTTTTTCAGGGCAGTATAATTCTCTACTAAAATCTAAAATCTACACGTTTAGTAATATGTGTTATAAATATATTACGTTTTCAGAGAGGGTTGCAAAAAAATGGGCTGAGCTCCAGTGGAGGAGGTAGGGGCAGGATCGGGAAGAGAGTACTCTTTTTAAATAGGGAACAACCTAAATAATGGATTTTATTTATAGCGGGAATGCGGGCCTTCAAAACAAGAGGAAGGTTGCTGTTATATTAGTCTTAGAAAAACTAACCCCCATCCCCCTTTCCCATTTCTTTAAACAATATTTTGATACTTCTATTTTCTGCGTTATGTTGTATATTTGGGTTCCCGTTAGAAACGAAAAGTTATTATTTAAACTGTTACATAAATAATCACAGTTTACGTATTTTTTTGTAATAACCATCATAAAAAATAATGAAAATAAAGATTTACAAAATTTAAACATCTTGATTAAACTAAGTATCAATATAATCAATATAATTTCGACGTTCCATAATTTTGTCGAAAATCTAGTCCGAACCTAGAAAAGGGCAAATAAACTTTGTTAAAAAAGGTTTTATTGATCCCCTTGGCCTTTCCTAACAGGGTAAGTGAACTTGAATCCTTCTCCAGTCAGGACACGTGAGGTTTACAATCTTATGTCGGTCCAGCTCGCATTCAATGTGTCCAATAAACATTCGAGGTTTCCTAGAAAAGTGTAGCAAGTTTCTGAAATGCCACTTCCCTCTCTATATTAAAAAGACAAGACGTATCTTATGCGTACGGAGACACTCGGAATTGTGAGCGTCGTCCAACATTCTATGCGATATTAAAAAGTTGTGTTATGTTTTACAAAATGTCAACCTTGTATAAAATTTCATTTCATTTAAAATGGAACCAGCCAAAGATTTGCAAATTACCGGAATTAATCGAGTGGAGTGAAAAGCTTTAATTACTCGTAATCTTCCCTCCAGCAAATATCCGTAATCTACAGAAACCTTTCAAAATCGATCCTTCTATCTGGGTTTAGGTAGCAACCGTTCCTGGGGGTGGTGGTAGTCCCGGTAGTGAAGCGGTAGGTAATGAGTCAGTGAGGTATTGAATGAATTAAAGGCGTGGGTATGCGCCGTATGAAAATCCCCACTGAATGTTAATACCGTTCGAGGTTTTATGCAGCTGAGTCCTCCAGCTGGGTTTTCATTAAAAGTTTGGAAAAAATCCACCGCTGTAGAGACCCCGGAAGTGCATCTGCATTAAACAGAAATTTAGATGATTTTTTTACAGTTTTTAATGTTCTGTGGTTAAACCAATATTGAAGAAGTGTTTTGAATAAAATAAAACATTATATCACCAATAATAATTATTAGGTTCGATTTCTCTCCGTAACCGCATTTACTTGATCCATCTTTAGAAAAATGCCTATGCAGAAAATATGACAACATTTTTTGTTGGATTATGCTTAATTTTTTAAAGAGATACACAGTACTCACCATCTATTAAAAAGAAATTTCATTTAAATATTTAAAAACGACAAACTTGAAATTGCAAAAATTATCTAGATTTTTTAATAAACTAACGTCGACGGCATACTACACCCAATGCCATATTATTCGATTTTTTTTATACCCTTCATTACGTATTTGATCCAGTACACAAACATAACATTTTAAAAATAGTATAATTATATTATTTATCCACATAATTTTATGTCCCGGGTTGGAAACGAAATATTAATTATACCGGATTTATTAATTTAGGAGTAATTTTCTTTTTATTTCACGCCCTTAGGGCATGTAGTGCTCAGCCTCGTGTCTTCACCATAAAAGGATTTTTAAAGCCTCGTATCAATGAGAAACGAAGAAAAAAAATCCGTGCCTCGAATAGAATTTAAGTCCGAGGTCCCCTCTGAATTCAATTCCTGGATTTGCTACAGCAAATACATCTTTGACTATTTTTCTATCATTTATTAAATAGGACAAAGTTCCCATCTTTCACTTTAGTAACGATAAATTATTTCTTAAATCGTGTTGTCATTTTATTTCTCTTGGACAAGTAACAGAAGTTAATTCGTTCAAATGTGAAATATTTCGAGGGACTGATTATCTCAAAAAGCATTTAGAGTTAAAACGGACCTAAGATATAAAAAAAAACTATTGAAATTCCTTGTTGTTCAATGGCAGATAAAATATATAGATTTATTTATACCTATCCGAACTACTTTTCGTTAAATTTTACGTGTTCCATGTTGCGGTCGGAATTATACAACGGTTCTAACAGTTCGCAAGCGTAGCTATTATTTAATATTTTAACTCCATACAAAAGAACCCGAGGAAAATAATTGCCCTCAAGGCCTGTGCCAAGATGCTCCGAGGAATTAGCGTCATTGATCCCTTCGACACCGGTGCATAGTCAGGAAACACGCCAAACGCATGCCCAACATACGTACATGGTTGACATGTGTCACATGAGAGCGGGTCGCTTCTTCGACTCGTTCTTGTGTTCAACAGCTCAGTTGTGGAGCGATTTAACGGCCTTTGTGTTTCCTCCTTCCTACAACGTGGGTATCTTCAAGACCAATTTTCATTTCCTCAAAAAGACCCTCCACACAGCTTCTCAGATGAGTGAAATTATTTTCCCCAAGGCATCCAGCGTAGAGTTAATGTAAAAAAAATCATCGTTAGGGATGCTGTTTATGGAAAACATTTTTAAAGAAAGGGAAGAGAGGAAGTTTTCGCAAGGAAAATCTTTGCGGGGTTGGTAGGAATCTTAGAACATAAATAAATAATAGTTTATTTTAATGGCGTATTATATTAAGTAGGTATTTTGTATCCGTACAAAACAATACGTATATAGGTAAGTGTAGAGGGGCGTAATTGACTTCACCAGTGATTCCTAACATTATTTGGAGATAAAAAATGTAATTGAAATCTTGATCTCAGGTAACTTTTTTCATGTTTTTTTTTCTACATAAATAAAAATATTTCATTATGTATTGTACAGTTAGGGTCAAGGTGAGTAATTAGGATGTTACTTGGATGAGAGACCAGTGATGTTTAGTTTTGACGAAAAAAATCATCAGATAAGTCACCGCAAACCAAAATTTCTTTGACTCCAAGACTCCAAATAATGACAGGATTTATGACTTTGGTTAAGCATTATAATTTGTTTTTTATTGTTCGTTCGAAAAAATATTTAAATATATTTTTATCACAGGGAACGGTAGTTACTCGCTCTTTGAAATTAACAAGGAACCTGAAATGGATTGATTTTCAAAAATAGAGCAAATAATAAAAACTGTCTTTGTGCGTTTGTTTGGAGATTGTTATTTTTTCATTATGGAAAATTCCTCTTTGTAACATTGACAAGAAACTGATTTCTGTTGTATAAAATGTTGACAACAGACTAATTGTGAAATTGAACATGTTGTAATGGACAACTAATTACTTGCGCGATTCAAGACAAAAGGATTACACTTATTGATCAGAAATTTGGAAGCCTCCCGAGCTGCAGAGAATTGCATAATCAAGGTTGGTGAATTTGTTATTTTTCTTGGAGTGTAAGACTGCTCTGTTCCTTTGTGATATATTTGTTCGCGCAGGTAGAATTTCATTTTAGGATTTCCTAATCGTATATTGGGTATTAAGCCCAGAGAGCTTGGGGAATTTACACACCTCATGCTCACAATTTATAATGCATAATTATGGTCCTTCATAGCCGGATACGTTCTAGCAAGTTAATATAATATAAATGGACATTCGGTTTACGTAATTTTTGGTAAATCCGGAATACCTATATTATATTGCTGGTTCTATTTATGAAGGTTTTCAGAGTCACGTAATAATTGGTGATTTTCTTGAAATACCTTCCTTTTATGGAATTTGTTGGTTATTTCGATTTTACATACTTTTTTCGGTAAATATCAGAGTACCTACCTGTACTATTGCAGGTTTTTGTTTAAAAAAGCAAGTCTAGCAAGAATTTGTGTAATAAATTGACAAATTTCATTGAAAGCTATTGATAGCATTTTACGTTTTCTTCTGTAAATTTCTGAGGTACTTACAGTAATTATAATTATTGTAAACTTTAATTTTTGTGATAAAGTTATTGTATTTTTTTTTAAAATGCCGAGAATTACAGAAGAAACTTCAGATGATCAACCGGATCGAATGCTTGTTATGTTAACAGCTAAAAGGGAAAGACTTTTTTCACGCATTAACGATCTATTCAACTTAACAAAGAATATCTCGGATTTCGATTCCAGAAGGAATGAGACATTTATGGTGCAGTCCGAAATAATTGATCATATGCAAACACAGTTTGAAAGCATTATTGACGATATAAATGATCGTCAATTGTCCTTAAATCCAAGTTTTCAACCGGAATTTCAAGCTTTGAACGCCTTTGAAGATCTTTTCTTGAAAGTGAAACGAACCCGTAACCTGATACTGGCCACGGCACGTACACTCTCGACTCAAAATAATTCTCGGGAACCTTGCGTCATTAAGCTTCCCGCCATAGATTTGCCGAGCTTCGATGGGAAGATGGAAAATTGGGCAAAATTTTATGAGTCTTTTAAAGCTAATATACACAATAATAAACAGCTAACGGACGCTCAACGTGTTCAATATTTGGTTGGGAAATTGACGCACGGGGCGCTTAAGGTCACGGCCGGCATTGTGCCTGCAAGCGACACCTACAATATTATTTGGGATGGTTTAGTAAAAAAGTATCAGGATAAACGTGCGTTAGGTACGTATTATTTAAATAACATTCTAGATGCCAAGGGTTGTATAAATACACCTAGCAGTCTTGATGTTTTTATTCAAAGTTTTTCCGCATCCGTCTCGGCATTGAGGCAGTTAGACATTGATGACTTAGCCGATTTTATAATTTTGAACTGTGCGTTAAGAAAAATAGATCAACAGACTGCTCAGATTTTTGAGTTGACTGTGCGGGGTAAAGAAGTGCCTTCATACACGGAATTAATTTCTTTCGTACAAGATCAAGTGAAAATATTAGAGCATTCAAAGGGGTCATCAAGTGCCATGAATAAGCCGCCTACGGCGACTTCATCCCGTTCGAACAATTATAAATCTTTCGTCGCGAGTAATGAAAATGTACCTCGAGTACCAACTCCGCCCCCGAAATCTTGTATGTTTTGTAAAAAAACTGATCATGCAATTACTGCTTGCTCTCGGTTCAAAGGGCTAAGTTCTCCACGAGCCCGTTTTGATTTTATAAAATCAAAACATTTGTGTATAAATTGTTTTAGCGCATCACATGCTGTAAGCTCTTGTAAATCGTCGCTTATGTGCGATTTGTGCAAAAAACCACACAATACCTTACTACATTTTGGTAGTGGGAATAATTTGAAAACAAATACTCATGTACATACGTCGGAAGTACTTACCAATGAGGAGCAGTCTTCCCCCCCTTTGGTACCATCCAGCGTCAGTGGAACGGATAATTGCAATATGCAACTAGAGGAACCCTTGCGCGTTAGCCCTTCGTGTTCGCTGTCAGCCAAAGTAACACCTAATTCGACAATTTTACTTTCAACCGCTCAAATATATGCGAAACTTAAAAATGGTAACAAAATGATTGTTAGATGTTTAATTGATAATGGATCGCAGAATAATTTGATTACGGTAGATTGTTGCAAGTCGCTGAATTTGCCAATAATTCCTTTGAGTAATTCTTTTGTTAAAGGAATTGGTTCAGCATCTCGACCAATTTTTGGTTACGTTTATTTGGACATTGAGTCTCGCGTATACCCAAATAATAAATATAACATATATGCGCTCGTTGTCGAGTGCATTACCGATAAGTTACCTAATCACTATATAGCAAATGGTGATATGAGGTACTTAGAGGGCATACCCCTCGCTGATTTAACGTGGAATATTCCTGGGAATATAGATGTCGTCTTAGGGGCACAATTATTTCCACATATCTATTTAGGGGACAGGGTTGAATCAGGGACTAGTGCACCCCCCGCATTATCGACCGCGTTTGGTTTCGTTCTAATGGGTGACTACCCTCATAAAGTGACCAATACAAATATGTCATTTTCCGCACTCGCGCTAAATGATTTAGTGCAAAAATTTTGGCTGTTAGAAGAAATACCTAACATACAATTTCTGAGTCCAGAGGAGACGGAATGTGAGAATCTGTTTACTTCATCTATTTCTCGCGCTGACGACGGGAGGTATTCTGTTGCTTTACCTTTCTGTAAAGACCCGAACCAATTGGGGAATTCTCGAACTACCGCTCAGCGTCGATTTATGGCCTTGGAGCGGAAATTTAAACAATCGCCTTCTTTACAGGAGAATTATAATAAAGTTATCAGTGAATATATTGAAAACAATTACCTGTCAGAAGTCCCAGAGTCTGATATTATAGATGATGGATATTATATCCCGCATCACGCCGTCATTCGTTCTGATAAACCCATGCCTCGGATTGTGCTTGACGCTAGTGCTAAGACACATACAGGGCTGTCACTAAATGACATCTTGCATACTGGTCCCAATCTACAAGCTGATTTGTTTTTGCTTTTACTTAACTTTCGTCTTTTTCCCATCGCTATGACTGCGGACATAAAGCAAATGTATTTACAGATTGAAGTTCCAAGCAAGCATCGTAGATATTTGAGAATCTTATTTCGATTCTCCAACAACGATCTCATACGGACTTTTCAATTTAATCGGGTCCCTTTCGGACTAACGGCAAGTCCATACTTATCAATGCGGACTGTTCGTCAGTTAGCCCAAGATATGAGACCACATTTAACGGATGCTGCCAATGTGGCAGAGTCCAAGTTGTATATGGACGACCTGGTCTATTCTATTGAAGATGAATCCAGCGCCGTACGTCTTTCTCGAGAATTAATCTCGTTATTCAAGTCCGGTGCCTTTGATTTGGTCAAATGGACTAGTAATTCTCAAGTTGTACTTGAAAACCTTCCAGATTCTCACCGCAGTATGGTGGACTTTACTGTTGGTTCTAACAATACCTCTAAGGTGTTAGGCCTCTCGTGGGAACCAGTTGATGACAGCTTCTTCTTTACGACTTATTATGTCCAGGAGAAGTGTACAAAGCGGAATATACTGTCTATAGTCGCCCGCTTATTTGATGTCCTCGGCCTGGTCGCCCCCTCCATTCTGTACGCTAAATTGCTTATTAAGGAGCTATGGCTGTGCAACATTGGTTGGGATGATACTCCCCCTGAGAGCGTTATTCAAAGATTCTCGGCACTCACACAGGAATTTCCTTTAATTTCTACGATAAAAATCCCGCGTCATGTAGGTGTCCTAAAAGACAGTACAGTGCTCATCGTTGCTTTCTGCGATGCGAGCCTGAATGGTTATGGCTGTGTGATATATTTACACACAACTGATCTGTCTGGGAATATAACCGTGAGATTGTTGTGTGCAAAATCAAAGGTCTCTCCCACCAAAGTAACAACACTCGCTCGTTTGGAGCTGTGTGCCGCGGTCTTGATGTCCAAACTAATTCGGACGGTTCAAAATAGTTATCGATCGCGTCTTACTATTGCAGGGACTTATGCGTTTTCAGATTCTACCATTGCGCTTTCATGGATACATTCGTCGCCTCATCGATGGTCGGTGTTTGTTAGTAATCGCGTGGCTCAATGTCAGGAGAATTTGTCTCCTGAAAACTTTTATCATGTCGCCGGTAGTGAAAACCCTAGTGACTGCCTTTCTCGTGGCATGCTTCCTTCCCAGCTTATTTCACACGAATTATGGTGGAATGGACCATTGTGGATTCGCAGCCCACCCTCGGGATGGCCATTAAGACCGTTTCATTTCTCAAATATCGGTGAAATGCCTGAGCACAAAACTAATGTGCTCACTGCAATAGTTCAGCGTGAACAATCGGTCCTGAGTGAACTGGCTCAGCGTATATCCACATGGAATAAACTTTTAAGGATTGTCGTTTTTGTCCTCCAATTCGCAAAAAAGGTATCACCCTCTTCTGGAACGGTCAATAATCTTATGACTGCTGAAAAGGCTGTGATTCGTTCCGTGCAGAGTATTCATTTTATAGAAGATATTGCTGCACTCCAGAAAGGCAAATTGCCTTCAAAAAAGCTTAGGAATTTATCAGTTTTTCTCGATGAGGATAATTTGTTACGTATTGGTGGGCGGCTTTCTAAATCGGATTTACCATTTGAGGTTAAACATCCGGTTTTACTACCTAAAAATGACTGTGTTGTGAATCTTATCATCGATCATTTCCATGTCATGAACTGTCATACAGGCCCTGGACTTCTTATGTCCATCTTACGGCAGCGCTATTGGATATTAGATGCCAGGACTGTTATTAAGGCAAAAGTACGGAAATGCAATTTCTGCTTCCGCTTAAATCCGTCGCATCCTATACCGAAGATGGCAGATTTACCTTCCTATCGTGTTGTAGAAGCAAAGGCTTTCGTTCATACCGGTGTAGACTATGCAGGTCCCCTCCGTATCACGCTTGCTCATCGGAGAGGACAACATTCACAAAAGGCATATGTCTGTCTTTTTGTATGTCTTGTAACCAAGGCCATTCATATTGAGTTGGTCTCTGACCTAACTTCAAATGCTTTCCTGGCTGCTTTCAGCCGTTTTATTTCTCGGCGTGGCCCTGTGTCATGCTTGTATTCAGATAATGGTACCAATTTTGTTGGTGCCAAGGCACAATTAGATGATCTCTATAAGTTTTTGGTTGAGTCGGAATTCGAGCCCGCTTTAAAGCGTGAACTCGCTAATCGCCGGGTTGAGTGGAAAATGATTCCACCACGCGCGCCCCATTTCGGGGGTATATGGGAATCAAATGTAAAGAGTATGAAGACTCATTTGTACCGTGTAATCGGAACTCAGCTCCTCACTTATGAAGAACTACAGACCGTTCTGGTTCAAATAGAGTGTATAATGAACTCGCGCCCACTCACAATCGCGTCTTCCGAACCCTATCCGGAAGTTATTACGCCTGCAAATTTTTTAATGTCGACTCCTTTACAGTACTTACCTGCTTCTGTTTTGACAGACGCTAAAATAAACTTTGCTCAGCGCAAGCAATTATTGGACGGCATGGTTCAATCCTTCTGGAAGAAGTGGCGTTTGGAATATCTGCATACGTTGCAAGTCAGGCAGAAGTGGGCTACCACTGACCATCCTATTAAGGTTGGAACTGTCGTACTTATGGGACAGGAGGATTCGCCTCCGTTAAATTGGCCTTTAGGCGTAATCACGGATGTTCATCCTGGTACTGATAAAATCATTCGCGTTGCGACGGTAAAGACTAGATATGGACTCTTTAAACGTCCTGTTGTTAAATTATATCCCATCCCAACGCAATAATTTTGTCTTTATTTTATTTTATTTTATGTTAATATTCTATTATAATCTAATTGTTTCTGACTTAGCCAAGACATGTTTCTACTTAGTGATTTGATCTTTATTTGTTTTCATATTCAATGAGATTTTTTTTTTTTTTTTTTGAAAGTTCTGCGAACTTCCAAGGCGGGGAGCATGGTTAAGCATTATAATTTGTTTTTTATTGTTCGTTCGAAAAAATATTTAAATATATTTTTATCACAGGGAACGGTAGTTACTCGCTCTTTGAAATTAACAAGGAACCTGAAATGGATTGATTTTCAAAAATAGAGCAAATAATAAAAACTGTCTTTGTGCGTTTGTTTGGAGATTGTTATTTTTTCATTATGGAAAATTCCTCTTTGTAACATTGACAAGAAACTGATTTCTGTTGTATAAAATGTTGACAACAGACTAATTGTGAAATTGAACATGTTGTAATGGACAACTAATTACTTGCGCGATTCAAGACAAAAGGATTACACTTATTGATCAGAAATTTGGAAGCCTCCCGAGCTGCAGAGAATTGCATAATCAAGGTTGGTGAATTTGTTATTTTTCTTGGAGTGTAAGACTGCTCTGTTCCTTTGTGATATATTTGTTCGCGCAGGTAGAATTTCATTTTAGGATTTCCTAATCGTATATTGGGTATTAAGCCCAGAGAGCTTGGGGAATTTACACACCTCATGCTCACAATTTATAATGCAGACTTCAAATAATGACAGGAGTTAAAGTAAGTCAAGTACGTCCTTTAACAGCCTGTATAAAATGTTGCATAATAATTATTTCACATTCGAATTAGAACAATTTGTATAATAAGGAACTCCTGTTAACTTTTTTTTAAATGAACTGTATATTTTTATTTTTATAGTTATAATATGATTTATTTACAACTTTCTACATTTTAATTTTTCCGACGAGGACGTGGACAAAAAAGTGAAAACATTTTTGAGGAAGGCGGCGGGGGCTATGTTCAACGACAAGGGATTCAAGGATCTAATGCCACGGCTCACCAAGGATATCAATTGTAATAGAAACTACCCAGAAAAATAATGGGGATATTTACCTAAAATGCCACACGCTTCAAAATAAAACTTGCTCGTAATTCATAATAAGCTCGTAATAATAAAAATCTATATTTTACATATTTCAATTGCATAGAAAAACCAGTAAGTACCCACTCCATATTTTACGTACAATGATGTATCAGTACGTAATCAATTTTAGTTGAATTTTATTTTACCACGTATCGGAATCTACTTGAGCCCAGCTGATTGCGAGGCGAAGGATTTACTTTAGTTCAAGCCTCTCCTTTATTTAGACTGTGGAGGAGAAAAATAAATATACGCCATTAATTGGGTACTAACCCTTTCACTATACGCGTCGTTCTTCGTGTTTATATTTATTTAGTAGTGTATTGATACTTTTTCAGAAATTCTGTAGAAATAGCATGGTATTTTATTTAGGTATCATGAGTATAACGTAGTATTACCAAAATAAGAGAAACTATGTCATTCTAAAAACGTGACATTAAATTACAGCACTCCCTCCATTTGCCCATGCTCTAAATATTGCTATCCGTTTGTTAAAATAAGAGAATCTATCAAACGGATCGCCCGTTTCGGCACAGGATCAAAATTTTTTTTAGATGTTTTGGGGCTCCAGACCAGAGTTGTCTAGGTAATTCAACCATAGGGGGTTCTTGCGATTTGTACAGGGTAATATTAGTATATGCCGGACTTTTACAGTATGCTTAGCGTTTGAGAAGCTAGATTAAATGTGGCTTTGATGAAGCCTTCTGATTACCACTGAGAGTTAAACCAAGCATATCAATAGAAGAGGATTTGTTCAATTATACAAAAGAACGTCGAAAAAATGGTAATTTAACACCTATTAAATAAATAAAAATACATGAAATGGCTGTTTTTTTAAATTCTTGACCCCTTCCCGGGGGATTCTTACTTTGTAAGGACTAAAGTATGAAAATAATGTCGATAAAAACTTAAATTTAACGCCTTATAACACTTTTTTTTTATCTCAGCAGACTGTTGGCAAGCCACAAAGAGAGTTGAGCTGCTTTAATGAACATGAACAATGTTTACTTAATTTTTTTAATAAACTCGGAACTCGGCGAAATTATGTAAGTATTTATAATACATCAGATATAGCGAAATCGTTTCATAAATATTTTGTTACGACGATAATTCGGCTATTTTAATATTGTGTACATATTCAAAGAAATGATAAATTGTTAATAAAATTCAGTTCAATAAACTCACTACTTTTTAATCCTTGAAGACCAGCCAGAGATGTATCACATGCGTGTATACGTCTTCAGTTCTCTACTGCAAAACCAAGCTGGACAAAAGGAACATTAACTGCATTTTCCCAAAACCGTTCAATTTCTTACCCATTTCTATCAACATATGCCAAAACCTGAACTCATGTAAAAAATGTTAAAACCTGGTTAAAGAATAAATTGGATTTGAGAACCTTTTCTTCCAATTTATACTTCATCTGTCTATACCTAAATTATGTGAAAATTATGTATTGCTGTATTAATAGGCCACTTGCATGGATTTCATAACGACTTGGAAAAAATCGTGTGGATAGATTTTTTTTACTAAGATTACGAAAATGTTAGTAAATTTTTTTAGAAATGTATAGTTTTTTTTTTTAATGAATAAATCCATTATTTGAGCTCGTGACGTCACTACATTCCTTAATTTTTGTTCCCTTGATTTTTTAAAATTCCACACCGATTAATTTTTTTTATATGGCAACACTTTGATTTCCGGCGAATTTTTGAATTTGCGTTGAACGTTCACTAGATTTATTGTTTGTTCCATGCGAACTTATCCTTTGGTTTGATATTTTGATAAAGATGGCGGTGTTTTTACAGATGTTACGAAGAGAACCTCGTAAAATTTATTGCCATTCGTGTGGAAAATGTTTTTTTTTTAAAATGATTAATTATCGTTTTTTCGCACCTACAAAATTATGTCCCGTCTTTCCGGTTTATAAAAAATGGTCTGATTTTTCAGATTGAAATTTTCAAAAAATCGCCACGGTTTCAAAAATACGATTTAAAAAAAAATACAGAATGTCTTAGAATATTTGCCTAAACCGGAATTTTTTTATTTTTAAATGTAACGATAGTGGACTATTCGATAAGGACACATTAGTTCAGTTGGTAGAGATCCTCCAGGCAAGGCGTGGGTCCTGGATTCGAGTCCTTGATGTGATAGTATCTTTTTCTGAATTTTCTGTTTCAGATTTTCGATCGATGTTTGCTAATTTTGTCTTTATTAATTAAAATATTTCAATTTCAGGTTTTTCTCATTAAGTTAAAAATATTAAAAAGTAATTTCATAATTATCTGTTGGCAAATTAAAAAAAAAGTTAATTTCACTTTTAGAAAATTATAGTTGTTGAAATAATGAATTTACGAGTATAAATGATTGTACTATGATGAAGAATATAATAAAAGATAATAAGATATAAAATAAATTGTACTAACGCCAACGGTTCGTTTAGTAGAAAAAGCTAATGACAATTATTTCTAAAATCGATAACAATAATACAATATCAATAATATCAGATTTACATTTTGAGCATCTTAAAACCACACGTAATATGTATACTAGAAGAATTAAAAAAATCTTGTTATCATAAGTAAATATTTTTGTAGATAGCGAAACCGGTCGGTATTTAAAAAAATCGTGGTTACAAACAAAGTAAATGTTTTATTTCAGTACAATAAGTAAATATCATAACTATTATGGTCTTATGTAGTATGAAATTGGAAGAAATAAAGAACTTCGTCAATAATCGCAAAATCACTATGTGTAGTCAATTAAATGAAAAAAAAGACGTAGATAATACCTACTGGCAAAACTAGAAAAATTACTATTAAAAACCTACATTCCTCTTTGGTTTTTTTTATTACTGTCTTATATTTTATGTAATATTTTGTGTACCTGTATGTAAAAAAATAAACCTACATATTAACCACTATCAAACGAAAAACATGAAACAGAATAGACGGAAATATATAATATTACTATTTTTGGTAGATTTTCACCTCTTCTATTTGGAATGTAACTTGACTCAAAACATACCAACGGCTTAATAGGATTGGAATTCTAACCCATCATACTTGAAATCGTAATAACATAATATCTAATCACGTTTCGTTTTTTGATATGAATATGATTAATCTAAATCCACCCACAGATTCTACTAAAGAATATTTCAAGTGTGTGGTGAATAGGTAGTGGATAGATCGATCGGTTTTGGAGCTGAACATTTTTTTATTTGCGAGTTAATCTTGAAATGTTAACATGACTTTGCAAGTGTAATGACATATTATGTAAGCTATTGTTAATATTATTTAATGGAAAATAAAATGAACTCCATCTTTCTTTACATTTTCCACATTATTTAAAATATCACGGGAATTAACGATGATTACAAACACACCACGGGAAGTGTTTGTAATTATACCTATTGTTATTGACGAAATTTTTTTATTTTTAAGAATCGGTTGTTTATTTTTTTATTGTTCCTTATTTAGCAGCTTGATCTTGAAACCAGGTCATCAAAGGGATAGAAGTCATGGGCGGATTCTTTAAGAAATGGGATGAAAATACCAAAAGAGATACAGGTGTCTATACCAAGAAACTTTTATAAAAAGCACATTTTTGCACTTTCTAATGCAGGTGACGGCGGAAGAATTTTAGAGAATTGTCTGATTGTTTTTGACCGATAGCAATAATATTTCTGAATATTATTTGACGTTACTCATTTTTCGCAAATCTGTCTCCGTATTTTAAAAACACACATACATTTTTATAACTTTTTAACTTCACATAGGAGGCCCTGAGGAAAATACTTCCCCTCGGGGCCTATGCCATCTTTGGGGATGCTGTGTGAAGGGTCTTTTGGAATCTTTAAAGGAAGGAGAGGAAGTTCTGGGAAGGAAAAAGGGTATGAAGGGTGGGTAGGATTCTGTGGGTCACTGTGTCCAGAAGTGACAGACGAATGAATTCATCCCATTCACTGCGGTCCAAATCCTGCTGAGTCTTGCTGGAGAGGTCAAACGGTCTCCCTCAACCAGTCTCTCCCGATCCGGCCTGCTGCGCAATTGGTAGACAGAAGATCCAGACAAACTTGATCACATGTACCCGGGAACCCTTAAGTTACCAAACGTACGAACCACTTGGGGTGGTAACCCAATAAATGGTTCCTGGGGCGGCGGTACCCACACCGGGAGGCGGGTGAATCGGGAAAATCGAATTTTTAAATCCACGCAGCACGTTTTAAAGCGGCGTTCATCTAGATAGATAAAAAATATATAGATAACAACAAAACTATCACAATAATACCAAATAGACAACGTTATTTAGGGAGCCGAAGGCATCGCCATACCTAAAAGATGTTAGTCAATGTCAACTGTCATTGAACTAAAATATTAGGTAATAACAGAAAACGTTGATAAAACTTTAATCGTAGCATTGTGAATAATTTAAAGGCTGTAATGCTTGTCGCTACAAACTACAATTTTGCCGTCAAATCTATTGCATTGTTTTAGTTTTACTCAAAAGCATAACTTCCACTGCACATAATTTCTGCTGCACTTTTAATCTAGATAAAATTGCTAGCATAAGTTCTGTCTGTCCCGAGCTCTGACACTTATTAGATACATTGCTGCGACATATAGCTGACACATATAGCAGACATAATATTGTATTGCCCTCACATAGCGGGACACATATTGCTTGGCTCTGAACTGCAACTGTGCAGTTATCGGAACGATAATGTGACACATAAAAATTTATATGCACTCGCAGAGAGTTGTTTTTATTCACATTATTTCTTTGCCTTTCCATAAATGCTTAATGTCGCATTGTTATTTGGGTCATAACCTTATCACTCAGTATACATTAACAAACATATTTTTAAACGAGTCAGCATGTGCAAAACAACGGAAATTTAAATATTCATTAAACACGAGAAGTGGTATCTGCGATTTTTTAACATCAAATAATCTATTCGTATAGGTATTATTTACTTTTCAATAAACACCGAAGATATAAATCGACAGAAATTTATATTGGGCGTGTCTGTGTGCCCAAAGTCAGGTGAATTTTATGATACTTTGAAAATGATGAAACATTTAATTTCTAGAAATAGATAATTAACTTCATTGGCCTTTCTTGGGCCCGGATTTTTTTTTTAAATTTACGTTGTCAACATCAGTTTTCTTATAATGTTCTAATGATTTTTGTTTTGTGATTTGCATGTAAGTATATCTATTGGTTTATCAACCCCAATTAACATTATTGTTCGCTTTTGTGAACAACTCATACCGAATATCTCAGAATTTGTTGTAAATCCCTTAATATCACGGTTAGAAATACGATCTAAATCTAAATGATGTTAGAAAAAGAAAACACCAGGCTCTATATTGAAATTTACAAGCTAACTACAAAAAAGTTGAATATTATGAAACTTTGTGAATTTTTCATTAATTGTTTTTTCTTCAAACAAAAAAAAGTGAGGTGACGAAAATGCTTATTTTGCACTTTTCTATTAAAATATGAATATATTTTTATTTTTTGCCAGTTATTTTAGTCAGAAAAAACGTAAAGTGACCCATTTATAAAACTTTTTTTTTATATAATAAAATTGGAAAGCGTATTTTTTTATCATCTTTGAAAACCGTTTTTATTTGATTTTCTCATAAATTCAGAAATGTTAATTTTATTACCATTTTATTTTATTTGTGTTTTATTTCATTTGTATTTTATTGCGGAGAAAATATTTTCTTAAAAATCTTTTCGCACTTGTTTTCAATCTATGGGAAAAATTATGTGTGTAATTTAGAAGGGAGTTACTAAGAAAATGAAACGCACAAAACCAATATTTTTTCCTTGAAAAGTATCAATATTGTGATCACAACTTGAAAAAATTCTAGGTTTACACATTTTTGTGATCAACCCACTTTGGTAGATATTCAAATTTCCTTCCTTACGCAGTCAAAGTGGTGAACCTACAATATTCATGTTTTATCAGTAAATTATTTCATATATCACTATGGGAATATAAAGCCTTCCAAAACATTCCCCTGGAGCTGAATTTTACCTTAAAAGATGTATAAGGTTACATACATTTATTAGTTAAAAGATAATAACGTAGGTTATTAAGATAACATGATTGTCCCTATGGGAATTCCTCTGAAGGTTCTACAGAACTTACAGACGAGGGTTATGAAATGAATCTAATGAGAATAATATTATTAATTTGCTTACACAGAGAAATCGAAGAATAGTAACAACATAAAATTAACTTATAAGATATTGTAACGAACTCAAAGCGAGCAATAATGTGCATAAATAACCGATTTGCTACAGATTTGAAACCATTTTACAGTTCTTATGAAAATTTTAATTCGACTCCTATATAGTGCAGCAAACGCATTTTCAAGCCAAGGTATAAAGTTTGAGAAATTCGGAGATTCGAGTATTGCAGTCAATAGGCAAACCCTAAAAATAATAACTATTAAATTAATCTTATAGTTTGATTTTACATAAATATATTTCTTGAAAACACAATATATCTCCGGCACACCCCTTATCAATCCTTTATCGGTGTAGGTATCGTTTACTGTCCATATTTTGAAGATTGTCTTCAATATTTACTTCCAAATTTGTAATAATTTAATATTTTGGCCTAACAAAGAGAGGTTACTTCCAAAGTCACTCTTATTAAACGTTATTTAGAACAAAGATTTTTTTATTTAGACTAAACAGAGTGTAGGTCCTACATGACATACTAAGAATAGTAATTTCTAGCTTTATTTGGAAAAATAATGTAAATTAATTACGTATCCAGTGAAATTATTGAATTTTTATTAAAAAAAAAAGTTTTTATTAAAAATTATTAATTTTCAAAAACAAACAGCCAAATTTCTTTCTCAATTCGTTATGGGTCTCTCAGCCGAATAACCGCCCAATCCCTCACTTGACCCTAATTGTCCATTATATACTGATTTAAAAAAAAAATTATTTGTCACCGGAAGCCAAAATTTCAATAAATAACATTTTTTACTCCAAAGAATATCGGTGATCACTGATTAAAGCAAGTAAAGTACGTCCGTTAACACCCTGTGTATATGCATATACAATAAATACAAATACATATAAATATATACACACACATATAAATACACTTTTTTTTTCAATTATATAATCTAATACTACCAATCTTTAAGTTCGCGGAGTTAAAAGGCTGCGTGCGTTTGGTACGGGAAAATCAATAAATAATAACTCTACCGTCTATTTTTAGAGTTAGGTTAAATAGTTGGCATTAAACTTATTCTATACATCTTATCACCCATCACGCTTTCAAACTTTTCCGATTACTTCCCCCAATTTGTTCATCCTATGAGACTGAATTAGCTATAAAATTATTTCGCGTCATTTTGGAACTTCGGAGGAATTTATCTTGGTCGATGTCGTTCATGTATTATTTGAAATTGTTATCACTTATGCCTACTTTTGAATAAAATATACTGAGTTCATAGAGACTCTTTTTATAAATAAAAACATCAAATTTTGCATGAGTTTATGGCTGCCATTTTTCTCTCGTTGATTTTTCCACAAACCCGGTTCAAAAAATATACTGGTGGTCCACAGATCGTATTTATTTTAAAAGAAAAAATTGCATTGTTGAAACTGTTTTTTTTTTATGTTTGACGTGCCTTTATATCAATATGATATCTACTTATGTGTAGAAACTTTGTAAATGGTTGAGTTTGGGTAGTGCCAAAATTACAGTTCAGATACGTGGCATCATTTTTGTTAGCATAAGGCTGGTTCATTTATCAAGGGTGCATTAAATCCTCGTCTAGCACTCTTCTATCGAGGATAAGGGTTGGTAAGCAGAAGGTTCTCTTATAAAATAGGTTATTTCGACATCAAACGACAGTACAGAAAATGTGGAACAATTTGAAGGGTTTGTTCCGTGTGTATATGTTGCTACCATTTTGTACGGTTTCAAACATAAAAGAGAAACGACAAATTACAGTATAAAGCACAATATTACATATATTATAATATCATCAAAGATACAAATCAAATTGATGATTTATGTAGAAAATGTTTGGCTTTTCCGGAAACTATAGAACATATTATATCGGGATGTTCTGTATTAGCGCCGTCCGAGTATACATTTAGGCACAATCAAGTTTTAAAAATAATTCACCAAAGTCTGGTAACTAAACATAACTTGATTGACTGCCGTAATGTACTATATTATGAATATGAACCAAATTCAATTTTTAGAAAATGAATTTTATAATATTTATTACGATAAAACTATTCTAACGGACAGAAAAATTTGTCATAATAGACCCGATATAGTTTTACATGACAAAATTCAAAAAATAAATAAAATCATTGATGTCGCAATTCCAAATTCTTGTAATATTCAGAAAACTGTTTCTGAAAAAATGAGATTAAAAGAATTTGGCATTGTCAGACTATAAAACTATTTTTTTTGTTATTTCGGCTACTGGCATTATACCTAGCTCTCTCATTCAAAATTTAGGCGTATTAGATTTGTCAAAGAATTTATACATAAAAATGCAAAAGTCAGTCATTTTAAATTCACGAAGGATTACGAAAGATTTTTTAAATATTAATATTGAGGGATCGGTAGGATTTATCGGACCAGTTAGGATTTCATCAGAGCCGAACCCTCTGATATGAAAATATCTGGAGTCGATGATATATTTTTCCATTATGGATTGACGTTTTGTTCTTGTATTGTTTTGTATTTATTATACTTATATAGTGCACTTACATTGCGTGAATTTACTAGATAATCATTTGTGGAAAAGTGTGTGGAAGGGTTTAGTCTTATATTTGGGAAAGATTTAACCCGGACATAAAATCTGGAGCACCTTAAAAAAATTGTGGTAATTCGTAACCCGCATGTGAATTAATTATTAATCAAACTATCCGGATACCCATGGTAACCGATAAGGGGGTCGAAAGTACGAACCCCTATGAGCATTGCTATAAAAGTGCTTCAGGAATATACATTATTCAGGCATTATGTGGAATTATGTATTGCTGTATTTATAGATACAGAAATTCGGATCAGAATACAGATGGTGTCTTGAAGAATTTTTTTTTACATTAGCTCCATACTGAAGGCTCTGAGAAAAATAGTTCTCTTCAGGGCCTATGTCATCATTGGGGATGCTGTGTAGGGAGTCTTTTAGGAAAGGAAGGAGAGGAAGGGTATTTTTTTATTTTTTTACATGAGCCCCACACAGGAAGCTCTGATGAAAATAATTTCCTTTAGGGCCTATATCATCTTTGGAGATGCTGTGTAAAAAGCCTTTTTAGGAAAAGGAAGGAGAGGAAGTTCTAGGAACGATAAAGGAGGACAAGAGATATGCTTTGATGACCGCCTGATTGTTGGCGGATTACTTCCTAATGAGAATAATTTGAATACAGAAAGTATTCGATTTTTTAAAGATATGCTTAACAATTTAGTTTGAATACGAAAAGAATTCGTTCATTTAATTGATTTTTTGAAGATGTGCAGTGTGCATTAGTATTGGTTAATAATATCGGCGACACCAGGAAGAACAGTCACACGCAGTAAAAAACTGCGTATCTCTTATATCTCAATCTCTCTTATATCGGATCTCTTATATTTCAATATCTTTGGGTAGGAATCTGAGGATCAGTGGGTCCGGAAGTGACGGACGAATGAATTAATCCCTTCCATTGCGGTTCAAATCCCGCTGAGAGTCCTGCTGAAGAGGTCAAAAGATCTCCCTCAACCAGTTTATCCCTATCTGGGCCGCAACGCAGTTGGTGGGCAGACGCGTCCGCCGCCAGGATCCGGACAAACCAGACCCCATGAACCCGGGCACGCCTGCTACGTCACCAAACGTAACAAACCACTTAGCGTGACATATGGCAGTGGTGTTGGTTATCCAGTAAATGGTTCCGGGGGAGCAATACCCATACCCACCTCCCAAATTATTTTAGGTATGAAAATATAAAAGGGAATGAGCAAATGCTCTTAACATTATTTGGGTCTGTTTTCGCAAACTTTCGTGATGAATAGATTTCCATTTGAATTCAAAATGATTGATCGAAATGCTTTAATAATAAGCATTTTCAATAGTCAAAACTTAGAACCATAGTATACATTTTTTACAAGTTTGCTGTTAGTCTGAATAAGTTTCTAGAGAGTACTTAAAATTCACTTCAAATTTTACTGCTACATCCGGCGAAGCGTTATCTCAAGGGCCCTTCGAAGTGTCTGATAAATTAAGAGCGACTTATTCAAAAGGCGAAAGCCATTACTTTGACTTTTCAAGACAAAGGGATCGGTAAATTACTTTATTTTTAAGTGCTAGCTACTTGACTGGGAAGTGGACGCGGTGGTTTGCATTACCGCCCCTTGTGTTTTTGATATTAGCACGCCTCCTAATGAACTGCCCGAGCACGCCCCACAAGACCGCGCTGTTTCACCGAATTACAAACGAATTTCGTTTTTTTATTACACCATCGTATTTTCGATCAGAACACACCCGATCTATAAAGTAAAAATAAAATGTTTTTAATTTGGCTGACTATTTAGAAAAATTGAAATTTATGACAGTTTGTAATCAAAGCATTTAGATCAAAGTGAAAATATGAAGAGGGTTCAGATGAGAATGGTTTAAAAACAGATATTAGGTTAAATTTTGTTTTCAATGGCCTCATTGTAAATTTGAATCGTGTTATTAGGTATTTGTTTGTACCTTATTGCTTTGTAATATTTTTTTATCAAAAATTGTTTATTTTGTATTTAAAGGAAGGGAAACGTGTTGTATCTAGAACACGTTTTACCTTGAAGCGTGACTACTTGATGTTAATACTGTCCTAATGGTCTCTAAAAAATCGTATAGTTTTTAAACGGCAATGATTTTTATTGTTTTTCAAGAAAAAAGTAATACTTTTGGTCGATACATTTTAAGACAATTTTTTAGTTAGATATAAAGATTTTTACGGTCAAAAGTATTAAAGTGTTTAATTTTTGGGGTATTGTGGCTTTCTAGGCTACCTCCTTTTTTACCCAATATTTTGGAGAACGTTACGTATCCGAAACTTTGGCTAAAGGAGGTAACTCAATACGGCAAAATACCCCTAAAAAATCAGTAAAATGCTTTTTTATTTCATGCAAAAAAATGTGTGCTTATATTTTGTTATTATTTCACGCGCCATACTAGGGATGTGCCTGTGTTATAGCGGGTGAAGTTTACGGATTAAAATATGCGCAGTATGCTTGATAATAAGTATTAGATTATACAATTCCGATTAAGCTGTAAATAGTTTATATCGTAATTTAATTTTAAAAAATTGAATTGCGAATGTAGGAAATATGTGTAAAGATTTTGGGTAGTTAGAATGTAAAATGTAAGGGTATTGTGATTGAAATGTATTGCGGATGTAAGGATAGTTATCCGAAAGAAGGATGAAGATTTTAGGAGCTAGATAGTATTAGTTAGAACAACTCATAAACTTACGAATACCGACAGTAACCACACGACAAAACACACTATTCTACTGCAGCATTCATAAGCGGAACTACATTGCCCACTCTCCGATACAAAGATTTCACACTATGGGAAATCAGTACTTAAGTGATGTTGACATATTCAACATCAACTTGGCGAATTTTGTGGATCTTGTAAAAAAATTGTTCCAAAACTATTCCTAAACATAAATGTATTTTTGTAAACTTATCAAATCGCTGTATTTTTGTATTTTTGTGACTTGTGTGCATTTTTATTTAATTTTATTCTTATCATTTCTCTATCTGTTGAAAAATCATCTGTTATATCTGTATTACTGTAAAAGCCCTCTGGGCGTTGAATAAATAAATAAATAAATGATTGTTGTAATTTATTTTGTCACGTATATTTTGTTCCTGTTATGTGTTTAAAGCTAGTTTCAAATATGGTATTCAATGTCTTGTGATACACATGGTGCAACACGTTCCAATGCACTATACAGCTGAAGATATAAGTTTATTTTATAAATTATAAATAATTTTATTAATTTCATAATTTTATTGAGATTTTTATTTTTAATTTAATTTAGTTTATTAGGGAAACATACAGTTATACACATTATAAGGTAATTACATATTACATGGATGCATTAACCAGTGAAATTTAGGCAAAAAATTAAAGTATACAAACATAGATTCAAACATAAAAGGAAACATTAAGTTGTAGAAAAAAATTAAAAATACATAAGTATAAAACAGAAATGAAAAAGCACAAATTAAAGAATGTGGGAAAGAAAATATGAAGTTGAACAGTGAATCTATATAAAATTAACACATTTTCACATCATTAGAAAACGTTCAAGGATAAATGATTAGCCATTTGCCAGCGCCCTTGAGGGGATTTTTCACAACAACAAAAAAACGGCGCCATATAAATCATCCAAATAATATTATTTTTATAAAAATATAATGATAAGAAAATGAGTTTAAATATTATTAAGCACACAAACTGTATTATCTCGGGCCAAAATGTATTATTTAAAAAAAACATTTTTTTTAATTCCGTTCGACCAATTTACTGATATATTCAATTCATTATATCATATATTTTCAATCAATTAGTATAAATTTTATTTTACACTAGTATTATATGTAATTGTAGCTCCTTGTGTCACTTCTTAATCAAATGCCACAACAACTTATTCTCTCTCTTCCATTATATCTTATGTACAACTATGATATTGTGAAATGTCATGTAATCTGTATTTATGGTATATTTATACCGTTAATGTTAATAAATAAATAAATAAAATAAATTTCTCGTTTGAATCTTTTTTGTTTTAATTTAATCGTGTTATTGCAGAAAAAAGGAAATTGAACACATCGTGTTTCAAGGTAAAACGCGAAGTGTTCAAAGGTGCTTCACAATGGTACAAGTTGGTCCATTATTGCTAAATAGTGACTAGGTAAGTGATTATTATGTTTTCATTAAATGTATTCATCGCCTTTAGGAGAAAAAATATGTCATATTAGAATAAGTTCACATATTAGAATAAGTTATTATTGTTAATTTATTCTAATATATGATATATTTCACTGATGGGAATAACCTTCAATAAAGTATAACAAGAAAGTTTTTCTTATAAAAATTGAAAAAATATGTATTTTTTTTGGCCTGTCGTTAACTTTTACCTACAATGAACACAAAAAGTGCTACAGAGCAAAATGTTCAAATTGTATTCACGATACGTCTTCACCTATTTGTATCGTAAATAAATATGTTGACAAAAATAACGTATCAACAAACAGTTATCGGCAAACATTCAAAACATATTTCAACGAAAAACCTACCCAAACATAATCTCAAAGGGTTCTTTTAAGGTTAGGGGGCATCATGTATCAAACGCCTGTGCTTTTCTTTGATAACCCTTTCCATTTGGTCAACAAAATTTTACTTTAATATTTTATTTATCATTTCTTGAATATCGAGGGAAAAAAATAACGTTAATATTTTTCAACATGACCGACTATTAAATATGACCGAATCGGATAGGGACACAAAAGCTCAGTCCTGGGTTCGAGTCCTAGATGTGACCGTGTCATTTTCTGATTTTTCGGTTTTCAGATTTTCGATTGAGTTTCGCTAATATTGTCTTCATATAATGAAATATTACAATTTGAAGTTTTACTCATTAAGTTAAAAATAAATAAAAATATTCATCCTTGACTTGCAGAAAAGTCAATAGATGATGCATATTAAAAATAACAATGGTTAAAATTTATCAAATGCGCTATCTAGCTAGCGTTTAGTTCGGGCTTAAATCTTGCAATCATGCAGAAAGATAGCAGTCAAAAAAAATATTTATTAATAAAATGCTGTTAGTTCTTAGTCGAAGTATGATAAAGTTAAATATAAACTTATCAGAAAGGGACTCGTTAGCTCAGTCAGTAGAGCAAGGCGAAAGTGCTGAGTTCGAGTCCTAAATGTGATTTTTTCTGATTTTTCTGTTTTAGATTTTTGATTGAGTTTCGCTAATACTGTTTTAATTTAATTAAATAATTTTATTATTTTTATTACAGACATACACACAATTTGTGTTTTTCGAGATATAAGATTCAAGATAAACTTGTTACGAAAATCTCTGCATACGTATTTATTTAGCTACTCGTTTTTTTCATCAATATTGCCTTGCCTCATTTTCAGGGCCTTGGCAATGCACGATTTGGATATTATTTTTACTTGGTTATAACGAGTGTTTTATTGTTATTACTTTGAATGCTTTACCTATTCAGTTTATTGCTATAACAATGACGCTGTTTTTTCGCAATAAGTGTCGAGAGGCTACTTTCAGTCTTTCATAAACGTTCCCTTGGTTTCTTTCCATTTCTCCTTTGAAAAGATAAGCGGAAACAATGGGGAATAAGATATTATTTCGTTTTCAGGCTTATGTTACATAATGCATCATTGATTTATGTTAGCTAGAAAATAATTATTATGATGATTGTTTAGCACCGATGTTTGAACCTTATTAAGTTGCTCAAATAATGACCAAATAAAAAATAGGCAGCAAAATCTATATAGGTATATACAAATCAAAATATGCTTGCTAGGGTTTCTTATTATATGATTTATGAGTATGTGCGATGTATATACGTTGCTAAACCATTCATTGAATTGCGATGAAACTTTATGGGGATTTGATGAGCGCATGCCCGCGATGGTTTCTACATAAATAGCGAGTTCTGGTATCATGAAATTATGCGAGCTAACCATTCATCTGATTGCGATGAAACTTTTGAGATTAGATATGTGCATGCCCGCGGTGGTCTCTATATTTAATAGTGAACTCTGGAGACACGAAATTATGCTTTGCTAAACCGATCATCCGATTGCGATGAAACTTTTGTAAGTTGTTATGAGCACGCCTGCGAAGGTTTCTATTTATACCGGTGAGCTCTGGCATTATGACATTAGTATACAAATTGCAATAGGTGGCACGCGAGCTGTTTGAAAACTGAGTGTATGGAATTCGGGAGGGGGGAGGGGAACTTGGGAGGGGGGTTTGAGGGGCGTGGGAAGCGGGAGAGGGGAGTGGAATTAGATTTCCTCCCCCGCTTCGCTCGCATGGTAAAAAAAGAAAATAATAATAGTATTAACGGTATGGTCTGATGCTCTGTGGAGAACCTGCTTGCACAGCCCGGGTGTGAACTGTGCACCCGAAAGTTAAAGCTTAGAATTACGGATTTCAATACTTCGTCTGTACGAGTATGGAAACTGGAAACACTATATTACTTCTACCTTATAACAAAAGTGTTCCAACATTCCCTGGTATAGATATCATTTTTGCTAATTTGGCAGTATTTGCTTGAATTGACGATGATAATTTTTATGACCTCGGGTACGATCAAGGTCCTTGATTGCGAAAACTAAGATTCAATCACGATTAATGGATTTGTAGAAATTCCAATTGGTGACTCATCTGTGTTAAATAGAACCTTAATTATTGCTTTAGTACCTATGTAGAAATTTTCATAAATTTGGTGAGATCAAAACGGAAGGTTTTAATTTGGAGAATTAAGTTTTCCAAAACAACAGTAGTTCCGTGACGGTTTGGTAAATCTAATTTCTAAATTTGTGTAAGTATTTTTTCCAAGTAAAATTAATTGGAAGGCCCTTTCATCTTACATTTGGTATTATTTTTTTCTGACGTGAAATCACACAGAAGCATTTATAGATGGGTATCTCGTTATTTGAAGTGGTATCTAGATCGGAAACTGAAGAGCACTCAACGGCGTATTAACTATTATTATGAGGCAAGTAAAAAAAACTTAGATGTTTGTTTAAAAGGTATATTTGAGAGATCTCTCTACTAGAATTTTTCTATTGAGAGATCTCTCTACAAGTATTTCTCTATTGAGAGATCTGTCTCCTAGCATCTCTCTACTGAGAGATCTCTCTACTAGCAACTCTCTGTTGAGAGATCTCTCTACTAGTATTTCTCTATCGAGAGATCTGTCTCCTAGCATCTCTCTACTAGCACTACCATAGCAAATAGCAAGCGGTTTGTATACAGATGTGAACGTCGTTACTAGTTGTTACTTAAAAACTTCCGAATCCCCGTATTATATCTATTAAAAAAATACAAAGCATCGTTTCACATTTTCGTTTCGCAGATTGTTTCACATTCGTTAATTTTGAGGTTAAAATTGCATTAATAATGACACTCGGTCGGGCCCTATCCGCCCTATCCGCCCTGGGTGCCACCCATGCTAGCTACGCCACTGCCAACAACTATCCCTGACTAATTTCTACCTCTTCACACTTACCTCAATAATATATTCTACGAAATTACCGAAAAGGCGTACTTTATTTTCAGAATATTTTCGCATTATAAACATTATCTGCTGTTATTTATCCAATCTAACCTACCTTAACATGTTCTACAAAGTATCTTTCAAAAAGGATAGTTGGTCAATAATCAAATGTCCAGATTGGGGTATTTTCCCACCATAAACATCTTCTGGTGTTATTTTTCTAATCCAACCTAACTTACCTTAACATATTCTACAAATTTCGTACTAAAAAAGGATAGTTCGACAAATTTCATGTGCCCAGTTTGGGGTATTTTCCCATTATAAACATCTTCTGGCATTATTTATCTAATCAAACCTAATCTTCCTTAGCATATTTTAAAAGAACCCACCAAAATTGGTAGTCCTTCATTTCTTCAATAAGCATGTGCCCAGTGGTATTTTTCCATTATAAACATTATCTGGTGTTATTTATCTAATCTTACCTAATCTACCTTTAGATATTCCACAAAATACCTACCAAATAAGGATAGTTCGTCAGTGATCATGTACCCAGTTTGGGGTATTTTCCCATTATAAACGTCGTCTGGTGTTATTTATCTAATCTACCTCAACATTTTCTATATAGTGCCTAGCAAAAAAGGTTAGCACATCATTAATAATATGCTCATTTTGGGGTATTTTCCCATTATAAACATCATATGACGGCCGGCGTAGCGCAGCGGTAAGACGCTTGATTCGCGCACCGAAGGTCGCGGGATCGAATCCCGGCGTGGCAAATAAATTTTATTTGATTAATTTGTGTTATTTCACAATTTATACATTTAAAATAATAAATAGTATATTTGCGGCACGTTCCAGAGTGGAAGATACTCTCTGTATCGCCCTGGTGTAAGACCACCATTCAGAACTGAAACGTTGCTTGAAACGGCATTAGCCGTGTTTGGTGACCAGATCTGAATAGCCAGGTACTTCGCCACCTTCCTCTTCTCCGTCTCCTTCCTCTCCCCACTACCCTCAGCCTCACAACATACCCCAAGTGGGGATGCCATAGTCTGACTGGCTTCAGACGGGAGCAGTTGGGACTCTTGTGAGGTATTCATGTAAAAAAAAAATAAAAAAAATACGGTGTTATTTCAGGGCATCATTCCGTTATAAACATAATCTGGTGTTATTTACTAATTTACACCTACTTGCCTTAACACTCTAGAAAAAAACTATGAAAATGTAGTTTGTCATTAATCATGTGCCCAGTTCAGGGTATTTTTCCATTATAAATATATCATCCATTATCATTTATCTAGATTTTTTCGCAGGTAAAAGATTTATTTCCTTTATAGATTTTCGCATCTAGTTATGATAAATGAAAAGGTTTCTTTTTCCACTTAGTTATAGGTAGTTTTGGTAAGTTTATTTCGTCGCTATTATTGTTTGCATCTCTGAGGCCGGTGCCGGTGGTGGGCTGGATGCTGGATGCTGGATGTATGCAGTTTAATGAATGCTTTGGATCTCGTTGGGGAAAAACGGCGGGAGGTGTAATTTACGACTCGCGATGAATGCGGAAAATTATTTATGCGGCAAAAATAAACGCGGGGAACAATAACTGCGCTTGCCAACACTGCTCATTATTCACTTCTATTAAACATGTTCAATTCAGAGTTATAAACAAACTATGTTATAAGCACTTCGTATTAAAAGGCTTCACGTATATTCCTTCGAGCACAATACAACAGGAGTGCTAACTTAACTGAAGGATGCAACAATACGTAAACTGAAAGACAGATATAATCCAACATCATTTTTTATCTAGGTAACGCAATAAAAAATCTTCGCTGGATATTTTATCACTAGGATAATTATTGATTTGTATAAAATTAATTCTTTTCACTACTAATAAATAAAATTGTATCTACAAAATATTATTATGTACCTTAACTGCTACTTATAATTTGGGAAGCAGAAATGGGTAAAACCGCCCCGGAAACCATTTATTGGATAACCAACACAGCAATTATAGACCGATCTGCCTGTTATCAACCATCCCAAAATTGTTTGAGAAACTTATTTTAAATACTGTATCAAGCCATTAATTATTACCTAACCAACATGGTTTCACTTCAGGAAAATCTACCTTGTCTAATCTTTTAATTTACCAAAACTATATACCAGAATCCATTTCTAAGAAGTTACAAGTTGATTCAGTCTATACCGATTTCAGCAAAGCATTCGACAGAGTTAATCATGAGCTCTTGTTAAAAAAACTTCAGAAATTAGGAATTGTGGGGTATTTATACGAGTGGTTTAAAAGTTATTTAAGTAACAGGAAATTAGCCGTTAAAATTGACGGATTTACTTCATATATATTTATCGCTACCAGCGGCGTTCCACAAGGGTCACATTTGGGACCAATTTTATTTTTGTTATTTGTGAATTATGTTCTTTCTATTTTCAACGATGTCCAAGTCTTAATGTTTGCAGACGATATGAAAATATATAAAGCTATAAAAAATATAAATGACTGTCAAACATTGTCTAATAACTTGTTTAAACTTTTTGTTTGGTGCCAAGAGAACCATCTACAACTAAATTTAAGTAAATGTCTTATTATGAGATTTCATAGAATAAAAAATCCAATAATTTATGAATACTCCATTAATGATGTAGTACTAACAACTGTAACCGAGGTGAAGGATTTAGGTGTAAACTTTGATCAAAAACTGAAATTTATAAATCATATTGAAATTACATCAAATAAAGCTTTGAAAATGTTGGGTTTTGTAATAAGAATTTGTAGGCAATTTAAAAACATTCAAACCATTAAAAAATTGTACATGTCATTGTTTAGGAGTCAAATCGAGTACAACTCGACAGTATGGGCACCTAGTTATGCTAGTCGTTCACTCACGATAGAAAGAATTCAAAATACATTCTTAAGATATATTAATTTCAGAATGGGTATTACAAGGGAATGTATCAACTATGATTATCTACTATGTCAACTTAATTTATTAAAATTATCCGAACGTAGAATAGTATATGACCTAACGTGTTTACATAAAATCATAAATTCAATAATTGACGGCCCAGAACTATTATATTTTTGATTTCTTTCCATATACCTCGCAATTCAACATCGAGGCACTATCTACCATTCTATTATGACAACTCCAACATAGAATCATAATTGTATACCCCTGTTCGCCGTACACAAAATTAGGCTAATGACTATAAAGATGTTGTTGACATATTTAACACATCATTCACTTAATATAAAGAAGTCATAGTAAAATTTATATCAGAAAGAAGAACCACAAATTTAATAATTCCAACTGCTTAGCTCTGGTTCGAATTATTTCACATGGATTGCACTTTTCCCAGTCTACAGTTTTTCCATCTTGCATGGTGGAGTATTTTGTTTTTATTTCAATTCGTTTTTTTACTCTATTTTGTTTTAGATTTGGTTATTTGATTTTTATTTTGATTTTGATTTTGATTCTGATTCTGATTTTGATTTTGATTTTGATTTTGATTTTGATTTTGATTTTGATTTTGATTTTGATTTTGATTTTGATTTTGATTTTGATTTTGATTTTGATTTTGATTTTGATTTTGATTTTGATTTTGATTTTGATTTTGATTTCGATTTCGATTTTGATTTTGATTTTGTTTTTGTTTTGTTTATGATTTTGTTATGCACATTTAGATTTAGATGTTCTTTGTTTTAAAAAATAATGTATGTAAAAGAGATGTATGAAGAAATTCCAAATAAATAAATAAACACCTCTGCACCCCAAGTGATTCGCTGTCTCCTCAAGTGGTTCGCTATATTTGGTGACTTAGAGGGGTGACCAAGTTCTTGGGGAGAGGTTTGTCTAGGTTTTGGCGGCGAATGACCTGGATACAAAGAACCCCAGAATACTACCCACCCTTCATATTTTTTTTCTTCCCAAAACATCCTATCCTTCTTTTCCTTAAAAAAACCTCCACACAGCCAATGATGGCAAAATAACGCTTTATCTAAAATATACAAACACCTCAGTACAGGTTTTTCTAATGGCGTGTTCTCAAAATACTTATAGTAACTTCTTTGCACACATTTATTGGTAATAGTTTTTTTTATATGTTATTGGTATATATTTTTAATGTGTAGACATCTGTAAACTAAGTGTACGAGAAAAAGAAAAAAAAATGGTTGTAGGTGAAGATACCATTGTCCTACAGGCCACAAAATCCGAACAAAGCGGGGACTCTTTTGCGATTTTTTTTTGTTTTAGATCAAGATCATAGCCTGCAGAGTGCGCGCACTGAAAGGGCTGTTATCTCCTTGGCTCTGAGCTCAGAAATTACGGGCTTACACCCGAGTGGAATGGGAAAACATGACAGACGGGGGGTAATTTGTTGTTAGAATTGCGAAACAAGCATCTAGTCGAGAGGAACATTGGCACAGCACCGAAAGTCCTTAGATTAGACGATGACTTGTGGAAACATGCTTCGAATAATTTTGATTCTAATCTGTGGGCAAATTAGGTATACCGAACTTACTCTAGGTAAATTAAATACTTCAACAAAAAGTAATTTTCCCAAATAAATTACTGATTTCTGTGAGTATTCTTGAGATAAATTAATAGCAGGTTTTATTTTTTCATACCTAGTTTCATACAAAATAGCAGAATTATCTGCCTAATCTCATGTGGGTTACTAAAATGATCAGTGCCGATCATCTCTAATTTTTAAATTATTAAAAAAAAAACTTTTTTTTAAAATACAGGATTTTTAACATTTCAAATGATAACATTATGCAAAGTTAAACAATAATTCATTATTATTCTACTACTCCATAAGTTGAGCTCTAGGTGCTCGTGTTTATGGGAGAAGTATTTACATATTTTACATGCAAAAAAAAAATGTTCTAATGAAATATGTAAAAAATGATCAAGGACTTATGAAATAAATACAAACGTTAATTGACATAGGTATACAATTAAGAAAAAAATAATTATTGAAAGATGAGAAGGAGTTCTACAACCATATCCGCACAAAATACATTTTAAAATATTAAATAAACAGTTCTATATTTATAAAATAAACAGTGTTACGATCAATCAAGGAGGTGGGAATTAGAAATCACGATTTAACCTTAATTAAAAATATAATTATTAGGTAATACTCGATTTCCAATCAACTTGGGCGGATATATCATTTAGGGATTTATTAAAATATCATGAATCAACGCGTATTCGGTCATTACAATTATTTTAATTATACCTATCATGAATGTTTTACTGCAATCAGATCTGATTAATTTTTAATCTCGCATTTACATGAAAAGTCTTTATGCAATGTGCTTTATTTAGTTGATGCATTGTTACATACAATAATTATGACAAAGTATTAATTGTTTTTGTTTTCGCGAATTACGAATCAAAGTTGTTTCGAAAAACGAACTTGTTTTCTTGAACTTGAACTTGTTATGAAAATGACAATGTATTGAAATCTAAACACATAAGAAAATGTGGTTACGAAGAAATTATCTAAGTTGCAAGCGTTTAATTTTTTTATAAGATATCTATTTATATATAATTATTGGATGATTTTTATAGCGCCATTTTCGTGAGAAAATCACCTCAAGGGCGCTTATATATCTCTTTTTATAACTTTTGATGATTATTCCCATCAATTAATATATCATTAATGAAGTAGATAACTAGAATAATCTAAACGAAAATATGAAAGACAACAAGACACACAAAAATAGAAAAAGATTATTTACTTATTTATTTCGATATATACGTCGCAACATGTGCCATTAACATAGTTAACTTATAAATAGTACAACATCAATATTAACATAATTAACATATATGTAAAGTATAAAATACAGAGTACAAAGTTTAAAGTTTTAAGAAAAGTAAAAAAAAAAAATTAAAAACAAGAAATTAAATAATAAAAAGTAAAATATAGAAACATAAGACATCTTTAAAAGGTACAAAGTTTTAAATTTACCTTAAATATAAAAAGTTACTAAAGATAAAAATCCTCTTAAGACCGAAATTTTTTTTTTTATGAAATTTAAATTAATAAGTAGGTATAATGGATTATGGTCGCTACTGGGACTCGAACCCAGGACCTCTCGTCTATCCAGAAGGTGCCCTTTTACCAATTCAGCCATTGACACCTTTCATCAAACCACAATTGTCAATCTCATATTTTCAATTTTTAGAATTAATTGTTCCAAGAACTGGTTTGTAACCTAGATATATCCGATTTTATTTATATGGAACATATTTTGACCTTTTTATAAAAGTCTAAATGAATATTATTTTTTTGTTTGTTTATAAGAAACACTATCTTTTTATAACTTTTAAGGTTATTCCCATCAATGTAATATATCATTGAAGAAGAAGATAACACGAAAGAGAACAAGACACTGAAAAATAGGAAAAGGTTATAGTTTAAGGCCATCATTCAGAATTGAAAAGTTGCTAGAAATGGCTTTAGCCATGTTTGTTGGCCAGATCTGAATAGCCTACTTTCCCATCTTTCTCTTCTCCATCTCCTTCCTATCTTCACTTCTTTCAGCCTCACAACTCACTGACTCTAGATGGGAGCAGTTGGGATTCTTTTTTGTTCGGTTTAAAAAAAAATTGAAAAAAAAAACGCGTCAAAAAAGTCACTGGAAACCGAAGTTTCATTTTCAGTTTTTACTCCAAATATTGCCAGGAATCACTGGTTTGAAGTAAGCCAAATATGTCCCTTGACACCCTGAATATATTCTTTGACCATTATTGGACCAATTTTTTTTTTTTTAAATGTTATTTTTTACGTGTTCAACATATCGATTTCTTGCTAGCAAAATGTGATTATTTTCTCCACATAGTTCTCAAATAGAATAATGATCCTCATTAAAAAAATTTTACTTCTTCCTTGGAACTAATGGGAATTAAAAATAAGCTTTTTTAATTCCCATTAGTTCCACTTATCATCTCGGAAATCTCTCCAAGAATAAATTACTGTTTGGGAATAAAACTCATTCCTCCTTTTGAAATTAATGTTTTACACCACAACACAACTCCGGTATTATTTCCCTTGTCGCCAAAACGCCTATTTATATGCCATGTTTAAAAATGTCTTTACTTTTCATTGGTATAAAATATATGAGATGAGCTAATATTAAACAAAACATTAAAAACGAAAAATAATAATATCTATCATTTTTGAAATATCTACGAAGTGATATTTCTTTCAAGCAAATCCCTTTTTGTCCTAACAAAAAATAACTATAAATAAAATTATGTAGAACAGACGATGTAAACCTACGTAATCTAGAAAAAGGTTAGATATTTATTGAGCGTAGGAAAAGTATTGTTACGTCAAAATGTGCCATGCCTTGACACCTTGTAAATGTTTGAGGTATCCTTGAAAAGGTCAACCGATCACCAAAAAAAAACACGAAAGGCCGGTTATAGGATTGTAGATTTACAACGCAGAGAGCATATTGAACATAAACAAATAATAATCTTAACCTTAAGCTAAAGTAAGTTTATCAACAAAACTTTTTGGTTTACCTCGTAAATTCATAGATGGGTGTGTTTAAATCCCCCGCACAATTTAATAACATTGTTGAACGAGTAGCATATTAATTTACAATACATTTTAAAACAGTGAAAGTTTCTAACTGAGGAATTTGTAACCATATTACAAATTAGACATTTAATAACAGCGAGTTATAGAGGTTATTTCGATAGCTTAGTTGCCTTATGCAGAAACTAGTTATTAGCGAAATGTCCCAAAGTCCAATTTAGTAATGTCAATAACTTCGTATTTCTAATGTGAATCGTTTGATGCCGTTTTATTATTATTGTATCAAATATTTAACAAACATCACGAATGAGATACGTTGATTTTTAACTTTGTTTCGTATGTCATGGAGACATGGAATGTAAGTAAATAAAAGTACCCAAAAGGAAGTTAACATCAAGACGCTAACATCGACCTGCTACATGCCTGAAGCAAAAGGTTATTTTTCTATTTTTTTCTCGATGCACTTTGTTCAGAAAGCCCCCAACAACCGAAAAAACTTGTGAAGAACACTGGAGTGAAAAGTAGGATAGCAAATGGCGTGGGTTGCTCTATGACCAAGGAAAGGCTATAGTCTTTTCGCTTCAAATTATTATTTATCATTGATCATTTTGAAGATTTTGAAAAAATATATTTTTTAATATTTACATAAATGTAAAAGAAAAAAATCTGTCAGAAGTTTAATTATTTATCAGTGACATTGAAATCTAAATTATCTCAGTTAAACGCTTATTTACGAAAAATTTCAGCATATGATCAAAATATGATACTAATTAAATTTTCATGGTAGCCATAAAACAGTAAAACACCAACATATTAGAGAGAAGATTATAAACTGTCGTATCAATTTGATTAAAATCCAGGCCCCAAATCTACGTTTACGGATACATTTAAAAATAAGCGACAATTTTAAAATGGCTTTAATTTGACGCTTTGATCGACTACTGTGATGGAATTTGAAATACCACAATATAACGGTTTTTTAAAAATTAATAGAATATTTAGTTTTTACCACTTTTAATTGGTTAACTTCTAACTGTTTTTTTGCTTTGTTTTGTTTGTAAGTATTGTTTACGACATCATAGAGGCTTCGATCAAGTATATCAAGACAAGTCATGTAATTCTTAAAAATGACAATGGTACCAAAAATATTGGTTTACGAAAACATTTATCAAGAAGAAAGTATATTATATTACAGTCTCAGATTGCAAGAAGTATTGGTTTTACCTTTTGTTGGTCTGCGTGGAGCTCATTATTTGTTTTCTAGCAAGTTTAGGCGACAGTTGAGGGAATACTTTAAAAATATATACAAAACATAGAGATAAATGTACTTCGTCTTCCAAGATTAAGATAGCGAAATAAGATTAATTTTCTGCCACCTCGGAACAGGCTCAGCCTAGTGAGGAATGTATAAAATTATATATTTTTTAATATTATCTTGGTTAACATTATGTGAAAAGTAACATTTGATAAAAAAAAAAATAATTTCTTACTAGCAAAATAACTACATCACGCAAGAAATACGACGGAATTCGGTGGGTAGTTATAGCTCACAAAATAGCTCATTGGTGGTAATACTTTTGTATTGTAATTAGGCATGAGAGGGCTAAGTTATAGCTGTGTTGTGAGACTTATATTCAGCGGTACAACTATTACCTGCGAACATGAAAGTAATTTTTTTATCACAAAGGAAAAAAAATATACATCTTCCGAATTTCAGTCCCTTAATAACCTCGTCATGATTTGAGAGGTTTTACATTATTTATTATTAGGTGAAACCAATCAAGGAAATTTGAGGCAGGCCATAACAGACTGAGAAATATTTGATGTAGAAGGGCAAATCCCGCCTATTCTGCACCAATGCTTCTTTATGACAACGATATGTCACCGCCCTCCGTAAGTCTTGTGTACAAATACATAAGAAAATACTTATTTCTTCTACTAAACAGGCTCTTCTGTTGAATATAATAATTTACTGGAAATACCGCCATGTCCTTAGGCAAAGCAGGGAGCAATATATTTCAGAAAGAAAATAAAAGCCCCTTGGTATACCTGCCCTGACAAAAAGACTGATATAGTAATATCTTATTAATATTTATGGTTAAATTACTTCTTCAATTTTTTATTTAGCGTTCAAATTGTAATTCATCTAAAATATGAACAGCTTTAGAAACATTTTTCGATGAAAAAAAATTAAGGGATAAAAAGAAATCATTTCTATGCGATAAAATATTTATTAAATTTGATGAATAGTTACTCTTCTTTCCTGTCGTTTTTTCTTCGCAAGCAAACTGAAAGGAAATTGATACATAATATCGGATTAAATTTCCTTTCAAACACAAATTTTAATTAAAATAATAAAACAATATTAAACATTTTTCGTCAGAAATAAATAAAGTGGAAAAAGGATACAAATGTTTAAACATGCTATTTTTTTATTTGAAATATATATCGTCGGCCTACTGGCAAAGTCCACTAAGTCACGTTTTTTCATGAAATGACTTAAGTATGAGGTCTTATGTAAAAAATGGTCCTCTTTCGACTGGCATACTCCATTAAGTCGTATATTTAATCGTTTTCGATTTAGAAGTGTTTTTAAATTTACCATAAGTCATATATCCGATATTATTGACAAGCAAAACACATTAAGTCAAACATTATACTCTAAATGTCAATAATACATCAATTTAGACCGTTAAAACGCAAGCAAAATCCACTAAGTCAGCTTTAAAATATTAAAAACACAAGCACAATACACTAAGTCAGCCTTAAAATAATCTAAAAGGCATTTTACGGCATCAATTTTAACAATTTAGCAGTAATCTTAACAAGCAAAGTACACTAAGTCAGCTTTAAAATAATCTAAAAGGCATTTCACGGCTTCAATTTTAACAATTAAGCAGTAATCTTAACAAAGTACACTAAGTCATTATTGACTGGTAAAACCCACTAAGTCTGGCTCATTTTTTTGTAAATCTGTGATTAAAGGTTGCTGTTATTGCTTTTAACTAATATTTTGTATTGATAAGGTACTTAAGGGTTCATTCTAAATTATAAAATATTTAAAAATACATATTTTGGAGATATTCATCCACTTATTGCCTTTCCAAAATTGCCAAATATTGAAATGCGATTATCTCAGGATTGTGTTTTAGTGACTTAGTGGACTTTGCCAGTAGGCCGACGATATATATATATATATATATATAACAGATTTACAAAAAGAAAATATTTGTATCTTAAAAACCAATTACTGATAAAGTTATTTCTTGTTAATGAATTTACCCAATTTAAAAGAGAATACATTTCTCGTGTTTGAATTGGGGAGTTGTATAAGATGTAACGATAAAGAAAAGGTAATTTACATGTATATATAATCTTTTTTTTTTAAATTAAGAAAATAAACTTATGAATGGTAACAAATATCGGTTAAGAAAATCACTAACATAGCATTTACTCAATTAGATATACATGATAGATGTAGTATAGATAATTAAAAGTAATAATATAGATGAAGTAAAAATAATATTATTACATTTCTCATAATAGGTAGGTGTTAGATGGTAAGTACATATACATAGTTGATTCTAATAATTGGATTAGCTGATAATAGTGCAGGAGTAGGTACATAATGTTAAGTTACAACAATAATCGCTTCATTTCAGTTCAAATGCTGATGAAATATTTTAAGAGGATATATGAAAATGAGAAGAACACATAAATTTATATTTTTTTTTGTTCATCAATGAAGGAATCAAATGATTTATTGTGAACCTAATATTATAATTAAGACTTGATCAATTACTACTAATCGGTATAATGTAATTTAAAAAATATATACGGAGAAATTCGTTCTGTGAAATTAAAATTTATAATTTGTGTTAGATTGATCAAATAGTTGTTTTATTTGTGATTTAAAGGCTTTATAATTTTCTTCAGATTTGATTTTGTATGAGAGTAAAGTGATAAGTATAGTGGTTTTGAAAAGCACTAGTTTTAATTTTAGGGATATCCAGGTTGCCACGTGATCTTGATCGGTTACTTATTTTTGTGATTGTTGTTGTAGTATTGAAATGATCTTTGTGGATTTGTAACAGTGAGTTATTTTTGGAAATTTTGTTAATACTAAGAACCCTAAAAGAGTCAAACAGCTGTATTGTTGGAAATATAGATGGTTTTCGTATAATGACTTTTAGAATCAATCTCTGTACCCTTTCTACAGGTTGATGGTTAGTTTTGAAAGTTCCCCCCCCCCCAACCGATTATACCATATTGTAGAACTGATTGAACAAGAAAGAAATAAATAGTTTTAATCATACTAGATGATAGGATGTTTCTCAATCTAATGAATATGTAAATAAGTTTTCTTATAATAATAGAGCTCCATTACAAATTGTCAGTATCAAAAATAGAAAGTTCATAAATTTATATTGTGTTGCTTTGTTAAAATTCGGTGTTTGTAAGGCGTTTCTCTCAAACTTATTTAAATATTTTTAACTCACCCGTCTAATTATAGATTTATTATTTCATAGGCGAAAACAAAATAAATCAAAGTTCCACAATTTAAAACAAAAAGTCAATGGAACGTTGTGGATTTTTTATTTTTGTTTATTAATTCTTTTGTTTTTTTTTAAAAGCACCTTTTTAATTATACATAACCAATTATAAACAAACATTGTATTTTATTAAGCAATAATAGCGTTTTTGAATTATTGTTGAATATTTAGTTAAAAAATATCTATGCCAGGTGACAGTGTAATGTGTTAAAATCTTCAAGCAAATCATGAGCAACGCAAACCATATCGGAACGAGTAAACAAACCCCTCATTCCGCTCCTTCCCGGTTCGCGCTAGGGACAGAATCACGCGACCGTTAGATGCATCACAATATGAAACAGCGCAATTGAAGCAGACAGGAAACCCCCACATCTCCCCATACTTCAGTCAGAACTAGGAAGCGAATAAACAAACCCTTCACCCCGCTTCTTACTTCGGTTCGCGCTGGGGACAGAATCACGCGGCCGTTAGATGCATCTCCAATAGAAAGCATACGACCGTTAGCTGAACAAGCAAGCAACAACAGGAAACTCCTCGCGCCCCGTGCCTCCCCAGGTATGTCGCAAGGGGCAGTCGTCACGTAAGTATAATAGCGGGTATATAAGCCACCCGTTCGCCCGCCTCAGGCAGTTGCGCCCGGAATTCCAGATAAGAAGGACACGTCAGTACGTACCGCACCTATGCAGGCCCGGGGCACGGAGCCCCGGGCCGCCGCCCAAAATTGTTACGAAAAGTACTATGCGAGTGTTATTGCCCCAAGCAACGGCAAAATGCGGACCTCAGTCAAGTGAACCGACCAATTTAATCGGATCAATTTCTTACTCGGTCAGCGCGCACATATACCTAGACTATTTATCTAAGTGATAATAAAGTGATTTCACCAATAATCCATACACAGAAAGACTCTCATAAATTACTGTAATAATAAAGACTAATTCGTAAGCAATCGTTCGTGTAAATACCTAAGGCCGACCAAAGCTCAAACCGGAGGGTCTGGTCCCGGTTGCAAGCTCGTAGGGACACTTCTGCATCACTGGCGAGGAGACCCAACTGCTCACTTACTTCCGACGTCTGGGCACTCAGCCTACAGACGTCGGTATTCCACATCTCCGGCTGCATACAACCACTACCGAAACCACCAAGAAAGGACCACGGCAAATCGTATGGTTTTCCCATTAACGTTATTGTATAGAATTCGTGTTGAGCCAATATAGGTAGGAACCTTTTTATACCTGTCATACATCCAGATCTCGCAATACATGTCTTAAAGTAAATAACCTGTTTAATTTGATAATAACCTAACCTGAACAATGATATGTGGGTTGAGGATCCACCCCTGAGAGAGTCATAGCCTGGGAGAGAGTATCTACATAATAAGAAAGATATAGAAGGAGATAAGGTAAGAATTCCATAACATTACAACAGGTAATTTAGTAACAGAATCATTTTTCCGAGCGGCATTACTAATGGTAAGTTAGTTCTGCATCTCGGAAAACCAAAGTTCAGTGTCTTTTTTTACATGAGCTCCACACAGGAGGCCCTGAGGAAAATAATCGCCATCAGGGCATGTGTCATCTTTGGGGATGCATGCTCTTGTGAAGTTGTCGGGAAAATATATCTTTTTTTTGTATTCTATTAGGAACACAGATATTACCGTTCAGATAACACTATGCTGCTGTCAGGAAATGGGAAAGGCAAAGAAATGGGAAAGACGAAGACTTTGTCATTATGCTTGGCTACTCAGATCTGGTTACTTAAAACAGCAGTGTCCATAACAGGTACTGTTTTGGTTCGGGTGATTACACTGTCACTACATAACGAGGTGCTTTATTTCTTAATTAAATTTTACGTGCCGCCGCGCCACAGGGTTCCAAACAACACCCATATGTTCACTTAAGTGAGCTAATTACTCTGAGAATCAAGCCCAAATAAAAAAAAAACGAAAACAAGTGATTTGAGAAAAACCTAAATATTTTCTTACGTTCATAATATTGTTGAAAAAATATCAGGAAAAAAAAAAAGTAAATACAAACTATCAGCATGCTTGTCATAGTGAAATTTGTTTACACAAAATCTGATTCAATAAACTCAATTTCGCTTTGAATTTAAGTGACATTTTCAGAAAATTGGAATCAGTTTTGTGAAGAATTTAGGACAAGGAAAAAAGGACCTAATATTTTATGATTTAAAATTTTCAATTTCATAATTGAAATTGGTGTGTGAAGAATTCAGACAAGGGATAAATATCTAATATTTTATTATTTCAATTTTTTTTATTGGTTTCTCAAATATTTCACAGGTCAGCGCCAGTAACTAAAAAATAACAAAAGTTCTACTAAACATAGGTGTACCAAGATTATTTTGTATGGTTTTTTTTTACAATAACTCCATACAGATGGCCCTGGGGAAAATTATTTCTCTAAGAGCCTATGTCATCATTGGAAATGCTGCATGGAGATTTGTTTTTAACGAAAGGTAGGAAAGGCAGTTCTGAGAATGGACAAGGTATGAGGGGTTGGCAGGAATTTCAATTAGGAAGGTTTCCATTCAAAGGATGTAATAAACAGATTGCTTGGAACGTGCGTCGTCGAACAAAACAAAAGAGCATCGGAGACAATGTCCGAATTCGTAACACTTAGCTCGAAATTTGAATGCGATACATTTTAACAGTTTGCGGTCTCCAGTCAAGGTTCGTAGAAAATGCTTTTAACAAGGTTAGCTCATGCGGGCCTTTTTCGAAAAAAAAACTCGTTGGGCCGCTTTCGAAATTTCAATGTAGTTTAAAGTCTCGAAAAAAATTATATTTTATTACCTATTTGTATTGTAGTTAATTCAAATCTCCCAATGGAACATGGACTACAAGCTACGTCACTAATTTTTAGCTAATCATCGTTCTACCCCCTGAGTTTATTTTCGACGAACATTGGTCTTCAGTGACCTCGGTGGTTAAATTGAAGAATACCATATCGTTACTATTATAATACTGCATTATCCTAACTGACGTTAATTAAACCCCGAATCTAATTCCAGTGCTGAGACAATGCACAACATCCAAATTTATATATTACTAGCTTTTACCCCTGGCTTCGCTCGCATATTCCCCCCTCCCCCCTCTCCCGCACTAACACTCCCCCTCCCACAATCAATCTACAATCAAATACGCTCCGTTTCGCTGTTGGCTTAGGTCAATATGTAGATAAGTACCTATTTTATATTTGTATCTACCTACACTTAATATTCATATTAGAATGCTAATATTTGAATTTTCGCTATCAAAGAAATAATATTGACAGCCCACGTCAAACATTTACTTAGTAACACGCTTTGCCAATAAATGTATAATAGATAATTTCATAACGCCACAGCTTATTCATAATGCCAGAGCTTACCAATATATATAGCCCCTGTTACTCGCAAATAAAGTAGCTTTCGATTAGTGAAAGAGTTTATAAATTCCATTCGATATTTATTGCGTGAAAGAGTAAAATCCAACCATCCAACCAACCATCCATCCGTACAAGCTTTCGCATTTACAATATTAGTAAGATATGATGTCACTTTTTGGTTTGACTACCTCTTGGGACTGAAGGTTTACTTTTGCTATCTCTTAATATACAAAGCAAAATCGGGTTAGTTACACCATTTATAACTCAAGAACGGCTGGACCGATTTTTATGATCTTTCATTTGTTGGATTTGTCTCCGCCCTGAATAGAAGGATAGCTATAAAACATCGGAAAGTTCAAGAAAAAAAAAATTATGAAGAAAATTCTTTTCCTCATACCTTTTTTATGAAACGACTTCTCATCTTTTGAAAGAGCTGCCGCGAAATTATGATAAATATTATATTGAATAGTGAGTGAATTCCAAAAATTCAAATGTTAATGGGCTGATTGTTTTGGTTTTGTTCTTAAACATATAATGCTGTTCCTCTTTCATACACACTAAATGTCAATAGTAGAAAATGAGACAAACGGGGAACGTATGTCTGCACCCCCTCCAAAGGAAAAATACAACAATTATTATAAATCTCCCTCACACGTATAAATAAAATGAATCGCGATTTCCGTAAGTAAGTGAAAAAGAAAGAAAATCACAAAAAATATAAATCCGTACATAACGCTATCTCTGATACTGATAAAAACAAAATACGGCCCGTTGCACATCGATAACTGCTTCATTGTGTAATTTTTAACTTAATTAAAAAAACTGAATTTCACTCAACTAATAAGTTAACACAACAGTTTTTGATTCCTAGGCGGTACGAAGTTCGGGTCAGCTAGTATAGGAATAATTATACTATTATTTTTCAATACCATTAAACTCTGTTTAGTAATAATGTTAGGTACCTCATGGCTTTATAGCATTTGATTAAGTATAGAGTTCAGATATTGGTATTACAGTTGCATATAGTTTAGTTTAGTGATAAGAGGCTTGCATTACTTTCATGCTAAGACTTGGTTACAAAAAACTTACAGAAACTTTAATAATACGTGATAAGCTCCAGGCGAAGCACAAAATGTTTTTACTTATTAGTCAATATTGATTTTGATTTTGATATTGATATTGATCTTGATTTTGATTTTGATTTTGATTTTGATATTGATATTGATCTTAATTTTTATTTTGATTTTGATTTTGATTTTGATTTTGATTTTGATTTTGATTTTGATTTTGATTTCGATTTTGATTTTGATTTTGATTTTGATTTTGATTTTGATTTTGATTTTGATTTTGATTTTGATTTTGATTTTGATTTTGATTTTAATTTTGATTTTGATTTTGATTTTGATTTTGATTTTGATTTTGATTTTAATTTTGATTTGTTTATGATTTTGTTTTTTATTTTGTTATGCACATTTAGATTTAGATGTTCTTTGCTTTAAAAATATTGTATGTAAAAGCCCAGGCGTGAAATTCCAAATAAATAAATATGAAGTTTGTGAGCGAACCATTATGCATTACTATGAATATTTTAAAAGTGGATTTAAGTTTCTAAAGCATTACGTTTCCAATATCGACCGGTACGTGGCTGAGTTGGCATCGCGCTTGGTTCCGGTAATGTATTGAATGAATGGCGTACAAGTAGATTTGTAAAGGTGTTTACAAATCGGGAATGGACTAAAGACCTCAGTGGAGGGGACATGCATTCATACCTTTGCATAACATGTGCAAGCATTCTATCTCACTTGCACTCATCCCCTTTCATGCACACGTTACGAATTCCACCCATGGCTCGTTCAATTCCTCGACTGGCTAAGCAACGTTTTCCGCTTACTGCGATGGTAGTGAGAGATTTCCAAATGTTTTCAGCATATTCGTAACCGGGAAATATTTGCCAATATTTAAAAAAATAATAAGGAACAAAACAACACTAATATTACGAGTATTAGAAAACTCTAACTTTTTATTCAAATGCGAGAGTGGTGGTGAAGTCCTTTATTAAAGCATAGTTATAGTTAAATATAGCAGATCTTATTATTATTAACAAACTTAAAATTACTTCTTTTGTAATCTATATCTTTTGTTAATTTAAAGTTCGCAGACATAATTTTTTAATGCTTCTTTAATATACATACTTTATTCGGGGTACGTTAAACTTTTTCTTTTCTCTGGGGTTGAATGATTTTATTATCAAAATAACTTTTGCGCATTTGTATACCTACTTCTTTTAACTTGCGATTGTATGTTTACGTACGTAATAAATAAGTACGAGTAGTTTCAAAGTTCAAATGGGTTAACTTTGTATTTTAGATATCTGCCGAATACCAACGTAAAATCTTTCAAGTTGTAACTTTTGTAAATTCGTCTCTGGGGAATGTGCAAAGTGATTTCTTTATTATATCACCGGGTATGGATCATAAAATTCACTCAAAACATAGTTCAATGATTCAAAATCTCTTTACTTTTCCTTCTGAAAATATATTTTTTTATGGTTAGATGGAACAAACTTGGCTAACGGTAATCATATCGGTATGACGTTCGTAAAACCTTTCTTATTTTCTTATTTCTAAAGAATATAATGATAAGTTCATCACTCCGCCTCAAGGGACTCAATAGAAGCCCGAGTAAATTTGGCTCCCAAGAAACTGGACGTCTTGTATAGGGCTAGCAGATTTTTTAAGGGTGACCAGGTGTTAATCTTAAATGAAATAATAATCCGAAATACGCGGCCACTTTATCCTAATTACCGTGATTTCTATCTTGACAATGGCGCTCTAACAACCTACGTGATTCTGTGTAAAGGAGGGCGGCCCATCTGATTTACAATCCGTTGTAACAAACCGATTGCCAACATAGACAGATTCAATAAAAGCACTCTTAATCTGTTCTACAAGTATTTTAAATAAATAGCAATAAGTATTAAAACTCGACGGACACGAGCGGAACACCCGTTCACAGTTGATGTTGACTTCATGAGAATGGGTCGTTTCTTCGAGTCGTTTTTTTGTATAAGTCGGCTCGTATGTGGAACGAGCTACCGATAACTGTTTTTCTTCCTTCAAATAATCCGGGCCTCTTCAAGACCCACATTTCCTAAAGCCCCTACCTTAACCCACCTCAAAACGCTGCCCAACCGGTTGGCGTCATAGTTCCTCTGTCTTTACCCGATACAGACAGGGGCGTTCTTGTGGGATCACAAAAAAATTACCTTAATATACATTTTTGTATTAGTTTGAAAAGTTTATATCGAGCAATTGATATAAGGTGTTCTTCTTAATTTGTTATGATTAAAATATATATTACAGATTTACAGTAGTTCATGATGGAAATTACTTTTTGAGCTGCATTTAGTTTCGTCGACCTATAAAATTCAGAAACAAGAACCTAGGTCATTTTTAAAGAATTTTCATTAAAGTCACAAAAATTTTAACAGCTGTATAGTTTAGGTATGTTTGTAAAAATGCACGCGTTGGAACCATTTTTATTAAAAAAAAAATACGGTTCTCAATAATTGCAAATTCCTACGTTAAAGTTTTTGATTAAATGTTTTACATTCTAAAGCCTACAAAATTGACGAAAACAATATTTTAAACATGTTAATAATAACACCGATTGAAAGTCTTTTTACCCTTCGAAGTTCAGAATGTTCAACAGTTCGTAGAATGTTTGACGTTCTTTATTTCATAACATCTTCAAACGGGGAAACTTTATATTGTTAAAACATTGAAATTTGTTTATCTACCGTAAAATGTGAAGTTAAAGTATATTTGATCGGATAAGTTTGTGTACGTATAATATTAATCAAAATATTTTGTATTTTCTCGAGGATGTTTAAATCTTTCCTGGTAATGCGTTGATTATTTCAACATATTTAATATAGTTATTGGTGAGAGTCTATGGCATTTCATTTCATTTCCGAGTTTGATGAAATTCTGCACACTTGACGTGTTAGGGAATATTTCCGTCCTTTTCCTAATTTCATACCCACACCTAGTCCCCCTACCTACATACATGAAATCACACGGTCAGTGCAGTGACAATCTTCAACATAACAGCAGCGTTCTCTGCTCAATAACTTTCCTGCTAATCTAGTAAAGGTATTGTGTAGAGAACAAAACCTTCAAAATTAAAATTGGTGATGAAAATTATAATCGGTGTAGAATGGAAAGTGTCTTGCCATCAGTGAGTTTTTATGCTTCCTTTTCCTACCCAGAGAAAAATGTTCACACGTTCTTTCGAAAAACTCTTCGTAAAGCCCAAGAAATGCCGGGGACTTTTTATAATCCATATATTAAAGAGAATTTATTTGTCCGCGCCCGAGAAAAAACTAACGAAAATTTTCTTTCTATTGTTTTAATTCGTAGAAATCCATTTTTTCATTTAAAAAAATCATTTTAAAATATTTTTAATTAAATTCTGCAAGCATTTAAGCATTTTTTAATATTTTTAGCTGTTTCAGCGTTTAAGGTAATTAACAAAAAACTTTAAATTTCATCATCAAGTAGGTACTTTTTTAATCATGAAATATTTCTGAAATTAAATGATCACTTACACAATATTTATGATATTCAAATAAAATAAATTAGAAAAACATATTGAAAATAAAAATATTTCTTGAACTCAAAATCTTCCACTTACAGGCATTATGCATTTCCTAAGCTGACACCGAACCCAGTTTTCATGCGAACCGTCGTTTAATAAACCATCCTTTCTGAGTAACAGTGTTTTTCGGTGAAGGACATCAATTTTTATTATTCATAAATATATGAAAACTCACACTCTCGTGTTGGTTTACACCCAAGAGTTTCGTAAAATTGTTAGTAATAATCTCATAAACAGAAATGCACTCTACTCCACTCTAGTGTAGGGATGAGTTTCACTGGAATATTAAAAATAATACTACACATGAACACTGAATATCGCGAAAGCAGGAAAAAGTGTTTAGTAACATTTTCGAAGGTTTTAATTTATTTTTATCATTTCAGTTATTGATAAAATGTGCCTGTGAACTATTATTTTGGATATCGTATGTTTTTTTAATCCTATTTGTTTTCTGTTTTGAATAATAATTCTATGTAGGAATAGAATATTTGATTCCTTCATAAGATTAAAAAGTTAAATTTTCCTTATTCTAGAAATGGTTCCTACGTAGTTTGAAACTAACGAAGAAGTAATTTATTTATTTATTATATTAACGCCTTTCGGCTTTTACACAATATAACATAATATATAGCAACAACATGAAAAATACAGATCTAGTGAGTTTGTAAAACGATCAGAAATAGTAACAACATATGTATGTAGATGTTCAGATGACAAAACGAAAATAAATGCTATGATATTTTAATGTTACAATATTGTTATAATGAAAAAATATATTTATATATAATATTATATGCAAATAACTTAACTTTAGGTAGATAAATGATTTATTATTTCATGCATATATTTAAAAAAAACACATTCCATACATCTATGTGCGAATACATATTTCCTGTGTATTGAATTCTGTGTAGTAATATGTTGAAATGGGACGTGGTCCTAGTTTTGTCACAATAAAACGGTAGTACTGACCTTGTGTTTCTGGCTGGCACATTAAAATTTATGAGCGCTAAGATTTCAGGGCTGTAAATTTTTTTATGCGAGATTTTAAATAAAAAAAAGATCGAGAACAGTTATTTTGTCAAAGTACGAAGAGAGTTGTGAATGGTCTCAAAAATCAAGCATGTTAACAATTTACAGCAAAAATTTTGAAGGATCAAGAAAAATCTTGGATATGAATGTTGGTTCTGACGTAGGCGATACCGAAAACATCTTTCCTGGAGGATAGGCTCTATCTTTCAGGTTGAAAAACCAGCACGTTCGTGGTTTGACCTTCGCTAGTAGGTGCTACCAACTAAACGGACACCGTCTAAAATTTCTGAAACATCTCCGTAAATATACTAAACATAGAGTTAATATTTTAGTTTTTCCTCAGAAATACATTTAGTTTTTGGATAACACAATTACAACATATAAATATTTACTGATTGTATGGTACCAGAGCGCCAGGAAGTTTTCATTGTGATAGGGGGAATGTTAATACGGGTTTGTGACGTAGCCAAACCTGCTGTATAGATTTTGTGAGAGATAAAGACAAGAGAATAGGCCCTCGGGTTGCTAATTTATTTAGTTATAAATTAATATAATATCGTGGGGTTATTATTACAATTAGGTAACTCCAAAATACGAAGTCTACGAATATTACAAATAGAAAAATCGTAACGCATTGGATTCATAAAGTTATATGGTTAATTTTTCTTTGGGTAGCTCCAAAAAAAAGTATAATTTTATTCTTAATTACCTTAATTAACTCTAATTACAACAAGTGTTTTTTCATGTTTCAATGATTTAAAAAAAAGTTGAGTAAAGAAACGTTTAAATTTTCGGGTGAACCACTTTCTATTCTAAATATATGATAATAAATAAATAATAATACTTTTAAAGTTTAATAAATCATTTGCGAAAAGAGTTGAGATACATTTTTTTTATCTCAACTCTTTTTATTAATTAATAATTTATGGTAATAAATGAATAAAAAAATGTAAAAATTTCCTTTTTTGTGTCTGGGTATGAAAAATAACTAAACGTCTGTATTTTTCGGGAAAGATTTCCAGTGTTAATATTGTAACATTTTACAAAATGGTTAAATAATGAAGGTACAGTACTAAAAACACGTAGTTTACAAACTTTGTACAAGCGACGTGCCTCACGTAAAGTGCACTCTATCTGCGAATTCGTTGCTTCACAGAAGCAAACAAAACATAAAAAAGTTTTTACCTATTATCGGGAAAGGGGTTCTCATTATCGATTTTCTTGTGTTATTTACTCCACAATATTGGTGGAGTTACGCAAAACGGAATTCTCCCTTACATCCAAATGGCCCTCTACACAGCATCTCCAAAGATGACTTAGGACCTGAGATAAATTTAAATAACGCCAAGTTATTGAATGACCAACATTTTTAAAATTGTACAAGCTATAAAAATAAAACAACTCCAATATCTCGCTCATGTTATGAAAAACGTTATGTATAAGATTTCTGTAGAGATTGGTGAAAGATTTAATAGAGGTAAAGACCGCACTTCACATAACTTGTTTATAATAAACTGTTTTTACCCATTATTAATAAAAACGATTGAGCTAAGCAATGCGACATAATACCCCAAAAGTAAATCACCGTAAAAAAATAGGTTTACTAATTGTATGGAAGAAGTCTGAAGCAAAATAGAAATACACAGAAACTGGAGAAGAATGAAACTTTGTGCTTATAGAGGGTCTAATGTGGAAAAGACCAAAACCAGCCCTAGCAAATAACACAATTTCGCGAAAGGACAGATTAAATTGTCTAATGTTAGTATAATTCAACAGGTTCAATAAAATCGCACAACGTCCCATTTCTGAAATAAATTTTAGCTTTCCTTGGACCCAGCAGCCGGTTGAACATATTATTATTATTATATTCATACATAAATAATAAAAGCAGCGTAGCTAAGCCAACCAAGATTTTCCTCCGACAGTGGAAGTTTTCTTGTTACATTTACCAAATTCTAAATAGCTTTTGCCTTTAGCGTATAGTTAGAGAACGTCTAGAATACCGACGACTCAAATTTACTAAATACACGAGTAAACATTTACGTTTACTTTGAATTTTTTTACAATAATAAAATGAAACACGTGCTGGGATAATTTTATATTTTCGTGATTTGCCAGATATAAAAAACCGTATTTTATTGGTGCTTTCGGTTTAATATTTTCTGCCTACACATCTCACATTATATGGAAAATGAATTTAATAAGTTCTCGCGTATGTATTAAAAGGCATTATATTTTGTTTCGGTTGTTAACAGAAGTATGTGTCTGATACAATTTTAATTTAATCACTGAATTACTCCAGACTTGCGTTATTTGATGAGGTTGATGAACCGTTACCGATGGTTTAAAAACAAGACTGGATTTCGATTGCGCCAGTTTCCAAATTCAAAACATGCCTAGTGCGTTGATTAAATTAAACTATTTTAAAATACGTTTGCTCATGTCAACCATAAAGTAGCGTTAAAAACGAGGCAAATGATGGTTTGAAATGGAGATACGTAAATACGAATGTTAGAGGAACTGCGTTAATGTTAAAAAAACATTATAATTCGGGAAAATTGTGAAAATATTTAATAAAATACGGCTCGTTTAAAAGAGAGCCATAATCTCTCGTGAAAAATCTTTCTAAAGTAGCATTTAAAAATACACCGTTATTTTTTTTTCTTACCTTTAACACGTTAAATAAAAGATTTTTTTTTTTTTGTCGAGGAAATTTCATATAATTACCGTTTCGGCTCGGCTCGGCAAACGTAAAGATATTATCTTAAAAAATAATATATATTTTTTTAAGAACTTAAAATGTTCTAGCTAGGGAATTATATTATAAATCAGTAAAAAATCGACATGCAGATAAAACAATATATCGCCCTAACTTCTCTATAAATGTAACGATATAAAAAAAGATTTTTTTTTTATTGGTGCCCTTTTTTACTCATTTAAAGTACGCTCTAGCGTGTTTAAATCGCACTTTATGGAACGCGCGTTTTTTAAAGTTACCATGGCAACGTCAACAAATCAACAAAATGTGAAGAAATAAGAACTATTAATGAATTCGTGATGTGACATCACAATATCTTGTTGTCATGGAAATGAAAAACACAAACATTAATTTGCAATCTGTCACATAAGATTAATAGTTGACATCACAGATTTTACGTGTTTTTGTGTGTTTTAAAATGAGTTCTAACATTGATAATTTAAATAATAATATCAATATTTATGTTTTCAAAGTGTACCAATAAAAAAAAATAGCGTAAAGTATTCGTGGATAACTGGTCTTTAAAACACTTGCTTTATTTCGAGCACTCGGCTACGCCGTCGTGCTCGAAAAATGGCGCGTGTTTTAAAGACCTGTTTATCCACTTATACTTTAATATACTATTATGGGTTTAAAATTTTCTTACAAATTATCGATTAAGTTGGAATATAAAATTTTTAAATTTGTACCCAAAAATGCACTATTCACGATGTTTTATTTTTTTTTCTTATATTTCATTATACGTTTTTAGTAAAGTGGGTACGATAACTTTTTTAATAAATATCTTATTAAAAAATCTTCAAAACTCACGAAAAAAAAAATTTCATTAATTGCCAATATTTTATAACTTTAAACACAAATCAAAAATTAGCACATATTGATACCAGATATTTGATATCCCTTTTGATTAAATTTTTTTTTTCAATTCGGTTAAGTGTTTTGACCTCAAATCCAAAATAAAATTTTGTATGAAAATGGCCGCGGAGCCGTTCCTCTTAAAAACTATCACACAAAGAAGTACAAGGTTGAAAGGAACATTGACCGCGGAAAGTATATTTTCATGGCGTTGCACCCATGGATGTGTATAACCGGTTTTGAGAAGATCAGTTGTATCTCAAAGTATATAGCTCGCAAGGTCTGAGTCCCTAAGGTGGGTCTTTAGGTCAGGTCGAATTGTCCCTTTTCATTGAAGCCTACCATACAAGGTTTCAACAGAAGATCGAAAGACCCGCTGACCGCGGAAAGTGCTTTCGTGACGTTGCACCTATGGTAAACCGGTTATTGAAAATAATGTCGTTTCTACGTGTTTATGTGATCCGCAAAGTCCAACTTTTTACGAAACGCGAAAAGAATAACAGATTAGTGGGCCTGATTTCACTAGTTTATTCAGCAATGAAGGTCATACCAGTTTTGTGTCGCCATTTCTTACAATTTCGACTTCCAGCAATGCACTTTAAAAAATATAATTCAATTAGAACATCAAACGTGGGTTTATTATTAAATTATTGAAATATCAACCAATGAAAACGGCTCTGACATCATTCAACCCGGATTGCAGCACTAACACAAAGATTTGCAGGGATTTTTAAAACTATTGTGACGTCATCTGATTTAAATGGTATGGAACGCTTTACACTTCAATTTTAGCAAGACAAAAAAAAACTTAAAGCGGAGCACTACAAAGTAATGCAATAACTTCTGTTTTTGGTTTAAAGATGCTTTAATTAAATACTGTGGTATAAAATATCTTGGCATTTCAAATAATAGAGCATTTTTTTGATATCTGTAAAAGCGCACAAGTATCAGGCCAATAAAAACTGATTTATAATTTAAAATCTCGTTCTTACGGAGCGCTTTGCGGTTATCGCTTTATCGTATAAAGTGTCTAATTGAATTCTTTAGAAAATGATGGTAACACATTTAATTAAATATTTCCCGAACTTCGCAAAATAAATAAACCACACTTTTTGCCGATGTTTTTTTCTTGCATAAATCAAAAAAGGCGGCTGGTGCTTAGCGGGAATTTAAACCTTATCACCGTCTATACAAACACCTTTAAAAAATCTGGCGTATTTAGTCAGTTAAGTATGTAAAAATATCTCCGCTTAGCAATAAAATCCAAACTAATGGGATGTTTGCAAACGAATCCGAAAACTAAAAACTGTTTTTGAACGGTGATGAAATACGCTTTTAAATTTAAATTTTAAAAAAATATTATTAGAAACCACCATGTAATTTTTTATATATAATTTTTTTAATCCAAAATTTCAAAAGTTTTAAAAATGGCTCTCCTTGCGTTTTTTCTAATAAAAACACACATATTTTATTAGACAAATGAATTATGAATGTTTTTGTTTTGTCACCAAGGTTTTTATCGTTTCGTGTAAAAAAATGGGGTATTTCCACAAACGAGGTATTCTGTTTAAAATGTACGGATTATTTAAAGATCATTTTTCTGATTTTAATCATCCCATTAAAAATATTTTTTTAGGTTTTCATTCAATGTTATTGATTTTAAAAACGATCTAAAACTGACAAAATCAAAACAGCCCGTGGTTGGCAAATCGGATTGTGACGTCACAAGAGTCGCTCAACTGGGCCAGCATAAATAAACACCGTCAGTGAGCGTCCACGCTCATGACGTCACACGATAGCCCCGCCCAAAAATATCGTTTTAGCGGTAATTCAAAAATGGGAAACTTTGACTCGCTGTAGAAAATTGCTATAATCATCGTAATTTTTTGCTTAATTTGTTTAAGCATTAAAAAAATGTGGAAATATCCCATTCTTAAAAAAATCTCAAAATTTCATAAGCGTTCGGAAATTTTGGTCTCATAGTGTACATTTTAATTATTTTGTGGTTAACTTTTCGATTTGAATATAAAGCGTGTTATTTTCTCCTTCCAATACCGTTGAGATCATATTCCTCATTATGATAGTATATACAACGATATGGGACTATATGGTCTGGAGCTGGGATAAATATGGTTTCCTGTGATTAAACCTTTTTTACTGAATGACGAAATTTAGGCAATCCTTATATAACTCGGTTTAGTTCAATTACCCAAAGTATCCGGAAATGTTATACACTCGACATTAGAGGTTTCACAACGAACGCTTTAATCGCGAATGTGAACAAAACAGCGATTGCGACCGCCATTGAAGCAATAAAATCTGCTTGTATAGAATATTTTCACGAACTTGAATTCGGCGCGGCACCAACATCTTTATGGCGCGTTTAGAGAAACAACAATGCCAAAGTTTAATGGGATTAAACGGGAATCCGGCAGGAAAGCTTCAATGAAAAGGTTCAAACTTGTGGCTTCGATGGAATTCCGAAACGATTCCAACTTTGCGGATTCGTGTAAAAATAAATTACCTTATCTATTAATTTCATACTTCTAATTCCTTGTGGCATACCTTTGGCCTACCCTTTATCGTCACGTTGCCGCTGGTTGTTATTACAAATAACAAAAATAATAGTTTTTGGCGGTCCAATGCGTTAACCTACAGGAAAATAAGATGTAACATATTTCAGATATAAAGTTTTGAGATATTATGATATAACAGTATAAAAAATAAACATATTTATTTAAAGATCAAAAACTAATTTTTCGTATATGCCCTAGGCTCTGGGGAAAACAATTTCCCTTGGGGTATAGTTCCCATCATTAATTTATAAAACTTTTTAAGGACGCAATAAGAGTAAGTTCTGTGGAGGAAATATATGAGGGGTGAGTAAGAATCTGGGGTTTACTGTAGGAGTAATTGGCATATGAATCTATCCCTCCAACTGCGGAGCAAGATGGGTTGAGAGAGTCCGTCTGGAGAGGTCCAAAGTGACTTAAATTACACAAAACTTCGATGTAAAAATATTACGTCATTATTATTATGAGGCCTCCGTCAATATTTACATAAGTTTCTCATGATCCGGCCCGCTACTTAGAAGGTAGGCAAATGCATCCGCCGCCAAGACCTAGAAAAATCTCAACCCATGAAATCGGGCACCCCTATCAAGTTACCAAATATAATGAATCACTTGAGGAGACCTATGGCAGAAGTGTTGGTTATCCAATAAATGGTTCCCGGGGCCGTGGTATCCATTTCCAAATAAATAAATTTTTAAAAAATACAATCAATTTTAGGTAAAAGCACTAATTGACAAACGACTTAAATGTAGTTTATTGGACTTTTCTTTTTCTGTAATAATTTTTTATTTATTTTCCCATTGTAATTAATTATTTAAAAAAATACAGAATATACAATTATACCTTTGTAACAATTATGAAATGTGATAGTTTCAATAAAAAAATTCTTAAACCACTTCAAATAACTTGGTAAAATTAGTACCAAGTTGAAGATGGAAAAAATCACCTTTTTAATGATATTTATAGAAAAATGTAGACAGAAATTTAATATTATTTTCCTTGATACAAAGAAAATATAAAAAGGATATCATAGAATGGTGCAAAAGGGAAATCATAGATGTGAAAAAAAATTGTAGTATGCGTAAATGAAAAAAAAAAAAATATTATCCATGCTTGAGGGATGCTGCAAAAGGGACATCATAGATGTGAAAAAAAATTGTAGTATGTGTAAATGAAAAATAAAAAAAACTATCCAGACTTGACGACTACGAAACGGTTTGGGTAGCTTATTTTTCAGAATACCTTCCATTGAAACACCAATTCAACATACACAGCGTGACACTTCGAATTCTTATAACAGTTTTTTTAATCATAAATTCAAAGAATGTTGGCATTATTGTTTTATTTGAATTCAGTTTTGTTAAACGGTGCCCATTTCAACAAAATTTCAATATTATTTAAGAGTGAACGGAAACACGTTCGAAAAAGGATCGTATAATCGGTGATCGGATAACTCAGAATGAAAACATCTCAACACCTGGTTTGAAAAGTCATTAAAAGAAATGAAAAAAATGTATAAAAAAATGATAACATACATACATTGAGTTAGGTTATGGGCTTTTTAAATCATTTTTTTCATAGCTTTTAATGACTTTTGACTGGATTCTGAGTTGGCATGGAACCGTATACTCTAGGCGAAAATCTACAATAGGTTTTTTAAATTCAAGTAAAAATATTTAATTTAAAAAAAAAATATTATTATTAAAAACTCTCATATTCCCAACGAAGGTTTCAAGAAATAATTTTAAAATGTCATTTTAAGTCAAATCATTTTTTTATAAACTTTTCATAAATTTTCAGCTTTAAAGAGCTGAGTTGACAACACTGACTGCACTGTCTAAGTAAGAGTTCATTTTGCGGCTTCAAATCATAAGGCTGATTGAGTGGAGGTGAAATTGGATGAAGAGAAATTTGATAAAATTGGATGAAATTGGATGTAAATGGATGGAGGTGAAAATTTCTGCCGAGCTCCAAACGCCTATGCAAAGACCGCATGCGACCGCAATCTGCCTGCCACCCTTGTACCTATACCAGATCTAATCAGCAAATTTAATAATAAGCTATATTATACAGTGATTAGATCTTTTAGAGTTGCTTTTAGATCAAAGGTAAAAATCTATTTGAAGTTAACAGCGTCCTTTGATGTGTTAGGCTATTCTTGTTATTATTGCTAAAGATCATGTGTTAAGTAAATATTAAGCCATTGGTTTCAATGGTTGACAAACATGTTTTCATTAAGTTTCATTGTCATCTTCAGTTGACATAATTTTATTTATTTTGCATGAGTTGCCTTGTAGAGTATTTCGCTACTTCAGTGGCATATTATTTCATTGATATTTTATTTCTTTATTGTGAGGCGGGTATGGGTACCGACGACCCGGGAACTATTTTTTTATCGGATAACCAACATTTCAGCAATGGGTTACCCCAAGTCATTGACTTAGCAGGGGTGCCCTGATTCAAGGGGTGAGGTTTGTCCTGATCTTCGTTCGCGGCGGATACGTCTGCCGACCGGAATGGGAGATACTGGTTGGGGGAGACCTTTTGGCTTCTTCAGGAGGGCTCTCTTGGAATATTGCCAGACACCGCAGTGGGAGGGATAGATTCATACGTCTTTCTTTCTTGGGCACAATGATCCCTAGATTCCTACCCACCCTCAAACCTTTTTATTTCCTAGAAAACCCTCTCCTTGTTTTTCATAAAAATACCCTTCACACAGCATCCTCAAAGATGACAAGAGCGCCCTTGAGATGATTTTTCACATAAACGGCGCTTTACAAATTATCCAATTATTATTATTATTATTTTAGGTCCTGAGAGGAGTTATTACTCTCAGAGCCTGCTATGAGGAGCTAATGTAAAAAAATACTAATTAACTGAATAAAATTTACTCGTATTTGAACACACCGGGATTTGAACACGCGAACTCAAGATTACCATTAATCCTCAACTGAAGAGGTTATTATTGAAAAAGAGGTTATTATTGTTTTTATCGAAATTTACCTAATATTGAAAAAATAGAAAGAAGTCAGCCTAACGCATTACGATGTCATGTAATCATTAGGTGTTCTCGAAAAACATGGAATTTGAGAAATAATAATTATATTATGATATGATTCCTATCCTTTCACTTTCCCCTCTTCTAGTCCACTCCACTCTCCTTATCCTCACAATCCCCTCAAAAACCCTCCACACCGCATCCCCAAAGATGACATAGGGAAATTATTTTCCTCAGGGCCTCCTGTGTGGAGCTCATGTAAAAAAAAATCGAATAGGAACTGATATTTTGAACTCTCAAAAAACACATATTTATTTATAAACCACGTTATATGCTCATACGTCGAAACTTTGGCGGGTAATTATTCATGAATAACATAAATTGTCCAAATAAAAGTTAAGATAAATTTCTCACTTTACAAAACGTTCGTAAAAACGCACCTTCATGAAAGTAATTATTTCTCTAAAACAATAATAATTATACAATTATATTAATAATTATCACACTAAAACTTATTATCTTTTCAACGATAGTAGGAATATGTTACTTGGCGTGATAAAACTTAACTTCTCTCAGATGTAATCCGATCACATGTATTAAGACTTAAGACTCGCAAAATTAAAGACAATTTTTACTATATTTTTATTTTATTTTGTATTGTGAACTGTTTTATTGAAACTTCATTTCTACGATTTTTTCATTAGGACAGAGTGCAATCTATCAAATCCAGGTAGGGCAGCACATTATCATTGAAGCCCTCTCTTGGTCTGTCTACATTCTACAGGAACAATAGGTACCAGAAGGCATGCATCAATACACCATCGTAATGGATAATATATTATTATGTCCTCCCACACTCAGGATTCATGACCAATCCACTCTAAGACAAGTCGACTGGACTGGCCCTCACACTGCTCCTTAGAGAGGTTGATGGCTCAAGAAGCTTGTCCGTGTGTCTCCATGCCCTATAGATTACTATTAAACATACCTTTACTTTTATAGGAATCAAGCAATCAAGCTTCCAAAGTCCACACCCACACTGAAAAATTAACTATACACACTTGTTATTTTAATAAAAAACATGAACAAAATATGATTTTATCACACTAGTCGATGTTGCTAATATCTTTAGATTAAATATATCCAGAGAAAGATCATAGTCATACTAATTGTACAAAAAATATAGCACGTTCTATTTCTGATCTATCATAGCTCAAATGGAAAGGGTTGGAAAATAAGAAATTCAGAGAATATATGTGTGCGGATGAAATAGTAATACAACGGCAAGTGCATTTTTTTATTAATTTAGTATCAAGCAGAAAGCGAAAAGTGTCTGCTTGAGAAAAGGATAGCAATTCAAAGAATGTATGCGTACCGATCAAAAAGCTGTACTATCAACAGCCCGCCTCCCGCAAACTAACAGCGAGTAACTAACTAACTAACTTAATAACCATCACGCCGTTTCTCCGCAGGGGTAGGCAGAGAGGACGGACCGCCACACAACTCGATCTTGGCACACACTCTTTGCCTCGTTCACATTCATACATCGTCTCATACATATACATGCTCTTCTATTATTCCGACTCTTCACATGGCCCGACTCAAGTATCTGATTCACTTGGTCGTGCCATGTCTTCCTCGGGCGTCCCCGACTTCTTCTACCATTCACATTTGCATCATATATTCTCCTTACACTCCTTTCCTCGTTCATTCGCTCTACATGCCCAAACCATCGGAGAGTCCCTTTCTTAATCTTACACATCACGCTTACGTCAGCCTTGCATTCTTTGCGTATATTTACGTTTCTCTCACGATCGTACATGGTTTTACCACACATTCGCCTCAGGGATCTCATTTCTACAGCATTCAGTCTGCTTTCATCCTTCCTCTGCCAGTTCCATGCCTCACTGCCATACATCAGGGTAGGTACCAGCACTCCATTATGGACGGCTAGTTTCGCGTCTTTGGACAGTTTTTTATTACCGCCAACGGCATTCAGTCCTCCATTAATGGAGTTACCGGCATTCACCCTTCTTTCAATATCTCTATCAGCCTTCCCATATTTCGTAAACATACTACCCAGATACACAAACTCATCCACCTGCTCCAAGTATTCATCATTCACAACTATATTGCATACTGTTTTCGTACTCTCTCTTTCAAACACCATGACTTTAGACTTACTTACATTCATCATTAACTCATTCTTCATACATACTTCGTTCATCCTAGACACGAGAGACTGTAGATCTTCCATACTGCTAGAAATTAGCACCGCATCAACAGCATACAAAAGGCAACATACTTTCAGATTACTCAATTTTGCGCCCAATCCCATCTCTTTCAAAGCGAGTAGCTTAGAAGAATACGACATACTGTCACTATGGTAGTCCTTCCTACATTATTTATGTATGTGTTTCTGCGTTCCCTAACTTGCTTCATTTTATTTCGAAATTTTCTGATTTTGGGTTGCCAAAAGCCTTCAATAATTCAGTTAAATTATGAGTGATTTGTCTGTATTTAAGATTGGTAAAAGACCCCTTCTTTTTGTTTTTAGCACCTCTCAAAACCACTGGAAGACTTTTTTAAAAAAGAGCCCAGAATGACAGCTGGTGATAATAAATCTTAACTATGTTCCCTGGACCTAGTTTGGTGCAACCTCGCGTATTGTCTCATTAACCTTCCTTCTCTTTTAATTCGTCCATCTTCCATTTAACCTCTTAATTGTAAGCTCCTTACCCTAAGAATAATTATAATAACTGTCAGGGAATCATCAGTATATATATATTAATAATTCGTTTTACTCAGTATTTTTTACAAACCAGATGATTTCACTTAGAAGGTATTATTTTTTATCATTTTCACAACCGTTATGTGGATTTTTCCATTTTATTTTTAACTATTTCCATATTGTATAGTGCGAACTTCACTGGTTGATGCAACCAAGAAAACATTTACTACATCAAAATGTGCATAATAACTTTTACGTTTTCACAAATATTTAAAAAAAAAATATTCTTAATTTACTTCGATAAAAACTACTGAGAGGTGATATGTGTCATTACACTATAAATGAATACCTTACGTATATTAGACACCTTTGATTTTTTTCACATAACGTAACATGTAATTGCTGGGTTTTATAATATATGTATGTAAAGTATTATATTTGTATTCGTTGGGTTAGCTGGAATAAATTGGAAGTACTTTACTTATGTTATTGTGCAATACATGTTTTTTTGAATTTGATAGCAGAATACGCCACAAGAAACAATAAGTTGCAAGGGTAAAATAAATCCAGAAGAAACTACGTAGATAAAGTTAAAACAAGCAAAAAGAGCAATATGAAGGAATAGACTATAATATATATCTAAATAAGGATGAAAAGAAAGAAAATGATCACCGTCCATTTAAGATCCCTAAATTAGCTAGAGATTGCTTTGTATAGAGGCTGACGATACTCAAATCTCCTTTCCATCTTCAGAGCATGTGTTGCAACTGCGCAAAACATGCCCTCTGATGCCCTGGTCACACCAGAACAGGAGTGTTCCTGGCAGGGGTGGTAGATTCATTCCTATCGTATAAACTGAGGCAAGTACAATGTATTACGTTGTGTGGGAGTTAGTACAGCTTCACTGTACTAGAAGGATATTGGCACTCTAAAAGTCGTAGATCAGAATTCAAACACTACGACCACTCTCCCTGTGTAGCCATTCTAACATACATTCTACACCGACACCGTGAAAACATAGAAGGGGAAACACAGAATCATGTACGAGTATGTTTGAACATGAACATACGGTCTACATACTGGTACGGAAGAAAAGATATTAGCACTCTAAAACAATTTAAAGCTTCTTTACACTGTAAAATAAATCTCATGTTCCGTGGCGTGGCGGGGATTCTCTGTTCCCATTCCATTGAATGTTTAATGATTTGAAAGGCTATTGATGATTTCCTATTATTACACGCTCTCCCGAGCATCGAATTAAAGGAAATCGAATGATTTATAGAAAGGGTAAATCATACTTCGAATCATTTTTTTCCGTGAAGCTTTTTTTACGCTATCAATTTGGAGGCAAAACATCACACTCAATCCAACAATTTGTTCTTTGAGGTGATTTTTTCTATTTAATTTATTAGCGCTATAAAACAGTCTTTTTCATAAACATTTTACAGCATTAGATAATTTACATCCATAAAATACTTAACGACATTTAAAATATGTTGAGTTATTAAAATGTGTCAGTTTTTAACAGAATTTCATGACGATTTTCACACGATTTGTTACATTTTAAACAATAATATTATTCATTTTTATAAGACAAACTTTCTTTTTATACTTTTTTGAAGGTTATTCCCATCAGTGAAATATATCATATTAGAATAAATTAACAATAATAATCTAAACGAAAATATGAAAGAGAACAAGACACAGAAAAACTGAAAAAGGACAATGGTCGCAACTGGGACTCGAACCCAGACCTCTCCGTCTAACCGGGACGAGCGCGTTAACCAATTTCGCTATTGCCACCTTCTGTCAAACCGTCATATTTGTCAATCTTATATTTTCAAATTTTAGTATTAAATTATTATCAACTAATTATTTTTCTCCGTTTTACGGGCAACTACCCTTTTCATTGGAAAAAATCATTCTAAGAATTGGTTTGTAACCTGGATAGCGTCTCATAATATTATTGGTCTAAGTTCTGCAGTCAAAATGTTTCGGACAGCAAGGACTCTTGTTTGGTATGGTATTGAATTAACAAACGCATATTTTTATATAATTTTTTCTTCAACTGACTTCACACTTCACGTGATAAGGAAAATAACTTCCGAATAATTAATACTGAACGGACGGTAATGGCATGACGCAATAAATTAGGTAACTCCTGGTGAAACTGTGCGACACACGTTACTGAAATAAATAATGTTAATTGTTGGAAGAATTTAATGAGTGAAACCTCAAATTATAATCTTACTAATATTATAAATGCGAATGTTTATATGGATGGATGGTCCTACTCTTTCACGCAATAAAAACCGAATGGAATATAAAAATTCTTTCACTAATCGAAAGCTACATTATTTGCGAGTAATATAGGCTATATATATTGGTAAGCTCTGGCGTTATGAATAAGCTGTGGCGTTATGAATAAGCTGTGGCGTTATGAAATTATTTATTATACGTTTATTGGCAAAGCATTTTGCCAAGTAAATGTTTGACATGGGCTGTCATTTTATTATTTGTTTAGGTTACAATGGAGATTTCTAATATGAGTATTCTAATATGAATATTTAGTGCACAAATATAAAATAGGTACTAATCTACATTTTGACCTAAGCCAACAGCTATACTAATATTATGAATTGATTTGGGGAAGGGGAGGGGGGGGGGGGGAGTGGGGGGGAGGGTTGGGGGGAGGATTGGGGGGCGAATATGCGAGCGAAGCCGGGGGCAAAAGCTAGTACTTAATATTTTTATAAAACAAACACTTTTTATCCATATTATTTTACATATCGATCAGTTTCGCTTAAACTTAGCTTCTTCAGGAGTGTATAATAATAGGTCAAAATTAATATATCTTGATGAAGCTTGGTTTAATCGAATCCCGTCGATTTAGAAAATATTAGAAAATCGTGATTAAATAAGTATTTGTTTTACTTACTTTTCTTTCTTTTCGTTTCTTTACTTCCTGTTCTTACTTTTACTAAATAATTTCAACTTATTTGTTTTAGACACACATTCAGAATTTATAAAATAATTAAACGTCTAGCCATGTCGCAATGTTTTGCTTGGCTCGATATTAAAAATAGATATTGTGAATATAAATAAAGGAAAACCATTTGTTTGTCTAATTTCTTTGTCCGATGCATAACAAAGACCCCTAACATAAATCATCGACAATGGTTTTGTGGTGTCATCGTTCACTTAATTAAATATGCTTAATTTAGTCGACGTGAACTTTGTTCGTTTACGATCTGCAGGCGTGATCGGGAACGGTGACAATTACCGGCGTAATCGATGTTTCGAATGGTGTAAGAGCGGAAAAGGTGTCTCCAACAATAAAAAGAATAATGAAAAAAATATATATCGGAAATACAATTGTTTTTAATTTAACTTAAAATTTTACTATCGACACGCCATAGTTTATTGTGAGTGTGTTATATTATGTTCAATACAGTTAAGTAAATTAAAACCCTGTTAATATCTTAAAGTTTTCCAGTCGCACTTTGTGTTTGAAAAATGAGAATTTTCAATTTTTCGCAAGTTTCATTTTGTGTTTCACCTTACAACGTATTTGTTTTAAAAAATCTTATTTTAATTTTGACAGTAACAAACATGTCACCTGCGTCGAAACACATTAGCATGATATTCTAAAATAAAAGCGTTTGAAATATATTCCACGAAAATTCTATTTTTGCCGACATGAGTATAGAATCGATTTCGAAATTTTGCTTAGACAAACAAAAAAATAGTCGGCAAGTGATTTTTTTGCATCAGGTAAATAAAAAATTTCAACATATTTTAAGACAGTTATATTAGAGACAAGTGAAGTAAGAATTTCAATGGCGTCATAAAAACTTGAAACGTTTCGGTGAGCCACCAATTTCATAAAAACTCTAGTTTTTTTTTTAATTTTTCAGTACCTAATGCTTTTAACCGTTTTCACTCGTAAGTCTATCCTCACATTACAAACCTGACCCAAAACTCCAAAGCCAGTGGTCGACACGTAGTGATCATTTAAATGTGATATTTATTCAAATTGAATGGTATCGGACGCTTACGAAGAAACCCGGTCGCCGAGAAATTTTAACAATAGATATTTTACCTAGCTGTTATTGTCACTATCACTCTCACTCCCCCGAATAATAAGCGAAAAAGACGACTACACCTCAGGCTGATAATATATTAAAAATTAAAAGCATTTATTTCTTGCAAATAGGTATGTTACAGAACTATATACAGCAAGAAAAAGTATAATTAATGCTATTTACGAAAAATGTAATATAGGTATCTTAAATTTTCATATGCAAGAACCCATCTCTCAGGCGAAGGTGGAGGCCTCCTCTAAAGAATTCCATTTATATTAGGGTTAATTATTTTTTGTGTCTGTCTCACTTCTTGTATTTTTGAGGAAGTTTAGAATTTCTCCTTCAGAGGGTTTTGGTCTTGATCTTCCACGGTGACGAGACAGGTTGGAAGGTTGATAATACCTAAATAAAATCATAAAAATCACGATTTTGTATTCCCTATTTTTCTTCTCCAAAACTGGACCGATTTTAAAGATTTTTTGAAGTGAAAATTCTATAGCCCCGCTGTGATTTGGATTTGAAACGGAAATGATGATTACTGCACCTGCTACGCATCAACTGCACACATAGGCCGCTTTGATTATGATGTCAAAGGCTACTATTGGTTGAGATATGAAACAGAAATTACGCTAGGTCTGGGCTCATTGGTCGTTTTGATTATGACCTAACTTTTCAAGTATTGATTTAGATTGTTTTGGTAAAGTTTGGCTTCTACCACGTGTAAACTGCACTAGATTTTTTTTAACTGTATTGAATACAAAAGAACGCCTATACGTATTGCTTTAAAAAAAATCATTGTTTAGTTTGTACACTGAACTTCTCTTGATGGCCTTCAAACCGGGCAATTTAAACGATTTTTGGAGCCTCCTGACTACCATAAGAAGTAACTTATGAAAAAAGAAATAAAAGTACTGACACGCTAGTGATCGGTATATTTAAAAAATATATATATTTTTGGTAGTATAAAAATCTAGAGAGAAAATTGGGAAATAGGTTTGTAGGGACAATTAATCACACAGAGTTATAGAAGACGATACCCGCTCCATTCGTACTGAAGGTAGTATTTTACTTCTAGCTCGTAAGCTTTTAATGAAAATTGGATTTTTTTTTCGAGTGGCTCGTACCGATTTATTTATTTTAAAGGGTAACTTTTTAAGAAATCTGTACATTCCCGTGAAGCTATAAGCCGACAACAGGCTCAGCTGGACTGGTAATAAACTACTTGTTAATGGCTTTAGGTTATTGTCCTAATTTTTACAGAAATTATTCCTGACATGCGGAATGTCATCAATTAACAAGCTTACAGAGGCACTGCTGAAAACCAGCTACATTCCAGGAGAAATCCTGAATGCACATACTCTATATCATCCAATCTATAGATTGGTTGTCGTTGTCGTTGTCGTTGTCGTTTTTGTTGTTATTGGAGTTGTTTTGTTGTTATTTTTGTAGTTGTTGCTGTTATTTTTGAAGTTATTGTTGTTATTTTTTAAATTACTATTATGGAGCAGAACATTTATTTGAATCCCTTTGCCTTCGATAATAAAGACAGAGTCGATAATGCAAAAGTCTGAATTTCCGTTTCAGTTACGGTAGACTCGGCTGCGCGGCCTTTTTCATACAAAACTTAAATTTGAATTTGAGGTGAAAATACTTAACAAAACCGCACAATTATATTTTTAAACAAAGGTATGGAAGATATCTAGTATGGATGTGTGTTATTTTTATTTATTCGTATTAAATGCGGTATGTAGGCAACAAATATTATAATCAATAATTATCAGCCTGAAACACTCATCTACATTGAAAAAATCTTCCGAGAAAAGATACTGGCCGCCAACGGGAATTGAACCCGTGTCCCTCGGATTGCCGGTCAGCTGCTCTGACCACCGAGCTATGGCGGCTTGTCTAATACCGGCCAAATAATTAAATATACACTAGTGTTTCATTCGACAATTACCAATTATTACATTTTTCCAACTGAAAACAACCAACTTTATTTTTGTGAGAGAGGTATTGTTAAGTACTAAATCTCCCGCAAGGTGGCGTCGAGACTTATTATGTCTGCATTTATTGCTGAAATACTTAAACTTGTCAAATATTAATTATTATTTTTAATTGATAAACTAACGTTTAAACAAGATTTTTATGCATAGCACAAAGGGTAGATAACAAATATTATAATCAATAATTATCAGCCTTAAACACTCATCTACATGGTATGTAGGCCATAAATGAACTAAATTGTCCATGATATATAGTTTTTTTGTAATGAAAGACAAACATTCTCGGGTTACGAATAACACAACAATATTTTAAAATCTAATCTACCACCACAACAAGAGGAAAATGTTGCTTGTGTCGTGATAGAAGACTTAGCCAGCGATGAATAAACCACGCGACACCCGGGTGCGACCCAAACGCAATGCCCACTCAGCCTCTTACCGGTCAACCAGTGATTTGAGGCAACTTCGGCATTTTTAAATACATCTATTTGAATTTAACCTTTGATTGAATGAATGAATGAATGAAACGGAATCGTATAAGTTGAAATTAAGCCATTTCCAGATATCCGATCGAGCTGAAACTCGTCAGATAGACAGTAGAAATTTTAATTTATGTACGAAAAATTTGTGTTCCAATGTTAATCAGTATGTTTTTAAAAATTCATATAACTAAACGAAAATATGAAAGTGAACAAAACACAGACAAATAAAATACAACGGACGTAACTGCTACACGAACCCACAACCTCTTGTCTTATCGGGATGAGCGCTTTATCCAATTTGGCCACTGCCACCTGTCATCAAACCGTCATATTTGTCATTTTCATATTTCAAATTTTCCTCATCTAGGAAGCGACCGAATATTTTTATGATCTTTCTGTTCTAAATTTTTGACTGAGAGTCGCTAATATTGTCTTCAGTGATTAAATAAATATTGGTTTACACTAGCTAAGTTCCAAAGAGAATCTCAGAAAGAGAGAATCTCAGAGTCCCTTAACTGTAAAGTGTTAATAACAAATTTGATTGGAGTCAATATTAGGATCAAGACGTCCGTGACAGCAACAATAGTGAAATAGAATAGAAGTAAGGTTTGAAATAAGATATCAAAACAAACGTAAGACTGACAGCATTTAAGACCTAACTTTTTTTCACAAATCAAAATTAAAAGAATCATCAATTGATGGCTTCGATCAATTAAGTCTAGATAAGCCCTACCTAACTAACTTGCCTGTGAATAATGACGCCATGATATTAATGTTAACAATACAACTCTTCATCGTATTCCACCGCCTCGCTCAAAAAGCCTAGAGAATATTAATGCCAGTTCCTAAAACACAAAGTTCGTTCTCAAATCCCATTATGTAGTTTTGACATTCATCAACCAATCAGATGCCTTGAATATCACGCGTCACGTATTGTGGAGATGAATTTACCAATCCTACTTGGTATAAACTAGCCGCACACGCTCGCTAAGTCGCTTGAAGAAATAACCCGAGGGCGTTCAGTGTGTGACAAGATGTGGTCTTTTAATTTTAAACAAGCCGTTATGTTTTGTTTTGAGCCTGTATGTCAATGTATTAGTGAACGAACCGGGCTTCGTGGCATGACGTCAGAAATATTGCTCGACCAAAAGTAATTTCTTTAACATTATTACGTTTATTGAAACGCTGCCTAAAAGACATCTGTAAGGTATATTTTTTTTGTTGTATTCAGATAGCTGACTACATTTTCAAAAATAAAGTCCGCGGTGTGTACCTTGTACAATATTCGGAAGTGGTATATTTTTGTGTTTTAAAAAAATTAACTCGGTCCGGACGGCTGACACACAAATTAGTTTCAGTGTAGATCTTGTAGACCGATAAAAGATACAACACAAAGCACTATGCGATCTGAACGGTGCAAAACAATGCAGGCACTTTTTCATAAATTGGCCTTGAGCCTGCTTTTGCTGGCTTCTTGCGTCATTTTGAATTTCACAGGGCTTGTCTAGATATCATACGTCAATGATTGATGGATTAAAAGTTATGAAAATAAGCAACAAATTCATAAAGGCTTTACATAAAGCAGATCATTCCATATTCGGCTCTTTGAAAAGCATTATTCGCTAAACGGGAGCTCCGATATGAAAAGTAAGTAGATTAGCGTCTTATAATATTCTTCGCTATAATATCACGTTACGTTGTACGCAGGCGGTGTGTGAGCGGATAAGGGTGAGATTTATATTCCAATAGGTATAAGTAGGAGTTACCAGCTTGAAGATATGTACCTAATATTAAAAGGGAGGGTGCATTTTCATCTCGACGCGTCACAGATGCGGGAAAATTAAGGAAGCAGGGAAATTTCTTCTTCTCAGAAGAAAATGAAGGCAGCATCTTGAATTTAGACGAGTGCCAAGGGAGTTGTGGATGTGGAATTCGAAACCGAACGAACTTTATTGATAGTAAAAAAGTTTATTGAAGCATCTAAGTTAGTGGATGCTATCTCTTCTAGGACTTGGACTGAATATTTTGGTTAATTTAATAAGTTAATTCCATACAATTTTACCTTACGATGTAATGCGAGTACCACTTATTTGGTTCTGAAACAGTTTTTTAAAAAAAACCTTAATCCATATTCCCCAAGTCCTTCATAAATCATATATTCCTTCCTCGTCCTCCTGTCCTCAAAGTCTCTACCAGGGGAAGAAGAAGATGTTTGTCAACCACCTACCTGTGAACAAGTGGAAAATAATATTGTCGCCCTAATCTAAGTTACCTACAGAACAGTTGAAATCTCGCAGTGTTATGGGACACAGCTCTCTGTCGTTGAACTATCGCAATTATCGCAAAAAGTCCGTTTTTTATGGATTATAAGTGTAACTGGTGTTGTGCCGTTTCTTGGGAAACTCCAATATCCAGGATCGATCCTGAAACAGCCGAATAAACCGTCAAAAGGTAAGAGGCTATTCCGTCATACCCCATTTCCCGTGATCTGTATTTTAAAATACAATTCATTGGTCAAAGTCTTTTCGAAATCGATTTACAGTCCACAACATCATATTGTCGTGTCATCGGACGCGACATTTTTGGTCCTTCGAGCCGGATAAATTCTCGTTTTTGTCGTTTTTTGATAGTCGTAATTTCGAAACTAGACATTGTGTTTGAAATATAGATCATCCCATTCGTTGACCTTTTCCGGTTTTATAAAGCTGTTTCAGAATTACACATTCAATCGTGAATATTGATTAGCATATTTAAATCGTTGGGTAGATTAATATTCGTAGATAATACTTTGTACCTACACAAAGTATTGCCGCGTCGGTAGTTTTAAATACAAGCATTCTCGTGTCGTTGGGTTGCTACCTGCACTGAGTGTCGGTAAAGAAGATCGCGGATCGCATCGGTCAGCTGTTATCACAGCGGACATTCTGTTTGTTTACAAGTTTGACGTTTGACGTTTGTTTGCGGTTTTATTATTAGAGTTTGGTTAATATACCTCTTCATAATGGCGGCTACTCTTGTGAAGTACAAATTAGCTCTGTTAGACATGGAAAGAATTCGCTCCGCTGCATTGAAAGCTATAACTTCGTTGAACGTTGTTGACAAAAATATATTAAAAGCGCGTTTTTCGGATATATCAAATATTAGAGAAACTTTTGTTGCATCACATATTTCAATAGAATCAAATAAAAAAGATGAATCGGAAATTAAAGTTTTACAAGAAAAATATACTGAAATTCAAAACATGTATTACGAGATTCAGTCGTATTATAATCAATTATTTCCACAAGTTTCGAAAATTGAATCGGATCATTCACTGGCAAATAATAATGTGTCGTTACCAAAATTAAAATTGATTATTTTCTCGGGAATATCAACAGATTGGACAAATTATATTAATACCTTTAATTCGTTGATCGATTCTAATAATGCCTTAAATCCTGTTCAAAAAATGCATTATTTAATAAATAGCCTGTCAGGAGAGGCATTAACACACATTAAACATTTGCCGATTTCTGAAGAAAATTATTTTATTGAATACAACCTTTTAAAGGAACGGTATGAAAACGTACGTTTCATCGCTGATAGGCATGTAGAATTAATTCTGTCGATTCAACCTGTAAAATCTCAGGATAATATCAGACAATTTATTTCTATTTTAAAAGAAAATATTGCTGCTTTAGAAGCTTTGAATTTTCCAGTTCGCCAATGGAGTTTTCTTTTATTACATATTGTATTACGTAAATTAATAAAAGAATTGCGTATTGATTTTGAAATTCAACATAGTTCAGAGAATATTCCAACGTTTGATCACCTATTAAAGTACTTAGATAGACAGTGTTTGGCAAAAGAAATGGCACTCGGGGTTTTTCCTGAAAACCTGATACAGACTCATAAAGGTCAATCGAAATCGTATAATGCTAAACATCGATCTGGCAATAATGTTAATGCATTTGTATTAAAGATTGAAGTCAAGTGTATTCTTTGTAAATCGTCACACTCTCTGCACAAGTGTGAACAATTCTTACGCCTTACTCCAAAAGATAGGTACTTGTTTGCAAGGGAAAATAATTTATGTCTCAACTGCCTCACACAAGGAAAACACAACGCTAAGAATTGTCAATCTCGTTTCACTTGTAGGGAATGTCAATCAAGACATCATACCCTATTACATTTTCCAAAAAAAATCGTGGAAAATTCAGACCAACAAGAAAACTCGTCGGAGCCTTTGGCGTTGACAACATTTTACAATAAAACCAACACGGTACTGCTGTCCACAGCCTATGTGGAAGTTTTAGACAAAAATGGAGTTTTCCAGAAGGTTCGTGTCATGCTCGATAGCGCCAGCCAGGCAAATTTTATATCGGAAAATTGCGTGAAAAAATTAGGATTCACTCGTTTTAAGAAACAACCTCTTACCGTGATAGGTATTGGAAATACTCCTACAATTAATTCTAACGGATTAATAAAAACACAATTTCGTCCTGTCGATTCGAAGGAATCTGGTATTTTGACAGCTTTCCTTATTTTAAATAATATTTGCTCAAATATGCCATCAAATCGTATCGTCGATCATCATTGGGAACACATCGTAGGTCTCAAATTGGGAGATCCAACATTTTACCTACCATCAGCTATTGATATACTGCTTGGAAGTGATATTTTTGCCTCATTGCTATGCTCAGGAAAATTGATGGGCAAAGAAAATGAACCCATAGCCATAGAAACTAAATTGGGTTGGATTTTGATGGGAAATGTTGGACCATCAAATAATTGTATAAATTCATTCTTCACGTCAATGGAGGAAAATATTGATGAAAAGCTTAAATGTTTTTGGGAAATTGAAAATGTTCCACCTTTGAAGAAAATTCAATCGCCTGATGAAATTCGTTGTGAAAAATTGTACACTGAAAGTACCTACCGTAACCAAGACGGAAGATACGTCATTTCGTTGCCATTTAAGGAAAGCCCGGAAAAATTGGGAAAGTCATATGACATAGCATTGTCACGCCTCGCGCATTTAGAAAGGAGACTGAATAGAGATTCTGATCTCAAATCTCAATATATTTCGTTTATGAGAGAATACTCAACATTAGGGCACATGATGGAAGTGCCACTTCAATCGCCAACTATTGGTAACTATTTCATACCACATCATGGAATAATCAAAGAAACCAGTTCTACAACTCGTTTAAGGGTCGTTTTTGATGCCAGTACCAAATCGTCCTCGGGTACGTCATTGAACGATATACTTTTGGTTGGTCCCAAATTACAAAGGGACCTTGTCGAATTAATGTGTAATTTTCGAGTACACAAAATCGTGTTTACAGCTGACATCCGTCAAATGTATAGGCAAATACTTGTGGATGAGAAATCTCGCCGATATCAACATATTCTATGGAGAGAATCTCCGGATCTTCCTGTAAAGGAATTCGAATTACAAACAGTAACGTATGGCACGTCTAGTGCGCCATAACTATCTATTCGCACACTTCATAAATTAGCAAATGATGAAAAATTGAATTTTCCAGAGGCTGCTAGTACGTTAATTGAAAACACTTATGTAGATGATATTATCAGTGGTGCGCAAACTTTGGAAAGCGCTCGACATTGTATAGTGGAATTAATTGCATTACTTCAAAAAGGTTGTTTTGAATTGAGAAAATGGTCGAGTAACCATCCTGAAATACTGGAAGATATTCCTGTTAGCTATCGGGAAGTACCCTTAAGTTTTGAGTCGGATACTGACAAGAAAAACCTTAATATTTTAGGTATTCAATGGATACCGTCGCTTGATCAATTTACATATAAAATTCATAATGTTTTTAGTGACCACTGTACCAAACGTATAATTTTATCGACAATTGCACGTCTATATGATCCATTAGGTTTTATTAATCCTGTCGTTTTCATTGCTAAATGCTTTATGCAAAATTTATGGAAACTTCAAATTGGCTGGGACGAAGAAATCCCTTCGGACATGAATTTGAAATGGAAGAAATATATAAAAGAGCTTCCATCACTCGCCAATTTAAAAAAATGATCGATATATTGATTATTACCATAGCATGTACCTTCATCCAGGTCCTCGTGCACTCCAATCCATAATATCATTAAATATTGGATAATTTCGGCCAGGAACGTAATTCGAAATCGATTGAGTAAATGCATTTCTTGTTTTAAAAATAACCCGCGTGGTAGTTTCCCTTTGATGGGTAACTTACCCGCTTCCCGTTTTCGAGAAGGTCGTCCATTTTTGAATGTCGGAACAGACTTTGGAGGTCCTTTTTTGGTACGCGAGAGTAGACGTCGCGGCGCAAAAACTTATAAGGCCTATTTATGTCTTTACGTTTGTTTATCGACCAAAGCCGTTCATCTTGAATTAGTATCAGATCTATCTACTGAAGCATTCGTGGCAGCATTAGATAGATTCATCTCTAGACGCGGTATATGCCAGAATATCTATAGCAATTGCGGAACTAATTTTATTGGAACTAATAGATATCATACTGGCCTTGCTAAATTCATACATGCATCTGAAAACACTGACAAACTTGTTGACGCAACTGTCGCTCGTTCAATTACTTGGCATTTTTCTCCGCCCTCCGCACCCCATTTCAATGGTGTGTCGGAAGCTGGTATTAAGTCAACTAAACACCATTTGAAGAGGGTGTGGGAGATCAAATCCTTACGTTTGAAGAATTAACTACTGTCCTGACTCGTATCGAAGCCATTTTAAATTCGCGACCAATTGGAGCGCTGTCGTCGGATCCATCCGAAATGGATCCGTTAACTCCTGCACATTTTTTAATTGGGGCTCCTCTTGTTTCTGTTCTTGAAGAAAATTTTGTGGATGTACCAATGAATCGTTTATCGCGTTGGCAACTATTGAAAAAAATGTCCCAACATTTTTGGAATCGTTGGCGGAAAGAATATCTACATACTCTTCAACAACGGAACAAGTGGGCAACATCAACTCCTAATTTGCAAGTTGACGATCTAGTCATGATAGATGATTCACAAGCTACCCCAATGCGATGGCCTGTCGGGAGGGTGGTTGAATTGTTCCCCGGTGCCGATGGTGTGGTTTGTGTCGCTACTGTAAGAACCCCTCAGGGCATTTTTAAGCGGCCCGTGGTCAAATTGTATAAACTACCCATCGATTGATTAATTAGTTAATTAATTAATTTCATTTTTAATTTTGTCTTGTTCAATTCCTAGGTTAATTAGTTACTTTGCTTTCGTTTTTTTTCGTTGCTTTCTTTCGTTTATAGTTGTTGAGAAAATATCACATTTTCTCAAGGTCGGCGGAATGTTTGGTTCTAAAACAGTTTTTTAAAAAAAACCTTAATCCATATTCCCCAAGTCCTTCATAAATCATATATTCCTTCCTCGTCCTCCTGTCCTCAAAGTCTCTACCAGGGGAAGAAGAAGATGTTTGTCGACCACCTACCTGTGAACAAGTGGAAAATAATATTGTCGCCCTAATCTAAATTACCTACAGAACAGTTGAAATCTCGCAGTGTTATGGGACACAGCTCTCTGTCGTTGAACTATCGCAATTATCGCAAAAAGTCCGTTTTTTATGGATTATAAGTGTAACTGGTGTTGTGCCGTTTCTTGGGAAACTCCAATATCCAGGATCGATCCTGAAACAGCCGAATAAACCGTCAAAAGGCAAGATACTATTCCGTCATACCCCATTTCCCGTGATCTGTATTTTAACACACAATTCATTGGTCAAAGTCTTTTCGAAATCGATTTACAGTCCACAACATCATATTGTCGTGTCATCGGACGCGACACCACTGGTTCTTGGAAGGTGGTTATAGTAAAACATATAATTGACTGAACGTAGCAAATACTTATTTTAACCCGACTGTTTGGCATTTCGTCCCTCTGTAAATTTGTTTGTACGTTCCGTTTCCGTTTCAAGATGGTGACCGTTTTAATGGTTCAGTATAGACTATTTTTTGTAATATGAAATCGTCTTGTTTTTTGGAATTTATTATTTAATTTGTTTTATTATTTTACTTTTATTTTATGGTGCCTACTTGCAGAAAAAAGTAAAAAAAAAGAATTTTCATTCGACTTTCTTTGGACCGAATTGTAATAAGAAAAAACTATTACATAAAAGGCGTATTATGGTATATAATTAAGTATCTAAGTTGTTTTTAATAACCTACTTATAAAATTCACGATTTCAGACAATTTGTATTTAATTTATTAAATAAGAGAAAATAAGAAAGGTAGATGGGTACTTTTTTGACGCTAGTTCGATGGTTTATAGAACAACGAATGTATTAAGACTTAGTGGAAAATTAACATATTGAACTCGTTTCCAATTTTCTCGTCACAAAACACTAATGTACCTACTTTTATAGATATACCTGAGGAATGTTTGGGGATGCTGTATGGAAGGTGCTTTTGTGAAAAGGAAGGAGTGAACCTGGGTCTTGAAAATGCCCATTTTGTAGGAAGGAGGAAAATCAATCTACAGACTAGCTGTTAATTTCCAGAACGAGTCCTAGGAACGACCCATTCTCATGTGACAAATAATGTCGACGGTGAACATGTTGGTCGCGCATTGGCGTGTTTTCCGACTGCGCACCTGCACCGAAGGAATCAAATACGCTAGTTTCTCGGAGCATCTTCCAATGAATTTTTTTTTTGCAAAATTTTAATTATAACATAATATTGATTAACATTATATAACACACAGTTTCCTGATAAAGCAGATACTTGTGCTTACGAGAGGACTTATGTATTACGAATACATGTGTTAATGAGTACATTATTGTGTAAAGTATAAAAAGATAAATTTCAAGTTGAATTCATGAAGTGAAAAATTTCTGAAGGAAATTAAATGTTAAAAGCTAAAGAGTGAAGTGAAGTGAAAAATTTCTGAAGGAAATTAAATTTTAAAAGCTAAAGAGTGAAGTGAAGTGAAAAGTTAGACATGCAGATTCATCAAAATAAAATAACTAAGTAATAATTATTAATTTTAAACTTGAATTACTAACCTGAAATTAATAACAAATTTTTTATAATTACGTAACCATTTTCGATGACAATAGAGGAGACAACTTATACATAAGAGATAGGATAATTTATAAAAGTAATAAACAATGTAGATAAGATGTACATAATACGTAAGAAATAATTAGCAGAACATAATATCTAAGAAGAAGTAAAAAAAAAATCTGGTACTACCTAACTATATATAAGTTTCTTTGCTATTCGTAAATAAAGCGGTAATTGATTAAATAATTTTATTCTTTTACATGCATAGTGACAATGTTCTGTTGTAGTTCTTTTATTATTTTTTTTAATTTTCTTTATTTTACATTTGATACATGTGTGCAATGAAATGATATGAGTAATGGGAACCCACGAAGGTACAGCCTCTGCGTGGATAATATGTTAATATAAATTTTATTTTTGTATCTGAAAAGAAACAAACGGTCGGCATATAAAGCAAAAAGAGTAAGTTTATAATTAAAATTTGTCTAAACAGTTTGTACAAAAAGTGTATACCAGTTTGTGAAAAACAAAGTGATATAAATTAAATAGAGAATGTTTCAACATCTGTATTTTTAAGCCATAGTGCACACGCGTGATACAATTAGTTCACCAACATAAGTATTTCCTATGCTAATGTTTAATATTGAGATATTAAGTACTTTCATTAAATAGATATTTATTTAATTGGAGTAATGCAATTCTGTCGAAAATGTCTGTAAGTGGCGGAACCGGGAAATCTTGAAATCAATTATTATCAATTATTATTAATATGTTTTTTAGAATTTTTTTTTAAAATTTTCGAGTGGAAACAGGGATGATTTATGTGTACTCCTCCCCCAAGCCATAATGTAGTACAGAATGCGCAAGTGCAAAATAAATATATTTTAGTAAGATGTAGTCTTTGTAGATTAAAAAATATATTAATCAGTTTCCTCATTCTGTCTACAGAGTTTATTTGACTTTTCCGTTTGATATTATTAAAGAGAATTTTTCCGAAATATTTAATTTTTTTCTTAACTACTTACGCGTATACAGTTTTAGTTACAAGTGTAACTCTAAGTAGATAATTTCTTTCGTGAACTTCAATGTATTCATTTATATTTGAAATATTCTCCTTCTGTAGGAGCATGTCAAACAAAAAGCTATCATGAACTGTATTGTCATCCGGTTTACAATAAATTGGTAGAGCCAGGAATAGGCAAGAGGAATCAAGAAAAGACGAGAAGAAGTGAGAAGAAGCTTGGAAAGGCTAGAAGAAACAAGAAGAGATCAGAAGAAGCAAAAAGAGCCAGGAAGAGCAAAGAGCAATAAGGGGAAAGAAGAGCCAACAAGAAGCAAGAAGAGGAAAAGGGACAAGAGCGCTCTTGGTTGGGGTCGTTCATTCGTATCGTATCGTATCGTAAATCAGTTTCCTAGAAATTGTAGTTAAATTTTTTTACCGAAACAAAATTAAATAATACAAAATTTGGCCGATGTAGTAATAAATCTGACATTCGAATTTTCTTTTCCGGAATCCGGTCTTATTTCCTGGTATATCACTTTTTTCAAATTGTATCCAACCTTTATTCAAATACATTTGCTAAGTGCTTCCAAAGAAAAGAGTTCTTTGACAATACACTATTATTTATTACCGTAGGCCGAACGAAGCTTACTCAATATGCACATAGCTCGAGCATTGCCTCGCCTCGTAGGCGCGTGAACCCACAAACCAGATGTTTGGTAATAATAAGTTCTCAAGTAAGTATGTGTTTATAGCATACCGTTGAGTCGCAGTTTGATATGACCAAAACAAACAAAAAATGATATTACATCAACCGAGCAACAGCAAAAAGGTGCAACTCATTTTTTTTAAATTTTCTCATATTTTATCAAATATTAATAAATAATAATCTCTCATATTGAATGAAATAAAAATATTAAAAACCTTTGAAGAACATTGAAAAATATGTTTGTACCGGTGCGAAATATCTCACTTTTTGACAAAGGACGTTGTAGAGATCACCAAAACTTAATTACAAGGTTGATATATTGTCATATTCATACACAGCAAACTTATTCTCGGACACCATTATAATTTAAAAATAAACAATAACTTATAACTTATTACTTCTTCAGGGTTTACATAGAACTAGGTACTTAGTTGCTATTTAACATTGCTTATAAAAACCAAATGTTTTTTTATATTTTGGTAGAAAGCAGTAACTTGGTGGTTTGACATATTAATTGAAATAAATCAATCGCTTTATTTTTAACCACGATTTTAATTTTTTTTTCAAAACCGACCGGTTTCGCTTAACATAAGCATCTTCAGGGTATAACATTTAACTGTTTAGTTTAAGTTTAATTTTTAGTTTTATTTTTGTTTAATTTTATACCCTGAAGACGCTTGTGTTAAGCGAAACCGGTCGGTATTGAAAAAAATACATAATTAAAACCGTGGTTAAAAACAAAGTGATTGTTTTATTTGAACATAATGTTTTTTTAAACAAAAAAAGTTGTCATTACTAAGTGTTTGTTTAATTTTTAATGAAATTAATTTGTTTGTTCGAAGTAGAAAAAACTCTCATAAAGTGAGAAAAGGCTTTGACTTTCGGAAAGCTATTTCTTTACAGTGGAGAATTTCTAGGTTAACAGGAAACAGGTTTCTAGCAAAAAAAGTCATTATTTTAGCAATAAAAAACACAAATATTATAATCAATAATTATCAGCCTGAAACACTCATCTACATTGAAAAAATCTTCCGAGAAAAGATACTGGCCGCCAACGGGAATTGAACCCGTGACCATCTGATTGCCGGTCAGCAGCTCTGACCACTGAGCTATGGCGGCTCAGTGGTCAGAGCTGCTGACCGGCAATCAGATGGTGACGGATTCAATTCCCGTTGGCGGCCAGTATCTTTTCTCGGAAGATTTTTTCAATGTAGATGAGTGTTTCAGGCTGATAATTATTGATTATAATATTTGTTATCTACCCTTTGTGCTATGCATAAAAATCTTGTTTAAACGTTAGTTTATCAATTAAAAATAATAATTAATTAAAAACACAGTTTCGGAGAAGTTTATAGCTACTAGAAACCAGTTTATTTATTATTTTAATTTTAGAAACAAACAGTATCTACGTAGATATATTGAGTGATAAACCGTTTACAAGGTTTTAGAAATTATTACAACGATCGGTACCAACGACATGTCTCTGTGACATATCTGGTAAATCTATCACATAAATTATTTTACCTGGCGGGGGTTACTTTAGTATGTGCTAGGGAATATTTTAGGCAAAAATAAAGATTAACGATATAAGTAATACATATTACAAAAGTGTATGTGGTGTACGTGTGTATGTATGCGAACGTGCATGTGTACCTTTGAATTTGAGTTGTGTTATGTAGTGGAGAGTTGTGAGTGCGTATTGATTAAGTTACGAGTAATTTTTACCATTTTTTTGCTGCTCCCGACCGCCTGGAGCCAGTGAGACAATGATATCCCGGTTGGGGTATGTTTTGAGGCTGTAGGTAGAGGGAAGGAAAGAAGATGGGGGACTGAAGAGGAAGATGTAGAAATTCCTGGCAAGTCAGCTCTGGTTACTAAACACGGCTAAAACCATTTTAAGCAACGTTTCAATTCTGAATGGTGGTCCTGCAGGAGGACCATACTATAGGTATCTTCCACACTGGAACGTGCCGCAAATGATGACCGGACAACTCAGAATGAAATTAACTCAGAACCTCCTTCGAAAAGTCATTATAAGTGAGGAAAAAAATATATAAACAATTAGTTAAATAGGTTACGTTAGGTTAGGGTCACGGGCTATTTTAAAATGATTTTTTTCATGGCTTTTAATGACTTCAAAGAGGTGTTGAATTGACTTAATTTTGAGATGGCATGAAACTGCCGCCAATATACCTTATTATTAAATTGCGAAGTAATACAAAACAATCAAGTAAAATTGCGCACGCTGGGATTCAACCCGCGACTTTTGGTTAAATAGGTTACGTTAGGTTAGGGTCACGGGCTATTTTAAAATCATTTTTTTCATGGCTTTTAATGACTTCAAAGAGGTGTTGAGTTGATTAATTTTGAGATGGCATGAAACTGCCGCCAATATACCTTATTATTAAATTGCGAAGTAATACAAAACAATCAAGTAAAATTGCGCACGCGGGGATTTCAACCCGCGACCTTCAGATTGCTAGTCCACAGCCTTGCCTTTAGAAGCAATAAAATTGAACAATAAAAGTAAAGACATCTTTATTTTATTTTTTTTTGTATGGTTAGTCTCTTTTTCCTTTTTAGTCAATTTACCTAAAGTCAATACAAAATTCGTGCAGGCATAGATTTTAAGGTTAATTGGCACTTCTTTGTATGATTTTTTTAATAATAGCTTGTACACATATTATTGAAAGGTTTCTTGCTATTAACACTTTTATCAATAAACTTAATTTATCGTTTCAACATTAACTTAGCGAAACTGTCCTTAGCTAAAATCCACAAGCCGACAGATACCTAGTACAAAATTTTAACACGAAAACTGGAAAACGATGACGTCATTACGAAACAAATATTTTCCGAATCCTTATAAATTTTCTACAAAAGCAGTGGTGGTTAATTTAGCGAGAAGTGTTTATGGTGTAATGCATGAATTTAACGATCTTTGGAAGAGTTAAGTTTTCAATAAAATCTTTTGAAAACCTTTGTTAGAGTTCTCTCAAAAAGAGTGTCCAGAAAATGGACCCTTGCAATGGATTTTGAATGGTTAAAATGGACCTCTGCGCATGCGTACCTCACGGACCTCTTTTTTTGTAAACCTTAAAGTTGACCTCTGGAATATATATCGGATATAAACATTTCAATAATATATTGTACTCTTTTAAAAGGCAAAACACCAAAGTTACCAATGGTAATATTTTTAATATTTTAATAAAATGTTTGCATCTTGTTTTATCGCAGGAAGACAATTTAAATAAAAATACACAAAGTCATAAAGCACGGTCCGCGACCATTTTCTCTATTGTCAGAAAACAAGTTTAACATTATTATAGAAATGTTCATATTTTGGATTAGAAACGAATAAACCTGTTTTACTGCGATTGCAATAATGAAACAAACATAATTTACCTATTTACATATAAACCTATTGTAATAACTATAATCGAACATAAATTGGTTTAACTGCCGTAATAAAACCAAGTCCAAGTGAACTAACATAAACATTTTAACACAAATAAGTTTTGACGATTAAAATAATGAACAATACCTCTTATCGGAACCTTTTAAATGCAATTAACATTAACAGCATTCCATTTTTTGCAAAATAATATTTTAATACTTAATCAAATTTGATAAATGATCTGCTAACTCTGTACAAAGATGTTTTGAAGAACTTACCGATTATTATTAAAAAATTAAAACACTAACTTCAGGGGAACAATCGATGCACCATTCACAAACAACTTCTATATTGTACACTTTCGAAGAGTCACTAAAACAATGACTCTTTATAAATAAAGAAACAAGGTCATGATATTTTTGTTTTCTGAAAACAGTAAAATAAACTTCATTGCCTTATTGCATGTTCAAAACACTCGCTTCATATGAATGTAAAAATGCTAATTAATCATTTAAATGTGCGCTATTTATAAATTAGAATTTCGGCTACTTAAAAAGCAATTTAATTTTTAAATAACAATTTTAATAATTGCTGCTTTGTGTCGCCAAAAAACAATTTCTTTGATGCGATCTTTTAGTTTTGCGACAAAAACACGCATTTAACGCAACGTGTCACCGTCTAAAAGTGCATTACGCCCGTGAATAAATCAGCCACGGCTTACACTGTCTCTCGTACGCAAACTTTATTGCGGAACTTGCGTATTTTTATAATATTTCCGGAGTTTGGCGCACTTTCCGAACTTATTGTTTGTAAACGATCGCGGGGGAATGATCTCGAACGAAGTGCCCGGGCAGCAGGACCGAGCAGAGCAACGTTAGCATCGCGACTGAACGACTGAAGCCAGCCCACCGCTCATTGCTTCACTCAACTTTCGCGTCCGATTCAAGCGAGATTCCAATTGGAGCCATGCGTATTCGTATTGTCCGCGCGTTTGTCCTTGGTTGTCCCAAGATCCAAGATCAAAACCCCGGAACGGATACCGACCACCACCGACTGGTTACCTCTGCTAGCCTGATACCTGCTTGCGAGATAGACTTATACGAGCGTTTCAAGGTAACGTTGAGCCAGGTGAACTTTTTTACTAAAAATGTTTTCCTGCGCGGAATACGACAAATCAACTTTTATTAGCCGCGTAAACACGTTTGGTGAAATACACATACTGCCCAACTCATTAGTACCTACACACATTCGATTGTAAACTATACTACTAAGCTTCCTTATTGAAGGCTTTAGATATCAATTTACAAAATTTTAATAGAAAATTATAGATTTTAACTATAAACATAAAAAAACCTTTCTAAAAAATCCCATATGAAATTCAATTTCTTAATGTTTTGTACCTGTTCTAGATTCTGAAAGTTCTGAAAATTTCGAATTCAAAAAGTTTCATAATATCTACCTTCGGAAATGAGAAGACTATTTTTTTAATTAAGCACTACATAGGAGGCCCTGAAGAGGAGGTCATCTTTGGGAATGTAGTGTGGAGGGTCTTTTTGGGAAAGGAAGGAGAGGAAATTCTGGGAAGAAAATGGTTATGGTAGCTCGAGAGAGTCCGGCTAGAGAGGTCTAGATTAGATCTGACCCAAACGCATTCACCGCCAAGACCTAGATAATCCTCACCCCATGAACTCGGACTCCTCTGCTAAGTCACCAAACGTAGCGAACTCTTCGGGGTAACCTATAACAGGGGTGTTGGTTATCCGATAAATCGCATCCCAAATTGAAATTTTTTCAAAAATTATGTTCTCCAAATCGGGGGTGGACAAATTGCACCCCTCGAAGGTTTTTTGAGTTCTAAATGTATTTTTTTTTATTCTAGTTGCGGATTCATCTGCTAATGCATTTTGAAGAAAACCGTTCTTCGATTAGAGTAGAATATTCATGCACACCATATGTTGCAAGACACGGAAAAAGTCAAATTTGCAAATTCTTAGTGTAGTAGGTACTAAAATGCTGGAAACTCGCATACACATTCAATCTTAAGTAAAAAGCAGTTTTGTGTTTAGAATGCAACGATAAAATTCCAGTTGCGGATATAACCTTTCTCATGTTCCTAGCGTACTTTAAAACTCGACTTGCACACCACGTTGAGGATTCAAGAGTCATCCTAGGCAAGAATACTAAAATATATATGTACATTTGTTAAATTTTTAATTTATTTGTTTAAGTTATGTCACGTAAATTATATAACGATAAAAAAATTATAAAAAATAAGAATTTTTAAACTGGTGAACTTTATGCAGAATCACTCTTGAGTTAAAACCTGTTTTATGTTCTGAACGGAATGTAAAATTAGAGTTGCGCACTCATTTCCTAACGCAAGTCAAGGGAAACCATATAAGCGTTCTGAGTGCAATTATAAATTTCTGTTGCAGACTCATTTGTGATATTAAAAAAATCGGTACATGGTCAAATCAGATAATAATAAATAAAAACCCGTTGACAGAAAATCTAAATACGGCCCTTGGGTGATAAAACGAATATCCAAATGTTCCATAATGGCAAAAAGGTTCCCTACATGAAAATAATAAATCAAGTAACGATGTTTTTAATTTTTTTCTTAAAAAATGAACAGTTTCTTCATTATTTTCAAGTCCACCAATTATATAAATTGAGTTTACACAATTTTTCTTTTTTCTCAAAAGTTCAGTAATAATAGTAATTTAAATGTCTCAACGTTTGGACAAAGGATTCCAAGTGATGAACAGCTTAGAAAAAAATGGTACGTTCCTTAAAAATACATTATTTTAAACTAATGAAAAATTATACAAGCATTTTGTATCATATCATGTGATGCCTCTGAAATCCTTCATAATCATGAATATAGTCTAATTTAAAAACTTTACTTAACTTTGTTTTTAACATTTTATCTCAGAAAATCATCAGAATATCAGAAAAACCGGAAAACTTACCTTTATCTCATTTTATTGTGTTAAAAGTACGTGTAGATGCGTGGGTTCATAAGATGAAATCAATCTGAAACGGTTTGCGGTTAAACAAACAAAAACTTACTTCTTTCTAATTACTTTTTCATTTATATTTCTTAATTAATGTTCTAATAACTCCTTGACACTCTTGACTACCGTATTTAAACCGTGTCACATAGCTGTAATACCATGCACATGATATCCAATCACATTAGCGCCATCTTCTTAGAGTTTTCCAGATTACCTGCCATTATTGCAGTGCCTTTAGTATATTCCGACAAAGTTTATTCACCATAAAGCCCGTCTAGAGGCTATAGGAACAGGATTCAGTCAGAAAACCTGCATAAATCGCCATATTAGGAAAGGATCAGAGAGGAGAAAAATATGCATTTGTGAGTCACGGTTAAAAACATAAACAAAGAAAAATGACTGTTCGGAATGGTCAGTGAAATTTGTAAACAAGTTTCTGACTTAAATCATGAAAATTTTGTAGTTTCTCCCGTCTTTATTCAGATTCAGATTACTAGATTTGCGCAAGTTTAGTAAAGAACGACCTTGACTCAGTTTATAGCGAGAGTTCAATAAACAGGTGAGTACATATTATATTAATGATAACATTAAAAATTCTCAAAGGGTAAATGTGAAATAGAAAAAGATTCGGTCGTATCTAGAAAATATTAATTATCGCATTGAAGAAGAAGACAACACTAATAATCTAAACGAAAATATGAAAGAGAACAAGACACAGAAAAATAACAAAGATAACGGTCGCAACAGGGAACTCATTCCGGTAAAACAAGAGGTTTAAGGTTCGTGTCCCAGTTGCTTTTTATTTTTCTGTGTCTTGTTCTCTTTCATATTTTCGTTTAGATTATTAGTGTTATCTTCTTCCTCAATGATACATAACATTGATGGGAATAACCTTCAAAACTTATGAAAAGAAAGTTGTTCTAATAAAAAATAAAGTTTTTCGTTTATTAATCAATATTACAAAATTTTGTAGATGACAGTTTGAGAATGCCTTCAGAAGGCAAAACAGCTGTCACGCGTAATAATAATAACATGGAATTAATTTTTATTTATTTGTTATAAAAGTACATTCGCAGTTTAATAAGCTTTGACTGTCTTACTAAGAAGATATCCCGTTCTAGGGCAGTCAAATTACATACACGATTAATGATTAGGTACATGATCATTATATAAATGTAGTATTAATTAAAGTTTACATTCACAAAATAATAATATATGAAACAGAAGGATAGTAGTAGAAGACTAGGTTTTAGAATCAAGCAAAGAAATAGTGTTTTCGAAGTGAGTATGCAAGAAAAAAAGGGAAGGAAAAGAAAATTTGGGAAACAAAAAAAATATATAAGAAAAAAAAATTAAAATTGGGGCATAAGAAAAACAGTAATCAAGAAAAACAGTAAAAGAAAAGAAAATAAAATAAAAAATTCGAAACGAAAGAGATATAGAAAAGGAAAAATAAAACTTATTTTCCAAGGGTTACATGATATAATTTTTATTCTAGTTCTTCCGAGATGGATTTGTTTGCATTCACAAATTGTCAAAAAGGGTCTAGTTGAAGATTATTCACCATATTAATAACAATAAGCAGAAACCGTTCTCCATTCTGTGAATTGTTGTTATTTCGTACTTACTTGCGGACTTCCGCATGTCAAAGAAACTAAACAAGAATTGGAATCATGGCTTAAAATTTTCTCTATACTTCCTGGAAAAATGTCTGCGGTCTAGATTTTCGTTTTGGTTACAAACCCCCGAGGTTTTCATTTAAATATTGTTAAAAATATTTTTTTTTATTTCACAATTTTTTTAAAAATATTTGTTCCACACAGGATGCCCTGAGAAAAGTAATTCTTCTCAGGGCCTATGTCATCTTTAAGAATGCTGTGTGGAGGGTATTTTTAGGAAAGGAAGGAGAGGAAGTTCTGGAAAGGAAAAGGGTATTAGAAGTGTGTAGGAATCTGGGGGTCAGTGTATCCAGGAGTGACAGACGTATGAATCCATCCCTCCTACTGCGGTGCAAGACGATGTTCCGAGAGAGTACGGCTGGAGAAATCAAAGGGACTACCTCAGCCATTCTCTCCCAAACCGGCCTGCTATGCAGCTGGTGGGCAAACGCATCCGCCGCCAAGACCCGGACAAAGAACCCGGGCACTCCTGGTTAGTCAACTTAACTTAGCAAGAGTACCCGGGTGCGTGACGTGAGGTTTGTTCAGGTGCATCGCAGGCCAGATCGGGAGATAATGGTAGAGATAGTCAATTTGACTTCTCCTGCCGTACTCTCTCTCTATCCGGATGAATTCATACGTCCGTCACTCCTGGACACACCAACCCCCAGACTCCTACCCACCTCTCATTCCCCTTTCCTTTCCAGAACTTACTTTGCTTTAAAAAAAAAAAATTTGTCACGAAGAAATGGTTTCACTACGAAATACATTGAATGTCTACGAGACATCTAATAGAGGTCATTCCTTCTCAAATGCGACCATGTGCATTTGCGCGTATTGACCGAACCAACAAAAGTATCTGAAATTGTATTTCGCATTTTTCAATTTTGTGAAAAATTGGAAATATATTGAAGTCAGGGGTGCGTGAAGGACCGAGACTTGAGACGCGGCCCTTGTTCAAATTGAAAGTAAAAAGTTTGACACATTTTTTCTTCTCCTGAATGCGGCTTGAAATGTCAAAAGGCATAAAATATATGCATGAACCGTAAAATATATTGCCGAATAATGATTGAAACAATTGTTAATTCCAATTCTTTTACGCATCTAGACATAAATAGGCATGCATAGTTTCTGTAATTTTTGTTTTCATTGAATATGTATATGAAACTTCTCATCATTTTTACCAATGTATTTTATTTTATTATATGCTTTTGTTGTTTAATTTTTTCATTGTTTTATACTTTTTTATTGGTTTAGTTTAATTTAAAACTAGCTAGTTCTTGGCATGCTTTGCAATTCCATATTCAAATAAATAAATTGTTTCTCCCTGCATGTCCTTTCCCGTGCGTCCCTGTTCCCCTCACGCATTCCCTATCCTCTCGCGTTACCCATCCACCTTCCCTGCCAATCATCTCCCCTCTCCATCTCCACATCCTTCAAAACTACATTTATTCAGCCCCAGTACATCCAGTTTTCAAACAGCTCGCGTGCCACCTATTACAATTATTTTATAAAAATTTTCATTCATTTTTGTATATTATAAGAACAATGAATCAAATTTGGTACCGAACATAGGTACCTATTTAAAATATCTATAATTTAAAAAATACAAAGACAATTCTTTTAAAATAAAACAAAAAACAGCTGCTTCATCCAACGTGCGAAATCTCGAACGTGCGAACTTAAAAAATTGTCGTTAAGTTTTCTGGAATTATTCAATTTTCTGCAAATTTTCTTAATTTTTATTTCTGTAAGAACCTTCTACAAAAGTGTTAGGAAACTTTAAAAAAAAGATTAATGAAATAGTTAAAGTCGTTCTTAAGTTATGGCGCGACCAAGGGAAACAGAGATTCATTTTTATATATATAAGATGACTGTGATACTTAATTTATGAACTAGAATATAAAAGCCATGGGGCATGTAATAAATAAATGAATTATTTTTTTTTATCGTTTTCAATTTTTGAGTTACAATGCCGTGTGGCTCCTCCTCTTTCTTAAGCCAACAATTTACTGATGACGGACACTGAAGCGCAGCACGAAATGTTGGCTAAAATGAAGGATAATAACTAATTACGGTAATACCGTAAAAAATATCAAATCCTTTCTTAATTCCGTTTAGTTTTTCAATTCCTTCTTTATTGTGGTTTAGAGAAAGAAGCTAATGCGTTGTTGAATTTGGTATTTTCCTATTTTTTAACGTATTGAAATGTTTACAACTGCCAAAAGAAGAAAAAATCATTTTTCGAAAGAATGGCTTTGGCGAACGGTGAAAACTTTTTAACTCTGAAAAAATGTAATATAAGAATTCAATCATCTCGTTAGTTTCGGAAGCTAGGAAGCTATGTGTTCTGGGGACTGATTCATTGTTAATAAAAGAGCTCTTTTTAGGTATGTTTATTAATGGGAATACCTCAAAATAGTCAAAACTACTCCCATCTGGAACCAGTGAGATCATGGCATTCCCGATTGGGCTACATTGCGAGGTTTCAGTTCCGAATGTGGTCTTACGGCAGGGTGACACTTGTGATGATCTCGCCTTTGGGCCTACGAAATAATTCTTTTAAAATTGAGAGATCAATTTAGGATTATATTTAATTTTTGTAACATGGAATGGTTTCAGCATACGATTCTCTGTTTCAATTCATGGGGGTGATTTATGGATCCTTACCACTAAATAACCACATGTGTTTGCGTAGCTCAAGTGCCTGCGAGCCCGGCAAAGGCCATTATTCACAAAACTAAGAAGGGACCCAGAATAACATTTAGAGGGATTTTTTCAGGTTCATTATCAAGTCAGGGGCGGCCGATGGATATTTGCCCGAGTGGTGATTGACCTTAACGCGAGCAGATTGGATTTACGAAACAATTATCTGGTGAATTTTCTATGGCCGTAGGAAATTGAAAACTAGGCAATAAGGATTGATCGTTGGTGCATTTAAATATACTAGAGCGACGCGCCGATTAGGAGTTAAGATATTTAACATATTTGTCAAAATAAGATTGCAGAATTCGTTAAATAGTGACGCACGCAGAAAGAACGAAAACGTGTACAGACAATGCTTATATAATGTTATTATATAACCAATAAAGTCGACGCAAGTAATGAGAAAGAGTATTAGATTGAAGTACGCCACTGAGCTCTTCTTTTAAGCGCTATTGGGATAATTTATGACTTCGGCGCAGACAAAATTAGTTTGTATTCTGTTATCTAAAGGTTACACACAAAAAAATAGCAAACATGAAAGTTGCACTGATTTCTTGGAATTTGGGATGTAATGTGACAGAACACTATTAAAACGATTGAAATATGCATATTGGGAGATGTGTTTATCACTTAAGATTTGAAGAAGTGACTAATATATTATTGAAACCACACAAGTAGATGGGGGGGGAGTCAGGGGGCAGAGAGTTGGAACAGGGGATAGTCGGGGTAGAGGAGTGTTAGAGGACAGTCAGGGAGAGATCCTGTTGAGAATTAAGATCGTCAAGTTCTGAGAGTCGCGAGGAGACCAGCTCGGTGCTTCTAAATCATTTTAATTAAACAAAGAATAGTTCGTCTTTATTAAACAAAAAGAGTCCACGCGAATAAGGAAGACAGAGATTGCGGCTTGCGAGTTCATGAAGTTAAATAATATAATTTGTAAATTAAGGCGGTCAATGTTAATTTAATATCAATACAAAATGCACTTTAGGGGCGTTTGTAAGGGAGGATAAAATTTAATACAAACCGACGCGAAAGTTAGACCGAAATAATAAGTGCTTTAATTAGTGATTAATCAATCAGTGCACGAGGGATGCTGGTTTTGGATTGTGATTCGTGCATGTCAAGGTTCGTGTGCATGAGAGGGGTAAGTTTGACAAATTGAATTAATTATTAACAACATTAATGTTTGGATTTCGTACAAACTAGGGTTAAAACAATAGAATCATCATTACTCCCGAGTATTTTAATTGGTTATAATTGTTCGTCTAGCTTGTATTTTTCTAGATTTTTAAACATGTATTATAGTTATATAGCGCCTTGAGGTGTTTTCCATAAAATCGGTGCCATGTGGATCGTTCAAATATTAGTATTATAATTATGGCTGCTTTAATGGGGCCTTTAATAAGGAACCATGTCATCTAAGTCGGATGATTTAATCGGAAAATTATAACGGTAACATTTAAAAAGCTATCGGGTAATTGTCGGTAATCGTAAAAAAGGAGCGTTCCCTCCGTAAGTCGATCCGGAGCTGCCTGATGATGACCGGCGACGATTCTTGAGACAATACCGTTGTAAAATAATAATTTGGGGTTCAATGAACTAAAATACTATTTGAAGCACAATAGACACTTTCGGGCAATAAATCTTAGACGAGAGACTTCATTTAAAAGACGGGATTTTGAAACCACAAAACAATAATAAAATCCTTTAAAAGTGCTTTGTTGGTGATCTAGAAAACTAGGTTACTGGGTATGCTCCAATACATAACGGGTAACAAAATACAGAGGTATAGAATATAGGTATAAATTAATGTGTAATGCGCCTTTGAGGTGATAATTATTATTTACGAGTTTCGTAATAATATTTTTAAACGTAGCTAGGGGACTATATTCAGGAAGGTTTTTTTTTGAAAAGGCATTGGGTAATATAACGGTTTATGAAGGGTGCGTAGCATGGGCATTTTGATTACTAACAAAATCTGACATAATTGAATTCCCATTCAAAAATTTCCTACACCTTATTCCAAATTTTAGGTATCACAACAAGTCTACTACATAGGACTTTGCATAAACTTGGTTCGATATCTTATCATATAACCACCTTTGGTTCACGTTCAGGTATATCTCTTTCGAAATATTCGATTTAGCAAAAAACGTTCATATTGTCGGTTGAATGAAGCCGTCGGTAGGTATTCACATTTTAGCGTAATGCGCTATATCCACCTACTTAATTAACAAACTCTTTTTTCTTCAAACTTAATTGAGCGGGTTACGACTCGAGAATGGACGGCGGTTGTCGAATGGATCTACAGGTCCAGCTTTCCTATTTCACCATGAGGAAGTATCTCACGCGACTTTATCGGGGGGCGATGTGATCGAAATGCAGGTGGGCTTACACTATTTTTCTAATGTGGAGGCGAAGTAAGCGATGGTCGTGTCTGGTCCGAGCAAATTGGAATCCCTTGTGATCACATCTCGGTAACGTGGATCTCGTACCCGCTCTAGACTGGATTGGAAGCGTGGCCGGAGCCATTTCATGATGTCGACGTATGTACGTCACTAAGGCATTGGGGGACTTCAGGAGAACAAAGGACGTGAACCCATTTCGCCCTCCCTCTACCAGGTACCAGCGGATAAAAGTTGTCGTCGTGGGAGGCCAGTTTGATGCAGGACGAAGATTACGATCTGGCCGGACTACCTTCGTCATGGGGGAAACGAAGTGACGAAATTTGCGTGGGCTTCACTACCTTTTAGGTTACGCTCGTGTGGGGTCTGCCTTGTCGGCGGAACGAAGGGAACATGACATATGGAATTGTTTGGCAACCGATCGGCGGTTCTTTGTTGGAATCCGGATAAGTTTTCTTAACTACTTTTGGTTTACGCTTAGGTAGGTATATTTCCTTCGATATTCGATTCAGCCAAAAACTTTCACATTGTCGGTTGAATGAAGCCGTCAGTAGGTATTCATATTTTAAGCGTAATGCGTTATATCCACTTACATAAGTAGCAAAAGTTCTTTTAACTCCATCACAATAGGAATAGGGATCATCCAGCATCAGGGTGGGAATGTACTCTGGACGAAAGGGCAGCCGGGAAAATAGAAGGGAGGGAAGCCAGATTCACGACCTGGTGCCTTTCATTCTTGGACCCAGCACCCTGGACGCCGAGCTTGACCTTCCTTCTTTGAGCTGATATTTGAGTTTGAGCTTGGGGTACGCCTATCGTAGAGCATATGCCCGTAACACATATAGGGGAAGGTCCCAAGTTACGCTTGTGTATGTTATGCGAGAGGACGTATTTTTCATTCAAATCAAATACCGATGACCATCGCGATTGCAGGCTGGCGCATGTTTTGTAGCGTGCCTAGGAAAAACGTAATCATTATTTCTACTGGTTCGAGGCGGCGTGCTGGACGGAGAACGGGACTATTGAGGACATGAGTGACTGCCAAGGCGAGGATCGGTGACATCAAAATCCTCTTTAATTAAATTCATACATCGCCAGATCAGAGGAGAGAGCGGCCCCACCGATCTCCTGACATTGCCGATTGTCTAATCAACTTCGGTTTAATGTTTATGCCGATGCTTTAGGAGTTAATGGAACTCAAGTCATCGGCATGCTGAAGAACTTCAGAATCAACAACATCATCATCAATCCAGAGTGGGATGTCACGTTCCAAAACCTCGTGCCACCCACACATTTCCTGAACAGTTCCTGACATCGGCTATCCCGCCATTAATCGGAGCAGACCCTCATATCAAACGGTATGAGATGACCTCTCATCATCATCATCAACATATTTATAATTTGTCAGCGTATTGGTCGATATTATTCCCATTATCACTCTATGATCCAGAAACACACATCAAACCCTTTCCCGACAGAAGGCAAAACATGTCGATTTTCATTCGTCGCTTGCGACCTTAACATTCTCCGGAGGCGTTGGAATTGGAAGCTGATTCGGCGGTCTATGACCATCACCTTATCAGTTGGGCTATGGAGGAGTCCAATTATTTAAACAGCACATGTTCTGTCTCATGTTAATCCAAAATACCTACCCGTAGAATCAAATTAACAAAATAAAACAAGCTAGCTAACTAACAAACTGCATCTAGAACTGTGAGTGTAGAATTATTGCACTCCGTACTGCTTTGAGTGTAAATCTTCTGTTAGAATATAAATAAATGTCAAATTATTTTCATGATAGCATTCTATACAGCCGCAGAGAGTACGCGCCATCGCATCGAAAGGTAGGATCTTCTCAATTCGCCGTTTGAATGTAAATTTATATACTAGATGCTAGGAGGGAAAATGCAGATTACTTCAATAAAATTAGTCGTCGATGAGCGTAGGTGTATAACAGGTGCTAGGGGAGGAAGCTGGATGAATATAGATAGATAATTAGTTAATTTTCAAGCTAGTCAGACTCAGTCATTGTTATTCGAAGCCTTGCAAATTGTAACACGCCATACCTAAAAGAACAAGGGTTTACCACAAACAAATTATTAATTAAATTGGATTAACTATACCAAACCACTAAAACAAAAAATACACAACGTTGTGGGGTTAATTGCAATTGATTAATTAAGAGCATCTCGTCACGTTTGCATAAAAGTATTACGTGATGGGGTTGAAAAGGCGCTGCAAAAGAAATGCAGGGGAGAGACGCGAGAACGGGCGAGCTACGAGCTTTTAAAGGCCGACCGGGGTTGCGCCTGTAGCTGTAGCACTGTAGCAGCATTTGGAAACCAAGAGGAAGGTTTTACTACGTCAGAGGAGAGGGGGGGTTTATCACAGTGGTGCCGTGACCAGGAGGTATGGTATTACAAAGTGTTGCATTTTGCTGAGTTTTATACAATGACTTAAACAAGAATAGAAAAAAAAAAATTAAAACAGTAGGTATAACGGTTCGCATGTCATCCGAAAATGACTGAAAACACAACGAAAAAAAAGTAAAGTACTAGGAAAATAGATATGTAGCAGAGGAATTAACAATAACGTTTACATTAGCTTAACTAGATAAATATAGGAAAGATAGGCCGAAAATGTCCAACTTCCGATGAGACGCAGGTTAAAGGTGTCATGTTTTGAGGGGAGTAGCGCCGTACGTCTATAAAAAGTGAAACAAAAATTAATCAAGAGAGTAGGTAGTGTAATAATGTACACATTAGCTTAACCAGATAAATTTAGGAGAGGTTGGTTGACGATGTCCAATTTCCGATGAGACGCAGGTTAAAGGTATCATATTTTGAGGGGAGTAGCGCCGTACGTCTATAAAAAGTGAAACAAAATTAATCAAGAGAGTAGGTAGTGCAATAATGTACACATTAGCTTAACCAGACAAATTTAGGAGAGGTTGGGTGATGATGTCCAATTTCTGATAAGACGCAGGTTAAAGGTATCATATTTTGAGGGGAGGAGCGCTGTACGTCAATAAAAAGTGTAACAAAATTAACCAAGAGAAATTAATGATATCCAACCTTCGATAAGTATTAGTGAGAAAGGGTGTTACGTTATTAGGGGAGATAGTCCTTCAATAATGCATGCAATATCAGATCGCCGGGGTGATAATATTGATGTTAGTCAACCTTCAATTGGGTCTGAACGTTTGGTAAATTGGATACCGGACGATTAGTTAAAATAATAAAAATACAAAACATCGAGGAGTAGTTCTGGCTACCGAAGTAAACAAAACATTACAATTGTAATATTGATAGGTATTAGTGTCCTTTAGTGTCAACAATAGAAAAAAGGGTCTCTTTCATTTTGAGGGCAGATCATTTAAACATTTAACACCCAGTGTGAAGAACAAAAAAAGGGAGGTCATTAAACCGAGTGCCGACTAGCGGAGATATGTGTCAAATAGGTTTGTGCGTTTAACGTAACGGTAAATTGAAACCATGAACGGAGGTCTAGCCACGAGTGGTGGGACAGTGCGGCTTTGAAACAGAAACAATAAAGAGCATACCTTTTGGTGATGCATGGTTCGAGTGTAGGTACTTCTAAAGGGATAAGTAGGTCATTAAACCGAGTAGCGGTTAGTGGAGGTGCCTATAATAGAAAAAAAAAACCGTAGTTGGTAAAACAATAATAAAACTAACCAGTAGGTAGACATACGTTGGGCTAGGAAAACAAACTTTTCTTAACTGAATAATTTCAAAGAAACAAGATAATAATAGTTACAATTTTATTTTTCAGGGGCTTGAGGTATAGTTCTACACAACAATATTAAATACATGTTGAAGAAATGAAAATAAAATCTAATCATTTCATCGATTAAAATAATAATAGTGATACGAACAGAATAAAGATACATTTAATCCTTGAACTTAAAGTGCTAGTAGTGAGAAATTTTACGTAAAAGATTACGAAATTTAAATTAGAACAAAAACCCAAATTTTTAGTGAGTTTAAATAATAAGCGATCATGGAAGGATCAGTGTCTAGAGGGAAAGGACGTGGGCGACCTTCAGCAAGAGAGGAGGTCACCGCCGCGGTCGAGACCGTGGGGGAGACGTTGTTGCAAGTGAGCCTGGGGCAGGTGACCAGCATCATCCGTGACGCATTAGGACCGCTAGTAGAGAAAATACAGTCCATTGAAAGGCAGCTAGAAGTGCGAGAGGCGAGATCGGAAGCGGGAGGTGCGAGGCCGGGAACGGGAGAGGCGGAAGTGCTCCTGGGATCGGTGAATCGGCGCCAGATTGTAGAGTTGCTTCCGGCCCAAGAGAAGCCCGTTTTTATAGGAGGGCATCAGCATCCGATTTCCTTTTTGGAGGACTTGCGGGAGTATATAAGGAAAACAAGGCGGACGGACAAGGTAATGGTGGCCCGAGAGAGTCTCAAGGGAGAGGCTAAAAGTTGGTCGAAAATTTATTGTAGCAGATGGGAGACGATCGAAGATTTCGAGAAGGACTTCTTGGCAAATTATTGGGGCGAGGTCTGCCAAAATAAACTCAGGAGGAAGTTGTCAGATGCGGCCTGGGACCAGAACGGTGGCAAGACAATGCTGACGCACTTTGCCGAATATTGGGAGCTGGCAAAGGCCCTGAAAATCACTAGCTCGCCAACCGGCGTGATAAATGAAATCATGCGGCACTATCCGAAGGAGACGCAAGCGCTGTGGTTTTCCCGGGGGGAACAAGGCAATGAGCTGGAGGCTGCCGAATTCTTGAGGCGGATGGATAACATGGTGAGTCCACCGACGGAGCGCCACATTCAGAAGGTAGAAAGGAGAAGGGAACCGGAGGAAAGGGAGAAGGGGAGAAGAGAGAGGGAGCCACCACGAGGGCGCCACATGGCGAGAGGTAACATGAATGTGATTGTAAGGGAGCGCTCGTGTCACGGGGCGGCGGAGGCGAGCACCAGGAAGCGGATGATCGAGGACACTAATGCGGACCAGAGGCTGAATAGTGCTGAACAAGCGGGAAACGCCAACGAGTCGAACCCATTGCCCTGAGGATATCGGCTCAACAAGCAGGAGGCGGGGCGCCAGGAACAAACTACAATATAGCTTTAAGAATAATGATAAGACAAAATTGGAACTTGGGAAGGGGGTTGGGGAGAGGGGAGAATGGGAGGGTTGCGCCGGTAAAGGCGAGTACAATGGGAGATAGCACGGCGTTAGGCGGTGAAGATTGGAATAAAGAGTGTGAGAGAATAGATGTCATTTCGTGTGTTAAATTATTACAGCACGTGAGTGACATTTGGAATGAGTGCGAACTAAGGGATTTCAGGGAAGAAGAACGGTACGCAGGGTTTAACACCATTTTTGAAGATGGGGTTTATGATGAGACAGAAAAGGGTTGCTCCTTGTCACAGCTGCCAGAGGTCGAAGCCGATGTAGACGGAGTAAAGGTGTGGTGCTTGATAGATTCGGGTAGCCAGTTAACATGTGTAGCAGAAGAATTGTGGCAGTGCAAGTTGCGCGACCACAGGCGGTACCCTCTTATACCGGTGACAGCCGTGCAATTACGAGGTGCCATGGGACAGAAAAGTCAACGCATCACTAGTCTAGTGCTGATACCGTTACGTTTTGGAGACGCTTTATTTAATTCCCCGTGCCTTATAGTGCCTAAATTAATTAGACCAATAATCTTAGGTATTAATTGGTTGGACGAGTGCAGCGCAGAACTGAAGTGTGGACAACGGCGTAGTTTGACACTGATGTCGGAGTTAGGTCCATTCGAAGTAAAGTTGAGGCCATCGGGTATAACTCGCGTTGAATCGCAAGTAAGTACATTAACGAGTCCGACGCGAGGGGAGGTTGATGCACATGCTATCGAAATAGGCTCCGAGGCCAGTACGACACAAATAATGGTGGCGAAAATAAACAATTTTGTGGGGGAACTACAGTTGGAATTAGAGACAAAAAAGAAACTATCGAAAATGCTAATTAGAAATCGCGAGGTGTTTATTGAGAAACCCGGTCTCACAAATGCCTACACTCACGAAATTCGGATGATAGATGAAACGCCGTTCGTGAAACGATCGTATCCAGTGCCCTTTGCGTACAGAGACAAAGTAGATGCCAAGATTGCCGAATTGGAAGGTTTAAACATTATAAGTCGAGAGGCAACTCAGTTTTCTAGCCCACTGACATTCACATTAAAGAAAGATGGGACAGTTAGAATCTTATTAGACGCCAGAGAACTTAACACGCGGATGTGTTCGGAGGTAGAGAAGCCACCATTAACGTCAGAAATTATACAGAGGTTTCACGGCGTGAAGTACATAACCACTCTAGACCTTAATAACGCGTATTATCAGATTCCAATCAGTAAAGATAGTCGTAAATTCACCGGTTTTGTTTATAATGGAAAATCCTACGTATATCGGGTATTGCCGCAGGGGTTGAAGACATCAGTTGGTAGTTTCAGCAGAGGTATGGACCGAATCTTGGGGCCAGGAGTACGGGAATTCTGCGCAAATTACCTTGACGATCTGGTGGTATATACCTGTGGTGAGCTTGATGAACATCTAGGGCATATTGAGGCGGTCCTAACTAGATTGAAGGACGCGAACATGACTTGTCGGCTTATAAAGTGTCAATTCTTGTACACGGAAATTCATTTGTTAGGCCATATAATAACTCCGTATTGTATACGGATGGATCCAGAGAAAGTTGAAGCAATACAGAAGTTTCCCGTGCCGAAGAAGGTCAAGCAAGTCCGCGCATTTCTAGGGCTATGTAATTACTACCGTCGATTTGTGAAAATGTATGGGGAGGCGACAAAAGGGTTGTGCAGCTTGCTTCAAAAGGGCCAACCGTGGCATTGGACAGATGTAGAACAGCGGGTGTTCGACAATGTGAAAAGTCTGTTCTTGTCTTCGGTAATGCTGCACCACCATAATTCGCGTAGCCCATACTATTTACAAACGGATAGTTCGGGATACGCGATTGGTGGGGAACTTTACCAATTGGATGAGGATAATAATCACCATGTCATAGGATTCGTAAGCAAAGGATTATCGGGGCCCGAACTAAGATGGACTGTCTCCGAACAAGAATTGTATGCTATAATATACTGTCTGCACAAGTTTGAGACTTACCTGCGCGGGGTCAAATTGGTTATTAGAACAGATCACCAGGCTTTGACATTTTTAAGGACTTGGAAAATGTACAGCGGTAGAGTAACTAGGTGGATCTTATACTTAAATCAGTTTGACTACAAGGTAGAATTTGTAAAAGGGAAAGATAATGTAGGTCCAGATATATTGAGCAGGTACTCTCATGATGCACAGGAGGTTCAGGAGGATAAGGCGGAGCATCCGGACATAGCTGCCTTTGCCGTCAGAGACAGCGGATTGCTTGGGAAGGGGTTACGCGATATAAGAGTATTACAAGGGAGAGATGAGTTTTTGAAGGGAGTGTTGGACGTACTAAATAGCGTCATGCCAGGAACACTGAGCAGTAGCCATAGGAAATACGGAAAAAAATATATTTTGAAGGACGAGGTTCTATACTACCGTGGCGGAGGGCAGCGCAGCGTACTTGCAGTGCCAAAAGAAATGACGGGCGATTTGATTAGATACGTACATTTAGAGATTGGTCATGGGGGGGGGTTATAAAACTATAGCTGCCTTAAAGAATAGGTATTTCTGGCCAGGGATGCACAAACAGGCGAAACAATTGGTGCGCGAGTGTAAGCTTTGCCAGTTGGCCAAACAGGAAGTAAAGCCGACTGTAGGTCCGGGAAAGTCCATCGTCACTAGGGAAGTAGGTGAGCTAATAATGGCGGATCTTTATGGGCCTCTACCACGTAGTATAGGCGGTGTTAAATATATATTTGTGATTCAGGATTCCTTTAGTCGTTATATAAACCTGTTCAGTCTGGGAGTTGCGAATACTACAACGGTCTTAAAGTGCCTAGAGAAGTTTCTACAAGTAATTAGGGCATCGGCCATCTTAACGGATAATGGCACGCAATTTACCTCTAAGAAGTGGAAATTTAATCTAGATAGATTAGGCGTAAAAATTTTGCATTCATCTGTACACAACCCGGGACCCAATATAACCGAAAGGGTGAATAAGGAATTAGGTCGCATCTTTAGGATTTATTGTCATGATAAACATACCAGGTGGTCGACGTTATTGCCTGATATTGTGGAAACGTACAATAATAGCATCCATTGTAGCACGGGTTTCTCCCCGAATGAAGTGGTATTTGGAAGGGCACCTAGATATAATTTGGATAAGTATTTGAGCAAGGACGCAATACCTTCCGTAGCGATTGAGGAAGTAAGGGCCAAGGCGCGCGAAAATTTGAAGATTAGTGCGAAAAAACGGCAATACTACTTTAATATGAAAAAGAGACTAGCTGTCTACGAAATTGGTACACTAGTGAAGCTGAGGCGGTTTCCGCAGTCAGCATTGTTAAAAAAACAGATAAAGAAATTCTCTTTACTATTCGAGGGTCCGTATGTCATCGGGGGGGTACCGTTTTGCAATACATATACATTGGTGGACCCGAAAACCAAGAAGATTAGGGGTAATTATAGTGCAATACACCTTGCAAGATACTATGTAAACAAAGGTGAGGCCCAGCTTGGCGGGGACAGGGATAGCTAACATCTTTACGATTGGTTGGCGACTGGAGTAATATTAGCGATGGTAAATATGAAATTATAGTGTTATTGTACTTAGAGTGTACTATGTTAGGTTAGTGTGGGTTTGATAGTTCGTTTATAAGGTTTCTATAAGCAAGATAATTATAACAGATCGTGCCCATGGGTACGTTATGTGAACTTCAATTTAGACTAATGAGGAGTTTAAACGAAAAAAAAAAAATAATAAATAAATAAAATAAATAAATAAAAAAAAAATAAAAAATTTTAAAAAGGGGATCTTCGCAGGACCGAGTGTGGCGACCGTTGTACACTGAACTTATTACGCGGGATGAGGCACGATCCTTGACAAAACATTGTACGAGAGGCTTCGGTCACAAAGGTAGGAAGCCATCAGGATGACGCGGGCGGGTGCGTCTCCAATAAAATAAATAAATATACTTTAAAATCATAAAAGAAGGTGTGGTCTTACACGGGGGTGGGCCTTACATCCGTAGGACGGACGAGTGGTAAAAACATTTACAGAAAGAAAGGAAACCGCGGTAAATTATTTATAATACAATGTTTGGTGAAGGTCGGGCTCCGTCAGCGAAGTAACGCCATAGATAGCAAAATATTTAATGATTTTCTTTAGAATCGGATTACAACTCATAATTTAGAAAAGGTGAGATGTGGAGCATTGAAGCATTCACAATGTTTAGTAGTAGATTGTGGATGGGTTTACAAATTGCGCAAACAGAGTTTATTGTGAATCAGTGGTTTGAAAAAAAACTAGTATAAATCGGTGATAAAGTTAGGCAGAAATTAAAATTTGGATTAATTGGTTTGGGGGCAAAAATAGACAACTAACTACTCACATAATACATTGTCGGCTTATGTGGGGAGTACAATGGGAGACAGCGAGGGTACCATGACTAGGTACCGTTGTAGGTGGTAACCGGGACAAATTCCTGGAAATATGTAGGCGTAACGCAAGGTACATTGACCGTAGTTTCAACATTAGACAAACATTGGGCAAGGCCGACGTAGAAACGGAATAGGGAAGGGATGCGATGACGTACAGGACAGGGCCGGATTAGGAAATATTCATCATTACAATTTTGAAAAAAAAAAGGCACAAAGATTTTAGGCGAGTTCAAACGGGCTGACTACTGCTGAAGTTCTGGAACAAAATAGGTGATTGTAGTTGGGATTTCTATCTACCTCCACTATTTTTTTCCATAAAGGGGAGACTGTGATGATCTCGCCTTTGGGCCTACGAAATAATTCTTTTAAAATTGAGAGATCAATTTAGGATTATATTTAATTTTTGTAACATGGAATGGTTTCAGCATACGATTCTCTGTTTCAATTCATGGGGGTGATTTATGGATCCTTACCACTAAATAACCACATGTGTTTGCGTAGCTCAAGTGCCTGCGAGCCCGGCAAAGGCCATTATTCACAAAACTAAGAAGGGACCCAGAATAACATTTAGAGGGATTTTTTCAGGTTCATTATCAAGTCAGGGGCGGCCGATGGATATTTGCCCGAGTGGTGATTGACCTTAACGCGAGCAGATTGGATTTACGAAACAATTATCTGGTGAATTTTCTATGGCCGTAGGAAATTGAAAACTAGGCAATAAGGATTGATCGTTGGTGCATTTAAATATACTAGAGCGACGCGCCGATTAGGAGTTAAGATATTTAACATATTTGTCAAAATAAGATTGCAGAATTCGTTAAATAGTGACGCACGCAGAAAGAACGAAAACGTGTACAGACAATGCTTATATAATGTTATTATATAACCAATAAAGTCGACGCAAGTAATGAGAAAGAGTATTAGATTGAAGTACGCCACTGAGCTCTTCTTTTAAGCGCTATTGGGATAATTTATGACTTCGGCGCAGACAAAATTAGTTTGTATTCTGTTATCTAAAGGTTACACACAAAAAAATAGCAAACATGAAAGTTGCACTGATTTCTTGGAATTTGGGATGTAATGTGACAGAACACTATTAAAACGATTGAAATATGCATATTGGGAGATGTGTTTATCACTTAAGATTTGAAGAAGTGACTAATATATTATTGAAACCACACAAGTAGATGGGGGGGAGTCAGGGGGCAGAGAGTTGGAACAGGGGATAGTCGGGGTAGAGGAGTGTTAGAGGACAGTCAGGGAGAGATCCTGTTGAGAATTAAGATCGTCAAGTTCTGAGAGTCGCGAGGAGACCAGCTCGGTGCTTCTAAATCATTTTAATTAAACAAAGAATAGTTCGTCTTTATTAAACAAAAAGAGTCCACGCGAATAAGGAAGACAGAGATTGCGGCTTGCGAGTTCATGAAGTTAAATAATATAATTTGTAAATTAAGGCGGTCAATGTTAATTTAATATCAATACAAAATGCACTTTAAGGGCGTTTGTCAGGGAGGATAAAATTTAATACAAACCGACGCGAAAGTTAGACCGAAATAATAAGTGCTTTAATTAGTGATTAATCAATCAGTGCACGAGGGATGCTGGTTTTGGATTGTGATTCGTGCATGTCAAGGTTCGTGTGCATGAGAGGGGTAAGTTTGACAAATTGAATTAATTATTAACAACATTAATGTTTGGATTTCGTACAAACTAGGGTTAAAACAATAGAATCATCATTACTCCCGAGTATTTTAATTGGTTATAATTGTTCGTCTAGCTTGTATTTTTCTAGATTTTTAAACATGTATTATAGTTATATAGCGCCTTGAGGTGTTTTCCATAAAATCGGTGCCATGTGGATCGTTCAAATATTAGTATTATAATTATGGCTGCTTTAATGGGGCCTTTAATAAGGAACCATGTCATCTAAGTCGGATGATTTAATCGGAAAATTATAACGGTAACATTTAAAAAGCTATCGGGTAATTGTCGGTAATCGTAAAAAAGGAGCGTTCCCTCCGTAAGTCGATCCGGAGCTGCCTGATGATGACCGGCGACGATTCTTGAGACAATACCGTTGTAAAATAATAATTTGGGGTTCAATGAACTAAAATACTATTTGAAGCACAATAGACACTTTCGGGCAATAAATCTTAGACGAGAGACTTCATTTAAAAGATGGGATTTTGAAACCACAAAACAATAATAAAATCCTTTAAAAGTGCTTTGTTGGTGATCTAGAAAACTAGGTTACTGGGTATGCTCCAATACATAACGGGTAACAAAATACAGAGGTATAGAATATAGGTATAAATTAATGTGTAATGCGCCTTTGAGGTGATAATTATTATTTACGAGTTTCGTAATAATATTTTTAAACGTAGCTAGGGGACTATATTCAGGAAGGTTTTTTTTGAAAAGGCATTGGGTAATATAACGGTTTATGAAGGGTGCGTAGCATGGGCATTTTGATTACTAACAAAATCTGACATAATTGAATTCCCATTCAAAAATTTCCTACACCTTATTCCAAATTTTAGGTATCACAACAAGTCTACTACATAGGACTTTGCATAAACTTGGTTCGATATCTTATCATATAACCACCTTTGGTTCACGTTCAGGTATATCTCTTTCGAAATATTCGATTTAGCAAAAAACGTTCATATTGTCGGTTGAATGAAGCCGTCGGTAGGTATTCACATTTTAGCGTAATGCGCTATATCCACCTACTTAATTAACAAACTCTTTTTTCTTCAAACTTAATTGAGCGGGTTACGACTCGAGAATGGACGGCGGTTGTCGAATGGATCTACAGGTCCAGCTTTCCTATTTCACCATGAGGAAGTATCTCACGCGACTTTATCGGGGGGCGATGTGATCGAAATGCAGGTGGGCTTACACTATTTTTCTAATGTGGAGGCGAAGTAAGCGATGGTCGTGTCTGGTCCGAGCAAATTGGAATCCCTTGTGATCACATCTCGGTAACGTGGATCTCGTACCCGCTCTAGACTGGATTGGAAGCGTGGCCGGAGCCATTTCATGATGTCGACGTATGTACGTCACTAAGGCATTGGGGGACTTCAGGAGAACAAAGGACGTGCACCCATTTCGCCCTCCCTCTACCGCCGCTCCGAGGTACCAGCGGATAAAAGTTGTCGTCGCGGGAGGCCAGTTTGATGCAGGACGAAGATTACGATCTGGCCGGACTACCTTCGTCATGGGGGAAACGAAGTGACGAAATTTGCGTGGGCTTCACTACCTTTTAGGTTACGCTCGTGTGGGGTCTGCCTTGTCGGCGGAACGAAGGGAACATGACATATGGAATTGTTTGGCAACCGATCGGCGGTTCTTTCTTGGAATCCGGATAAGTTTTCTTAACTACTTTTGGTTTACGCTTAGGTAGGTATATTTCCTTCGATATTCGATTTAGCCAAAAACTTTCACATTGTCGGTTTAATGAAGCCGTCAGTAGGTATTCATATTTTAAGCGTAATGCGTTATATCCACCTACATAAGTAGCAAAAGTTCTTTTAACTCCATCACAATAGGAATAGGGATCATCCAGCATCAGGGTGGGAATGTACTCTTGACGAAAGGGCAGCCGGGAAAATAGAAGGGAGGGAAGCCAGATTCACGACCTGGTGCCTTTCATTCTTGGACCCAGCACCCTGGACGCCGAGCTTGACCTTCCTTCTTTGAGCTGATATTTGAGTTTGAGCTTGGGGTACGCCTATCGTAGAGCATATGCCCGTAACACATATAGGGGAAGGTCCCAAGTTACGCTTGTGTATGTTATGCGAGAGGACGTATTTTTCATTCAAATCAAATACCGATGACCATCGCGATTGCAGGCTGGCGCATGTTTTGTAGCGTGCCTAGGAAAAACGTAATCATTATTTCTACTGGTTCGAGGCGGCGTGCTGGACGGAAAACGGGACTATTGAGGACATGAGTGACTGCCAAGGCGAGGATCGGTGACATCAAAATCCTCTTTAATTAAATTCATACATCGCCAGATCAGAGGAGAGAGCGGCCCCACCGATCTCCTGACATTGCCGATTGTCTAATCAACTTCGGTTTAATGTTTATGCCGATGCTTTAGGAGTTAATGGAACTCAAGTCATCGGCATGCTGAAGAACTTCAGAATCAACAACATCATCATCAATCCAGAGTGGGATGTCACGTTCCAAAACCTCGTGCCACCCACACATTTCCTGAACAGTTCCTGACATCGGCTATCCCGCCATTAATCGGAGCAGACCCTCATATCAAACGGTATGAGATGACCTCTCATCATCATCATCAACATATTTATAATTTGTCAGCGTATTGGTCGATATTATTCCCATTATCACTCTATGATCCAGAAACACACATCAAACCCTTTCCCGACAGAAGGCAAAACATGTCGATTTTCATTCGTCGCTTGCGACCTTAACATTCTCCGGAGGCGTTGGAATTGGAAGCTGATTCGGCGGTCTATGACCATCACCTTATCAGTTGGGCTATGGAGGAGTCCAATTATTTAAACAGCACATGTTCTGTCTCATGTTAATCCAAAATACCTACCCGTAGAATCAAATTAACAAAATAAAACAAGCTAGCTAACTAACAAACTGCATCTAGAACTGTGAGTGTAGAATTATTGCACTCCGTACTGCTTTGAGTGTAAATCTTTTGTTAGAATATAAATAAATGTCAAATTATTTTCATGATAGCATTCTATACAGCCGCAGAGAATACGCGCCATCGCATCGAAAGGTAGGATCTTCTCAATTCGCCGTTTGAATGTAAATTTATATACTAGATGCTAGGAGGGAAAATGCAGATTACTTCAATAAAATTAGTCGTCGATGAGCGTAGGTGTATAACAGGTGCTAGGGGAGGAAGCTGGATGAATATAGATAGATAATTAGTTAATTTTCAAGCTAGTCAGACTCAGTCATTGTTATTCGAAGCCTTGCAAATTGTAACACGCCATACCTAAAAGAACAAGGGTTTACCACAAACAAATTATTAATTAAATTGGATTAACTATACCAAACCACTAAAACAAAAAATACACAACGTTGTGGGGTTAATAACAATTGATTAATTAAGAGCATCTCGTCACGTTTGCATAAAAGTATTACGTGATGGGGTTGAAAAGGCGCTGCAAAAGAAATGCAGGGGAGAGACGCGAGAACGGGCGAGCTACGAGCTTTTAAAGGCCGACCGGGGTTGCGCCTGTAGCTGTAGCACTGTAGCAGCATTTGGAAACCAAGAGGAAGGTTTTACTACGTCAGAGGAGAGGGGGGGTTTATCACACACTGATAGTATCTTCCACTCTGGAACGTGCCGCAAATTAAATATATATTTTTTAAAACTAATTATTTGTGAAATAACACAAATTTATTGCGTTTGTCGGTATTGAACCTGCGACCTTCGGATTGCTGGTCGAAAACCTAAACCCTCTACTACGGAGATACATCCTTTAAAACATTGTTCTGACGAGTGATTTCAATCCAACATTCTCAAATTCTCAAAATTAAGTTGCCACAATTCCACTGACTCTGCGTTTTAGAACACTTGTGATGCGTTTCCTTAATAATGATTTTCCGTAATAAAAAAATCAAACTGCTTGCGTCTCATGATTCAGAAAATTGAAGGTTTATAATAATAGTATTTATTTTAAAGTGGAGTTCATATTAAGTTCTTCAAATGAAAAAAAAAACAGCTAAATAATGTTCTAAAAAGTAAAAAAATATCCAAGATGGGCTCCAGATGGATTTCGTGGAAGTGAAGTTAATATTTTTAAATGCCGCCGCCCCTTAATTTCAAGTCCATCTTAAGTTCTATTATGTATATTTTATTTTTTTATCTTTTGGCGAGACTGAGATTAAAAAATTAACTTTTTTTAAAATATTTCTTTACAATAAACGAAGTGTACGATTAAAGTCTCGGTAATATTTTAACTGAGTTGATAACTTCCTCCAAAAAAACTCCATTAAATTATCATTTTTGGTTTGTATGTAAATAACTTATCATTATTGATTTCTCCAGGAATACGGGTTTTACAAACAACTCAAGGTTCAAGGTTTAAAACATCGCTTGCTTCAATATTTAAATTTGGGAAATTCATAAAAAAACTAACGTATCAATTCCTAAAAAAAGAGGGTTTCTAGATTAGACCACTAAATAATATAAAACTAGATAGACTTTGATTTTGAGAAAAATAGCTACAAAACATAAGTCAAATAAAGCAACATTTTTTATAAAATATTTTCGTTTTTTAAATAAAGGGAAATTTTAAATTTTAAGATTGAGTTCTGAATTTTCTTTCAGCATCCTTTTTATATTTTCTTGTACCAATATTAAATGTATTTCTATCGTAAATTTATTTTATTTCTTTCACTGTAATCTGTTTTCTACCAGGGCGTATTATGCTAGGATCATATTATGTTTATCAAAATGCTACAATATTTATCACACAAAAGCGTAATCATTGTGCATGAATCTTCCATGCATTAATATATTATAAAAAAAAATAATGACAATGATAACATTTTAACAGCGAATATTATTCAAGGCTTTTTGGTGTATTGATTTTGTGTCACCAATACGTAATTAAGTATTTTTTGTCTATTAATTAAATGAAAACAAATTACTTTGTATTACACCACTTTATATATTTTTTTCTATATTTGCGACAAACTGCATGTGACTTAAGGTGTAATATTCCTAATACCTGACGATTTTACCGTAATTTATATCGGAAAGGTACTGATTGCTACATGAATATTAATTGTTAAGGCGAGGTCGTGTCCGTATTTTGCCTGGTAGTTTACGAATTAATTTGGACAAAATCATCCTCTACAATAGCGGTGTTTTTATTTTATCCCTTATTGTTATTCAATAATGTAATTTTAATGTTTTTGATCGCACTGCGGGTATATTAATTGAAAAAGCGAAAAAAAAGTGGTCGGAATAGAAAACCATTTCATCATTATTCGGAGTTATCTTGCCGAGTGCCTATATAACAAAGGCGAAATATCCAAATGTTATGTCAGGTTACAAATGATATAGAAAAGCACAATAAATGCGATGTAGATGTGTTACGTGACACAAAAGTCTAGCAGATACTCCTATACATTTCAAATTAATAAATTCGGTCTCTCAGTATAAATTCAAAATCAAATGGAAACGAGATACACCGTGTTAAACAGGGTAACCGAAAGAGAGTACGCAATGTAGACAGGTCGTGTGAATTGCAGTATTATTATTTATTATTGTAAATAGGTACGTAAACTCATAATAAATTAGTTTGTTTTCAAAAACTTAAAATTATTGAGAAGTCCCTTTCAAAACTAATACTGTTGAATGTAAATGTTACCCAACATTTCATTATGCTTTTATATTTTTATAGGAAGGTAATAATATTCCGATTTTCTCGTGCAAGTATTTAAGACCCATTTGTTTTATTTTGTCTCTTCGCTTGAAAGTGGTTCATAGAACTCGTCTAGTCAAGCTTAATCAAAATTAACAGAGTTACTTATAATTGAAATTCCTTCAATTATTGGAGAGGTAAAAAGGTTTTACATTGCTAGAACATAAATAAATAAAACTGAAGAGAAATATTTAAAATGAATCTAAGTAATAATTTCTTTTAAATTAAATTTTTTAAAGATTAAAATTATTTTTTAGGTACCTACACTAGTAAAAAAATAATATCATAAAATTTATAATAATAATATCATGCTTAAATACCTACTATTCTGTTATTGCGACTCTGGATTGATGTTTGATTGGCCCGACTCACGTTTTTAGTTGACTTGATCATTACTTGTCTTGCTCGGGCGTCTTTGAATTCTTTTACTATGCACTTCCTTCTTCTCGTGCCCTATCCGCTCATCGGACGTTGGCTATACGGACTTTGTTCAATGCAGCCCGGAACAGCTCTACAGTAGACTGGCCAAACCACAGTATCAGGTTTTAAAGCCATGATGTTCTTCTTCTTCCAAGCCCCGTCTTCCGGCAATCTTTCCCTGCATTATGAGATGCAAGATCTCGCACTTCTCTTACTTCTATGGATGTCTCTTTCACGTCAAGTATTCTCCATATTATACTCCGCTCTCTGTTCATGCATTCCCAAACCAACTAAGTGTCCCTTTTTACATCTGTTGCGGTTACTTGCAAGAAGTTTCTGAAACTCTGATGGCGTCCTCGATTTTTTCTATCATTGACTTCAACGTAATTTAATCATTTTTATAATGGTCAATAAAAATTGTTTTTTTTATGGTAAATTAGGAATAGTTATTGTTTGGAATGTGCGTCATAGAATAAAACAAAATGTGATCACGAAAATCCCATCAAGAAGCTCGAGATGCCTGGGACTGAAGTCGAATGGTATTCCATTTTTAATTTCAGTAGGTATGTCATTTTTACGTTTTGCACCTTCCGGTGATCCCGGAGGTTAAGTTGAAAAACACTTTATTTTTACTATTTAAAAAATACCTACTACATTGACTTTTACTCAAACCCTTATCTCATTCCAGTGCTGAAATAATCCGTAATAATTAAACATTAATTCAAAATTTATGTATTAGATATAGATAGGTAATAGTTTGAAAATACCCTTAAAGGGCGACACCTAAGGCTTACCAAACTTATCCAATCCTCATTTATACAGTATGATGCGCAAGATGGCGTCATAGGTCGCAGTTAATCTAAGGCAAATTTATAGATAATATATGTACAAGATGGCGTCATAATATCTAATCTAAGTATACATGTTAGATGAACAAGAACAAACACCTACGTTAGAAGCCTGAAAGCTAGTATACATCAAATCCTTTGTGAATATGAAATTGTTGTGGGTTATTTAAAAAAATATAACAGATTTTACATTACATCTATGATTTTATTTGTAAACTATTACATAACATGGGACCAAAATTAAGACTGACATGTTTTATATTTAAATATTCAGTAGAACTTTTTATTTATTTTTAAAATAGTTTTATTTTTAAACGTTACGAAAAAAATCGTATAGGTAATAGTTGAGCTGGATTTATAAATTTCTGTTCATTTGCGGGTGCGATAAAAACAACCCTTTTAAATTGCCTAAATGCAAGGTGAGGAGAGGAAAACTGGAGGGAACCACAAACTTACACATGGTCCATAAGGCTGCTTTTAAAGACCTTTTCTGTTGACCAGACGCTGGTCACAGATTTCACATAAAATGATTTTCTTTCACCACATATAAGTTCAGCACAATGATAATGCGCGTTTTCATCCCGCGATAAAATATTCCCGACAAAATATCCTACGGACAAAACATCCCCCAAAAAAATATCTTCAAAAACCTAACCTAAACTAACTTTACAGGATTTCTGTATTATTTTGTCCCATTTTACTACTTTTAACCAAAAAAAATTATTGTCTTTATGGGATGTCTAAATTTTTTATGTCCCATTTTTTGTAAGGTTAGTTTAGGTTAGGTTTTAGTACATATTTTGTTGGGGGAAGTTTCGTTCGTGAGATATTTTGTCGCGGGTTGAAAAGTCGCTGAGGAAAATAATTTAAGGCTAATGTCATCTTTGGGAATGCTGTGTATTTTTAGGAAAGGAAGGCGAGGAAGTTCTGTGAAGGAAAAAGTTGTGAGGCATTGGTAGAAATCTGGCAATCAGTTTGCCCAGAAGCGACGGACAATGAATCTATCCCTCACACTGCGGTTTTGGGCGATAATCCGAGAGAGTCCTGCTGAAGAGGTCAAAAAATCTTCCTCAACCAGTCTCCCTCGATCTGCCACGCCACGAAGCAGTTGGGCAGACGCATCTGCCTCAAAAACCCAGTCAAACTTCACCCCATTAACCCAGGCACCCCTGGTAAGTCAGCAAAGAGTGACTTATGGCAAACGTGTTGGTAATCCAATAAATGGTCCCGGATTGGTTTGCAATAATGACAGATTTTCGGGTTATTCCAAAATGGCGGCAATTTCGACTGTTTCGAAATTCAATAGCAGAGCGTTGATTATCCGTCAAACATTTCAAACCAGATTCAAAAACACTTCCGGGCCCTGAGGTATGTTTGTCTGTGGTTTTAGAAGTTGTAGGATTTAACCCGGCGGCGTCATGGGGGTTGAAATTTGTTACACGAACATGGCGGTTGGGTCATCATGACCCAATTATTCAGCACCAGGTGTTTCAGTATATTTATTGAAAAATTGGAAAATTTTGCTTATAGCTATATTGCACGTTGCAAACACGAAATTTGTCATTAAAATAATAGTAATTATGTTTTTTACCAATAAACACGCCACTTAATAAAAATTTAACAAAATTAGCTTCCCCTAGCTTAATCATACTAAACACCTATGTTGAATCATTCTTTTAATTTAAATGGCTTTGTTATGAACTTGCCAAAACAAGTCTTTTGAAAAAAAAAACAAATAGCTAATTCGAATCGACGTTATGTAAGCGTTGGCGCAGAGCGATCGCCGTCCGACTGTTTTAAATACGTTTTAAAAAAGTCAACACCTCCAGCTAATGAGAAGAGTTGAAAAACCACAAGCAATTTAAAAAAAGGCGGGTCATTTTGACCATCCCCCGTGACCACGGGTTAAAATTGGAAGGAACCGTAATAAATATTTTAGGCAATTCAAATACAATCACCAAATCAGTTAATTTAATCGTAAGTACCAAGCTGGCACAAACATACCCTATAAAAACTTCATAATTATTTAAGTATCGTATTTAATATCCAATTCCTTGAAACATCTCTTGAAAACCTAGAATTTTCCGCGGGCCATCATAGAAAGATGCACGCTACCACTTGATATCGGCCTACCTATAATATTTTTATTACGATATTGTGATAAAATAAATGCATAATTATGAATCGTATTGTTTGTAAGCATTCTACCCACTGTATTGTGCACACGGGTTACAGGTTGGTCTGTTTCTATATCAGAGTGTCGAGAGATGAAACATCAAAATTTACAAGGCCGTTTGCTGTGTTTAGTGGTCCAGTGGTTATAAGCTCCAATAAACAAGTATGTCTGAGGAGAAAACGCGTGCCTTCATTGACTTATATAAGATTATTTTAACAACATATTCCTTATTTTCAGGTACATCATATTACAAAAAAACTATTGTGAAAGACTTTCCATGACAGTGCGAGAAAACATCGTTCCTAATATCTATTTGAGAGGCGGGTTTGGGTACCACCGCCCCGGGGACCAGTTATTGGAATACCAACACCCCTGCCACAAGTCAACCCATGTGGTTCTCTATGTTTGGTGACTTCGCAGGGGAGCCCGGGTTCCTAGTTTGTTTAGGCGGTGGATGCGTTGGCCCACACACTTCGTGGCGGGCCGGATCCGGAGACACAGGTTGAGGGAGACTTTTTGAATTCGCCAGCAGATTCTAGACCTATTGCCTTACACCGCAGTGGGAGGGATGGATTCATACGTCCGTATGGACACATTGATCCCCCAGACTCTTACCCACCCTTATACCGTTTTCTTTCCCAGAACTTCCTTTTCCGCTAAGTAAGTAAGATATTCGATATTTTATTTTATTTTATTTATTACCGTTGTTAACGATCTTTAAAGATTAATATATAACAGTGTTGAGAATATTCATTTAAGAATAAAATAACGACAGTGAAATTGAAGATTAAAATAGAAAAAAGAAAATGCACAACGAAATACCTATTACGAACAATTCTGATAAATTGCATCTTCGTACGAAAGTGTTTTACGAAACATTTCCATGGTTAAAATTCTAATTTGAATGGATATCAATAAAATCTTTGAGGAAGAGATTTTATTTAAATTCAAACTGTTGAAAGTAAAAGAGCAAATTTCATGAGGTAGAAAAAAATCAATGAAATAATAAATTTTCGGTTTAACCTATTCGATCAAATGTTATCCTTTTACAAAAGTTGTGAATTTAGTGAGGTTCGTGTTAGGCACGTCGATGTTTGAGCATAATCTATTAAATGTGCTATAGCTTCTTTTTATAAATACATTTTCAAGGTAATTCGTATTGCTCTTAGTTTCCGGAGAAACTCTTAATAGACATCTGAAATCAATATTTTGGTAGCCATCGCAACCTGGCAACTTAAACGCGCCGGCCGCAGCGACCAGCCCTGCGAGTCGCCGCGATGCTCTTGACAACTTGTCTATAACAAATTGCCTGTGTGCCGACCACCAATGAAATGCGCACGTTCCTTTCCTGTGGACAGGAACGTGCAAATTTCATTGATTCACGATTGAGCTGTCAATTGTTTTTTTCTTCAGTTTCTCCATAAGCGGAGGGTCTTAACGAAATAATTTTCATACAAAACCATTCTTTATCTATTTTTTCTTACGGAATTTGTCTGCTCTTTGCGTGCTCTATTTTCTTTTACAGAACCTGTATCCACGATCGATTTTAGAAGACAAAGGCACGTCGAAGTTAAACTGTGCTGCAAAACGGCAGTGTGTCTATTAACAAATATAAATTTATTGAAAACATATCATTTTACAAATCTCAAGGAAAATTAGCTAAAGAAGAAAATCGGAGAAAATGGATTCAAATCGGAAGACATACACTGAAACGATAAAAAAATGCCTTATTACAGTTTTTTTGCCTATAGTGAAGGATCCAAGTGATAGGCCAGAAAAAAAATAGATTTGTCCTCGTCAAAAAGTAAAACAAGAAAAAATAATTGTTTTCTAAATTTTCAAAGTCCACAAGAACTCTCTCATGCTGTTCAAGTCAGCTTGGAATATGGAAAGCTAGAGGCTATGGTATCCAGAATAACCACAATATCAAGAAAACCCGATCTCTGACCTTGTGATTTAATTATTGTCGATTGCCGAGTGCCATCGAAGAAACTGCAGAAGTCTGTTGATTCCACTACAGGAAGATTATAATTTAACAATAGTGACGATAGTAGCTCTGCCAGTAGGTAGTTTATGAAAAAAACATTTGATTTTATTATTACAATATTATGCTATAAATAATATTTTAAACTAATTACTTAAAATAAGCAGATCTGTAAATGCTTTAAAGCATTGCACTACAGTCATTTTATTAGCATTTTTTTTTCTTTAAAATTCTGTGACGGTGGTTTAAATAAACGCATACTTATTTAAGTTTTTTTTATTATATCGTGACCCTTTTGCATTACATCACAAGGAAAAATATTTTTGTCTAGCTGGATTGGGATTTGGGACCACTATGCTACGCATCGTCTTGCACCGCAGTGGGAAGGATAGTTTCGTACTTCCGTCACTCCTGCACACATTGGCCTTCATATTCCTACCTACCCCTCATACCTTTTTCCTTCCCAGAACTTCCCCTCCTTCCCCTCCTTCCTTTCCCTTAAGGGACCTTCCATACACTATCCCTATGGATAACATTCACATTTAGGGATTTTTTTCTTCAGGACCTCCCTTAACGAGTTAACTTGGAAATAAAAAAATTAATCCAAATTTTTATGTTACGATGTTATTTTTATTTTTTTTTTATTTAGAAAAAAAGTAAATATTTACAATAAATAATAATATATTACATTTCATATCAGACATCACTTTTTTTGGTTACCCAATTAGTAGAGAAATATTCTCGGGTCTAACTGGGGAGTATGTAATTATATACATAGATAATAATATGTATAGTTACAAAAATGGAAAAATAATATTTTCAAAAATGCTGCAAAATATTACAAAAATATTGTACAATAAGAAAATGTGTACACCTATAAAATCTATTCTTGTGGTATTGGGGGGGGGGGGATTCATAAATAATTTTACGCATTGTGGTTTTCAGGAAATACAAAATGTTTCGAGACTTAATCAGAATGTATCCTTAAATTCAGAATAACTGCCCACCATAAACAAAACAAACAATACTTTTAAAACAAGACTAATTTGCATAGTTATAACATCACAACATGTTATGTTGCTTATTCGGATACATTTGGATTACCTATAACCTATACCAATATGCTGTGTAAAGGTTAAAATAATAATATTGTAATATGTTGTATATCAACAACAAAAAAACCAATTGGATTTAGAAAATATACGTTCAGTAGCAAAAAGAAACGTGTTTTATTGTGACTGCCCACCACCCAACAAATGAAATAGAAGTAGGTACATAGTCTAAATAATTTATTTATATTAAATTAAAATGGCGCCGACGTGAATTTGCGATTAGTGAAGAAGAAATTTTTTTGAGTTTAAAGGAATGTAAGTAACACATATGTATAATCAAACTGTAAATCAAACCGGCGCGCGATAAAAAATTTAGAATTCATTCAAAAGGAGGATGTTATCAATTCGACGGGTTTTTTTTTAATGTTTGTTACCTCAGAACTTTCGATTGGGTGAACCGATTGTGATTCTTTTTTATTAGAAAGCTGGTGCTTCCCGTGTAGTTCCGTTTTAATTTGGTCCAGTTTTGACAATGGGATCCATGAGAAAACTATATATGTCTTAAATTTGCAATAAGTATGTGCGCGACAAATGAACGAATAACTCAATATTACGCCAAAAGATTTCGATGATTCTTTTTTTTAAGTAAAACTTCTTTACGCACGCTCGTCACTAAAAATCAAAAAATAAACAAAAATTTTAACAAAACAAAAAACGACTTCAAAAAATGCACTAAAAAGTAAAAAAATAATTTCGGACGATTGTTATTTTTGAAGTCGGTGTCAGCCAAGGTAACTACATACATAGGTAGTTATAGGTGAGATGTGGAGATCTTGGCTGACACCGACTCCAAAAATAACAATCGTACGAAATTATTTTTTAACTTTTTAGTACGTTTTTTGAAGTCGTTTTTTGTTTTGTTATTTTTTTTTGTTTATTTCATGGATATACAACAAATCTTGCCTGTAATTTTATACGCTGTTGGGACTGTCTCTCTAATGGTGTGCAAAAAAATATTTATTTTTTGGTAAGTTTCTTTTTTGGACATCTCGTTCATTTTTACTATCTAAAAACCTGTTTCGGCTAAATAAATTTCAATAATTTTGCATACCTATATTTTTCGAAATTTATTGAACCCAGGAACTCAGTTGTTAGAGTTCCGCCCCGGCAACGGGGTAGGTCCTGGGTTCCAGTTTTAGATTCGACATATCTTTTTATGTTTTCATATTTTCGATTGAGTTTCGCTAATATTGTACAATTTTAGGTTTTACTCATTAAGTCAAAATATATGTATATATATATTTACACTTCTCCATTGGTCACAACGACCATTAAATTGTCGAATATCTTAGGATACGTTTTTACGTGAATAAAAAAAGGTACCCGAGAACAAAATTTTATCTACATACATACATTTTTTACTTCAAATTAATAAACCCACGAACAGCTGTTAAGAGAGCAAGTCAAGTCAAGCCAGAAAAGATGTGCTTTCCACAGTTTTTAATGGGTGGGACTGTGCTTCCTGGTGTTGCCGATATTTTTAATGGTTAAACGAATAAAGTAAATGAACGTTTAAACTAAACGAACGATAAACTAAATGAAAGAATTCTTTCCGTATTCAAACTATATTGTTAACCAATACTACGGCACACCTTCAAAAAATCAACTAAATGAACAAAATATTTCAATATGCAAACTATTTCTATTAGGTAGTAGACCTTCGACAGTCTGGCGGACATCATAGCATATCTCTTTTGTATTTCAATATCTTTGGTTTTTTACCTATTGTGTTTTTTTCCCAATTCTCTACCAAAAAAAACCTTCTACATAATATTACACTCCTCTGCTAAAACGCCGATAAAATCCAAAAAATGCCCAAATTAAGTAGAAAGTAGATAGATGTCGTTATATTATCATAATCCTTATTACAGGAATCAAATATAGGGAATTATTTGAACATTTGCATGCAAATTGAATTTAAGAGACAAAGGGTATTTTCAATTAGCTCGTGTTCTATTCATCAAAAGCATATGGTACGAATCTTTTGACACCAAAGTATTGTCTAAAATATCCACATTCGACGGAGGGATTAGAATATTTCAAGTCTCCTCACGTTCATTTTATTATTACCGACGACGAATTTCTGAATTGAGTATTTGGCACGCACAAAACCTGGAAACATAGATGGAAATCGACACCTAATAAAAAAATTACTCGAACCCTGACGAAGTTATTGAGACGTTTACTTTTCATCTAGACCTTTTTGTGAAATCGTTTGATTTAAATTGAAATATTTGGATGTTCGAATTTGGTAAGTCTTCTTCGTTTACCCAAATGTTTTTGGTCTATCGAGACTTCCCGAAGTTTGCTTCCAACACCATCAAAATGCATGTTGTATTTTATAATATATTATAATAAAATAAATATAAAACCAATTATATTATTTTATACTTATAAGTAAGATAATTGAACAAAAACTGTACCCCTGAAAGTAATAAACACTTACATGACAAGTTTTAAAATGGATAGGAGGCAGCTTTATGAAATTTGTTGGCATATTTTTAGGGAATGAAGATATATTTTGAATTGAATACAGAAAATGTCACGTATATTAAATAATAAACTAATCACTTCGCGATAATGGAACTCCTATACACTTAGTTTAGTCTGGCAGTTGAGTTACAAATAATAAAATGTTTTATTTAAATATTTTAAAGCAAAAATAACGAGTATTCATTGAACGTAATCACAAAATCTTATCTATTAAGAAAATATAGGTTTCATTTTGACGAAAATTATGCGTTACTGAGAAAACTGATGGTGAAATGAAATAGAGTTAGCGAGTGGAATTGAGGGAATTTTAGCCTGTCATAAGAGTAGAAGCAAAATATGTGTAGGAGAAAGTTAACACAAACAATTGAGCATAATGAGAAAAATTATTTGTTTTCACAAGGAAAATTTTACACGTGTAACATTCTGGGCACGCTTTCGGCGTGTGTTTCGACTACCAACGTTGAAGGGATCAACGAAGTTAATTCATCAAAACAACTTACCCTTTTCAGAAAATTTATATTAAAATAGGTGTCATCTATGTCTACGGTATTCGACTATATGTTAACTATTATATTATGTACATACGTAGGTGGTATTCTCAGAAGCGTAACAAATACTTCTAGATAGGCCATTCTATAAAACTAAACCACATCCATATACGTTTTACTCACGTAGCGGAAATTTTTTGTAGTATTTAAATATAAACCCGTGATTACATTGTGGACGTGTGTTTTCAATATTATTATTTTTGAAGTAAAACTTCTTTACGCACGATTGACTTGGGGAGTAAGCTAGTGAATGCGTGACGAGAGCGTTACGAAAACTGTGATCGGGCGAGGCGAACGGAAGTTGAGAGGGAGATATAAATTAGTGAAAATAGAAATAAAGAGAGTTAAGTTTAGTGTTTACTGTAGGGGCAAGAGAGAGAGGTGCGAGTACACATTTTCTTTCTATCATTCTCTCATAGCCAGTTACTTTTATTATATCGACACAGTTGAGGTGTTTAGTTTTTTTTTTGTCTATGGCAATTCACCCTAAAGAGAGTGCTATGAGCCGTTAAAATTAAGGGAAATGATTATATTTTATGAAAAATCTATAAGGGCATGGGAAATCTCAAATATTGAAGTCATTTAAGTCTATGAACTTGTATAGAACGGAAAAAACGCGAGAATTATTGAGTGAAAGCAAATATGGAATACTAAGGGGAGATTGGTGGGTGATTTTAATAAGTAAATGATAAATGCCTTTGAAGAACGAATGATTTTTACAATTAAAGAATACATGGTCAAGAGTCTCATTTTCCACGCCGCACTGACAGAGTGGACTATCAAGTACTCGAATTTTAAATAAGTGAGATGCAATAGAGCAGTGACCGATTCTCATTCTCGAGATACAGGAAATAAATCTTTTGGATTTTTTCTTGCCGTGGAACCAAGGTTTACTTGGAATATGATTTTGGATTCCAGCATAAATAGCACCAGTTCAGGTTTTCGTATCAGCCCAATTCTCTTCCCAGGAGCGAATCATGTTGCATTTAAGAATAGGGAAGATGTCAGAGAACGGAATTCTAAAATCTAAAGGAATAGAGCCATAAATTGTTCCAAGTTTAGCGAGAGAATCAGCTTTCTCGTTACCTTCAAAGACCAGGGATCCAAACCAATATTGTCTCGAAATTTAGTTCATTTAATGATTTCAGGGTAGGTGTTTAGTTCTGAAACAGTTTAAAAGCTAAACCCATGTTACCAAGTCCTTCACTGTTCATTTATTCCTTTGTATTTTTCCTTTCTTTAAGTCCCCACAAAAGGAAAAGAAGAAGATGTTTTCATACCTACCTGGAACCCATCTACAATATTGGCACCTAAATTTAAAATGACCTACTTGCATGAGTTAAAAAATCGTAGTGCAGTTATTGAAGTGAGGTGCAGCCATTGCCAAGCTCATTCCAGAAACAGCTTATGAACCATCAAGAGGTAAGGACTTTCCTTTCATTTACCGATATCCTTGATTCAGTTAAAAACGCAGTCAATTGTCTTGTTTTCCGTAAACTTGAAAATATTAAAAGCGCCTAATGGGTATCGATAATAACAATAAGAGGGATTGAAACTATTCAATTCAAACTGCATTGAATTTTAAAATGTGATGAAAAAATTCAATAATATAAAATTGTTTTATATCATTATATATTAATAAATATAACATTTCTATTCGTATTGTTAGCAGCATGTTTGAAAATTGCCGCTTCACACGTTTACGCCACCAGAGATACTGCTATCGCCTCTGGCGGCCAACGGGGAGACTTCACCGTCTACGGCGGCGGCGGCCGGTAAAGAAGGGAACAACTAACGCTTCCTAGCTGGCGGCGATGGAGAAGAACTAGCTACAACACGGACAGCGAACGGCTGGATTTACAAATGGCGGATTGCGGAACGTAATCTTGCTGATTCTTGAATGTTGTTATTGTCAATTAACGTGGAGACAATATATTTCATCATAAATATTAACTTAGCGTCTTATTATTGCTAACAGTATATACATATTCGATTGAATGTTATTTTAATAACAATAACTTTGCTATTAATTAAGTAAGGTAATCGAAATGCGTTTGTGCTTAGTCTAATAAATGTGCATCGCTTCTTCTTATAAATGAATTTTCAAGATAATATAAATATTGTTCTTAGGAATACAAAATGTGTCAGGAGATCGAGTAACATAATAGACGTCTGAAATGAATATTCTGAAATAAGTATGTTCTGTCAATAAAATTGTGAATTATCTTATCCACTGGAGCACTTTTTTGTTGAATTTCAGCATCATCTACTAAACCTGGGTTTTCTTAGCTGCTGAATTTCAGCAAATTTTCCCTAAATTTCCCTAGCATTAACATTTGTTTGTAATATTTTGAAATACGCCCATGGTTTTCTTTGACGTTTTTCAGTAGGTAGAATAATGGCAGTGTACTCTAGTTATGTACAGAATATTTGGAAAGGAAGATTCCTGTGTGGTAGATTTCTGTACAATATTAAACTGTCAAAATGTGTCACTGTAAAATGCGGCATTTTAACGTGTTTTAGTAGATTTTTCTAACTTATTTGTATACCAGTGTTATAATGATTGACTTAGCAATGCATTAAAATGTTTTAACGTGCAAAATTCAGTGATTATTTGGAAAACAAAAGTTTTTTGGTGATGTTTTTTCTATTTCTTTGCCGATGGGACTGTGTTTGACAATGCGATATTTTCAATAAATAAACGAGTTAATTGGTACTGTGGATTAAAGATAATTGATGTATCTATGTGATGTACTTACTGCAGCTTTTTTTGGCTAGTCCTTTATGAATTCCATTTTGGTCTTATTAAAAGTGTCTCCATTTTTCGACTAAATTTGTGTCAAAAATTATTTTAAGGAAACATTAAACAGTTCACAACATATCAAAATTCAGTTTTCAAATATACATAATGTGTAGATTGTGATTATAAATTAGATCATTTTAAAGAAACTTAATAGAAAATATTTAACGTGTACGCAAAATCGAACTTCCTAGGCGAGTTTATAGGGAGAAAATCCTGAGAATATTTTCGTTTTAAATAATATTTTTTTTATAAATCCTAGAAATAGGTGATAATCAACCAAAGATAGGTGAATTTATTGACTATATAGAACTATGATCAGTTTGTATGTCTCCATATTAAATTTCGGAGGTATGATTTTTGTAAGGTGGGTGGAAATTATTCAAAACGGTCACCAAAATATCTCGAACAATCCGAGGAAAATATAAAAATCGCACCGTCGCTCCAGTGGATTTATAAAGCATTACTAGGTTTCTCGTTGATCAAGATTTTTAGGTTCATAGAGGCATAGTTTTTATCATTTCGCATGTGATAAGAATCATAAAAACTTTTTCTGAATTCGTTTAATTTGGGTTTAGATTTTGGCCAATTTTGCCATTTTGCACACAACGCCACCAATTTTTTTCTCAGTAAAACCAAAACAAATATTCTCCGCGTTTTAAAACCTTATATTAACATTATGTGATATGTGTAATCGTGGTATCGTTTGTCACCTGTCCATTGAATTTCAAATTTACATTGTAATATTGACAGAGTGTTACTTTGTTACCTTATTTGGTAATCATTTTGCCTGAAAATATCAACTTAGGTGAAGAATAAAGAAAATAAATATTATTAAAGCGTTATCACTGGAGGTGATTTCATAAAAACCACACAAACAAACATGATATTTTTTATGATGTAGAATGTAACAGTTTTGTTTGGTCAGTCGATCAAATCCATTAATATCCTGGTATCAGTAAATAATACTGACCTAAGCGCTTGCGATAAGCTCTTTTTCTTGGGACCAAAATAAAATGGGTTTGAAATACGGCGTGCGGCAAATATTACTTTATTTATTTATTACAAAAAATATAACATTTCTTATAATAAAAATAAGCAAAATTTATTTATTTTTATTTATTTATTTATTTATTATAGATAGATACAAAATAAAGTACAAAATACATATTAGGAAGTTTTGCCTGTCCAACTAAGAAAGTTTCCCGTTCCAAAATAATTTAATGTTTCTTTCATAATTATTCCACTACTCCTAAACTCCAGTAACTCGTAGTTTTCGGATGAGTATTAACACACATAAAGAAAATAATGCAGGGAAATATGCAAACAATATTTTAAAATTTATCAAATAATTACAAACGTAATTCAACATAGTGTAGATTCTAGGAGTTAAATTACTTTTTGATTTGTTAAAAAAATACGATGTATGTAATGTATCAAAGTTTGTATGTAATTTATGTATCATTTGATGTATTAAAGCTTCGATATTTTAATTTTGTTTTTGCAAAATAATGTAAATATTGAATCATCTCACACCTACTCGTAAATACAAATAATGATGCTAAGCCGTGATCGTTATTATCATTGGGATGGTTAATATGCCATTTGTTTCGATCTATGGCTTAGGTGGCCCCTAGACGATACAATTATATTGAGCAATATTACGAATTGTGTAATATTACGCAATTCGTAATATTGACCGCTTAGGGTGAATATTGAAGATTGCGCAATGATTAAATAAAAATTAAACTCGCATAAATTTTGTTCAATCATTGCGCAATCTTCAATATTAACCCACAAACGGTCAATAATATTGGACAATTCGTAATATTGCTCAATATAATTGATCGTCTACGGGCCGCCTTTTATGTTACCCGAGGGTTGATATCATTTATAAAATATCCGATATAAAATTGCTACAAGGCATTTCTTAATTTTTTAAATTTTATTCCTATTATTGTACATGCATGATGCAGATTTTTATGGTTTACATAATATATAATAGTAGGTACCTTCCAGAATTACAAATCAAAATTTATCATCCGGAACTGTGTGTAGATGGGTTAGTAGAAGTTTTTTATGAACACCTCACTAGGAGAACCTGTGCTGAGGTATTCGCATGTTTTAGAGGGCTATTGTAAATGTAAATACGTAATGAGTAAAAACACAGCATCGCCATTGAAAATCTTAAGGAGGATAATGTGGTTCCACACACGAAATATTTTTACGGTACTCCAGATTTTATGTCCGGGTTAAATCTTTCCCAAATGAAAGACTAAACCCTTCCACACACTTTTCCACAAATGATTATCTAGTAAATTCACGCAATGTAAGTGCACTATATAAAAAAGTATAATAAATACAAAAAAATACAAGAACAATACGTCAATCCACCAGAAATAAAACATTTCTTACGATTTAAGTGCACTATATAACAAAGTATAATAAATACAAAACAATACAAGAACAATACGTCAATCCACCAGAAACATAATGGGAAAATATTTCACCGACTCCAGATATTTTCATATCAGAGGGTTCGGCTCTGATGAAATCCTAACTGGTCCGATAAATCCTACTGATCCCTCATTATAAATATTTAAAAAATCTTTCGTAATCCTACATGTATTTAAAACGACCGACTCTTGCATTTTAATATATAATTTTTTTATGTATAAGTTTATATTAGTCCATATATTATCATTATTTTTTATCTGCCTTTTCTGTTATTTTAAAATAGTTATTTATTCATTTGTTTGACATAATATTTAACATTTCAAAAATAAAATTAAGCAATGTCGGCCTCACTGGGTAGCTCACCTGTGCTGAGGCCTCCATTTTATTAAATAAAAACAAAATAAACTAAAAATTAAAATTTATAATTAAGCTAAAATTATAGGATAAAATGAATTATTTTATTACTAAAAAAATAAATTAAAATCGGTACATATTATATATATTATGTGTTGTGTGTTTGTGAGTGATGTGTATTTTATGTTGGTTTTGAGTGTTTCGTGTAGTTGTGTTTTATTTTTATTTTGTAAAGAAATTTTGGTAATATATTGTCTTTTTTGTTCTTTAATCCATTTTGTAATTTTGAGTACGAAATTATTTTTGTTTTCTTCCATTTTAATTTCAAGGGTAAGACTGTTGAATGCTTTTATAGCATGATATTTATAGTGCCTTTGTCCAAAGCTTGTATTTACCGTCGGAGTTTTTAAGTTATTTTTGTACGATTGTCTAAATGGTCTGTTAGTGCTATTTTGAGATTGTTGAAATTTGTTTTTCTGGTCAAAAATGTAGTTTAGCAGTGTTTTAACATATAATTGGCGTATATCTAGTACGTCACAACTGTTAAATATTTGGTTTGTGTCAGTCAGTCTATGTTTTTTAAGTATTATTTTTAAGATCGTTTTCTGCGCGATTTCTAAGTGATCGATAGCTGAGTTTGTTGCTCCTCCCCAGATAATTAATCCATATTCTATTATTGACTGACAAAGTGCAAAATATATTGTTTTCATTTGTTTTATATTACATATATATGTTTCTTATGTTTAGGAAAATGTGTATTGTTTTGAGGAGTTTATTTGTGATTTGTTTGATATGATGTGTCCATCTAAGGTTATGGTCAATTATGATTCCTAGATATTTTATTTGTTCTGTTTTTTCTAGAGAAGGGCAACTGCAGATGTTAGTATTTAAACATTCGTGTATTTTTATGGTGTTTGAGTTGTTTCTTGGTTGTCCTGTACTATTTATAGTGTACGTCATAAATTTTGTTTTCGATATATTTAGTGTAAGTATGTTTGAGTCTAGCCAAGTTTTCACCCGCGTGATTTCTAAATTTGCTATGTTAAATACATTATTCCAATCCTTAAATTAAAACAGTAAAACTGTGTCATCTGCATAACTAACTATTTCACCGTTTATTTCCATGCTACAAAGTTCATTTATATAAATAGTGAAAAGAACGGGCCCTAGTATGCTTCCTTGTGGAATTCCGTATGTAATCGGCAGTGGTTTACTTGTATGGTTATTAATTTTGACTTGTTGTGTTCTATCACTCATATAACTTTTTAATAGTTGGAGTTCCTTGTCTTTGATACCCATATTTTCTAATTTTTTAAAAAGTGTATTGTGGCAGATTGAATCAAAGGCTTTAGCTAAATCTAGATACATCGCTATACATTTATATCCTTGATCTAAGTTGCTATGTATATAATCTATAGTACATGCCAAAGCTTCTTTTGTACCTCTCTTTTCTCTAAATCCATATTGTTTATCTGAGATTAATTTGTTTTCTTCCAAGTATTTTATGATTTGGTTTTTTAAGACTTTTTCGAAAATCTTTGATAGCGAGTTTAATAATGTGATTGGTCTATAGTTAGTTATTTCCATTTTGTCTCCGGATTTATAAATAAGGATCACCAGTCCTGTTTTAAGAGAACTAGGAAAGCAGGAGTGTTTTATACTAAGGTTTATTAAGTGTGTTATAGGTTTTAATATTTCATTTTTTATTATTTTAATGCAATCCGTTGTTATCTCATCTAATCCAGGTGCAATTTTGTTTTTTAATGTGTTTATTATTTTGTCAATTTCCTTTATTGAAGTTGTTTTAATTATAAATCTGTGTTGTGTCGATTGTGTATTGTTCGGTATGTTTGTTTGTGTTAGTGTGTTTGTGTTATGCATTTTACGGTTCGCTAAAACTTTTCCTATATTTGCAAAGAAATCATTTACATGATTTGTTATAGTTTCTGCATTTGTATTGGCATCTATTTTCTTTGAATTAATGTTAAGATGTTCAATAGTATATTTTTGTTTGTATTTTTGTGTATATGTTACTTCTTTTAATATTTTCCATATTTCCTTTGGGTTATTGTTTTCTTTTTAAAGTTTTTCTCTATAGTATAACTCCTTTGCTACTCTAATAATTTTCGTGCAGATGTTTCTATATCTTTTATAGTAATTAAATTGTTCCATGTCGTATGGCGTATGTTTAATTTGTTTGTGAATTTTGTCTCGTGTACGAATACATTTTAATATTCCTTTTGTTATCCATAGTTTAATTTTTTTTTTGCTTTGTGTGTAAGATTAACTTGTTTTAAATTAGTGTTATTATTTATTTCTTGTATTAACATAGCTGTAAATTTATCCCAGGCTTCTTCAACATTTTCTATATTGTACTCCAGTCTATTTTTTGGAGTTTTTCTTTTAAGTTTGAGTAGTCAATTATTTTTTTTTTTGAATATTTTATGTTGGTTAGGTTTTGTTTTTTCGGTGTCGATTGCTGTCATATTCATGTAGTGGTCTGTAATTGTGCTTTCAAAAACTATAGTTTTGGTTTTTAGTTTTGTTTTAATCATTATATGATCTATACAACTTTTTGTATGTTGAGTAACTCGTGTTGGGACATTTATCGCTGTTTCCAATCCATGCTGTGCCAGAATTGTTAAGTATTCTATGTTTTGTGGGTGTCCGTTTTGTAAAGTGTTTATGTGTAGGTCTCCAATGATGATGATATTTTTGGTTTGTTTGAGATCATTCAATGTATTGTTAAGTGCATTTAGGAAGTTTGTAATGTTGTTATTGGATGGAGATCTGTACATCGCAAGAATACAGGTTTCTTTATCAAATGTTATTTGTATGCAGTTGGAGTCTATGATGTGTATTTCTTGTACGATTGTGTTTATTTTATCATTAATATATAAGACTATACCATCATTTTGATTTTTGTGTTTCTTTGTGTGGTGTGTGTTATAATTTTCAATTGTTTTAGGTATATATTTTTCATTCAACCAACATTCAGTCAGAACAATGATATCAAAATTATTCTCAAGCTGTTGAAGGTATATTGTAAATTCATCAAAATTTTTATTAATCGATCTAATGTTTTGGTGCAATATTTTGAATCTATTTTTTTCTTATGTGATGTTCTTCCATATATTAAGATCGTTTGTACTAATACAGTAGTGTTGGTTGTCCGAGTCCATGTATTCAAAGTAATCAGCCATGTTGTTTAGTATTTGTCTAAGTATATGATATGAAATGATGTTAGTATAGATTGAGGAGTGATTCTTTGTTTTTTATAAATATTGGTGTAGATGTGTCATCTTTTCTTAAAAATATGCGTCCATGATTGACCCATACATACTTAAATCGGAGATCTTTAGCAGCGCGTCGTGCAGCTGCGTAAATATCCTTATTATGCGGTGAGAGATGTTCGCATACGAAAATTGGAGAAGAGTTGGGGAAACCAAGATGCTGATTATTTAATTTATTCTCAGCATTCTTTCGATTAAATTGCTTTACCGCTGTTAGAAGTTCATCCCGTATACGAGGGCAGGGTAGGGCCAGAATAATATTTTTAGGTCGAGATCCTTGAATGGCGTTTGGATAATGAGAAGTTCTGTAGCATGACTATAATATATGCAATAATAAAGCATACCTTCCTACAGTAAATAACGTCATGTAATAATATTTCACCGTTAAAAACTTTGTAAATCCAGGATTGTTTAAAATCTTATAAAAAATTCACAAATTCATGCAGTTTTCAGCATGCTTAAACTGCTAGTACCTACATATTCTTGTTCTGTATTCCTTATTTCCGTATTATTATGTTTTAAAGTGAATTAACTAATACAAAATCAATCGCACTGACAAATACGTCTCAGGGTTAACTCAAAATGTAGATTATAGAGTTATTATACTAACCTCGTTAGAAATCTTGTGTGATATCACATTGTTTTATTTTTTTTTTATTTTCGTGAATGGGTTTAGCTTACCTACCTATGTACCGGGGTAGGCTGAAAAGTAATGCACATATGTTTATACAGTGCGAACAAATTGACCTTTAGAAGCGCGCCAGGTGGAATTGGAAGTGACATCTCTCCCCTATACGTACGCGCAAGTTTGAGGTCTTTGAATTCATCTAGTGTATTTTGAGAAGCGGAAATATGGAGACGTGTTTTAGTGTTATTTCAACGCAAGGTAAACAGCGTGCTATTATGGTATTTTGAACTGCTGAAAAATTGACTCCCATTGAAATTTATCGACGTTTAAAGGGTGTTTATGGTTACGATGCTGTTGATAGGTTTACATAGGTTTTATAATCGATGAGTATTACAATTTCATGATTTTAAGCCTAGAAAAGCAATATTTTTTTATGAAACCCGCAGCGGACGTCCGATTGATTATACAAACGATAAACAAACCAAACTTGTCCACGATTTGATTAAAAATAACCGGCGAATCACTTAAAAGCGTATCACAAACCATTTTTGAATATCAAACGAAAATGTCGGCTTCATTTTTGAATAATCAGAATACCGTAAAATCTGTGGACGATGAGTACCACGACATTCCATAGACGAGAACAAACAGCGTGGATAGAGCCTCTGCAAAACCAGAAGTTTGAACTGATTCCAAACCTTTCTCACTCCCCCGATCTTTCACCTTGCGATTTGCATTTTTTCCTCTACTCAAAAGACACTTCAACGGTAATTATTACACCTCGGACGATGAGGTGGAGGCAGCTGTCTGTCGAGTCCTGGATTCGATTCAGTAATGAAAAAACTTGTTATACGTTAAGAGAAATGCGTAAGTCTTAACGGTAACTATGTTAAAAGCTTAAGAATTGTACTTTAATGTACTTTTTGCTCGATCTCACTATCTGTTTTTGTTAGTGTTTTACTAGTAGGCGTGCATTACTTTTCAGCCTACCCTATTAGTATTACCTATTATTATTTTCTGTTGAATCTTTCGCTAAAAATGAAGTACCTACCTATCGTAAAATAGTTGCGGTCCTACAAATTTTATTTGACTGGAAAATTAACACTGTGGTATATTTTCTTTATGCAGAGGATGCATTTTCAAAGGCAATTTTTCAAACTACGCCTTTTATAAATATTTACTAATTAAAATATACTAGATGTATTTGTGTGCGTCCGAAGGGGAACTTATTATAGTATGTACTTTAAACAAATACCCTAGGTCCTAGATAATTAAATGCGCACAACTCCATTGGCAGTATTTACTTGGGTTGGCTCTTTGTACATTAGCTCCACACAGGAGGCCCTGAGGAAAATAATTCCCCTCAGTCAAGTCAATCTTTGGTGATGCTATGTGAAGAGTTTTTTTAGGAGAGAAAGTTCTGGGAAGGAAAAGGGTATTAGGGGTGGGTAGGAATCTGGAGGTTAGTGTGTCCAGGAGAGACGGACGTATGAATCCATCCCTCCCACATCCTCGTTTCTATAAAGGTACATTTTTAACAACTGTTATCCGCAGAGAAATTATTATTGCTGACAACAAAATAAAATCTTCGTGATCACAGGGTTTTGTCGTAAAGGTTAATGATATTTTTAGATAATATGTGGGGTAAGCCCTATCAAAGTCTAAAGTATGTAATATCCCACAAGTTATATATAATTGAAAGAAATGTTATTTCGATTATTTTCGATAATAAATGCCTTTAGCATGTACATTGTACATTATAATGCTCTAAAAGTAAATTAAACCAACTACTAATTGTTCTGGAAATAATAAACATTGGAATATTTTTTATGGAATAAAGAAAACTGTATCATTGATTACAATTACCCCAAAATTTTTAATCATTAGTTGGTACTAAGGCCTGTTTCTATCGCAGAAATTCAAATGTAACATTGCCATCAAATGGCCACTCAGCGCCATTTCGTTCTTTTTGACATTTGAAAAGTCCCAATTATGCCGAATCCAGGTACGCTTCAATTTTGTATCAAACTGGCTGGGGTATCCGGCTTCGCTCAGGGAGTTGACATGAGATTGAATTGACATTTGAATCCATGACGAATCTTGATTTATATACCTCTACTTATCCCATGCAAAAAAGACTTCGAATGGTCCACAGTGTTCCAGAAGATTCCACAATATTCGAGAGTGTTCTGGAATTGTAATTGGTGGGGTACTTGAACTCCGCTGGTCTATTTGCCAAAAATCAATCCGCTTATCGACAGTTTCATTCAACAGAAACTGTTCTTTTGCGGGTAATTTCAGATCTAATCATCGGGATGGAAGCAGGTAAGTTGGGTTTGGTATCTGTTCTGGACATGAGTGCGGCTTTTGATACGGTAGATCATAGTATTTTATTAAATGTGCTTGAAACCGAATTTGGCGTTCGAGGTGATGTTCTCCAATGGATGACATCGTACCTGTTTGGACGAGTAGCTTCAGTAACTTTCAATAAATGTACATCACCTGAAACTCCCGTCGGATTCGGAGTTCCCCAGGGTTCTGTCCTGGGTCCCATTCTTTTCATTCTATATACGAATCGTCTCGAACGACTCATTCACTCAGCTGGCTTTGAATCACAAGGCTACGCGGATGATTTTTTTATTTTCAAGTTTTGCTCCCCGGACGAAAAAGACGTCCTTAAAAACGAGGTGGTTAGTTTCATTAACACAGTCTCAAGTTGGATGTCTGTCAATAAACTCAAACTTAACCCGACAAAGACGGAATTTATTTGGATAGCTTCTCCTGGAAGGCAAGCCCTCATAGATTTCAGTCCAATCCGTATTCAGGACACAGATATAATTCCTTCAACAGAAATAAAATTTCTTGGTTTCACTCTAGACAATAGTATTTCTCTTGAGTCGCAAATTTCAAAAGCTGTGAGTTCTGGCTTTTTCCATCTATGGCAGATAAAGTCAATCAGGAGATGCCTTCCCTCTGATGGAGCAAAGTCCCTCATAAATTCGTTCGTTGTCTCACTTATGGACTATTGTAATAGTGCATATGCTGGCCTACCTAAAACACAATTAAATAGAATACAGTCCGTCTTCAATGCTGCGGCGAGAATGATTTTTGGTGAATCTAAGTACTGTCATATAACCCCGCTTCTAAGGGATCGTCTTCGTTGGCTTAGATGTCCTGAAAGAATAGAGTTCAAGATCTGCTTAATGACCTTCAAAGTATTGCAAGGAATGGCGCCAGCCTATATATCGGAACTATGTGTCCGACAAAACTTATGCGAGAGACAGCTTACTCTAAGGTCAGCAGATCTGGATATTACTAATCGTTTAAACGAACTTTCTCGGTCAAATCGAGCCGTTTACTATGATCGCTCTTTTCGTGTAACTGGCCCTCTCATTTGGAATAAACTTCCCTCAGCTCTTACTAATATCCAGAATTTGGCAGAATTTAAACGGGCTTTAAAAACAAAATTATTTAAAAAATCGTACCATTCATGAATCCTAACATCTTTTCAATACAAGTAATAAGTCATGTTCTCAAGTATCCGGAAATCGTTTGGTTTCGGTTTCCTCCTAATTGTACTTTTATGTTTAATATCTGAATTTTTTGAAAGAAGTTAGTCTATGATATTTTAGTTTAAAAGTTCTTGTTTTGTCCTGTGCTACAATAACACTGTTTTTGTATATTATTATTTTCCTCTGTGCAGCACTAACATAACAGCACTGTTTTGTTAATCTTTGTTCTTTTGTCATTGTTTTGTAAATACTGTATATTCTTTATTTCATAGGTATTATTTTATTAATATTTTGTAATGATCTCGTAAGGAACACTGTAGGATTATTTTTAAATTTATTATAGTTAAGCGCACTTGAAGTGAAATGACACAAAACTGCGCTTTACAAATATTACGTTATTATTATTATTATTATTATTAATGTTCCACAATGATGTTTCCGATCCCCTATTCCCTATTCCTTAACATTCCACAACATTGCAGAATGTTCCGGGATCTTCGGGAATGTTGTGGAATCCTCTCTAATACTCTCGAACGTTCTGGAAAATTCTAGAAATGTCTATAGGGTGAAACTTCCAGCCCTTATAATATATCTTCAAAAGCACGCCCTTCCGGTAAAAACGGGAATCTTCTTCATGGATGGGGGATAGAGGGCTACCACACCATGTAACTCCCTTGATTGTACCGGGACTAGTTTCTTAGTTTTAGCAGGAGACACTTTTTTGTACACTTTATTTTATTATGTGTATTGATTATAATAAGCTAACAAGTTTATTGATGAGATAGTTGTCCACTTCGACTGATCACGATTTGTTTCAAAAGCTGAAACGGACTTTTGCATTCAACGGGAACCTCTCAACTCTCAACTGTCAAAAAACTGCAAAATAACTTGGCCTAAACGATCTGTATTAAGTTATTAATACATTATTTTTAAAAGCACAATGTGTGAACATATTATTCAAATATGTGAACATATTATTATTATTCAAATATCATAGTATAGTATATTTAAACTTAGTATATGTATATTTAATCTACAAAAAAAAAAAACAATATTTTGTTTTTTTCTTTCTTTTTACAGAAGACATTTTTGGCATTTTTCACCAGCATTTGGTTCCTTAGAACAGGCAATCTGCCTAGCTAGGAACTAATAACGTACAAGACATAATAACACTTGTACACATTTTAATATCTACAGTTATTTGAAATATTATTATTATTATGTAATTTTGCTGTATAAATGTAACTAATGTAATAAAAAAAAAAAAAAAAAAACATATAAATGATTTGTATTACGATGACAAGTTTGTGTTTGAATGTTAATAAAATTAGAAAAATTATTGTACATTATCTAGTTATCGATTAAAATAACCCTAGTAACAACGAGTTGTTTTTAACTTTATTTGAATAATTTTTAAAATGATAACTTATTATTTACTATACGGTGAAGGAAACCTACAATTAATTTAATTCCAAAATGAAATTAATTTTAGTTATTTAATTAAATTATCAATTAACGAATATTTCATCTGCATACAAGCGAAAAATCCAAGTAGTTAAATTCCTTGAAAATCCGCTTACCGCGTCCGATTAGTACGGAAGTAAATAAATAACTCATAGATAATAATAAAAATAATAAAAAACGTTTTGCTTTATAAGCACAAAGCAATAAATTATCTACGTTATATAATGATAACTACATATATGAGTATTGTTGATAAACGGTAAATGTACTGAATCGATAATATTTATTGGGTGCCCACAATTTAAAATTATTTTCAAAATTATCGGTCATTCTTAAGACACTTAATGAAAATGCTTAATCTTATCAACTGCGTGTTATAAAATACTCAAGAAGTATTACTACCTTTTTATGAAGGGACGTAATTTTACTATCGACATGCTTACTGCTTCACGATCTTCATGATAATTATTATTAGCATTCAACGGAAAACCTGCGAACCGAAGTGTCATAAAATAAACATGAGTGTAAAATGAGACCACTCAGTAACAAGATAAAAGCATTGTTATTGATTCCTTAAATATTTTAGGCGATAGAATACCCTTTTAGTTTTGCTTGTAGATAAAAAATCATGTTTACGGTAGGTTATTGCACTTGGTTGTTAGACAGCTCAAGAATATTTTAGTTCTGGTCTGGGTAGTCAACAATGTGTATACTGTGTAGTGTTTATTAACATACTGTTGTTTACAGCGCGGATAGAGAAATTGTTTGCTGAATAACAAAGTAAATTGTAATGCAAATATGATTGTACGATTATTTTATTCTTTCTCTTCTTTTTCTAGTTCTTTATATAAAATATTTGTACGTAGGACTATAATATGCAATGCAAACATCAGTCAACTTTTCGTTTTAATTATGACTGTTTAAATGTTTTATTTTATTATTATTTAAATAACCATGCTAATTAAACAACGGTTATTTTTATGTTTTGAATGTTTATTTAATTATTACTTTCTCTTTTTGTCTTAGTTTATACAACACATGTATGTAGGACAATAAAATGTGTATTGTTATGAACCAATTTACATCATAAAAACAAAAACAATATACATATATTTTTGATAAAATTAAGCTTTTCCTACTGATTCCATTGAGTAGAATTAAAATAAAATTGTTAATTGTGCAGATATTAAAAAAATATATTTTTTTAAACCTGAAAACTTAAAAGTGTTTAAGGAAATTATGTTATTAATCGGTATGCGGGGTCTTAAACATTTATCGTTAGGTACTTTACTACTTTTAGCCTGATGCGGGTCAGACACATAATGTCGGCAGTGCAAACAAAATAAAAACATTATTTATATTAGTGTAATTTACATGTGAAAAGTTATATCAAACATCAAACAAGAAATACACGAGTTAGGTATGTTAAAGAGAAATAATGTTGGGCTAAAATTCTACTCACGACCGTTTATTATAATATCATTGCAAAAACCATCCTTGGTTTTGATTTATTTTACAGGAACCTTCTGTTTTGGTTTTAATGTTTCAGGTGAAAACATTTCCTTTTATAAGTTTTTCATGTTAACCTTCCTTGTTCTTAACGTGTTTAATTTAACCATTCGCAGTGATTTAATTAGCGATGATTGTTCTATTGTACATGGCGTAGGTATTTTGTTTATGATTAATAGGTTGACTTATTGTAAAATTTTTGGAAACCCTTTTAATCACAGGAGACCATATTTGTCCCAACGCACATTGATCTCATATAAAACGCTGTAACTCCCTTACTATAATAATGAGAAATATGTTCTAATCGGTGCTAGAAAGGGAAAACACAACGTTTTATATTCCAATCTAAAAAATAGCCACCACAAAAGTAAAATATACACTTTTATGTATACAAAGTTTTGAATCGTAAATTGAAAAAAAAAAATTGTAACTTCGGGAATTTTTTATAAAATATTTTACATAGTGCGACAAAAAAATTGAAATAACTATATTTTTTGTTAATAAAATATGTAGTTGTTTTTATTATTTTTATTATCAGTAACTTTATTTACAATAATTATTATCAGTAACTTTATTTACGTAAGGTGAGCCATTTTGAAAACGTATTTCATCACCTTTCCAAAACAGTTTTAATTTTTAAATGTGCTCAGAAATATTCCAAATATTTGCATTTTATTGTAAAGCGAAAATATTTTGACCAACTGAAAAAAATGCCAAATTTTTGAAGGGTAGGATAGGGGTAAAATAGTTATATCTTATGACTTTGAACATAACACTTATCTATAAAATGGAGTATAGAAAACAATAATTTTATGAGCCATAATAATTTTTTTAAAGTTTCGTAATTCCCCTCTGCCATTCGTGTGGAAATCACGCGAATTGCAAAAGGGCTTTCTAAAAACAAAGTTACTTTTGTTTTGCGGATTGCGTTTGGAAAAAAGAAAATTGAATAATTAGTTATACTAATAAAGTATTTTATACTCCCCGAACCAAACCAAACTAATGCAAACATTTAGCAGTTATATTCCTCGAAGATTTAATCGTCTACCAAGAGAAATCTAAATGAAAAATAAAATATAAAAATTTCATAAAAAAATTTAAATGACGGCTGAATGATTCAGATGGGCGCTCTATAAACAAAACATTTGTAAGCCTTCATATTCACTTATCACTTGCTTGATATTTTATTTTATTATTTTTTAAGGCATATTTTAATTATATTTAGTTATTAAACCCACACAAAGGCATTGCCTTTAATTGGTTCCCATTACTTAATTGCTTTATAATTTACACAACTGTATTTAAAAAAAAACGTTTTCGCTATGTTGTATAATTATGAGAAGAAAAAGGTTCCCAAAAGATCACATAGGCCCTGAGGTAAATTATTTTTAAGTGTATAAAATAAAATTAGAATTATAAAATCAATTAATGTAATGAACAAATAATTTTTACATAGACATAATTATATAAAAACAAATTATTACTCGTACATAAACAAATTTCGACTATCATAATACCGGCATGCGCCTAGCGTGGTAGTCAAAAAGCATGTAAAAAAAACTAGGTTCAAAAATTTATGAATAATGGAAAAAATATATAATTGGCATATATCCACTGAACTTTTGGTTCAAAAACGGTTGGTATAAAAAACAAAACAACTGAAAAGGGTTTTTGCTAAGCACGCCAATTTGTTATTATTAATGATAATAATGACCCATTGTCGTCGGCTGGTGATAAAAAAAAGTTTAATTAGAGTGTTATGGTTATGCAGTAGCAAAAACCGGCTTTTGTATCCGTTCTGTCCATTTCCTAATTAGACTGTTGGTTATATTTTACATTACAACTTTTGGGATGACAGGCCGTCAGAGCATAACTTCCGATCCTTTTTCACATTGCAGTAGGTAGCTACATTTCTAGAGAAGATTATTACATAATATGTCACATACGGTTTAAAATATGAATAAAAACTTTTGTTTTTCATTCGCCTTTATTAAGACTCCGCAACCGGGCTCGAAAAGAAGAATATAGAGAGATACGAAATTACGAATGTGAGAGGAGAGCGCTAACATTTACAGTGCCAAAATCTATGCAAAAATTTTGAAAATGTTTAATAAAATACGACTCGTTTAAAATAGAGCAAAAATCTCTTGGGGAGCATCTTAAGTATCACTTAAAGAAACATTGTGAATCTTTTCACAAATAAAATTTATGAGATAATAGAAACAGACTTGTTTTTAATAATTTTTGGAGCATACTTTGCGATTTTTTTCTATCGGGGGAATTTCATATAATTTGCGTTTGGCATGGGCAGCATCTAGACATTATCTTCAAAAATAACATATATTTTTTAAGAGCTTAAAAACTTCAAATGTTTAAGGAAGATATGTAAGAAATCGGTAGAAAATCGAGTTGCGGCCCTTTAATAAAATAACATTGGTGAGCCTGTCTCACTAAGAGCTCGTGTGTTAAGAGCAGGCGCAGTCAATAATATAAGCAGTTCACCAGAAATTAAAAATAAAAACAACAATATGTCATTTAAGATAAAAAGCAAGCAGCATCGTATCATCGGAAATACATACTTATAAATAGGTTTTAAATAAATCGTTTATATCGATCTGTCTCGGTTGATCCAAGACTAGTGGAAGATACTCTCAGTATCGCCCTAGTGTAAGACCATCATTCAGAATTGAAACGTTGCTTGAAATGGCTTTAGCCGTAATTTGTGACCAGATCTGAATAGCCGGGTACTTACCCATCTTCTTCTTCCCCATCTCCTTCCTCTCCCTAATTCCGTCAGCCTAACAACATATTCCAATTGGGAATTCCATAGTCTCACTGGTACCAGACGGGAGCAGCTAGGACTCTTGTGAGGTATATTCGCGTAGATTAAATTGATTTTATTTAATTTTTTTTATAAAATGAGAAATAAAATCGTTTTCAAACCGCGCAAAAGAGAAATTACGTTCTTTTATGACTCTTTGAAGTGGCGCCGGCCCGCTGGGTCACCCAAAATATTGTAAAATAAGCAAAAAAAACTCATAATACCAACACAATTTTTTTTCTGTCAGACTTTGTGATGCCTTCAGAATCTGTTATAATCGTAACTATACATAGTATAGGTCTAATTTTAACAAAATCAAATTTAATAACAATGTAAGAAGAGCACTATTACACGATTTTCGAAACTGAACTCCCTTTATAACATTCTGGCTCTAAAATAATCGTTTTAAAATTATTATTTTTACACCACCCATCTGAAATTAAACAGCAAAACGTATTTCCCATAAAAGTACGTTTGTGTAAATATGTATTCATAGAAAAACAACCTCAAATATGTAGGTTGAGGTTATAAACAAACATAGTCGTACTTTTTTCCAATTATTTTTTCATTTCTATTTCCCAATTCATTTTTAAGGGGATTTGATGATGATTGGAATATTATTTTGGGGGTGAGAGGAATAAGGTAACTAGTCACGGGAAAGCTCTAAGCATCACTGTCAACTATGCGAGTTGAAAAAAAATCCTATAGATTGTAAATACCCTCTAGTAATGGAAAATAAAAAAATAAATGTTTTTATTTGTTCGGTATTTTTGCCGAATTTAATCGGCATTTCGCCACAAAATTGACAATGGAAAAATTAAATATGACTTAATTATTTGATACAAAAATTAACGTAAAATGTAAGGTTTCTCTTATTAGGCAGGTAATTAATTATTCATATGTGTACGCGAGGTCTACTGTTGTTGGCATACAAGTTGTGCGAAAACCCAAACTATTTCGAAGTGAGCTGCAAACCCGAGGTAATTAAGCTTACTGGGCATAACCAAAATAATTAGAAATTTGACCGCCAAAGATGATTTAGTAACAAACGTAAGAAAACACATATAATCGAATGAAATCCTAAAGCATAAGATATGCTACTTTCATTTATCTTGTGAGGTAGAATAAAATATTGAATATTGAACGTACTTAAACACTGGTTTGATATAAATCTACTATCTCTTAATAGTGAAAAAACTCACGTTGTACCAATTGCAATAAAATCAAAGGACGTTCCGGTAAATTTTGATATAATTATAAATGAAAATTCTAAAGATCACAAAAAAAATAACTGTAAAATAAACTTTTCCGCATTAAAAATTTCGAATAAATTTAAATACTTAGCAATAACAATAGACAAAAACCTGAACTGGAAAGATCAAATCAACCTTACCGTTAACAAAATAAGAAAATTAATTTACATATTTTTAAAAATCCGAAACTTTCTCTCATTAGAAAATCTAACATCAGCCTACCATGCTATAGTACAGTCAAATCTCCAATACTCTGTAGTAAGCTGGGGAGCTGCATACAAAACAAATCTACTCCCTGTTGAAATTGTGCAACGTCTTATTATAAAAATTGTATTGAAAAAACGAAGAGATTATCCAACTCACCTTATTTTAGAAGAATTTAAAGTATTAAAATTTAATGATCTAGTTCGAAAAAATATAATGATCCAAATAATAAAAGAAAAACCAAATCATAGCTTTTTAACTGAAAGTCGTACTCGTCAAAAACATTTATTTCCAACACAAAAATGTAACATCTCATTTGCACAACATCATTACACATATCTAGGAAAAAATACTTCAATAGCCTACCTGAAAAAATAAGAACTATCGAAGACGATAAATGCCTACTAAAAGCAATTAAAGAGCAATTTAAAGTAAAAATAACAAATCGATAAAATTTATCATCATAACTTATATAACTTGTAAATTTGTTTTTTTTTTAAGTATCTACCACATTTAAATTAAAAGATACAAAATATATTTTGTTAATATATTTTAAATATTTTCTCATCCCGATACTCGTCCCTCTTCTAATCACAAGCGTCTGCTTCTATAGAAGAGAAATATCATACAAAAAAAAAACAGTGAAAATTTATTATGTAGCTATTTTTGTCATAAAAAGGTTATTTTGAAATATAAATATCATATTTCATATGTTATTTTTGCTGTATAAATAATGTATCTTCTGTAATAAATAAAAGAAAAAAAAAAAAAAAAACAAAAACAAAACAAAAATTGAAAGAGAATATGATGCTTAAATGGGTTTAATTTAAACTATAAGAATTCGAATCTCAGGTTTTTATCATTCGTATCTCTTATTGTGCAGACGGCTGTGTGAAATACTTGATATGAGCAGTGGTCTAGCAAATGAAAGATTTAGGTGCTTTAACACGATTAAATTAGTATATATATTAACATAAACATAGAAGCACAAATAAAATGATCATAATTTGGTTGAGGACTGAACTAAAATACTGAATGTGCAATAAATAAAGGAGCGGTAGTACCACGTTGTTTTGATCCAGTGAGTTGACGCCAATATATGGTCGATCCAAGTTGCCTTCGGATTTATTTGTTTAGTTCCCACCGTTGCTGACGGATGCTGAAATGGCAGACTGGAGCAACTGAAAAGGCTTCAGCCTTGCGGTTCCTGGCAATGTCTAATCCCATGGTGTTTGTCAGACAGCCGACTACTTCAATTGGGTTCAAAGCAAGCTCCTCCAATTGGGTTCAAAGCAAGGTATAGTCGGAAGGTCTTATACGAAGTCTGCGTCTGCAGACGCTGGATTTCCAAACCTAACATAAAGAGTACTCCCATGGTAATCCGATGCCAATCCAAGATTTTGATTGAAGTAATGAAGGTCTTCAGCCTCTGATGCCGCTGATGGATGCGGATTTAAATGGCCATGTGTTGAAATATAATATATATATTTTTTTTTATTAAATAAAGCATACAACGAAGTTGCACTCCCATGAGTATTATCAAAACTCATTAAGGGATCGCCAATTGGTACTTTTGAGAAGTTAAACCCAACTCAACCCAATATGTAGATGAATAATCACTTTACAAATATTTCACAGAAACATGTCTTATAAGATTTTACGATTTTTTATAACCACTCACTAGATTTATGTACTTTTGGTGTCAAAAAGTTAAAATAAAGTATCCTCCATGATGAACTATAGAGATGGACTAAGAAATGCATAAAAAATAAATTCAGGGAAATACAATAAAAGGTACGGGCTCAAAAATATACAGACAAAATGTTTACATACAAATACATGACAAGATTTTAAAAAGGTATAAACTGCGCCCATCATATTATAAGTTTGGTATTTGGAGATAATCAGGGCTATCAGAACAGAGTTTGTACCTACTTATGACATTTGAAAAAATAGGTTTTCAATATATCATTTCGAAATTTCTTGGAGGCATATACCTGTCTCAAATTTTCAGGCAGTTTGTTATAGTTAGTATAGGCAATGTATTCTAATGATTTCAGTCCGAACTTTGTTGAGTGTATTTTTGATATGTATAGTTTGTTGTGTTGTCGTGTATTATATTGGTGAACGTCGTTGTTTTAGTTCAGTTTTATATTTGTGTGGGTGTTGCACTGAATATTATTTAAAATGGTGTTTGTTATCTCAAAGCTAGGAACAATCTTAAATGGCAATACAAGTGCGTGACGGTAAATATCTTTAAAAGGTGTATCCCAAGGCAAGCCAAAAATGTTACGTAGAGCTCTATTTTGGATTATTTGCACCTCCGATATTATTTTTTTGGTAGCAAAACCCCAGATACTCTAAAGGTATGCCAAAAAGGAATGAATCATAGCATAGTACAAAGATCGCAGTATGGTTGTGGGAAGCAATCTACGTAGTCTGTACATTACACCGGTCACAGGAGCAATCTTTGATTTAACATGGTCAAAATGGTTTTTTCATGTAAGCCGTGAGTCAATTAAAATTCCTAGATACTTCGCGACATCTGTTTGTTCCAGTTTGTTTATTCCCAGGGAAATGTTTAGACGTTATCCTCTCCTATTCCCGAATAGCACATAGTGAGTCTTTTTAATATTAAAGCTAAGTTTATTAATTCTGAACCACTCATATGGCAAAGCGATGCGTCAACCAGCCACATGGACGGTGGCCGGAGTCACCTGTGGCTTGTCAAAGAATGAAAGCTCAAGGCCAATCCTGCCTTAGTGAACTGCTCTGATAGTCAGCCTAACCAACTAAGCGGAGAAAACATTGCAATATTTTCAATATAACAAGTTTAAAACCATATTGTTCATACCTAAAAGTACCCACTCACAGAGAACTACATTCATTTTCAACTTGTTACGTATATTATATTATATAACAATCTCTTTTGGGAAGTTATCGTTCTTATGTCGTCATTGTTTTGTCGTGCAGGTTTATGAAATTTCACTGAATATGCGGTTTATCATATCGCAATACATTTATCTATATACTTTAAAATATTTTCTATCTGAGGTATTTACTTTTCTTTTTTCTTTGCAAACAGAAAAAATCATTGGTTCGGAATAACCTGACATTGTTTGAATAAAATAATAAAATAAAATATTGCGAAATCTGTCCAACTATGGTACCTCCTTCGTAATGTATAATATTATGTTACCTACATTATGGTTATCAAAAATAGTACAAGTCCTATGTTCAGTAGGTAACGAACCTATATAGGAACTGGATTTCGGTGAAGGTGGATTCTTTAATATTTTATACCTCTGGTTTTCGGCCGCCGATACGGTGGTTGTTGTAAAAAAAAGTTGTCTGTGCGATGATTCATAATGCGATTAACTTTTACTATCACGTTTTTGTAATGTGCCTACACAACTTAAAGTATTTTGGGGAAAAAATAAATAATCGACCGGCTCGATATTCGCTCCCTCTCCGCTCTAACTGACTGGAAATTATTTCAGCAGCTTTTAACATATTAAAATACTGATTTTATTATTTACCGAATATTTCTGCACCCTTTAAAAAAATAAATGGTTAAGTCATAACAACGAATATTTTTTTATTCTCTTCTATTAAGAATTAAAAAATAAGCATTTTCAACCCCAGACGAATAGGAAAAAATATTTTATTTATTTAAAATCTAATTTAATAAAATGACCGCACACAAGAACAGCCAAAAGGAATTACGGCAACAAAAACAGGAAAGAGCATTTTCTCCGAAATACAAATAAAATATTTAAAAAATATTTTCCACAGACCACTTCTAAATGAACCCCAAGAATTTATTTTGTGAAAGCAATCCAATAGCCTGCGCAGCCCTTAGAAGCATGGTTATACCTACAACTGTTGCAATGCAACTGCCTCCTCAACTAAAGCATCTCGTCTGCGGGCACGTAGGGAGTGTAAAGTATTTTCATATTGAATGATTTAAAAAAAAAAAAAAAACTCTTTTCAAGACATTAAACTATCATACGTTTCAAGACATTAAACCAGCGCTTTTGAGGTGATTTTTCACGAAAACGGTGCTTTATAAATCAGCCAAATATTATTATTATTATTATAAATCATAACACAACACGTTCAATGCCAAATTGAAACAAAACAATTTTGTAAAAATGTCAGGTTTTTAGTAATTAGGTTGTGATAAACCCCCCCCCCCCCCCCCCCTACGAAGTAATGCCTAATAAATTTTTGAACCAAAGCTGCAGCTACAGCTACCCTGCCGGCGCGACCCCGCCCGGCCTTTAAAAGCTCGTAGCTCGCCCGTTCTCGCGTCTCTCCCCTGCATTTCTTTTGCAGCGCCTTCTCAACCCCATCACGTAATACTTTTATGCAAACGTGACGAGATGCTTCTAATAAATCAATTTGTAACTAACCCCACAACGTTGTGTACTTTTTTGTTTTAGTGGTTTGGTATAGTTAATCCAATTTAATTAATAACTTATTTGTGGTAAACCCTTGTTCTTTTAGGTATGGCGTGTTACAATTTGCAAGGCTTCGAATAACAATGACTGGGTCTGACTAACTTGAAAAATAACAAATTATCTATCTTTATTCATCCAGCTTCCTCCCCTAACACCTATTATACACCTACGCTCATCGACGACTATTTTTATTGAAGTAATCTGCATTTTCCCTCCTAGCATCTAGTATATAAATTTACATTTAAACGGCGAATTGAGAAGATCCTACCTTTCGATGCGATGTCGCGTACTCTCTGCGGCTCTATAAAATGCTATCATGAAAATAATTTGACATTTATGTATATTCTAACAAAAGATTTACACTCAAAGCAGTACGGAGTTCAATAATTCTACACTTACAGTTCTAGATGCAGTTTGTTAGTTAGCTAGCTTGTTTTATTTTCTTAATTTGATTCTACGGGTAGTTATTTTGGATTAACATGAGACAGAACATGTGTTGTTTAAATAATTGGACTCCTCCATAGCCCAACTGATAAGGTGATGGTCATAGACCGCCAAATCAGCTTCCAATTCCAACTCCTCCAGAGAATGTTAAGGTCGCAAGCGACGAATGAAAATCGACATGTTTTGCCTTCTGTCGGGAAAGGGTTTGATGTGTGTTTCTGGATCATAGAGTGGTAATGGGAATAATATCGACCAATACGCCGCCAAATTATAACTGTGTTGATGATGATGATGAAAGGTCACCTCATACCGTTTGATATGAGGGTCTGCTCCGATTAATGGCGTGATAGCCGATGTCAGGAACTGTTCAGGAAATGTGTGGGTGGCACGAGGTTTTGGAACGTGACATCCTACTCTGGATTGATGATGATGTTGAAGTTCTTCAGCATGCCGATGACTTGAGTTCCATTAACTCCTAAAGCACTGGCATAAACATTAAACCGAAGTTGATTAGACAATCGAAATGTCAGGAGATCGGTGGGGCCGCTCTCTCCTCTGATCTGTCGATGTATGAATTTAATTAAGGAAGATTTTGATGTCACCGACCCTCGCCTTGGCAGTCACTCATGTCCTCAATAGTCCCGTTCTCCGTCCAGCACGCCGCCTCGAACCAGTAGAAATAATGATTACGTTTTTCCTAGGCACGCTACAGAAACATGCGCCAGCCTGCAATCGCGATGGTCATCAGTGATATTTGATTTGAATGAAAAATACATCCTCTCGCATAACATACACAAGCGTAACTTGGGACCTTCCCCGAAATGTTGTCACGGGCAAATGCTCTACGATAGGCGTACCCCAAGCTCAAACTCAAAAATCAGCTCAAAGAAAGGAATGTCAAGCTCGGCTTCCAGGGTGCTGGGTCCAAGAATGAAAGGCACCAGGTCGTGAATCTGGCTTCCCTTCCTTCTATTTCCCCTGCTGCGCTTTCGTCCAGAGTACATTCCCACCCTGATGCTGGATGATCCCTATTCATAGTATGAGGGAGATAAAAAAACTTATCTGGATTCCAACAAAGAAACGTCGAACCAGTAGAAATATTGATTACGTTTTTCCTAGGCACGCTACAGAAACATGCGCCAGCCTGCAATCGCGATGGTCATCAGTGATATTTGATTTGAATGAAAAATACATCCTCTCGCATAACATACACAAGCGTAACTTGGGACCTTCCCCGAAATGTTGTCACGGGCATATGCTCTACGATAGGCGTACCCCAAGCTCAAACTCAAAAATCAGCTCAAAGAAAGGAATGTCAAGCTCGGCTTCCAGGGTGCTGGGTCCAAGAATGAAAGGCACCAGGTCGTGAATCTGGCTTCCCTTCCTTCTATTTCCCCTGCTGCGCTTTCGTCCAGAGTACATTCCCACCCTGATGCTGGATGATCCCAATTCCTAGTGTGAGGGAGTTAAGAAAACTTATCCGGATTCCAACAAAGAAACGTCGAACCAGTAGAAATATTGATTATGTTTTTTCTAGGCACGTTACAGAAACATGCGCCAGCCTGCAATCGCGATGGTCATCGGTATTTGATTTGAATGAAAAATACGTCCTCTCGCATAACATACACAAGCGTAACTTGGGACCTTCCCCGATATGTTGTCACGGGCATATGCTCTACGATAGGCGTACCCCAAGCTCAAACTCAAAAATCAGCTCAAAGAAAGGAATGTCAAGCTCGGCGTCCAGGGTGCTGGGTCCAAGAATGAAAGGCACCAGGTCGTGAATCTGGCTTCCCTTCCTTCTATTTCCCCTGCTGCGCTTTCGTCCAGAGTACATTCCCACCCTGATGCTGGATGATCCCTATTCCTAGTGTGAGGGAGTTAAGAAAACTTTTGCTACTTATGTAGGTGGATATAACGCATTACGCTTAAAATATGAATACCTACCGACGGCTTCATTCAACCGACAATGTGAAAGTTTTTGCTAAATCGAATATATCGAATGGAATATACCTAAATCGTAACCCAAAAGGTGAGTGTACTGTACTATAGTTTTATGTATAGTCCTATGTAATAGACTTGTTGTGATACCTAAAATTTGGAATAAGGTGTGGGAAATTTTAGGAGTGGGAATTTAATTATGTCAGATTTTGTTAGTAAACAAAGGTGCCCATGCTACGCACCATTTTATAAACTGTTAAATTACCTAATGCTTTTTTTTCTAAAACCCTTTCCTGAATATAGTCCCCTAGCTACGTTTAAAATATTATTGCGAGACTCGTTAATAATAATTATCACCTCAAAGGCGCTTTACACATTAATTTATACCTATATTCTATACCTATGTATTTTGTCACCCGTTATACCTAGTTTTCTCGTTCACCAACAAAGCACTTTTAAAGGATTTTATTATTGTTTTTGTGGTTTCAATATCCCGTCCTTTAAATAAAGTCCCTCGTCTAAGATTTATGGTCCGAAAGTGTCTTTTGTGCTTAAAATAGTATTTTAGTTCATTGAACCCCAAATTATTATTTTACAACGGTCTTGTCTCAAGAAATCGTCGCCGGCCAACCTCAGGCAGCCCCGGATCGACTTACGGAGGGAACGCCCTTTTTTTTCGATTACCGATAATTATCCGATAGCTCTTTAAATATTACCGTTATAATTTTCCGATTCAAGCATCCGACTTAGATGACATGGTTCCTTATTAAAGGCCTCATTAAAGTAGCTATAATAATAATACTAATATTTGAACGATCCACATAGCACCGCTTTTATGGAAAATCACTTCAAGGGCGCTATATAAACTATAATACATGTTTAAATCTAGAAAACTACAAGCTAGACGAACAATTATAAACAATTAAAATACTCGGGGAGTAATGATGATTTTATTGTTTTAACCCTACTTTGTACGAAATCCAAACATTAATGTTGTTAATAATTAATTCAATTTGTCAAACTTACCCCTCTCATGCACACAAAACCATGACATGCACGAATCACAATCCAAAACCAGCATCCCTCGTGCACTAATTGATTAATCACTAATTAAAGCACTTATTATTTCGGTCTAACTTTCGCGTCGGTTTGTATTAAATTTTATCCTGTCCCTGACAAACGCCCCGAAAGTACGTCCCGTATTGATGTTGACCGCCTCAATTTACAAATTATATTATTTAACTTCACAGATATGAACTCGCAAGCCGCAATCTCTGACTTCCTTATTCGCGTGGACTCTTTTTGTTTAATAAAGACGAACTATCTTTTGTTTAATTAAAATGAAATATCCCCGATTTAGAAGCCCCGAGCTGGTCTCCTCGCGACTATTATCCTTTAATTCAATGAATTACTCCCGGTTTACGCGCACAGAGTCATCATTCCACCGTGTATTCCACCTCGATCATTTTAATCCCAACCGTGAACCCCCAGAATCTTTCCCCGACTGTCTTCCAACCCGACTCTACCCCGACTGCCCTCCAACACTTCTCCTCGTGTCGTTTCAATAATGTATTCGTCACAGTGATAAGCACATCTCCCAATAGGCATATATCAACGTTTAATAGTCAAAAAATGTCACATTATAACTACTATTTCAGAGAATTTTGTGTAGGAATCATGTTCGCTATTTTTTTTTTGTGTAAACTAATTTTGTCTGCGCCGGAGTCATAAACTATCCCTGGACCTTCTAAAGCAGAATACAGTGGCGTAGTTTAATTTATTACTCGTCTTCATTACTCGCGTCAATTTTATTGGCTATATAATAATATTATATATTCATTGTCTGTACAAGTTTTCGTCCTTTCTACGTGCGTCACTATTTAACGAATTCTGCAATCCTATTTCGACAAATATGTTAAATATCTTAACTCCTAATCGGCGCGTCGCTCTAGTATATTTAAATGCACCAACGATCAATTCTTATTGCCTAATTTTCAATTCCCTACTGCCATAGAAAATTCACCAGATAATTGTTTCGTAAATCCAATCTGCTCGCGTTAAGATCAATCACCACACGGGCAAATATTCATCGGCCACCTCTGGTTTTGTTAACGATCCTGAAAAAATCCCTCTAAATGTTCTTCTGGGTTCCTTCTTAGTTTTGTGAAGAATGGCCTTTGCCGGGGCTCGCATGCACTTGGGCCACGCAAACACATGTGGTTATTTAGTGGTCCGGACCCATAAATCACCCCCAAGAATTGGAAATAGAGAATCGTATGCTGAAACCATTCCATGTTACAAAATTAAATATATTTCTAAATCGATCTCTCAATTTTAAAAGAATTATTTCGTAGGCCCAAAGGCGAGATCATCACAAGGTATTATTAAATGAGTTTCAATTTAAAAAAAATGAAATCTATTTCAGTTAATGTCTCATTGTGATATTATATCAAAAATTCTCAAAGATTTCTGTTTATGATTAAACATGTAGGTAGGCTTTCCTTTCTTGTTGCTTTATTATGTTTTTACAGTTCAATCGCATACAGACTTTTGTTTATGGTGATACTTGGTGTTATTAATGGACCAAAAATAAGTTAGCGCCATAGGCATTATAACCGAATTATTATATGAAAATAAACAGGCGTGAAAGAGGCAGAATAAATAAAAAAAATAAATCTTTCACGCCTGTTCATTTTCTTAAAATATTAAATTTACTTTTCGAGTGAGTGGCTACAAATTTAAGGCTTTTGTCAATTAAATTGTTGGAATCTTCCATTACTATAGAATGTTTGATGTTTTAGTTGTGGAAGAAAAGAGTGAGTGAAATTGGAATTCTGAATCTGTCGTGATTTTTTACCTAATACTGAATACTGTTTTTCCCTAATTTGAATCAATTAATTTTTAGGTCTTCTTTTTCCTTTGAAGATATTTTTCAAAACAATTATATATTTTTAAATATTACAAAATGTCGCCTTGATGCGTTTTTATACAACATTGTAGGTATTATGAAGTTAATTTGGAGCGATTGGTGTGTTATTATTGTTATTAAATTTAATTAGTGGAACTTCATTTTATTTTCAATTTCTTTAATATATTCGATAATATTTTAATTTAATTTATAAACATAGTTTATGTATGTACAAGTTATGCTGCGTAATTATTATTACGCGTGAAGGCCAAGTGTAAGTATAACATTAACTAAAAAAACTTACAAAGGTTCTATAGGTACTAGCAGCAACAAGGCTCGCCATTTTAAAATAGCCTCACTGGTTTTTTTTCGAAATATACAAAATATATTTTATATATCCGAATTTTTTCTATTCAACAGCAAGATTTCTCTCCATTATAATCATATTTATCATGCTATCAGTGACGAAGATAACCATCATAGGCTCATAGAAATTAATGGCATCCATGATAGCCGAGTTTTCAAATCATCCACAAATCAGTTTGACGAAATGTGTAGCAATGTGCGTGCACAAATATTCATAATACTAATTACGTAATATAATACTGCACTTCCGACCCGTCTATGGTTTATTCCGAGCATAACCAAGAAAAGCGTAACCAAAAACCGTCAGAAGTGTAGACGTACGGTAAGTAGCCATAATATATGACTAAGAATTCTGTAACTTATATTTAATGTAACTAAAGGTGACTAGATTAGTCCTAAATTCAAGTTTAACTAACTTTGTTTTCCCTTTTCTTCACAAACTTATTTGTTGATCGGCCGCGGCGTGTGAAAAAAATAACACGGAACATCTACCATGTTATCTGCATTCGAAATATGTAGGTACCATAAATTTATTCATAATATAAATTTTCGTCATTCGTTTAATTGTCTTTTTAAATTATTTAGCATATAAATATTACAAATTTAATTTGTGTCGTATCATAATTAAAGATAAAGTTTATACTTCGTTTTAAACCACGTTATTGAATAAAAAATATTAATATTAGGTTTGTTCATCAGGAAACAAAGTATTCTGAAAATTAAGACATAATAATAGACACAATAAAAATAGACAAAAATAATTGGTTTGAAACATGTTGATAATTTTTATTAAAATAATGGTTTAAAAGCAAGTTTTTTTTTGTTTGTTTTCATTTTTCTTTTTTTGTTATTTAAGAACGTCAGATAATCATTGAAGAAAAACCAAAATATTTCCAACTCATTTCCCATAGTTTGTAAGAAGATATCTTGCTGTATTTTACTTGGTAAGAAGTTGAAACATAAATACAAAAATATCACCGTTTTTACGGAGAGCTCAGTTACACGACATTTAGCTATCATAGATAAATTATTTAGAGGAGAGTGATTTTCATGTACATAGGTATGTGAGGAGAAATCATACGTCAAACAAATAATTTGCGTAAATAGGTATTCCATAGACGCTAATTTCTCGTACGCATATTTGAATACAGAGCGTCCGGGGGTAAAGTGCCCAAACTTCGGGAGGTGATTCTACCTTATTAAAGTAATAAACAAAAATTTTAACAAAACAAAAAACGATTTCAAAAAATGCACTAAATAGTAAAAATATAATTTCGTACGATTATTATTTTTGGAGTCGGTGTCAGCCAAGGTAACTTCATAAATAGGTAGTATAGGTGAGATGTGGAGATCTTGGCTGACACCGACTCCAAAAATAACAATCGTACGAAATTATTTTTTTACTTTTTAGTGCATTTTTTAAAGTCGTTTTTTGTTTGGTTAAAAATTTTGTTTATTTTTTTATTTTTAGTGACGAGCGTGCGTAAAAAACTTAAAAAAAAAGAATCATCAAAATCTGTTGGCGTAATATTGAGTTATTCTGACACTGACTCCAAAAATAACAATCGTACAAAATTATTTTTTTACTTTTTAGTGCATTTTTTGAAGTCGTTTTTTGTTTTGTTAAAAATTTTGTTTATTTTTTGATTTTTAGTGACAAGCGTGCGTAAAAAACTTAAAAAAAAGAATCATCAAAATCTTTTGGCGTAATATTGAGTTATTCGTCCATTTGTCGCGCACATACTTATTGCAAATTTAAGACATTTATGGTTTTCTCGTGGATCTCATTGTCAGAACTGGACCAAATTAAAATGGGACCACAAGGGAAGCACCAGCTTTCTAATAAAAAAAATAATCAATATCGATTCACCCAATCGAAAGTTCTAACGTAACAAACATTTTTTTTTTTAAGTTGTCGAATTGAGAACCTCCTCCTTTTCGAAGTCGTTTAAAAGATAAATAACATTGTACAAAATTCCAACATTTTAACCCGGCGTGAATGAGGTAAAAATTTTTTACACGAACTATGAGTTGGGTATGACATACCCCACCATAAAATTGTCGATTTCGTTAACTGAATTGACTTTAGAATAATACTTTTTACTTTAATATATTAATTACATTATGGAAATGAGGTAGTATGATTAAATAACACAGTTCTATTTATAAAAGTATTTACATTTCTATAAAAAAAAATAGTATTTTTTTAAGCACAAATCAACAATATTTAGAAACTATGACTAAATATCTAAAAAATTTGGAAATTGAGATCAACTGTGAACACAAAATTAAAGAATAAATCTGTCTTATAAAATAACAAAAAATAGTTACACCGTGTACAATAGTTACGTATATCTTATATGTAGCATAAAATATTTACACCGACTATTTAATTTGGTAGGCGGGTTTGGGTACCGCCGCCCTGGGAACCATTTATTGGATGACCAACACCTCTGCCACAGGTTACCCCAAGTGGTTCGCTACGTTTGGTGACTTAGCAGGGGTGCCCGTGTTCATGGGGTTATGTTTGTCTGGGTCTTGATGGCGGGTGCGTCGGCCCACCTTCTGCGTGACAGGCCGGATTGGGAGATGCTGGTTGAGGGAGACTCTTTACAACCGGTTACCGTTGTCCGGGCCGCTCGGTAGTACAGGGGCCCGACCCTCAGGCTCACGACTGAGGGTGGGCTGCCCCATCAACGAGTTCAAAAACCCCACCGCTGCTGTTGTGTCGGTTCGTGACCGGAGGTGACGCAGCAGCTGCGTTTGGGGCGCATTGGGCGACCTCTCGAGCCGGATTCTCCCAGCCCATCGCCTTGCACCGCAGTGGGTGGGTTGGATTCATACGTCCGTCACTCCTGGACACTCTGATCCCCAGCTTCCTACCCACCCCTTATACCTTTTCCTTTCCAGATCTTCCTTTCTCTTCTTAAAAACAAAAAACTTAACTCAATCATTAATTCACAAAAAAACATAAATAACATCTTTACAACGGCGAGAAGCAGGAGTCCCCGGTGCAGGCCAAAACTGTTGGTGAACTTCACCAACTTTCGCGGCCTGCACAAAAACCTAAATTCAGTCCACCACCACCTTGTTTCCCAACGTCCCAACCTTCTCTTCCTTTCCGAAACGCAGATAGCTGAGCCTACAGACGCCTCCTATCTGGATTGCCCGGGTTTCACCCTCATGGGCAAATTCAGACCCAAAGGATGTGTATGTCTCTTCAGCCGAGCTGACGTCAACTGTGTGCGACTGTTGAATCTGGAGAACTCCAAATTCGACGTAATGTGGGTGCGCGTCAATCTTGCCAGTACGGTAAGATTTTACGCGTGTTTATACCGCTCACCGAACATTAGCGTTTCAGATACATCCGAACACTTCAAACATCTAAGCAATACTGTTGATGACCTCTTGCCCCGCTTTTCTACAGCAGAGTTTGTGGTCTTGGGGAACTTCAATGTTCATAACAAACCTTGGTTAAAGTTCTCAGGACCAACGCGCGGAATCTTTTGCCTTCTGCTACGGACTGGAGCAAATGGTTCAGAAGCCTACAAGGGTTCCTGATGTCCAGACTCACCGCTCCAATCTGTTAGATCTGTTTTTAACCACTGTGCCACACGGTTACAAGATTGAGGTCACAGCGCCTCTAGGATCGTCCAACCACTGCCTGGTGACGACGTCAATCCCCGTAACCTTCAGACCGCCAAACGAGCGGCTGAAGAGAAAAGTGTGGCACTATAGATCAGCAGATTGGTTTGGTCTGCGGGCTCATTTCAATGCCTTCCCGTGGTCAGCTGTCTGTTTTCGGACTTCGGATCCCTCAAGATGTGCCCAGGAAATTGGTGAAGTCATCACATCTGCGATGGATGGCTTCATCCAATCCACTGTTAAAGAAACTAGTTTGGGCTCAAAGCCGTGGTTCAGTCGACAATGCTCCGAATCAGTGCGACGAAAAAACGCGGCTTACCGAGCCTACAACACATCTCGAACGTCTGAAAACAGAATAGTATATAACAAAATGGCAAAGGAATGCAGGAAGATTATTAACAGGTCAAAATTCGAGCACGACCTGCAAATCAGCAGTAAACTGGCTGCCTGCCCGCACGGCAGCAGTGCGTTCTGGTCGCTTGCGGGCTCAATAGGTCGCAATTTCTGCAAATCCAGTCTGCCACCTCTTACCAGACCTGATGGCTCTCTAACAAATACCACCGCCGAAAAGGCTAACTTATTAGGCAAAATTTTCTTGGAAAACTCGACCCTCGATGATCAAGGTGCTACCCCGCCGTCGGTTCCTCATTGCAGTTTTCGTATGAAAAAGCTGAGGATCCGGCATCGGGATGTACTCCAAGTCTTACGAGGGCTTGATGTTAATAAAGCTAGCGGGCCTGACGGAATACCTGCCCTGGTGTTGCAGAGGTGCGCTGTAGAAATAGCTCCAATTTTGACGAAGCTTTTCAAAATGTCCCTGAAGTCTGGCTCTGTGCCCTCTGGTTGGAAAAAAGCGATCATTCACCCCATTCCAAAGAAGGGTGACCGCTCCAACCCAGCCAACTACCGACCCATAGCGATCACATCTGTTCTGTCAAAAGTGATGGAACGTGTGATCAATGACAAAGTGCTCACATACCTCGACAAGAACAAAATTATTAACGACCGTCAATACGGATTCCGGCGGAACCGCTCGTGCGGTGATCTTCTCGCCTGTGTGACGCATGTTTGGAGACGGTGCCTGGAATGTTATGGTGAGACCCAAACAGTTTCACTGGACATTTCCAAGGCCTTTGACCGGGTTTGGCATCGAGCGCTTGTCAACAAACTGCGTTCTTACGGACTTCCCGCATCCTTGTGTGCGTGGATTGCCGACTTTTTGGGGGGGAGGTCGATTTAGGCGGTTGATGACGGTTTCATCTCTTCCTCGCATTCGATAAATGCTGGCATCCCACAGGGATCTGTTCTGTCTCCGACATTGTTTCTGTTGCACATCAACGACCTCTTTTCATGTGCACCGATTCATTGTTACGCGGATGACAGTACAGTCTATGATAGCTTTTTGTTTGACAAGCTTCCAAAGAGCACACAAACCCCAATAGCTCGGAGGGATTTGAAGCAAAGAATGGACGGTTACCTCGAGAGTGTTTTCTCTTGGGGTAAGAATAACCTCGTCGAATTTAATATTTCAAAGACCCAATCATGTTTGATAATGCACTGTCACAGACCACTACGCTACCATAACATCTCTGTCTCATAAAATACATAAACCACCGCAACACGTAATCACACAAAAGAAAATATCTTACAATACACTTTTTGACTTGGTCTCTCAAGAAAATTGGTTAAATGTTTACAAACAAACTGATCCCAGTCTGGCCTGCAAATCTCTTGTTGACACACTACATATCCATCTAACCAACGCTACATCAGACACAACTCACAAAACTAAACGCCATGATTCTAAACTTAAGCCTTGGATAACTGTTGGTATCCTACACTCTATTCGTAAGCGCGATAAACTCCACGCACTCTGTAAAAAAAATCCCAACGACCATGAATCTCACCTGTTTTACAAGAAATACAGAAATGTGTGCAAAAAAATTACTTTAAAGGCCAGAGAAGATTACTATAAAAAACAAATAAATAACGCAGAGAATGACAAAAAAAAATTATGGAATATCATTAAAGACATATCTTACACTAAAGTAACGGCAACACCCATAAACAAGATTAACGTTGATGGTCATTTACTAACAAACACAGGTAATGAATCTGAAAAAATCGCAGATCATTTCAATGAGTTTTTCACCACAATTGGTTCTAACCTTTCCAATCATATTTTGACAAGAAATAGTGTTTCGGAACATGAACTTGCAAACGAAATATCTCTGACTCACCTGAGGTATAGTCCCTTCCTTTTCACCCCCACTACAGAATTAGAAATTATAGAAATCATATCAACTTTAAAAAATACTCACTCAACAGGAATAGATGAAATCTCTACTAAACTTACAAAACATTTAAAAATACTTATAGCCAAGCCTCTAGAGCATATTATAAATCTTAGCCTCCAATCCGGTATATTCCCAAACTCTCTTAAACATGCCTCAATCATCCCTATTTACAAATCAGGTGACAGATCTTCCCTAAATAGTTACAGGCCAATATCTCTACTGAGTACAATCTCCAAAATCATTGAAAAAGTAGTAAAACTAAAACTGATTAAGTTCCTTGAGGAAAATAAAATCCTTTCAAATAACCAGTATGGCTTTCGCAAAAACCGTAGTACTGATGATGCAATTGCAACCTTCACGAAACTGATATCCGATAACCTTGATAAGGGTAATAAACCTCTTGCTGTCTTCCTAGACTTATCTAAAGCTTTTGATACTATTTCACATCACATTCTCCTAAAAAAACTGCAACAGATTGGGATAGAAGGTACTGCCCTAAAATGGTTTAAAAGCTACCTTACACAAAGATCGCAAACAACTGTCCTTCACTCAAATCGAGCATATAGAAGTAAATGTCTATCTATTTCCTACGGTGTGCCCCAAGGAAGTGTTCTAGGTCCGCTCCTATTTCTCATATATATGAACTCCCTATTGAAACTGGACATTGATGGCAATATAATATCTTTCGCCGATGACACGGTTATCATATTCACTAGCAAAACATGGAAGACATCAATAGAGAAGGCAAATTATGGTCTTAACAAAATTAAAAAATGGCTAGACTCCAACCTCCTCACCCTAAATGTACAAAAAACACAATGCATACACTTTTCAATCCGTAAATTCACACTCCCAGAAAACCTTCCTAAATTAATCATTCACACGTGCTCACAAAACCTAGACACATCTCCACTATCACCCAATAATAGCTGCTCATGCCCAAATCTTAAACCATCAAATGAAATAAAATACCTAGGTGTCATTATAGATAACCAATTACGCTGGGAGGCCCATATTAACTCCATAACTAAGAGACTCCGTAAGTTATGCCATATTTTTTATTCTCTACGATCAATCCTTGATATAAACACTCTTAGAACTGTATATTTTGCTCTATTTCAATCGATAGCAACGTATGGCATTATAGGATGGGGAGGTTGTGCAGAATCCATCCTCTACCCTCTAGTGACCGTTCAAAAACTTTTGCTAAGGGTCATCTTCAAATGTTCCCCCTCTCATCCATCAGAGCCACTTTTCAAGAAACTCATAGTCCTTGACATTCGCCAACTGTATATCAAGATAGCTCTTATCCATATCTGGAAAAATGGATTGATAAACTCTACGCAAACGGACATACATACACGCTACTCAAAGCATGGAAAATGCATAATTCCTGTAACAAAAACCACTTTTTCACAAAGGCAGTTCTCATACATCGCACCCAAAATATTCAACACGTTAAATAACGACATCAAAACATCAAAAACACTTACTCACTTTGCAACCGGTGTGCATAAATGGATATCTGAAAAGGGGCGAAATTTCTTTAAGGAATATATGAACCTATACCACCAGTAAATAATTAAAATAACTTGTATATTACAGAACAATATATTCCTCTTTCATATTCATCATTAAAAAATGTTTAACACCACTGACATGTTTCTTATACTCAAGTATTTATTACGAAAAATATTGTGACAATAATTCCATATTTGAGTACATATTTTTAGCCTTAGCTCAAACGAGGATTTACACAAAAATTGCTGATATATATCTATATACCTATGTTACCATAACACGCACATGCAAATCACTCATCAAGATATAACTTATCCATACTTTCTTACCAAATAGTACTTTCTTTGATTTTATATTATATTTCTATTTTTTTACAAATACACTTGTACTTAATGTACTTGTATTTTTATTATATTTTTATTGTTTTTTTAATTACACAAATGTACTTGTATTTTTTTTTGATACATGCTCCTTGTATTATTTTTAATTCTATAATACGTATCTTCTTTCATATACTTTTTATATTATTTTAATTTTTCTGTTTTTCCATACTTATTTTTATATTCATATATCTTAAACGTATGTAGATATTTTGTATTATTTTTAATTTCTTTATACTTCATACTTGTTTTAGATGTATAAATTATTTTATTTTATTTTTATATTATTCTGTTTTTCATTCAACTTATTTTATACTTAACATAAAATTGGCCACTACAACACGGGCATGTGCCTAGTGTGATGGCCAAAAAATTACCCATTTTCTGTAATATTGTGTAAACTTTACTGAATAAAGAACATTAAAAAAAAAAAAAAAATAACGTCTAAAAGAGATCGAAATGATAATCTAGTCTCCTTCAACGGAAGCATTCTTCCGAATAGGACCTCCATTGATATGCTTGGTGTAACTCTAAGTGACCAGCTCAGGTATGGGGGCTCCATCAAAACCAGAGTTAAGTTAGCCTCTCAGAAACTGGGCGTACTGTACAGGGCCCGCAGATACTTTAATAGTACTCAACTGCTAACCCTATACAAATCGCAAGTGCGCCCCACGGTTGAATTTAGTAGTCACCTCTGGTCTGGAGCTCCAAAATACCTAAAAAAAAACCTTGAGTCTGTGCAGAAACGGGCGGTCCGTTTGATAGATTCTCCCATCTTAACAGACGGATTGCAATCTTTAGAGTATAGGCGTCAGGTGGGAATGCTGGCCTTGTTCTACCGGTATTACAATGGAAGATGTTCCGAGGAACTAGCGTCATTGATCCCCTCGGCACCGGTGCATAGTCGGGAAATACGCCAAACACGCGCCCAACATTTGTACACGGTTGATATTAGTCACATGAGAACGGGTCGTTTTTACGATTCGTTCTTGAGTTCAACAGCTCGGCTGTGGAACGATTTACCGGCCTCTGTGTTTCCTCCCTCCTACAACATGAGTCTCTTCAAGACCCATGTTAACTCCTTGCTTTCCTCAAAAACACCCTCCACACAGCATCCCCAAAGATGACATTGAAAATTATTTTCCTGAGGGCCTCCTGTATGGAGTTAATGTAAAAAAAAAAAAAAAAAAATGAGTTCGGGTATTACGTACCCGCTCTATGTTTGCGCACGTGCAGTTTACTTCACCGCAGGCGCAATACTGTTACTGTCACTTTAAATCACTCCCCGCACCACCTCTTCCAGATACTGAGTAAGCCGAGTTCCAGGAACCGCACAGTTAAGAAATATATAGTGTTTTAAAAATTGCTGGGTATGAGACATCCGAACTCATTCTAAAAAGTCGAATTAATTGTATGGGAAAAATAAAATTTCTAAAAAAGTTATTATTTTTATTTACTTCTACCATCGCGCATCGTGTGAATCACCTCCCGAAGTTTGTCACTTTAACCCGGACAGCCTGTATAATTTTATAGAGAAGCCAATCACAAGAATCGAGATTAGATGAATAGAACATATAATTGTTCCGGTTCTGATTCCAAGATTTTCATATCATAATATTAACGTCATTGTATCCATTTTCAAAAGATACTACTAACAGAGAGCTTTTCATAGAATGTACCCGATCCGCCAGATATTAAACATATTTTCACAACGGGATCGTAAAAATAATTTTCCCACTCAAAGAAAATAATGATTTCCACGAGGCAAAATAAACTTTACTCTGATCCACGATTCCTTTCAGGTTTTGGTTATAAAACGTAAAAAGCTCAATCAGGGCTTCATAATAATATTTTAATATATATTTTGTATGTCGTCCGCATAAACCTTGGAATCTTGTATTAGCTTTTAGGATCTCTTTCTACTCTTCATTGTAAAGTATTTTAATTATTACTAGCTGTTACTAACCAGCCTTGCGGGTGATTTGGCTTCATTTTTCATAATTTTTTTCTCTCCGATATTTCAGTATGTTTCAATATTTCAATGAGATATTCAACCTCGTAATAAAAACGTTGAGTTGAATGATCTTATAAACCCCCGATGAAACTTTAAAATATTTAATATTGTCTCCCAACAGTTTTTTTCTCAACGATTTGACAGACTCTCCCGATCCCCTCCTCTTATTGCGATCCTTGCATCGCAATGAGAGGGTTCAGATCAGACGTCCTTCTCTCCTGGACAAATTGACCTCCAGATTCCTACCCACTTTTCATAACTTTTTCCTTCCCAGAACCTCTTCTCCTTCTTTTCCCTAAAAATGCTTTCCACACAGCATCCCCAATAATATCATAGGCCCTGAGGGATTTTTCTCCTCACTACCAATTTGAACAGAAATAAGGCAGACAAGTCAAGATCTTAATTTTTACGATTGATGGATATTATTTCAGTGTCCTACAGTCGTTCAATGGATACCCAGTGTCGGATCCACGAAATGAGGCGCTCTGTGAAGTAAGTTTCCCCTATCCTTCATTTTAAAAAAAATATTCAGTTTAAAAAATATATATTTTCGAAAAAAAATTATGTTTAATATGGCAATAATGAACTCTAGTTCACTTTTTATATATATTTTTATTATATTATTTATTCTAAGTTATGTATGTTACCCGATATTTATTTTTAATTTTATGGTTAGTTTTACAATTTTACAACTTTACAATTCAGCAACATCTGTGGTATGTGGTGATCCATTCGCAGTTAAAATGGGCAAAATAAAAAAAAAAAATTTCGAAGAAAACTTCTTCTAAAAGGTTGTCACTTTGTGATGTCATTATTTATTTATTAAAAGAAAATAACTTAGTTTACATCACTTTATTTTTTGTACACTATCAACATGTTTCCTGAACGATGTTCACTTCTTCAGGAATAAAAGTATAAAAGTATACTTTTATTCCTGAAGAAGTGAACATCGTTCACGAAACATGTTTATAGTGTACAAAAAATAAAGTGATGTAAACTAAGCAAAATAAAACGTTAGTATTCCCGAAAGCACACAGAGACTGCCAATTAACCACTTTGCGATATAGTTTCATTTATAATCGTGATAAAAAAACTAGAACGTATTATGATGTCTAACCATTTAAGATGGAAGCCTTCAAATTGTGGTCATATGGGCGCATGTTTTAAATGCCACGGATAGATCGGGTAATCAAAGATTATTTGAAAATTATAATATATGTAAATTAACAAACTTTAATATCTTAGTCATACAACGAGGAACGAAACAGATTTATAAGAAATTTATCGGAGAAAACCGCACATTTCTAAGTGCGTTAAGAACGCTGTTACGCATATTTGATTATGGCTGTAATTGCATTGAGAAAGCCAACCCCCATAAGAGAGAGAGAGCACTGAACTATATTTTATCAAACATAAAATGTCTTAAAACAGAACCACAGGAATTATAAAACTTGAAAAAATATTATTGTTATTGCACACTTTCTTTTTACGGCTTTCGTAAAATTTCATTCGATTTTATATATGGGTTATGAATCTGAAAGCTGTGAAGTGAACGTAAATACCACAAAACATACAGTAACATTTTACGTGGTATGATCATTTTCAGCCGGAAAATACCTCGTTGGGTTGGGTATTCCATTCGTTATTGGTTAACTATTGTTTCGGGAGCTTATAGGTATTTGCTAGTCGTTTGGACCCCTCTATGGTGTAAATCCGACAATTCAACATCGAAAATTTGAAGGGCAGGTGTTTTAAATGTGCCAGTTATCAATTATAAAAATAAATAAATTTGTTTTTTTTTTTCAAAAGAAGCAAACACATTGTGACTTGACATTTTAAATAAATAAAAAGAAAATACTTTTTTTTTACAAACTTTATTTAAACAATCGTTTCCTAAAAATAGAAAGAATTTCCAGTCGGAATTGATACATACATTTTAACTTTCACTAAAAATTTGAATAAACTGCATTAATACATTCAGAGACACATACCAAAGATGGATGAGGTAATGCAACAGTGCCTTTACTGACAAAACCAAAGAACTACCAATGATTTTAAATAAATTTAAATTAAATCTTTCGTAAACATGCGATATATTTCTCCACCTTTGCCAAAGATATTAAAAAGGTTTTCATGAATTAAATGTAAAATTTACGAACACTAAATCTTTCTTGATATATGTACAATGTTCCCTTTTCACATAAAAGGTCTGGCTTTAGTAAGCTTAGCATTGCCTTTTTACTACGTGACTACGAGCCTTCGCGTTTTTATCCTCAGGTTCTTTTATAAAACAAAAAGATTTTATAGATTATAAATTGAACTGAAGTATATTTTTGTCATATAAAAGAACTCAATCTCTAACCTTTTAAGGACCTGGCGATCATAAAATGGCTATTTTAAAAGCTTTCGCCATAAATCTTATTCGTTTATCCAACAACCCTTCCAAGACAGTCAAATGAGAAGAAACATATCTGCGTCCTGTTTTAAAAGGGTCAATGCCAGTTTTTCAATTTTCAAGAAGAGTAAGTCGAATTTTCTGTTAGTTCTAATCTTTAGAAAAGTTATTTTCTAGCGTATTGGCAACTGAAAATCGGAAAATCCATTGTCGAAATCGAATGGTTCTTTTGGAATTCGGTTAAATGAAGATAACCTAATTTTAAATTAAAAACTGACGTTGTTCTTTTTATACGAAAGAGACAGATGTAAAAAATTATTTAACGTCCTTTTTTCTTGACTTTACTATACACAAAAAAAAATCAACGTTGGAATTAAATAAATGTTGAAGAAAATTATATTACTGTTAAAAGCCGTGTTTTATTAGGCATCAATAGATTTTTCAAATAATGATTAAGTGAATCAAATAGGTATTTATTTTTAATATGATATCGCTTTGTTAAGATCCGTCGTTTCTGCCAATGCATATGTTAAAGTTCAAAACGTTTTGTTATAACAGATGCACTTAAAATAAGCAGACCCGTGAAAAATGACGCTCGGATATAGAGGCGCTATATTGCGTATCAATATCTCGTCAAAATGTGCTTCGCTATTACTATATTACGTGAATTGCAGTACGCGGGAACCGGATTCAGTAGTTTCCGGACGTTCGGTGATAGAGCATTGGCAGCGTTAGAGGTCGATATTTAGCTCATATTGCATCAAGAAAGTGCTCTTTTATTAATTTTTAAATTACGTAAAATATAACATGCAAGGCAAATATTCTAATTTTTAATTCGTTAGGTTAATAACTTTTCACTTTTGCCCCCAAAGTTCATCTCTCATCTTGGCTTTTCCACGAAGATTTTCAAATAATTGTATTATATAACTTTTATACAAATACGTGATCGTCATTATTGGAGGCTGCCTACACAAACTATGAAGGTAGTTTATAATCCAAAACCTATAATGTGTATCAAACAGACTGGAAGATATTGAATATGGTTTCGAGCATTCAATTTGTGAAAGTCACCGTATTTCATGGAAACTATAATTGGATTTGCTTTCTTCGAAAGCTTGTTCGGAATAGAACCAAACCGAATACTGTATCATTTTGTCAAATGCAGTTTTCAAATAAATTTAAAACCCACAAATATCTGCAATATGTCTTGTCATCGTGAAACCATACAATCTGATATTTTCCCTGAAAAATCAGTGACTTATAATTGTATAAAAGTAATTGTTGCGTAATAAGTTAGAATACAAAACAATACGATGAACAACTATTACGAGGGGTACGTATTATTATGTCTATTAGCCAACTTACAGTGACGGCTTTAGTTGTTGAAACTCGTAGGAAGAATAGAACGCCGCACAACTTTGTCCTGGCGCATACAATAGATACCTAGATAAAACCTATTTCAATTCAATATTCGTAAAAAATGTATGTTAAATTAATTGATTTAACCTTTCTTTCATGCAATTTAATGCTTAATATGTTTAATTGTTTTTATTTTAGTTTTTGTACTTTTTAATAAAAACCTGACAATTCTAAATTCCTCCGATTCCCAAAATATTTTCCTTGAAAAATTTATGTTTTTAGTTCTTACTAAATTAAATGTTATTTTTTAAGATAATATCTACACATTTGTTGAGCCGAAACGGTAATTATATTAAATTCCCTTGATAGAAGAAAATCACAAATTATGCTTCGAATAAAAATAAGTTTTGTTTTGTTATTTAACAAGTTACGCATATAGAAAAATATACAGTTTTTCTTTAAATGCTGCTGAAAACATTTGTCACTGAGTCTCCCGGGCGACAAACAGAACGTTTAGAACAGTACGCGGTAGATTTGAAATGTAAACTAGGGATTGTGCTACGTAATAACCTTTGAATTGATTTTAAAAAAATCCTAACGGAATGCTGGATCTCAAACACTTTTACTATAAAATAAAATAAAACTATTCCACATATTACACAACAAAAAAACCAAAGTCAAAATGATGGAGTTTTTGTTTATATAAAAGATAGTCTAAACACATCTGCTTCAGAAATTGCCTTAGAAAACCCTGTTTACATAACCGCCCACCCAGATTCGTGCGTACTCGCTATTTACAGATCACCATAGAGACACAACATTGCGCGCTTTACAATAGCTTTTTAAAAAATTACCCACTTCAAAACAACATCTTAGTTGGTGATCTAAACATAAATATACATCCACAAGGCCACCCATTAAAAAAACTGCCTAGAAAAACAATGTGGGTACATCTTTAAAAAAAATAACTCTAACGAAGAAGCCTGGACTCACTTTCTGGCATACCTACAAATGTTTATCACTCAGAACACTACAAAAACATTCAAATTCTGTAATTCACCGTAAACAAAAGACAAAAAAAATTACGTCCCCAAAGCATCCTAAATGCATATAAAAGTAAAAACTGCACAAGCAATTTAAACGCAACCAAATAATACTTTTCTTTACTCCTTCTACACAAGGTATAGACATATTTGTTTCCTAATTAACGAGTATACGTAAAGTGTAAGAATTATATTTCAAAAACAAACTGACAGCCGCACACTTTAATCCGAAAAGCGTTTGGTCAATTCTAAGGGAAAATACGCACGTACAGAAAAACAAAGATGATGAAATCAAAAGTCACTTATAAACGACGAAGTTGAGTGGGCATAGCGCTCGGGTCCCACCCGGGCGTCGCATGTTCGATTCCTCGGATGGCTAAGTCCTCCATCACACAACAAGTAATATTTTAGGCTTTTTGTGGTGGTAGAGGAGATTTTCAAACATTGTTGGGTTATTCGTAACCCGGAAATGTTTGTAAGTCTTTTAAAAAAATTGAAATTAAAAAAAAAAACATGCGAACACCTCAGCACAGGTTCTCCCAGAGAGGTGTTAAAAAAATGACACAACTAACCTTTTTACATACAGTAACTTAATGTAAAAAAAATGTACTACCACCTAAAACACTGTAATCATTTGAAAAAATAATAGACATACAAAAATAAAAAAATAATAAAAAAAACACTAGTAAAAGCCAAAAAATAAAATTTCATCCGTAAATACACGCAATTTATTTATTATTATAAAAAGTACAATTATTTAGATTGTTTCTCGAAGACTTTTAGCATCATTGGAGAAAGTTAGATACCAAACGTAACAACATTTAAGTTTAAGAAAGACAACCCTGGGCGGCAGGTCATCTCATACAGCATTCCGTATTCGTCAGTGTAAGCGAGTAGGCCTATCTTGGTATCTCAGTCACACCGGTATTGTAGAATGTATTATTCAGGGCAATCATGAAAATGCCGCCCGATCTCAAATCTATGACGATAACTTATGAATTAAGAATATATTGAAAACATGAGCGTGTTTCTTACTTGCCACATTAAATCTTGAGTTTGTGTGACAATGGCGACTCTAGATGTAATGTATAACGTCATTGTACTATTTATTTTGTATATTAACAAAATATGTCATATTGTTTGTTTTCCTTTGTAAGGTTCCTAATGGCTTTCTCACGTGTTCAATGATCATTTTAAAACCGTTTAATATTTTAAATTTGGGAAACTATTTGACATATTTGCTAAGTATTATTTTATTGCCACAATACGAGGTCAAATAATAAATTAATGCTGATTACTCACTTTAACGGAAAAGTAGGTAACAGAAAATCTAAGCGGCTAATTGCTGAACCAGCATGGATTCTTATCCACGCATTACTTTTATTGCCTAGTACGCACTGAACGAAATTATCAGTCGTTTCACGAAGTCTTTGGTTCGGTTGATAACAAATTACAAGAAAACCGAAAATTTCCAAATATTTTTGGAATGCGGTCGTAAGAAGGTATTAAATAGAAGCAAGTGTAGCAATTTTTACTTCATTTTGACAAATTAAATTTTTTTCTCAGCATTAAGAATATTGAGACAATAAAATATTTAATTTAATTGGTATTCAATATTATTATGATTCGTTTAAATGTGTGTGTTTCTTCAATACGGTATGTGATTTGAGATTTTCACGGTCATAAGTATTATTATATTGATTTATTTTTGGGGTGTTTTGCCGTGCTGTGCTACCTCCTTCGTCTACCGCCAACGATTCGGACAGCATTACAGTGTTCATCATTAGAGATATTACACATCTGTGATTCATTAAGAAAAAAATACAAAAATATTTTTATTAAAAAGAAAAGTGCATAATAAAAAAACAATAGTACAAGCTTAGCTTTTTATGGTAGTACAAATTAAAATTAAAACAATAAAGATACAAAATTATGAAAGTCAAATGTTTCATATACAATACATGTAATCATTACATGATTGTTTATATTTTGTAGAAACAAATAGGTATCTATAGGATTATCCTTGTATTGCTTATTTTACTAAAATATTTTTTATCGTAAATTGTGGCGAGTCACAAACAAATACGTATTTTACTACTGTTCGAATGACTTGACAATATATCAAAAACTTTCAACAAAAAAAATAAGAATTTTCCTGTCAAAGCATTATTAGCCTCCATCCTCCCAAAAACGTAACTATAAAAGCATTTCAGTAAGTTTTTCAACATCACCCTCCAAATGTGATTATATTATTATGGTAAAATGATTTTGGTATCACAGGCATAAAAGAGTTCACCCTCTTCACAACTCTTGCCTCAAAGTTATCCCATTTTTACCAGAGTTTTACAACAAGTTTATTTGGGCCTACGACCTACGACACGCATTTTTTAAACACATTTCGTTACTTTAAAATTTTTTTAACCCTGATTTTAGGAGTTTTTTTTTTCTAAGTAAAACTTTAAGTAAGCCACCAACTTCTCAGTAGTGGGAGCCCCAAAGTGTAATAAGTTTTCTAAATGTGTTTATTGGTAAGTCCATATATTTAAGAACGAGTTGAGCTAACTGAACTTTTTAGCAGAATGTAAATTTTGGTCTCCCACTATAAAACTCTCGTTTAAAATTACAAACATACCCTTTATTGTCGATGTACTAAAATTAAAGAATGATGAAGTGTGATACAAACGTTTTATTTTCTTCAGTGGGATTATTTTTCAGTGTTATTGATTGCCTCATCAATAAGCACTTCAATTGGTATAATATTAAGTGGTATAGTAAAATATACAAAACTTTTTAATTTTATTCTTTTTCGTAGTATTCATTTTTTTCTTGAGGCAAGAGGGGAAAGCAAAATGGTCTTATAATATTCGCAAAACGTATAGATTAAATGGTTCCATGACAGTTCATCCTGTGATAATTCATCTGGCGACAGTTCATACGGCGACAATTCATCCGGCCTGATCATTTAGAAGATTTTTTCTTCAAGTAAGTATGCAAAGAGGATATACGGCCGTACAACCAAAATCGACATACTTATATCTGAAGGCATCTTGAGTAGAAATCCGCTGTTAACTAACCTAACCTAACTTTTCCTAACCTAACCTAACTTTTCCTAACCTAACCTAACCGAACCTAACCTAACCTAACCTAACCTAACAAATGAGTCAATTCACCCTAAAAAGATGGTGTTAATTTCAGATTAAAAAGTTAAAGTATATGCAAGTAGGAATCTTAACGGTTTTTTGCTAAGCCAACTGCACGTATAAGTATGTCTTTTTTTGTTATTCACGCATGCTTCTTCGGAGAGTCGAAATTATTGTTAGTAAAAATATATTTACAGCGGATTTCCACTCAAGATGCCTTCAGATATAAGTATATCGATTTTGGTTGTACGGCCGTATATCCTCTTTGCATACTTACTTGAAGAAAAAATCTTCTAAATGATCAGGCCGGATGAATTGTCGCCGGTTAGAAACAAACAGGAGATAGACACAATGAGTGGTGACCACAAGATTTTATAAATTATTACAAGGATCGGTGCCAATGTTATGTCGTATATATATACGTGACATTATTCAGAGCTCGACTGTTGCGAAGTCTTGAGTGTGGTCATTTTAAGAGTACCTGCTCGGCTCACTCGGCATAAGGATCTATTTCAATCTCTCCATTCACAAACAAATTATGTAGCAAGTATATATACAAGCAAGCAAATATACAAATGATATCGACATTATTAACGTAACAATTTCTGTGACAATAACATAGTTTAAAATTTTTTCATGTTAATGATAATCTCAGTTTATTATTGTTATCATTTTTTGTTCTTCATATTTATCCAATTGTGAATTGGTTCTATGACGATTCAGAAACATGCATTTCGACACCCGTTTCAAAAGTCACTAAAAGTTGTGAAAAAAGCCCAAAACCTAACCCAACGTAACCTATTTATGGAGGTGTTGAAGTTGCATGATTCTGAGTTGTCCGGTCACCTTGTAAAGCACTTTAATGTAAGAAACTATTTTTAGTAACCTACTGTTTATTACTAACCCTTATGTAAAAAAATGTTATCATTGTTTAACTAATGTTCAAGCCCATGGCCGTAAAAAAGAGTAAATAAAAAATAAATGTCTCTTTATAATATCTGATTATATTATAAATTTTACTTGGCGGGATTAGTACATGCAGGGAAATGATTTGAAGTAAATATAAAATACGTTATTTTAAAAAACCTGTATGTGAAACATACCTAACGAATAGGTACTATGAATCAAATTAAATACTCCCTCTACTGAAAATATTAACAATGATTTACCCCCAATTCCAGTCAACGATATTTTAGATATATTGTGAAAAAAAATTTATTGTGAAAAAAAAATGGTTTACAAAAAAAGAAAAAACATAAAAGTAAAAATTTGGATCAAAAATAGGGCCTTTACTGGAGCACTCATCCAAGTTCGAAGTTATTGATTTCACCAAGCCATTGAGTGAAAATATTTTATTATTAGGGTATTTTCACAGGAATTATAAAATAATTACCAATATTACTGCCTCGGGCACAGACTAGCCAATTCAGGCGGGTTATAAGAAACCTCACTCCACAAAGTATTTATTTTCCTTACGTTACTTACAGTTGTATATTAAGAATTTTATTTTCTTAATTTTATGTACATATTCTTTTATCCAATGTATATTATCATTAATATGTATGTTTATTTATTATGTAGTTGCAAATTTTTTATATTGAAAACATTATTTCAATATTTTTTAATATTCAATTCTGTATTAACCCTGGAGTAGTCGCGTGGATTACAAATGTAATCCACTCATGCAAAATTAAAGATTCCTCAAAAACGGGGGGCATGAATAATTGTATCTCCGACTCACGGACGCGTTCAGCTCAGCGCTGGTGTCGGGCACGCGTTGGATGTGTTGTAGGAGCTCCGCAAAGTCCATGGTCTACACCTGTAATCCACGCGACCAATTACGTAACACTTTTTGCGTATACAAAAAATGTATGCAAAATGCAAAAAATAAAATTTTCCTGATCTTCTATAATTATACGTTTATCCTGCTCAAAAATCAGAAATTTAATTAGTGTTTGTTATTTTTTTTTGTTATATCAATAAAATTTTTTTTTTTGATTAAAATGTAATTTTTAAATACGTTTTTAGATTTTCACGGCCAAAAGCATTTTCGTTTTTTGTTTTTGGGGTGTTTTGCCATGTTGCGCTACCTCCTTCTTTAGCCGACGTTTCGGACAGCGTTGCAGTGTCCATCATCAGACAGATGTGTAGTCGGATCTGCCGTATCTGCCCTGATGATGGACATTTCAACGCTGTCCGAAACGTCGGCTAAAGAAGAAGGTAGCGCAACATGGCATAACACCCCAAAAACAAACATCTAAATGTAATTTTTAGTTTAAAAAAAGAGGACATTTTTGTTTTGGTTAATTGTGAAAAACATAGAAGCTATGTTTAATTTATGTTGCTTATTTCTAATAAACAATGCTTAAATTATAAGATTAAAACATAAATACATAATAATTCTAAATTTTTTCACTTTTTTTTTGGTTTAAAAATGGCCTACATATTATGTAATCCACGCGACCACTGGCGTTACAAGAGCGTGACCACTGCAGGGTTAATTTGTTTTTGATGTTAAGAATTACACGTTCGGTTTCAAGGAATTTACCAAAGTCATTTATTATTTCATTTAAATTTATGTTAGAAATATATTACAATAATATAATAACCACTTTTGTTATTGAATTGATGTTTAGTTTACGTAAACTTTTAATATGATTAGAAATAACTCGTGCCGAGTTGAAATTTTGTTTTTTGTTTTCGAAGGTTATACATATATTCCGAATAGAGGGTAGGTCATATGAAAGTTAAATTAGTTATTTCACGTATTAAATTGTAAGAAAAATAATTTTCTCATCGCCTTTTTCATCTTAGGGGATGCTGAGTGAAGGTTATTTTTAAGAAAAGGAAAGAGATGAAGTTCAGAGAAGAAAAAAATTATGAGAGGTGGGTAGGAATCTGGGGTTCAGAGTGTTCAGAAGTGACGAACGCTTGAATCCATCCCTACGACTGCGGTGCAAGTCGAGAGAGTCCGGATAAAGAGTTCAAAAGGCCTCCCTCAATCAGTCTCCCTCGATACGTGCCATGCAGTCGGTGGGCAGACACATTCCCCTCCAAGATCCAAATAAATCTCTCCCCATGAACTCGGGCACCCCTGCTTAGTCATCAAATCTATCTTAAAACCTGGGGTAAAAATTTTTACAATGGCTTTTCATAAAATCAAAATTTTATTTTTTATTTAATCAGTCATCTCTTTTTTTCATAAAATATACGTTATTTCAACTTAAAAATAATATTAATTGCTTTTGAATGTAGCCATAACTTTGTGGTAATCCATTATAGATTACAAGTTGTTCAAACAAAGTAAAATTGTTTAATTTATATTAATTGCTTCATAAACATCACATCAAATTTTGAAACAATGCCTACTTAGAAGTCTCTCCACGAATAACACTGTTTCCATGATGTTCTCAAAAGGCCGTTAGCCTATTTCATTTGTGGGTGACTTCTATTTTTCTTTCCTGTCCATCTATTAGTTGTACGGTTACAGGAAAAAAATACGCAGGCTTGAATTTCGCTTACCAATATACCTGCGAGAATTAAAACAAGGAAGAATATACAAGTGAAAAGAATTGTTCAAACTATACCTCCCAGAATAACATTTTTTTCGTATGATTTTTGTTTGGCATACAGAGACCTTCAATTTAAACCAAAGATAGAATTTCTGTCGTAGGCATATTCAAAGCAGGTGTTATTGTCTCCAAGTTTCTAACTATGTACGTCCGTGTGTATTTTTGGCAGTATGGGAAATATTAGTAAATAAAATTCACGTATACGTAATTTCGTCATGACACCTAGCAATCCATAGTGTGGGCACTCCACTGAATGGTTAATATGCACTGGAAATTAAACTTTCTTTCGTGTATATTTGAATGGAAATCAATTATATTTGTTTTTTACAATAACTCCTCATTGAGATTAAGGTCTTAGACTGACATTTCCCAGGGCCTATGCCATCTTATGTGTAGGGTATTTTTCTTGAGGGAAAGGAATGAACATGAGTCTTGAAAAAACCCATGCTGTGAGAGAGAGGAGACAGAGATTGTCGAATTCCGCCATAGCCGTGTTGTTGAACTCAAGCAGGAGTCGTAAAAACGACCCGTTTTCAGGTGAGCATCTTCCATTGAAATAAGAATAACATTCCCACCCGACGCCTATAAAGATTGCAACCCGTCTTATCAAATCTTATCACATAGGGACTCTGTAACTAACTAACTAACTAACTAACCATCACGCCGTTTCCCCGCAGGGGTAGGCAGAGAGGACGAACCGCCAAAAAAACTCGGTCTTGGCGCACACTCTTTGCCTCACTCACATTCATACATCGTCTCATACATTCTCTTCTATTATTCTGACTTTTGACATGGCCCGACTCAAGTATCTGATTTACTTGATCGTGCCATGTCTTCCTCGGACGTCCACGACTTCTTCTACCATTCACATTTGCGTCGTATATTCTTCTTACACTGCTTTCTTCGTTCATTCGCTCTACATGCCCAAACCATCTGAGGGTCTCTTTCTTAATCTTACTCATTATGCATACATTAGCCTTACATTCTTTGCGGATATCCACATTTCTCACACGATCATACATTGTTTTAACACACATACGCCTCAAGGATCTCATTTCAACAGCATTCAGTTTACTTTCATCCTTCCTCTGCCAGTTCCATGCCTCACTACCATACATCAGGGTAGGTACCAGGACTCCATTGTGGACTGCTAGCTTCGCTTCTTTTGACAGTTTTTTATTAGCGCCAACGGCATTCAGTCCTCCATTAATGGAGTTACCAGCATTCACCCTTCTTTCAATATCCCTATCAGCCTTCCCATCTCTGTAAAGAGTCAAAATAGTACTTAGAGAAAGTGTTTTCATCCTCCAGACCAGATGTGGCTGCCAAATTAAACAGTGGGATGCACTTGCGATTTGTACAGGGTCAGCAGATGTCTTGTACTAATAAGTACCTGTGGGTCCTGTATATATGTACACCAGAAATGTCGCCACTACTATAACCTTATAGTCCATTCAGCAAGCGCTTTGGCTCTCTTATATTTGCCTAAAATCGTATTTCGCCATCCTATTTGATCGAAATTAATATTAATTAATGATTATAAAATACGGTGACCCGACAATTCATCCTGCGACAATTCATCCTGCGACAGTTCATCCGGCGACAGTTCATCCTGCCGACAGTTCATCTTGCCGACAGTTCATCCTGCCGACAGTTCATCCTGCCGACAATTCATCCGGCGACAATTCATCCTTCCTGATCATTTAGAAGATTTTTTCTTCAAGTAAGTATGCAAAGAGGATATACGGCCGTACAACCAAAATCGATATACTTATATCTGAAGGCATCTTGAGTGGAAATCCGCTGTAAAATTTTTTTTACTAACAATAATTTCGACTCTCCGAAGAAGCATGCGTGAATAACAAAATACGACATACTTATACGTGCAGTCGGCTTAGCAAAAAAACCGTAAAGATTCCTACTTGCATATAATATAACTTTTTATCTGAAATTAACACCATCTTTTTAGGGTGAATTGACTAATTTAAAAAAAAAACACAAGAGTCCCAACCGTCTCGAGCCAGTGAGTGCCAATGGCATCCCCAATTTTGGTATGGTGTGATGCTGAAGGTAGTGGGGAGGGGAAGGACATGTGGAAAACATATCTTCCTGGCTATTCAGATCTAGTCACCAAACACGGCTTAAGCCATTTCAAGTAATTAGACTAAACCAATATACACTGTACAACAGCGAAAAAATTTAAACAAATCATATGAGTGGGAAGGGGAAGGAGATGTGAAAAATTCTGCTGATTTGAAAAAATGCTATTCAGATATAGTCACCAAACACGCCTAAAGCCATTTCAAGTAACGTTTCAATTCTGAATGAATAGGTACTGACGAATAGCAAAATACGATATACTTATATGTGCATCTACTTAAGATTTAGGAGGCTGACATGTTTACCGTCGCCCCGGGAACCATTTATTGGATAACCAAGACCCCTGCCATAGGTCATCCCAAGTGGTTCGCTACGTTTGGTGAATTATAATAATAATAATAATAATAAGCCTTTTAATTCTGGTCTTCGGTCAGGTATACTAAGCATGTTCTTGTTTGTTTATAATAAATCCCGAAGCTCAGTTTGCCTCTTGGCATAGGCCTCCTCTAACATTTTCCACTGGGACCTGTCATGCGCAACTCTTCTCCATTGATTTCCAGCCGTGAGTTTTAGGTCGTCTTCCCATCTTATTTGTTGACGTCCTCTACTTCTCTTGCCATCTCTTGGATACCAGTCTGTGACATTTTTACACCATTTGTCTTGTGGATCGCGGATCATGTGACCTGTCCATCTCCACTTTTGTTGGTCTATTCTGGCAATTAAATCAGCAACTTTGGTTTTCTCCCTTATTGTGCTGCATCTCACTCTGTCCTGTTTCCTTATTCCTGTCAGACTTCTCTCCATGGCTCTCTGGCAGCGTTCCAACTTGTCTCTGTGTCGTTTGGTGAGTGCCCAAGTTTCACATCCATAGGTGATGACTGGAAGTATGCATGTGTTGAAGACTTTCCTTTTTATTTGCATACTTAGCTCATTGGATTTCAAGATTTCTTTCAAAGACCAGTATTTCTTCCATCCATTTGCTACTCTTCGCTCGATTTCTTTAGTGGTTTGATCTTTATGAGATATTATCTGTCCTAAATAGATGTAATCTGACACATATTCGAGTGGTTGATTGTCAATTAGTATAGTTACTGGTTTAGAGTTTGTAAGCAATTTTTTTTTATCTTTGTTCATGCATAGGCCGACTTTCGCGCTTTCGTCAGTTAGCGATTCTATCATTTTCTTTAGGTGTGATGGGTTTTCCTCAAATAGTACTATATCGTCTGCAAATCTTAGGTGGTTCAGTTTTACACCTTGCACGTTGATACCATATTTTTCCCAATCTAGTTTGCGGAAGATACTTTCCAGAGCAGCCGAGAACAATTTTGGTGATAAAGGGTCTCCCTGTCTTACACCTCTCTCAATCTTGAACTTTTTTCCCAAGGTTTCTAGTTGGATCCTCGCTTCGCAATTCGAGTATATATTTTTTATAATATTGATGTAGTTTGAAGGTATCCCTTGCTGTTCAAGACTATCCCATATGGCTGTGTGTCTTATGCTGTCGAAAGCTTTGGAGTAATCAATGAATGCTATGTATAGTTTCTTATTATACTCGTTATATTTTTCTACTATTTGTTTCACTGTGTGTATGTGGTCTAGGGTAGAGTATTTTCGTCTAAAGCCGGCTTGCTCCCGTGGTTGGTTTTCGTCTAGCTTTTTACTTATTCTTTCCAGGATAACTTTAGAAAATACTTTGTAGATATTTGACATCAAACTTATAGGTCTGTAGTTCCCGATATCTTCTTTTTGTCCTTTCTTAAATATAAGAATAATGTTTGATGTTTTCCACTGTGTAGGGATTAGACCAGTTATTAGTATTTCATTGAATATTGAAGTGAGTATTGGTAGTAGTTCTTCCACGGTGCCTTTAAGAAGTTCGTTTGTCACTTTGTCTGGACCTGGAGCTTTTTCCATCTTCTGACTGTATATGGCTTTTTCTACTTCTCTGGAAAGTATTTTCGGTTCAGTTATAACGTTTTTCTGCTCTTTATTGACGTCTGTCCTCGGATCGTGTTTTTGTTTGTTGTCTGGGCTTGAAAAGAGGTCCTGGTAAAATTTTGTGGCTATTTTATTAATGTTTTTTCTATTTGAAGAAGTAGTCCCCTTTTTGTTTAGTTTTGGTATCCATTCTTTATTTGATTCTTTCAATTCTTTAAGCGCTTTTTTAACTGCTCCTGTTTTCACTATATGCTTTTCTAATGTTTGCAGCCTCTTGATCTTCCTATCTTTTCTGATGTTCTCTCTGATTTCCTTACTTAGTTTCGTTATAGTTTTTATGTTATCTTTTTTAGGATGTTTTGAAAGTAGATTCCGTCTTTCTTCTATAAGTTGCAGCGTTGTATCACTTAGTTTGTACTTGTTTCTACTGCTATTCTCTGTTTTTACTTTAGTTAGTAGATTTTCTAGCTTTCCATATTTCGTATGAACATCAATGTTTCTCGTAGTTAATTCATCAGCTGATTCAATTAGAGATTGTTTTATTTTCTTTAGGTTTTCTTCGCTGTGGTGATTTGTAGAGTATGAAGCAAATTTTTTCCTAGAATTCTTTAGTGGTTCTATTCTTATGTTGCTTCTTACCATACGATGATCTGTATTGAAATTGAGTTTAGTTAAGACCTACGTATTCGTGAAGGCTTTTGGGTAGTTTGTTGTTATGTAGTCAATTTCGTTTTTGGTGTTGCCATCAGGGGAGATCCATGTCCACTTCTTATTTTGGTTTTTCATATATAAACTGTTCAAGAGCGTTAGGTTGTGTTGTAATAAGAATTCAACCAAAAATTCACCATGTGGACTTCTTCTACCTTGGCCAAACTTTCCCAATACATATTCTTCCTTGCATTGCTTCGCCCCGACTTGAGCATTAAAGTCGCCCATTAGAATAATATGGTTGTTTTGATACCTTGTTAATGCTTGTGTTAATTCTTTATAGAAAAGTTTGATTTCTGTTTTTGTAGCTTTTTCTGTTGGGGCATAAATTTGTATAACAGACCATACTTTTTGGTATCCCGGTATGTCAATGTTAAGAATGGCTATTCGATCAGAGATTCCAATTAGGTCTTGTATGTTTTGTTTCATTGACCGTTTGATTATGAATCCTACTCCTCTTACGCCGGCTGTTTCGCCTTTGTGGAATAGTATGTAGTCATCCCGTTCCTCAATCTTTTCTCCTAGTCTTCGCATCTCACTAATGCCCAGGATGTCCCATTTTATTTCTTCGAGAGCTTTTTCAAGCTCATGTAGGCTTTCTTCGGTTCTAAGAGTTCTCGTATTTAAAGTTGCAATATTGAGTATTTTGTTTCTTCTTGTTGTTAGAGGGTGGTGGTCTATAACTCCCGCGGGGACCAGCCGAATTGGGAGACTTTTTGTTAGTTCGATTTGCTTGTTAATTTTAGTTGGTATTAATATTGTTTGTTCCCAAACATCACTCCAAGAACTCGGGCAACCCTTATAATTCACCAAACGTAGCGAACCACTTGGGATGACCTATGGCAGGGGTGTTGGTTATCCAATAAATGGTTCCCGGGGCGACGGTAAACATGTCCACCTCCTAAATCTTAAGTAGATGCACATATAAGTATGTCGTATTTTACCATTCATCAGTATTCATTCAGAATTGAAACGTTACTTGAAATGGCTTTAGGCGTGTTTGGTGACTATATCTGAATAGCATTTTTTTCACATCAGCAGAATTTTTCACATCTCCTTCCCCTCCCCACTCATATGATTTGTTTAATTTTTTAAATTTAATCAGATGTCCTGATTACGTCTGCCTCAAGTAATCTCTCCCGATCCGGACCGCCACGCAGTAGGTGAGGAAAAGTATTCGCCAACAAGACCTTGACAAACATCACTCCAAGAACCCGGGCAACCATAACACGGGCATATAATCGACCACCATAACACGGGCATCAGCCTAGCATGGTGGTCGAAAAATCCACTAATTATGTAACCATATTTTGTAAGTAATGAATAAAGAAAAATTAAAAAAAGAACCCTTATAATTCACCAAACGTAGCGAACCACTTGGGATAACCTATGGCAGGGGTGTTGGTTATCCAATAAATGGTTCCCGTGGCGACGGTAAATATGTCCGCCTCCTAAATCTTAAGTAGATGCACATATAAGTATGTCGTATTTTGCTATTCGTCAGTATTCATTCAGAATTGAAACGTTACTTGAAATGGCTTTAGGCGTGTTTGGTGACTATATCTGAATAGCATTTTTTCAGATCAGCAAAATTTTTCACAACTCCTTCCCCTCCCCACTCATATGATTTGTTTAAATTTTTTCGCTGTTGTACACTTGTACAGTGTATTAGGTTTAGTCTAATTACTTGAAATGGCTTAAGCCGTGTTTGGTGACTAGATCTGAATAGCCAAGAAGATACGTTTTCCACATCTCCTTCCCCTCCCCACTACCTTCAGCATCACACCATACCAAAATTTGAGATGCCATTGGCACTCACTGGCTCGAGACGGTTGGGACTCTTGTGTTTTTTTTTTAAATTAGTCAATTCACCCTAAAAAGATGGTGTTAATTTCAGATAAAAAAAGTTATATTATATGCAACTAGGAATATTTACGGTTTTTTGCTAAGCCGACTGCACTTGTAAGTATGTCGTATTTTGTTATTAACGCATGCTTCTTCGGAGAGTCGATATTATTGTTAGTAAAAATATTTTTACAGCGGATTTTTTTACTCAATATGCCTTCAGATATAAGTATATCGATTTTGGTTGTACGGCCGTATATCCTCTTTGCATACTTACTTGAAGAAAAAATCTTCGAAATGATCAGGAAGGATGAATTGTCGCCGGATGAATTGTCGGCAGGATGAACTGTCGGCAGGATGAACTGTCGGCAGGATGAACTGTCGGCAGGATGAACTGTCGCCGGATGAACTGTCGCAGGATGAATTGTCGCAGGATGAACTGTCATGGAACCATAAAATACAGTGGTATTACTACTTTTGAACACGAAATACGCCTACAATGCTTTGCTTGTGTTCTTCTTTGTGCCACACGATATTTTAAAAGTCTGCTTGAAGTACTCGTATATTATTACCCATGGAAACAATGAATGCCAATAAAAATTACAAAGTTAATAGTTTGAAAAGTCTGCCAAGCGTGCTTTGCTGAATAAACTTATAAACTCGTCAAAACTTTTCCTCTACATCATTATAAAAACCTAACGAAATGGATGCCAAAGAAAAGTTTGTCTTCTAACTACAATATTAGGATGTAACTTTCTCCTATCTCTCGTAAACATTATACATGGGGTGATGTTAATGAGATGGTCACTTTTTTCAGAAGTTTAACAAATTGTGAAAGTAATACTCGAAGATACTGTTTTAATGATGGTAAAGTAGTTTGGGGAAACAGTTTTAATAATAATATTAGTATTTGGATGACTTGTTTATTCATTGTTTATTAAAGGGGGGACAATTTACGGATGATAGCTCCCGTGAGCACTCAGGCCATGGGACCACTATGTTCTCTGCCATTTCGCCTCATTCCTTTAATAGTAACCTGGTCACCAGGGTTGTCATTGGATATTTGGTTATGTCTCTGAGTTCCACAATTCATCTTCCCAGGAATCTGAGCCTTGTTCCAATCAGAGCCGATCATTCACACGATAGGTAAAATGGGATATCTACGTCTTCTTTACATTTCCACTCCAAATCAGCTACGTGTGTCTCCTGAGGTTGCAGTAACCCATTGGTAGTCCTACCAGTTTCCTCGGTGTTTTTCTGCAATATTATGTGATTGCCTGGTTCTTCTTTTTTTTCCTCAGCTCTACATGGAAGGCTTTGAGGAAAAAAATCCCTCAGGGCCTTTGTCATCTTAGGGAACGCTGTGTGGGGGGTCATGTTAGGGAAAGGAAGTTCTGGCAAGGAATGGTGGGTAGAAATATGGAGGTCAATCTGTCTAGAAGTGACAGATGTATGAATCCATTCCTTCCACTGCAGTTCAAGGCGTGTTGGGTCGAAAGAGACCAACTGGAGAGGTCTTGGTGAGGTCTCCATCAACCAATCTCTTCCGATACGGCCCACTACGTAGTCAAGAACTAGACAAACCTCACCACATGAATCCCGCTAACCCCCGCTAAATCACCAAACGTATGGAACCTCTTGGGGTGACCTATGGCAGGGTGGTTGATTTTATCCAATAAGTGGTTAATGATAATGGCGGAACCCATAATCGCCTTTCAAATGGGATTTGTTCAGTTTATGATATATCTGTTTAGTTCAATAAGACACCCAAATTAGTATAAAAATAACATGATGAGAAAAAAAAGTTTGCATTATATTTCTTTTAACCTAAGAGTATAACAAACTTGTCTGAACAAACATACTGTACTGAAAAAAACCAACTGGTCTTGTAACAAACTGAATAAAAACCTACATTGTCTACTTTTATTAGCTTATAATCATGCAACTTAGACTAGATTCCTGATTTAGCTTGTCAATGTAACTTTCAAACTAATCGCAATATTTCGTAATTAATCATCTCATCAGATTGTTATTCTGAATATAACATTAGATGACGGTCATAATCTGCGTCCTTTTCATACAGTGGCCGCCCATTATTATAATGACAGTTGTTCTGAAGTTTGTTAGCGCGCTAGAATTTGGGGCGCCATTATTTTAAACGGCTTTTAGCATTCCACAAGTTTTTTAATTCCACTGGAATACTGGAACAACAGCAGCGAGTACCGACCTTGTTCCAGTGCTTTCAAATGCACAGCGTAAAAATAATAATTATTGTGGATTGCACGGTAAGAGCTCGCGAGACGGGAAAACTAATGGGCGGTAAAGTAGACCAAAGGTAGCCAATATTACTGTCACGGTCTCTACTGTCAGATGGGACTCTGTTGTACAGAGGACAGGTGACACGACTTACAGGACGGGTGACTGTTGGATCTCAGGCATCTATCAATCAAGACATTACTTGGAACTTGGATGGGAAAACTAAGAAGAGATTGCTTACAAATTTCGTACTAACGATCTCAAGCAAACCAGATCTAGCTGATTTTAAAAGTCGTAAAAAAATGATTAATCAGTTATGAATTAAACTGTTATTAGACCTTGCGTCAGAAAAAGTATTTTGAAGTTAAATTTTCTTTAACACCGTTGTGATTTGAAACTGGATGAAACGGAAACTAGGGACACTAAAAAGAGACAAACACATACATACATCTATATGATTTAGCTTTGCAATATAGCAATAAAATATTTATTTTATTCGCGGGTTCTCGGTTCCAATATAATACGATAAATCTACGATCCACCAAGGATCAAATCCTACGAAAAACAAAAAAAAAGTATTTTTATATTTGTAAAATCAATATCCAATCATCAAACCACTTCAAAATGAACAGGAAAGAGAAAACACACAAGAAAGCGACACCTAGCCACTCCGAAGAAGAAAATACTAATAAGATGACCAAATATTTAGGAAAAGGTCCACCGGAATTCGACGACAAAAATATGGAAACAAATTATCCTTCACAGCTATAAAAAAGTGCTTTGTGGTCTCCCCACTCTTGTCTCTACTTTAGTTTTTTGAAGGTTTCACTTTTTTATTTTCTTTTTTTTTTTTCTTAAAACTACATTAAGTGACCAGATCTGAAAAATCATATATCTTCTTCCCAACGATTCTCTTATCTGCAATATCCACATAAAAATATGCTTAGAATAGCCAGGTACTATCCAAACATTTTCTTTGTCTCAAAAAATAACAAAAATAAAGCAATGGAAACAAAAAATTTACTTCAACCTTTTCGAGATTCGTCATTCACTTAGATACAATAAAATCATCTGTTCAATTGACTCATATTAAACAGCTCGATTCAATAATAAATTATGCAAATTTAAAGTAAGAGGCACTCGCTTCTTTTAGGTCGATCAACCTTTTATCGGGTTAGTGACTTCCTTCCAATATATTATCAATCTTCATAATGTATTCAAAACACAAACGAAAAAATCAACAGAATTTGCGCACTGATTCATATAGTCTTTCCTAATCGGATTTACTTTGGGTTGAGTTAGGAATATCACAAGAGGATAAGAGAGGTTCATTATTGATTCAATTCAGGGTGTTAAAATGTACGCCTACTAATTTTAATCGGTGATTTCCCAGGTCGTTTGGATTAGAAAGATGTAGGTAAAAGGTATATAGCATTTGGTCTCCAGTGACGTATTTGTTTATTCAACTATTTTTTACATTAGCTCCACCTCCTACGTCGTCTTTGAGGATGCTGTGTGGAAGGTATTTTTAGGAAAGGAAGGTGAAGCAATTCTGGGAATGAAAAGGGTAATTATTTTTATTTTTTATTTATTTATTTAACGCCCAGAGGGCTTTTACAGTAGTACAATTTGTTTATGACAAATGATTTTTAAACAGATAGAGAAATGATAAGAATAAAATTAGATAAAAATGCACACAAGTCACAAAAATACAAAAATACAGCGATTTGATAAGTTTACAAAAATACATATATGTTTAGGAATAGTTTTAGAATAAGTTTTTTACAAGATCCACAAAATTCGCCATGTTGATGTTGAATATGTCAACATCACTTAAGTACTGATTTCCCATAGTGTGAAATCTTTGTATCGGAGAGTGGGCAATGTAGTTCCGCTTATGAATGCTGCAGTAGAATAGTGTGTTTTGTCGTGTGGTTACTGTCGGTATTCGTAAGTTTATGAGTTTTTGGAGTTCGCAACAGTCGAATTTAGAGTTAAGTATTTTGAATAAAAATGTCAAGTCGTTTATTTTACGTCTGTCTTCTAGTGTGTGTATTATTGGAATTGGATATTATTGGTATGATGGGAGTGTAGAAATCTAGGGTTCAGTTGGTCCAGTAGTGAAGGACATATGAGTCTATCCCTCCCACTTCGCAATTCGATGCAGGGCAATGGAGAGGTCAAAAGGTTTCTTCAACAAGTCTCTACCGATCCGGCCTGCCACGCATCCACCGCCAGGATCTGAACAAATAACATTTAAAAAATCAGTAAGTTACTGGACAGTTTCGTTGGTTAATTAGATTGACAGTTAGTTGGGGGTTAGTCAGTTACCTGATAGACCAGTGACGCAGTGGCATGACCATGTGAAAGAATTGTTTGTTTTTATTTCGTTTAGAAAAAAAAATATAAAAAATTATCACCGGAGACTAACATTTAATTATCATTTTTACTTTAAATAATCGAAAATCTCTCGATAAAGTTAGTCGTGTAGGTATCACAATCTCACGTCATGTATAACATCGTCTTTCAAGTTTGTTTTTGATATCTTAGGCCCTTCATGATTTAATATTGTAAGTTTATAATAGTTCTAAATTTTAGTCCTGATATTTTAATTTATCTTACTCAGATTCTATGTAGGTAACATAAAATATTTTCATAATGAATATCGAATTTCTTGTGAATTTGATTAACAATTGTATTGGCTTTCTTGTTTAAAAAAAAGTTATATTATATATATTCATTGAATTCAGTCAATATAATATATACCAGTACCAATATAATATATACCATATAATATATACGTCCGAGAAAAGTTTTCGATTTGAAATGTTCTACATAAAATACAACTTAGCAATAAAATGCAATCATTTCTAATAGGCTGGTTAGTGTCGCTTTAGTCGAAAGGTCAAAAAATACATAATTTCAAACTAATGTACCGGCTTTTTAGTAAAATGATTACTTTAATACCAATAACAAGGGAATGTAAAAATAAAACATAACAATCGTTTACTCTTTAAGAAAATAGGTATCCTGAAAAGGCATGTATACTTGAAGGATATTAATAATTCCCACGAAGGAAAATATGTTTGGAGAAAATTATTATTTTCCACTTTTTGTTATTATTTAAGCCTGTAGGTATGTACCTAATGTACGAAACTGATATTTTTGATATATTCAAAGGATGTGCGTTGTGTTATAATCTGAATAAAATAAATCGCTATCGTCAAAAACATTTAAAAATGGTTTATAATAATCCGCGTATGACGTCAGAGGCATGGCTCTGGTTCAGGCAATAACGGAAGAGATCAAACGCTTGGAGTGTATTGTGGGCGTGTCTGTGTTCCCATCTGAGGTTAATTTTCATCCTTCCGGTGAATTTTGTCAAACAAAAAAACAAAAAAATTAATTTTCTCTTGATTAAATAAATAATTTCATTGACCTGTTGGTTCCATAGTAGCGGAAAACTCTGTCAATTTTTTTAAAACTTTAGGATATCAAAAAACTTTATACAGGATGTAACAGCACGAATCCAAAAGATTTGAACCAGCGATTGCCGAGCATATTTGGTGTAAAAAATATAAATGTCATTAAGTTCGGTAATATTTTTTTTTCTGTTAATTTTTTTTTTCCAATTTCACGTTGCTATTGATCCCATATACTTAATATATGTCGTTACGGCTTTGATACGATACATTGGTTACCGTGCTACTAGAATGAGACGCGACGCATATCTCTAAATGTGTTCAGGAATCGCTGGTTAAAAATCCTTCTTCGTTGGTGCTGTTACACCCTATGTAGCACGGTTTAGTGCAGCAATAATAAAAAAGGCGATTTCCATAACTTATTATAGTTATCCTATACTGAAGCGGTATTTTAAAATTAATATGAAAGTTTTTAAAACCAGTTTCTGACCTCTAAATTGTAGGTTATTCCATGAAAAATAATCCAGTGCGTTTATTGCTGGGTCCCCAAACTTCATAACAATCCAACGAGAGAGTTGAACTGGTCTATTCGACGCTTCGAACTTAGCCGACCTTAGTATGAGTTGCATGTATGGAAGATTGTTCCTCACATTTTTTATCTATTGGTCCCTCCACCAAAAAAGACTATATCGATGGTCAGTCCGGTTGTCTAGTATGATGGTGCCAGCCCGTTCAGTGTCATAAATACAAATTATTATTTTTTTCTTTAGAAAAGACTTTATCCTTACTGGAGTACGCCGTTCTAAGGTCACATTGTACATATGTACGTGTTTGAATTATAAATATCATTTCAAGAGGAAATTCAGTTTCAGTTTCAGTGCCGGCAACCCGGGCGTTTATTTAGTATCATGGTTATTTACATTGTTTTCTTTTCTTTTACCCGCCTCACTAGACAAAGTCTGTTCCGAGGCGGGTAAATCACATCTATGTTTGTTCCAAAAGAAATGTGTTTAAACAAATATATATATGTATGTGGAAAGATAAAAAAGATAAATTATATGTTGGTATATTAAATATTTACATACATACTTTGTTTTTTTTTTTTTTTTTTTTTTTTTTTTTATTAGTTACATTTCCATGAGGAGATTGCATATGTTATATAGATAAAAGTAAATTAAAATTTTGTGACAGTTGAATATAGCGGTTACATAATAATTAAATATTGCAAAATTGCAGTTTCTCGTGTTTGTTTTATTTGAATATTATATAATTTCGTGAGAACTTGTATGAAATGTTATTTATTTAGAATATTTTGAATGTCTGTTCTTTCCTTTTCATTCAACCATATTATAAATCTTTTGAACAGCCAATTCAAATTATTTGGGGTGACGTAAGTTTTTGTTTGGGTTAGGAAGGTATTGAAAATGTGTGGTGCTAGGTAAGATTCGTGTTTTTTTGCAAAAGCTGATTTGATATGGGGAACTTGAAAGTGCTTATTAATTTTTGCTCTTGTGTTTTGCGAGTGAGGCATGTGGAGATGTGAAGTTTTGATACAGTTTTTGTGAATGATCTTCCTTATGAATAGTTTATTTACGTCTAGTAATTTGTTTTTGATCATTAGCTGTTCCGTCGGATGTTGGTAAGGTTTTTTAAACATAATTCTAATTATTGTTTTATGATTTATTTTAAGAGAATTGAGGTAAGTATCTGCTGCTCCTCCCCAAACTGAAATTCCATACGTTAAAATACTTTGACAGAGTGCGAAATATATATTTTTTAGTTGATTTAATGACATGATGTTTCGTATTGTTTTGAAGATGTATGATAATTTTCGTATTTTTTTTGATAATATATTAATATGGAGATCCCATTTTAGTTTATGGTCAACAGTTAAACCTAGATATTTAATATTGTCTGCATAAACAATTTTGTCACAAGTACAGCATGTGTTATTTGACGAAATATTGGTGCAGGGGTTAAGTTGTAGTTGTGGTTGGCTATGTGGTTGACCAGCCTTTGTTTTGCTAAAAGTTAAATATTTGGTTTTTGAAATGTTCAGTGTTAGTAGATTATTTTGTAGCCATTTATTTACTACAGTCATCCCTGTTTCTGTGTTTTTGAATACCTTTTCCCATGATTGTGCCTTGAACAAAATTGCAGTGTCGTCTGCATAACTGATTACTTTGTACTCAATTTTTCCTAGGTTTATCTCAGTTAGACTATTTATATAAATGAGGAATAGTATGGGACCCAAGACGCTGCCTTGCGGTACTCCATACCTGATATCTGCTTTGTCACTGCTGTATTTATTTATTTTTACTATTTGTTGTCTCTTTTCAATGTAGCTGACAAACCATTTTAGCGGTTGACCAGTTATACCGATATTTTTGAGTTTTTGTTGTAGTAAGTTATGCGAAATAGTGTCGAAAGCTTTTGCTAGGTCTAAGAACACCCCTATCACCTTTGATCCGCCATCTATGCTTTTCACTATGTAGTTGGTTAATTCTGATAAAGCGTCTTCTGTGCCCATTTTGGCACGAAATCCAAATTGGCGGCTTGAGAGCAGGTTGTGTTTTTCAAGGTACGCAAGTAATCTTTTTTTCATGGCTTTTTCTAGAAGTTTAGATAGTGAGTTTAGCAGAGTGATTGGTCTGTAGTTTAATATCAGAGTTTTGTCTCCCGATTTATGTATTGGAGTAATACATCCTATTTTTAAATGATCAGGGACAATTCCGAGCCTAAAACTTTGGTTGAAAATGTGCTGAAGCGGTAAAAGTATGTATTCTCGTAGATTTATCAGTATTTGATTGGAAATGTTATCCGGTCCCATCGCGCAATTTGGTTTGAGAGATTTAATAAGATCCGAGATTTCCTTTGTATTTACTTGATAAGCATTGAACGAGTGATTTGGTCGTATGGAAGAGCAAAGTTTTTGTAAAGAGTCTTCTGATGTACAGTTTTTTTGAAGAATTTTTTCCGCTAGGGTAGAGCCAACTTTTGCGAATTCTGTGTTAATAAAATTAGCTATTTTATTAGGTTCATTGTTTGTTAAGACTTTGTCTCCGTTTATTAATAGTTCTTTGATATGTGAATCTTTCTTCGGAGTGGAATAAGTAATATTTCTTACAATTTCCCAAATTTTTTTTGGATCATTTTTTGCGATTTTTATTTCTTTTTTGTAATATTTATATTTGGCTTGTTTAATTAACTTATTACACAGGTTTCTATACAGTAAGTAATCTTGCTTTAGTTTGTTATCATTCGGGTTTTTGTGGACTCGCATATGCATTGCATCTCTTTTGTGAATACTGTTGACTATTCCTTTCGTGATCCATGGTGTTATTTTTTTTTCTTTATGTGTGTAGTTCTTTTGTGGATTTTTTGTGGTGTGTTTGGTTATGTAGGTTTCAACCGTATTTATAAATGTGTTCAGCGCTGTGTTCGGGTCTATTTCATTTAGTACATTAGTCCAAGGTTCATCGTGAATATCCGATTTTAGGGACTTAAAGTTTATTTTGTCTTTCATGTTGTCATTTTTTTTTTTTACTTTGTTCTTTGTTAAGAAGTATGTTTAATGTAGTTGTGAAATGGTCAGTGACAGTTGAGCGAATAATGGATGAAAAAGTTTTTTTTCTAGTTTTAGCAAATATGTGATCGATGCAGGATTCGGAGTGTGATGTAGTTCTTGTTGGCGAGTTTATTGTAGATTTAAGTCCGTAGTGAGTAAAAACATTTAAGAATTCTTTCGTATATAATTGTTTCAGTGACATTAAATTCAGGGCTTTAAAAACATAGTCAGTCGAAGTTCCAATGTTTTTAAAGCCCTGCATTTACAGCATTTACTGCACTGAAACAATTATATACAAAAAATTTTCTAATTTACGCATTCAAAAACCAGAAGGAGAGGAAGTTCTGGAAAGCAATATTATATAGCTAGGTAGGAATCTGGAGGTCAACGTTTCGAGGAGTGACAGACGCATGAATCCATTCCTCCCGCTACGGCACAAGGCGATGGGTCGAGAGAATCTAGCAGGAGAGGTCAAAAGGTCTCCCATACTGTGTCTCCTGATTCGGCCTGCCATGTAGGTGGGCAAACGCATCAGGCGCCAATACCTAGACAAATCTAACCCCATGAACCCGGGCAACCCTGCTAAGTCACCAAACGTACTGAATCACCTGGAGTGACCTGTGGCAGAGGCGTTGGTTATTCAATAAATGGTTCTCTGGGCGGCAGTACCCATATCCGCCTCCCAAACTGAAAACTACGTTTACTAACGATATCTGTTGAGAGACATTGAAATGACATACACACATACTCATAAATACTACATTGTATGAAATAATGAATCACTAGTAATGAATTTCAATTAAAATAACTGAAAATTAATTCTAACATATTCATTTTAAGAAGGCAATGAAACTCACAACTCACAACGTATCGGAAAACCTGCAATATGTTTCGGTATAAACTAAATTAATATTAATTAATTTAGCCGTATCTCCGACTTATCTTAATTCCCCACGTAGTAATTTAATCTGGAGGAATCTCTTACATTAAATTCCTTAAATATGAAATATCGCCATCCCTTGAAATTAGATTAACAATTGTAATAATCGTTTAATGCCGCTTAAAACCGTTCTCGGGATGGCGATAATAATACTTTAATTTCAGTTGCCCAATAAATGTGAAATAATACCATAGGGGTTTGCAAATAGCTTGGTTTATTCATTAGACACAGTTGTGTACAAATGTATAAATCGCAAGTGCCACCTATAGTCTGGAGCCCCAAAAGAAACCCACTTGATGAAAGCCCTTGCATCGGGAGACGGACCGTCTGTTTAATAGATTACCATATCTTATCAATGCTGTCCTCCTAAAACTCTTTTCAATGAAAGATTCTCCGAAAAACTAGCGTCAATATTCCTTTAATACTGGTACATAGTCGGAAAACATGCATTTGTACACGATTGACATTTGTCACATAAGATCGGCTTGGTTGTGGAACGATTTGCCGGCCTCTGTGTTTCCTCCCTTCTACAACATGGGTATCTTCAAGTCCCAAGTTAACTGCTTCTTCTTCTCTAAAGTACCCTCTACAAAGAATCCCCAAATATGATTTAAGCACTGTAGGAAACCATTTCCCTCAGGGCCTCCTGCTAGGAGTAATATTTAAAAAAAAAAATTTAAAAAAAAATTGTATAAGTTCATTAAAAATAAAATATGCATTGTGTCTAACTCAATTTATTTTTAACTAGCTTTTGCCCCCTGCTTCGCTCGCATATTCGTCCCCCCCTCATCGCCCCCCTCTCTGCCCCTCCCCCTCCCCCATTCAATCAACAATCAAATACGCTCCGTTTCCCATTCATAATTATTAGTATAGCTGTTGGCTTTGGTCAAAATGTAGATAAGTACCTATTTTATATTTGTATCTACACTAAATATTCATATTAGAATACTCATATTTGAATTTTCGCTATCAAAGAAATCTCCATAGTAACCTAAACAAATAACAAAATGACAGCCCACGTCAAAAATTTACTTAGCAACACGCTTTGCCATAAACGCAAAATAAATAATTTTATAACGCCACAGCTTATTCATAACGCCAGAGCTTACCAATATATTACTGCCTATGTTACTCGCAAATAATGTAGCTTTCGATTAGTGAAACAATTTTTAAATTACATTCGGTATTTATTGCGTGAAAGAGTAAGACACATCCATCCATACAAACTTTCGCATTTATAATATTAGTAATATAGTAAGATTATTCAAATAATCGTAATATTCAAGAATTGAATTCATATAGATAAAAAGACTAAATATAATCAAACTCTTCATAATTCTTATAATATGTTCATTATTACTATTTATTTGCAGTAGTATTGTGAACAGAACTCGCTCGAAAAATAAGAGATATTACGCAAAACTATATAAAAACAGTAGAACTTTTACTTTTGTACTGACTGCAAAATTTTTCTTTCAAAACTATGATTAGGATGTAAATGAACGTAGGTACATGACTTAATGTAATCAGTGATTCTTGACATTATTTCCAGTAAAAACATGATGTTTTGGTATCTGGTGTTTTATAAGATGTCGTTTTTTTCAACTAAAAACCTAAAAAAATCAGACGATCAAACAAAAATACACATTAAAAACATTTTTTTTAAATTAGCTCCATTCTGGAGGCCTAATGAACAAAAATACTTAAATAAGAATGAATGGTGATTTTATCAACAAATCTCTCTTTGTGTTGTGAACATCGTTGAGCGGACAAAAATAAATAATAATATCAGGTGAATCAACAAACCACAGAACAAAACGATTGTGAGAACGGCGTTAGCACTTTTGCCGGTGACATACAAGTACAGGTGCTTTGTGGGTGTGTTATCACCAAACTTGTACCTGCGCCGCGCCGCATTCTGGGCTCAATTAGCGTCAGACGCAGGTCTGGTTCGACTCACGACTCACTACATAACCTTTCTTCAAAATGTGGATGAGTGCCTGAACCACTGAACATAAAATCAAGAGAAATGTGATCTGCAGTAATTTTAAAGAAAACTGATGTTGTTAAGTAATGCGATTCCACTATAAAACCAGTCCTCACATCACAAAGGGCAATTTTGTAAATTAAACTTAGAATGAGTTTTTTTCCTCAGAGTCTCTGAGTAAAAAAAAAGTGTAGTTTTAAGGTGTCTCAACAGAGGTCTGTAGTAGTACCTATTATATTAGGAAGATATCCGACCTCTGATTTACGTATAGCGAGCACCCAGATAGCAGATTAACACAGAACATATTATTTTAGAACGGACGTTATATTCGTTGGAAATACGATACACAATAAATAAGATTCATAATCTAGACTAGACGACAGGAGTATCATCGAAAACTCCCGATCATTAAAGTTGTATTTTTACTTATATTACTCATATTATTATATCGCCTATTTATTTGATTTGATATGGACAGATCAGAAGTAAAAAATATATTTAGGTTTAGCCGCTATTCAAAATTCTCACGTTATTATATATTATTGATTTAATCAAACTTTGCAACATAATAGGTACATCGATACGTACGTCTACGTCTACGATACGTCTCTTACAATTTCTGCTTCAAACAAAATATTTGTAGGTATCATGATAGATACACCAGAGGATCGGGAAACAAGCCAAACGCGCGTCCAACATTTGTACACGGTTGACATTTGTCCCATCTTTTGTCGTTGCGCCTGTTAAAAGTTTGTTACGCTAAAAAAATCTAAAAAAATGATGGAATCGGGGCGTCTTTATTATTGAACCTTTGATAGTGAATTTATTTGAAACGGCTTATCTCTGTTCATTTTCCTCTTCATGGATGTATATATCCATAATCCTATCGGTTATTATCGATATCGTATTTCAAAAAAAAATCGTGTCTACAAATTTTCCCTTCAAAACATCAAATTTTACATTAAAAAAATGTAATTTCGGCGCCGTTTGAAAAAAATGCTTTTTTATTCTAACATATCTAACACGATTCGGTTGAAATAACCTTTTTTTACAATAGCTCCATAAAGAAGGCCCTAAGAAAAAATATTTTTCTCAGCACCTACGTCATCTTTGGGAACGCTGTGTGAAGATTTTTAGGGAAAGGAAGGTAAGGAAGTTCTAGGAACGAAAAATGTATGAGGGTGGGTAGTAATCTGGGGGTCAGTGTGTCAAGGAGTGACGGACGTTTAAATTAATCCTTCCCATTTCCCACATCCAGAGAGGTAAAAAGGTCTGCCTCAACCAGCCTCTCCAAATCCGGCCCGCCACACAGGTGGGCAGACGTATCCGGCGTCTAGACTTAGACAAACTTCCCCCCATATAAACGGTAACCCCTGTTAAGTCACGAAAAGAAGCGAACTACTAAGAATGACCTATTGCAAAGGTGTTAGCTATCAATGAATGGTTCCTGGGTCGGCCGTACCCATACAACCTCCCTCCCTTATTATATGTATTTATAATATTTTTTTTAGCTTATGGTTGATTGATTGTTGTTAACTTGAGTGTTGGTAAAAGTGCAATATTAAACGATTTGGGATCTTGATAAGGGCCCCGCGCTCTCATTTTTTTTTCACGGTGCTCCAGATTTTATGTCCGGGTTAAATCTTTCCCAAATGAAAGACTAAACCCTTCTAAATACTTTTCCACAAATGATTATCTAGTAAATCCACCCAATGTAAGTGCACTATATAAGTATAATAAATACAAAAAAATACAAGAACAATACGTCAATCCACCAGAAACATAACGGGAAAATATTTCACCGACTCCAGATATTTTCATATCAGAGGGTTCGGCTCTGATGAAATCCTAACTCGACCGGTAAATCCTACTGATCTCTCAATATAAATATTTAAAAAATCTTTCTTAATAATATAAGTATTCTTGAGTATTTTAATACCTTTATAATTAACTTTTATTTATTATTGACTATTTGAGTTCAAGCGGTTTGCTAAATGTACTCCTCATGATATCAAAAAGGAAAGTCGGTTTGTTGCCATCTTTTTGCCAACTCGGCGCAATGTTTGCCACGCTATTTTGGCAGCTGTTAACATCTATTTTCTCACAACACTTTATTTAAATACTGCGAAAACAATCACACGGATTAAATCGTCGTGAGAAATTAGCACATTGACCAAAATGGAGTGGCGATAAGCTCAGTCAAAGAACTTACTCCCTAAACATATAATTTTAAGTAATATTAATTTTATTAATTCATTGTATTTAAAATCTTTCCCAAATGCATCAAAAAGAAAGATTTACCTACGGCCTTTATATAACATCATTTAAAATTATGCTTTTTGTGATATTATGATTCAGTAAATAAATAAAATCAAGAAAAAAAATTATGCACACTTGCTTTATTACTCGCCCAACTAATAAAAACAAATACCTCGACTTTCTTAAATATTATAAATGATGGCTTAAGTATCCTTTTATCCCCTTCATGACGAACGTTTCCTTGAAACGACTTTTTTAACTCTCACTTTGTAAAATATACCATTTTGTATAATACCCGTTTAAAATCGTACGATGGTTTCATTATCTATAATAGTTTTAAAGGTTTTCATTGTGAATAATTTAAATCAAGTTGGTTTGTAATTTTACGGGATCAAAGCGATAAAGGTTAAAAAGAGGTCGCTGGGTATCGTAGGTACTTTTCGATTTAGCAAACAGCATGGAAAATGTATAATGACAAAATTATTCAAGCTCGTCGGGTTACTTGATCCCGTGGTGATATTTCTAAACTTTTAAAGTTGTTCCGCGGAACATAAATAAACTTATAAAAGCTACTCTCACCAAGATTTGAACACCGAACTTTTGATTTTCAGTTTAACCCACTCAGAATTACGTCGCAAACAAGTGAAATAATTAAACAGTGGATTTATCTCACTTTAAAACTGGAAGGTAAACTTTTCTGCTTTATTTCATTCGTGCAATAAACTTTCACATTGAAGATATTTGTGTAGCGAAAAGTTTTTGTGTTACTTTTGGCCAATTTCAAAGCCCTGTGCTATAAATCTCAGTCAATTAAAAATAGTGCATTGTGAAATTAAAAAAAACATCGTGCAATTTTACCAAAATTCAAGTTCTTCGATAAATCTTTGGTGGTTCATATTATCTGATGAAAAGTTAACGATCTCTTTATGACTAAACTGGAATGCTTGTAAACCCTTTAGATATATCTAAAACGAGTAAGCTCCAAATTTAAGGTCCATCAAATGACAGTAGGTAACGCATACATAAAATGTTTATCTCGTTTTTCTGGAAAGGTTGTAGTTTAATCCTATGTATCTCTGCGGGTCTTCAAATATTTACGAAAGCTCTTAAACTATAATTCAATACAAAATCAAATCAAACATAAGCTTTAGTCACATTAACGTTTGGTTTTTGTTTTAAAAATGATTACCGACTTAAAATTTTGTTAAAGAATTTGTTTGTTTTTAATTAAACCTTTACACCGTTTTGCTTAGAAAAGCAGTTTAAATAAACTAAAATTGTGTAGCAGTTGTGACAGTAGTTTTACTTTTCTCATGTCTAAAATAAATATATCATATTAATTGCTTAATATAAAGTTCATACTCTTTAATTGATAGTTTCTTTAAACATAAACACTTGATGGACAAAAGGAGTATAATGAGAACATAATACGCCAGAATTAATTCGGCAAAAGTTAGGGAAACCCCAGGAAGATAAGGCACGATCAATGAACTTTATATTCTTGATTAAACGAAAGAAAATAAAAATTATCAACTTGTTTCGATACTGAAATAACTAAAAAGACAATTATATTTTTGTTTTTCTTATTTCTTCCTGACAAAGAAACCATTAGTTTCGAAACATGTTGATAATTTTAATTAGAATTAGATGATTGTTGTTTATAAAGCGATTTTTGTTTTCATTTATTTAAAATTATGCAAAAAAGTGAATGTGCGATTATTGAAGAAGTATAATATTATATTCTTGAATCGAGTCACGTCAAATTCAGGGGAAGAAGAATAGCCCCTACGTATTGTGAAGACAAATGTTGAAAGTGAGTGAAGTAAGGAGTGTGTTAAAGTATATATATTTGTCAGGCGTTTCATCACAAGGCCGGGTCCACTAAAAATTTTCATTTTAACGTTTTTTTTTATGAAAAACGTTTTAAAAGGTTGCTGGTTGTTAAAAATATACATGAAAATAGGTTCTCGTACCAGTTAGGATGCCAATTTCCTATAGTGTACCGGTATTGTTATCTGTTTTTAGTTCCATCCCGTTTACCCACTTTTTTCGAAAACAATTTTCCTAGAAAGATAGACAAACATTTTCAGCTAATAAATTTAACAGTATAAAATCCTCTAACTTTCTTTTTGATAAGCGGAAAAGTTAATTGTGCAATTATAGAAGATTGAGCACTTAGATATTTTCTAAATTTAACGCACCATCACGTTCATTAGTGTAATGTTCTTTAATATTCTATGTTAATTACAACGCAAGTTCGTCTTGTATTCTTATTTATTTAATTGAATGACAGCGGAATTACTATTGTTGGTAACGTGTAATTATTGGAGAGCTCTCAGTTTAGGAATGAATTAACGATTCAAATAGCGCCGGCACGAGCGCCCAGCAGCTGTAAGTTCGGCAGCATTCGGCTACGCCCGAATGTCTCCGAACGAACGATAGACATATACCACACCTTCCTCCCTCTAATTAAGCGCTACCAACACAAATACAATTATTCTTAATTATTATTTCATTTACAAATCATATGTCTCATTATTTACATGTTAATATATTATATACACATATTTATATATTATTTTAACCACACATTTATATAATGTTTTAACCACACATTTATATATTGTTTATTCACACTTTAAAACACTCAATAGTTTTTGTTTCTTTCCTGGAGAGGATTAATCTAGGTCGGAGCCTTCCCGCCCATGAAACTGGTTGACACGATGTACTAGGAATTGCCTCATCCACCGTACTTGGTCCCGTCGTGTCTGCACTTTCCAGCGCCGTCTCTTCTCCTCTCGCCAGGCTGAAATCAGGAGAACAAACCGTTAGCTCACTCCACAGATTGGACAACTCCTTCTCAGACTGTTCAGTCCTCGAATCATCAGACGCGGAATTTGGCAAATCTGAGACATTATCGCTCCAGCTAACCGACAAGCCCCTCATCTGGTCAACATGACGTTTCCATATAAAATGTGAATCACAAATTTTAATCAAATACAATTTTTTCCCAAGTTTCTGTGTAATTATTCCCTTTACCCATGTAAATTTATTATTTTGCCTGAAATCCTTAACAAAACATTTTTGTCCCACAATAAAATTTCCAGACTTGACCCCACTATAATTTTTTGCCTGTTTACGTTGATTGGTCTCAATATTTTTATTCGCCAATTCATGTTGTTTAGACACAAATTGCTCATTATCTCTTGGAATGAGACTGTCAAATGTAGATTTCAGTTTTCTACCAAAAAGCAAAACTGCTGGCTCGACTCCAGTCGTATAATGTGGTGTATTTCTATAATCTGACAAAAATTGTAACAATTTATCCCTGTAATCAAACCGAAATTTATTTCCAACCATAAGTTTTTTAAGAAAACCTTTCGTATTTTTAACAGAGTTCTCAGCGGCTCCGTTGCTTTTTGGATACATGACAGGAGATGCCATGAATTTGATATTGTTTTCCCGTAGGAATTGTCTGAAAGTCTCGCTTGTAAAAGATGTACCGTTATCCGAAACAATGAGTTCAGGGTTGCCAAAATTTGCAAATAATTTTCTTAACTAAAAAATAGTATTAGCTGAATCTGCCCTTTGAACTTCAATACAGTCGACCCATTTAGTAAATGAATCGCAGACAACCAAAAACATTTTTCCTGCCAGTGGCCCACTGTAGTCTATATGTAACCTACTCCAGGCCTTTCCTGAATTTGGCCATACAGATATATCTGACCCGTAGTCCTCTTTTAATTCTACATTAGAATTCTCAACTCTGTTCTTCAACGGTAACCGAGACAGAAAATCTGCCTGGTTCCCCCTTGATACCATCGGTTCCCCAGAAAATAATCTTAGCAATTGAACTACCGTATTCTTTAAATATGGTTTTACGTTCCTTTTATTTGCACATGAACTACCATGCTCCGTAAACATGGTTTTATGTTCCCTAAGATTAGAACTTCCATACCCTGAAATATATGGTTTTACATTCCCCATTTCCTGAAGTTTGTTCTTATTCGCGAACGAAACCGAATTAATAGTATTTTGTCCCGGAATAATATTGAGGTTGAAGGTTTCCATGAAATCTCTCCCAACTATTAGTTCTGATCCGTTGTTTACAATAATAAAGGTTACAAACCTAACTATATTATTGTACTCGACCTTGAAATTTATCTTACCTACAACATCCAATATACTACCATCATAACCTGAAATCTTTCGTGATTCGGGTGACAATTCTAAATTACTGAAATGTTTACAAAACAAAATTTCTGGAATAACACAGACTGATGAGCCCGAATCAATCATAGCATTGAAATTTTTACCATTTAATTTCAACTGAGTTGTGATTGCTTTCATAAATGCTACAGTATCAATATTATTATCATTACAGTTCATAACTGATTTCACTGATCCGAACCTGCAATTTTTTCTTAAATGCCCTATTTTTCCACAATTATAGCACTTTGCATCCTTCAATCTACAATTACGCGTGTCATGATTTAATTTCCAGCAAATACTGCATTTCTTTTGAGATGAAACGGTATTAAACTGTTTTAACGATCCGCGCGCGTCGCTACTGTATGAACGGTTATTCGGCGTACGAGCTGGTGAAGGTGATCTTGCACACTTTCTCACAGTATTTACTTCCAATTTAAGTTTAGTTGACTCGATTTCAGGACCTTTCGCGGTAACTGCCAGTTCAACTAACTGATTAAAATTTAACTTAGGGCCTTCAATAAACAATTTTACACGCACTGGACCCGGAAGTAAACCAATCGCAAAAACATCTACCAGATTAGCTTCTAATCTAGCCCCAAATTGACAATAAGTACTTAACCCTCTAAGTCTTGCTGCAAACTCCTTAATCGACTCGTTTTTATCCTGTTTAGCAAGAAAAAACTATTCGCGCTCCCGAAAGATAGATCTGCATTTTACACAATGTTTTTCGAGCTACTCAATTAATTTATCAAATGTAACATCAGTGATTTTAGATGGAAAACATAAATTAGTCAGAAGGGTCAAGGATTCTGCTTCAAGCGAGTTTATAAGATAAGCCTTTTTCTTAATCTCCGTGATATCATCATGCAATAAGAGGAACTGTTCTAATCTGAGCCGAAATACATCCCAATCTCCATTTATGTGAGAAAACGGTGGAATTCTCCCGGATTCCATTCTCACGAGAGGAAAAAAAATTGACACTATCCGCACAAGTACACGAACGACAACAATAACTTAACAAACAAAAAAAAAATACACAATTCGATAAATCCTCTACAAGAAAGAATCAAAAAACCTTAACTTCTGATATTGCGGCTGTTAAATTCCTTCTCGTATGTGAGAGAGCCCTTCCCTCGGCTTCTCTCGGACTTCAACTTCCGTGGACAGGCTCGACTGGTCAATCTGCCAAGCCCCAAAAACGACCACTGCCTCCTTGTGTTTTTTCCGGGTGCCCTTTCCTCGACAACCCAACAACCCAGACTGTGGCTCCAGGGATAGTATAACTAGGATTTCCTTCCGTGGACAGGCTCGACTGGTCAATCTGCCAAGCCCCAAAAACGACCACTGCCTCCTTGAGTTTTTTCTGGGTGCCCTTTCCTCGACAACCCAACAACCCAGACTGTGGCTCCAGGGATAGTATAACTAGGACTTCCTTCCTCGGCTGTAGGTAGCCTTAAAAATCGGGATGACTTAGCCCTCCTTGTACTCGTGTAACAAAAAAAAAAAAAAACTTTTTTTTTGTGTGCTCCCACAATCCAATTTTTATCCTACCGGCTGCGCCAGTTGTAATGTTCTTTAATATTCTATGTTAATTACAACGCAAGTTCGTCTTGTATTCTTATTTATTTAATTGGATGACAGCGGAATTACTATTGTTGGTAACGTGTAATTATTGGAGAGCTCTCAGTTTAAGAATGAATTAGCGATTCAAATAGCGCCGGCACGAGCGCCCAGCAGCTGTAAGTTCGGCAGCATTCGGCTACGCCCGAATGTCTCCAAACGAACGATAGACATATACCACAAGTACATATGGTTTTATAATAGTGATCGATGAACCGATACATGTTATAATGGTTTATCTAGTTTATAGTGAGTAGTAAGATAGAACATTGTAGAAATATATCATAAATTTGTACAGCGCCCTTGACATGATTTTGACAGCTGGTGGGCATACGCATCCGCTGCCAAGACCTGGAAAAACCTCAACCCACGATCCCGGGCAGTCATGCTAAGTCACCAAACGTAGCGAACCACCTGGTGTGAACTACGGCAGAGGTGTTGGTTATCCAATAAATGTTACCCGGCGAGGTGTCGGCGATACCCATACCAGCCTCCCATTTTTATTTTTATTTTTATCGGAAATTCACCCTAAATTTTTATTATTAGCAAACGAAGCAGCAAAGCATGGGTGGGATTTCGACACTTAGTCCATTCGGCTAATGCCCAGTCAATGATGGTAAGTTTTGTTATAGTTCTCGCCTTCTAAAATTTTACAGAGGTAACTATAACAAACGTCAGATTCAAAACTGTAATAACGACCCTAAACTGGTCTGGATAATTATTAAGGAAATGACATACACTAACAACAATAAAAGCAGTGATAATACCGAACTTGATACACCAAATCAAAATTTCAATATGAAAGAAAACCCAAAGGAAATAGTTCAATTTGTGAATGAATATTTCTCGAACGTGGGTTCTAATTTAGCTAAAAAAATCATTAAACCTCCTGAAAATGAGATTAACAACACACTCACTAATAATGTCACCTTTAAATTAAATACAGTTACGGCAGATGACATTAAAAGCATTATAGATTCAATGAAACCAACACTCAGGATCTGGGTTCTGTTATAGCAATCTTTAAATCTGGCAATAAAGCGGATATAAATAACTATAGACCGATAACAATATTGAATAATCTTTCGAAAATAGTATAGAAAGTTATAGAGAAGCAGCTCACTCAATATCTTGAATCAAACCTCATACTATCTGAAAATCAATACGGATTTAGAAAAAAATATAGGAACCTTAGATTTCATTGCCTCTATTGTAAAAAGTATAAAACATAGTTTCGATAATGGAAATAAGTGTATCGTAATGTTTTTAGATAATAGTAAAGCCTTCGATACAATTGATCACACATATCTTCTAGAAAAACTCAAAAAGATTGGAATCTAAGGTCGTGAATTAAACCTCATTAAGAGCTTTATGTCGGAAAGGTCACAGTAAGTCAGGATTCAAAATGAATCAAGTCAACCAATACAAATCCAATATGGAGTCCCGCAAGGCAGTGTCTTAGGCCCGATTTTATTCTTGATGTATATAAATGATTTATGTGATCTAAACTATCACGGCTCAGTCATTAGTTTTGAAGATGACACAGTCCTTCTCTTCCATGGAAAGTCGTGGGAGACTGTATTCAAAAAAGCTGAAAATGGATGAATCAGGTAAAACAATGGCTTGATTCAAATTCACTAACATTAAATGATACTAAAACTATAAATATTGAATTCAAAATACACAACAAAAAAACAGATCACCTCAATACAAACCTTATCATAAAAAATCATAAAGACTGTATAAACGTGAACCGAGAAATTCCTAGCAACTGCCCAAAATTGAATGAAATACAAACAATAACATATCTTCGAATAATTATTGATCAAAACTTAAATTGGAACTCCCAAGTGGAAAATGCGAGCAACAAAAAAAAACTTACCAATTTTTTCATGCAATAAGAAACATTTTCGATAAAGAACAGCTAATTAAAATCTATTACGCATTAGAAAAATATACTCCATCTCTTCTAAAAGTTATAACTTCAAATCATTATGAATCGAAATTCAGACAACACAAAGCGCCAAAATATTATTTTTATTAATGATAAAAAGTTTCGATTTCACTATCTCTTTGCCTTAGTAGATAAGCATTAATTAATATTTGTTTTTAAAGAGCTCTTGGTTCATTGAAAAAGAAATAAATTAATATTTGAAAGGAAAAACTTTCTTCAATTCCAACTATCATTAAAACTTACCCCTTTAAAATATACAGTATTTAGATAAATATTTAAGACGAAAAATATATTATATTAAAAAATTTATGGTATTTACCAGTTAACTGGTACACTGACTCGCGAGGCTTTCCTCAATATAAAATATATTATCTGTGCCAATTCGGTGAAGAAAATTTATTTTAGAGTGGCTTACTGCTTACTCTCAAGTAGGTACTCAAGTATGTATTTAAGTTGTTCGGAAATGTTTTGAAGGTCGGGAATTGCTCAATTTATAAAGAAATTCTAGTTGAAGTTAATAACATTCCACTGATAAAAAAGGAAAATGAAAAAACTTCACTAAAATAAAAGGCTTTTAGAAAAAAGTAATCATTTCATAAATTTTGTAGATGTAACAGTATTTTCTTCAAACTTTGTAACTTTATTCTTAAAAAAGTATTGTTTGTCGATAAGCTGAATTAATAATTTTTCAACTAATTTTCATTTTCACTAATGGTTTTTAAAAAAAAACCATTATAGAAAATGTATAAAAAACAGCGTGCAATTCACACGCGGTAGAAGCGAAACAAAAGTGAGGAGACTACGAAGCACCGCACAAAGAGGAGATCGATCGGCTACGAAGCACCACACAAATAGGAGACCGATTATTCTATCTCATATCATAAAGATGTATGTGTTTTTTCTCTTTTTAGTGTCGCTATTTTTCGATTTATCGAGTTTCAAATCACAATGATGCTAAAGAAATTTTAAATTCAAAAATATTTGTAAAACAATTTGTGACAATAGTACATAATAAAACAAAAATAATAGGTACGGTAGGTTTGACAAATTAACTTGTAAATTAAAATATTTATTATTCAAAACCCAATAATATCGATGCCATGTTCTGTAATCACAGGTCACAGGTATTATATGATCACTACCAATCGCTACTATCCTTTATAATTGACGGAGCTTCTGAACAATTAATGAATTTACTGCTCTTAGCGAGTAATTTAAGTTTAGGGGTTTAGTAGAGTCAATCCATTTTGTTCAGTTTTTCGGGCGAGTAGCTTGCCCCACCATATTATGTCATTGCTCACTAGCTCGACCACTAAATGAGTCGTCATGTGTAATGTAATCGAGTAGCGCTGTTTTAGTAGAGTTCATTAGAAAGCGCAGAAATGTCGTTTCGTTAGAGTGAAGATTAGGGTGGAACACTTTTGTATGAAAAATTTTTTTTTTCGAAATTCGAATTGGAATACCAGGAAATAGTTGCTTTATATAATTTCAAATAATACTTATCAATTTGGAAGTTCTAGCTCGACTGCTTGAGCCCCCGCCATAAACTTGAAATTTTATTTTTTAAGTTTTTATAGACCTTTTGTATTATACACCCTTTAAACAAAATAATAAATAAATATAATATGTTATGCATTAAATGATAAAATAAAAGTAGTTTATAATTAATAAAATTATTTATTTTAAAATTAAACACAAGTTCATAAAGTTATGTTGGTATGAATAACATCATTTTTTATAACAAAAATCCATTTTCGTCTTAAACTTAAGCATGAGCTTTCGCGATGCTTATTTAGATTTTATGAATCCCTCTCGTCTTTTCTTGTCGCATACACTAAGATCTGTTTCTGTCACAACTTTTACAGATCTTTCCACAGCCTGGGTGTGGCAAGGCAGTCTCATAAACTCCAACACCGTATCTTCTTCATGTTCAATAAGATCTTGTAACTGCTCATCGGAAATATTTATCAATATTGGGGGTTTGTATATATTTTGTTGCCAGTCAATCATGTGTATGTAAGAACGTGCATTTAAGTCCACTTTTGGCACCTCAAACATGCGCGAAACAGAATTTTTATTAACATGAAGAGCCTTTAAAATTCGTCTTGCAGCGAGTTCTCTAATGTGCTTACGTGAATCTATTATCTTACTCAACAACAAGTTTTCTGGAAGGACAAAGTAACTGTTTCGAATTATAACAGGGTCTACTATTGCTAACAACTCGTTGGGACAAATATCTATTGCTGTTAATGAGCTTCTATAAATGATTTGAACCATCTTTGCAGGATGAATGTGTTTTGATAGCAAACCAGACAGGAGCGTATGATTTTACGACAAACGTTGCTAAAGTCATAAGATTTTGTTGTTGATTTTCCGTAAAAATATACAAACGCAGTATGCAGTATGCAGTATGGGATAGTTTACCTGGGCTTCTCTGTAATAAATTAGGAGAGCAGGATCCATTTATGACAGCAGTAGTAATTTCTTGTAAATATTTCTGGTCTGTACTGAGATCTGGGGATATTTTTTAAGGTAAATCACCTTTTATCTTCTCAAAGTTGGCCAACGGCAGCGTCTCGCATATCTCTAATGCTTTACCAATTTGACCTGAAAATGATTTAAGTCCTGCAGTAAGGCCATCCAAATAGGTAAACAAATGCCTCAATAGTAGCTCATCGGCGTGTAAGAGACAAATTATCCATTTCAATGGTTGAGATAGTCTGTTTTCCAAAAGACGAATCACGCCTCCTACTTTCCGTGTATTTGTGTTTGTTCCATCACAGCCAACAGACATTAAACCCTCTAGTGATATCTTTTCCAACACCTTTCCTTCCCTTTTAAAACACGACGAACAAAAAGGAAGGTCGGCATTAGAAAAAACTTCAGATTTATTTAGCCGATATGAAGTAGAGGGAATTTCTTCAATTCGTGTCTTTGAATTTTGCCTGAATTCTTGTTTTAGAGCACAAAATCTTCTATTCAGCAATCTTTTACTCTGCGTAAGATCAGTTATTCCTAAAGCCATAGGAAGTTAGTGCTTCTAAAAACATTTGTTCCTCTTTTGGCACTTTTTTTTCACTCGAACAAGTACAGCTTACAAATTCTTTACAATTACATTCAGCTATGTCAAAAAGCTATCGACTTTGTACTCTGACTTCTTCTAACCTTTCTTCCTTAAGTTTATTCATAGACTTTTTCAAATTATAACACTTTAAACGATAACTTTTTAGTAACTGTAAGACTCGTTTGTGTGTGACAATTGGAATGGAAGATATTATCCACAATTTTTCAATTTTCGTTACAACTATTTCGGCAATTTCCAAAAACGTAGGTTCTTTTGTTGTGTTATTCCTTACTTTTAAGTCTTGTCGAACCCATTCATAGAATTTCATCACATTTTTATACGTGGGTAGGATATTCTCTTTCAACTCTGCACTTTTACTAAATATCGGACATTTTAACTTTTGTCTTGTAAAAATCACGTTAAATCACTTAAAAAATGTTTATCAACAAGTAATCTTGAATATAATTGACGTGCGATCTTCTGCCTTGAGACAATAGTGGACACTAGTTTAAACAAAACACTGCATTTCGTAGATTGTCACGCGCCGCCTCCCGCTTTGCCCCGCACTTTGCTCCTTTGTCACGTATATTAAAAAAATGAAATATTTGATTGCAACAGCTAGCTAACTATATTTGGTTATGTTATAAAATAAAATAAACCTACTTCAATAAATTCTGTACTACTTTGAAGGCCGTGAAAATAGCCCCTAAACTCTCGTTTTTGTAAATGTTAGATGTCTTGGCGGGGGCTCTTACCGTGGTCTGATATTTTTTTATATTTTTAATTAAGGGAATTGATGGAAATTGGCAACTTAATTCAACTATTCCAAATAGAAATTCGAAAAAAAAAATTTCGTTCCGATCTAGTGAAGATGCAACTCTAAAATTATATTATTTTTTCGGTTATTAATCCATTTTCGTATCCATATTTAATTTACTTTTATCTCACTAATTTCTTCTTCCATCTCTTCTGAAACATGCATCACCATCAGTTTAATTAATGCGCTACTCACTAATAAACTTTACACGACGCTATCTGAACGCTTTTTGGTTACTCAAGTGGCGATTTAATAGCCACTCGACTAAACTACTAGCCTAGCCTGAACACGCCTATATTGAGCCCTTTCTTGTGGTTTAATAGTTTTAACATCCTCCTTTAGGTTCATGGGTTTTTCAACACATTTTTAAATGTAGAAATTCAAGATGTTATATGAATTATCTAGGGGTTTAAAAAATTCCATCTATTTTTTACAAATGAATTAACGTAGTTATTTAAAGTATTTCTTTATTTTACAGAACATTATCCACTCAGATCCGCTAATTAATCAATAGCGTCACCCCTTTTCCCCACACCTTCCACCCAATTTCCTGACCCTCCGATCTATTAGCAATTACTATTCCGAGAGGGTTTTACCTTATTTGCAAAGTACTTCCAATTGAGGTCGACAGAGTTGTACTTACTTCCTGAAACCCTTACCCTTCGGAATAAGAGACTAATTATTTACAAAAACAGTTTCAGAATTACTCCAGAAATTAAGTGGCATTCAAAAGTGTTCATTAAGTGGCATTAAAACAAAATAAATAAATTAATTTAATTCCGTTGATATTTTACTTTGTTCCTTACCTAAATTTATATCAGAAATTTCTAAAATTCTGAAGTTAATTTTATTATTATTATTCTAATATTGTTTTGGTGGTTATTTTTTTTAAATTCTGCTTTCTTTCTATTGGTGTAAAGTGTAAAGGAAGAGTGATAATACTATAAAATAATTGGTATTTTATTGTTTCCATTTCTATTACTACTGTGTAGAACGATTGATGAAAATGCTCCAAAGACATAAATAAATAAATGAATACAATATTGTGAAGTCTTTTAGATTAGATGGCACTCTAAAAATGAAAGAAAAAAAAATTATTGTAATTATTCTTCTTAATTTCTGGTACAAATTTAGTTTAAGCTTTTTGGTATACCTATATTTAACTTCGTGATAACGACTCGTTCATTTTATTTATACCACTGCAGAGATAAAAAGATTAGAATGTGTAATTGGCGTATCTGTGTGCCCGAAGTAGGGTCAATCTTATCGAACTTCATAAAATATAAAATCACAATATCAACTTTTTTCAAATCTTAAAATTTTTCGATTTTGCGCGTTTTCATCCCACGACAAGGCATCTCCCGATAAAATATTCCTAACAAAATATCCCACGAAAAAAAACATCCCCCAACAAAATATCTGCCAAAACCTAACTTAACCAACCTAACCTAACCTAACCTAACAAGAAATGGGACAAAAATAAAACAGACATTCTGTAAAGACAATAAATTATTGTTCAAAAATAGTAAAATGAAAAAAAAAATAATACCTACAGACATCCTGTACTGACAATAAATTATTGTACAAAAATAGTTATGAGAAAGAATTCAGCGTAGTGGAGATACATTTTATCCTTGAGATTTTATACCGAGGGATATTTTGTCAGATGATATTTTATCGGAGATATTTTGACGGGGGATAAAAACGAGCATTACCATTTTTTTTATATTCTCAGGGGCATGCTTAAACGAGTGAAAATGATTGCAATACTAAATATTCGCATAAAAAAAGATTTATTTATTTATTCAACGATTTTAATGATAAAACATTCCGTTGCGTGTTTATGAATGGTTTAGTTGTAACCCATGTCAAAAACTACAATTTTTTTTTGCCTAAATGTAATGTTTATTTGATTAATATTGTTCCGTTACCAAAATTGTTAGGTAGAAATGAAGGCTTTTTATGCACTTATTATTTCTCTTAAATAAAATCACGCATGTCAACTCACTTTGCATTACTAAATGATGCTGCGCGTTTTGATATCCCCGACAAAACATCCTACGGACATAACATCCTCCAACAAAATATCTACTGAAACCTAACCTAACTTTACCGGATGTCTGTATTATTTTTGTCCTATGTTATTATTTTTTTACAATAAATTATTGTCTTTGCACGACGAGTGTAATATTTTTGTCCCATTTTAATTTAGGATGTCTGTATTTTTTTTGTCCTATTTTTTGTTAGGTTAGGATTTAGTAGATATTTTATTAGGGGATATTTTGTCCGTGATATATTCTACGGGGATATTTTTCTGGAGATATTTTGTCACGAGATGAAAAGTCGCAGAACCTTAATAAATGCTGTAATATTTTTCAATAATAAATGTAATTTCTTCTGGCGCACAAACATGCCCATATTGCCCACAATATCCTTGTACAATTTTATATCTACATTGGATGTAATAGGGCAAATGTAATAAAATTATTGTTCACGTCATAATCAGTAATTTTACAAAAAAATCAATCATCCACGCTTCTTTTGTCTCTAAGTTCTATTACTGTACATACTGACAATGAATATAACTTTAAATGAATACTGACAATGGTGTAATGTTTTGACATTCAGCAATAATTATCAGCTAAAATGAACGTTCGTGCTTAGTCATAATATATTTATATTACTGATGAGTTGCCAATATATAAAGGGCAACAATTGAGATAATCTGAGAAACACTTCGGCAACTATTGGTAAACTAAGCGTCTGATGACACGACTGTGTCACTGTGTAGGCGTGAGATTCTGTGAAACACTATCGTAACAATAGCATAACAATTCAGAAGATTAAAAGAGAAATTCATCAATATTTGCAGCAGGGATGTTAATATTTGCGGCAGCAAGAAATATATAAATATTTACAATAAATACACATATAAATTTGTTGTAGACCACTTTTATTTATGAACACTCTACCGGTTTCGGAAGCACCCTTCCTTCGTCAGGAGAATATTATAAATAGCACCCTTCCTTCGTAAGGAGAATATTGTAACAAACACATAAATATTTATTCCACGTTTCAAAAAGCTAAGTGAATCTTAAGTCTTGATATTATTTTAAGATAATCAAATAAGGACAACCGCTTTATTATGGATTGACTCTTAATTAGTGTATTAGAAAAGATGATTTTCAATAATATTGGATGAAAAAAAATACAAGGTTCCAAATGGTTAGGAAAGTAAAAACATATTCACGCCTCATCCTCCTACTTCAGCACCTAATGTATAGCCCATAAAATACGTAATTGAATGATAATAATTTGGTATTTGTGGAGCGCCGCTTTTGTGGAAAAACACCTCAAGGCTCAATATGTATGAAAAGTTAGTGTATATTTTGCTCTGAAGAAGAAACGGGGTTTCTAAACCTGTAGGAGTTACGAAAATCATAGTGTTTAATCACTGCAGCATTTTGCCCATATTTTGGACAATTTGTAAACACGCGCAAGCGTCCGCTGGCCAAAATGCGTCCAATTTGAAGAGATATTTAAAAACATTTTTTGTAAGTTTCAAAAGTTCCCGATCTTTGATTAAACACCAAACTAACTTATTAGGTTTATACTTTAACAAGAGATGTCTCGCGTTTCTTCCGAGTTATTTGTTAGAGACATTCCGCTAAAAAAAAAAAAAAATTCTAAAAAAATGTGACTAATCAAATTTACACGATAAGTAACAAAATCATTGATCGAATCAGATGTTAGAATTTTAATTGATATCTGTGATTATCAACTACGCAATAGACAATATATAGAATTTTTAAATATTTAATATTGTTTTAAGTATGTACTTTAAAGAGGTAGGGAAATTTCCAAACCGAACGCTAAAAAAACTCCTTGCGCTCAAGACTGATATAGATTATGTAATGGAACGCTCCAGTGTTAATACATTCCATAACGCTTTTTTTTTAAATAACACCAAAAAGTAACTTCTTAATTAAGTGGTTAAAAAGTTGTGATCTCACCCGAGTAAATTATCTTACTTGAGAACTCACATGTACCTACATGTTTTCGAAGTAGATTAATCTAAATAATTTGCTTGATGATCTAAAACTCCAGCGGGATATTATTCTGCGGCACGATCTAACCATAAAAACGTCAAGGGTTGTAATTACCGACGAAAATATGTCGCAAGATTCATGGGCGGAGAAACTGAAGCTCGCTCTCCGCTAAAACACGACCCGAGCAAGCGTTCTTGCATTTATTACCTACTTTTCTTGCATAATATAATTATTTAATTAATTCTTTTTAATTAATGTTTTTTAAATTTCTTTTAGCGTTGTTGAGTGTTGCACTACCTTCTCATTTAGACAATGATTCAGACAGGTTTGTTGACAACTATACTGCATTCATTTATGCAAAATTCTTCATTCTTCTCGAATGCATGTGACCGAATAAATGAATAGTTACTTATATTTTGCCAGGGTATTAATATTAACTAGGTTGACATTAATATGTTTATAGGCGGCTAGAAGATGAATTAAAGATATCGTATTTTTTGTTTGTCAAAATTATTTCATTTTAGTTTGCTAAAATACTTGTTTTATTGTTTTGTGTAAGCGATGCAAATGGGAAAACTTATAAACCGTGATGCGCAAAATATTACTACGAAGGTTTTGGTATTCATGGAATGCAAACCTACAAAAATTTCTGATTACTCTAGTATTAAAAAGGGCTGCCAACCACGGACGTACAAACACATGGACCTGCCCTAAGTGATAAAAGGCGTATTATTTCCCCATCCCATTGGAACCATTCAATCGCAACCAGCTGGGCTTGTAGAGCCTCGCGTGAATCTAAAAAATGTGACATCATCATTCTTGTCCGGACCAGTGTCGAGCTCTTATCGTACATTTTTCGAAAAAAAACCCTCAAAATTTGTGGCTTGTGCTATAAAAATGTATTAAAATAGAAGTGAAAAAGAGAATAAACCCAATTGTCGTATTACATTCCATAGATAAGCATTATTTTAAGTTTATTCATATGACATGTGATGAATCGCAGTGGATACGAAAATAAAGTAGCTTCCACCTTACGAATGAATAAATAATTATTCAGAATTATAACGAAATCAACACACTAGTGACACCTAGCGGATTAAGTTTGATTGGGCCATGGAGACTGCAGAGATCTATAATTATTAAATTCATGTCAAGTTTTGATAAATAGAACACAGAGGGATCCAATTATAAACACTTAAGATTGATCAACCAATCAGAGAAGGGGGAGGTTACCATTTTTGAGAACAAAGAGATGGACTTTGGACCAGGACATTAGATGGATAATTGATGTCTTACTTTACTCTCACGGGAACGGCGGGTCAACGTTCGATTTTATAAACGGTCTCGAGGACAAGGGCATTTGGTACAATGACCCTAGATGTAAGGTAAATATTGGGTGCAACAGAGGAATCGACAACCGCAGTTAACGAACAAATAAATCCATATTATGTTGAAAAAATGATGCAATAAAATAGCAAGGAAATATAATGAACGGAAGATTGAAGAAAAGACCTGGAAAACAAAAGGAGGCCAGATTCAGAGGAAAACGTACGTTTGATATTTAAAAGAAAGAAAAACGATGGAAATTAGGAATGTCACTTTTAACACTAGAAAGACCGAAGCATTCATTTTGACGGCTGGCCGAAGTAATGTGACGATATAATGCTTAATAATTATTGTATTGGTGTGATTTTTTTTCACATTTCATGATTTATGATTTTACAACTATGGTGAAAAAAACAGTTACGGGTCTTATTTAGTTTTTGAGATATATTGACTTATACCTACAAAGACCGCCGCCGTCAATGTGACGGTTTGGGCCATAATGCTGAGTTTGTTTACAACCTTCCTTACCTAAGTTTACAACATACCCATTCCTCCTCGTTTATGAAAGTACCACGATAGTACTAATATGTCTGTCTCTTTCTTTCGCTTTCGCGTATCATATAATTTATAAAAATACCACAAAAAATATATCTCTGGCCCAAATTTATTTTATGGCTCGTCGGAGAACTAAAGACAGAGTATGCATACAAATACCAGAGTTGGTCCAGCTGGGTTAGCTCCTGAAGAACTGGCAGAATCATTTATTGGATAACCAATACCTACGCCATAGGCCCCCCTAAGAGGTTCGCTAAGTTTGGTGACTTAGCAGGGGTGCCCAGGTTCATGGGGTTAGGTTTTTTACATTAGCTAGCAGGAGGCCCTGAGAAAAATTATTCCGCTCAGGGTCTATGTCATCTTTGGGGATGCTGTGTAGTAAGTCGTTTTAGGAAAGGAAAGAGAGGAAGTTCCGGGAAAGTAAATGATATTAGGAGTGGGTAGGTATCTGGGGGTCAGTGTGTCCAGGTGTGATGGACGTATGAATCCATCCATCCGTAATGTTCTGGGAGAGCACGGCTGGAAAAGTCAAAGGGACTCCCACAACCAATCTTTTCCAATCCGGCCTGCCATGCAGCTGATGGGCAGACGCATATTTATTTATACAGCGCCCTTGAGGTAATTTTTCACAAAAATCGCGCTATATAAATTAGCCAAATATTATTATCACCTGCCGCCAAGACCCGGACAAACCTCATCCCCTAGTAAGTCACCAAACGTAGCGAACCAATTTTGGTGCCATACGGCAGAGGTGTTGATTATCCAATAAATGTTCCCGGGGCGGCAGTACCCATATCCGCCTCCCAAATTGGCAATTTGTTCGGGGAAGGTGTGTTCGGATCTTGGTGGTGGATGCTTCTACCAAACGACTGCGTGGCAGGCCAAATCGGGAGTGACTGGTTGAAAGAGATCGTTTGACCTCGCCAGCAGGACTCTCAGAACATTGCCTTGCATTGCAGTGATAGGAATAGATTCTTACGTATGTCACCACATTGATTCCCAAATTCCCACCCACCCCTCACACATTATTAAATTCCCATAACTTATTCTTCTTCCTTTCCCTTTAGGTACCCTCCACACAGCATCCCCAAAGGTGACAATGCCATGAGGGGAATAATTTTCCTTAGGGTTTTTTTTTGTGGAGCTAATGTAAACGAAAAAAGGAAAAAAACCGGGCCTATGCCATATTTGGGGATACTGTGTGGAGGGTATTTTGAGGGAAAGGAAGGAAAGGAAGTTCTGGGAAGGAAGAAGGTGTGAGGGATGAATAGGAAAAAATGGTAAATTTATCCAGGAGTAACGGATGAATGAAGAAGGTGTGAGGGATGAATAGGAGAAATTGGTAAATGTATTTAGGAGTATTAGACGAATGAATCGATCTCTCCCACAACGGTTCGAGAGAGGTGCTGCTGGATAGGTCTAGATGAGGTCTCCCTCAACAAGTGTCTCCCGACCCGGTCGGCTACGCAGTAGGTGGGCAAACGTATTTGCCACCTAGATCAGACAAACCTCACCCAATGAACCCGGACACCCCTGCTAATTCACCAAAAATAGCGCGTACAACTTGGAGTGTCCTATGGCAGAGGTGTTGGTTATCCGATAAATGGTTTCCGGGGCGGCGGTACCCATATTCGCCTACCAATTGGCAAAAAGTGATCAGCCGTCAAAATGACGGTCGTGGTCTTTATAGGTATGGAGAAGTACCCGGTCTTTCTAGTGTTAAATGAAGCAATACGGTCAGGGAAAACGATTTGAAAAGAAAATCTAATGGAAAAAACGGACATTTAAACGGAAGTATTTATTGAACAATATAAGATTTCGACTTAATTTTGCGTTTTCAGACGAGTTTAAATAGATATCGTTATATATTTGAAATAGGATGGTTATTCTAGTTATATTACGTTAGATTAATTCAAAGGAAAGGATCGTTTTACGTCATTTGCTATGAGAAAATACTATAGACGATAGAACAAATTGCTGAGGCAATTGATGTAAAAAAAGGTTGTCGAGCTCACACATGATTTTGTTGTTTAAACAATGAGATTTCCGACATGGTTTTGGGTGATTAGAATAGTCTTTATTGCTTTTGAAGCAATAAAAGTTAACATGGAACTTATGCAATGTTTGGATAAGATAAAAGAGATTAAATTTAACGAGTTAATATTAATTTCTTATTAACGATCAAGTACGTAGAAATCGAAACATCAACATATGTCAACGATGATACTTTATGGGATTTTGATATGAAACGAGACACAATTTTATACGTTTTTATACGAAGCAATTAACCTGACACATATCCCAGAGTCAAATTGGAATTTTCTTCTATGAAAATTATGAAAAAATAGCAGATTGAATATTTATGACTAGAAGGTGAAGTTTTCTAAGAGAAGATAAGCATTGGAAATTATACAAATGATGGTAAAGAATGAAGTAAAGACAGTTAAAAGACGATTCCGTAAGGAAAACTCAGGAAAATTCCGAAATATCGATGAAAACATTAAATTTGGCTTGGAATATAACTAATCATATAGTTATGGACAATGACATAAGAATGAAGCAGAGAAATCATAAAAATAACGTCGTATATAAAATATAATTGAAGAAAAATAAGAAAATTAAAGTCTATGACATAATTAGAGACAATACAGTTAAAAATTGAATTGATTCATATAGGAAACATGAAAATATGCAGAAATTTAGTGAAATGGTAATTGGAAAATGCGTAATAAAGATTTCGACATGAGTTTGTTCGTGTTCTGGTAGCGATAAACCAAATTGAGAATTATATACAGTTTATTGAAGACGTACCTATTATATATTGAGAGAAAAAAAGGACACAAAAATCATGATATTTTAGTTAAATTCGTAAGACCAGAAGACAAAGGAACGACGGGGCAAAATTTGACATAATGGTAGGTTCGACACTGGAACAATTTACGTAAGAGACAGAAGATTTCGAAAATCAGAGGGGCCGGACTTGAGTCGTTGACACGAAAATAACAGAATTGATATATGAAATCTCGAGTTGTTAGAGTTTAAATTAGAAAATCAATGAACGCGTAATTAAGATGTTCTAATCCTGGAGGTACATATAAAACTTAGGACTTAGAAGAATCGAGATCAGTTTTCGGTGTTAGTTGTCGGGAAGCAGTCGTCGGGGACCAATCGTCGGATTAAAATCGTGGAAGTTACGTGACGTAGCGTCTAAAACGGTTATTAGTTGAAAATTTCTTAAGTGTTGTAAAATTTTGAGACTTAGTAAAATTCGGAGTGTGAATTCTGAGACTTATAAAAATTACAGTCAGTGTTAGTGATTTAATCTGTGGAGTGTTGAAAATTAAATAATGTGTTTTATATCGTTTTACAATAAATTCAACTTGTCTTTAAAATAAAAAGTTATATAGTGTAGTGAATTTAAAAGAAACAACAGTGTTTAAAGAATTTTATAACAGCAGTGAATAATAATATATTTATTTATAAATTCAACTTGTCATTAAAATAAAAAGTTTATATAGTGTAGTGAATTTAAAAAGAAACAACAGTGTTTAAAGAATTTTATAACAGCAGTGAATAATAATATATTTATTTATAAATTCAACTTGTCATTAAAATAAAAAGTTTATATAGTGTAGCGAATTTAAAAAGAAACAACAGTGTTTAAAGAATTTTATAACAGCATTGAATAATAATATATCTATTTAAAAATTCAACTTATCATTAAAATAAAAAGGTTATAATAAAGTGTAACGATTTAAAAAAAATTAATAGTGTTTAGAGAATAATTGTCGAACCACATTAATCAAAAAAAAATTAACATCGAGTTAATTCGGCTAGATAACGTACGATTGAACGGAACATTTCTATCACGAAGTAGTAATCTATTGTTAGATTAAATAATAATAAATCTATTATTTCGTAAATAATCGTGAAGTGGTTATTGCTTGAAAATTATAATTTAAGCAGAATGTTATTCTAATAATGGAATAACTATAATAATAAATCTCGAAGTTAAGATAAATAATAAATGATAAAAATCTATTCGGTATTTAATTGTATAATACTTTGTTGCTAGATAAAAGTTCGGTGAAAAAAAAAGAACACGAAATAAATAGTGATAATATTACTCCGGATAATAATTATGAATTAATTTGTTAAACTTAATTTAACAAAGTGTTAGGTTAATCAACGAGTTGTGAAAATAAAATACATTTTGATTAATAAAGATTAGTCGTAAATTAATTCAGTTTAGATTCAACAATATAGCGGAATAATAAATCGAAAGGATTAATTTAGATTTAGTTAGACAATAGCTGAATTAGTTAGAGAAAAAAAATATATAAACAAAAGGATTGGTCGTGTAGCTCCCGACTGGAATCGACATGTAGGGGTAAGTTTTTCATAAGTATAAATATTTTCAGAGTCATGGACGAGGAGAGAACAGCTGATCATCGGTATAAAAATTTATATTATTACGACAAAATATTACTTGATTCAAATCTGTGCTATATATGTGTATTAAAAATAATGTATATAATATGTATTTCGAATTATACTTGTATGTATGTATATCAAATTATATATTAATATTCCTGAAACAAAATATCTCAGAGAGATATTGCACAATTTTGATTAAATGCTTATGGCATATATATGTCTTACATCTGCTTATATTGACATGTTATACATATATGGGTAAAAATATATATATACTTACATTCCCAGAAAAAAGAGGTTAATTAAACAAAACATCTTTTATATTGAATTTGGGTGATGCCTATTCCAGATACCTATCTACAAAAATATCTACACTTGATTAATTTCCGAGTTCCTATAGAGTCATATATCTTATTTTTAATTTATTAAAAATATGTAGTTTATGTAAATTTATTCTATGCAAAATTACCTCTATATAAGTAATACATATATATATATATATATATTGACCTCTTCTCGTAATATGCTGATCCAGTAAGAAGTTATTTGACAATGTTGATCCACCTTTAACACCGAATAACTTGGCTTTAATGGATTACTTCTGTATGAATTTGCAACAACGTTACATTAAATAGCAAGGTTGCCAGTTTCCCAGTAAAAGTAAACGAAATACTACACATAAAATTTTCGATGTTTGTATGGAAATCATACGCTTCGTAACTGTTGATCCGCCCAATTTACCATGCGTTGATGATCCGCCCAAATTGCCATGCATTGTTGATCCACATAATCGTATATCTTATGTACCTATATGTGCTTTTACTATAAAATTGTTGATCTGACAATGACCAATCAGAATGGCGTTCAAGATGGCGTTATGAACGAAGCCTTCTGATTGGTCATAAAAAAACATATACCTATATCTGGTTTTACTGCTCATTGGTTGAGCCGATATGGAAGTTGCAAAACGTAATATTATAACGGCCGCGGCACCGACTTGAAAAATATATCTTTCTGTATTTTATAAAATTCTAATAATATACTTCCGCGGGTTTTTGTTGCTAGGCTCCGCCGCCCGGGAAACATTTATTGGATAAACACATCTGTCATACGTCATCCCAAGTGGTTCGATACTTTTGATGACTTAGCAAGGGTGCCCGGGTTCGAGGGGTGATAATGCGTTGCATTACGATCTTGACTACAAATTCGGAAGTCGCAAGTTCAAAATTGGCGTGCGTAAGTAAATTTTATGTTGATAAATATCTATGCATGATTCCTCAATAATGCGTTGCATTGTGATCCTTGACTACGAATTCGGAGGTCGCAAGTACAAAATTGGCGTGCACAAGTAAATTTTATTTTGATAAATATCTATGTATGATTCCTCAATAATGCGTTGCATTATGATCTTTGACTACGAATTCGGATGTCGCAAGTTCAAAATTGGCGTGCACCAGTAAATTTTATTTAATAAATTTGTTTTATTCCTCGGTAACGCATTACAATACAGTCGTAAGTTCATATTGTATTTTATTTTGATAATATATGTATATGCTCGGGTTCAAGGGATGAGATTTGTCTAGGTCTTTGCGGCGAACGGGTTTGCCCACCTACTGCGTTACGGACTGGATCGGGAGAGACTGGCTGAGGGAGACCTTTTTTCTTACATTAGCTCCACACAGGAAGCCCTGAAGAAAATAAATCCCCTCAAGGCCAATGTCATCTTTAGGGATGCAGTGTGGAGCGTATTTTTAGGAAAGGAAAAAGAGGATGTTCAGGGAAGGAATGGGGTAGTAGGTGTGAGTAGGAATCTGGTGGTCAGTATGTCTAGGAGTGACGGACGTGTGAATCCATCCCTCCCATTTCGTTGCAAGGCGATGTTCCGAAAGGTTCCATGTCAACTCAGAAATAAACCAACTCATTATAACTCAGAACCTCCTTAGAAAGGTCATTAAATTTTATGAAAATATAATTTTAAAAAAGCCGGTAACCCTAACCTAACTTAACCTATTCAACCTATGTTTTCTGAAGTGCTTCTCAGTATGTTTCCTTATGAGTTGTTCTACCGTTCACCGTTCCGAAAGGCGATCATTCTAATCTAACACACTTCTACTATCTACTACACTATAAAGAGGTAAGATTTGTTTGTTTGTTTGTTTGTTTGTTTGCATTGAATAGGCTCCGAAACTACTGAACCGATTTGAAAAATTCTTTCGCTGTTGGGAAGCTACACTATCCCCGGTTGACATAGGCTATATGATATTTTCAAAAAAAATTAGGGATCGTTACTAAAAGTCCAATAATGTAACCCAAGGTGTATAAAAATTACCTAAAATATTCTTTACATCGCGTGCGCTGCGAAAACTATTAATGATAGAATAAAATAATGTAAAACGACTTTGTAGAACACATCATTATTTACAAAAAAGGTCGCGACAGCATATGTCTAACTATTATGGTTATGCCACAATAATTATTCTTTTATTTTAAAAAAATTATTAAAATATCGCGCTTGAAAAGGCTATTTATTTGTATCTTGGTTTTAATCCTTATCAAAATAAATTACTTCATATTCAAGACTGTTTCAATATCTGTATACAACTTTTTGAATTATTATATTATATTATATAGGTATGCAATAATACTTCAAACCAAATTTTTTTTACCAAGGTTTTTCTAATAAAGCACCGATAAAAATCGTCACTATGAAGACCTATCTTTTTTAATTTAAAGACAATGTACTTAAATAAAATAGTATTCAAGCGTACGAAAACACACAACTTTTGAATAAAAAAACATGTTCCATGGATAAACCGTTGGTAGAATGCCAGTTTACTCCCTCTCTACATTTTTTTTATAATACATTACTAAACAACCTTTAGGCTAGTAATTCTGAGGCAAAATGAATTGGGATATGGAGGACATTTTTTTAAAATCGATGTGGACGGGGAATAATTTTAAATATGGGGAGAAATTTTAAATCGATGTATATGGGACGGGGTAAATGAAATACAGTTAATTACAAATAATAATATTATTTTATTTATTTATTTGTTTACGACTTGATGGATTTTACATGTGATTAAATTGTACAGGAGCATTATAACAAGTATATAGCATAATAAGAAGTACATAATACATAAAATAATAAACAGAGCATGAGAGACATAAGTAGGCACAACACAAGTGTTTATTTCATAAAAAAATATTTTGCATTATGATAAACTAATAATTATTATCTACTCTAAAAACAAACTAAATCTAAACTAAAAGCTACGAATCCGGTGGTTGAATTCCTTTGTACAATTCACTTATCGAATACTCATACCTCTCATGCACAATGAGTATTCGATAAGTGAATTGTACAAAGGTTGGTTGAATTCCTTTGTACAATTCACTTATCGAATACTCATTGTGTATGAGAGGTATGAGTATTCGATAAGTGAATTGTACAAAGGAATTCAACCAGCGGATACGTAGTTTTTAGTTTCGTAGTTTTAGTTTGTTTTTAAGGTAGATAATAATTATTAGTTTATCATAATGCAAAATATTTTTTTATGAAATAATCCCTTGAAAAGAAGTTTACCAAATTTAGTCTCAATAAAATAATTAATAATGTGCAATAAAAGCGTCGATCAAGTATAAAGTATAATAATTTTTTTTTTTAAATGTTACACAATCAAATACGGGTACTGTAAAAATGTAATTATATAAAATAAGATTCCAAATATTATAATCAATAATTTTCAGCCTGAAACACTCATCTACATTGAAAAAATCTTCCGAGAAAAGATACTGGCCGCCAACGGGAATTGAACCCGTGACCATCTTATGGCTTTGGCGGGTATTAGATAAGCCGCCATAGCTCAGTGGTCAGAGCTGCTGACCGGCGATTTGCCTACAGCAACACATTTGAGCTACAGCTCAATTCTTATGAACTTTGATCGGTACGGTACTTGAACTACATTAAAAAATTGGTTTGGTTTAAGTCAAACCGGTAAACTACTATCCGGTGAACTTTGGTTTAAAGTGAAACCGGTAATCTACAATAATTTGATGAACTTTGGAGTCACACCGGTAGTCAAACAGTTGAGCTTTCACACCCTTCAGCCTCACAACATATCCCAATTAGGGATGCAATAGTCCTACTGGCTACGAGCAGTTAGTATTCACAAAAAATCTAAAACACGATCTGGTTTGGGAGTGTACTTCATAGTATTATTCATTTACTTATAAAGTTTTTCAGCCACGCAATATGTTGTATGGGGACACCGTAGTTCAATTGATAATAACCGGATAATGATTAATTGTTAAAATTATTAATCTTTTATGCTGACGAAGATTACATTGTTTTTGAAACATGTCGATAATATTAATAAAATAGTGGTGTTTACAAAATTACTTATTCTCATTGAAGCAATAATGAAGTTTATTTGCGAAGTTTGAAGAAATAAAAATTACCTACACTTCATATTTGATTTCGAATGTGCATCATGCACTAATTAATATACACGATAAACAGACGTCATGATTACAGACATTGCCAAGTCTGGCGGTGATTATAACACTATTCACATTGATTAATATTATAGTTTTCCCATAAGTTTTGGAGTAGAAAACTGTATTTCCTGTAAATGTTCAACAGAAATTATGGTCACCTCTGGTCGGAAATCGTTTGTTTACTTTTAAAATTAATATGTATCACAATATTTTAACCACTCAGGTATTTTGCGATTATGCAAGTTTTTTGTCTTAAACGAACTGCCAGATTTATAAAACTTTGTGTTATTTCCGCTTCACAATTAAGGGTCAATAAATGGAACATATCTGAACGTAGCCGAATACTAAAAACTGTCACACATCTGCCGGATCTGCCCTGATGAAGGACACTGCAACGCTGTCCGAAACGTCGGCCAAAGAAGGAGGTAGCGCAACACGGTATAACACCCCATAGACAAATAACAGAAAAAAACTAAAAACTTGAAACGTTTGTTTGAAATAAGGTTTCAAATTGTTATATTACAAAAAAATATTAACATTTATAAATATTAAAATTTAGAAAGCAAACATAAAAATATTGTAAAAATGACTCACGCGATGTTTTTATGTGGAAACGGTACTAAAATCACTGATTATGTAAAAATAACACTTATTCTATTGAATAAATAAACAATTTTGTCACCTACCTTTTACCATTTCATACAAGAATATTTAAAAAATTAATAATGTCTAACAGCGCGTAGGTGATTTGGGGGTGAAAACTGTTTCTACAAAATTAGTATTTTTTATGTACTTCTATGGACAACTTTGAATAGAAATGTGAAGCATTCAATATGGATCTTCTACTTTTTGTTTTAGGGTTATCACTAGAACAATAACAGAGTTATAACGACTTCTGTGGGAACACACGAAAAAACGCGCTTATTTTACGGCTATTGTTATATATATTAACACGCTTACGTATCCGAGTGGTTGAAATATTCTAAAAACCATTGTATTAAAGACCGGATGTCGGTAACTTGATATATTCATGTTGCCGCTATTTAAAAATATATCTGAATATTATTTTAAATTTTTAGCAAATCTACAGTGTGGTAACAAATTCAATAAAAATTAATCAATTTTTACGATTATGTTTTATGTTAAAACTTATTTCACAGTAGCCTCATTAGTATTAATTAATGAAAATGTGGGCCGAACTGCATTGGCAAATTTTATTTATTACATAAACATAAAATTTCAGGGACAGAAAGAATCGACTGTGTACCAAGTTTCATCTCGATTATGTGACGGAAAGTGGATTTTTTAGACTTTTGAGACTCAAACAAACTCAGAATTCCAAGTAAATGTGATACTTAAGAGGAATATAAACGCTAGAAGTATTTCGATTCTCGTGCCTGCAAAATTTGCAATCGAGCGTCTTATTTGCGCGCGGCAAGTAAGCGAAAAAGTGGTTTTTATTTATTTTGTCCATAATTTTATAAGAGTGAAAAAAAGTTAGAACATAGAAAACCTCAAAAATGGTCTTACCCATAAAAGAGTATTTTTATAAAAATGTTTCTTGTATTACTTCATAGTTAAGTCATGAAAAAACATTTTTTTAGTGGTTTACGCTTATTTTGTTTTTGTTATGTAAATAATAATTTTATTCTAATTCCATTACATAAAAAACCTAGTAAAAGCTTCAATTTATCCGTAGCATATTTTTTGATGTTGATACTGTAAGCCAATTCGTCATAAAGATTAATCTAAATAGGATTTCACGTATAACTTCACCTTAAAAGAACGCCTCTATATTATATGTAGATGGCGCGAGTTTAATTATTTTAGCGTAAAACTTTTTTTTTTAAGTTGTGCTTTAAAATATTAAGATGAATTAATTGTTTGCGCCCGTACAGTTGCAATATGAATATGAATAAATAGTTTTTTTGGTTTGAATAAATCTTTCAAGAAAGGCGTACAAATACAATAATGGATTGAATTACCGATACAATATGGTATTTGTTTGCCATTTTTGAAAGATTTATTTAAACCAAAAAAACTATTTATTCATATTCATATTACGCATGAATGGGCGCTAACAATTCATTCATCTTAATAAGGCACTACTTGTAAAAAGCGTGTTCCCTAAAATAATTAAACTTGCGCCATCTATGAAAGAGTAGATTGTGAAATCTTTTTAATATCACTTTAATATAAAAAGGCGGCTCCTTGGCCGTCGCCGTCGTAAGAAAGTATTAATTATGATTTCTAAAATATTTTCTTAAGTAAGGTAAAAACAATGATATAATTTTTTTTTTTTTAATTAAGCTAGTCATTCCCGAGATAGTATACTTTTAGTTAAAAACTAGCAGACCAGGCCACATGTTGCTGTGACTAACGAAACATAACGCCATCACAACGCCACGCCACTACCCAACCTTTATAACCAACGCCATCTGTTAAATCAAATCGACACCGCCCGCTTGCTGCCGACTGCCCGATGCCCACTGCCTGCTTGCCAGCCCTACTTCAGCCAATTAACACAAAACCTTGACAAATTATATACTCTAAAACCTTCCTCATGAATCACTCTATCTATTGGTGAAAACCGCATGAAAATTTGTTGCTTAGTTTAAAAGATCTAAGCGCACAGACAGCGGAAGCGACTTCATTTTATACTATGTAAAGGTAACACAATTTTTTGCCCAAAAAAATAACATAATAAATACCTACTCTAAAGAACTACTTTTCGAAAAAAATGTCCTTACTTATTAAAACGTGCTTTATTTTTTAAACAACTGATAAACAAAAATATACCACACATAATTTCATTTTTCTCAGTTAAAACGCAATTTTTAGTAATGGGATATGCGATTAGATGTTTTTAAATATTTAAAAAAGCGGGATTTCAATGGTTTTTACTTCGGGCATTCTTCATTGAAGTTCAAAGTTGATAAGCTTTTAGCCATTCCAAATAATAAAAACATCTATATAAATAAAATAATTAAAAAAGAAAAAATCGATAATTATTTTCTTCCAAACATTTTTAAACACCCAGTTTGTTTTGAACACCTGCACTCATGCCTAGCCAGAAGTGTGAACGGGCTCTACCACCCACAATGATAATCCACACTATGGAAACTATTTTCAAGGCACTCCGTAAAAAATGATACCGAACGAGTTGGTTTAATTTTTACGTAAAAGTAAAGAAAATACATTGCTGTGAACCGTTTTGAAATATTTGACATTTGTAATCCATTGAAGATATGCATGTTACATGATGTATGTTTTAAAATATTTTTGGCAGCAATTCAGCAAACCTACATACATTAATATTATATTTTCGTTTTTTGTTTTGTGTTGGCTACCTCCTTCTTTAGCAGACGTTTCGGACAGCGTTGCAGTGTTCATCGTCAGGGCGGATCCAGCAGATCCGACGATGTCTGCGACAATCTGCCGGATCTGCCCTGATGATGGACACTGCAACGCTGTCCAAAACGTCGGATAAAAAAGGAGGTAGCGCAACACGGCATAACACCTAAAAAACAAACAACGAAAATGCTTTTGGCCGTGAAAATCTAAAAACTTATCATTAATATTATAGGTATATTGGGAAGAGGATTACGCACACCACCGCCCCGGGAACCATTTATTGATTAACCAAACCTTTGCCATAGGTCATACCAAGCGGTTCACTACTTTCAGTGACTTAGCAGGGGTGCCCAGGTTCAAGGGGTGAGGTTTGTCTAGGTCTTTGAGGAGAATGTGTTTGCCCACTTACTTCATGGCAGGCCAGAACGGGAGAGACTGATTGAAGGAGACCTAACCTAGAACTCTTCTATTGGACTCTCTCAACCCAATTTGGGAGGTTGAGAGAGTCCGATTTGTTCCATCGCCCCGGGAACCATTTATTGGATAACCAACACCTCCGCCATAGGTCACCGCAAGAAACTCACTACGTTTACTGACTTAACAGGGATTCCCGGTTTTAAGGGGAGAGGTTTGTCCAGGTCTTTGCGACGAATGCGATTGCCCACCTACTGCGTGGCGGGCCAGGTTGGGAAAGACTAATTGAAAGAGTCCTAACCTAGAACTCCCTCAACTCGCCTCTCAACTGGGAATAACATGGGAGGTGGATAAGTGTATCGTCGCCCCGAGAACCATTTATTGGATAACCAACACCTCTGCCATAGGTCACCCCAAGTGGTTCTCTCTGTTCGGTGACTTAGCGGGCGTGCCCGATTCCTCGGGTAAGATTTGTCCAGGCCTTGGCGATGGATGCCTCTGCCCACCTGCTGCGTGGCGGGCCGGATCGAGATCGAGAGACTGGTTAAGGACGGCCATTAAATTTTCTGCAAGTCTAGGATGAATATTTATTTTTATTTAGAACAATGAGTTAAACTTCAAATTGTAAAATTTAAATAAATGAAGACAATATTAGCGAAACTCAATCCAAAATCTGAAACAGAAAAATCAGAAAGAGGTACGGTCACATCAGGGACTCCAAGCCAGGACCTTCGGCTTTCCGGGCAGCAGCTCTAACCATTGCGCTAAGCTAATTAATTAGTCCCCATCCGATTCTGTCATTTTTAACCGTTTCATACTTCGACTAGAAACTACCAACATTATCTTCATTTTCGTAACGCAAATTTTATTGGCTGCTATCTGTATGAAAGATTGCAAAATTCAACCAGAACTAAATATAATCTAGATAGTGTCTTGGATAAAGTTATCAATTTTTATTCAATATGCGACGTCTATTGACTTTTCTGCAAGTCTAGGAGGAATATTTATTTTTAACTACGAGTAAAACCTCAAATTGTAATTTTGTAATATAATCAAATATTTTAAGATAATTTTCACGTTCTATTCAAGTTCCGTCGTTATATCATTATAGGCCAGTTGCTCTATCAATCTGAAATAATACAGAATTTGAATAGAACTTACACAGGTCGTAAAAAAATAATTTCAAATATTTGATGAATCCGTAAAATTTTTTGAAACAACCCGTCTTTAGTTTCATTAGCTCCAAATAGAAGAGAGCATCTGGGACTATTGTGCGGTACATTCATAAAATACCTATATTAGTCCCTCGACCCGTCTCCCAACAAAGGAATATCAATTTGGAGGCGGATATGTGTAACTTCGCCCCGGGAACTATTTATCGGATAACCAACATCCTTGCCGTAGGTTACTCCAAGTGGTTCACAACGTTTGGTGACTTAGCAGGGGTGCCTGGGTTTAGAAGTTGAGATTTGTCTAAGTCTTGGCGGAGAATGCGTTTACCCACCAACTGCGTGGCGGACCGGATGGATTATGAATTCTCCAATCAGACTTTCTCAACCCTTTCCCCAAACGGGGCTATTTTTAAACTCGTGGTAACTTTAGAATAAAATGTCCGAATTGAATAATTCAAAAAGGTAAATAAAGGTATTGAAACAGTCTTGAATATGAAGTAATTTATTTTGATAAGGATTAAAACCAAGATACAAATAAAGAGCCATTTGACGCGGCGTCATTTTAATTAAATTTTTAAAATAAATAAACACTTTTTGTGGCATAACTATAATAGTTAGACATATGCTGTCGCGAAACTTTTTGTAAATAATGATGTTTTCTACAAAGTCGCACTACATTATTTTATTCTATTGTTAATAGTTTTCGCAGCGCACGCGATGTAAAGAATATTTTTGGTATTTTTTTTACACCTTGGGCTACATTATTGGAGTTTTAGTAACGATCCCTAATTTTTTTTTGAAAATATCATATAGCCTATGTCAACCGGGAATAGTGTAGCTTCCTACCAATGAAAGAATTTTTCAAATCGGTTCAGTAGTTTCGGAGCCTATTCAATGCAAACAAACAAACAATCAAATCTTTCCTCTTTAAATAGTGTTAGATTGGTTCCATGCAAACTCAGAAAGAAACCAACTCATAATTCAGGTCATTAAGATGAAGCCATACTAAATAATGCAAAATCATACAAAATCGTATGTTTTTGTTTTGAAAATTTGACCGCTTAGACGTATTATAAATGCTTCAATTAAATACTTCGTGTAGAACATACCTTGGCCCTTAAAAATATCGGTCATTTTTTTAATGTCTTTTAATAAGCTTAGAAAAAATAAAGTATTAGGTCTATAAAAAACATTTTTTAGTGCAAACTCTCCTACTTATAAACACTTTTTCGGATATGGTTTTATTGCATAATGTGGCAAATTCAGTTTCTTATATAGCGGAGAAACAACGTGTTAGGGTCCGCGCTGCTTGTTTTCGTGAAATCAATTTAAAAATTCCGTTTTATTACAATAAATAATGCATAAAAAAGGAATTAATGTTTTTTACAGGCCTTTACGAAATCAACATGTAAAAAAAATTCTCAAATATCTTTTCCAACCTTTCCAAAAGCTTTTTCTCAAGTATTTTTAAACTCCTCCCATAAAAGGGCGTGAATTCAAATTTCGATTTTTTCCTGTACTAGTGGATCGCCTTAAAAGCTATGAAAACATAATTTTAAAATAGCCGGTAACCAGAGGCGGCCCCTGCCTTGTAGGCCAGTCAATAAAGGCTCAAAATGAGACTAACCCAAACATTAATTCCTCCGTCGATGAAATTTTGCAGTTACAATAAAAAATAAAACCAACCTTTATACCTTATTTTATTGTATTTTTGTTATATGTTTATGGTCAGTTAGTAAATGATCTTTGATGTTAGTTTCGCAAAGTAATGTTAGTAAAATGTTAAACTTTTTTCATATTATAATATATTTTGATATTATAATATGAAAAATGAACAATAAAACGATAAAAATAAAAACTGATCCCAATTGCTGTCATTTGTAAATACATAGATATTATAATGTCTTATAATTAATATTATTATTCAACAACAGTAACTAATTTTCAATCAAATAAATAGGCATTTGTCAAAATAATTAATTAGTTAAAATAACATTGTATTACGTAAGTATTTTAAAATTAAAATGAATATAGAAGCTTACGTCTATTTCATTGATTTTAACAACGCTTTCGGAATTGCCTGTTTGTGTTGATTTCTATTGAAAATTTGAGTTAAGAAAAAACCTCATTTACAATGCCACAATAATTTAAAAATAGACATTGAGTTATTTTATATTGCACTTTTATAATCAAAATCAAAAGTCAAAATCTAAATCTAAATCGAAATCGAAATCGAAATCAAAAGTCAAAATCAAATTCAAAATCAAAATCAAAATCTCAAACCAACACCAAAATCAAAGTCAAAGACCAAATCAAAATTAAAATCTCAAACCAAAACCAAAATCAAAATCAATATCCGAACTTGCGACATCCGAATTCGTAGTCAAGATCGCACTGCACTGCATTATTGTTGTATTATACAAACTTTTCAAATAAAAATTACCTCCGCACGCCACAATTCGAACTGGCGACTTCCGAATTCGTAGCCAAGATAGTGAGGCAGTGCATTATCGAGGAATTATATGTATTTATCAAAATAAAATTAACTGGCGCATGCCATTTAAACTTGCGACATCCGAATTCGTAGTCAAGATCGCACTGCACTGCATTATTGTTGTATTATACAAACGTATCAAATAAAAATTACCTCTGCACGCCACAATTCGAACTTGCGACTCCCGAATTCGTAGTCAAGGTCGCAATGCCCCTTAGATATCGTTGAATTATACATTTAAATCAAAATAATATTTACTTTCGCACGCAACAATTTGTTCTTGCGACTTCCGAATTCGTATTGATCGTAATGCAATTTGTTCTTGCGACTTCCGAATTCGTAGAGATCGTAATGCAATGCATTATCGAGGAATCATACGTATTCCCCGATAATGCATTGCATCCCCAAAGAAGACATAGGCCTTGACGGGATTTATTTTCTTCAGAGCTTCCTGTGTGGAGCTAATGTAAAAAAAATAAGGTCTCCCTCAACCAGTCTCTCCCAATCCGGTCCGTAATGCAGTAGGTGGGCAAACCCGTTCACCGCAAAGACCTAGACAAATCTCATCTCTTGAACCCGAGCAGCCCTGCTAAGTCACAAAAAATCAGTCTCTCCCAATCCGGCTTGCCACGCAGTAGGTGAGCGAACGCGTTCGCCGCACGGACCTAGACAAATCTCACTCCTTGAACCGAGCACTCCTGCTAAGTCACGAATGTCACTGCAAAGTGACATATGACAGAGGTGTTGATTACCCAAAAATGGTTCCCGGGGCGGTGGTAATCATACCCGCCTCCCAAAATTAAGGTATACCTTAAGTGGTTCGCTATGTTTGGTGACTTAACCGGGGTGCCCAGGTTCATGGGGTGAGGTTTGTGCGGGTCTTAGAAGCGGAAACGAAAACAAAATCAAAAGTCAAAATCAAATTCAAAATCAAAATCAAAATCTCAAACCAACACCAAAATCAAAGTCAAAGTACAAATCAAAATTAAAATCTCAAACCAAAACCAAAATCAAAATCAATATCCGAACTTGCGACATCCGAATTCGTAGTCAAGATCGCACTGCACTGCATTATTGTTGTATTATACAAACGTTTCAAATAAAAATTACCTCCGCACGCCACAATTCGAACTGGCGACTTCCGAATTCGTAGCCAAGATAGTGAGGCAGTGCATTATCGAGGAATTATATGTATTTATCAAAATAAAATTGACTGGCGCATGCCATTTAAACTTGCGACATCCGAATTCGTAGTCAAGATCGCACTGCACTGCATTATTGTTGTATTATACAAACGTATCAAATAAAAATTACCTCTGCACGCCACAATTCGAACTTGCGACTCCCGAATTCGTAGTCAAGGTCGCAATGCCCCTTAGATATCGTTGAATTATACATTTAAATCAAAATAATATTTACTTTCGCACGCAACAATTTGTTCTTGCGACTTCCGAATTCGTATTGATCGTAATGCAATTTGTTCTTGCGACTTCCGAATTCGTAGAGATCGTAATGCAATGCATTATCGAGGAATCATACGTATTCCCCGATAATGCATTGCATCCCCAAAGAAGACATAGGCCTTGACGGGATTTATTTTCTTCAGAGCTTCCTGTGTGGAGCTAATGTAAAAAAAATAAGGTCTCCCTCAACCAGTCTCTCCCAATCCGGTCCGTAATGCAGTAGGTGGGCAAACCCGTTCACCGCAAAGACCTAGACAAATCTCATCCCTTGAACCCGAGCAGCCCTGCTAAGTCACAAAAAATCAGTCTCTCCCAATCCGGCTTGCCACGCAGTAGGTGAGCGAACGCGTTCGCCGCACGGACCTAGACAAATCTCACTCCTTGAACCGAGCACTCCTGCTAAGTCACGAATGTCACTGCAAAGTGACATATGACAGAGGTGTTGATTACCCAAAAATGGTTCCCGGGGCGGTGGTAATCATACCCGCCTCCCAAAATTAAGGTATACCTTAAGTGGTTCGCTATGTTTGGTGACTTAACCGGGGTGCCCAGGTTCATGGGGTGAGGTTTGTGCGGGTCTTAGAAGCGGAAACGAAAACAAAATCAAAAGTCAAAATCAAATTCAAAATCAAAATCAAAATCTCAAACCAACACCAAAATCAAAGTCAAAGTCCAAATCAAAATTAAAATCTCAAACCAAAACCAAAATCAAAATCAATATCCGAACTTGCGACATCCGAATTCGTAGTCAAGATCGCACTGCACTGCATTTGGTTAAGCATTATAATTTGTTTTTTATTGTTTGTTCGAAAAAATATTTTAATATATTTTTATCACAGGGAACGGTAGTTACTCGCTCTTTGAAATTAACAAGGAACCTGAAATGGATTGATTTTCAAAAATAGAGCAAATAAAAAAACTGTCATTGTGCGTTTGTTTGGATATTGTTATTTTTTTCATTATGGAAAATTCCTCTTTGTAACATTGACAAGAAACTGATTTCTGTTGTATAAAATGTTGACAACAGACTAATTGTGAAATTGAACATGTTGTAATGGACAACTAATTACTTGCGCGATTCAAGACAAAAGGATTACACTTATTGATCAGAAATTTGGAGGCCTCCCGAGCTGCAGAAAATTGCATAATCAAGGTTGGTGAATTTGTTATTTTTCTTGGAGTGTAAGACTGCTCTGTTCCTTTGTGATATATTTGTTCGCGCAGGTAGAATTTCATTTTAGGATTTCCTAATCGTATATTGGGTATTAAGCCCAGAGAGCTTGGGGAATTTACACACCTCATGCTCATAATTTATAATGCATAATTATGGTCCTTCATAGCCGGATACGTTCTAGCAAGTTAATATAATATAAATGGACATTCGGTTTACGTAATTTTTGGTAAATCCGGAATACCTATATTATATTGCTGGTTCTATTTATGAAGGTTTTCAGAGTCACGTAATAATTGGTGATTTTCTTGAAATACCTTCCTCTTATGGAATTTGTTGGTTATTTCGATTTTACATACTTTTTTCGGTAAATATCGGAGTACCTACCTGTATTATTGCAGGTTTTTTGTTTAAAAAAGCAAGTCTAGCAAGAATTTGTGTAATAAATTGACAAATTTCATTGAAAGCTATTGATAGCATTTTACGTTTTCTTCTGTAAATTTCTGAGGTACCTACAGTAATTATAATTATTGTAAACTTTAATTTTTGTGATAAAGTTATTGTATTTTTTTTAAAATGCCGAGAATTACAGAAGAAACTTCAGATGATCAACCGGATCGAATGCTTGTTATGTTAACAGCTAAAAGGGAAAGACTTTTTTCACGCATTAACGATCTATTCAACTTAACAAAGAATATCTCGGATTTCGATTCCAGAAGGAATGAGACATTTATGGTGCAGTCCGAAATAATTGATCATATGCAAACACAGTTTGAAAGCATTATTGACGATATAAATGATCGTCAATTGTCCTTAAATCCAAGTTTTCAACCGGAATTTCAGGCTTTGAATGCCTTTGAAGATCTTTTCTTGAAAGTGAAACGAACCCGTAACCAGATACTGGCCACGGCACGTACACTCTCGACTCAAAATAATTCTCGGGAACCTTGCGTCATCAAGCTTCCCGCCATAGATTTGCCGAGCTTCGACGGGAAGATGGAAAATTGGGCAAAATTTTATGAGTCTTTTAAAGCTAATATACACAATAATAAACAGCTAACGGACGCTCAACGTGTTCAATATTTGGTTGGGAAATTGATGCACGGGGCGCTTAAGGTCACGGCCGGCATTGTGCCTGCAAGCGACACCTATAATATTATTTGGGATGGTTTAGTAAAAAAGTATCAGGATAAACGTGCGTTAGGTACGTATTATTTAAATAACATTCTAGATGCCAAGGGTTGTATAAATACACCTAGCAGTCTTGATGTTTTTATTCAAAGTTTTTCCGCATCCGTTTCGGCATTGAGGCAGTTAGACATTGATGACTTAGCCGATTTTATAATTTTGAACTGTGCGTTAAGAAAAATAGATCAACAGACTGCTCAGATTTTTGAGTTGACTGTGCGGGGTAAAGAAGTGCCTTCATACACGGAATTAATTTCTTTCGTACAAGATCAAGTGAAAATATTAGAGCGTTCAAAGAGGTCATCAAGTGCCATGAATAAGCCGCCTACGGCGACTTCATCCCGTTCGAACAATTATAAATCTTTCGTCGCGAGTAATAAGAATATACCTCGAGTACCAACTCCGCCCCCGAAATCTTGTATGTTTTGTAAAAAAACTGATCATGCAATTACTGCTTGCTCTCGGTTCAAAGGGCTAAGTTCTCCACGAGCCCGTTTTGATTTTATAAAATCAAAACATTTGTGTATAAATTGTTTTAGCGCATCACATGCTGTAAGCTCTTGTAAATCGTCGCTTATGTGCGATTTGTGCAAAAAACCACACAATACCTTACTACATTTTGGTAGTGGGAATAATTTGAAAACAAATACTCATGTACATACGTCGGAAGTACTTACCAATGAGGAGCAGTCTTCCCCCCCTTTGGTACCATCCAGCGTCAGTGGAACGGATAATTGCAATATGCAACTAGAGGAACCCTTGCGCGTTAGCCCTTCGTGTTCGCTGTCAGCCAAAGTAACACCTAATTCGACAATTTTACTTTCAACCGCTCAAATATATGCGAAACTTAAAAATGGTAACAAAATGATTGTTAGATGTTTAATTGATAATGGATCGCAGAATAATTTGATTACGGTAGATTGTTGCAAGTCGCTGAATTTGCCAATAATTCCTTTGAGTAATTCTTTTGTTAAAGGAATTGGTTCAGCATCTCGACCAATTTTTGGTTACGTTTATTTGGACATTGAGTCTCGCGTATACCCAAATAATAAATATAACATATATGCGCTCGTTATCGAGCGCATTACCGATAAGTTACCTAATCACTATATAGCAAATGGTGATATGAGGTACTTAGAGGGCATACCCCTCGCTGATTTAACGTGGAATATTCCTGGGAATATAGATGTCGTCTTAGGGGCACAATTATTTCCACATATCTATTTAGGGGACAGGGTTGAATCAGGGACTAGTGCACCCCCCGCATTATCGACCGCGTTTGGTTTCGTTCTAATGGGTGACTACCCTCATAAAGTGACCAATACAAATATGTCATTTTCCGCACTCGCGCTAAATGATTTAGTGCAAAAATTTTGGCTGTTAGAAGAAATACCTAACATACAATTTCTGAGTCCAGATGAGACGGAATGTGAGAATCTGTTTACTTCATCTATTTCTCGCGCTGATGACGGGAGGTATTCTGTTTCTGTAAAGACCCGAACCAATTGGGGAATTCTCGAACTACCGCCCAGCGCCGATTTATGGCCTTGGAGCAAAAATTTAAACAATCGCCTTCTTTACAGGAGAATTATAATAAAGTTATCAGTGAATATATTGAAAACAATTACCTGTCAGAAGTCCCAGAGTCTGATATTAGAGATGATGGATATTATATCCCGCATCACGCCGTCATTCGTTCTGATAAACCTATGCCTCGGATTGTGCTTGACGCTAGTGCTAAGACACATACAGGACTGTCACTAAATGACATCTTGCATACTGGTCCCAATCTACAAGCTGATTTGTTTTTGTTTTTACTTGACTTTCGTCTTTTTCCCATCGCTATGACTACGGACATAAAGCAAATGTATTTACAGATTGAAGTTCCAAGCAAGCATCGTAGATATTTGAGAATCTTATTTCGATTCTCCAACAACGATCTCATACGGACTTTTCAATTTAATCGGGTCCCTTTTGGACTAACGGCAAGTCCATACTTATCAATGCGGACTGTTCGTCAGTTAGCCCAAGATATGAGACCACATTTACCGGATGCTGCCAATGTGGCAGAGTCCAAGTTGTATATGGACGACCTGGTCTATTCTATTGAAGATGAATCCAGCGCCGTACGTCTTTCTCGAGAATTAATCTCGTTATTCAAGTCCGGTGCCTTTGATTTGGTCAAATGGACTAGTAATTCTCAAGTTGTACTTGAAAACCTTCCAGATTCTCACCGCAGTACGGTGGACTTTACTGTTGGTTCTAACAATACCTCTAAGGTGTTAGGCCTCTCGTGGGAACCAGTTGATGACAGCTTCTTCTTTACGACTTATTATGTCCAGGAGAAGTGTACAAAGCGGAATATACTGTCTATAGTCGCCCGCTTATTTGATGTCCTCGGCCTGGTCGCCCCCTCCATTCTGTACGCTAAATTGCTTATTAAGGAGCTATGGCTGTGCAACATCGGTTGGGATGATACTCCCCCTGAGAGCGTTATTCAAAGGTTCTCGGCACTCACACAGGAATTTCCTTTAATTTCTACGATAAAAATCCCGCGTCATGTAGGTGTCCTAAAAGACAGTACAGTGCTCATCGTTGCTTTCTGCGATGCGAGCCTGAATGGTTATGGCTGTGTGATATATTTACACACAACTGATCTGTCTGGGAATATAACCGTGAGATTGTTGTGTGCAAAATCAAAGGTCTCTCCCACCAAAGTAACAACACTCGCTCGTTTGGAGCTGTGTGCCGCGGTCTTGATGTCCAAACTTATTCGGATGGTTCAAAATAGTTATCGATCGCGTCTTACTATTGCAGGGACTTATGCGTTTTCAGATTCTACCATTGCGCTTTCATGGATACATTCGTCGGCTCATCGATGGTCGGTGTTTGTTAGTAATCGCGTGGCTCAATGTCAGGAGAATTTGTCTCCTGAAAACTTTTATCATGTCGCCGGTAGTGAAAACCCTAGTGACTGCCTTTCTCGTGGCATGCTTCCTTCCCAGCTTATTTCACACGAATTATGGTGGAATGGACCATTGTGGATTCGCAGCCCACCCTCGGGATGGCCATTAAGACCGTTTCATTTCTCAAATATCGGTGAAATGCCTGAGCACAAAACTAATGTGCTCACTGCAATAGTTCAGCGTGAACAATCGGTCCTGAGTGAACTGGCTCAGCGTATATCCACATGGAATAAACTTTTAAGGATTGTCGTTTTTGTCCTCCAATTCGCAAAAAAGGTATCACCCTCTTCTGGAACGGTCAATAATCTTATGACTGCTGAAAAGGCTGTGATTCGTTCCGTGCAGAGTATTCATTTTATAGAAGATATTGCTGCACTCCAGAAAGGCAAATTGCCTTCAAAAAAGCTTAGGAATTTATCAGTTTTTCTCGATGAGGATAATTTGTTACGTATTGGTGGGCGGCTTTCTAAATCGGATTTACCATTTGAGGTTAAACATCCGGTTTTACTACCTAAAAATGACTGTGTTGTGAATCTTATCATCGATCATTTCCATGTCATGAACTGTCATACAGGCCCTGGACTTCTTATGTCCATCTTACGGCAGCGCTATTGGATATTAGATGCCAGGACTGTTATTAAGGCAAAAGTACGGAAATGCAATTTCTGCTTCCGCTTAAATCCGTCGCATCCTATACCGAAGATGGCAGATTTACCTTCCTATCGTATTGTAGAAGCAAAGGCTTTCGTTCATACCGGTGTAGACTATGCAGGTCCCCTCCGTATCACGCTTGCTCGTCGGAGAGGACAACATTCACAAAAGGCATATGTCTGTCTTTTTGTATGTCTTGTAACCAAGGCCATTCATATTGAGTTGGTCTCTGACCTAACTTCAAATGCTTTCCTGGCTGCTTTCAGCCGTTTTATTTCTCGGCGTGGCCCTGTGTCATGCTTGTATTCAGATAATGGTACCAATTTTGTTGGTGCCAAGGCACAATTAGATGATCTCTATAAGTTTTTGGTTGAGTCGGAATTCGAGCCCGCTTTAAAGCGTGAACTCGCTAATCGCCGGGTTGAGTGGAAAATGATTCCACCACGCGCGCCCCATTTCGGGGGTATATGGGAATCAAATGTAAAGAGTATGAAGACTCATTTGTATCGTGTAATCGGAACTCAGCTCCTCACTTATGAAGAACTACAGACCGTTCTGGTTCAAATAGAGTGTATAATGAACTCGCGCCCACTCACAATCGCGTCTTCCGAACCCTATCCGGAAGTTATTACGCCTGCACATTTTTTAATGTCGACTCCTTTACAGTATTTACCTGCTTCTGTTTTGACAGACGCTAAAATAAACTTTGCTCAGCGCAAGCAATTATTGGACGGCATGGTTCAATCCTTCTGGAAGAAGTGGCGTTTGGAATATCTGCATACGTTGCAAGTCAGGCAGAAGTGGGCTACCACTGACCATCCTATTAAGGTTGGAACTGTCGTACTTATGGGACAGGAGGATTCGCCTCCGTTAAATTGGCCTTTAGGCGTAATCACGGATGTTCATCCTGGTACTGATAAAATCATTCGCGTTGCGACGGTAAAGACTAGATATGGACTCTTTAAACGTCCTGTTGTTAAATTATATCCCATCCCAACGCAATAATTTTGTCTTTATTTTATTTTATTTTATGTTAATATTCTATTATGATCTAATTGTTTCTGACTTAGCCAAGATAAGTTTCTATTTATTGATTTGATCTTTACTTGTTTTCATATTCGTTGATTTTTTTTTTTTGAAAGTTCTGCGAACTTCCAAGGCGGGGAGCATGGTTAAGCATTATAATTTGTTTTTTATTGTTTGTTCGAAAAAATATTTTAATATATTTTTATCACAGGGAACGGTAGTTACTCGCTCTTTGAAATTAACAAGGAACCTGAAATGGATTGATTTTCAAAAATAGAGCAAATAAAAAAACTGTCATTGTGCGTTTGTTTGGATATTGTTATTTTTTTCATTATGGAAAATTCCTCTTTGTAACATTGACAAGAAACTGATTTCTGTTGTATAAAATGTTGACAACAGACTAATTGTGAAATTGAACATGTTGTAATGGACAACTAATTACTTGCGCGATTCAAGACAAAAGGATTACACTTATTGATCAGAAATTTGGAGGCCTCCCGAGCTGCAGAAAATTGCATAATCAAGGTTGGTGAATTTGTTATTTTTCTTGGAGTGTAAGACTGCTCTGTTCCTTTGTGATATATTTGTTCGCGCAGGTAGAATTTCATTTTAGGATTTCCTAATCGTATATTGGGTATTAAGCCCAGAGAGCTTGGGGAATTTACACACCTCATGCTCATAATTTATAATGCAGCATTATTGTTGTATTATACAAACGTTTCAAATAAAAATTACCTCCGCACGCCACAATTCGAACTGGCGACTTCTGAATTCGTAGCCAAGATAGTGAGGCAGTGCATTATCGAGGAATTATATGTATTTATCAAAATAAAATTAACTGGCGCATGCCATTTAAACTTGCGACATCCGAATTCGTAGTCAAGATCGCACTGCACTGCATTATTGTTGTATTATACAAACGTATCAAATAAAAATTACCTCTGCACGCCACAATTCGAACTTGCGACTCCCGAATTCGTAGTCAAGGTCGCAATGCCCCTTAGATATCGTTGAATTATACATTTAAATCAAAATAATATTTACTTTCGCACGCAACAATTTGTTCTTGCGACTTCCGAATTCGTATTGATCGTAATGCAATTTGTTCTTGCGACTTCCGAATTCGTAGAGATCGTAATGCAATGCATTATCGAGGAATCATACGTATTCCCCGATAATGCATTGCATCCCCAAAGAAGACATAGGCCTTGACGGGATTTATTTTCTTCAGAGCTTCCTGTGTGGAGCTAATGTAAAAAAAATAAGGTCTCCCTCAACCAGTCTCTCCCAATCCGGTCCGTAATGCAGTAGGTGGGCAAACCCGTTCACCGCAAAGACCTAGACAAATCTCATCCCTTGAACCCGAGCAGCCCTGCTAAGTCACAAAAAATCAGTCTCTCCCAATCCGGCTTGCCACGCAGTAGGTGAGCGAACGCGTTCGCCGCACGGACCTAGACAAATCTCACTCCTTGAACCGGGCACTCCTGCTAAGTCACGAATGTCACTGCAAAGTGACATATGACAGAGGTGTTGATTACCCAAAAATGGTTCCCGGGGCGGTGGTAATCATACCCGCCTCCCAAAATTAAGGTATACCTTAAGTGGTTCGCTATGTTTGGTGACTTAACCGGGGTGCCCAGGTTCATGGGGTGAGGTTTGTGCGGGTCTTAGAAGCGGAAACGAAAACAAAATCAAAATCAAAATCAAAATCAAAATCAAAATCGAAATTGAAATCGAAATCGAAATCGAAATCGAAATCGAAATCGAAATCGAAATCAAAATCGAAATCGAAATCGAAATCAAAAATCAAAATAAAAACAAAATCAAAAATCAAATTCAAAATCTCAAACCAAAACCAAAATCAAAATCAATGTCAAAATCATAATTAAAATCTCAAATCAAAACCAAAATCAATATCAAAATCTCAAACCAAAAGCAATATCAAAATCAAAATGAAAGTAAAAATGAAAATAAAAATCAAAATAAGAATGCAAATAAAAATTAAAATCAAAATTAAAATCTCAAACCAAAATCAAAATTAAAATCTCGATCCAAAATCAAAATCGAAATCCAAATCAAAATCAAAAACAAAATCAAAATAAAAATTAAATCTTAAACCAAAATACATTAAAAAAGAAATGAAATAGAACGAATTGAAATAAGAACGTACAGGTACCTACTGAAAGAAGCTAAAAAGTACGACAGACGGGCACCTTTGTTGGCGGTCAAAACTTGGCATTTATATGGATCAACAAAAAAAAACGTGTAAAATGTATAAGACACCGAACAATGGGCGTGGCTTACAGCGAAATCTTGATGGTATAAATTGATCCACATGGATCAGGATGTGTATGCCAGCTTGTGTAATGGGTCAGCATATCCGGATGGATCAACACGTCCGAACGGATCAACTTAAAACTGGTGTACCGTCGCGCAAGATCAACGTTTTACGAGAGGAGAAAAATATATATATATATATATATATATATATATATGTATTTAGAATATAAACCACATTTATTTACGTATAAAGCCTATATAAATATAGTTATATATCTATACTGAATAATAAATTAGCAGACGGGGCTTCGATCAGATATAAAGTGAAACCAATACAATGAAATAAAGGCATTTAATTAGGGCAAATTGATTCGGAATGCTTAGTGTAAACAAAAAACACGTGTCATTCCATGTACTTATTCGAGAGTATGTTATTGGGTTAGTGGGTCACGAAGTCAGTGACGTTTTGTTTATGAATTCTAAGGTAACATAAACAATTGACATTCTTAAATTGCTTCGGGCTAACATTACTACGATATCAAAATACAAAAGGATTAAAAACCAATTTATATAAAATGAAATTAGTATTTATTTTACAAAAAGGAAATATAAATCATCTATTTGAAACATTTGGAAAATTCACGGGATAGCAGCGAAATATGATTTGAGGAATTAACAAGAAGATTAAATTGCAGTTTATAATTACATTTGACATTTGGAAAATCACGGGATAGTAGTATAAAAATGAATTGAGGAATTACATGAAAACATTTGAAGTTATGGGAATAAAAACCTCACACGTATCAATCATTTATATGAGACTTTTGAAAAATCACGGGATAGAAAAAAATAATATCAAAGAGTTGAACGTAGGGGAGGGGGAAATTTAGAAAAACAGTTCAACAATAGGAGGCAGTGGTCGCTCCTAAAACAAGGACCATTAACCAAACACATAATAGAGATGGCAATCTCGTAAATAAAATTGTCAACCAAACAAACAAAAACCGGAGTTATTAGTCTTCATTAATAAAACTAATGAATATTCTTAGTTAATTCTTATATATTGATATTTCCTACTCTTAATATGTATATATTCGGTCATCGGCTAAGGTTTTGTGCAGAATTCCTTTTCACGAAATCCGAGCTTGGAATGCGAGGCTAGCTAGCTTCACATTGCGAGTTATAATCCTTCCCAAACGTATGTATACATATATATCTTCTTATGTACTGTGCATTGGATGATGTGGACTCGCTTACAGCTAGCGCTTTAGTCTCGACAGAGGCACTTTCACATCGTCTCTTGTGCGTGAGAACGAGGAATCACGCCCCGAGTTTTCACAAAGACCGTGAGTATATGATTGTGTATAGAACGAAACCGGTTCGCTCTAAGTAAATAGTGGACTTCGGAGGAGTTGGAATTTGGAGATTTCGGGGCTTAGAGAAAGACCTGAGTAACGTACACGACGACATGGAAGATTGACAGAACAAGGTATAATGGCCCTCTGGAAAATCGCGTCGGCTGACTGTGCGAAGTTCTAGTTGATCTTTGACCACCCTGTTTATCTGCAGGAGGAATGGAGCCAAATTATGCAAGCAAAAGAGCATTTCTGAGTTCGTTCTAAAAGACAATCAATAAATAACAATAATCTACTAAAACAATGTCATATGTACGTTATAGCATCAGGACCAAAATAGGGGAGAGCCAAGCAGTAAATAAATCTTGAGTAACAAAAGACTTCACTTACAATTAACCATTTGAGTCATTCTTAATTACACAAACAATTGAACAGGTAAATGTCATTAATTACAGGTATATTACGGATTCATTAGAGGTAGGAAATCGAAATAGTGTTTAGGGAAAGTTTAGTTCCTAAAGAAAATAAAATGAAATTTAGAATTGCAAGAAATAGACCAATCAAATTCGATGCTCAACGCTCCTTTCAGAATCAAAGGGTACCACAAAACAAAAGTAATTAAGTTCCCACACCATAAATCAAAAAATAATACAACGTTTGGTGGAATTTATTTACAACATAAATACGAAAATTTACGTTCAAGGTCGTAGATAACGTATTAATTAATTAAGTACTTATATCTATAAAGATATGAAGTACAAGGGAGTTTTAAATAGCTTCCTGTAGTAATCAAAGAAAATAAGGGTCACATTTTCATAAAGGCTTGTGAGTCATACATATAAAGCCTTTGAGAAAATTAAATATCGATCAGAGCCAAAAGAAAAGTTTAAGAAAACTTGAAAGGATGAAAGAATTCAAAAATAGTAAAATTAAAATGGAAAAATATTAAAAAAAAAAAAAGAATTCAAAAGAAGAGACGAGAGAACGGGGTTTATCACAGACATAATATGCGTAAAATGTATGTCTATGATGATAACATGACATCGAGATGCATAGCGACACGTAACACAAAGCCGCTGTTTACAGGGCTAAGTAAATTATGAAACATTTTGTAAAAGTGTCTACGGCAACAAAATATTCAACTATGATCATATGCGAACCATTTTTTGCGGCATTTGGACTTCTCAAACTTGTTCATAAGTGGCATGCAATTCGCGCTTACATATAAAAAGGTCTATTCATTCAAAGGCAGATTTTACTTTCAAGAACTAAATGGTGATATTATAGTGCGAAGTGCCTATATACTGTTAGATTGATTTATTGGCGAATCACAGTCTCTTTCCTCTCTTTGTCCCGCCATAGTTGGTTTTTACCCCTCATTTGTAAGTTCTCGTCTATTTATATTTGTTTGTCTATGCTGCCAACAGTTTAAGTTGTATTGCCAGTTTTGAGGAACAAAATTAGGTATTTCTCAAAATATGTTTTTATAATTCATTGCTGAATTTATATTCATTTTTATTTTACATTTACAGCCTTAGTGACGAAAATTTAGTCACTCATAAACAACCGTGTATGCCCAAAACCCTACCAATAGAAACGTAAAATGGAAACTGATGTAAAATAGTTTATAAGAATTTTTTACACAGAAATAAGGTTGTTTATCCGATGTTTAAACTTGACCTGCTAAAAAATGCAAAAAAATGCAGTGTCCAACACCAAAATGCTTTTAAAAATAGTATCCTCTGCGTGCAAAGTCATATCTTCTCCAATCATAAACTATAGAATTAAAGTGATCTGCTAGGTAAGAATTTTTTCTATATCTGTTTGTAAATAATAAAATAAGATTTCGCTTAACAATTCAAAATAAATTGTCCAACGCCCTTGAGTTGATTTTCGTAAAAACGGAACTCTAGAAATTATACTATTTTAAACCTCATAAAAATTGTAGGTATCTACAATACAATAATTCTAGCTGTACAAAAAACTAATTAAAATTAAAAAAAAAACACCAATTACAAAATGTTTTTAAAAATATTGAAATATTTTATGTGAATACCGCTTGAGGGTCCTAACTGCTTGGAGCCAACGAAACATTGTATTCCCAATCGGGGTATATATGTAGTGAGGCACAACATAGTGGGAAGGGAAGTGGGATGGGGAAGAAAATAGGGAAAAAATTCGGTTTAGTGGCGAAATTCCTAAAAAATCAAACTAATTATTTTTATACTAACTATGGGCCAGGGAATCCGAATCTGAAAGAATTAGGCGGCGGCAAGCAATATTAACTGAATTACACGACTTTTAAATTTTCAATACACACATACGAAAACAGCCATTTTAAAAGCATTTTGACACATGAAAACCATAGAAACCATAGAAAAACAACAATTTAAGTGTGGCCATTAAACAATAATATCATCGAACATACCTTATAAATCAAATAACCTAATCTAACCTAACCTAACCTAACCTAACCCAACATGGTTTGTGCCCCTTTATACCGCCTGCTCGCGTCAATTTAAAAAAAACATCCCAGTTTTCAAGTAGTTTAGCGGCTACGCTAGGTTTGTGTAACATGGTTTGTGCCCCTTTATACCGCCTGCTCGCGTCAATTTAAAAAAACATCCCAGTTTTCAAGTAGTTTAGCGGCTACGCAAGGTTTGTGTCACATGGTTTGTGCCCCTTTATACCGCCTGCTCGCGTCAATTTAAAAAAAACATCCCAGTTTTCAAGTAGTTTAGCGGCTACGCAAGGTTTGTGTCACATGGTTTGTGCCCCTTTATACCGCCTGCTCGCGTCAATTTAAAAAAACATCCCAGTTTTCAAGTAGTTTAGCGGCTACGCAAGGTTTGTGTCACATGGTTTGTGCCCCTTTATACCGCCTGCTCGCGTCAATTTAAAAAAACATCCCAGTTTTCAAGTAGTTTAGCGGCTACGCTAGGTTTAGGTAGCATGGTTTGTGATACAAAAGTGAGTAAAATTTATAAAAAGTAAGTACTTAAATTATAAACATGTTATTTTACGTTATTGATATTACTGCTTAATGGCAACACTTAATTTTATGGTTTCTATGGTTTTCATGTGTCAAAATGCTTTTAAAATGGCTGTTTTCGTATGTGTGTATTGAAAATTTAAAAGTCGTATATTTCAGTTAATATTGCTTGCCGCTGCCTAATTCTTTCAGATTCGTATTCATCGGCCCGTAGTTAGTATAAAAATAACTAGTTTGTATTTTTAGGAATTTCACCACTAAACCGAACTTTAGCCGAAAATGGTTAGGGGGTAAGTGCCTGGCTCAGATATGACTACCAAATACTATTTCAAACAAATTCCTTGAATTTCATGGCTACAGCTATTTTAAGCAAATTTCAAGCAAGCGTTTCGATTCTGAATGGTGGTTTTTACCATGGCCATGTTTGCCTCTAGGTCCAAAGTATTTACCGCAATCTGCAAAGCGCTCCGTTGTAAATTTATCGATCTAGAATGGGATTAAATTTAATCTAAGCATTTTCCACGGAGCTCGCATAAACCACCCCTCGCCACATTCTCATTATATTACTAATTTGTCGGTACCTACTTGTGCTAATAAATCACACTCTTCGCCTAAAAATACTTCCTTTTTTAATAATACTCCATGGGAATTAGTGTAATTTGTCGGAAAAGGCGACTCGGTAAGCGTTTTTACATAGGTACAAGCGTAGGTACATTATTGCGAGGTACGTTCCTGATTTTACTTAGATAGGAACCTTATTCAACTACGGGAATAAAACTATTATGTCCTTAAAATAACAATGGCGATTATTCTCTAAACACGAGAATGTTTGTTAGTTTTTAAAAGTGTTTGAAAATAATAATTATTTTTTATTAATTTGTGTTACACTTCACAATAATTGTGCCCCCATCTGTACCTACAAACACAGGGTACCGGTATACGTTCCTTTGAATAAAGGGAAACAATATCGTCGCTCGGTTGGGCAGTGTTGTGAGGCTGATTAATATATTGGTCTTGAAGAGGCCCGGATTATGTAAATGAATAAAAGAGATGCCAGGATTTTGTTCCGCTTGCGGGCCGACTAACACTTAAAAAGCCAACATCAACTGTGGACGGGTATTTCCTTTTCCGTGTTCAATACGAGGCAACCATGCCTCGAAATCAACACAAGTTTGTAATACCATTTTTTTTCTTAACCTGTGTCCAGTAGAAGGCAAGCGGCATCCTACTGTGCACGGGTTTGTAACGCCAATCCCTTCCCAAATCCGTGTTCAGTACGAGGCACACGTCTTCCAAACGTGATTATAACATACAAAAAGGAAGTGTGTACATACACGCACAATACAATGGGTGGGCAATAGAACTCAAACAGTCTTACCAATAAAATAAATAAAAACACTTTATAATATAGTACATATGATATATTATTTAAGTGCATATGTTCAAATATTTTAATACCACTCTTTCATGGAAGCATTAGTTTGTGTCTGGAAGAGTAGTGTACATTTTTAATGTTATATTGTAATTAAATTACATGTGAAGGAAAAAAAAACAACAATTTGTAAGTTTGGTGTTATGTAATTAAAGTCTCTACTATCAAACAATTTTACTCTGTATATGAATAATGAATCTAGAAATATTGTTATTAGTTATTAAAATTTAACTTTTTTGAAGAACGGTATATCACTTGGAAATAGAGTTATAATTTCTCAATTTTAAATTAGTCGCAAACTTTTTTTTCTAGATTATCTTTAAAATATTTTTTTACAGTGTTTATTAATCGGATTTTATCGTTAATGTTTCTAATTTCTTCTGGTAATTTATTGAAAAAAAGTCTTCCTTGGTGATTATAATAATTTTGTGCAAAGGAGGTGTTTAATTTTGGGCATGGAAAAATATATTTATGTCTAGTACGGTTTTCAGTTATAAATTTATACTTGTCTTTTTCTTTTATAATTTTAATCAATGCATTTTTATTGTACAGATCTTTAAATGAAGGTACTTGGAATTCTTTAAATAGTCGATCCGTTGCGTAGTCAGAAGGTTTTTTTAGTATGATTTTAATTATTAGCTTCTGTACATCTTCAATTGGGGAAATATTAGTTTTGTTTGCGGATCCCCAGCTAATTATAGCATATTTTTAAGTTGATTGAACCAAAGCGAAATATATTAAATATAATTTTTTTACAGATAAAATATTTCTTCTTCTTAAAAATATATAAATCAATTTTCTCACTTTTTTTACAAGTTGACAAATCTGTTCCTTACATTCCAAATTTTTATCGATTATTACTCCTAAATATTTGATAGTGTTTGTTGTTTTTAATATTGTGCAGTTTGAGATACAATAATTTTGGTTTTGTGTTTTGGAATTATCATGAATGATGATTTCAAAGTTTTGAGGGGTATCGTTTTTGTGTATTGCAAATGGAACAACAAATAGTGATAATAAATTTACGTCGAAGAAATTTTTAGGAATATTTATGTCTTCAGTGGCTTTAATTATTACGTTTTCCCAAGTTTTTTCGCTAATTATTAGAACCGTATCGTCGGCATATGAAGTAATTTGGCCATGTAGTGGTTGGAAAAAAATGTCATTAATAGACATCGGATTATATGCATTTGCATATTTGCATATGCAAATGCATATAACTCTCTAATTACGGCGTTAATGCATATTTTATCCTTTTTTTCCCAATCGTGCATATTTAGCATTGAAGACGCATCCATTAAGCAGAATATCGCCCTCATCTCAACACATTTCCACAAGTTACCAGATGACATAAAAAAAATTGGAAACAAAAAACCTTCCTATATTTAAATCAATAGAAATACTGGAAACAATGATTGAACTCGCCAACGCCCTTCCCAATTCAATATCAGAAAGATTCGTGAAAAGTTAGACGCTATTTTGTTTAAAAATCCGAGTTTTGAAGACATGAAGAACTTTAATACCTACATCAACGGCACAGGTCATACATACCCTGCCTCAACAGGTATCTCCAGAAATGGTGCCAAATTTTATAAATTTTGTCGGATGACGTAGAGAAGTCGTTTTCGGCATTTTGGGTGACAAACATCAAAAAATTTTGTCCGATAATTTGGAAAAATACTTAATTATATGTTTTTAATGAGTCTAGTTTTTGCACTGTTAATTCGTGGTGGAATTCCATTGTAATAGAAATGAAATTTAAAAACTTTTTCACTTTGTTCCACTTATTTATTATTACCAGGACCGGTTTAATCCTACTACGGACATTTTCAGACTGGTAGTTGAAACTCTTATGCTATTGATTTTATACAAACTTAGGCAGGGGTACACAACATTGTCTATATATGCTGAATGATTCTATTTTGTTAATTTAAGGTATTATAAGTTATTTTGTTAATTTAGGGTAAATTAGGTAATTATAAAGTGTATTTTTAAAAATTATGAATAATGTTACATAGTAAGTAAATATTTTTAGTTCACACGAAAATAAAAGAATTTATATAATTAAAAAGGTTTGTGATTTCTGAAATTTTATTTTTGTAATGTTGGGATATTCCCTGTTGTTGCTTAGGGCTTATTGTCAAATATTGGTAGCACTAAAGTAATTATTATTGTTAGGGTTCTCCACATATTTGGGTTATTACATTTTTAAAGTACATACTTAAATTATACCACTGCTCTCTGAAGTAAAATTATTCTAAGATTATTATAAATTTACCCATTATTATAAAAATCTTAGAATAATTTTACTTCAGAGAGCAGTGGTATAATTTAAGTATGTACTTTAAAAATGTAATAACCCAAATATGTGGAGAACCCTAACAATAATAATTACTTTAGTGCTACCAATATTTGACAATAAGCCCTAAGCAACAACAGGGAATATCCCAACATTACAAAAATAAAATTTCAGAAATCACAAACCTTTTTAATTATATAAATTCTTTTATTTTCGTGTGAACTAAAAATATTTACTTACTATGTAACATTATTCATAATTTTTAAAAATACACTTTATAATTACCTAATTTACCCTAAATTAACAAAATAACTTATAATACCTTAAATTAACAAAATAGAATCATTCAGCATATATAGACAATGTTGTGTACCCCTGCCTAAGTTTGTATATTTATTTTATTTATTTATTTATTTATTAATTTTCAACGCCCTGGTGGGCTTTTACATTACATGTTTATAATACAGAGACAGGTTTTTAAAAACAAAAGATAAACTATAAAAAATAACTAGTACACGTCATAAAGAGTATACACATAAATTAAGGAAAGATAATACATTACAATAAAGGAGAAAGTTTGTAAGTTGTAAGTTGTAAATACATGACAAAATGCAAGATACATAAAAATAAAATGGCAACAAGTTTTTACATTGTGTATTAATATAGAATTATACGAATAAATGCATTAGCCCCTATGTGATGCCCCTTAAATATCAAAATATTCTACATAAAAGTATCGTTCAGGTATTTCTTAAATAATGGTAAACTTGTGTTAAATACATCGATATTAGAGGTGAATTTGTTTCCTAATGTGTGAAGTCGAGAAATAGGTGCATGTATATGGTAGTTCGTCCCAGAATTATTGTTGTAGAATAAAACATTTTGCCTTGTTGCTCGATTGGGTACCCTGAAATCGATGAGATGCAGGAGTTCGCAACAATCTAATTCAGAATGAATAATTTTAAACAAAAAAGTTAGGTCATTTATTTTTCTTCTGTTTTCTAGGGAATGCAATTTAAGTGTATTTAGTAAGGATGTGTAGTTAATGTGTTGAATAGGTATGTGTAGCTTGAAGTTAATAAATCTTAAAAATTTGTGCTGCACTCTTTCGATATTTTTTATATGAATTTGATAATATGGGGACCAAACTATGGAATTGTATTCCAACAAGCTGCGTACGAGTGACAAATATACCATTTTAATAACTTCTAACGAGTTAAAGTCTTTGATTGTTCAAATTATAAATCCTAGTGTTTTCATGCCTTTGTTGGTTATTTGTTGTATGTGATTTATAAAATTTAATTGCGTGTCAAACACAACTCCAAGATCTCTAATTTCATTGACTTTTTCTAAGATTTTGTTATCTATTGTGTATTTGAAAGATAGTGGGTTCTTTGTTCGACAAAACGTTAGTGTCTTACATTTATCGATATTGAGGAACAAGTTATTTGTGACACACCAATTTTGCAATTTGTCGATGTTTGACTGTAGGATTAGGCAGTCACCTATATTGGATATTTCTTTGTATAATTTGATGTCATCGGCAAAAAGCAGAACTTCTACATCGTTGAAACAGCTTATGATATCATTTATGAATATTAAGAAAAGGATGGGGCCGAGATGACTCCCTTGCGGTAGACCACTAGTTGCATATAATAACTTAGATAAAGAATGTTTAATTTTAACAAATAAGATTCTGTTAGACAAATAATTTGAGAACCAATCCAACAACTTGCCTCTCAGTCCTAAGGCATACAATTTACTAAGTAATATTTTATGTGATACTTTGTCGAAAGCTTTTGAAAAATCTGTGTAGATACTGTCAACTTGTTTTTTTTTTGTAAAAGATTCTGTAATATAGTTATGGTAAAGTAACAGGTTGGTAGCAGTTGACCTACCGGAAACAAATCCGTGTTGGTTTTTATCAATTACTTTTAATATTGATGGATAAATTAAATCAAGAACAAGGGATTCAAAGATTTTCGGGAGCGCTGATTGTATACATATAGGACGGTAGTTTTTAATGTCAGTGTCGTCACCTTTTTTGAGAATCGGGGTAATATAACTAGATTTCCAACGGGTTGGAAAATGTCCAGAAGAAAGTAAGCGGTTAAATAATGTGGTGAGTGGACCGGATATTGCAGATGCGCATTGTTTGAAAAATATTGGTGGGATGTTATCTGGGCCTGCAGATTTGTTAGGGTCAAGTGAAATGATTTTATTTAAGCATGATTCCTGTGTAATGGTGTAGTTCTGTAGATGTATTGTGTTTTGATATGTGTATGATGGTACGTTGTTATCTGATATTTCACCTTCGTATACACTTTGGAAATGATCCGCAAACAAATTAACAACATCAAAGGTGCTATTGGCTATTTTTCCATCATAATGCATTGTGGGGGGGTAGTCTGTACTTTCATTGTTTAATTTTTTAACAAAATTCCAAAGATTTTTTGTTCCTAGCGCAGTTTTCTCAACGGAGGTGATGTGTGCTTTATAGCATAGTTTAGATAGTGTTTTACATTTCTTTCTTGTTTCTGAGAAGTTTGAGTAGTCGGTGATTTGTTGAGTGAGTTTAAAAATTTTGTGTAGCTGTTTTTTTTGTTTCAGTAAGAGTATAAGGTCTGTGGAGAACCAAATTGGATATGTATAAAATCAATAGCATAAGAGTTTCAACTACCAGTCTGAAAATGTCCGTAGTAGGATGAAACCGGTCCTGGTAATAATAAATAAGTGGAACAAAATGAAAAAGTTTTTTAATTTCAATTCTATTATAATTATATGTTGTCACAAAAACAATGCATAATTTTAAGAATATTTCGCTGTTTTTGTATCGTCTTTAATTAAAATATACAAAAATAAGAATGTTATTTTGATTTGCATATTTTAGGCATATCAAGAGTTTTTAGTGCATATTTCGGCCTTTTTTAGTGCATATTTGCATTCATATTTTGGCACTTTGTTAGTGCATATAATCCGATGTCTAGTCATTAACGTATGTGCTGAAAAGGATTGGCCCAATTACTGTACCTTTCGGGATTCCAAAATCTGATATTTCTTTATCGCTATTAATCTGATTAATTTTTACGACTTGTGGTTGATTTTTTAGGTAGTTCGAGATTCATTTAATCGCGTTGTCTTTTATACCTATATTGTTCAGTTTTTTTAGTAGAATCTCATGGGATATGCTATCAAAGGCTTTTCTGAGATCAATAAATATTCCTGCACATTTTTTTCCCTTTATCCAATGATTCATTGATGTACGAGGTAACATTAGCAATAGCATCTTGTGTAATAATATAACACCTTATAGTACCAACCTTATAAAATAAATTCTCTAAAATAAACTTGATGTCATCATAATTTTTAAAAACATCCCAGGTTTTGAATGGTTTTTTTGGCAAAGCAAGGTTGTCTAGCGGGTATGTGTAATTATATTTTTTTCCATGTTCTGCTGTTATAAATACAGGTACAAACTTGTCTATAATGCATTAACTTAACATGCCTCATACTGAACACGGGTTTGGGAAGGGAATTGGCGTTACAAACCCGTGCACAGTAGGATACCGCTTGCCTTCTACTGGACACGGGTTTGGTGGATAAATGGCGTTACAAATCCATGTTGGTTTCGAGGCATGGTTGCCTCGTATTGAACACGGAAAAGGAAATACGCGGACGGGTCCGCTTGTATCCATCATGTTTCGCTTACGGGCACCAATTCAAAAACTGCACAGGGATCAATGCTACAAACTTCTTCGAGCAGGCTTCATTGCAATACCTGTATTGAATATATTATATATTAAATTCTAACTTATACTGCATAAATTGTGCCTGTGTAGGTATGCTCAAAGTGAAAATCGGATTGACAATAAGACGAACCCCCACTTTTGCACAGAATCAGAAAGGTTTCAGAATCGGAGGAGGCCATTCATACAATATAAATTTGAAATATATACAGAGAACAGGTACGACCAAGACTTGAACTTGAATCGGATTTTTTTTACAATAGTTCTACAAAGGAGGCCCAGCGGAAAATAATTACCCTCAGGGTCTACGTCATCTTCGGGGATGCTGTGTGGAGGGTTTATTTTAGGAAAGGGAGGAGAGGAAGTTCTGGAAAGGAAAAGGGTATTAGGGGTGGGTAGGAATCTGAGGGTCATTGTGTCCAGGAGTGACAGACGTACGAATCCATCCCTCTTACTGCGGTGCAAAGCGATGTTCCGAGAGAGTACAGCTTGAGAAGTCAAGGGGACTCCCTCAACCATTCTCTCCTGATCCGGCCTGCCAACCACCTGGTGGGCAGACGCATCCACTGTCAAGACCCAGACAAACATTACTTCATAAACCCAGCCACCACTGCTAAGTCACCAAACGTAGCGAACCACGAGGGGTGACCTATGGCATTGGTGTTGGTTATCCAAAAAATGGTTCCTGGGGAGGTGGTACCCATACCACGGAAGGTTGCATAATCATCGCGCCATCAAACCCAATAATTACTACAATAGTATCCTACCTTTTCTCAAAAAGACTCCGCACAGCATTCCCAAAGATAATATAGGCTCTGAGGGAAATAATTTTCCTTCCATGTAGAGTTAATATAAAAATAAACTAGAAGTTTTTTGCGTTTAGTTTTTTTCGACCTTTATTTTTTCAATATATATGAACTCTTAAATAAATTAAGAAGAAACATTTCAAAACAATATTGGAAAAATCTTGTGTTGACTGAGATTAGATAGATTGTGGGTGAAATCTTCTTATCTGGAAAAATATTTAAACGACATTAAAGTAATAAATACTCTATTAAAACGCCAAAATTAAATATTATCGCCGGACTTAAGAATTTACCTAATACTTTGTCAGTTTGGTTAAGTATGACTTAAGGGTCCATTCACACTGGCGACCAAATTTTCGTAAACTGTTGCGAAATAAAAAATGACTAGGTGGTATTTCACTATCCTCACGATAACTATACTCTTTAACGAATAAATATTATAAATGGATAGAGTTCATTAAAAGGATGGTTAAATACAGGGGATATGCGCGGTATGTCAATTAAAAAAAATAGACCGACCAAAAAAGGGTTCAATGATGCGTAAAGTTATCGTGCAACGAACACTGTTTGTACACGTGTTAAGACTGTTTCGCTGAAACAATGATGGAGATAGTGAAAACATGTAAATGTTTATTTTTAGAAAGTTTTTCTGACACGTAGGTTAAGGTAAAAATAAACCTAAAAGTCAGCAATTTTATCCCAAAGATGATAAAAGTCAAATTTTTTCAAAGAATATTTATGTTACTTGAATAAACAATATAACCTTTTCTAAACGATGTATATATCATCTTGATCCTTTTATAAATTTTGAAAGTTTGTTTAACTACAAATGTGCAAAAAATGCTTTTTATATGGGCGGCAAAATACTTCCCACGCGGTTATTCAAGTTTCACGACTACTCTAGGGTTAAGGCCCGGTATAACCCGGTTAAAAATAAGAAGATGGAGAAATATGTAAAAACGAATGTTAGTGGGAGCGCTCTAATATTAAAATGATAATATTTAAGCGAAAATTGTGAAAACGTTTTATAAAACATGACTAATTTAAAATAGAGCAAAAAAAATTTAAAATACTGTGAATATTTTCATACATATAACTTGTAAAATAACTGAAAAAAAGTGTTTATTATATATTTCGGAGCGTATTTTGTGATTTTTTCTATCAAACGAAATTCATATATTTGCCGTTTCGGTATGGGGATTGTATGGATATTATCTTTAAGAATAACATACATTTTTTAAGAGCTTTGAATCTTAAAGTGTTTAAGAGTGTATTACCAACGAATCAGAATTCCGATTTTGTTACCAGCAAACTTTTTCAGAACTAGATAGATTCCATTCCTATACTACTATCGCTCAAATTAGAGAGAAACAATAAAATCATTGTTTTTTTAATTCAAAATCCAAATAAATTTTTGATGTTGAGACGTGAATTTCATGCTGAAATTTTTTTTATTTGGACCTTTTGTGACCAATTTTACCGAAATGATAACATCAAAATTTTGCTGGGAAGAGCATCACAGAGACGTTCTCTCTTGGCCGCAGTTCGAGCTGGTGCGAGCCGGTAAGAATTGGCTTGGAACTTATGTTTTCGGCTGCTATAAAGATGACCAAACTCGAGTTGGTAAATTAATTAAAAACATATATTTCCTAAAATTATTTTAGTTTAAAACAATTTATTATTTTTCAATAATGTCTAATCAAAATATGTGCTTAAAAAAATCTGAATTATATTAAGTAAATTCGCAAATAAATAAACAAATAGATCAATTTTCGACATGGAACACGTGCCGGGATTTTTTTTAATGATTTTATTTGAATAAAATTAAAATTTTGAAACACCAGATAATGTATTGATTTATAAATATGGTATGAATTCTGTCTTGTATAATAATATTCCTGGTAGAAAATTAATAAATCTGAACATCAACCAAGAGTACAACTTTTTTTTTAATAAAAAAATCAAACTAAAAAATATATAAAACACCGCTTTACCAGCACCATAACACAACAATCTTTCGAAATCAATTTATGTGTTTTTGTAAAAATATTTCGCAACTTCTAGAATTTGGTTTAAAAATTACAAATTTCCGGTTGAGTCTAACCAAGCCATCATAAGGAAAATATGTAATAAATCGGTAGAAATGCGGGAAGCCGGGCCTTAAGAGAGTTAATAAAATCCACTGCTCCTCATATTACTGAGCCGCAGACGCTGTCCATAATTTTACGTACGTATGCTCTACAGATTAACATTACGTCTGCTATAAAAAAACGAGTGTGACTTAGACCACACTACTGAAGTAAAACTTCACTAACTTATAAAAGAACATATGACATTGAGGTGACATTGACATGGATATTGATATTGGGGTGACATATGACATTGGGGTGACATATGACCATGTGGTGACTAATGACCTTGGGGTGACCTATGATCTTGGGGTCACCTAAGACCTTGGGGTGACCTATGGCATGGTTATTCAACAAATGATTCCTTGTGCTCGCCCCTCTCCATAACACTTTTCATAACCCATTCACCAGCTTACTCCACAAGTCAAGCGTGCGTAAAGGCCCGACCGTTCGCCTCGCCCCATCACCGTTCGCGTCGTTTACCGTTCGCATCACACTCTTCGTAACATCACACTTAATGTAACATCACACTTTTCGTAACGCATTCACCAGCTTACCCCCCAAGTCGAGCGTGCGTAAAGAAGTTTTACTTTAATAATATTCCACTTCAACTGTCCAACAAACCCACGAATCCGTTATCGCGAGGCAACATGATAATAATTTTAATGTCTCCTTGATATAAGTGAGTTGGGATATAATTTCGTGCTCTCTGAACTGTGGATAAATGAAAAATGTTCGCCCTAGTTATGGGGGCATAAACCTCCGTCCGAGCTCTGACGCTAACTGCACCGCGAGTTGCTGGATGCAGATTTACGATGGTATAAGTCCCTGCTAAGCTGCTCTTATCATCTGACTTTAAACTCGGAAGCTGCTTTCAGCCAACTCAATATTTAGAATTTATACTGTATACTCTATTTTGGATCGTGGTCAGAATGCTAAAAACAATATTATTAATGGTGTAAATTGTGTGGCAAATTGGATTATTATTTTTATTCATTTTAAATGAAAATTCATAACATTCGCGTTTCGTAAATCACAATATAATATTTTTCAAATAGGTATCTATGCCTTCGAAATGTAGATTTTTAGGAGCATAATCTAAATATACTGGACTCATCAAGTAATCAATTTAGAAGTTTTTGTCAAATGACTACAAATTATTTATAAAAATGTACTAACAATAAACTCCTGATAGCTTATCCAACAATAACGAATATTAATAAATACTCGCAACAGGTAAAAACTGTCTAACTCATCCCCTATAATGCCACTTTTCAAGTTCCAAATAGTAAACTGAGACTTTTTAAATAAGTGAATGGTGCTAAATAATCGAAGATGTACGTTATCATATGGACAATCTCTGAGGAGGACGGTGAAATATCCCCCTTAATCTCCAATTAATGATGTACGAATAAATAAAAGAGTTGTTCAACATGTTTTCATAATCTACCTATAGGTAGTCTATCATTATTAAAACTATCTATATTTATGTAAAGAAGAGGGTCTGTGGTAGGATGCGTGGAATTGATGTTTCCATAAATCAATAGTTTTATTCCGAAATTGATGAAATTTCGTACCCTTGTCCTTCAAAACAAAGGAAAGGACATTGCCTACATCTGATTTTGAACAATTCTACGTAAAGCCTGGGCAGCGTTGTATTCTTCTGCTGGTCTATTTAGTATATAAAGTTGAACATATGTTTGTGGCTTTGTTGAGGGCAAGATGCTGACGTATTGTCTTGGTATCAGAAGAATGTTTTTGAACTTCGTAGCGGAAATTTGGGACGAGATATCTGTGAAAAACTACCACATTTCCCGTCTCGAAACTTTGTAAAAAATCTCTACGCGGATAAAGAAAAAACACTATCTGCAAGATAAATGCAGTACAATACGGCTTTTAGCGCAATGCAATTAATCACCGTTGCATCTGCAGGTAGTTTGTACTAGAAACTATTCAGCCCAACTGTGCCGGAACATCGGAGCCCGGAGCAAAAGACAAGACCTCCCCGGGGCTTGTTCTCAGGGAAATATTCCCGGTGCGGTCATGTTACGGTGGAGACGGGGGCCCGAGCAGGTGGGTAATTAATCTATGAAGGCTCTGTTAGTTACATGAACCAAACTAAATTATCTTTACAATTATCTCAATATAAATAATTATAATGTTTGGATAAGTTTTTGTGGAAAAATCACCTCAATGGCGCTTTACAACTAATTTTTTAACATTTAACCTATATTCTTCAACAGATTTATTACCAGTAAGTGGCTTATAACTAAGATTAAAAACTAGTGACTTAAAGCTAATACTTAACCTAGTGCCTCAACTATACGTATGTTTATGACCGAGTAAGTATTTACACAATACTGCCATAATATGAATTATAACCATTGCTTAAACTGGAGATTACGATTAACATACTTATTTACATTTCCAAATACATATTTTTATAAAAACTGTCAGTTATAAAAAATACTACAAAAAAAAAATCTACGCACAATAAATTGTTAAACCTCAAATTGGGAAGTCAAGGAGAAAGATAAATCACTCATTTAAATCTAATCAGCATGACATCGGTTTCGCCTTCCGAAGGCATTATCAATCTGTGGTAAAGCCAATTACTGATATATTACTTTTATGTAGGTTGGTACTTACGATGAAATCAAAATGCTTTAATGTGTCGTTTTAGTCGTTAAAGTGAAATATTTCCATATTAATAATTTGGATGACGCAGGAGATATCTTGATCTTTGCTTGATTATAATACCAAATTTTAGTATAATAGTTTTTAATTGAACTCGGTTTAAACTTATCTTGGAGTGGCGAAAGAATTATATTCAACAATTCATTTATTAAATTAACTACAGGATTATCATACCTTTATATTAATGATTTCCAACTGCTCTAAAATATTTAGTGTACGGCCTTTGTTTTGTGTAACGGATGTGACTTATTATTATCATCAAGTCGATGATTTTTATCTTGGAGATATTAACGAATTGTGATTCAATTTTATTTTATTTTTAAAGAATCGCACGTGGTATCTTAATCTAGTGTTAAATACCGGCCAGTTGTCCACTTTTTCAGTTCGTTTAAATGCCGCTATTTTTTAGTTTGGGTATTCAAGAGATAATCCAAAATTATGACGATTGCCTGGCAATTTATTATTGCGGTTTGTTAATTTTGTACATAATATTTAATATTACTGTTTCTTGTGTTTCCCCAAATTCGTTTTAAACTAGGCAAATCCTATCAGCATCGTAAGTACAACAAATTAAATTTAAAATATCTGAAATCAAAGTACAATTTTTGAAACATAGTAGTGACCTTTTAAAGGTCGACTAATGACTAACAAATTAATTGCAGTTTGAGCAACGTAGAAGAAAAACTTATTGATAGGTTAAACATAGTATGATAATTCATCTAAAGTAACTGACAAGTTAGCCCGAATCTTAAAAATTTTTAATAATAATGCGTTTCTTGCAATGACAGAGTTTATATATTTCAATAAGTTTTTATTTAGTGTACGGCCTTTGTTTTGTTTAACGTAGTTGACTTATTATTATCATCGAGTTGGTGATTCAATTTTATTTTATTTTTAAAGAATCGCACGTGTTATCTTAATCTAGTGTTAAATACCAGCCAGTAGTTCACTTTTTCAGTTCGTTTAAATGCCGCTATTTTTTAGTTTGGGTATTCAATTATAACGTTTGCCGAAGGCAATATTAGAACCTGGCAATTTATTATTGCGGTTTGTAAATTTTGTACATATTATTTATTTTTCAATGATAAATTTGATGATGAGTTTAATTATCACAAGTTCCAATTGACTGCAGGCAGTCGAAATACGTCATTTCCAAATTGTTAATTGTTTTGGGGGATGTGTAGCTTACAGCTCTGAAAAGAGTATGTTTATTTTGAAAATTGAATTAACAAAACGGTTTAATGATAACAACCGCGCACCAGCGAGTAGGTAAAGCATAAAATGCTCTGAAAAGAACGTTCATAAAGGCTGCTTCCAATGAGGAAAACAGGATGCAAAGAGCTATCAATCACCCACAGTGTAATATAAAGTTTCTCTGTGAGATGCAACCTAAAACCAACCAACTTTTTAAAACTCTCGCTGCATATTAATATCGTGTATCATCTCGCCTGCAATCTACGCTCGTCCTTTTTTAGCAGCATGTTAATTAAATTCGCTCAAACATTTCGGACTTTTTCTATTTCCTTTTCAGATAGCTTGTTCACAGAGCTTTTCAGCATTCACTCTCTTCTCGGTGAGGCTGGATGAATAGAGCTGCAGAGCTCGGACCCGCCACCGGGTAAACATTCAGATAACGGTATTAGAGAGTCAATAACCCAAAAGTTCTGTAGCGAGAAGTGAGGCAATTCAAATCGTTAGGGACAGGGATGGGAACCAACGTAAATCAATTAACGTACGTATTTTTATTTCTTGTTCAAGTTTTTCATTGCGTAATGTGTTACTTTTATTTCGGCAACTACGGAAAATATGTCAATGTACTCTCAACCACTTTACATGTCTGCCACGCACACCGCCGATATAATATACTGCCGGTGCATGTGAAAACCCGAGTATGTGCCGTGACAGCCACGAATGGTGCCGGAAGATGTAAATCGACCTTTACTTTCATCTTTATCTATACTTCCAGGGTTTAAGGGGACGTACTTGACTAACAACTTTAACCAGTGATACCTTGAAATTATTGAAGTAAAAACTTATTTAGCACCGTTGTGAATTGAATCCCGATGAAATAAAAAAAGCGACACTAAAAATAGATAAACACATTTATAGGATTTAGACTGCGAGAGAATGAGATAAAGTAATCGGTCTCCTATTTGTGCGATGTTCCGTAGCCTACACACTCTTGTTTACTTTAATTTTCTGAAGTTTAAACATACTTCTACCGCTTGTAAACGGCACACTTGTAATTTTCTTTGGAGTTTAAAATGTAAATTTTTATTAAATTAAATTTTTGCGGAGAGTCTTTCAAGATAAATAAGTTGTAAACCCTTAGTTTTATGAGACCCAGGGGAGAGTAGAAATGCTGACTGACAGCTTTCAGCTTAGCTAAGAATGAAACAGTATGAATTTACCACTCCCTTACGAAAAATGAACATTTCCGATAGAGATTAGTTTTTCTCCTAATATTGCAACTTTGCAGAAGTTTTATTTTGTTCATTTATTCATTTCTATTCATGAACAAACCTTTCAAAGTTTAGATGGATGATAAGTACAGAAAATATTAATAATCAGTAACTGTAAATAAATAGTTTTTTATTAAGTAAAACCTCTTTACGCACGCACGAGTTGGGGAGTAAGCTAGTGAATGCGTTACGAAAAATGTGATTTACGAAAAGTGTGATGTTACGAAAAGTGTTATGTTACGAAAATTGTGATGCGAATGGTAATCGATGCGAACGGCGATCGGGCGAGGCAAACGGTCGGGTCTTTACGCACGCTTGTCTTTGGGAGTAAGCTGGTGAATGCTTTACGAAAAGTGTTATGGAAAGGTGCGAGCACAAGGAATCATTTGTTGAATAACCGTGCCATAGGTCACCCCAAAGTCGTAGGTCACCCCAAGGTCGTAGGTCACCCCAAGATCGTAGGTCACCCCAAGGACGTAGGTCACCCCAAGGTTGTACGTCACCCCAAGGTTGTAGGTCACCCCACGGTCGTAGGTCACCCCAGGGTCGTAGGTCTCCTCATGGTCATATGTCACCCCAATGTCATATGTAACCCCAATGTCATACGTTCTTTTATAAGTTAGTGAAGTTTTACTTCAGTCGCGTCGTCTAAAGCACACGTTTTTTTTCCTCTACTTTTCCCAATTTTTACAATTGATGTATACTCGTACAATACTACCGAAAAATTTTCACCCATCGCAGCAGTATTTTATATTTTGGTTAGTAGCAGTTAAGTTGAGTTAAAACATAGGTAATGTTATATAGACACAATGTAGTCAAATGTAGTGAAAAGAAAAGCAAATAAAATGATACTACGAAGTGAACTTAATAAAGCAATTTGGCCGAAAGGACAAAAAAATTAAATAGATGATATTTAACGCCGGTAATCTCAAACATTACCAAATAATATAATAATTACGTAAAATGACGTTCTTAAATACCGATTAAAAATTGTTATGTTTGTTTTAACTGAAAAGTTCTTCGAAAAAGAGTGAACCTTTAATGTGTAAAATCTGGCCTGTGATCTGTTTGATTCTTTTTTCTATTGATAAATTATGTGATAGTTTCACAATCATTTTAATCAATAGCGTTTATTTTTTAGGGCTCTTTTATTTCAATGCCAGTTAAACAGACTCAGCATTCCCACCTATCGCATGCGTGCTAAAGCATTCAATTGGCATGTAAATAATTAGACGAATTGCCAAGTGCAGGACACATGGCCCGAAGTGGGTGCCAAGCTCAATGGGCTTGTTTTTATAATGATGTATATGTAAATGTGATGACTTTCTTCTTTTTTTAGAAGTTCAAAATAAATCCGTTTAGCTATAAAATCTAAATAAATGGAATATTTCTGAACAAATTTAAAAATTTAAAACTGTTTTCGAAAGGTGATGAAATACGTTTACAAATGTGATAAAAATATTTGATTTATTATTTATATATATATAAATAATAAATCAAATATTAAAATATATAAAAAAAATATTTGATTTATTAATATTATATATTAAAATTTTTAATTCAAACAAACATGTTCTTAAAATGGCTCACTTAACGTTTTTTCTATCTAAAATTACTGATAAAAATAACGAAAAAAAAGAAAAACGCAAACATATTTTATTAGGCAAACGTATTATAAACCTTATAATCACTTCATGTTTATGTCAATTCTTAGAAAGATAATTTATAAGAAACCCTAAAAAATTGACACATTTTTCTCAATTTGCTGTCGGAAACCTTGGTTTCGTAAGTGCACATTTAAATTTGTCTTAAGTTAAAATCTAGATTTGTTTGTAAGGCGTTTTCGATCGAATTACCGTTCAGATCATATCTCTCACAATGAAAGTAAGGGAAATTCAATGATTTATATATACATATGTGAACTGGAACAAATTTTGTCTCCTGTGATTAAACGGGAATATAATTTAAAAAAATGCAACCAAATGCACCCCTGAAAATAGCTTCCCCGTGAATGCATACGCTGCAACGTGCACACGTGCAAATACTGCAAATAACACAAGTCTACCGAACATAACAACATTAAGGCACGCTGTGTAGATGGCTTATGACTATTTTGTATGCATCAAAGGAGAAACATTTTATACAACTTATGAGAAGGCATTATACTTAAACATTTTATGTCTCGTGAGATTTGTTACATTTCTAATGACGGCATTCGCTTTACTGAAACAATTTTGTTGATGGCAAGCGCAATGCATAATATTAAGAAAGGTACTTTAGAAAGGTAAAAGTGCATGGATAAATTATATGACGCAAAAGTGAATAGTAAAAGAAGTTGGGGACGCCCGAGGAAGAAATAAATAACCTTAATTAAGAACCTCATAACCAATTTTGTGTATAATATCTTTCATCTCTCTCAAATAAATATGTAGTTTTTTGTACTGATTATGTTGAATAGAAGTAAAATTTGGGCGTATTTAGAAGTAGGAGAGTACAGAAAATTTGACCGTATTATTTACCTATAGAATAGTATTTATACCTTTTTTAAAATTAGCTCCGCACAGGAGGCCATAGGAAAATCATTTCCCAAAAGTTTAAGAAAGGAAGGAAGGAATTTCTGGAAAGGAAAAGGATATTAGGGGTGGGTAAGAATCTGGGGGTCAGAGTGTCCAGGAGTGACGGACATATGAATCCATTCCTCCCACTGCGGTGCAAGGCGATGTCCCTAGATAGTACGGCTGGAGAAATCCTAGGGACTCCCTCAAACATTCTCTCCCGATCAAGCCAGCAATGCAGTGGGCAGACGAATCCGCCACCAAGACCCGGAAAAAAATAAATAAACTTCACCCTATGAACTCGGGCACCCCTGCTAAGTCACTAAAAGTAGCGAACCACATGGGGTGACCTATGGCAGATGTGTTGGTTATCCAATAAATGGTTCCCGGGGCAGCGGTACCCATGCCCACCTCCTAAATATAATTCAATTTATTTTATATTATATTTAATTATAAAACCTAGATACTAATTATTTATATGTAATACAAAGTAGAATTGAAGAAAGAACAAAGATTGTTATTTATATAAATTATCATTTGCAATTTTTACAAAAATTTTACCAAAATTTTACCTAAATTTTCTTTTTATCGCAACCATTCCGGGAAGTGGATTTTAAGTTTTTTTGTAATCTCATTTAGTAATGAAAGATATTTTCCACGAAATTTTGTGCTCAATGTAGGTATACTTTTTTTTCAAACTTTCGCCTTTTTACATTTTTTTTAAATTTATTTTTCGTGCTCACTTGAAATAATTAAAAGCAGAATTGAAAACCATTTGTTTTTTTACGCTAGGTTATAAAATTAGAGCTACGTTCGTTGAGCTACGGGATTGCCACATCCAAGTCCATATTAAAAATTATATGTATAATTATAAAGAAAAGTGTTCATTCAATTCAAGAAAATAATTTTCCTCAGGGCCTGTGTCATCAGAGATACTGTGCGGAGGGTCTTTTTGAGGAAAGGATGGAATGAACATTGGCCTTGAAAAGACCCATTTTGTAGGAATGAGGAAACACAGAGGCCGGCAAATCGTTCCACAGTCGGGCTGTTGAACTCAAGAACAAGTCAAAGAAGCCACCCGTTCTCATGTGACAAACAACCGTGTACATGTGTTGGGCAGTTTTATTCAGAGATTGATGAAATTTTGCACACTTAATCTTCAAAATAGGAGAAAAGTCACTGTCTACAGGAGATTTCGAAAAATCACCTCCTTTTCCTACGCCTTTAACCTTAAAGCAGAAATTTGATGAAATTTTGCACACTTGGCGTCCAAAATAAAAGGAAGATTACTGTTCACATCTGATTTCGACAAACTCTGCGTAAGATCTGACCAACGCCGGTAACTTCAGCTTGTAACAACTGGTAGCCAAGCAACGAACAACCATAAAAATACTATTTTTATCCGATTTTATACAATGGTATCACCGGCCACCACTCTCGTGCTGGGTGCATGAGAATGCACATTCATTCCGGTTTTAGCGTTCGTTCCCTCTGCCTACTTTACCTCTAAGCAAGATAATTATTAAATATGTGCTCATTATTGTAACACAAAGTTTCATTGTAAATATATTTGACTCTCGTTAAATCAAGAGTTTTTATTGAAAACCTCCAAAACACACGCATCCAGTTTACAAACGTGGCGAGGTTTTTTTTTACTGTTAAACCCTTTGGATAAAATATAAAAATATACCAACATTGATGTTGTATGGTGGGGGATTGTTTCATCATTATTATGTAATTTACGAAAAAAAACATAGTTAATATTCAAACAGATCCTAAGATTTCTACCACTGTCGTCGGAATCAGCACTTGCTCTAATTAAATTACAGGGTAATTTTCGTGGAAAGTGATACTGAGATTCCATAAATTCAGAAGAACGGTAGAATTTATGTAGTGTCGAAGAGAATGCTCGAGAGATGCAATGCAATTACTGTTCGGACTCTATCTGCTAGCAGTGGGATTGTCGCATAGCTCCCGAGATTTTGAATAATTATTTTTCTTTCGTAGAAAGTTTTTAACTTTAATCTTATTTTAATTATCTTCGGTGGCTTAAAATTCCACTTTTATTATACATTATCCTTATGCTAATGCTCACAAATTATCAGACTTTTCGGTAATATTATAATATTAAAAAACGAATTTAATAAAATGAATAATAAGATACTTTGAAAGCGTCATCAGGTGACTATGCTTCTTTCTTTAAATGATGTAAAATTAAATATAATCCATCTGTGTTAGCTTAAAATTTTCGGACTTTAACTAGACGCCGTGATTTTTTTAAAGATATTAAGTCTAAGAATTCTTTTTAGTATTAAAATAACAAAATCGTTTTTTCTATAACTACATAATATTATGATGGCAAAATAAGGTGAAACCGATTGGAAACTAAATCTCTACAAACCTTTCAGTGTTTGAATAACACTATTTCCTGGAATTCTAGCATGGGCGATCGATATGTGTTAATAGGATAACTTTCGATAACTTCCCACCGTTCCCTAGCATGTTTGCGGACCGCTAAACAATAGGTAACAGTTCTCAATGACTGAGTGTTCTTAATATATTCGAAGTTAACTGTTGTGTATATGTTAACGATCTGCAGTTGTCCTAGGGAAAGATGAGAAGTTACCGAAAGTTATCCTATCAATCTTTATCGATCGCCCATGTTAGGACCCCTGGTGAGGTAACTCAATGATCCTTAAATAAATAATAATCCAAACAATAAATAAGTATCTCAAATACCCGGGCAATTACCGGATTTTACGTGGAGTCTTTAAAAATCAGATGTAGACAGTAATATTTCTCTTATTTTGAAAGTCAAGTAACCCGAAATTTCATCATTAAGTGTCAAAATTTGGCTTCAAGGGGTTTTAAAAGGGGATGAGATGGTTTTTCGTAATATCAGATAGAGTGGTCTTTTTCCTCTTTTGTGTACGCAAACTATGACCAATATCGAAATAAAACTTTTTTTTTTTTCAATTATTTCTGGCTTTAACCCTTCAAGGGTGTTCTGGGCCATCATTTAAAATTACAGAGGAAGGAAAGGAGAATTTATTATTTAATTTTATTTAAATGTACAAATTTCAGAATTATATGGAAGATTGGCGTCGAGTTCAGACTTAGAAGGGATGAAATGTTGAATGGAGGGGAGGCAATTTTAGATTACGCTTGATAGAAAAGAGGATATTTATTTAGAGAGGGACAACCAAAAAATATGTGATCTAAAGTGCCCACATCTAGACCACAGAATGTACAATCTGGGGAGTCAAGGATGTGAATTTTAAAAAAGTGAGAAGGAACGGAACAATGTCCGATTCTCATTCGAATAAGTGAGGAAGTTTCTTTTTTGGAAAAATGGGGGAATTTTTGAAACCACGATTTTGATGGGATAGTCCTTTGTATTGAGGCGTAGTGGGCTCTCTTGGATTGACTAGCAATGTTCCAATACTCTGTCTAAACATTGCGGGATCTATCTTTGATGATGGAAAAAATATCAGGTAGGGGAATATGGTTTATGAGGGTAACAATAGGGTTGGACGCTCCTTGTTTTGCCAAAAAATCCGCAATATCGTTACCCACTATGCCAACATGTCCAGGGATCCAAACAAGAATTACGGTTTTTCCAGAGCTTTGAATGGAGGCTATCAGCACTCTAATAAGGCATACAAAGTGATCATCAGAATGAAGAAGAGGACAGGATTTAAGTTTTTGGAGGGAGCTGAGAGAGTCAGAGAGAACAAGGAAATGTTCACAATTATTTTTGATTATATATTTGAGTGCTTCAATTATTGCAATGCACTCAGCAGAAAATATTGAAAATTGGTTTAAAATTGAATAAAATATTCTATCATTAGAATTATTGTGGTAACCATTAATACCTATACCACAGTTGGGAGAGTCTGGAGATTTGGAGCCATCAGTAAATAAAAGAGAAGAATTGGGCCATTTAGAAGAAATAATGTCATTGAACATATTATTAACAGTATGGGCTGGGAGATTGGAATGACTTTTAATGATACCGATCCCTTCTAAAATTGTTGGGGATAGGGTGACGTGACTATAATTTAATTTGAATAGTGGAAGAAGATCATTTTGGATAATTTGAAGCTCTGAGAGAGAGCGAAAATTTTTGCAGATGGCAGGAAGAGGTTTAGTTCGAGCTCTGATTGTAGATGAATGTGTTGAGTCTTTGAACAACGAAACTCTGGGAATAACCTGATGACATTTAGAATTTAAACATTTAAGAACAAATTTGTCAGCAAACAGTTGTCGCCTTAAATAAAGTGGGGGATCAGAACATTTCACTTGAAGGGAATTGATGGGCGACGACTGCATCGCTCCAGTTATTAATCGCAATGACTTCGATTGAATTTTGTCTAATTTACTGAGTGCATTTTTGGAGGCAGTACTAAAAAGTGGGCAGGCATAGTCGAGATGACTTCGAATAAGTGCATTGTAAAGCAACTTAATGCAGGTAGGGTGAGCACCCCACCAAACGCCAGTCAATGATCTGATGATATTTAAATTTTTTTCACATTTAGTAACTATATTGTGAATATGGGAAGACCATTTAAGTTTCCTATCAAATGTTACTCCCAAAAATTTTACTTCAGAGGCGTTGGGGATTGGAGAGTTTTTAAATAAAATTTGAACAGGAGGATTTTTATGACGATTTGAGAAGGTGACACACTGACTCTTTTTAACTGAAAGTTCCAGACCATTTAAAGTGAGCCATGTGCAAAGGGCATCCATGGCTTCATTAAGATATTTGACGGCAAGTGGGATGATTTTGGATGATAAGTAGAAAGCTAAATCATCTGCGAACTCAATAAATTTTACTTGAGGGGGAATAGAGACACGCATATCGTACGTGTATATTATATTATACAGTATAGGGGATAATACATCGCCTTGGGGTAAACCTTTCCAAATTGATCTACTCTGAGGAGAAACATCTGGTAGTTCAATGAAAATTTTTCTATCAAGAAATTAATAGATTGGACAACGTGGGGGGAAGGCCAAGGCCTAAAAGTTTTTTTTTAAGGATTGGGATGGAAACATTGTCAAAGGCACCTTCTATGTCTATAAAGACTGCAAGACATACTTCATGGTTAGAAAGTGACAAGGACACAAAAGTGCTGATAATGGCAAGGTTATCTTGCGTAGATTTTTTTTTCCTAAATCCAAATTGAGATGGAGAGAGAAGCTGATTACTTTCGACAAAAAATTCTAACCGGTTTTTAATTAATTTTTCATAAATTTTACTGAGGGTGGATGAAAGAGCAATTGGCCTGTAGTTGGATCCAGAATTGGGTGATTTGTTTGATTTTAGGATTGGGATGATTATTTGAGTACAGTTTGACAATTAAGTGTAGAAAATAAATGATGGCGCTGCGATCGATTTCTTGGTTTTAAATGGCAACACCGTGATGGCTCATAAGACAATGGATGTATGTTTTAAAAAACCCTTCAGCCAAAAAGCATATTTCATAACGTGTTTATATTTTCATAAATTTTGCACAAAAACACATAATTTAATAGAAGTAAAATAAAACAAAACAGGTTTTAAGTGGGCGTTTATTTTGTTATAAAAACGTAGGTACATAGGTATTTAAAAATCTGAGTATATTTATTCAACACCCGACATGTAATAATTATTGTCTTAGTTCTCATATGATTCTTCTTCTTCCATATCTTCATCTTCATCTAAACGTTTTATCAGTTCATCTATATCATCATATAGAGTTCCTACTTCCTCGTGCATAATAATCTGCCTCGATTTTCATCACGTTTTTGCAACAATTTTTTTTAATCATCAACACTTATGCTATTTTCAGTTTTCCCTGTGTTTCAAATTTTCCATCTGCCTTTTCCCTTCCTTGACGATTTATCTTACTTTTCAGATTTACCTGTGTGTGGAAAACATCATTAAAATGATTATTCTATAGAAGGTAGTTTTAAAAAAGCACACCTGTAAATATTCATTTAGAAAGAAAGAAAGAGAAAATTAAGAACAAGTTACATTTCTATGAGTTTAAAGAAGTTGCATATTATTATTTTTTTTTTAAATTGAGTTATTCCATTTTTCTTGTGGCCTAATATTAACTGTCAAATGGAAATGTCAAATTCGGATTTTTAAACATAACCTCAAATCAGATTGTAATGGTTATAATCGCACAAAAATTGGCATAAATCTTGTAATAATAATGAAATTTATTAAAAAAAAACTATACCACGTACCATTCATTTCTGCAGTTCGTTTGTAAACTTCTTTCAAATTGGATAGGAGCTTCTTCGCACGATATTCAGCTAGGCAGCGTTGAAACACGCAGTTTACAACTTCTCTTGCACCACTACGTATTGGATTGTTCATTTCAATTCAATTCAAACAATGCACAGGCAAACAATGAAAAAAAAAACACTAAACGAGCGATTTTCAGTGTGTTCTACATGATTAAAGTCAGTAAAGCCAAGAGCCATACAAAATGTCATTGACAAAACGAGTATTTCGGTGTTACCATAGTAATGAAAAAATTTAGTTCCAAATTAATTAATTTCTACACTTTCTTGCCAAACAATACTCCAGTCATCAGGCATTATGCCAGTCTGGAAGATTTTATTTAAGATGCTTAAGAAGTGATTTAGAACATTATCATTACTATTTTTGATAATGCTATAAGGCAGAGGTTCCCAAAGTGGGACAGAGGTCAGGGGTGCCGCGAGGCGCCCAGAGAATTGTGCTCTTGGGGGTGACACTCGGTCCCGAGGCTACCACAGATAGACATTATATGACAGGGGTGCCGTGAGAAAATTCAAATTTTCTAAGGGTGCCGCGACTTGGAAAAGTTTGGGAACCCCTGCTATAAGGAATACCATCTCTGCCTGGAGATGAGTCCTTGACTGTTGATAAACAATTTTTTAATTCAATTAAAGTGAATGGAGAGTCTAGCCAATGATCAGATATAGGAGTGTTGTGGATGGGAGTTATTTAATCTAAGTTAGGTACAGAAAGGGGGGGGGCAATTTTGACCAAGAACTCATCTATCCATTTAGAATGAGACGCTCGAGGAGATGTTGAACTGAAGGAGGATCGAAATCTTCGAATCATAGACCAAACTTCCGACCTCAATACCCTTTTGGCATTGGCTTCGGCATTTTTGTATATAATATAGTTCTCGATAGTCATATTGTGATGATAGGGAAGAGATTTAGCTTTCCGAATTCTCACTACCTTGGAACATTCCTCATCGCACCAGGGAGTCGGAGGGAGTTTTTTGAGAGATTTGGTTTTAGGGGGAGGATTCGATTTATTGATTGCAGTTATGAGCATTGATTTAAAGTGATCATAGTCTTCTTTGACAGATAATATATCGGTAGAGGGTACATTTTGTATAAAGTTATCCATAATATGCGAGTTAAATTCATCCCATTTGGTGTGTTTTGTTTTAATCTTGGTCGAAATATGGGACTTGTCTGAATGGAAAGAAGTTTGATAAGTGATGGTGATCGGAAAATGATCACTGGAGCAAGGATCGGGGCACACCACCCACGAAGAGAGAGGTGCCAGATTTGTAGAGCATATGGAGAGATCCACTGCACTGGGGTTTGTGTTGGGCGAGAGATTCTCGTAGGAGATCCGTCGTTCAAAAGAAAAAGGTTGGATTCATCTAAGAAATCCATCACACTTCGACCGTCTCGATCAGAGAAAGCAGAACCCCAGACGGGGGAATGGGCATTAAAATCGCCCAATAAAAAGAAAGGAGGGCTTAGTTGACGGACAATTTGCAACCAAGCTTGCTTATTGAAGTGCGATGTTGGGGGAATATAGAAAGAAACAAAAGATGTGTCCTTTATTTTAGCTGCAACCATTTGAAAGTCAGCATTGGGGGGTTCGATATTATTTATTGGGAAAAACGGTATCGATTTTTAATAAAAAGGGCAGCCGCCGCCCGTACTTTCCGGGCGATTATCGCGAAGACAGGAATACCCTCCCACATTAAAGTGGGTGGATAAAGTAAACCATGTCTCCGAGACAGCAGCCACAGAAACAAGGTTTGAATTTAATAGGTTAAGAAGATTCGATTTGTTAGAAACAGCACTGCGGCTATTCCACTGAAGAATTCTGACATCTTGTAGAGCCATTTTGAACAAATGATTTTAATGTGGAAATAATAGAGGCAGCGTTGGACGGTAAATTAGTTTGAGAAGAAATTAGGTCAATTAGAAGCATAATTAGAGTTTGTATAAATGAATAATTATCTTGGGATAGTTGTTCAGAAAGCTTTTGGCAGTTTGTTGAGGACGAATTATAATTGTTCGCACACCCATTTGTGGCATTTGAAAGAGAAGAACCATTGGAATTTAAGAAAAGAGAGTTGTGTTGTTGCTGATCATATCCAGGAGCCGGTTTAGAGATAGGGTTTTTAAATGTGAATTTAGTTGAGCGAGAAGATGTTGAGGAGAAGGGGAGAGGGTTGGATGGAGAGTTACTGGATAAAACCTCGGCAAATGATTTTTTGACAGGCGGGAATAGTTTAGAAGCCTGCAGAAAAGACAAGTTCTCAGAGGGCATGGAAATTTTAATATTTTTTGGCGAGATTGTTCAGGGCAAGAAGAGTGAGTGGTGGAACGAGCGCCTGAGCAGTTAAAACATTTAGGTGACGAGAGAGAAGAACATTGGTCAGCCGTGTGGTTTTCTTCTTCACATTTGAAACATCTGGGAGGGGATCTGCATGCAGATTTGGTATGACCAAAACGGCAGCAATTGTAGCATTGGGTGGTGAGGTAAGTGTAAATTTCAACTGGTAAGGAGTTGAAAAATAAATAGATATGGGAGGGAAGAGATTGTCCTTCGAATGTAATCACAACAGATTGGGAGGGCTTAGAGGAAACGTTGCCCTCAGAGGTGTCCTTATAATTTAGCTTCCTGGCTTTTATGGGATTGCCGATATGTTGAGGGGTTGAAAGAGAAGACAGAATTTCTCGAATGGACAGATCGGTCGAGATACCCCTGACCAGGCCCATACGAGTGACATTGAAAGTTGGGATATACGCCTTGAATTTAGAATTAGATGTAATAAAAATGTTTTTGATGAAGTTGTTGGCGGCTGAACCTGAGAGAAATTCAATAGAGATTCGGAAGCGACCCTCGGCTTTTACACCTCCGAGCTTAATCGAAAGGTTCTTGTTGGTTGAAAGGAATTTACCAAATTCAAGATGATAAATGGTTTTACCTTGCTCAGTTTTTTGCGCATAAAAAATGTAGGGGCCACAGGAATGAGTAGAGTAAAAATTGGTTGGAGGAGGTTGAGGAAGAGCTGGTGGAGACTGAGAAGTAGAAGGAGAGTCATGCTTTACTGGGGAAGAGGGACTAAATTTCCTTTTTTATGGAAGTTAGAATGACAGATTCACTGTCAGAAATTACAATATTTTCACCATCTGGAGGGTCAGAGGGAGGATCTGGGGGCTTTTTAGGATGTCCAGGAGGGAAATCCTCCTCCAATGTTCACAAAATTACAAAAAAAAATATGTATGGAAAGTGACAGTAGTGAAAAAAAGGTTATAAATATCTGGAAATCAGCGACCAAAAGTGACTCCTGGAAGATCAGAGGGGAGAAGAATCCTCAAGGAACAACACACTACACTTTATTGACCAGAAAACATAAAAATATTAGTTAAATTAATAAAAAAGATTATTTTTTTTATGAGAGAAAACAAAACAACTGATGACAGCCAAATGTTCAAAATTCGAATCCCAATAAAATTTTTGAATTGCATAAAAAACAAAGTCACCCACAGATACTGATCTTTAAGTAGATACGATGGGCAGTTCAATATCGCACACTGGAAAATACCAAAATCGCTATTGGTCATTGGGATTTGTCAAAAACCATACCTAATGAGCTAACTTAGTCGTGATAATGATGTTAGTGTCGTTACCAACTCTGCTAGAGAGACCAAAGAACTAAAGTACCTACTTAAATTACAACAAAAAGAGGATAAAATACATTTAAAATATTAAAGCTTGCCACACAATATATTTTACAGGATATTTTCTCTCCTGTACCGCGAACATTAATAAATTACAATAGCATAGCAATCTAGACATTTTTAATGATCAACCACTTTAAAAAAGTTCCAACATTAATCGTTCCACGCTGATAACTGTGATGAAGCCAGTTGCAGGTGCTACTATTAAAATGTCTTTTATGTGTTTATCCTGACGAAGAAATATTTTTTTTAAATATGCCTATTATTTTGATTAAATAGTGGTGTTTTATATATGTATATATTATATATGTGCATTATGTATTATATATGTATATATTATATATGTGCATTATATATTATATATGTATATATTATATATATGTGCATTATGTATTATATATGTCGTAGGCAAATCTTAAAATCAGGCCAATCTTAAAATCATGATGCGCCTGAGGAAGTTCACTATCTACCGCCAGCAACTTCACAAAGTAGCTAGGCGCATCGTGATCTGCCTGATTTTACGATCGGCCGCCGACATATACAAAGTGATTTATTCCCACTCTTGCTAATTGGTTCGCTTTTAGGAACAGCTCACGTAAATCTCAAAGAAATCATTGTATCTTCTTTACTGTCATGGTGAGATGTATGATCTAAACGGTGTTAGAAAGAGAAAACACCACGATCAATGTTCAAATCTAGAAACAAGCCACGGAAAAATTAAATTGCGCACCACTCTATGTAACCAAAATTTCCGACCGCAATTTGAGAAAGAATAATTTACCTTTAATAAAAAAAAATTATGATAAAAAAGCAAAATGACTGCTTTATAATACTTGTGTCTATTAAAATATTGACGTGTTTTTGTTTTTTTTCGTTAGCAGTAAATTTAGCGAGAAAAACAAAAAGTGATAAATTTACAAAAAAAATGTTTGCGTGCATTTCTAATAATAACACTTGTTTTTAATCATCTTTTCAAAAACAGTTTTATTTCGGATTTATTCAGAAATATTCTAATTACATGAATTTTATTGCAAATCGGAAATTTTCAGACCTTCTGACAGAAAAAGCCAGATGCCTATCTACTTACATAATCCACCTTTACTCATATTGTTTGCCATTTACTTTAGCATTACTTTTACTTCGATAACTATTGTAATTATGATTACTTGTAAAACATTCGCTTATGAAAGATTTGGAAATGACGATTGTTTTATCTACCAAAAGAAAATATAAATAAATTATATTATATTAAATATTGACATGATTTCTTTCATGAATTTCCATAAAGACTGTTCCAGAAATTTCTCACCTCCTTCAATTTAGGTTCGTTTAAATTATTGATAAATTCCCTATTTGTCCTTTATTAATTTCTCGTCATTCCAAAGTCCCCAGAAAAAATAAGTTTAACTGCAAATATTACAGAATTTTTAAGTTTCCCGCTTCCGAGAGACCGTCAACTCGTGAAAGCGGAAATTTACTTTATTGAAACACTTAAAATGTGATGTTGGAATTTTCGCATCAAAGTAAAATAAACTTCATGAAACTTTTTTCATCTCGATCGTGAAGTATTGAACAACTGTTATTTATTTCAAAACAAAACGATCATGAGAAAACGTTGATCTACTTTTCAAAAAATAAAAATAAAACAAAGTGATTACTTTTGGTAAATCTTTGTTCTTCCATAGCTCACTAAGTAAGAAAAGTAGTTTATATTTTTTTCCGAAAAAGCTTATACCCACTCACCGAACAGATAATCCGAAAAAGTTAGTGTGATATGCATCTGTTTTAAAGAAAACAGATCTTCCAATTTTTTTTAGTTTATTAATGTACCTAAGAGACAGGCGTTAAGATGAAAAAATTTAGAAATAAATATTAAAGAATAAATACCAAACGTCCAGTAATGGCGTACTAAAATATTTCAACGCAAACAAATAAACAGGTAAATAAAACAACATCAACAAAAAAACATGTGACCGTATGGCTTGAGTTATTAATTGTTTTTGCCTTTATTCGGGGTCGAGGGGTAAGGCTCTTGATTCGCAAAACCGAAGGTCGCGGGATCGAATCCCAGGGTGCGCAATACATTTAATTTGTTTAACTTTTCTTATTTCACAATTAATTATTTAATAATAATATTTAGTTTATTTACGGCACGTTTCAGAGTGGAAAGTACTCTCGGTATCGCCCTGGTGTAAGACCACCATTCAGAATTGAAACGTTGCTTGAAATGGCTTTAGCCGTGTTTGGTGATCAAATCTGAATAGCCAGGTACTTACCCACATTCCTTTCTCCCATCTCCTTCCCCACCTCACGACCTTCAGCCTCCCAACTTACCTCAATTGGGGATGCCATAGAGTCACTGCCTCTAGATGGAAGCACCTGGCACTCTTGTGAGGTATTCATTAAAAAAAATGTGTGCATTTCACACGCGGTAGAATTGAAACCGTCAGAAAACTTAAGTAGACAAGAATGGGGAGGCTACGAAGCACGGCACAAAGAGGAGACCGATTGGTCTATCTCATTCTCATGTAGGCTAAATCCTGTAGATGTACTTTTTGTCTCTTTTTCGTTTCATTATGTTTTAAATTACAACGTTACTGAAGAAGTTTTTACTTCCAAAACTCCGTTTACATTTTTTTTTTAATTTAGTGAAAATCAAATTTAATAATTTTATTATTAAGTTTTGCAAGCTAAAAAGAGTTGCAATAATGTAGAAATTCCAGGCAAATGTTCTAATAAATAAAAATAACTTGTTAATCCAGAGTGACCTGCTAGATAAGTATTTTTCATATATATGTATCGTAGGTACTTAATAACATAATGCCTATCAAGTATTGCTTGAACTGAGATGATTTATTCATAAATACCGCGCTATACCAACAAATTATTAAATGAATAACAATATTTTTAGAAGAAGATAAAACTGTACAACTATTACTATAGCAGTAGTCACTTTTCAAAAAGATTTAATATTGGAGACGAAAAATTTCTTCTTTGTAATATGTATTTGCAATGAAATAAACAAAAGCAATCTCTTTGAGGGTCTTATGTCTCTTGCGTCTCTTTGTTTTATTTGTCATTTGAGTGAGCTTTTACACAATTTCATAAAATTGTATTTTTATGTAGATTATGTATGTATCCTTTGACTGAGTAAATTTTTATGATTGCATGTATCTATTTGTAAATTATGTTGCTCCCTCTGTTGTTGTTCTAAAAGCTTATTTGCATTATGTAATATATGGTATGTGTGTGTGTATGAATGTAATGTGTATTATGTAAGTCTGTATATGTATGTGTAAGTGTGTGTATATGTATGTATGTCTGTATGTGTCATGTACATTACACACATAATTTTCTAGGCTTGCAGTATTAACATATTATCTTGTTGGGTATAATAAACTCCAAAGAATGTTGTCTTAGTATAGTGAAGTACATTATGCTCCATTATGTTGTCAATAAGTGATTTTATCAATGATATGTTTAATGTAATTATTGTATTTGTGAGCGCTTTGATATGAATCACTGTCGAAAAACCTTTAAATAAAAAAAATATATTAACTGAGTTATTTCTCGTATAACTGGAATTTTTTTAAGCAATTCTTTTTTTACAAGGTTCGTACATATTCTATGTATTCTGGCTCTCCTGATAAAATTACGGTTCAGTTATTAAAACTTAGCAACGTCTCTATCATTTTATTATTCATACAAAAATTTAATTAAAATATACAAATGCATTTCAATTTAGAGCGTTTCAGTTATAATTGCATTTTGAGATGTCATCAAATTAGAACGGCTACATTTTAAAAGATTTAAATTATTTACTAGACTGACACAAAATAATTGCATTAAATTTTGGCCAGTGTGTGCGATGAACGGTAGAAATGCTCTAGTCGCATTAGTCAAGTGGGGTGTGCGTCCTATAATTGATTCAGCTGTCAGTAAACAATGCCTGCGTTGAACGAGTGTCAGTTATTTGTCAACTGCCCTCGGACCTTGGCTTGTCAGCTGTATTCAACCATTCGGTTAATAATTCACGGGTCTATTCATCTAGATAATATGACAAGAGCATTTTCATGATGACGATGAAAATGGTTATATATTATATAATAATTTTCTCGTAGAATGACACTGATGATAACTAATTATCACGCGCAAACCGTTTCCCCGAAGCCCGCCAAAGAACTCGAATTTGACACACATTCTTTGCTTCAATCACATTCGCTCATCGTCTCATACATCTTTTATTATTCCGATCCTTGACATGATCTGACCCAAGTATTTGGATTACTTGCTCGATCCATGTCGTCATCGGGCATCTCCGATTTATTCTATCTGTCAATAGTAATAATCCAAAACAACCAGATTCTACGATATTCTTTAAAAAAATCTTATTCAACATTCAAATAACATTTTTATTTTTATTTTTAACTTTATGAGTAAAATCTCAAATTGTAATATCTAATTAAATGAAGACAATATTAGCGAAACTTAATCAAAATCTGGAGACAGAAAAATCAGAAAAAGATATTGATTCCACTGGGACTCGAACCCAGGTCCCTTGTCTGAATAATGAGTTTTTTCTCAACCCATTGGGAATAATGTGTTACTTACCATGTGTTTGTAATACATTATAATTAAATAAAAAAATAAAAAGTATATATTATAATTTGAGATTTTACTGATAAAGTTAAAAATAAAAATAAAAATATTCCTCTTAGACTTGCATAAAAAGTCAATAAATGTCACGATTTAAAAATAAAATTGACAAATATTTATCCAGACACTATCTAGATAGCATTTAGTTCGGGTTGAATCTTGCAATCATATATAAAGTGCGCCAATAATATGTGCGTTAAGAAAATGAAGGTAATGTTGGTAGTTCTTAGTCGAAGTATGATACAGTTAAAAGTGACCGAATTGGAAATGGGTTCCATTGCTCAATCGGTAGAGCACTTGCCATGTAAGCTAAGGGACCTGAGTTCGAGTCCCATTGGAACCAATATCTTTTTCTGATTTTTCTGTCTCGATTTTGATTAAGTTTCGCCAATATTGTCTTCATTTAATTAAATATTCAAATAATAGATTCTGATAATGATATTGCAAGGCAAAGCAGTGATTAAGGGTTTTTAAGTCTTATTGACACGCTGACAATTATTTTATGAATCTATTATACATTATGAATCTAACACCGCCAGACAAGCAACGTCGAAAATTCCTCCATATAATTAAAACAATATTTTCGGCTCCGGGTAGTTAAACTATATGTGTGGTAATCTTATAAAAGTCCTTATTCTACTCGTATGTAACATCATATAAATTTTTAATATAAGTTGCTTTGCGGTGGAAGATCAACACAAAATAACAATTTCACCGGAATTGTCCTTTTAACCTAAAATAACCGTTTTTTTTTTTTTACAGTGAATACCGCATGGAGCCAGTGAGACTATGGCATCCCCAATTGGGGTATGTTGTGAGGCTGAAGGTAGTGGGGAGGGAGGGGAAGGAGGTGGGGAAGAGGGAGGTTGGGAAGTACCTGGCTATTCAGATCTGGTCACCAAACACGGCTAAAGCCCTTTTCCAGCAACGTTTCAATTCTGAATGGTGGTCTTACACCAGGGCAATACTGATAGTATCTTCCACTCTGGAACGTGCGGCAAACATACTATATATTATTAAATGAATTAATTGTGAAATAACACCAATTAATCAAATAAAATTTATTTGCGCACGCCGGATTCGAACCCGCGACCTCCGGATTGTGAGTCAAGAGTCTTAGCCACTGGACTACGGAGGTCGTTGGTACAAAGTGACGTAAATTGCTTCCAATTTTCGGTACATTTTTCCTTGGTTTCATTTTACTACACTGAAAAAGTGCTAGAAACAATGTTTCCTTTTAAAAGTCGTGAAATTGGTAATATCACTTTGGCATTAATTTAAAACATAGATCAGATTAGTATTCAGACTCCATCCAGCTACTTGGTACGTTTGAAATTTAAATTAGGGCATACCTTCCGCAAACCTTTATGGTCGTGTGTTCCCTCACCTAAGAATTTGGTCCATGGCTTTTACGAGAAACCAAAAATACCTTATTTATGTTCCCCGAGTAAAACGTGACTTATTATTTATGTTTATTCCAAAAGCAAATTCCTTTAGTAATATGACTCTGAAAGGAGATAACAAATATATATCCTTCCGAAAAATAAGGCCGAAAGTATGTTAAGGGAATAAATAGCCTTATTTTAGGTTTATGAAGCTTATGATAATTGGACTCATGGGACAGTTTCGTTAATAAATTATCGAAAAATACGCTCAAAGATGATAGCCCGAAATGTTTCTCGTTTTTGATAAAATTATCAAATAAAACACGTTTGGCGATACATTTCTGTTTACGCTAAGGCACTTGCTTCCATCGTAAGTTTTTTATCTAGATTTTTTTTTTGACATTAGGAGGAAATCAAGTGTTATATAATAAGGTATTGTACAGGTGAAAACTGAAACAAAAATTGCAATGAAAACCTTATAAGGCAAATAAAATCTCATCGAACAATAGTAAGTCCGGAAAGAATTCAAAGTCGATAAGTGTATTGAGTGCCTTAGATTGAAAAGAGGATGCATAGATGATTCAGACACATAGAACGATTGGATAGGGAAATGATCACCAGTAGATAATACAAATAAAGAAGTCTGGGACCCAGCGGAATACATAGCACAACCAAGAAAAATGGCTACTTGAGTTGGATTGTGTCAAGTCAGAATAATAGAAATGATTAATACGATTGTCTGACAGAAGAGCAGGTATGAGACGATGTATAATGGATGCACATGGAGAAACGGCTCCGCGTCGTTAAGTTCGGTAATTTTTAGTTTTAATTTTTTTATTGCTTATATTGGTAGGTATTATTTATATTGTAAGAAAATTGATAATTTATTAATTTTGATTGTCGGTGCGTGGGAGCGTGATTTATTATTACATTCCAACGTTAGCGTAACATTGTTTTAATGCGCTTTTCAACATTGAAACCTATTCGTATAAATCACATGATACCTAAGCAAGTAATAATATAATTTTATTTTTTAATAATTCTGTATTTGAAGTTTTTTTTTTGTTTTAGACAGACATGAATTAATAGAGTAAAGATAAATTACCGAGACAAATCGTGTGGTTTCACCGAACTATATTTAGTAGATATAAGTTAGCGGTCCGTTCAGACTCCCGTTTTATTCACACAAATTCTTTGAATGGCTTTCCTTTTCAAGCGGTGCTACATTTTTGTCCGATGCGTATGAATATAACGTATCCTGTATTTGTCATTGGATAGATCTCGAATTTTTGAAGTTCACTAACATTTGAAAGTTAAATTTCTTGTTTTAAAATTTAACAATGTTAATGTTATGTCTTTAATTTCACGGGGCATTATGTTTCTCGTGTAAAATAATATACACGATATATTAGTATGATAGTATATATTGATATTTTCCGAGTTTCAAGTATCTTTTTTGTTATTGACAATCTTTCGATAATGAAATGTGTACAAGACCTATAGGCCTGCACAAAAACTGTAGAAAATAAGCGCCGGCACACAGAGACGCCCGACAATCTAAATGTCGTGATAGAGATGTGTTCTCTGCTTGACAGCTGTTAAAATTCCGTAGCATGTTCACTAGCTTCTGTGCTGGACGGGCATCTTCTGCCGCGTATTGAGGTGGAGTGGTATTGCGTCTTCTACCGTGCACTGTGAGATAAAATACTCTTGCACCGGGGCATGTAGGCTGCGATGGACGCTGGTTGCTAGTAAACAAGACGGGCTGCGCCCCAGATGGTGTATGTTATCGTGGATTGCTGCATATCTAGCAGCAGCATCATATGGGGGGTGCTCGCAGCAACTCACATGTTGATTGGCTTCAGGGTAATCGGTCTGCATTCTTTTGGGCGTGGTGGGACTGCTGGGGTGGTCGCAGCTACTCACATGTTGATTGGCTTCAGGGTAATTGGTCTACATTCCATTGGGCGTGCTGCGGGTGCATAGCACGCCTCTCTAAATGGTGTCATCATTTGACAGACATGGCGTCATCATCAGGTAGATCTGCATTCTATTAGGCGTGGTGGGAGTCCTTATCATGTATCTTGCTCAGGCGTTATCATCAGGGCAGAGAGATGCAAGGCTCGATGCAAGGGGCCCCAGGCTAGCAGCCCGGAGCAAGATGGCCAGGGGTAGAACAGCGACTTCAAGGCTTGGAAAGAAGAAAGCCCGAGGATGGCCATGGGGCTCAGGCGTCAGAGTTTTGTAGGTTTTATCCCTTTGGGTGCTTGAAGGTGAGACTGGCGACTTGGATCAAGTGGCGAACCCAATGGTAAATCAGGTAAATGCTTTGCAGAGATGTTGATAAGATTACTGACGGTTAATGACTGAATGAAGCTGCCACTTTGGTACAGTCTTTTATAGTAAGGTGGTAGGTGCAGGTGCAGTTGCACGTGTTGTTTACGTTTTCTTCCTTGCCCAGGTTGCCGGGCATGTGTTGTTTACGTCTTCTTCTTAACCCAGGTGGCCGTGCACACCTGCGATGGCAGGTGTTGTTTACGTCTGTTTGGTAGGCGCCAGTGCACGTGTTGTTTACGTCTTCTTCTTTACCCAGGTGGTCATGCACAACTGCGATGGCAGGTGTTGTTTACGTCTGTTTGGCAGGTGCCAGTGCACGTGTTGTTTACGTTTTCTCTTAACCCAGGTGGCCGTGCCCAACTGCGATGGCAGGTGTTGTTTACGTCTGTTTGGCAGGCGCCAGTGTACGTGTTGTTTACGTCTTTTCGGCAGGTGCCAATGCACGCGTTGTTTACGTCTTCTTCTTAACCCAGGTGGCCGTGCACACCTGCTGTGGCAGGTGTTGTTTACGTCGTCATGTTTATGCCTGCCTAATTATCCCAGGTGGCCGGCGCAAGTATCTGCTTTGAGGGTATGAACTATTTCACGTTGGAAACGTTGTGACATCAATATTTTCGCACCGTCTAAAATGCAGAATTTGTCTTCAATAATAATGCAAGAAGAATTTTGCTATGTTTCATCTAGACTGCATAAAACGTTCGATACAAAATGTATTCTTCAAAACTCCATATTTAATGTCACGATTATGAGTAATACTCAAATCATACACTCTGCAGAATTTTTTTGTTATGAGCTTTGGTGTTTGAGTACCTAGCTTATCGATATTAAAATCTTCTTGATGTGAATTGCACTCCCAGTCCCAGTTATTTGTATAAAAGCCAGAAATGTGCCATAATACAGATCTTTTCTGTGATAAAGAGATTGAGTTCTACGATTTTATTAAAATATGTGAGATTTGCCCATTTCGATACCAAAAAGTATGCTTATCAATCAAAATAATTGAAAGGAAATTGACACTTCACTTAAACGGAATATTACATCAGATTTATTTTTCCGATTTTTCTACAAAGGGGGATTTTTTCCGACTTTATTTATAATTGCATTTTCGAGAAAGCACCTGAAGGCAGCTCTCTTTATAACTCAATATTATTTAAAGAATCTACAACTTATTGAAGAATAAAATTTATTTGTAAAAGCTAAAAGAAATAGTTATTATTAGACTCTAATTCAAACATATTATAATTATTCTCCATTATAGACTCTAACATAAAAATTGTCTGACTGCACACATAGTTTTGTATTTTCTGTATTATATTACATCTCTTTAGTATATTCCTCTTATGGTACGGATATAAACATAGTTTTATTAAATTTAATAATTTGAGATTTTACTCGTAAAGTTAAAAATAAAAATAAAAACAAAGTTTTATTATTGTTAGATACAGTACTGTTAGAATTAATGTGAACAGAAGTGATCAATTGGAAAAAATAATAAATATTCTTTATTGAGGAAAAAAAGTAGAGATACAATTACAATTATTTTTTTTTTAATACCAAGTGGGTCCTTCCTTAACTTTTTTTACTCCTTGTACATGGTTTGGCATAGAATCAGCAAGTTTTTTTACAATTTTCTGATATTTGCGTGTCTCTAAACCATATCTGAATTACTGTATCAATGAGCTTGGTTTTTTTTGTGCTTGTCTTGCTTTAACCTATTTTCAATTGGATAAAGATCCGGAGAGTTACCTGGCTATTCAAGGTATATTTTTTTTGTCTTTGAAATATTAACAATCTTAGTGCGTTTTTTAAGAGAAATGTCCATCTTCAAAAATTATAATCAAAAAAGCTTTAGGTTTACCTCAGCAAAAAAACTGTAATTCTAAAAAATTTAACGCATCTGTAGTTTGGTGTGTCTCGTAACTCATTGAATGATTGAACAAAAGCACAAAATGGCCGCTATATATATGCTACAATATGCTACAATATGCTGCACACAACTGCGAAAAACAAGATTATTGTGCTAATTATCACGTGTTCACACTAATTCGCACAGTACTGTACTATCACTGTTGACTTCCTCTTGTTATCTCGTGTTGATATTAATATTATTTTATCTATGTAAGTAAAATACGTTTTATTTTTATTTCTAAAATTAAAAGCACCCATTGACAAAATACTTAAGTTAATTTGAATTTTTATTTGCTATTATGTTGTTTAATTTGCCTTTCGCTATAAAAAAAAAAAAAATATATATATATATATATATATACATGCAATTGTTTTAAATTGACCTTTGTTAATACTGAGAGCCATTTATTGGATGTCTAACGACGCTGTTCTGAAAAAGGTTTATTTTATTAAGCTTTTGGATGATATCAGGTTACTAAATTAAAATTATTTCATTTTTATCTAAAGGTTATTTTTTACTTTGTCACTCTCCCAATTTGGGAGGTATGAGTGCAGCCGCCCCGGGAACCATTTATTGGATAATCAACACCTCTGCCATAGGTCATCCCAAGTGGTTCGATACGTATGGTGACTCAGCAGGGATATCCTGGAATCATGGGATCATGGATCATGGGATCAGGTTTGTCCGAATCTTGGCGGCGGATCTTTCCCACCAACAGCGTGGTAGGCTGGATCCGAAGAGACTGGTTGAGGGAGATCTTTTAACCTCTCTTTAGGAACTTGCACCGTAGTGAAAAGGATGGATTAATTCGTCCATCACTCCTGGACATACTGACCCACAGATTCCTACCTACCTCTCATACCTTTTTCCTTCCCAAAACTTTCTCTCCTTCCTTCCCCTAAAAAGACCCTCAAAACAACATCCTCAGAGATGACACAGACTCTGAGTGGAATTATTTTACTCAGGGCCTCCTGTGGGGAGCTATCGAAAAAAAAATCTTTGAAAAATTACTTATCAATAATAATTTAATACTTACAGTATTTGACCAATTAACTGAGGTAGTAAAATCATTCCGGGATTTTTCAAGAACAAAATTTTTGTAATTTTTCCAAGGGATAGTGAACGAATTTATTGTGGCTGCATTTATCTTTAGCGTAATACGGTTTTCATGCAATTTGCTTCGTTCTCACTGGCGCATGGTGCAGGGAACAAAATATTAGCAACTCGGTGAATTATTCCCTGGAATTTACAGCATTCTCTAAAAAAGATTGAAATTTATGCTAGCCGTTGTGGAAGTGTTCATATTATCGTTATGAAAATCTTTTGTGTTGTGGAATTTGTTAATTTTAAGTAAGGCACTATAAAAGTCACGTGCAATGCAGGGAATATAACCTACATTATAATATATCTATCTATTCGTCTATCTATCTATCTTCTATTTTCTATAAATTATATAAATAAAAATGAATGGCCGAAATCCACCAAATTGGAAAATTCTTTTTTTTTGTGTTGGTCATTGTCAGGAAAAGGTTTGTATAAAAACTACTATCGAGCTCTGGTATTATGAAATTTGCATAAAAAATTTCAGTAGGTGGCACGTGAGTTGTTTTTAGTCGAATTTTATATAACTTTTGATTACCTTTATCTAGGGTATCCATATGAATATTATACATCTTTAATAACAAAGTCGGGCTAATTACACTATTTATATAACTGGAGAACGGTTGGACCGATTTTGATGATCTTTGATTTGTTGGATTTGTCTCCGCCCCAGATAACATAATAACTATTAAAACAATACAAAAAATAGTTATTAAGAAAATTCTTTTCCCCGTGCATTTTGTATGGGACGAATTCTCATATTTTAAAAGAGCTGTGGGAATTTTGTGATAAGTATAATATTGAGAAGTCAGTGAATTCCAAAAATTCAAAAACGTCAAATGTCAATGCGCTCCAATTGCCGTAAGTAAGTTGAAAAATAAGAAACAAAAAATATAAATCCGTACACAACGCCATCTCTGATACTGACAAAAACAAAACACAGACAGTTGTGCATCAATAAAGTTTCATTGTGTAATTTTTAACTTAATAAAAAACCTAATTTAATTGAACAGTTATTGATTCCGAGGCGGTACGAAGTTCGTCGAGTCAGCTAGTTAGCAATAAAAGAAAATAAACGACTCTTCTAGAAATATTTTATTTTATTTTATTTGGACAACCAACAGTTTATAAAAAATAATATTTGACGAAATACATATGTATAAAAAATTAACAAATAATAGGTTTTCACTGATATATATTAAATTATTTAGTGAGTAGATATAGCCATTCAGGTCACCACATGTAATCAAAATACTGTATGTCTCTTTTGTCCACTCAATATTAGAATTCGGATCAGTCATATGGAATTCCTGTCTCAACACAGGTATACCCTAGCGAGACAGGCATCGAATAATATATTGTAAACATCACGTATATAGATCAATAAAAAAAATTAAAAAAATCCCCAATACAAAGTTAATATTTTAAGGTTAGAAAGAATTCAAATAAAGATACTGAAACACCTAAACTTTAAATCCTTTCGAACATCAGAAAACCTACAAGACTCATTAACATTCCAAAATTTATCAACCTTAGAAGATAGAAGAAATATATCCGACCAGAAAATTTTATTCAAAATTATTAACAACGTTGTCGACAACAACTATCTTCTAGAACACATTAATTTCCACTGTCCAACAAGAAAAACAAGGTCAAACCAACTATTCCACATCCCACACTCAGAAACAAATTACACACATCATTCATTTTTCCGAAGGACGTGCACAAAATACAATGATATGTTTTACGAAGCTGATATTTTCCATTTGTCCTCAGGCCAATTTATTAAATTCATAACTGAAAAAATTAAAACCAATTGTTAATTGCGAACCCTCCACCCCTGCTGTCTGTTGTTTTTTCGTTCTCATTATGTTGTTTTTCCTTCTTATTTTAAGAATAATAATATTTGGATGATTTATATAGCGCTATTTTTTGTTGTTGTTGGGAAAACCCCCATCAAGGGCGCTGGCAAATGGCTAATCATTTATCCTTAAACGTTTTCTAATGATGTGAAAATGTGTTAATTTTATATAGATTCGCTGTTTAACTTCATCTTTTCTTTCCTACGTGCTTTAATTTGTGTTTTTTCATTTCTGTTGTATACATATTTTTTTTTCTTTTTTTTTAACACTTTATTTTTTCTTTAACGTTTTAATCTGTATTTGTATATTATAATTTTTTTGCGGAAACTTCACTGCTTAATGCACCCATGTAATATGTAATTACCTTATAATATGTACAACTGTTTGTTTCCCTAATAAACAAAAAACAAAAACAAAAAAAAATAAACAAAAATAGTTGAACTATGTTATGTGGATGGGATGGTGGAAGGGAGGGAAAGGGATGGGTAGTATGAATGTGTAAATGTTATTTATTTATTTTAGATTTGAAAATGAAAGGTACTTTGTTAAATATGTCGAATTCACTGTATGACATGTTAAAGATGTGTGAATGGCGGTGAATGAATATATTTTGTTTGGAGTTAGTGTTGCATTGAGAAATTTTTTATGTGTAGTTTTGTCTGGTTCGTCTGATGGGCACTCTTAGTTGAATTATTTCTAGTAATTTCGGGAAATCTATCATAGAGGTAGCTATTTTTTGTAGAAATAGTACGTCTGCGAAATTTCTTCTACTTTCTATGTGACTTATGTACTTGGGATTCCAGATTGAGAGGCGTACTCCAGAGAACTGCGTACGTACGCAGACCCACTTTCATTAGACCCACATTAGACCCACTTTCGGAATATTCATTTAATTAAAATTTATTTTATTATTTGAATTTGCTCTATGTTTCATTATACTAACACCTACCTACTTCTTACGAATTTATAAATATTCTTAGCTTTATTTTTGCTAATCACAATATTCTAGGATAAACTCTCACGATCTTTCCTTCTTTCATAAACCTCCCAGTAAATTTCTTTTATATTTTTTTTTCTTTCAGTAAACGTATCGTAAGGATATAAAAAAATGGATATATGTGTTCACAATTATGTCCTCTGCGTGCAAACTCTATCTAAATTTATTTAAATAGATTATAAACAGTGTTAATTTCAAGTGACGTCCCAGGTAAGTATGGTCCCCTGTATTAATTTATTTTTAGGCAGCATCGCGTTCATTGGTCAAAATATTGTACATATATTTTCGTATCGGCGATCAATGAACCGGTGTGTGTAATTTTAAGCCATAAGTTGTTTTTAATTGTTTGTCTAGCTTGTAGTCTTTCTAGATTTTAGGCATGTATGGCAAGTTTGTACACCGCCCTTGAGGTGATTTTTCACAAAAACGGCGCTGTTAAAATCGTCCAAATATTATTATTATTATTATAAAAACATAACACGATATAAATAAAAACAAATTATAAGAATAAAAGATAACTTGTAATGTTTTTCTTGGACCCACTCACTAGAGGTTCCTGTGCTGAGGCGGACTAGATGTTATTCATCTGTTTGTTTTGGATCCAGTGACGATTTTTTCAATGTTTAATAAATTTCCTTCTTTGATTTCAATAGGCCAGGTTTCTATTTGTTTTTTGAAAACATTTGCAATATCTGTTTTCATTATTGTTGTTGAGAGTTTATTAAAAATCTAAGTGGGGATGAAATTACAGTAACATCCCCAAAAACAGTATTAAATTTTTGTATATTCATAATGTCATTCTGTTGAAAGTGTGTTTCCATCGATCTTTAAAATTTTTGACTAAAACATTATAAGCATAGATGTTATGAATTTTTGGGACTACAAAAGACAAAAGTGTTATTTTGTTGGCATCCTTATGGGAGCTTCTAAAAGAATGGTCTTTATAATACTCTTTTGGGTTTAAGGTGAGTGGTTATTACTATTTCAAGAAACAAATCAAATCTCTTCCTATTATACCTTCCGTAGAATGAAGAACAAAACTAGAAGTGCCTCCATACAAATATGTATGGAAACTGGAAAATAGCCCAGTTCTCTATCTCACTTTCACTCGCCTGACATAGTAGAGTTTTGGGAACACAGTTATGTGTTGGAAATTCAAGCCTTAAATAGACAAATAGGTTTATGAATTACGCTCACAAGGTACTTCTTGTATTATTCTTTATTTTATGTGGTTTACCATAATAATATTGTATTAGAGACGATAAAATTATTTTAAGTTTTTCAATGTCTTTTTGATATAACATTTTCCAGATAAGTTAGTTTTCAATTGAATTTATTTTCTTATTTTTATTTCTATTTTTCTGTTTTGTGCGTATAAATACTCTCATTTATAACGTAATATTGTGATATTTTAGTTTATGATTGTTCTTCTCATTTTTATTCTTTTAATTCAACGGAATTAATTAGGTATTTGCTTCATATTACAATTCATTTTGTAATTTTGTATGTTTTGAATGTATGCGCTGTCATTTAAATTTAGAGAATTGATGTGAAACCAGGCAATATATTGAGTCAGTGGTATGTTTGCAGAAATCCAGAGAAAACACATTATTTTCAATAGACCTCCATGTTCGAGGGGTAAGGCTCTCGACCAGCAATCCTAAGGTCGAAAATTGGTAAATAAATTGTGTATAATTAATTTGTTTTATTTCATAATTAAATATTTAAAACATATAACAATTCATTTTGTAATTTTGTATGTTTTGAATGTATGCGCGGTCATTTAAATTTAGAGAATAGATGTGAAACCAGGCAATATATTGAGTCAGTGGTATGTTTGCAGAAATCCAGAGAAAACACATTATTTTCAATAGACCTCCATGTTCGAGGGGTAAGGCTCTCGACCAGCAATCCTATGGTCGAAAATTGGTAAATAAATTGTGTATAATTAATTTGTTTTATTTCATAATTAAATATTTAAAACTAAAACTAATTCAGTGTATTTGCAGCAAGTTCTACAGTGGAATATACTATTAATATCGCCCTTAAAAAAAAAACATAATTCGAAATTGAAAATATATTTAGTGACCAAATAGGTCGGAAGAGACAAGTACTTCTACACCTTCCTCTGCCACATCTCCTTTCCCTCCTAACTACTTTCAGCCTCACAACATACCCAGTTGTGGATGCCATAGTCTCTCCATAGATTTTTGGTCGGTATTCTCATAAAAAATAAAATGAGGACGAAAATAAAAATAAAGCTATTTAAACCGCATATTTCATATTCTTAGTGCGAAATAATACACCATTTTTCCCATTCTTTTCGATTTACCTTGTGGTGGCATTTATCTGATTCTTCAAACGCCATAAACCAAGTTGATGTTACAATAAAAACTATTGGAAATAACATTAAACTTCTTCGCGGCCATTGTCGTTATTATTTTTTTCGGTCGCTTGTTTTATGTTACCAGGAAAATATTAGTTTTTCTGTCCGACATCGTCCAGGCGAAAAAAGCGTTTTATCGTCGGAAAATTGTCCCCATACTCTTTCTTTTCATCTTTTTTTCGCATTAAACAGGCGCGGAATGTCATTTATCCGGTTTTTACATTGATCATTTAGCTTTTTCTTGCTTCGTGCAATTAGGTAGGTATTTAATAGCTTCCGTGGTCGATGGGTAAGTCGCTTGACTCGCAAACCGAAAGTCACGAGTCCGTGGGACACCCGGCCACTTTTACTCCGCAGTAGTCCTATAATACCTACATAAAGCCATTACATGAGCAACATAATATCCGTCAGCCTTCTTATCTGAAAAACTGAGTTACTGACAATGGCCTACGATCTCTTTAACGGACACGTGAGCAATTTCCTCTCTCCGAGATGCAAAACTAATCTACCATAGTAATGCCCCTCGGAAAAAATATATTTATTATTTATTACCGCCCTTATGGGTTTTTACAAGAAAATTTTAAAATTAATTTCAGTATTTAAGTGTAAGATGATAAATTTAGGTATAGTGTTCGTAAGAAAACAACAAATATGTTTTTTTTTTAAATTATTTTTAAAAGAAAGGCATTTTCGGTTTACGAGTAACTTAGCAATGTTTGAATATCTCCTACTACCACTACAGTAAGCGGAAAATGTTGCTTTCGTCGTGATGTGAATCGAACATGCGACGCCCGTTTCAGCAAAACACTCATACACTGATAAAAATTAAAACAATATTATAAGCCTGAAACAGTACGTCAATGAAAGTATACCATAGAAAAGCAAGTATGTGCGTTTGGGCTAATAATGTTATTGTTATGCTTTACAAACCAATAAAACATAATAAATAAGAAAGTAGTTTACCTGTAAGGTATGGAATATTGTAGCAGAGATTAAAAAAAATAATAATTAAAGTTGTACCAATAAAAAATTAATACAAGCCAGCAAAAAAACTAAAATAATAATAATAAGACCTGACGTAAAAAAAGAGTAGGTACCAATGTAGTTATAACAATACCAAAACCAAAGCATAATTTTGTCACATGAGAACGGATCGTTGGTACGACTCGTTTTTGAGTTTAACAGCTTGGCTGTGAAACGGTTTGCCGGCCTTTGTGTTTCCTACATCATACAACATGTTCACTCATTATTTTCCACAAAAAGACCCTCCACACAAATGAGGGAAATTATATTCATCAAGGCCCCCTGTGTGGAAGTAAGGAAAAAAACGCCGTCAACGAAAACGAAAAAGTGAAAAATCTAACAACGGCGCGTAGGTACGAGTAGTAGTAGTAATTGCTGAATATAGCCAGCACATTATTATAAAAGCAACAGGTTGGTAGGCCATATTAAAGAAATAAGTTCTTGTATGTGAACGCCTTACGTTAAACTGAAATATTTTTTAAATTATGCCAGTAAAAATTCCATTCTTTTTTTACGCGCCTTACGTTAAACTGAAATATTTTTTAAATTATGCCAGTAAAAATTCCATTCTTTTTTTACGCGTTTGTCTTGAAGTGTTATATTATTTCATATATTCTGATACATCATATTATTATATTACTTTTTGCATGTTTTTTTAAGAAAACATTTTTTGGAATTTTATTCATTCGCCCTATGAGGGAAACTTTCAATATCCTAGGTGTGGTGTGGGGGTGTATTGATATATTATGATAAATGTGAAGAATTTTGTTTAAAAATATAAATTTTGCGAAAGCAGAGTAAGTAGGCAGAATTTTGGTAAAATATGAAAAATATTCAAGTAATGAAATGGTAAGGAAAGACTTTTTTTCTATTATTTTAGCTGATTTGAAAGCTTGCGGGAATTCGGTATGAAATGAAATAAAATTATATAACCTTTTATTTTACATTAACCCCACATAGGAGGTCCATGAAGAAAATAATTTTCCCAAGGGCTTGTCATATTTGAGGGTGCTGTATGGAGGGTCTTATTAATGAAAGGAAGGAGATATGCATAGTTCTGCGAAAGAAAAGGTATGAAGGGCGGTTAGGAATTTAAGCTTCAGTCTGTCAGGAAAGACGGACGTATGAATCAATCCCTCGCGCTGTGGTGTAAGACAATGGGTCGAGATAGATCAACTGAAGAGGTCAAAGGGTCTTCCCAACCCGGCTTCACCCGATCCAGCCCACCACGCAGCTAGTGAGCAGGCGTATCCACCACTATGATATGAACACTGAACACACCTCTCCTGACGATAGTTAAAAATTCAAAATTATTTCTTAGCAAGAAATATTAATTTTTTAGTAATTATCGCAAAATTTAATAATTCCTCAACCTTTGGACTTTTAAGAGCGATACAAAATCAATTAGTACTTTACTTTTAAATAATATTCTTGGAAATGAGCCAATTAAAATGGAAACACCAATATATTATATGTTGCCATAATATTCCGTTTCAGTTCAGCAATGAATTTTCTCAATAAACTAATAAAAACCTCAGAAGCCATAGTTCACATTCTAATATATTGATGAATAATATATTTTATGACGTATAAGGTATTTTTGTTTTATAATAATCGAAGTATTTTGGTCCTACGATAATAATGCCATAAAGTTAGGCTAATATTAAGGTCGAATGTCCTCACGATGTACAGAAATTCAATGAGTCTGTTATAAAGATACGATCTTTAACCTTTCAAAATTGAATAACAAATGCTCCGAAACATTTTTTCTGAAAGGCCCACCCTTATTCTCTGAAGTGTAACATTATGAGCAAATTGTAATCATCTTTAAAATTTATCATTGACCTTTTAACCATTTACTCCTATTGTCCTAAAACTGTGGTCAACATTTTATTTAACCGTGATACAATATGAGTATAAATATTAGGAAACAGGGGGTGGTGTGTCCATGAGTGACGGACGTATGAATTCTTTCCTCCTAAGGCAGTGGGCCAAGAGAGTCCAACTGAAAAGGTAAAAAAGTCTCCATTAACCAATTTCTACCGATTCGGCTAGCCACACAATCGGTGGACAAACGCGTCCGCCGGCAAGACAAAGAAAAACCTTATCCCATGAACCCGGGCACCCCTGATAAGTCATCAAACGTAACGAACCACTTGGGGTGACCCGTGGCAGAGATGTTGGTTATCTAATAAATTGTGTCCGGGATGACGCGACGGTACCCATACCCGCCTTACAAATTACCACATCACCGATTATTATTATAAATCATCGTGCATGAAGGTTTCCTTGTAAATAAACCATTTCCAATATGACTACGAATATTACCAAAACTAATAATTTATCACGGTTAAAAATAATATTTTTCTCTCTAGTACTTTATTTAGAAAAGAAACATTAATAAAGCATTTTTTTCTTTCCGTTATGTGTTTTTGGGGTGTTATGCCATGTTGCGCTACCTCCTTCTTTAGCCAACGTTTTGGACAGCGTTGCAGAGTCCATCATTAGGGCAGATCCGGCAGATGTGTAATTGCTAGTGATGAAATGTGTGCTTGGAAGCGATACCGTGTTTGCCAGCTCCACTCCACTACGAGCTGGTATTACAGCATACTTCAAAACTGGTTGTTAACAGGCTTGCTACAATAGAAACCGGTTCAAAAACTGTTCCTCAAATCCACTGTCGTCCTATGATCGCTAGTCAATAGTAGGAAATGGTTCCAAAATAGCCTGTTCCTCGAATCCACTGTCATCTAGTGATGGCGGAGGGAATCTGGTGGATCTGCCCTGATGATGGACACTGCAATGCTGTCCGAAACGTTGGCTAAAGAAGTAGGTAGCGCAAACGGCATAACACCCCAAAAAATAACATATGCTTTTGCTGTGAAAATGTAAAAACGTATCTAATTTTATACTATTTGGAAGAATTGGAACTATCTTAGTCCTTTTACACGCTTTTCAATTTTGACGAGAAAAATGTTAAAAATAGACGCTGGGCCGAAATCCCAATTTCGTGAATTTAATGCTGAAATTTAGTTTTGGTCTGCGAATGAAAAGATTTCCCAAACCCACACGTACATGACAGAGGTATAAATCAATCAAGCTGACCCTATTTCTTCAAATTTATAGATTTATTTAGACGAAAAATAGAAAAAACCCAACTTTTCGATATTACGATACATTCTGAAAAATATATGTATTTCACTTGGTTTACTACTATTTTAGTGGTTAGTGATGGCTTTTAACATAATTACATCCCTAATACCCAGGAGCGGTCTCAGAGACACATATTGTAATGTCTTTTTCCCATTAGCCTAATAATAACCGTAATATTATAAGTGCCCTCCCCTTTATTTTTTTTTACGCCAAGTGGGCTTCTATGAAAATATGTAATACTTTACAGTTGTGTTTAATGTGTGCTGTACTTATATGATATTTAATTTTATTAAATTACAAATTTAGTTTCAAAGCCTAACGAATGAGTTACATTAGTTATAAGGCATAACGCAAATAATTGTAGGCTTGTCTCAAAATTTCAGATTATTATTATCTTCTTTCTATATGCTGTGAAGCTCCTGAATTGACTTGGCCTTCCGAAAATCGTAATACATACTAACTTAAGATATTTTATTTTTTCATGGACATTCCAAAATGGCAATTATTTCTCCTAGCTTATCTAAATATAATATTAAGAAAGTATTGAAAATTAATAATATTATGTCGTACTATTTGTTGAGGGTAAATTTTCGTCAAATTAGTTTTGGAAAAAAAATCGCTTTGTGGCTTGACGTTATAATTAAATGAAAACGTATTCTGTTTTCAACCACTTTATTATAGTTTTTCTACAATGTATGAACTAATTTCGTTTATAAGTAACTTCTTATTATAAAAGAACCCATTATTAAGTAATAATTAAGAACCCATTATTATAAATGAACCAACATTTACATCGTTTATTGTAAGACTAAATTAAAGAGAGAGAAAGGGTATGAGAGGAGGTAACAGAGTTGTAGTGGGAGAGGGATAGGGAGTGGGTGGGCGGGGAGAAATGGACACCTTTAAAATTTGATTTTTTGATAATTATTTTTATTTACGGAACACCTAGCCGTTATTTTTTTTACTTGATTTGGTTGTTTTGTAATGCTTCGAAATATTGTGATTGATGATTATTTACATAGTGAAAAAGGTTAGATATAACCGAAACTAGTTGATACAATGTATAAATTATGATAAAGTTGTTGAAAAAAAAAAATTTCCTATTATTATTAATTTTATTTAAATTTCTCAAAGGTATTATCGTGTTTTTTTTGGGATATTATGCTGTGTTGCCCTACCTTATTTAGCCAATATTTTTAGTCGACTTTACACATCACGAGACACTGTTTGAGAAGGACCTTTTGACGTCTCAAGCCAGACTCATGGATACACTGACCCCCAAATTCCAACCCACCCATCATTCTTGTTCCCTTCACAGAACATCCTATCCTTCGTTTCCTTAAAAAGATCCTCCACTCGCCATCCTCAAAGATGGTTCCCCTGACAAAAATTATTTTCATCATCCTCTTTAAAGCTAATGTAAAAAAAGTCTAAATACTGTTTAATTTTACTTAAACTGCTACTAACCTAATATACAATTACACTTAATGTGAAACGTTTGAACACCTCGGCACAGGTTCTGGTAGTGAGGGATTTAAAAAAAAACTACTTAACCATTAACACAGTCACTGATTAGTTTTCACAAAATACTCGTACTTCTTACCACGTTTTTAAATTAGAAACATTTTTTGCGTTACTGGCACTGATCATCTATTTACCTGTAAAGTGAATGTACAAGCAAATAAAGAAATACCCAAAATAAAATAAAATTAAGTTAAATTATTTGATGGTGGGTACATATCACTAAGGAATATCAAGGAGTTCTTGAAAGATAAGTGGTGTTCAGGCGGAAACAAAAGACTTTAAGGTTTCCTTTGGTCGTCTTTGATAAAGCTCCCGTGTGAAAGAGGTTACCGCAATTTAAAGACGTGATGTTTGAACTTTCAAAAAATTGAGAGAGTAGTGGGTGGGTATTTCTAAGACCACCAGCGATAAAGTAAGGTCACATTTGTGAACCGTTAAATTCGTGAAATCTAAAAATGTTTTTTCTTTCAGTAAAATTTTATTTGAAAATATTAATGATTTGAGTACCTTTTCGTATTTTTTATTTCGTATTTGACTTTAAAATTTTAACCACACAAGGTAAGTAAGATCTTTATGATAATTTTAAACTATTTTACACTAACCATTCATCATGGTCGTGTAAGCCCACCGAATCAAGTTACAAAGCGTTTTCCTTAGTATAAACTAGATTTCACTAAATGCCTTTGTTACAACTAGAATTGACTGCAGCTGTTAAAAAATTAATATCAGTGAAAACTAGTTCTAACTAGTAATATCTAAATTCTAACTAGGATTCTAAAATTCAATTTTTGGAGGTATCTAAATGGATTTTGGTTAAACCAATTTTCTGAATAAATAATTAGGAAAGTATATACTCTATCATGGTTCTATTCCAACTAAGAATGAAATCAACTCAGAAACACCTCCGAAAGGTTATTAAAAGCTATGAAAAAATAATTTTAAAATAGCCGGTAACCCTAACCTAACTTAACCTATTTAACCATTTTTTTATCATCACTCTTAATGACCTTTCCGAGGTGCTTCTGAGTTGGTTTCATTCTGAGTTGTCCGGTCACCCTTTTTCATGTGGGGTATTTAAATTCTGTTTTCCCCGCACTGAATGTAATTTAATAAAAACATTATTAAATTTTATATTATATAAATTTTTTTAAAATTAAATGGAGGTGCACGAACTAAACGCAAACACAATCAATATTTTTCCAACACAAAGTTAATCGCTAATTTATGCCTACCCAACTCAATGAACGTTATTTTTTTAAATCTTTAACTTCACACAGGAGGCCGCCGTGAGGAAAATAATATCATCATGTCATCTTTTGAGGTCCTATAAGGAATTTCTTAAAAACGAGGGATGGAGAGGATTTTTCGAGAAATAAAAGTATATGGGTTGGAATCCGGAGATCAGTGTGTCTATGAGTGACAAACAAGATTTTTTTTGCCGTAATTTTAAGTAATTAATCACCTCGCTCTATAATATTTTTGTCTATAGTTCTTATTTGTCTATACTTGTTGGTCTTTTTTAAATTTTTTTAATGTTATCTTAACCCGACGAAGAAATTTTAGGTTTCAAAACATGTTGATAATTTTGATTAACCCGGCGAGCGTAAGGTTCAAATTTGTAACATCGAACGTAAGGTGGGTATTTTACACCCGAAATTCTTACTTAGATATTTTTTTATTCTCAACTTATTACTATTTTTAATTCGATAGTTTACTTAAATTACTTATTTTTCTAAGTACTTGTTATTAGAAACTAGGAATAAAAGTGTTATAAAAAGTAGTTTAATCATTTTTAATTGAATCAACATTTGGTCCATTTTTATAAAAACTAAATATAATCACAAAAAAACTAACATCTTCTAAGGTTTTAATCATAACAAACACAAATTATTAAAATTATAATTCTTCTACAACTAATCTTAGAACTTGTGAAAAATAGTAACACCGAGCGCCAGGTGGGTATAACACACCCGCCGATGACTTTGACGTCGTCTAACAGCCTCACTGGCCGGTGGATGACTAAATTCTGAATTCTTGTCGCTTCCTTACATCCTCCCGTGCAGCTACCCAAGCGTGCAGAACATAATAATAATTCTCTATTAAAATATTGATCGATTTATCTTGTTCTGGGTGTACCAAACCCAACCTTACGCTCGCCGGGTTAAATTGATATTTTACAGAGTTATTTGTTTTTAATTAAATAAGTTCATCCATCCCACTGCAGCGGAAAATGGGTCAAGAGAGTCCGGCTAGAGAGGTTAAAGAGTCTCCCAACCGGCCTCTCACGATCCGACTCACCATAAAGTTGGTGGTGCGACATATTTTCGCAGCCAAGACCTGGACAAACCTCACCCCATAAACCCGAGCACCCGCGCTAACTTACCACAAGTAGCGAAACTCTCGGGATCACCTATGGCAAAGGTGATAATTTCTATGAATTATTCCTGAGACGGTGGTACCAATACCCGCTTCCAAAATTGATGGTTATGGTACACTTGCGCATTCTATATTTAAAAAAGCCACTCATTTTTCTTGAAAAGAATTAACTTATGGTTTTCGGTATGGTCAAAGTGATTTTTTTCATTTTATTCAACTAAGGCTCTTCGTAGGTCTTGCAAACGGATAAAACGACTATTAGATGAATGTTGTGTGAGTTGTCTTTTGACAGTGTCGTATTTGACGCTGCGGAGATATTAATACAAATTTGGGGAATTGTTTAAGGTATAAATATGTTTTCATTAAGCGTGCGAATCCACATTTCAGAAAATAAAATTACAGATTTCCAATCCCAAATTTCCGATTTCATATTAGTTTAGGACGTAAGCCGATCGATGAAAATAAACATAGACTGCCCCACACTCATAAGAATTGGCGATAAATCCATTATCATATTTATTCAGAATATATCAAATGAATTATTAAAGCTTACATCATCGATCATCTTTTATTCACATTGAATAAAGCAGATCATCTCACAAATGGATTTTAAATTTATGCGCATTATTTCTTCGCTTAAAATAGTGTTCCGAAGTAATGCTTCCATATACCTAAAACGATAAAACCTTTTACTAAGGCTTTCATGTAAATATATGAAAAACTCGTTTCTGCCAAATCTAAATGTTTCTTTTGAATAATTTAAAAAAAAATTATTCAACAAGTTCATTTGATCATAATTTGAAGATGACTACCTACCAGACTTACTAGAGTGTTATTTATCGACACAGATTTGTACGAGTACCATAAAGATATAGAGGGTGTAACAGCGCACACTCGAAGAATTTTAACCAGCGATTTCTGAGCCTATTTGGAGTCCAAAAAGTAGACGTCATTTTGATATCCGATGATACTTTTTCTATCAAAATAAAAATAAAAATTCAGCCACTGACCACGCTCATGCGCACTGTTTTGTGTGTTACCTGGTTGCTGGAACAAGACGGAGTGCTTATCACGTGACCCGATAGACTACTTAGTTGCGACGTGTTGAGTGTGTTTTTAATTGAAAAAATAATCTTCGGACAGCAAAATGGCATGTACATTTTTTACCCTAAATATTTATTTATTTATTTCAACGCAATAAAATGGCTTTTGCATGATTCATGATACATGATACACAGTGGTACACAGGAGGGTAATTATAATGATAACAAAATAAGAATGTACATTAAACCAAGTACATATATACGTGTGATAACAACTAGTATTTAGTTATAGGATACAATTATGTATTACAACAAAAAAAAAGATAAGGAGCTCGTGTAGAGAATACACATTTTATGCAGAATAAAAATAAGTAAATAAAGGTGACTTCTTAGAAAAATTGTCAAGATCAAGTATCATATACTTTAATTCTATTTGTATATATAGTTGAATTCTAGGAATTGGCTAAAATGGAGTATATGATATTATTTTTACCTTCAGTTTGAAATGACTGCAGTTTGAAATGATGCTTTTTAAAATATGTTCTGGAATCGCTGGTTCTTCGGGTACGTGATGCTACACCTGTATATAAAACCGTTGTAAATGACAAATTTGCATCGATAATTAATATTTTGTGATAAACTAGTCCCAGCGAGAGGTCATCCTTCTAGTAAGTATGTTAGAAAGAAGGGGATTTCTCACGCAATAGTGCCCCCACACGCACACTTCGGAAAGACTGAGTCTCGCGCCATTTCAGGCCGCCGCGCAGAAAAGTCTCACGGTGAACTGCGCTGTAAACCTATCGGTCTTTACTTTTCTGCTCGGCGGCCTGAAGTGGCGCGGGACTCGGTCGCGTCGAAGTGTGCGTGTGGGGGAGCCAATTATGTATAGGATTGGTAGGTATGCATTCGCAAAGACTTAGTGGATAGCAAATGTCAATAAAATCGTGCAAATAGCCTATCTACCTAATCATTCCATCCTTAAAATATCACCACGACCGATGCAATTGTTGCATGAAAAATACCTAACTTTAAAAAGTGACAGTGTGCTCATTGAAGAGAGCTGTCTGTATAAATTAATATCTTAGACAGTGCAGGCTATCCATAACATAACGTCGACTGTGTAGGAAATATTGCGTATTCGAAATTCAATTTAAAGTAAACTTGTGAACTTCCACATCGTTTAAGATTAATATTGTCAAGTTAAAGCATCCAGAACCCGGAGACATGTGGCCCCTACTGTGACGGAAGGTCATTTTTCTTATATTCCAATCTAGACTTATCTTATGTTCCAGAAGCCCAGATTTGAACCATTGACTAACACTGTCCATCAGGTTTTGCAAGGGCATGCAAACTTAATCGTCCCATATAAACCTAGTGGTTGACGTAGTTTCGGGACTGGTCCTTTGAGTGTGTGGCATAGGGCTTGGCTCTAAGTAACAAAGATATTATCATGTGTTTTTTCGTGGGAAATTTTCTGATTAAAGAAAATAATAAAACTCGTTCAGCCGCACTTTTGGTTAAAGCTATTACCCCTTTCCTACGAATCTATCAATTTATTAAATAATGCATTCCTTCCACGAAAAATCACTAACATCACGGTTCATTACAATTTTTAGTGTTATTATTATAATTAAAATTACTGCCTTGGTGTTTTCAGATAAAAAGACTGCTCGATAAATTAATTTAAAACATAATATTCCAAGTGGAAAATAGGAAAAGTGGGGTTTTAACTTTACGAGTATTCTAATCCATATGATAATATTTCTTATCTGGATTCGTTAAGTTTTGGTTGTAAACTTTACACAGTGTACGAAAATTCTGTCTTCTTTGTACTTCTTATCAAATTTCGTTTAACGTATAAGGAAATATGATTTATTGATTTTGAGCTAACGGTATCTCATGGCTTGTGATCCTATGCAAAATAAGGGGAAATTATAAACAGTTTATGCAACATAGCTGTGTTGGATTTCTAAATTGGTTTGATATATATTATTTTTTAATATTAAAAGTATTTTTTTACTTTAGATCTACATAGGAGGACCCGACGAAAAAATCCTTTTGGGACTTTTCCGTTTTGACGAGGCTGTTTGAAGGATTTTTTGAGGAGGGGTGATCTATGGTAGGGGTGATGTTTATGCAATAATTGTTATTATTGTGGGAGCTGTTTCGGACTTCAAAGCCGTTACCAAACTGTGGTAAAAACCACATTGAGACGAAATATTTATATAATTTTATTTTTCCGTCCCCTGTATTATTCATATGACATTTCCAGTAGAAGCCAATTTTCATAGTAAATCAATAGTGTAAGGCACTTACAGTCATACAATGCGGTAAAGATCGACTATTAATTTATTTTATTTCATTAATTTATTTAAGATATCTTTACCTAAACCCAGTCAACTCATTAAGATCATTTTTGCACCCGTGTTCTTAAATTATAATATTATGTAAACATTTCTTTCTTCTTCGGGCGCTAATCTTATTGTGAATATGTATGTTAGTAAGTCACTAGTTTAAGGTCAGCATTTATATGTCTTAGTAATAAGTCACAAACTGTAAGTCTCAGATGTAAGTCACTAGTTATAATAAAGTTGTAAATCTTAGTTGTAAGCCAGTAATATTATCTTTTTACATATGTTTTTATTTGTACAGCGCCCTTGGGGTGATTTTTCACAAAAATGGCGCTATATGAATTAGCCAAATATTAGAAAAAAAAAATTGGTTTTCCCCTTTTCAATGTTTTTTATTCTTCCATCTCTATGTTCTGTGTGTTATAATTTCTTGTATTATTATTACATTTTAACTTTAGCATACTGATAATTATTAATATTGTATTAACCTGCTGACACTTTCCTCTGGCAGCTTAGTGGGTTTATTATTACGACTAAAAAAAAAACAATAATATGATGTTTTTCTGACGGCCTCCGTAGTCGAGGGGTATAGTTCTCGACTCACAATTCGAAGATGGTGGTGTTGATGCCGTTGTGCGCAAATAAATTTTATTTTATTGATTTATGTTATTTCGCAATACATTAATTAAAAAAATTGTGTTTTATATTTGCGGCACGTTCCAGAGTGAAATATATTCTCAGTATCGCCCTGGTGTAAGACCACCATTGAGAATTGAAACGTTACTTGAAATGGTTTTAGCCGTGTTTGGTGACCAGATCTAAATAGCCAGGTACTTCCCCACCTTCCTCTTCCCCATCTCCTTCCCTTCCCAATTACCTTCAGTCTCACAACATACTCCAACCGGGGTTGTCGTAGCATCATTGGCTCCAGACGGGAGTAACTGGAACTCTTATCAGATATTCACATAAAAAATATATATTTATTTATTTATTTATTTTATTTTTATTTATTTATTTATTGTTAATATGTAATTTATATTGAATTTTTACACCTATTGTTAATTATTAATAAAAAAAAAAGGTAATAAAACTATAAAAATCCGAAAACTTCAATATCCTGGACATAATATGATGAGACATCCTGAGAAGTATGAGATCTTGCATCTCATAATGCAGAGAAATATTGCCGGGAGATAGGGCCCTAGAAGAAGGAGAACATCATGGCTGAAAAACCTGAGATAGTGGTTTGGCCAGTCTTCTGTAGAGCTGTTCCGGGCCGCAGTAAGCAAAGTCCGCATAGCCAACATGATAGCCAACGTCCGTTGAACGGACAGGGCAAAAGAAGAAGAATAATGAATTATTAGACCCATACGTTGTTACCGTGTATAACAGACATCGTTTCCAAAAAAATATTGGTCTAAATTTGTCTATTCAATAAATCAAAACCTAATTTCCTCTGAAACATATAAGATTTGTAAGTTTTATTTTATATTTCAAATAAGAATGTTTTCAATTTGTCCATATAAATTTCATCACATCAATTACATTCCTTTTTTTCTTCCTTCAAGCAAGTGGGTACCATAATTTGGATTATTTCTCGTAGCAGGAACCACAAACATGCGATCGCTGACGCGATAAAAATGTACTATCCAACACGGCTACCATCTTGAACCAGGACCAAAACATAACACAAAAATTACAGAAATTCTAGATACAAGGACTATTCGGGCATACTTGTACCTACACCCAAGTACCTATTCCTCCTGTCCGTCGTACCTACTTATCCATACCTATCCATCTTTCCATTGTCACCGGTTCAGGATTGATTTCTAACCGCGAACGCAGTGCAATTTCAACAACGGCGCGGTAGGGCAGCCAAGTACTTTGTCTCGTCGCCTGCAATCGAAACCCGGATCCGCGCAAGTTAACTATTTCAACCGTGGAGTTATTTTCATTGGTGCATGAGTGTGGGAATCCAGGACATCGCCAGCAAGGTAGGATCATCTTGTATTCGGTTGACATCCTTTTGTTCCTGTCCATCCTTTTCGTTCCCATCGGGGAAAAATTGGTAGAGATTATAGACTCCGCGGAAGAGATAGCATCTTCCAATAGCTATCGAAACATTGGTCCTTCACTGGATGTAGAATTAACCTTGATTCTTTACAGATAAGTTTAATTACATGATAAGAAATTGTACTCAAATTAGTTTCATTACAAGATTATTTTCAATAGTGGGTAGCAATTAATAATAGTGGGTGCGGCTTATCAGTTCAGCTGGTAGGTAGAATTTGGGTGCAAATAGAATACTTTTATTTGTTGCAAGTAGATAGCTACTATTATAATTGTTAATTTACGTTTTTAATACATTCCAAAATGGATAAACTTGCAGCCAAAATTGGTTCGTTAAAATTAAAACGGCAAAGATTGTTTGGGCGAGTACAGGCCGCTTATGATCTCATTAAGGATTTAGAGCAAAAAACAAAACTTTGTCAATTTTTCCAAAGGCTTCTAAGGTACTGTTGTCGGACACATACGTGGACGACATCGTAACCGGTGAATGGGAACCGGGCCGCTCAGCTTCAGACGGAGCTGAACGAACTCCTTACAAAAGGAGGCTTTCAATTGAGAAAATGGAGTCAGTTTTAAATAACATTCCAATTGAGCATCGGAGTCATACGAGTGGTAAAGTTGCCTTTGATGATAGCACATCTTTCTCGTTGAAAATTTTAGGATTAATATGGGATCCTGATAAAGATACATTTTCGTACTCGGTAGAAGAAAAAGAAAAGGTATTTACAAAACGTGCAATACTGAGCTGCGTTGCGCGTATTTTCGATCCCATCGGATTAATATCACCTGTTGTTTTTAAGGTAAAATGCCTTATACAGGAACTATGGAAAACCAAGTTAGGTTGGGATGATTCCCTCCCGGAAAACCTTGTTAATTTATGGGAAAATTTCTTAGATGATTTACCTAAGTTATGTTATTTACAAATACCTAGGCACTGCAAAACAATTAAAGGGTTAAACTGTACTTTAGTAGGATTTTCAGATGCGAGTGAATTGGGTTATGCAGCTTGCATATATTTGGTTACGAATGAAGCACAGCCTCAAGTCACATTACTTACGAGTAAATCTAAAGTTGCTCCACTGAAAACATTATCGATACCACGTCTCGAGCTTATGGGAGCTTACCTACTGTCAAAGTTGATAAAAATGACGAAGTCATCGATAGAAACTCTCGTGAAAATTACAGATATAATATTGTTTTCTGATTCCACCATAGTTTAATCATGGATTAAGACACCACCTCATACTTTGAAAACTTTTGTCGCGAACCGCGTTATCAAAATTATTGATGAAATCGATGACGCAAAGTGGTACCACGTTGCGTCAAAATAAAATCCAGCCGATCTTGCTTCTCGCGGTTTATGTCCATCGCAAATAATAGATAACCAATTGTGGTTTCTAGGGCCTCATTGGTTGGCTCAGCCAAGTCAGAAGTAGCCGTTGACTTTACCGGAAGAATTACAGGCTGAAGAGCTACCAGAAGTAAAGTCCCACGTCTCAACAGTTCACAGGCCCCTCGACTATTATGAGAGCCTACAATTTTTCCGATTTTCTTCTTGGAACCGTCTTCGGAATGTGGTCGCTTGGTCGCTTAGGTTTATTTACAATACGCATCAACGGACCAAGGATGCTCGTAGATCTGGAATTCTGACCGGCGCAGAAATAAATCGCGCGGTCACCCTAATAGTAAAATGCGATCAGCAGTTTCATTTTTCCGAGGAATTCAGAATTCTGAAAAATAATGGGGTCAACTCAGTGGCATTTCAAAAATTAAATGTGTTTATCGACCACGAAAACTTACTTCGCGTTGGCGGGCGGCTCCGCAACTCTCATTTAAAATATAATGCTAAGTTCCCAATAATCTTGGCAAAAAACAGGAAGATTGCAGAACTGTTAATATCTTATTATCATAAGGCCTATCTACACGCTGGTTCACGAACACTGCAATCCCTGATTCAACAAAATTATTGGATTGTATCGGCACGTAATAAAATCAAGAAAATGGTGTCCAAATGTGTGAGATGCGCGAGATTGCGATCTTCACCGTCAAATCCCCTAATGGCCAGTCTGCCAGAGGCGCGTGTTACGCCCAAACGCGTATTCAGTCGTGTAGGAGTGGATTTGGCCGGCCCATTCGTCCTAAAGGAAGGGAAACGCAGAGGTGCTAAGACATACAAGGCTTACTTTGCGATTTTTGTTTGCATGGCAACGAAGGCGATGCATCTCGAGGTCCTCTCGGATCTCTCGTCTGAAGCCTTTATCGCTACCTTAGAAAGATTCGTCTCAAGGCGAGGTATTTGCCAAGCTATTTATTCGGACTGTGGCACGAATTTCTTTGGGGCTAAACGACATTTAATAGGTAAACAAAAATTCTTGAATAATTGTCCTAATGATGAAGATGTAATGCATACATGTTCGGAAAAGGGAATCGCATGGAATTTCAATCCGCCTTCCAGCCCCCACTTTGGTGGACTATGGGAAGGGAATATACGGGTTGTAAAAAAATCACTTGAAACGAGTCATAGGTGATAACTCACTAACATATGAGGAATTTACTACGGTATTACACAAAATAGAAGCTATACTAAATTCACGACCTCTTTGTCCTCTAACATCAGACCCTGAAGACATTCAGGCCCTAACTCCAGGTCACTTCTTAATTGGAGAACCCTTAATTTCGATTCCCGAATACAACTATTCGCAGGTTAAAATCAATCGTCTCAATCGCTGGGAACATTTACAGAAAATGACCCAACACTTTTGGCAGCGCTGGAATACTGAATATTTACAAGCGCTTCAAAATCGCGTCAAATGGTATAAGGCTACCCGTAATCTCCAAGTAAATGACCTCGTGGTCATCAAGGATGCTAGGAGTCCTCCATTAAAATGGCCGCTCGGCAGGATAACGGAGGTGAAACCGGGCTCTGACGGGGTCGTAAGAGTAGCCTCAGTTAAAACCAGCGACGGTTTATATCTACGGCCTGTGGCAAAGCTTTGCCTTTTACCTGTAGAATAGAGAGTAATATATATATATATATATATATATATATATATATATATATATATATATATATATTTGTGTAACGCATACATTGAGCCTAATTATATACACTTTTATACACTTTTTTTTTTTCGCCATTTTGTTGCAGCCGCCCTTAAAAACCACCCCCACACAGCTATATACGTCTATGATGTTCCGTTTTAAATATATATCGAAACATATATCTAACACATAGTTTGAAGACATTTCGATTTTCGATATACACGATAGTTTGGGGACTGTCCTCAAACTATGCCTTATGTATAAACTGACTCGTGGTCTCAAAGAATGCATTACACAAAGAGGTGTTTCGTGTATGTAAAGCATACTTTGAGACCTACGGTAAGTAGGAAACTACTATTGCAATAATGAAAAGTCATTATAATCTTGTCGCTAGATGACTCTAATAATTATGATGATAAAAAATGTCTAGTTTCGTCCTCAAGTCAAATCTTTCAATTAATATATACCTACACAATTTGAAATTAATCATAGGCTTGCAAATTTAGAAACCCTTTTTTTCCTTTCTTAGATAGCTACAATGTTTTAACCATAGACATATGGCATGGAAGAGTGTCGACTGTCGCCAAGCATAGACCGTACTTGTAATTCTTGGCCATTTTTTTTTTGTTTCTGATATAGGTATATTTTTGCTTTTTTATAAGTCTACTTAACTAGTCGATTTAACCAATAGACCTAAAATATTAATAAATTAACATGGTATATTAAGAACAAACTTTAAAATGTTAAATAAAAATAATATTTTGCTTTGAAATAATTCAATAAAAATAATATTTTATATTTTGCTTTGTGCAAATAATTATCTCTAATGCACAGACGCAATATGGGCTAGCTGTGTCTGTTCTACAGATATTTCAATGGAGCCTGCTCTAAGGAGCTTGCAACATTGATCCCCGGTGCACCGGTACACGTGCGTGCAACGACAACGTGCAACGTGCAACGGACGCCAGCAGAACACCCTTTCACAGTTGATGTTGGCTTTATGAGAATGGGTCGTTTCTTCGACTCGTTTTTGTGTAAGTCGGCTCGTATGTGGAACGAGCTACCGGTATCTGTTTTTCCTCCCTCATATAATCCGGGCCTCTTCAAGTCCCGCATTAACAAATCCCTTCCTACAGCCCCTATCTTAACCCGCCTCACAACGCTGCCCAACCGGGTGGTGACATAGTTCCCCTGTCTATACAATGTAAGGACGGGGGCTCTCTTGTGAGGTGTCACATAAAAATAAAAGTTTTGTATGATTTTTTTTATACATAGGTAACATTAATAAATGACTTTTTTTAACATTAACTCCCCGGCCCGGAGGAAATAATTTCTCTCAGGGCCTATATCATCTTTGGGGATGCTGTGTGGAGAGTCATTTTGAGGAGAGGCAGGAGGGAACATTGGCCTTGAAGAGACCCATTTTGTAGGAGGGAGGAACCACAGAGGTCGGCAAATCATTCCGCAGCCGAGCTGATGAACCCGGAACGAGTCGTAGAAGCGACCCGTTCTCGCGTGACAAATTTCAACCGTGTACATATGTTGGGCGCGTTTCCCGACTATTTGCCGGTGCAGGTCAAGGGTTTTTTGGAGCTCCACACCAGAGGTGGCTGCCAAATTCATTTATCTGCGGGCCCTGTACAGTAGGCCTTGTAGGCCCGGCTACTGAGAAGCTGATATATATTTTGTTATTAATTTGTTTAAATGTATATGTAAATGAGGGTACCCGGTACACCACACAACCCAGAACTTCGTCCCAATTAAATATTGATACAAAATTAGGAGTAGGGAGTGGGGCAAGGGGCAAGCCCCCCGAAAATCCCGTCAGTCGTCACATTTTAAAAATCAGTTTGATTTTGATATACCCATATACCGGTCCCGCATTGCGCGAAACTATCAGATATTGAGCTGATAAGAATTATAAAAACAGATACTTCACTAGTTTACTTTGATCTTATCCAACAGACCGAAGAAGCTAGGAAATTTTGGGTTTAAACTTACCTGCTGAAAGCGTTCGTGTGCGAGATGCGAACGGAAGTGGCGCCATCTTTGAACGGCAATATATATTATAATTTGTATCGAGATTTTTTGTCGAGTTGTTTTAATTTTTATTTTATTTTATTTTATTTGGAAAACCAACAGTTTATAACAATAATGTTTGATGAAATACATATGAATAAAAATTTAACCAATAACAGGTTTTCACTGATGTATATTAAATTATTAAGTGCGTAAGTATAAAGAAAAATAGTTAAATTAGGTTATGTGGATGGGATGGTGGAAGGGAGGGGAAAGGGATGGATCTATTCTGTGTAAATAGTGGTATGTATGTTTAAATGTTATTTATTCATTTTAGATTTGAAAATGTTAGGTGCTGTGTTAAATAAGTCGAATTCACTGTATGTCATGTTAAAGATGAGTGAAGCGCGGTGAATGAATGTATTTTGTTTAGAGTTAGTGTTGCATTGAGGAATGTATAATGCGTGGTTTTGTCCTGTTTGTCTGATGGGCACTCTTAGTTGAATTCTTTCTAGTAATTCCGGGCAATCTATCATAGAGGTAGCTATATATACAAATATATGTAAGTAGGTATATGGGAAGGTCCGATGCTCTGCTCTGTAGGGAACCCGCTTGCACAGCGCGGGTGTAAACTTTGCAACGTAAAGTTTAAGTTTAGACTTACGGATTTAAATACCTACTTCGTTTGTGTGAAAGCACTATGAAATAATAAATGATTTTACTTCAATGGCAAGCCAGAGATTCATTTATTTATTTGACTGTGTATGTTTGACTGTTTGAAACCCGGCGTGCGAAAATAAATTTAATTTGTGTTATTTTACAAATTCTTCATTTAAAAATAGTATAAAGTATATATGCGGCACGTTCCAGAGTGGAAGATACTCTCAGTATCGCCCTGGTGTAAGACCACCATTCAGAATTGAAACGTTGCTTGAAATGGCTTAAGCCGTGTTTAGTGACCAGATCTGAATAGCCAGGTACTTCCACACCTTCCTCTTCCCCATCTCCTTCCACTCCCTAATAACTTCAGCCTCACAACATACCCCAATTGGGGATGCTATAGTTTCACTGGCTCCAGACAGTTGGGACTCTTGTGCGGTATTACATATAAAAAAAATAAAAAAAACAGTACAGTATGATACAGTTAAAGGTATGTTAAAATATGACATTGCTATTGTAACTATTATGGTCCATAGAATATCATTAGGTAATTTCGCCTGAGATTGTTCTTAAAACTTAACTAGATTATACTAATAAAAAGAAGAAAGTGTAGGTACTTAGCGTGACTACACACTTTCGCCAGTCGTTTCCAGTTTCTTTAGTCACGCTAGGTACACTTTCTTCCCTTATATTAGTATAATGTAGTTAAGTTTTAAGAACAATCTCAGGCGAAATTACCTAATGATATTCTATGGACATACATAATAGTTACAATAGCAAGGTCATATTTTAACATACCTTTAACTGTATCATACTGTAGATACTGTGTACGTCTTTATGTGTGAAACCGCACAAAAGTCCCAACCGTCTGGAGCCAGTGAGACTATAGCATCCCCAATTGGGGTATGTTGTGAGGCTGAAGGTATTAGGGAGTGGAAGGAGATGGGGAAGAGGAAGGTGTGGAAGTACCTGGCTATTCAGATCTGGTCACCAAACACGGGAAAAGCCATTTCAAGCAACGTTTTAATTCAATTCAATAAACAAATAACTTAATTAATAAGCGAACATTTTTTTTTAAATCGCGTCTAAATATTTTTCGTTTTATCCTGATGAAGAAATCATTGATTGCGAAACACGTAGTTAATATGGTGACCGGCTAACTCAGACGCGCGGCATTTCAGAAGCCCTTTGAAAAGTCATTGAAAGTGATGTAAATAAATAAAATAAAACCTTGGTTAAATAGGTTATGTTAAGAGGATAGATTTCGCACCGAACGCAGAACGTTTAGGTATTTCATAATATCTGCTTTGTCCCGCTCGAACCAAGTTCACACACACTTACGAAAATCAAAACAATAAGCGCACACACACTTGGTGACACGCACAGCTGTGATACATTGTGCGTCTTCTAGACTTCTAGTTTCTAACTGCCTATTAGCATCTTATTCGGAACTCGGAAGTGCGTACAGCCGTGCACATACCTACCTACCGAAGCAATCCGCATAATAATGATTTGTTATTCAACTTAGTGATTCTGTTATGAGAAGAATATAAATAATTATAAGAATATCGGTGAAGATATATAAATTACAACACATTTTATATAATAACTAATAACATAATATACATACATGGATAACGCGGTTGGTGTCACCCCCCCCCCCCCCCTATTAAAGTTGACAAACACTAATTTCAACCCATGAAAAGTTATTATATTGGTTTAATTTTTTTTTCTTATTTTTATTTATTTATTTATTTTTTATTTTATTCAGTTTAAATTTTCAGTTTAATTTTTAAGCTGAGTTTTAATTTTTTTTTTTATATTACTATTTACGTTTCTAATTTTTCAAGTAGTGAATTAAAAAAATTAACTCCGAGATTTTTATTTTTTTTATTTAGGAAACAAACAGTCATACAAAATGATAATATAACAAAGAAAATTCATATGTTGTAGACCAATTAAGTTAAAATTTTGATATAGTTATTTTACCTATTCAACTTATGTGGCAAAAAAATAAACATAATAAGGAAAAACATAAAACGTAATAAAGAAAAAAAGTAAAGTTATTAACAAACATAGTTATACTATTTACTACGGATAATAATATTATAAATTTTCACAAAAAAGAAAAATAAAAGTATTTTAAGTTATTAATATCTATATTAAGCTGCATTTTATATGATTTCAAGTCATGGTTGAAAATGTCTACATCTCGTAAGGCATTGTAAGTTTCACAGATACGTATTATTACAGAGTTTTGCGCGTATTTTGATTTACTGTGTGGTATTCTAAATAAATCGTTCGATCTGGTATTTTGTTTGGGGCAACGAAATGCAATATTTAATGCAATGTATGCAAATGCAATGTATAATATTATGTGCATCCTTTTTTATAATTTTTTTTTAGTATGTAATACCACACAAGAGTCCCAACTGCTCTCGTCTGGAGCCAGTGCGACTATGGCATCCCCAATTGGGGTATGTTGTGAGGCTCAATGTAGCGGGGAGGGGAAAGAGATGGGAAAGAGGAAGGTTGGGAAGTACCTGGCTATTCAGATCTGGTCACTAAACACGGCTTAAGCCATTTCAAGCAACGTTTCAATTCTGAATGGTGGTCTTACACCAGGGCGATACTGAGAGTATCTTCCACTCTGGAACGTGCCGCAAATATACTTTAAATTATTTTTAAATGAGGAATTTGTCAAATAACACAAATTAATCAAATAAAATGTATTTGCGCACGCCGGGTTTCGAACCACTTACCATTACCGTTTACCACTCGGCTATGGAGGCCGTCAAACTACTAAACCTGTACTAAACTGTAAAATGAGGAATTTGATTCAGGTGATCGTGCCATGACTTCCTCTATCTTCCCTGACTTGTATCGCAAATCAATCTTCCGTATTATATAATCTCCTGAAATAGGGTAGACTGGGGACGATTGAAACAGGTTATGATTGAAACATCTCAATTTACTCGAAAACTATAATACCTAAGAGTGTGACACAACACTCGAAACTCCATCAGGTGTGTTGGGATGTTTCTACAAAAGCTCACTAGTCAGCGAGTGACTCAATCGTGCATAGGAGACATTATTGGATTTCGCACTAAAAAGTAAATAGGTATTTAAGACATTTTTGTTTTTCTTATAACTCATTTTACTCTCGCAGCTTGACGAATGTTTCATTACACTATCTTCTTTATCTATTTATGAGTATTTATAATGCATTTGCGTGGCGTTAATGTCTATTTGAAAGGCTTATTTTTGATTTTGAAGTAGAAAATGCAGCGTGGGGATGTTTGAAACAATTTGTGTGGGGATGATTGCAACGTTTCAATCATAACCATGTTTCAATCGTCCACACTGAGAGAAAATTTAAAAGTTATAATGAAAAGAGGTCAGAAATTCAAATCATTATGTATTATTCAAAAAAGTCATAAAATCATTATGTATTTAAGTCTAGATGTACTTCTGTGATCTTGAATAGTGAACTTCTGTGATTTTGGATGATGAAGTCGATCTCATTCGACCACATTCAACGTCACACACCCTCACGTGACAATTTCGTAATAACATATCTTTATTGATTTTTTTTGAATTTATAACTTTTAAAAAATCAACGTTAATAGTATACATTGTTTTATCAATTATGTAAGCACAAGAAGTTAACAACAGAGAAAAAAAATATGAAGAAAGTATGTTTCCCTTCTCAAGAAACTGAGATTGCAAACTACGCTACAAAAACAGCCGACATTTACCTATTTCGGGCTATCTTCAAAAGATTTAAGACAACTGGCATTTGATTTGACCACACGGTACAACCTGGCAAGGCCAGATTCACGGCACAAAAATGGGACGGCCGGAATAGAATGAAAAGGTGCACTGCAATCGGAGGACAAAAATATTAAAACAATCACCCTTCACATTGATAAAAAAAAGTGCTTCGTAGTCCCCACTCTTGTCTACTTTAGTTTGTTGTATGTTTCTCTTCTACCGCGTGGGAATTACACATATTTTTTCGACTTCTTAATTCTTGAATTTTACACAGAAAAAATGCTCTCTACTCAGAGGTAAATTCTACATTGTTATGATTGAAACAGTGTGATGGTTGAAACAAGCACTTTTGTATGAAAGCAAAAAACTTATTTTTAATACCGTTCTATTCTGCTCCAGGATAATATCGCAGTAAAACTATGTTGATTATGCCAAATACTCATAGTTAGTATAACTAAGAGCACTTAAATACAAATAATAAAAAAATATATTTCAAGACAATTTATGTTTATAGTTTTTAAAATACTTGTGATTTGTTTAATCACTATTCGTGATCTCATTGAGTACTGTTTCAATAATGAAAATGTTTAACATTGATTAAAATTACTCCAATTATTCCAAAGATATTTAGAGTGTTTCAATTATCATCACATACTGTTTCAATCGTCCACACTACGGGGATAATTGACAGATTTCCCCATCGTCTTTAAGTGGTTATTGTAGCTTACCTGTTCGAGTTGTGGCCATCCAATAAATTTAATTTGATAACTAGATAGATCATAGAACATCTAGTGTAAACATCTTATCCATAAATACAAAAGAAATATTACTACACCTAGTTAAAGTAAAAGTGTTTCAACCATCCCCAGTCTACCCTACCTTTCTCCGCTCTACATGTCCAAATTATCGCGTTAAAAAGGTAGGTTAAAAAATGTGTAGATATTATTCTGTTTTATTTAAACAATACGCAAAATTAAGTGATTTAAAATTTTGCATATCCCTGTACAAATATAACAATTTAAGGGTTACGGGAATAAGTTTGGGAAACGCTGTATTAAATAATATGTCTCCAAATCATTCGGACTACGCGTGATCGACTCACGGTGGGGTCTCTATATTGTTACTCTGAGGGTGGGGTCTGTTTTTTGCTATCGCACTATGATTTATTTATGCAAGTTCCTGGCCAAACTTGATTGATTTTCGTATTCCACAAATTAGTTATCCTGAATTAATATGCAAAAATGCTTTAATTAGTGGCTACCGATCTCGGATTGGTAACATTTCAAAGTAGACATGTTCACTCTGTCCTCTTCTAAAAAAAACCTTTCCATGGCAAATTCACCCAAAGACGACGTAGGCCCTGAGGGAAATTATTCAGTTACTGTGAAAAATAAAAAATATGCTCTAACAAGAAACAAATGGACAAATGTGTTGTACTTACTAATGTACCTAAAGTAAATGTTTTTTTTAGATTTTTCATGATTTAAAATTTAAAGTATCGAATGTCTTCATAGTATTTTTTTAATTGTGGTTAAATATATTTTTTTAACTGTGCTGTTTATTAAAATGCGCTCAATATAAATATTAAAAACAACTATTTGAAATGTTTTTTATTTGTTTTAAATGTTTATAAAAATGAGTTCTCTCTCCGTCAAATCATTTTTATTTTATTGCATTGAACAGTCTTTATACAATCATATTTGAGAATGTAAGAAATTTGACCAATAAAATAACGACTTTCAAAATCATATGAAAATATTGGCCAAGAAATTTAAAAATATAATCACTGTGCGCCACGCCGGTCTTATTTTAGCATTTATTAGCATTCGTTTTTGGCGTGATAATGTCGTGGAATCACGTGATAATGTCGTGGAACGTTTGGATGTTTCACGGCTGCTCGGGTCGACTCAATACCCACATATTTTCTATGGAAGAACCTAGATGCTTCAGGAACACACTTGTCACACGTAGCGTCGCGTGTATCAAGTGTGATTTTTTTACTGTTATACCTACCTGTACAAATTTATTTTCACCAACCAGAGAAAACCAGAAATATGTCATTTTTAAATCAGATTTTAGACGTATGACAAAAAATTATAAGTAAACTGATTTCGAAAGATTGTTCTTTTTTCTAGCATAGTTATGTTTTAAATTTTGAGAAAAAATGTTCATTTTTAGTATAATAAGGTTATACCATAGGTCGTTGGCAGATTTGTTAAATATTCAAAAAATATTTTGCATTTTACAACACCCATTTCAAATCATATAATTATGCAGTAAAATAAATCAATACATTATCTAGCATACTTATGTTTCAAATTGTTAATTTTATTTTAAATAAAATTATTAAAAAATATATACGTACATGTGTTTCTTGGCGAAAATTGGTCAGTTTGTTTATTTATTTGCGCACTTACAAACGAATATATTTCAGATTTTTTTACATACTTATTTTGCTAAGACATTATTGACAAATCATAAGTAATTTTGATCGAAAAATAATTTTAGAAAGTATTTAATATTAATTAATTTACAACTTCGCATTTCACCATTTTTCTCATAGCGCGAAGAACAAAAATGAAAGCTGTCATTAGTCATTAGTCATTCATTAGTCATTAGACTCATTAGTCATAAACATAATCATAGAGTTATACCTACTATAGAGGCGCTAAGCCATACAAATGTTTTCGAAATCAAAGATGTTCGAAATTAGTCATGTGTGTTACAGATAATAATATATATGATTTAACAAACAGATTGGGATGGACTCATCAAGTGGGATAGGAAGACGGCATAACTGTAGAAGGAGAATTGGGAAGGGAACGAGCGTGTTCTTTGTCAATAGGGAACAATCTTAGTATAGGACTTTTATGGAATTTTTATACATGTAACTATTTTTAGTAAAGTATTATACTGCCCTGAAGAAGCTACGGTTGTAGCGAAACCCGGTCGGCATAAAGTATAAAAATAAAAGTGGTGTTTACAAAGTTTTGTTTTATTTTAAATTATAATGTCACATCACTGCTTCATAATCTTCATATGAACAAAAATCTTTTTCGTTCCCAGAACTACTCCTTCTTTTCCCTAAAAAGACCCATCATACAGCATCCCAAAAGATGACAAAGGCATTTAGGGATTTTTTCTCAGGTGTGGAGCTAATGTAAGAAAAAATAAAAATTAACCAATAATTACACAGATCAACAAAATTAATATGTTTTTGATACGAGTATCTCTGCGGATTTTTATATTTTCAAGTACCCAGTTTACGGATATCTTCATGAAAGTACTGAATTGGCTCTGGTTTTTATGATTTTGGCGTATCTTATAACTTTATTACATAGTATCATTGACGTATAATAGTATAAATCAAAGTCGCTACCGCTGTCTGTACGCTTATATCTTTTAAACTACGCAACAGATTTTCACACGGTTTTCACCAATAGATAAAGTGATTTATGAGAAAGGTTTAGGTATATAATTTGTCAAGGTTTTGTGTAAATTGGTGAACACAGCGAGCAGCGGGCTGGCAAGCGGGTAGTGTGGATTTGACATTTATGCAAATTAACAGATGGCATTGGTAATAAAGGTTAGGCAATGGCGTTATTAAAGTAGATGGCGTTGTGTTGACTTAACAGTGGGTCCAGGTTCATGGGGTGAGGTCCGTTGGGGTCTTGGCTGCAGATGCTTTTTTGCAACTTCAGTATTTCAAACATAAATATAGGTACCTATCTGGTTTAAAAATCGTTTTGGTTACATTAAAAAAAAGAAACACGACAACAAGTATTTAAAAATGATATAATTAAACAGGCGGTTAATAAGATATCAATGAATAACTTCATAATTATGATGTACAGTTCATGCGGATGCGGGATGCAGCGAGAGCCGAATTGCGGCCCTTCGTTTTATTACTGTTACATCGGCCATATATCACGTGCCGTCCGAGTGTGCCACGCGCCACGCCACCTCGTAGAAAAGTGCGGCCCGGGGACAGTCCGTTTGAACAATGCTTTTACAGCGTGTCAATTTACAAAATATATTTCTACAATGAAAGGGGTGTTTACGCATTTAATTATTTATTAAAATATGTTTTTTATTAATAATTACATTTATTGCGTAACATATTATAAGTTAATAATATTAGTAAAAAATAATTGTTACTCAACAAATATAATTATTTTTTATCAATATGTAATTATATTTATTGCGTAACATAGGTAATACACGTTTATTCTCAGGTAAATTAATTTTTAAATTTTTGTTTATCGGTTTAATTATTCTGTAAACTGTCATTCCTATTTGTTTTATTTTAGGGAAATCAACACAGGTTAGGTACATAAATCAGTTAAGTATAAAATTGAAGGTAATCACAAAAAGCAATTACATATAGATTTCCCCGTGGGTAATTATTACACATGTTTAATAAGAAGCAAATACCGACTTTGTTATGTGACATTAGTAGATGCGGGAATGGGTACCGCCGCCCCGGGAACCTTTACTGGATAATCAACACCTCTGCCATAGGTCACCCCGAGTGGTTCGCTACGTTTGGTGATTTAGCAGGGGTGCCCGGGTTCATGGGGTGAGGTTTGTCTAGGTCTTGGAGGCGGATGACCAGGACGCACTGAACCCCAGTGTAACCGACGTGTTACGTACCCTCAAAAGTTCTTTCCCACGAAAAACATCCTTGGCGGTATCCTCTACAGTTCAGTGGTCATTTTTTGAGATTTCGCTCGAAATCCAAAAATCCGCTTGCCCACTGAGCTCGTTAGTACCGTACCGCCAGCGATCTTTTTTCGTTGAAAATATTTTTATGTTTGTTTTCCAATTAGAATTTAAAGTTATTCTAATTGTAATATTGTATTAATAAAAAACTTTCATTTTACCATGTACAATGCCCCCGGTGCAACAAATAAACGCTATCATGCTCAGGTTGCCACCAGGGACATTTGTCAATTTATAATTTCAAACGTATTTTTTATGTTTCCTTTTTTTTTGACATATTGTTAAATATTTTAACTTACGATCCTTGTAGGATAATGAAACTAAGAAATTTCATTCCGCAGTCCTACAAGGCATCGAGGGAAAGAGAGCCTGAGTCTCTAGCCCTTAAATTACTCAAACTAGGGCAATAAATGACCCTCAAAAAACACTTAGAAAAATTTCGGTAAAAATACGTTTTTCCGATTTTAAAAATCCAGGTGCCCCGTAAGATGGTGAAACAAACAGGTTTCATTAACACATCTTACGGGGGACCTCGTAAAAATAACATTGTAACTGTAAATAACCAGATATTCAGCCAAATGGCAAATCAATTTATATTTTATGCGATTTAGCTCAAAAATGAGCTAAACGTCTCTAACTAAAAATCTAGCAATAGACAATTGGTTTATTTCATGATTACTGTATAATAACGAACACATATGTACACAATTAACTCTGTAGAATTATTATAAAAAATACATTTTAAGCGACCGCCTTCAACGGTGACACCGGCAAAATAGGGTGCCCACATAATGACCGCCCTATTTATACCATTTGGTCTGAGGACGAAAACCCCTCCACCTTTTCATAAAAACACTGCCCGAACGCTGTCGGGTACAAGTACCCCTTAAATGTTATGAAAATTTGTCAATAAATATGTTACGTTCAGTTCAAATTCTACTCTACAAAGTGTTTTTTATTACTTCCTACCACTGGAAGTCCTGCTTCCTGCTGCCTCCTGCTGAAGTTCTGCCTGGACGAGTGCCTGGTGCCTGCCGCTACAGCCGGCCCTAACTCTGGGTACTCCCAAGGCAACCAGGCCCAGGCAGAAACTAGGCGCATCCAGGGCCACTACCCACTGGATGTAGGGAGGCCAGCATCATCATCATCATTGGCAGACAAAAGGGAAGGAGTGCACAGCCACCGGTGCCCTCATAAATTTACAGTCTTGTAAGGACGACGACACGTCCGTTACAAGTGGTCCTTCGAGCCGGATCAGCTGCACCCCACGCCCACGCCTGATGCCACGCCTGATGTCACATCATGCCTGAAGCTGCCTAGATGCCACGCCTGAGCCTTCGCCTGACGTATCGTCTGAATGCCATGCTTGACGCCACGTTTGCGAGCCACGCCTGATGACACATCACGCCTGAAGCCACGCCTACGTGCCACGCCTGACATCACGCCTAAATGCCACGCCTGATGCCACGCCTCATGCCAGGGCTAATGCCACGTCTGATGTCACGCCTCATGCCAGGGCTAATGTCACGTCTGATGCCACGCCTACATGCCATGCCTGACGTATCGTCTGAATGCCATGCTTGACGCCACGCCTACGTGCCACGCCTGAGGTCACGCCTGATGCCACGCCTCATGCCAGGGTTAATGCCACGCTTGAGCCACGACTACGTGCCACGCCTGACATCACGCCTCATGCCACGCCTGATGTCACATCACGCCTGAAGCTACGCCTCACGCCACGCCTGACGTCACGCCCAAATGCCACGCCTGACGTCACGCCCAAATGCCACGCCTGACGTCACGCCCGAGGTCACGCCTGCTACGTGGATTACGTGCCATGCCTGACGTATCGTCTAATGCCACGCCTGATGCCACGCCTGATGCCACGCCTCATGCTAGGGCTAATGCCACGCCTGATGCCATGCCTACATGCCACGCTTGACGTCACGCCTAGATGCCACGCCTGATACCATGTCACGCCTGATGCCGCGTCTCATGCCAGGGCTGACACCACACCTATTGCCACGAGTGCCCACGCTCGTGCCCCCGCCAAGCTCTACTACCGAGATGGCACGCTCCACAGAAGAGAGCAACAATGAGCGAACACCACCCTCTACATCTATTGAGGACACGCTGCGCCAGCTGCAACGACAGCTGCGCAGCCAACAAAAACGTATTGATTGGCTGAATGCAGCCCTTCAACTACAAACCCGTGTAGGGCCGGCACAAGATGCGACAGGGCCTGCACAAACCCGTGCTGGGATCCTGCCGGCAAAAGATTCGACAGGGCCCGCACAACCCGGCGCCGCAGGGCTGGCACAACCCAGTACTGCAGGGCTGGCACAACCCGGTGCCGCAGGGCTGGCACAACTCGTCGCAGCGAGTACTGCCTCGGAGCCAACCAGCCATGGACATCCAGACCAAGGAGAACCTTGGCAACTACAAGCATCATGGATGCACCCTGGACCTTCCGGCCCCGTACCGCCCTTGCCTCTGCACAATTCAAGGCAACAAGAAGCTGTACGAGAGATGCCCGTTGGACCTGTGCCTCTGATAAACCAGAGGCACCCCTCACCGGCGCAGCCAGGGCCTGGAGGCCCCGCGCCGCAACCCCCTCACTCTGATGGGGGCCCCGGATGGATGCAGCCTGGACCTTCCGGCCCCGTACCGCCCTTGCCTCTGCACAATTCAAGGCAACAAGAAGCCGTACGAGAGATGCCCGTCGGACCTGTGCTTCTGGTAAACCAGAGGTACGCATCACCGGCGCAGCCAGGGCCTGGAGGCCCCGCGCCGCAGCCCCCTCATTACAATGGGAGCTTTGGATGGCTGCAACCTGGACCTTCCGGCCCCGTACCGCCCTTGCCTCTGCACAATTCAAGGCAACAAGAAGCCGTACGAGAGATGCCCGTCGGACCTGTGCCTCTGGTAAACCAGAGGTACGCATCACCGGCGCAGCCAGGGCCTGGAGGCCCCGCGCCGCAGCCCCCTCATTACAATGGGAGCTTTGGATGGCTGCAACCTGGACCTTCCGGCCCCGTACCGCCCTTGCCTCTGTACATTACAAGGCAACCGGAAGCCGTACGAGAGATGCCCGTCGGACCTGTGCCTCTGGTAAACCAGAGGTACGCATCACCGGTGCAGCCAGGGCCTGGAGGCCCCGCGCCGCAGCCCCCTCATTACAATGGGAGCTTTGGATGGCTGCAACCTGGACCTTCCGGCCCCGTACCGCCCTTGCATCTGCACAATTCAAGGCAACAAGAAGCCGTACGAGAGATGCCCGTCGGACCTGTGCTTCTGGTAAACCAGAGGTACGCATCACCGGCGCAGCCAGGGCCTGGAGGCCCCGCGCCGCAGCCCCCTCATTACAATGGGAGCTTTGGATGGCTGCAACCTGGACCTTCCGGCCCCGTACCGCCCTTGCCTCTGCACAATTCAAGGCAACAAGAAGCCGTACGAGAGATGCCCGTCGGACCTGTGCTTCTGGTAAACCAGAGGTACCCATCACCGGCGCAGCCAGGGCCAGGAGGCCCCGCGCCGCAGCCCCCTCATTACAATGGGAGCTTTGGATGGCTGCAACCTGGACCTTCCGGCCCCGTACCGCCCTTGCCTCTGCACAATACAAGGCAACCAGAAGCTGTACGTGAGATGCCTGTTGGACCTGTACCTCTGGAAAACCAGAAGTACGCATCATCAGAAGCCGCAACTACAGCGCCTTCCAAACCTGATGCAATCCTGGAGTCAACTGGCCACAAAGAACCAGGCCAAGAAGAAGCTTGGCGACTCCAGGGAAGATGTATGCAGCCTGGACCTTCCAGCCCCGTGCCGCCCGTACCTCTGCTCAACCTGAGGCAACGAGAAGCCGTACGCGATGAGCTTGTTGGACCTGTACCTCTGATGGACCAGAGGTACGCATCACCAGCGCAGCAAGGGCCAGGAGGCCCTGCGCCACCGGCCCCTTACTACAAGAGGGACCCAACCACGATGCCGCCTGGACCTTCTGGTCCCGGGCCGCCATTACCTCTGCTCCACCAGAGGCAGCCAGCCGACCAGCAGAGAACAGCTGCCGGATCCGCTCCGCTGCCAGAGCAATGGTCCTCACTGCCGCCTGGACCTTCTGGTCCCGGGCCGCCATTACCTCTGCTCCACCAGAGGCAGCCAGCCGACCAGCAGAGAACAGCTGCCGGATCCGCTCCGCTGCCAGAGCAATGGTCCTCACTGCCGCCTGGACCTTCTGGTCCCGGGCCGCCCTCACCTCTGCTCCATAAAAGACAGCCAGCCGACCAGCAGAGAACAGCTGCCGGATCCGCTCCGCTGTCAGAGCAATGGTCCTCACTGCCGCCTGGACCTTCTGGTCCCGGGCCGCCCTCACCTCTGCTCCATAAAAGACAGCCAGCCGACCAGCAGAGAACAGCTGCCGGATCCGCTCCGCTGCCAGAGCAGTGGTCCTCACTGCCGCCTGGACCTTCTGGTCCCGGGCCGCCCTCACCTCTGCTCCACCAGAGGCAGCCAGCCGACCAGCAGAAAACAGCTGCCGGATCCGCTCCGCTGCCAGAGCAGTGGTCCTCACTGCCGCCTGGACCTTCTGGTCCCGGGCCGCCCTCACCTCTGCTCCACCAGAGGCAGCCAGCCGATCAGCAGAGAACAGCTGCCGGATCCGCTCCACTGCTTGGACAAAGGTACCAAGCGCCAGCACAGATGGATGACCAACCACATCCCGCAGCAACGACGAGCCCGCCCTGCCCCAGCAGTGCCACTGTCAAAGACGTGGTGCTCCTCAACAGTGCAGTAAAGACGAGCCCGTCCTGCCCCAGCAGTGCCACTATCAAGGACGTGGTACTCATCATCGGCGCAGCGAAGACGAGCCCGTCCTGCCCCAGCAGTGCCACTATCAAGAAAGTGGCGCTCCTCACACGGGGGGAGTCCGTCAACCTCATCATGGTTGTCATGGACCCCGTGTCATGGTTGTCATGGACCCACATCAGCCGGACACACGGCCGAGTCCTTGACACCATCCCTGCTGAAGACGACCAAGTAAGGACCGCCGGGACCCAGACGAGAACCAGAGTCTACGTTCGACCTGCCGAGAACCAGAGTCTACGTCCGACCTGCCGTGAAGGTCGCTGTGATCCTGCCGCCCGCGTCTACCGATGCAGCTTCACCTACTCATCCTACTACACGTCGTGATGACTAGTACAGCATAGCTGCACGGGGGGAGTGTAACCGACGTGTTACGTACCCTCAAAAGTTCTTTCCCACGAAAAACATCCTTGGCGGTATCCTCTACAGTTCAGTGGTCATTTTTTGAGATTTCGCTCGAAATCCAAAAATCCGCTTGCCCACTGAGCTCGTTAGTACCGTACCGCCAGCGATCTTTTTTCGTTGAAAATATTTTTATGTTTGTTTTCCAATTAGAATTTAAAGTTATTCTAATTGTAATATTGTATTAATAAAAAACTTTCATTTTACCATGTACAATGCCCCCGGTGCAACAAATAAACGCTATCATGCTCAGGTTGCCACCAGGGACATTTGTCAATTTATAATTTCAAACGTATTTTTTATGTTTCCTTTTTTTTTGACATATTGTTAAATATTTTAACTTACGATCCTTGTAGGATAATGAAACTAAGAAATTTCATTCCGCAGTCCTACAAGGCATCGAGGGAAAGAGAGCCTGAGTCTCTAGCCCTTAAATTACTCAAACTAGGGCAATAAATGACCCTCAAAAAACACTTAGAAAAATTTCGGTAAAAATACGTTTTTCCGATTTTAAAAATCCAGGTGCCCCGTAAGATGGTGAAACAAACAGGTTTCATTAACACATCTTACGGGGGACCTCGTAAAAATAACATTGTAACTGTAAATAACCAGATATTCAGCCAAATGGCAAATCAATTTATATTTTATGCGATTTAGCTCAAAAATGAGCTAAACGTCTCTAACTAAAAATCTAGCAATAGACAATTGGTTTATTTCATGATTACTGTATAATAACGAACACATATGTACACAATTAACTCTGTAGAATTATTATAAAAAATACATTTTAAGCGACCGCCTTCAACGGTGACACCGGCAAAATAGGGTGCCCACATAATGACCGCCCTATTTATACCATTTGGTCTGAGGACGAAAACCCCTCCACCTTTTCATAAAAACACTGCCCGAACGCTGTCGGGTACAAGTACCCCTTAAATGTTATGAAAATTTGTCAATAAATATGTTACGTTCAGTTCAAATTCTACTCTACAAAGTGTTTTTTATTACTTCCTACCACTGGAAGTCCTGCTTCCTGCTGCCTCCTGCTGAAGTTCTGCCTGGACGAGTGCCTGGTGCCTGCCGCTACAGCCGGCCCTAACTCTGGGTACTCCCAAGGCAACCAGGCCCAGGCAGAAACTAGGCGCATCCAGGGCCACTACCCACTGGATGTAGGGAGGCCAGCATCATCATCATCATTGGCAGACAAAAGGGAAGGAGTGCACAGCCACCGGTGCCCTCATAAATTTACAGTCTTGTAAGGACGACGACACGTCCGTTACACCCAGATTCCTACCCACCCCGGTAACCCTTTTTCTTCCCAGAACTCTCCTCACCTTCTTTCCTTAAAAAACCCTCCACACAGCATCCCAAAAGATGACATAGGCCCTGAGGGAAAGTACGTGGATTTTATTACAAAGCTATTGCCGGGTTGTCCGCCCCCCGCAGAGCCTAGCAGCAAAAACTGCTAGTTAGGTACTAACTAACTAACTAACCATCACGCCGTTTTGCGGCAGGGGTAGGCAGAGAGGACGGACCGCCAAACGACTCGCTCTTGGCACACATTCATTGCCTCGTTCACATTCATACATCGTCTCATACATGCTCTTCTATTATTCTGACTCTTGACATGGCCCGACTCAAGTATCTGATTCACTTGGTCGTGCCATGTCTTTGAGCGTCCTCGACTTCTTCTGCCTCTTCTTCACATTTGCATAATTTATTCTCTATACATTTCTTTCCTCGTTCATTCGCTTCTCATGCCCAAACCACCGGACCGTCCCTTTCTTAATCTTACACATCACGCTTACATCGGTCTTACATTCTTTGCTGATCTCCACATTTCTCACACGATCGCACATGGTTTTACCACACATTGGCCTCAGGGATCTCATTTCTACCGCATGCAGTCTACTTTCATCCTTCCTCTGCCAGTTCCATGCCTCACTGCCACACATCAGGGTAGGTACAAGCACTCCGTTATGGACGGCTAGTTTAGCTTCTTTTAACAGTTTTTTGTTGGTGTCAACGGCGTTCAGTCCTCCATTTATAGAGTTACCTGCATTCACCCTTCTTTCAATATTTTTATCAACCTTCTCATCTCTCGTAACTGCTAGTTACTGCTTCTAAAAATGCAGTGGGAGGGATAGATTCATACACCCGTCACTCTTAAACACTGACCCTCAAACTCCTACCCACCCCTTATAAATTTCACTTTCCCATATCTTTTTCTTCCTCCTTTCATAAAAAGACCCTCCACATAGCATCCTCAAAGATAACATAGGTCCCAAAGGGAATTATTTTCCCCAGGTCCTCCTGTGTTAAAAAAATCATTTCTAAATAATAAAAAAATGTATTTTACGCTTATATTTTTTCTGAAGTACACAAAAAACACAATTATTTTTCTACTCAAAAAACGATAGGAAACGTTCTAATTTAACAAATAATGCATTTTTTGGGAATACTTAATGAAAAATAATTTGTTCTTTTCCCCATCTCCTTCCCCCTCCCGACTTGCTTCAGCTTCACAACATACTCGTACGTATCCCAATTGGCTCCAGGCGGTTGGGAGCAGTTGTGACTCTTATGTTTGTAGGTATTTACAAAAAAACATCAGAGTGTTCGATTCACACGCGATAGAAGAGAAACCTTCTAAAAACGTATGTAAGTAAACAAGAGTGGGGAGGCTACCGAAGTACCGCACAAAGAGGAGACCGATTATACTTTCTCATTTTCTCGCAAGCTAACTCCTATAAATGGATGTGTCTGTCTCTTTTTAATGTCGCTATTTTTTATAAAATATCCTATATTATAATGTTGTCATACGAAAAGCTTCGGTTTCGTTGTTCGGTAATAACATGATGCTCGTAGTACATAGAGTTATACTATATGTATATCTTTGTCGTAGTATAATATTGCTTCATGTTCCATAGTTTTTTTTAATGTGAATACCGCACAAGAGTCCCACGTGCTCCCGCCTGGAGCCAGTGAGACTATGGCATCCCCAATTGGGTTATGTTGTGAGGCTCGAGGTAAGTGGGGAGGGGAAGGAGATAGGTAGAGGAAGGTGGGGAAGTACCTGGCTATTCTGATCTAGTAACAAAACGACTAAAGTCATTTCAAATTAGCTTGGGGGTTTGGGTACCGCCGTCCCGGGAACCATTTATTGGATAACAAAGACCCATACAAAGGCCACTCTAAGTGTTTCGCTATGTTTGGTGACTTACTCGTAGCAGAGGACCAAGGGCCGCCAAGGGGGTGAGGTTTGTCCGGATCTTGGCGGCTGATGCTTTTGCCCACCAACTCCGTGGCATGCCGGATCAGGACAGACTGGTGGAGACAGACCTTTTGACCTCTCCAGCAAACTCTCTCGGTACATCGCCTTGTATCGCAGTGGGAGGGACAGATTCATACATACGCTGCTGGTGAGCAGACACATCCGCCACCAAGACCCGGACAAACCCCATCCTATGAACTCGGACACCCTGCTACGTAAGCTGACTTTACGTAGTGAATCACTTGGGGTAACCCATTGTAGAGGTGTTGGTTATCCAATAATTGGTTCACGGGGCGGCGGTACCCATACCCGCCAAAAGTATGAGGGGTTGGGAGGATTTTGGGGGTCAGTGGGTCCAGTAGTGACGGACTTGTGAATCCATTCCTCTCAATGCGGTGCAAGTCGATGGGTCAAGAGCAAGAGAGTTCGGCTGGAGAGGTCAAAATTCCCTCCCTCCCTCCCCACAAATAATGTCGGCTAACACATCCACCGCATCAAGAAACAGACAAACATCACCCCATGAACCCGGGCATCTCTGCTAAGTCACCAAACGTAGCGAATCATTTGGGGCGGACTATGGCAGGGGTGTAGATAATCCAATAAATGGTTCCCGGGGCGGTGGTGGCGGTGGTGGCGGTGCCCATGCTGGTCTACCAAATTGAAAATACGTACCTATTATATTTATAATATTTCCAAATATATTTATTACTTGTTAGGTAAGTAGGTAGGTACCTATTAATTCTACTCATTGTTTTTTTTTTTCGAAATTATCTTTTATGTTAGAAGAAGTACAATACAATATGTTACAATAATATATTATTAATTCTTATTATTAATAATAATTATACTACCGTAAGAATTCTTCTTCTGCAACGGAGCACGGAGTCCTTCCGCAGAATATCACGTGTTATTTGAATGTGCCCTGTCTAGCTTCTGAAGGCACCGCGTAATAAAGGTCGCCTATCTACAGTTGAAATGGTACGTTTGAAACAAACTTTCTGCTCGCCTTGGACCGGATGCGTGAACAACAAGAAAAAATATGCAAAATATATTATACAGATAATAATAATAATATGACATTTGTGCGCAGTTTTGTATTATTTCACTTCAAGTGCGCTCTACTGTGATTAACTTAAAAATATTTTTTTGTTTTTATTTTTAACTTTGTGAATAAAAATAAAAATATTCATCCTAGACTTGCAGAAAAGGTCAATAGATTTTTTTTTCTTTATATGAGTTCCGCACAGGAGGCCATGAGGAAAATAATTTCCCTCAGGGCCTATGTCATCTTTGGGGATGCTGTGTGGAGTTTTTTTTTAAGGAAAGGAAGGAGAGGAGAGTTCTTGGAAGGAAAAGTTTTTAAGGGGTGGGTGGGAATCTGGGGTTCGGTGTGTCCTGATCATCCGCCTGTAAGACCTAGACAAACCTCACGCCATGAACCCGGGAACCCCTGCTAAATCACCAAACGTAGCGAACCACTTGGAGTGACCTATGGCAGAGGTGTTGGTTATCCAATAAAGGTTCCTGGGTCGGTGGTACCTGGTACCCTAATTACGCCTCTCAAATTGTATGTATTAAATGTCGATGTCGCATATTAAAAATCTAGATAGCATTTAGTTCGGGTTGAATCTTGCAATCATTTTTTTTTTCATGAGCTCCACACAGGAGGCCCTGGGGAAAATAATTTCAATCAGGGCCTATGTCATCTTTGGGGATTTTGTGTGGAGGGTTTTTTAACTCTTCCGCAGCCAAGTGGGGCCGAAGGTAGTACCCAAAATTACTATCCTCCTTATATCAACTAAAATACTTGAAATATTTTGATAAGATTTTACGTATTCCTGCGCAAAGGATTAATACATAAGTTGGCATTTAAAAAAAAAATGTAAAAAAATCGTAGATCGCAAGAAAAATATTTTGTCAAAAAATAGGTAATATTCCTTGCCTAAACAAAAATTACTTGCGTGGCGGAAACAGAAACCATATGCATAAGTCAGTAGGTATAATAAACCTAGCCCTAGCGCGCCGTGACTGGCACCGACTTACCTACAAAATATTTTATTACACCTCTTTCAAGGAAGCGGATGATAAATTATACGATAGGTATGTACCTATGTATAATTATGCTTTAATACATATATGTTATTATTATACATGTATTCCGGAAATATGTCAACGGATTTAAAAATACATAGGTATATCCAATTTTTAGCGCGCTTCATTATATTATATTGATAATGATATTTCGCCAGTTCCGAAAAATCCGATGAAAGATATAGTTATATTTTTCGTCCATATCAGACAATAATTCTATCAAAGTTGATATCAAAATAACTCGTTGCTCTTCAAAAACAAAACTTCAAAGTAATATTCGTAATAAATAATATGTGCGCAACGTGACACCTCACCCATAATCTGTCGAAAATTTCGACAGATTCGACGATTTCGACTCGAAATACAATTTATCGTAGACGGTGTCTGTGCCCATCTGAGGTACAGTTAGCAGTTAGTTTCGGAATGAGCCCCAGTGGAACCAATATCTTTTTCTGATTTTTCTGTCTCCAGATTTTTGATTGAGTTTCGCTAATATTGTCTCCATAATTAAATATTAAAAATAATCTTTTTCATCCATTATCAATAAACTCACGTATTCATGAATAAATACCGCGAACGATGAAAACGACAAATAAATATTAACATATCTTGCTCTGGATTCTAGCGTTTTTAGTCTATGTATTATCTATGTCAATTTATTTTTTTTCATTATCATTATTAAGATCGCTAAATGTATTTTTAAATGTATTTTGAAGCCATAAGTATTTGAAATATAAATTACAAAATACCTCAGCATCAGGTAATTGAAATACCAATTACAAAATGCATTTTTAGGAAGTAATTGAAATACAAATACAAAATACGTAAGTATTTGAAATTTACAAATAATTTTACAAAATTAAGGGAACATAATCGGAGACGGGACATTTTCAAGTAGTGACGTCACAAGCTCAAATATAGGATTTATTTATTTAAAAATAAAATAAAACTATACATATCTAAAAAAAGTTACTAACATTTTCGTAATCTTAGTAAAAAAATCTATCCACACAATTTTTTCCAAGTCGTTATGAGATCAATGCAGGTGGCCTATTATTAGTGACTAGAAATGAAACGGATTTTAAATATGTAAGCTCCGCACAGGAGGCCCTGAGGAAAATAATTTCTGTCAGGACCTATGTCATCTTAGGGGATGCTGTGAGGAGGGTCAAGGGGAGGATAGGAAGTTCTGGGAAGGAAAAAGGTATGAGGGGTGGGAGGGAATCTGGGGGTCAGTGTGTCCGGGAGTGACGGACGTATGAATCGATCCTTCCAACTGCGGTGCAAGGCAAAGGGGCGAGAGAGTCCGACTGGAAAGGTCAAAAGATCAGCAGGTGGGCAGACGCATCCGCCGCCAAGACCCAGACAAAAGTCACCCCGTGAGCCCGGGCACCCCTGTTAATCACCAAACGTAGCTAGCCACTTGGGGTGACCTATGGCAGAGGTGTTGATTATCCAATAAAAGATTCCCGGGGCGGCGGCACCCGTACCCGCCTCCCAAATTCCCGTAAGTTGAAAAGGTAAGAAAATCACAAAAAATATAAATCCATCCACAACGCCATCTCTGATACTGACAAAATTACGGATAGTTGCGCGTCGATAATTGCTTAATTGTGTAATTATGAAATTTTATTAATAAAAAAAATGAATATAATTCAACAGTTATTGATTCTGAGGCGGTACGAAGTTCGTCGGGTCAGCTAGTTTATAATATAATAAGGCTGTCCAGAGTGTCCAGTGTCCAATCATTCAAGCAAATAAAATTATAATATATATTGCCGTTCAAAGATGGCGCCACTTCCGTTCGCATCTCGCCACGAACGCTTTCAGAATGTACGTTTAAACCCGGCTTTCCAATTTTGCCGTCAAGCATCGCTTCTCTTCTCGGCCTGTTGGCTAAGATCAAAGTGTAGTATCTGGACCAGTATTACAAACTGATTTTTGGGATGTTTTTGTTTGGGGATTCCTCCACCCTCCACGACCTCCACTCCTGTCGCGGGTTGTAGGTTCAGGTTGTATTATGACGAATGACAAATTTCTAGGTTGTGTATTGGTGTGTGTGCCCTCATTTATATATACTTTGAAACAAATTGATTAATTATATTATATAATAATAAAATATGTCAGCCTCCTGGGGTGGAGCCCCAAAATTCCTGAAGAAACTCAAAAAACCCTTGACCGGCACCGGCAAATAGTCAGGAAACGCGCGCCCAACATATTTACACGGTTGAAATTTGTCACGCGAGAACGGGTCGCTTCTACGACTCGTTCCTGAGTTCAACAGCTCGGATGTGGAATGATTTACCGGCCTCTGTGGTTCCTCCCTCCTACAACATGGGTCTCTTCAAGGCCCATGTTCACTCCTGCCTCTCCTCAAAACGACCCTCCACGCAGCATCCCCAAAGATGATATTATAGGCCCTGAGAGAAATTATTTCCTCCGGGCCGTGTGGAGTTAATGTTAAAAAAAGTCATTTATTAATGTTACCTATGTATAAAAAAAATCATACAAAACTTTTATTTTTTATGTGACACCTCACAAGAGAGCCCCCGTCCTTACATTGTATAGACAGGGGAACTATGTCACCACCCGGTTGGGCAGCGTTGTGAGGCGGGTTAAGGTAGGGGCTGTAGGAAGGGATTTGTTAATGCGGGTCTTGAAGAGGCCCGGATTATATGAGGGAGGAAAAACAGATACCGTTAGCTCGTTCCGCATACGAGCCGACTTACACAAAAACGAATAGAAGAAACGAGCCGTTCTCATAAAGCCAACATCAACTGTGCAAGGGTGTTTTGCCCGCGTCGTCGAGTTTCACGCACGTGCACCGGTGCACCGGGGATCAATGCTGCAAGCTCCTTAGAGCGGGCTCCATTGAAATATCTGTAGAACAGACACAGCAAGCCCATATTGCGTCTGTGCTTTCGAGATTATTATTTGCACAAAGCAAAATATAAAATATTTTTATTGGATTATTTAATTTTTTTTTTATATACCATGTTAATTTATTCATATAAATATCTAATGAGAAAAAATGATTTAACTAAATAAAAAAATAAAATTGTTCTGAAAATGCAAATTTCTCCGACATAAATAAACTAAAAAAGAATATAAACGTAAAGTAGGTATGTATCTAGGTTCTTAGCAAAGTTCATTTCCAATCGAAATTTCCAAAATCAAAGAACGATACGCTAGTGACATCTATTACATATTTTACAACTTATGGCCCAAAGAATGCGTTGTGTATAATTTTGAAGATGGCTTCAAACTATGCATTACATATATAATGCAAAACGATACTTCGGGGTCAGATACTTTGGGCCTGTCCTCAAAGTATACAAATGTCCCTGAAGTATCGGCAAGGTAGAATAAATGACCTCAAACCATGCGCTTCACATATATATATATATATATATATATATATATATATATATATATATATATATATATTTTTCTTTTTTTTTATATGAATCATGGTATATGTTCATATATTTTTTTGTTGTCTTTTATGCCTTCCATGGTTTCGTATCGATTGCGATTCAGGTTTATTAGTTATTATTATTTATTTTTTCCTGTACGTTTTGCACGTTTAGTCTTAAGTTTCACGTGCACCTAGTTTGTAAGGAATAGATTAAATTTTAGGGGTAGGTTTCTTTTCATATATTTTGTATTCTTTCGGAATCGACCAGTTTCGATAGGTTTTGGAAAAATGTTATTTTTGGAGAGCGGTATATGTTTGGGCATACTTGTACCTACACCCAAGTACCTATTCCTCCTGTCCGTCGTACCTACTTATCCTTACCTATCCATCTTTCCATTTTCACCGGTTCAGGATTGATTTCTAACCGCGAACTCAGTGCAATTTCAACAACGGCGCGGTAGGGCAGCCAAGTACTTTGTCTCGTCGCCTGCAATCGAAACCCGGATCCGCGCAAGTTAACTATTTCAACCGTGGAGTTATTTTCATTGGTGCATGAGTGTGGGAATCCAGGACATCGCCAGCAAGGTAGGATCATCTTGTATTCGGTTGACATCCTTTTGTTCCTGTCCATCCTTTTTGTTCCCATCGGGGAAAAATTGGTAGAGATTATAGACTCCGCGGAAGAGATAGCATCTTCCAATAGCTATCGAAACAAGGGCAGTCTTTCGAAATCATTTTATAATTTTTTGTGGAAGAGAGTTAATACATCTAAAATTTGATTTAAAAATGACATATTTCCGGTTTTGTCTGGTTATTCCCTCTTAAGGGAAATGAATAGTTTACAAAACCGTTCAACGAATAAAATAATAAGAGAAATCTGTTACAGGAATCCCATATTCGTTTGAGCGTAGCGAAGTCGTTATTTAACTCAACCCTTTCTGATTCTCCAATGTGCTCGATATGTGAACAAATTGAAGATGTGGAGCACACATTATCAAAGTGCATTAAATATGAACGACAGAGAGTGACAATATTAATGACCTCGAACTCATCGGAAGTTCAGAATTTAATATCCTCAACCGAGTTTCATGCCATATCGAGAATAATGAAATTTATTAGATCATGTAAACTGGAAAATATTTGAAAGTGAATTTTTATATAAAATGAATATAAAAGGACTAAGTACCTTTTAAAGATCATTAGAGATTATAGATAATATTATAATTTAAAAACAGATGAGGTAAAAAATGACAACATTATGTGAGTCAGAAGCCTCGATAATATACATGACATAAAAAAAAAAAAATTATCCGTCTGTAATTTTTTTTTGTTATTTTTTGGTCCAGGTTCAAGATGGTGACCGAGTCGGATAGTACATTTTTATCGCGTCAGCGATAAAAATGTACTATCTTTACTAGCTGTACTACCTTTACATAGCTTTACTAGAGTATTAAATTTTGAGAAAATATGTTTATTTTAGTTAAATAAGGTTTTACCGTAGGTCGTTGGCAGATTTAGAAAATTTAAAAATAAAATTTATATGTAACAACTCACATTTCAAATTATATAATCATGCAGTAAAATAAATCAAAAAATTATTTGGGAAGGTTGCTTTTCAAAATTGTAATTTTGTTCAAATAAAATCATTAAAAAATACATCCGCGTCCTTGTTTTGTGACGAAAATACTACAGTTTGTCTATTTATTTACGGTCTTCCAAACTAATTTATATAAAAAAAAATTACATTTTCATTTTGCTTAGACTTTATTGAAAAATTATAAATACTTTTGAAAAAAAAATAATTACAATTAAAAATTTTAATAGTTTTATCTTCACGAGTTTGGGCATTTTTTAATGTAAATATTTATCAAAACAAATTTTGAATGAAATAAAATCGATATTGAGTTATTATGTTAAAATGCTGGTAAGGAGAATGATTATCTTTCTAATTGGAACCGCCCTGTACAGTTGCAAGGGTACAATTTGCAAGTCCATCGTTCGACGAAATTTAAATTCTCGGCCGCTGGGTAATGGCTACTAACATATATTGAATAGAATGCGCAAAGAAATAAAAAAAGTTTAATTATTCGTTGGATGCATTTCATGTTTGAAAAAATTATAAAATATTGTAATATAAAAGAGAACCATTTTCGAAATGTTCCATTTTCGAAATAAATTATTTCTTTAAAAGCAGTTATTTGTTTTAAGTATCTACCCAGTAACGTTTTGTATGTTGGCCTCACCCCAGTGCAGTCGAGTGCATCTTGGTTCATTTCTGCAATTTGTGGACTGCTGTACATTTTGTACAGTTCTGTTTGTGACAGCGTTGTACGTGCGGCGAATCGCTCCAGAACACAACTTAACGGTCCATTGTTCTGGACGTTCCCATCAAATCACAAAATATAATTATAAAATTCTTCGCTACCATCATATTTTGTCAAACGAAGTCAACGTAATTATTTAATTAAATGAAGAGAATATTAGCGAAACTCAATCGAAAATCTGGAGACAGAAATATCATAAAAAGATATTGGCTCCACTGGGACTCGAATCCAGGACCCTTTGCTTACATGGCAAGTGCTCTACTAACTGAGCTACGGAACCCACATCAAATTCGGTCACTTTTAACTGTAACATACTTCGACTAAGAACTACCAACATTATTTCCATTTTCTTAACGCACATATTATTAGCTTCTATCTTTATATATGATTGCAAGATTCAACTCGGACTAAATGCTATAACTGTCTGGATAACTTTTATCAATTTTATTTTGAATACGCGACATCTATTAAATTTTCTGAAAATAAGGATAATACTTATTTTATTTTTTCTTACTTTATGAGTAAAATATTAAATTATAATATTTAATTAAATGAAGACAATATTAGCAATGTAATTATTTTCTTCATCAACGTATGCTTTTAAATGGCTTGTCAAGGGTTTTCTAAGGCTCAATTGTTTCATATTTTGTCACAATGTCATCATCCAGCGCTATTTTGTTTTTGACAAATGAAAGGTATTTGCGCCGATTGTAAGAGACAAACCGCTGAATTGTTTTTGTTGTGATTTTGGATTATGCTAAGGTTGTTAATGAATTGTTCCCTGTCTCCCCGCCCGCTTTCCTCACCCTTCCCGGATGCAGTTCGCAAGAGTCGATGTAAAGGTGGCAGTGCCATGTAAATGCATCAACGGCAGTGCATTTCAAACAACACGCATTTTTTTGGGGTTCGTTTCGCAATTAATCGGAGTGAAGTACTTTCACGCGATTAACACATAAAACGCATATTAAAACGAATTGACAATTGGATTCTCATCGCTATTATTCTTAGTGAAATATAGTTATCAACAAAGTGATCTCCATCTCACCACTTCTTACTGTAAGTACCTCTTTCCTAAAATATTTTTTTGCAAAGTATTGACCTGAAGGAACACAGAAAAATTTGCCGTAAAAAACTCTTACGCGCGAACAAAAGGTGATGAAGCCATACTAAATAATGCAAAATCATACAAAATCATATGTTTTTGTTTTGAAAATTTGACCGCTTAGAAGTATTATAGATGCTTAAATTAAATACTGCGTGTAGAATATACCTTGGCCCTTAAAAATATCGGTCATTTTTTTAATAAGTCTTTTAATATGCTTAGAAAAAAATAAAGTATTAGGTCTATAAAAAACATTTTTAAGTGCAAACTCTCCTACCTACTTATAAACACTTTTTCAAATATGGTTTTATTGCATAATGTGGAAAATTCTGTTTCTTATATAATTATCGCAAAAAAAATTGAAATTTACGCCCGAACCTCACAAAATAAAATATAATATGCATTTTCGCGTTGGTATTTTTGACATTACGGCGAAAATACGGCAGTCGACTAATTTGTTATATCAAAGTGAACCTTATACCGTCCACCGAAGAACGACTGGCAGCCGCCCCATGTTTCCATCATAACTCCTCCGGACGGAGCGGAGAAACAGCGTGTTAGGGTCCGCGCTGCGTGTTTTCGTGAAATCAATTTAAAAAATCCATTTTATTACAATAAACAATACATAAAAAAGGAATTAATGTTTTTTACAGGCCTTTACAAAATCAACATGTAAAAAAAATTCTCAAAATTTTTTTCCAACCTTTCCAAAAGCTTTTTCTCAAGTATTTTTAAACTCCTCCCATAAAAGGGCGTGAATTCCGATTTCGATTTTTTCCTGTACTAGTGGATCGCCTTAAACGATGATTTTAGTTGCGTTTCAGCTTTCTATCAAATTGTAATAAGCTGAAAAGCTTAAAAACATGATATTTTTCGTTTTTTGCTAATCACAATTATCCAACTGGCAACTCATACATGTTTTTTTCGGTGACCCATCAATTGATCCCCCAATAATTGGCCCACCTTTATAATAAATACTAATAAATGTTTTAAAAAAGTTCATTATTTACAAATTTCAAACCTAGAAAAGATAAATTTAAAAAATACCTATTAACAAATTGGTATGGATATCAAACTAATTTATTTAAACTGTCGATTTTTTCTAATTATACGCTGCTATTTACAGTATATAAGACAAATAGTTTTTTCCTTGATGCATTTGAATGATTTTTTTTATTATTTTGTTATTCGGCGGTATATTCTCTTTGCACACCCCTTCGATATACTTAATTATATCTTTGTAAGTAGACTTACCGTATTTTCCCCAAAACGACTGCATTGTATGTAAGTATGGGGCGAATTGTCAGGGTATCGACCGTGCAACCGTCTCAAGATTGTCTCCTGTAATAAAAAATTATCAATCTGAAATTAGATATGGGCATGAATATTCTGCTGTTCGATAATTCACCTGTATCTATTATGGCTACCAATGGTAATACACCATTCAACTACGATTGAATAACAAAATTATTAGTATATAATAATATTATATTATACAATACGTATAATTAGATAATAATTTGATTTTCAGTTTATTCACTGATTATCTTTCTGATATGCTCTGACACTTGTCTCCACCATAGATACTAGGTACTGGTCAACGAAAATGTAGACCGATAGAACCGTGTTATGGGCGTTTACGTGTGCTCAAATTAAGGCCAGTTTTATTCTACTTCTATAGAAATTGAATACGGGACGTTGGGATGGTCCGATGCTCTGTGGGGAACCCGCTTGCACAGCGCGGGTGTAAACTGTGCAACCTAAAGTTATATCAAATAAAATGGATAAAGATTTATCCAGACACTATCTAGAGAGCATTTAGTTCGGGTTTGAATCTTGCAATCAAACATAAAGATAGCAGCCAATAATATATGCGTTAAGAAAATGAAGATAGTGTGGGTGGTTCTTAGTCGAAGTATGATACAGTTAAAAGTGACCGAATTTGATATCGACACCTTGGCGCAGTGGTTAACGCGTTCGCCCGGAAAGCGAGAGGTCCTGGGTTCGAGTCCCAGAGGTGCCAATATCTTTTTCCGATTTTTCTGTTTCCAGATTTTCGATTGAGTTTCGCTTACATTGTCTTCATTTAATTAAATGTTACAATTAAAAATAAAAATTAAAAATAAAAATTATATATTCATCCTAGACTTGCAGAAAAGTCAATACATGTCGCATATCAAATAAAATGGATAAAGATTTATCCAGAAACTATCTAGAGAGCATTTAGTTCGGGTTTGAATCTTGCAATCATACATAAAGATAGCAGCCAATAATATATGCGTTAAGAAAATGAAGATAGTGTGGGTGGTTCTAAGTCGAAGTATGATACAGTTAAAAGTGACCGAATTTGATATCGACACCTCGGCGCAGTGGTTAGCGCGTTCGCCCGGAAAGCGAGAGATCCTGGGTTCGAGTCCCAGAGGTGCCAATATCTTTTTTCTGATTTTTCTGTTTCCAGATTTTCGATTGAGTTTCGCTTACATTGTCTTCATTTAATTAAATTTAAGTTTAGACTTACGGATTTCAATACTTCGTTTGTGTGAAAACATAATGAAACCTTTACATGATTTTACTTCAATGGCAAGCCAGAGATGAATAAATATTCAAATACCGAATTTGATTTTGCGCAGAAAAACAAATCCAAGAAATGACCTAGGACCAATCTGGGATATCTAAAATTGGTGATGTTAAATTTATTAAATAGCTTTCACAAAGAGGTCAAAAAAATAATTCTTTAAGCCTTTTGCAGTTGAAAATATTCAAATTATCTTGGTTTTTGCTTTTGAAATATTAATGAAAAATAAAAATACTACTTCTTCTAAAACAGCCCGTTCTCATTTTTTCCATTGTAACTATTCTCTATGTTCATTATTTTTGTCTATGTCTGTTATTTTTTTCATTGACACCGTGTTCTATGTCTATTATTTAAAAATTAGTATTATTAAAACCCTGATGAAGTTAGCTTGGCTTACGAAACATGTCGGTTTTTTATAAATAAAAATAGTGGTTTAAACAAAGTAATTTATTAATTTGAAATAAAAATAATAATCCAACTTTCACAACACAAGAGCCAACCGAAATGATACTGTGAATAAACCCAAATTAACCACCTCTTTTGAACAAAGTAACAACAATACCTGTCCTCTAAGCTCTATAATTTACTCCCAACAACAGTACTTAAAGGAAACGCAAAATACAAACGATTTCTGAAAAACTGGCTTAAAAAAAATCAATAAAGAGGAATAAATACAACCTAGTCTCCCCCGCACAGGAAACCCCAGTTTTGAGAACATAATGAGTTAACTTTTTACCATATACTTCGTTATTATGTACAAAAAATTGTATACATATATTGAAATTAAACTTTTTTAAATTGATATCTGTATGGATGACACTTCCAGTTCTATTAAGTGACGCTGGTATATTAAATCCATTTCCTGACCTTCACGGCTTCCCTGTTTCCTCTCTGCATACTGAGTATAATTGATACATTTTCTCTGATACTTGAATACTGAGACGTAACAATATTAAAATAGGAAATTTTTACAGAGTTTGCGGGGTTTTAGATAGTGTACCATATCGATTACTATCTCAATTCATCCACCATCTCCTGGTTCTTAGGAAAGTGTGTAAATATAATCCCCTTCAACCGCATTGCCTATTACTTCCTGGTATCCATAATGTTAATACTGCTTGCCGGAATACTGCTTGATTGGAAAATTCTATGTTGCTTTGGTGATAGACTAATATAATAGTCACGTGTTTTCCATCTCTGTTTCTCTTTCATAACCATCCGAAATTCACAATTTGAGTTATGACAGCATTCCTGACTTCAAGTTTTGAAATTCCTGTATGGTGTTTCATAAAACGAGGTTCACAAATTTATATTTTATTACTTCACTCACAAATTTAACATTGGGGAAAAAAAGGAAGAATCAATGGAACAAGCCTTATTACTATTTTATTTTTCATTTTCACTTTCAACATTTTAAGGAATAATCCAAAATCTGCTTTTTAGGTTATTATTTATATCTCATTAGAAAGTTCGAAATGTTTTGTTCAGTGTTTGCGAAAAATATGTTTTTAACCTTTTATTGATAATGGGTTTTTCATTAAGGTTTTCCCTTTTTCGAGTCAACAATGTATTTTTCAAGAGTCCTTTATCGAATTCGAGATAAAAGAGATGAGTTTTATGAAGGGGGTTGAACTCACCCTCATACACGTACTACGTCATGATTATTTCAATGAAAGTGGGTGGTGATGTCAGAAATACGGGCCACGTAGGCATTTGTAGGTAGCTTCGAGAAGTTCTCGAAATGGGATGCGATTATACATGTGTTCTTTATTACAAGTTTGAAACTTGCACAATTTTGTGAAAGATATTATTATGATAGATTTTTTTTTCATTATTCACGAGTAGTAAGCAAATCATAAACAAATCGATAATAATTAAAGGTAATTAAAGGTAGTTTTGGAAGTGTTTGTTAGTTAGTGTAGGAGTGGATGGAGAGTGTTTGGTGTGGAGATCCTCTCCATACCTTCATACCTTACCAATATTGAGGTTTAAAATGCTCCTTGAGATCACGGTACTTCCAAGCCGTGATCCTGTGTTCAGGCTTATAATAATGATGATGTTTAATTAAAAACACTTATTTGTCTGCGATATTAACTTTTATTTAATATATTATATACAACAAATATGCGTTCGCGTACGAACGGGTAGAGAGGTAAATTTGTCGTGCAACCGGATTGATCGAGTACTAGAAGCGGAATAATAATATAATTGCATTTCGGAGCAATCGGTGAGATTTTGTGCGGGTCATCTGGGATCCCATACGCGTGAAAAAGTGTTGTGAATAAGTACTGCCATATACCTCCCTACCAGCGTTGCACGCGAATTACAAAATATGGCATTCAAAAAGAAAATAATTATATACACCTAAATAGGGTTTATGAGTCTGAAATATACATATATACAAAATATAAACAATGTTTTTCATACTTGAAAATATAATTTTTAACATAAATAGTTTTGTGAACAATGATAAATTTACATCACTAATTTAGAACATAAAATGTCTATTAAAAAAGAAAAAGTAACAAAATTTACAAAATGTTTGAACGTATTAAAATTATAATGTTATTTGTTTACAAGTCCTAATTATCGTTAGTAATAGGAGTAAGTACCTATTTCTCAGTCGGTATTAACAAATTAAAATTATTATTATTTGTTCCTTCTTACGGCTAGACGTATAGTGTTGAGGTAGGTAGGTACTGCTAGAATGCATAACGGTGAATATTTACAAAGGTGAGTAGCTGCTGGCTGACTCGGTACATACTTATTATGCGTTTATATAATTTCAACGAAAGTAAACATAACTATGCGTAATTGAATACAAGTGTTATTTTAACGTCTTTTTAACGTCGTGATTAGTGCAGTTTTTAGGGTAGAGTACTTGTTCGTTGCTGGTGGCCTGATGACGACATCGCTGACGGTCCTGAGGGTTTCGATGTCCAGGGAGGCGACAATAATGTTGTACTTCACGGTGTCATCTTTGATTCTTGAGTTGAAGAACTGGCTTTCTGCCTGGGCAATCCAGAGCTGTATGTTGTCACACCAGACGGGGGGTAGTTTAACTGATACGGAGTTTATAACTGGGTCCATTTTTGTATTATTGGCGCTGGTTCCTGATGCTGTTTCTTCTAGCGGCAAATTGTCGTTGTAATATGGCAAGTGATGGGCAATGGAAAAAGCAGTAGTAGAACTGATAGACCGTTTAGGTATGCAGATAAAATTATCAAAATTGTGCATAAAACAAAATAACAATAAATCTAATCCAGGTCTGAAAAGTTAAATTGATGGTATCCAAAATCTTTACAAAATCCCTTATCTTTGCGTTGAAATGTTAGTACACATGTATTGTAATATTGTTAATGCTTTGTTGCAGTGTATGTTAGAAATTTACACCGTGTAACAATATTTGCATATTCTTGCTGGGTTGCTAAATTTCGTTGAAATGTTCGGATTAGCAATTATTAAAAAAGATCACTGTGAGAAGTTGAATTTGCATTACTTGCTTTAATCCGATCTGAGGTGGATGCTGTGGGGTCAGTTGTAAGACATCCAGGTATATGGCATCCAGGTACCTGGGTCTGTCTGCAAAATCGCGTCTGTTGGTTAGGATACTCTGCCTTAGCTGCTGGGCTTCTTGTTTATCTGAAATTGATCGGTGAGATTTTGTGCGGGTCATCTGGGATACCATACGCGTGAAAAAGTGTTGTGAATAAGTACTGCCATAGTAGCAATTCCACAAACTTCTTATATTTCCAGAAAATTCTGATGGCAATATGATATACTAGCGCGTCCTAAAGGCGTGAGTTGTGTGGGATGGATTTCTTTCATACATTTGAATGATTTTTCATTTTATTTTATTTATTTTTAAAATTAAGACAAATATTCCCGGCCAGAATGGAAGGAGCGTTCATCAAATTGGATCATCACTTAACACAGATACTTTCAGGTCATGGTGAATTCAGGAAAAGACTGCACAGCCTGACCCTGTCTCCCCATCCAAACTGTGCGTGTGGTGACACAAACCAAACAGCCGAGCACATTCTGTGGTACTGTGAGATTTTGACGGATGCAAGAGATGAAATGTTGGAAGGTCTGAAAGTAACTACGAGACCAGCATGGAATGCGGATCTCGTGTCGAACAAGGAAAATCTCGAATGCCTGAGGAAATTTACAAGGATTTGGGTTGAGAGATGGCCTGAACTTAAAGTCGACGATTAAATTTAACTTCATTATGTGTTTAAGATCAAAGCAGGTGTAATTGCTCCTGGCGTCCACGGTCACCCTTTTGCAATATTTATACTACTACTGCTGCCCGGATATAAAGCACTGAAATTTTCTGTTATTTCACACTAAAACTGTTTACTCATGTATCAAGTTTTGTATTAATATGTATCATGTTTTCTTAGGCACCATCTTCAACAACATCTTTGACACCTAAAATTTGGCTATTACTTGTTTTAAATCTTTATTTTTTTTTCGTTTAACTAGGCATTATCAATAGCCTTAGCGTAACCTAACTACACTTGCATTTCTCTTGTATTCTTTTTTAAATCTAGGATACATACAACAAGTTTTTCGTGTCTGGATTTGCATCATTCAAGGAGCCGGAACTGAACTACCATTTCATTTTCGTATTGTCCTACACCCCATGAAGGGGGTGGACTAGACCTATGTCCGTGCACCAACAAAGGAGATGACTCGCTGATGGTAGCCGCTGTATAACCTGCCCGCGCCTCCCCCGTCGCCATGAGCGGGCCTGAAGACCAACCGTAGCAGACCAGTGCCCTTCCGCCCTGCCTCCGGTGACCCGATGCTCACTTTTATCCTTAGTGTCTTCAGGTATTTCCCCCTTAATCCCAACACTTTCTTCGAGGGCCTACCGGGAAGTCGGCTTAGTGGCGCGGACACCTAGTCTCACTTGCAACTGGAATGAAGGCTCCGCTTATTCTCGGCGGAACCGCCGGACGACTGCAGCTCAGCTGCTTTGGTTAAGTCAAACAATCTCATCTAATATGATTTTTTTTTCTTTATTCTATTACCTTTTTTTCCTACATAATAATAAACTTTTATTTCAGCTACATCAAGTGGCGGAGATGAGACGTGATACTGTGAAATAAATAACTAATAACATGTACGCTCTCGCATACTGCCTGCAAACAATGTATGCCCGGACATTGGAGGTCTAGAATAATTTTAAATAAAAAGTAGCTTCTTTATAAAAAAAAATTAGAGTCCTGAGGTATACGGTGAAGGAGGAAACCATCTGTTTCCTTAGAACACCGTGGGAAAGTGGTTGAGCAACCTCCCAGGTTATGAATAACCAGACAATATTTGAAAATATCCTACTACCACCACAATAAGTGGAAAATGTTGCTTGTATCGTGATAGAGGACTTATCCAGCCGAGGAATCGAATATAATAATCGAATCGAATAAAATCGTCAATGTGTTATTTATTTTTTTAAGTTAAAAGATTACAGAAATTATTTAGTATAAGTTTCTCCAAATTGGCCAAAATGTTGCCAAAAACGCTCCAGTGCATACAAAAATAATTGAACCTACCTAAGAGTACTTTTGACTTCTAAAAAATTTATTCTGTTATAGAAGTGCATAAAACAAGTAGTATATTTATTTTTAATTCAATATTTTATTTTCAATTAACTTATTTTTAAATTCATTATTTTATTTGTTTCGTAATAAATTTCAATAGGGTTATTTCTACTGAAAAGGGAATAATTAGATATAATCGAACATATGTCAATTTAAATTAAATTTTAGACGTATTGACTCTTAAAAATTTTAAAAATTGATTTCAAAAGACTCTTATTTTATCTAGTAAAGCTATGTTTTAAATTTTGAGAAAATAAGTATTATTTTTAGCACAATAAGATTTTACCGTAGGTCGTTGGCAAATTTGTTAAATTTTCAAACAAAATTTAGTTTCATACAACATACATGTCAAATCATATAATCATGCAGTAAAATAATTCAATAAATTATTTGGGGGTGCTAATTTTCAGAATTATAATTTTAGTACAAATAAAATCTCAAAAAAATACGCGCCCTAGATTTGAGACAAAAATACTTCAGTTTGTCTTTTTTTTAACGGTCTTACAAACTTATAAATTTAAAAAAAAAAAACATTCTTATTTGCTTACACAATATTGAAAAATTATAAATTCTTACTATCAAAAAAATAATTACAAAAAGTACTTAATTTTAATAGAATTATCATCTTGAGTTTGGGAATTTTTGAATGTAGGTTATTATGTTAAATGCTGGTATGGAGAAGAATTAATATTTCTCATCGGAACCGCCCTGTACAGTTGCAAGGGTAAGATCGCAAGATCATCGTTCGACGAAATTTTAAATTCTTGGCGGCTGGTTTATGGCTCTTAACTGGGTCGACTGTGTGACCTATAATTCTAACGCGGAAAATGTAATATTGTATATTGCATGTAAAATAATAATACATGGGATGAAAATGAACCAGAAAGCGTCCTATCTCTGTTGGCATTCGAAACCACTGTACTGTACGGAAAATGGATTATTGATACTTTGATGAATCCCCTATGCACAATGAATGTGCAATCTATCTGACCGAAAACCAAGGCAGCTGCCGGGAGGGCAAAAGTTATATTGTTTGTTTGCACAGTCAAACAATGTGTTGCCTGCAGTACTACAGAATGGATAGTACACAAATATATGTGTTACGATAGTCGAACAGATACCAAATGCACTCCTAAAATTTTACACGGAGATTAACATACAGTAAAAACTTCTAAAAACCCAAACTTGAAGGGCACTCTCAGGAATATAAATATTAATAATATAATGGTAGAGTGCCTTTCGAGTTTGGGTTTTTCGAAGTTTTTACTGTATGTTAATCTCCGTGTGAAATTTTGGGAGTGCATTTGGCATCTGTTCGACTTTTTTTATAGTTGACATATTAATTGTTTTTGTATTTTGTTCTTAAATTGCATTTCGTTGCTTCCACCGCAAAATTACCTAACTGCAAAAATGTACTTTTACAGGAAAGCGAAAAAACCTTCTCATTATAAAATTAGACAGATTTTTTTTTATTTTAATAAAACACGTATCTCATGAACATTTTGGTAATTATTTTTTATTTGGACAAAATATTTTTTTTAAACAGTGTAGCGGCAGTGTTAGATAAGGATTTTTGCTTTGAAAAAAATTGTCACTTATGGAATTTTGCACGTAAAATTTACTACCTAGTAGTACTTCCAGAACAGAATATTTACATAATATTCATTTAATAACACTAAAGTGACGAAAATTAAATAAATCAACAACAAGATGAACACAAAATTAAGAACTTAGATGTCTTCGGTCTATCAAATAAAAATGTTTTTTTTTGTGTATTACAGACTGTGTGTCCTGTCCATGTTCAATACACATGTGACACAAACTACAGATTTAATGGTAAATAAAAGATAATTTTATTATTCTGGCTCTTCACATGGCCCGACTCAAGTATCTGATTCACTTGATCATGCCATGTCTTCCTCGGGCGTCCCCGACTTCTTCTACCATTCACATTTGCGTCATATATTCTCCTTACACTCCTTTCCTCGTTCATTCGCTCTACATGCCCAAACCATCTGAGCGTCCCTTTCTTAATCTTACTCATTACGCTTACATCAGCCTTGCATTCTTCGCGGATCTCCATGAGACGATGTATGGACGTGAACGAGGTAAGGAGTGTGTGCCAAGATCGAGTTGTTTGGCGGTCCGTCATCTCTGCTTACCCCTGCGTGGAAACGGCTTTATGGTTAGTTAGTTAGTTAAAAGATAATTTGTCAAGGATTACAAGGGCCACACTCCTTGCAGTAACGGCGTACAACATAATATAAAAAATAACAATATTCTTTAACACCTAAAATAATAATTAATGGAAATGTTTATCATAAAACTCACAACTGAATTTTGGAAGGACACTTAAAATCCTGGAGGTGTTTGAATTTTTCTGGTTTCATTTTTATTTGTCTCTTTAATAATGGATTCCATGAATCATTATTATTAAGTTTAAAGTTAAGTCTACCAGCCGAATATTGCAAGCATCTTAAATCTACTACTGTTGGGTCACCTCTTCTGTGTCCTGGATTAATTGAACTATAGACATTAATATCTCTGCATACTCCCACATAATCGGTTGGTAAATAGATTTCCTTATTTTTAAGTTTTCGTTCAACTAAACTACGGCAGCTATCTACTTCCATTTGGGTAAGACCCTTTACTAAATAGTTATGCACTATTTCTATATGAATGTGAGTTTAACTTAATCAGTAGTGCATTTGAAAGAGTTGTGTTTTTGTTTTGATAGCCACAACAATCTGTGTACAAAACTATTTTTTTGTTTAAGTGTTTGCTGCTATGTATGATTCTGAAAATTTTACAACTATTGTAGAAAATATATTGGCTGTCAAACCCCGCCACAGTTCACTTTGCGTGGTAAATTCTATTTTAAATTACAATTTCGGAGTTTGAATGCAACAAAAACACAACACGTCAAATATCTCAAGTATAAATGGCAGTTAGATAATTTTTCAGGCACGCCCTTGAGGTGATTTTTCACGAAAACGGCGCTATATAAATTAGCCAAATATTATTAAATATTATTAAATGAGAAGCTGTCAGATAGGTAATTTAGTATTTGAATTTTATTTTAAAAACCATATTTTTGTTAGTTGTATAATTTTGTATGGACGTAAGAGTCATAATTGCAGACAAAATTGCATCATTAGTCCAAAAAGGGAAAATTGTCAGTTAGTTAATTTTGCGGTGGAAGCAACGATTTATTTTAATTTTAAATTTAAACTTAAGGCTCTTGAATCACAATTGAAAGTCACGGGATGATTAATTTGTGTTAATTTCACAATCCGCGCTTCACAATCCGTAAGCCTCGGTTTCGTGCCAAGCCGGTCAAACTGTCACTTTGGATCGAGATTGTAAAATATCTATTCAAGATAGCATTCATATTTAGACAATAAGAAGTATTATTTCGTTTTCTTTCTGGTCAAAAGAAAAAATACGCATGTTTGGATGAGAGAGGAAGAGAGATATAAGGCTTTTAAATTTTAAGGTCGCTCGGGACGTTTTTGATCTTATGAAAGTACTAGCTAGTTCCCTAGGTAGTTTGACAACAGTGAAAGAATTTTTCAAATCGGTTCAGTAGTTTCAGAGTCTATTCAATGCAAACAAACAAACAATCAAATCTTTCCTATGTATTATGATGTATTTATTCCTAAACAAGCAGATGGGTTAATTCAATTAAAATAATTAATAGTATATTTGTGGCAACGGTGGAAAATACTCTCAGTATCGCCCTAGTGTAAGACCACTATTCATAATTGAAACGTTGCTTGAAATAGTTTAAGCCATGTTTGGTGACCAGATCTGAATAGCTAGGTGCTTCCCCACCTTTCCACGTCCTTCACCTCTCCACTATCTTCAGCCTCACAACAAACCCAAATTGGCGATTCCGTGGTATCACTGGCTCAAGACGGTTGAGAGTAGGTAGTTGGATCTCTTATGCGTTACTCATATTTTTTTTTGTTTAAGCTAGGTATTTTTATTATATTATAATACAAAAGGATCATGCCATTTTCTTATCCAAAATAAATATACTTGTGCATTTTTAAAATATTTAATACAATATTATATTAAAAATTTGTTTATTTTGCATCATTGTTAGCAAACAATAAATATTTTCAGACATTGGAAAAATATCTCGTAGTACAGCAGGACTCTGATTTTTCAAGATCTTCGCTCTCTGATATCGATTACAACATTATTTTGTAGAGAATCCACGAGCTAAGTCTCACCTATAAGAAATAAATATCACACTATCTATCAAAGGGAGCAAAAAAATCTTCCAAGTTCTAGAAACTGCATTAAACTAGAGAAGAGGTATAATGAACTTAATACTAAAAGCTTCCCGCTTTGAAATAATCCGAGTTCTTACTTCGATGAAAAAATAACAAACCGTTCACTTTAAAACTTCATTAAAACTATTCCATAGTTAGAGATATAATATAAATCTGTTTCTAGGTAGGTATCTATCCTGTTACAAAATATGACTGATCCATACATCCAAGTATGTAGTATGTAGTATGGCATGTTCAATGCCAACTCAGAAACAAGTCAACTCAACACCTCTTTGAAAAGTCATTTAAAGCTATGATTCCCATAACCCTAACCCAACGTAACATATATAAACATTTTTTTCATAACTTTTAATGACTTTTCAAAGGACACCATTATATGTATAAACATTTTGTTATCGATGCTTACGTATTGCCCATCTCACAAGAAGGCGAGAAAGGCCAGTGTTGAGATGACAATTGGAGTGGTTCTTTGGTTAATTTATCTTAATATATAAAAAATAATGTTTCTTTTTCTGTTCCTTATACAGTTCCTAAACCATTCATCTAATTGCAATGAAAATTTGGTCAGTTGTTGCGCTCACGCCCGCAAACGTTTCTATATAAATTGGTGAGCACTGGCAATATGAAATTTGTTTAAAAAAATTGCAATGCGATTGTGAATGTACCGGGACGGAATGTACGGAGCGCGGTAGAGGAAAAGGGTCCGCGAAGCACGAGGAGGAGAGGAAAGGCGGGGTAGGGGACATGGCAGGGGAAGGGCAGGCGGAAGGGGAACGGGACCAATGGGAAAGGACATTGCTACGCAAGCCAAGAATTCGGCAGCGTTAAATAAAAATAACAAGCAGATTACAATTTACCACATGTTTTGTTTATTTATTTATTTTACGCCTAGAGGGGTTTTACATTAATATATAAAGACAGTACAATTTTAACACATAAAATATAAAAAAAGTTTACAAAAAACAAAAATATATAATGATATATAAATAAAACCAATAAAAGTTTAATAGTACAGTAAGAAACAAAAACAATATACTTAAAAAATACATGCATGACATAAATATACAAGGAACAAACATTTTAAAGTGCGATGATCAGATGTGTGTACAAATTTACGACAATAATCATAAATAACACCTAGGTTCTCGGTTTCTCATAGCGTCAAACCTCTACTTGACTCCTACGAAACGAATCTACATCTGTAGGTTCGTAAATTGCAGGAGTTCGGAACTGTTAATTTTGAATTTTAATACCTTAGATTAAAAGAAAGTATAGAAAATTTGCCGATGTAGTAAATTTACAAAAAAATTTCCTTTTCGTAGCGTGAAACTGCTATGTGTAGATGAAGGTTCGTAAGTTGCAGGAGTTCGGAACTGTTAATTTTGAATTTTAATACCTTAGATTAAAAGAAAGTATAGAAAATTTGCCGATGTAGTAAATTTACAAAAAAATTTCCTTTTCATAGCGTGAAACTGCTATGTGTAGATGAAGGTTCGTTAGTTGCAGGAGTTCGGAACTGTTAATTTTGAATTTTAATACCTTAGATTAAAAGAAAGTATAGAAAATTTGCCGACGTAGTAAATTTACAAAAAAATTTCCTTTTCATAGCGTGAAACTGCTATGTGTAGATGAAGGTTCGTAAGTTGCAGGAGTTCGGAACTGTTAATTTTGAATTTTAATACCTTAGATCAAAAGAAAGTATAGAAAATTTGCCGATGTAGTAAATTTACAAAAAAATTTCCTTTTCATAGCGTGAAACTGCTATGTGTAGATGAAGGTTCGTTAGTTGCAGGAGTTCGAAACTGTTAATTTTGAATTTTAATACCTTAGATTAAAAGAAAGTATAGAAAATTTGCCGATGTAGTAAATTTACAAAAAAATTTCCTTTTCATAGCGTGAAACTGCTATGTGTAGATGAAGGTTCATTAGTTGCAGGAGTTCGGAACTATTAATTTTGAATTTTAATACCTTAGATTAAAAGAAAGTATAGAAAATTTGCCGATGTAGTAAATTTACAAAAAAATTTCCTTTTCATAGCGTGAAACTGCTATGTGTAGATGAAGTTTCGTAAGTTGCAGGAGTTCGGAACTGTTAATTTTGAATTTTAATACCTTAGATTAAAAGAAAGTATAGAACATTTGCCCATGTAGTAAATTTACAAAAAAAAATCCTTTTCATAGCGTGAAACTGCTATGTGTAGATGAAGGTTCGTAAGTTGCAGGAGTTCGGAACTGTTAATTTTGAATTTTAATACCTTAGATTAAAAGAAAGTATAGAAAATTTGCCAATGTAGTAAATTTACAAAAAAAAATCCTTTTCATAGCGTGAAACTGCTATGTGTAGATGAAGGTTCGTAAGTTGCAGGAGTTCGGAACAGTTTAATTTGAAACTCAAAAAACAAAAGTTTTTAAACTTAAGCCGATTTAATTATTAAAATGTTTAAGGGAGTGTTAAACCAGTTCATTTACGTTTTAACATTTTTGTTCACAAAAAAGGCAAGATGTTCATTTTTAGTTAATTTTTTTTCCTCTACTCATTTTCTAAAATTGCAAGCTATTTGTGGTGCACTTGCATGTAAGCATAATTGACAAATTTTATTGTTTAGGGGAAAATACATATTACTTTAACCCTTAACATAATGAATAAAAAATATCTTAAGGATCAATTTAATCCGTCTGATTAAAAATACATTTTTATAAAGAAAAAAAAATGAAACAAACCACTTTGAAAGTTATCTGAAGTCGCAAAAATATAAAAGTATGTCAAAAAGTCAAGTAAAGTAAACATAAAGCAGAAAAACATATTTTCTTCATTCTTAAAAAAAGAAAAACCGGAAAATATTGCGAGTTTTGCAAACGCTATTTTAAAAGAGACAAACAAAAAATCATCAATAACGCTTCATATCAAAATATTCGCCGAAAAAAAATCACACTCCTGTTACAACATTGTTTACTGACTTTATTATGTAAACGATGAAGGTAATTTTGATTTCGACAACTAAAGAACCCACCTGCATCCAAATTATTTTTCACGTTCATTCGAAAAGTATATTTCTGATCGTCTCTTAAATTGACAGTGCTTGATTTTGAAGGGCAATGACCCTGAGGCAAATATATTTTTTTAAATAATTTCAGCCTCACGAATCCCACCATTATAATATCCCCTGATTTCTCACAGATCCGCGCTACATAAAATTATGCAATGACTTTACTATATTTATATTAGAAATACCAGTATTGTAGCCGCGTGCTCATGCTTTCTTTTATATAGGAAATAAGATTGAATATAGATCAAAATATGTCAGAATCACAAACAATAATGATATAATCAAAACACAATATTCATTTTCTTACAGAAAAATCTATTTTTATTTTTTATTCGAAAATTCTTGGTCGATTCGGAAGCAAAGAGTGACATCGCGCGTCGTGTCTACTTTTTTGAAATTCGGATTTTTCAAGTCATTGCGTAAATTGTAAGACAAGCGATTCAAAATATAAATAATGTCCCTACGAAAAAATACCTTTAAAAAGATAAGGCTGTATTAAGTGTTTCATGCGTCTGTCACACACTGACCTCAATTTTCTACCTATCTACCATACCTTTCCTTTCCCAGAACCTCCTCTCCTTCATTTTTTTTAAATACCATGCACACAGCACAATTTTCAAAGATGAAATAGCTCCTGTGTGGAGCTAATGTAAAATAAGCTACCAAAATACATGTTTATCTTATCAGGTTTGACCAAATAACAAGGAAAGTGGAAATATCTACCTGTACATGTGATCAGAAGAGTTGAAAGTGAAAGGGAAATATCCAATTATTTACTTTAATATTGAAACACAGCCGGACACTGATCGTACTTCTTTGAACGGATGTTTTTATTCGTGAGTTCTATGGAGATTGGAAATTCATTTATTCAGTTGAGCAAAGTATTTTTTGGCTCGGTTTTGTCTATTATTTTCCACGTCAAGCTTGAATTTCAATCAATCTCTATCGAACTTTCGCCCGGAAATTGTTAAACCAAAAATCTTTCAGGGAGAAGATGATTTAGCCGTCTATTATTTTCAAATCATTTCCTTTTTAATCGAGGTACCCGAAATAAATTATTATGTTTTCATGGCAAGTAATCTCTTTGTTGTACCTACTTGTGTTTACTACTAAATGTTTCTCGTTTCATGTCGGTTTCCCAAAGCGATAATTACTGTGGCGCTTAATTATAAAATAAATAATACGAGGGTCAGTTAAAACTAATACTTCCTATTTTTTTCTACCTAAATAAAGGTAATTAAGTAAAAAAAAAATTTTTGCAATATTCCTCAAACCTTCTTCTACAATCAACTGCAGTAATGACTTTCTGCATCAACAGGTGGATGCACTGCAGTAGTTTGCAAATTGGTCGACATCGATGTTCGTATTAGACAGCGTTCTGTAATTGATTTATGAATGTAGAAGGTGAAACGTTCGTCACTGTAACGAAGATGAAGACCAACGCAACAACAACAAGCCAACACTGTTGGCTGACAAAAAGCGGAGCGTAGGCCATTAGTAAAGCCAGTGTGAAGACGATTGTTCGACAACTGAGATTTTCAAAAGTTTGTGGGTACCAAAAACCGACCAGAATAAAGAAACAATAGTCTCAACTTTGCCGTTTGGAAGGAGAAGAGTTGTTTTATTTTCGAACGCAATCCAAAGATTAATCTGTTCACTCCAAAACAATTGTCGACATATCATTATAATAAATAATGAGAAAAAAAAAGATTTCCTTGGTTTCAATTTGTATTTGTACAAAGTACCGCCAGTTAAATTAAAATCTCCTGCTCTATGGAGTCTATGTATACATATATTCAACGGAGCGAGCTTTTTGCCATTTAATTTTCATTGGCGTCGACTAAAATATCTGAAACTACAGTGAGAAGCGAGAATCGCTTTTTTGTAATTTGACGTTTATTTGTTGATTTATTTGTTATGATCCTGAAGGCAGCTTTTAGGTTTTTTTTGCATTTTTTATCAAATCAAAGATCCGTAATACTCTTAAATACAACCTCCCAGTGTCTAGTCTGATGCGTCACATTACTTTGTATTTTTATTCTATTCAAAGTTGTGTAAAACGTCTAATAAACACTCTCTTCAACTTCAATTGTTGGAATATTGCCGATGAGAGTTTTATTTGTGTTTTTCCTGATGTTTAAATATTTTGTGCTCCGAATATTTGTCTTCAATATTATAGTTCTTCGTTGAACGTCTACGGGAGATAATTTATTTTTATTTTAGATATTAGTACATTTATGTTTACGCATCATTTATTTATTGTACCGTACATATTTTTTTTGGTTTTGACAATCTATTTTTAATTTGCTAATTGGTGTAGGTTTGTTTCCTCCAGCGCAATTCACCCCTTTGTAAAATATACCGTTTCGCGATTTGGCTTTGTCATTTATTGGTAGTCTGATTGTATTGCATGTTTTTGTATTATAAATAATAAATAAATGACCGGAATCAACCAAATAGGTAATACATAACAGGTTATGTTCACAACAATCATGTCTTTATGGTGTATATTCATACATATAAGACATGAAATAAGACACATCTTCAGAAAAAAAAACCCAGTGTCAAAAGTGCTTTATGTATGGAACAATGAAAATATAATAATAAAAGAAATAAAATTGGAAGAAAATATAAACTTAAATTACCAAAATGTGTGATTGATTCATACAAAAAAATAAAGTCGAATTAATAAAACTACTTTCCTTCTCTCTTAGGAAATCACAACCAGAATATGCATCTCCTATGTGGTCTCCTATTTATACTTGTAACTTACATAGCTTGAAGAAAGTACAAAGGAAGTTCAATACAAATTGAGGCAACCTGTAAAAATTCATATCAGCTACAATGTAATATTTTTTTTTGTACATGAGCTCCACACAGGAGGCCCCGAGGAAAATAATTTCCCTCAGGGCCTATGTCATCTTTGGGGATGCTGTGTGGAGGGTTTTTTAAGGAAAGGAAGAAGAGGAGAGTTCTGGGAAGGAAAAGGGTTCAAGGGGTGTGTAGGAATCTAGGGTTCAGTGTGTCCTGGTCGTTCGCCTCCAAGACCTAGACTAACCTAACCCCGTGAACCAAGGCACCTCTGCTAAATCATCAAACGTACCGAACCACTTGGGGTGACCTATTAAGGTTCCTGGGGCGGCGGTACCCATTCCTGCCTCTCAAAATATATCATATATATATATGTATATCATTCACGTTTCAACTAAAACTACCGCTACTTTTTATCCGGAGAACTATTAATGATATTCTTTTGCTTTTTAAATTACTGAATAACCTCGTAGACTGCCCTCAAATGTCAAGTTTTGTAAATATTCGTGCTTTGTTAAATCTTATTCGACTCCACTATTTTTTCCACTGTGACAACTATAGCACTAACTATTTATATCATTTACCGCTCGTTCATTTATTTCATTGAACTATGAATACATATAACAGACCTTTTCGATATTTTCAAAACCTCTCCGTCCTGCGTGAAAGCAAAAATATTTAGCTGTAAATATAAATAATAAATGTAGGCGTTAAATAATATATTTTTCAGATGTATGTAAAAGGGTTGAATTAGGATATATGGAACTTTGTACCTATTTAAAAAAACTAAGAGAATAATAAATCAAATATAATATATACGAACTTTTGGGCTTCCTCCTTCCAATATAAAAGAGCACTATGACGAAGTTTTATACGTGTGCCTCCATTAAATTGCGATACTCAACAGATACTCGGGTTGATACGAGCTTCACGAATATAGTAGGCCCTATCGAGTGGAATATTTATTAAAAATAAAATGTCGCCATAAAAAACAAGCATGAGAATTATTAGAACAATTAATTCTCTGAAATCTTGTGTCTAAACTCTCTGAAGTTGGGGACATAAAACGAAAATAAAAACCAAACAAAGATAATTATTCCTGTAAACTTTGTAAGTCAAGTAAATCATGGCTTTATCAAACAAAGTAAGCTTAAGTGAATATAATTCGTTAGTCTACTTTGCAGACACCAAAGTTTTATTATATTATCTCATTATTCCTCGTCATTCATGAAGCCGGGCAAAATAACCCGCAATTTTTAGAATCCAGAGCTGTGAAAAATAAGAACAGAGATGACTAAGGTTAACATCAAATCTTATTTCTGTTTGGCGCCACTCGCTCCGTGCTCCGAAGTTCACCCTTCGTGAAGTTTGAATAGATAGATAATTGAAATCTTCCCCGCACAACGCTTCTGTCAACACTGGGGATTCGTTTTAAATTGGTCACAATGGAACCATAAATTTCGCATTCAAACTTATTAATTATGCCCGAATTATAGTACGATCTGCCAAGATTTCGCAACAATGCTAAATAGAGAAGATAATAATTTAACCACCTAGCCAGAGTGGGATCCGAGCCCGAAGAATTCTTTATTTTTAACGAATCGTCGAAAAACTCTCGTTACTCAATACCTCTAAAATGTCGTCGCGGCTATGGCTGGGCTACGGCATGGTGCGGTTGGGCTACGGGACGGTTGCGGTTGGCATACCGTCACCTGGGCAGATCCAGACGCGGACGACTGAGCGAGCAGTAGGTATTCTTAAACACCAGACGCCCCCCCCTACCAAAACTTATCTTTACATATCTATGTATATATTTATATAATATGTATGTTTATCCTAAATTTCGCATATAGTATGTATCTCACATAAAAACAGACACACACACCCCTCACCTCACAATGCAGGATTTCAAATACTGAAATTACTGAAGGCCGCCAAGTTTTATGTTGAATACTGGCCGACTCTTCCCGGATGAGGTATTTTTATTATTTTTCTCATTCCCGAAGGCAAATGCGGAAGACCTCCAAATAATAAGGACATGACCGCCTCCTTCCCACTCCCAACATAACACAAACAGACACGTATGTATTTATGGCCGTCGGCTGCTGGTTCTGATGATGAAGATTGATGTTGAATCTGGGCGAAACATGCAATTTTAGTAGGGTTTTTAGATAATTTTTCCCTACATATAAAATACAAGGCCTTTAAGTCTAAAATAGCCAAGTAACATTTTAAAATACCCACATGAGGTAAAAATTGCAAGGCGCAAATGATGCCGTTCTTAAGAACATCAACTTTAAATTCAGTAATTTTAAATGATTCATCTCTTCAAGAAATATAAGAATCTAGTAAATGAAAAAAGAAAAAAAAACATTACCTGTGAGACTCCCCCGCGCGTCGCGTCATCCCCGCGGTGACGGCGAGACAAAGGCGCGCATCTGCGAGTTGACAACGTGATTCGCACAGTGATTCGTTTCATACAAGTGTGATAAACCCCCCCCCCCTACGAAGTAAAACCTACCTTTTGATTTCCAAATGCTGCTACAGTGCTACAGCTACCCCGCTGCAACCCCGCCCGGCCTTTAAAAACTCGTAGCTCGCCCGTTCTCGCGTCTCTCCCCTGCATTTCTTTTGCAGCGCCTTTTCAACCCCATCACGTAATACTTTTATGCAAACGTGACGAGATGCTCTTAATTAATCAATTGTAATTAACCCCACAACGTTGTGTACTTTTTTGTTTTAGTGGTTTGGTATAGTTAATCCAATTTAATTAATAATTTATTTGTGGTAAACCCTTGTTCTTTTAGATATGGCGTGTTACAATTTGCAAGGCTTCGAATAACAATGACTGAGTCTGACTAGCTTGAAAATTAACTAATTATCTATCTATATTCGTTCAGTTTCCTCCCCTAGCACCTGTTATACACCTACGCTCATCGACGACTATTTTTATTGAAGTAATCTGCATTTTCCCTCCTAGCATCTAATATATAAATTTACATTCAAACGGCGAATTGAGAAGATCCTACCTTTCGATGCGATGTCACGTACTCTCTGCAGCTCTATAAAATGCTATCATGAAAATAATTTGACATTTATGTACATTCTAACAAAAGATTTACACTCAAGCAGTACGGAGTGCAATAATTCTACACTCACAGTTCTAGATGCAGTTTGTTAGTTAGCTAGCTTGTTTTATTTTGTTAATTTGATTCTACGGGTAGGTATTTTGGATTAACATGAGACAGAACATGTGCTGTTTAAATAATTGGACTCCTCCATAGCCCAACTGATAAGGTGATGGTCATAGACCGCCAAATCAGCTTCCAATTCCAACTCCTCCAGAGAATGTTAAGGTCGCAAGCGACGAATGAAAATCGACATGTTTTGCCTCCTGTCAAGAGAGGGTTTGATGTGTGTTTCGGGATCATAGGGTGGTAATGGGAATAATATCGACCAATACGCAGCCAAATTATAACTATGTTGATGATGGTGATGAAAGGTCATCTCATACCGTTTGATATGAGGGTCTGCTCCGATTAATGGCGTGATAGCCGATGTCAGGAACTGTTCAGGAAATGCGTGGGTGGCACGAGGTTTAAGATCGTGACATCCTACTCTGGATTGATGATGATGATGATGATTTTGAAGTTCTTCAGCATGCCGATGACTTGAGTTCCATTTATTCCTAAAGCACCGGCATAAACATTAAACCGAAGTTGATTAGACAATCGGCAATGTCAGGAGATCGGTGGGGCCGCTCTCTCCTCTGATCTGGCGATGTATGAATTTAATTAAGGAAGATTTTGATGTCACCGATCCTCGCCTTGGCAGTCACTCATGTCCTCAACAGTCCCGTTCTCCGTCCAGCACGCCGCCTCGAACCAGTAGAAATAATGATTATGTTTTTCCTAGGCACGCTACAGAAACATGCGCCAGCCTGCAATCGCGATGGTCATCGGTATTTGATTTGAATGAAAAATACGTCCTCTCGCATAACATACACAAGCGTAACTTGGGACCTTCCCCTATATGTGTCACGGGCATATGCTCTACGATAGGCGTACCCCAAGCTCAAACTCAAATATCAGCTCAAAGAAGGAAGGTCAAGCTCGGCGTCCAGGGTGCTGGGTCCAAGAATGAAAGGCACCAGGTCGTGAATCTGGCTTCCCTCCCTTCTATTTCCCCGGCTGCGCTTTCGTCCAGAGTACATTCCCACCCTGATGCTGGATGATCCCTATTCCTAGTGTGAGGGAGTTAAGAAAACTTTTGCTACTTATGTAGGTGGATATAACGCATTACGCTTAAAATATGAATACCTACTGACGGCTTCATTCAACCGACAATGTGAAAGTTTTTGCTAAATCGAATATCGAATGGGATATACCTAAATCCTAAACCAACAGGTGAGTATACGATAAGATATCGAACCAAGTCTACGTATAATCCTATGTAATAGATTTGTCGTGATACCTAAAATTTGGAACAAGATATGGGAAATTTTTAGGAGTGGGAATTTAATTATGTCAGATTTTGTTAGTAAGCAAAGATGCCCATGCTACGCACCATTCTATAAACTGTTAAATTACCCAATGCCTTTTCAAAAAAACCCTTCCTGAATATAGTCCCCTAGCTACGTTTAAAATATTATTGCGAGACTCGAAAATAATGATTATCACCTCAAAGGCGCTTTACACATTAATTTATACCTACATTCTATACCTATGTATTTTGGTACCCGTTATGTATTGGAGAATACCCAGAAACCTAGTTTTCTAGATCACCAACAAAGCACTTTTAAAGGATTTTATTATTGTTTTGTGGTTTCAAAATCCCGTCTTTTAAATGAAGTCTCTCGTCTAAGATTTATTGCCCGAAAGCGCACTTTGTGTTTCAAATGCTATTTAGTTAACTAAATTATTTTTTTACAACGGTCTTGTCTCAAGAATAACTTCACCCAACAAAGGTACTTGCTAGCCGGTCAACCCGGAAACGTGCAAAGCTCCGCTCGACAAAAAAAAAGGTCCTAGATTCCTAAGGCTTGTATATAAACCCTAATTGACTCTTTCCTGCAAGGCCCGTACTAAATATGTAAATAATTTTATACAAACTTACCAAATTCGCCATGTTGCACAAAATAATTTCACAAATCAATTCACTACAATAATATTTAATTCAAACAAGCACTTCTAAAACACAACCCGTCATGCAGTTATTTATTCCAAGATGCAGCCGTCGAACACAATTCTCGCGTCGATTTGTTTTATCCTGACTCTGCTAAGTGCCCCGTAAGTACGTCCCGACCGCCTCAATTTACAAATTATATTATCTTACTTCACAGATATGAACTCGCAAGCCTCAATCTCTGACTTCCTTATTCGCGTGGACTCTTTTTTGTTTAATAAAACGGAATTTCCTTTGTTTAATTAAAATGAAATATCCCCAATTTAGGCGCACCAAACTGGTCTCCTCGCGACTATCGGACCTCGATCCCTTAATTTAAACCTTGCTTCCCAACGACCAAATCTTGACTCCCCTCAATCGCGTGAACTATTATCCTTTAATTAAATGACTTATTCCCGGTTTAGAAGCACCAAACTATTATTCTACCGTTTATCAAAACTCGATGACTTTTAATCCCGACCGTGCGTCTCCAGGTTCTTTCACCGACCGTCCACCAACACTTCTCTACCCCGACTGTCTTCTCCAACCCCCTGCCCCCTGACTCCCACCCATCTACTTGTGTGGTTTCAATAATATATTAGCCACTCCTTCAAATCTTAAGTGATAAACACATCTCCCAATATGCATATTTCAACGTTTAAAAGTGTTCTGTCACATTAGGTCCCAAATTTCCAGAATTCAGTGCAACTTTCATGTTTGCTATTTTTTTGTGTGTAACCTTACATAACAAACTACAAACTAATTTTGTCTGCGCCGGAGTCATAAATTATCCCAATAACGCTTAAAAAAAGAGCTCAGTGGCGCACTTCAATTCACTACTCGTCCTAATTACTTGCGTCGACTTTATTGGTTATATGATAACATTATATAAGCATTGTCTGTACACGTTTTCGTTCTTTCTGCGTGCGTCACTATTTAACGAATTTTGCAATCTTATTTCGACAGATATGTTAAATATTTTAACCCCTAATCGGCGCGTCGCTCTAGTATATTTAAATGCACCAACGATCAATCCTTATTGCCTAATTTTCAATTTCCTACTGCCATAGAAAATTCACCAGATAATTGTTTCGTAAATCCAATCTGCTCGCGTTAAGATCAATCACCACACGGGCAAATATTCATCGGCCGCCTCTGGTTTTGTTAACGATCCTGAAAAAATCACTCAAAATGTTCTTCTGGGTTCCTTCTTAGTTTTGTGAAGAATGGCCTTTGCCGGGGCTCGCATGCACTTGGGGCACGCAAACACATGTGGTTACTTAGTGGTAAGGACTCATAAATCACCCCCATGAATTGGAAACAGAGAATCGTATGCTGAAAACATTCCATGTTACAAAATTAAATATATTTCTAAATCGATCTCTCAATTTTAAAGGAATTATTTCGTAGGCCCAAAGGCGAGATCATCACACAAGCTAGACGCTAATAAGTTACTTTTGAATTCCCAAATAATGACGTCTTTACCAGATAGACAGGATAATAAATGCATGCTTAATTAGGGTGATTTGTGCATGCGTTGACTCATAGCAGAGGCCGAAAGTCGATTTTTTTTTTTAAATTATCATTTGCATTTATTCGCTCGTCGCTGCTCGACGTTTAAAATTGTGTACTAATACACAATTTGTATTAGTACACAATTTCGGATCTACCGGATCTGCCCTGATGATGGACACTGCAACGCTGTCCGAAACGTCGGCTATAGTAGGAGGTTGCGCAACACGGCATAACACCCCAAAAACTAACAACGAAAATGCTTTTGGCCGTGAAAATCTAAAAACTTAATTGTGTACTAAGTTTGAAAAGTGTTTTTTTTCGGTTCCGTAAAATGGAGGCTACTTTGTAAGGTATGTTTTAAACATATTTTATAATACTTTAGTGTAAATAATTTTAGTTGTTTTTTAAATAATAAATAAGTTTTGTGTTTTTTTTTTGGCAAAAAATATTAAATTTCTAAATTCTCGAGAGTTTATCTCGGAAATTGTATCAAAATAGCTTGATAATTTTATTCTTTTTAAATAGTGCAACTAATATTCTATTCTTATCAGTTTCGATATTAACCCGCACGAATCTTAATTATTTTTTTCAATATTAACCTTAACCTTTTCAATATTAACCTTATTTGTACCATGTTTTACATTTTGACCGTAAATTTAGCAATTTATTACACTCAAAATACACTTTTTTTTAATATATAATTGTTTTATTATAAACCTCAACTACTCAAGTAACATATAATTTAAAAATTATAAAAATAAAATAAAACGATAGGAAAAAATATATATTAATCATTTTTAACACTAATTTTCATAAAATTAGTGTTGACTACACCTCAATAGAGGGTTAAAAATAATTTTATTATGTGTAAGAGTTTTTAGCATCTAGCATGTATGAAACAAATCACTGTGCGCCGTTACGATGCTGATTAGTGTGCGTTGAGGTATGGATTTTCACACAAAAAAATCTAAATAGCTCGATGTGAGACGATGCTGATCTGATGCCGGGGTGATATGTGTGCAATAAATCTTTATCTTACCTCTTATTGCTGTGTAGAAGATGCTTCAGACTTTTATCAGCATTTTTCTATTTCTCTTCTCAACATTATGTTATTTTAATTTTAAATTTCTACTTGTTACACCACTTACACCTAACGACGATTATTCTTCATAAAACATAATTTCGGTATTCATTTCACCAACCTATCCATTGCGATTAAATGTATGCAACATGACTTTACGCCCCTGATAAAATGGTCACATGACGCAGGTCTTATCATTAATACCAAAAAAACTAAATTGATGCACATACGATCTCCTCTTGCTTCATTTCAGAAAACGCCTAAAATAATATCTCGTGACTTTATATGTATTCATCAAAATTTTTGCAGCCCTGCACGTGCGATAGTATTGAACTTGTAAATGAATATGTTTATTTGGAAGTGACTGTTGATTGTAATTTCAAATGGGATATACAAATAAACAAAATTTGTAATCGCGTGAATATTTAAAAAAATATTTACTTATCACTCGCTGAATCAACTTTACGAAATGGATAAACTTCTTGGGGACACTCTTGCAAAACTAATTTAAACCACCTACAATCAGTACAAAATTCTATGATTAAGTTATTAGTTCAAAAAAATATTTTTTCACAGAGACGAAACATTTCATTGTTGTATCGGAATTTAACAATATTACTGGTGCAGGCCTTATTGTGGTATAAAATATTGATTCAGCATGTATCTGAGTCTGATTATAAGAAGAAAGTGGAACATGAGCATAATACAAGGTTCACAAAGAATGAAGGAATGCTTGTTCCAAAATATAATAATAAATACGGACGGCGAACCCTGGAATTTAACGTACCAAAAATATTTAACATGTTACCAATTAATATAAAAAATTGCGACTCTACAAATAGATTTAGATATATGCTGAAACAATGTATACTAAATAGAGATTGTTTATATTATTAATTAATGTGTGTTAATTGTGACAATTTGTATAGTTATAGTAATAATATGTATGTATGTTTAAATTGTAATTGAACATTAACATCCTGTTGACAAACTGCTTTATTGCGGTTTAACGGGATTGTATCTTGAAAACAATAAAAAAAAAACCTCAAGAGTCTCTAGAAAATTTCTACGGTTAAAAAAGCATTCCCAATATTTTTTGGTTAAGGACTGTGACTATTTAGATCGAAATATTTCGCAAATAACTATTAAACTATAAAATGAATATTTTATAACATGTTACATTTATAACATGTTACATATATTTGACATTTCTATAGATAAGATTTATTAAATCACCATACTAGGCGAATGCCTGTTTCATGGTGATTAATTAAGGATAGTAACTTTGAGTGCAGTCTAGTGTAAAAAATGGTTAAATTGGTAAAGTTATAATAAAAAATAGAAAAGAGAAAAAGAAGTGCGTAAAACAAACATGTAAATAAAATAAACCTGTAAACATATGGTACTAGTATGTAATGATGTTGAAAATTTATATCTTTATCTGAGTATATGAAACAAGTTGTAAACACTATCATAGTCACTCATCAGAAAGTCATTAAGCGCCTTTCTGAAAATGAGATATTTGGCTTTAGACTTTATTTCAATTGATAAGTTATTAAAAATTTTAGGTGCAAGAAAGTTAAACTGTGATTGTGCCAATTAAGTTTTTGTTTGTGGAATAATATAATTCGATTGGTTTGAATATCTTGTATTGTATTTTGAATTTATAATATATTTTTTTGTAAATTTGAATTTAAAATAAGAGGTAATATTTTTTACATACATGGATTTTATATTAAGAACTTTGAAGTCTTTAAAAAGGTCTTTCTTTCATTGATCACGATACGAAAATATATGTACAATATTTTTACCAATGAACGCGATGCTGCCTAAAAATGAATTAAGACCAATCTTCAACCTCCACCCTTACCCTCAACTGCAGCCTGGAACAATCCAATGGAACTGCACTCATTCAAGTAGATTTATATGGAAACTCAATGACATTATATTTGAATCGTAAAGTTATGTCTATAAACTTTCCGAGGTACAAACTTTTCGTAATATTACATTATGAAACATGTTAAAAACATGACTATTAACAAATGGAACTGGAATCGAAAGACATAGACAAAATGAAAAAAAACTCCAATCAGATAAAAAATAAATTTACAGGGAAAAAAACCCTTTTTATACTGAATTCACTGGTAAACTTTTAATGTTTCAACTTTTCGTGATAAAACTTACACGAATACGTCGGTTCGTTGAATCCTGTAAGAAATTTGGATAGCAAAACTAATTGGATAAATAGGATCGAAGGATAAGAATCTCTTCTATCTACTGTAATTTCTAGTTGTTCCACGTACTGACTCGATTTGGGTTCTTTAGAACCTATTAAGGCCAAACTTCTTGTTTATATTGAACCTTTGTAGTTCGGAAAACGGGGCTTGTAGTGTTACTAATGAAGATTTGTTGGTTTTGTCTAAAGTCTAAAGTTTTCAGGCGCTTGTCAGTGCCAGTTTATAATGTGGGGTTTATTAATAAACTGAGCAACTGCTCATTATGTCGAAACTTGAGAAATAACTAATAGAAACCCATATTACTTAAAATACATCTACCATTACATTATGTATTATTTCGTAGTTATTTTTAAGACCATTCAATAGAAAAACTGTTGTTTTCAGCCGGATCCGCTGCATTTTTTAGCCGAATCCGCCGCATGTTTTTGAACGGATTCATCCCATTTTTTCAACATCCGTCACGTTTTCTTTGGTTTCGGGATGGCGATAACAGCTTATGATTTTTTTATGAGCTAAAGGGGTGATAGTGGTTCGACAAAAAGAAGTTCAGCCAGATCCGTCCATTTTTTATTAAATCGGGGAGCCAACTAATGGGGGGGGGGGCGACTCCAGGTTTCGTCTGTGGTTAGGCCGATAGCCATGCACATTGTCTTTGGGACTGCCTGGTGGTTTGTGGAATACCATCTCTGAATATTTTCTTTTTATGCATTTTATTTTCTCTCTGTTATTATTGTTAATACTTGCATTATATTAGTACTGTTTTTTTCGTTATTTCTCTTATTCCAAGCTTCCTCAATCGGGCGCTGTTCTTATTTTTCTTTTTATTTACTAACACTTTTATCTGTATATTTATTCTCTATAGATTTCAGAAGAATTATTCCACGGGCTGACACATTTATTATTATTTTGTATTATGTTAATGTTAGTACTTGCATACTGCTTTCTAATCCTGTATGCATGGACATCGGAGGACCTAGAGTCATTCTGGCCACTTATTGATTGACCAGACGTTTTCAAAACATTTTCCTTTTGAAATTTTTTGCGTTTGGCAAACTCTTCGGACGATTTAAGTAAAAGAACTCGAAGAAGGAGACTCGGGAGGTGAACGAGAAAGGACATGCAGAGAGAATCAATTTAATAATTTAGATAGCATTGCAACGCATGACGGGAACTAGCTAGTGAAGAATAAATTCTAACAGAAGTTTTTTTTTTTTATTTCAAAGTTTTTTTAACTTTCTCGCAATAACCCTACACAAGAAAACAATTTCCCTCAGGGCAAATATCATATTTGGGAATGCTGCGTGAAGGATCTTTAGGAAATGAAGGAAGGAAAATGATATGAGGGTTGGGTAGGAATTTAGGGCTCGGTGTATCTCCCTTGTGTGGGCCTCCCCAAACCATGGTGGGTGGGTGCATTCGCTGCCAAGACCTGAACGCACCTCACCTATCGAACCCCTGCTAAGAACCTATTGGGTTGACCTACAGAATAAATGGTTCCTTCGACGGCGCGGTAACCATACTCGCCCCCCAAAATGATTGCTTATGTTCACTTTCCTGTTAAAATGCGCAAGGATACATATTTATTACGTTTCTTAATCAATATCTATTAATTAGTTTGACATGAAATATTTAAGAATGAAGTACGTGTAGACAATAAAGGTTTTCCTAAATTCAATTCAATCTAGTATTGCTCTGAACACGATTTAACCAAGCATCATCTCATTTCTGTCACAGGCAATTCTCCCCAATTCAATTATATGTCCTAATTGAGCTGAGAGCTATTTATTATTCCAGGTAATTAATCTCTCTTATTTGGGCTTCAGTGGTTCGTAAGGAGATTATTTTTTCATTGCGTGACGATTGAGTAAGACATTTTGGGGCTTTATTTAGATACAGGTTTCATGTGAGATGGGAAAAAATATCTATTATTCTTGTAATCCATTGTACAATTACTTTACTTTCAATGTTTAATCTTATGTATTACGCCTCAGATATGAACTTACTTAAGATCTACAACAAGAATAAATAATTTATCCTTATTCTAGACATAGACGGATTATCTTTTCTCGTATTAATAAGGTATGTAACAAGTAGAGTACGATGTAATTATAAGAATTGACACTTTTGTGGATGCTATAAATTGTCGGTAATTATATCTAGTTATTATCCCTTGTGGAAAGTTTCCCTACTTATAATTACAATTTAAATTTGAACAAAGAACAAATTTAAATAACTCTCCAGCACTCGCTATGGGTAAAGAAAATCGTAACTGATATGATAACTGAGATTACCTTCCTTCAAACGAATGTGTAACAAGCAAGCTTGTTTAATTCCGTTATATTACGCCAGCAAGTTTGGCAATTTTTAACGTGTAAAAATCTCCCGAGTCTTTTTTTACCTGACTCTAGTTTTGTTTAACAAAAATCAGTGAATTAATTCCGCTTTTCATTATGAATTGAATTATAGTTGAACGAAAATTATATACTTCTTCAATCTTTGCAAAATAACTTCGTGGCATTATTTATTATTTAATTAATAACTGATAACTTTGTATAAACCACTTTTTAATAAACAATATCGACGTATTTCAAAAACAATGTTATATTCTTCAGGATGTGTTAATATCTATCCTGAAGAAGATAACATTGTTATTGAAAAATGTCGACATTGTTTATTAAAAAGTGGTTTATACAAAGTTATCAGTTATTAATTAAATAGAAAATTATATATATTTGATATGATTATCCACTTTTTCAACGTCAAGCAGCGTCGTTTTCGTTTTAAAGACGAGCATAATGTTTGTTTATTCCACAATTCAAATTTATTTATAATATTTCTTAGATTTCAATGACCCTCATATTGATACCGTTTTTTCTCTCTGTGTAACGCGATGGAGTAATTTTGATATCTTAAAAGCATTGTGCTTAAAATTTTACGCTTTTATTGAAAAATGTGATTGATTATTAAACGTACAAATACATAGGTGGTGTAAGTGGCCTTGTCTATTCCCTTTCAGACAATCCTTAATGATTACATTTCCTACAGGTAAATAAATAGAAGGGAGATTCAACAATTTTGTTTTAAGTAACCAATCTGAAATATATTTTTAAATGGCTTACCCAGAGGGTTGATTTTCTTTAATAGGTACGTTTTAACGGCTAACTTATAGATTTAATAAAAACAACGTGACGGGATTAAAAAAACGAGTGTGTTTAAGACCACACAACTGAAGTAAAACTTCACTTACTTGTAAAATAAGAGAGAAAGAAAATGTAAGCGCGTACAGCTCTCTCTTTCTCCTACAGTGCGATACAGAAAATAGGCCTGCACTGTGTTTTAGATATACGAAACGTAACTGGCTATGAGAGAAAGAGAGAAAGAAAATGTGTGCTCGTACCTCTCTCTCTTGCCCCTACAGTAATATACCAAACGTAACTGTCTCAACACAGGTATGCTAATGCGAGACAGGCATCGAATAATATATTGTAAACATCACGTATATAGATCAATAAAAAAAACTTAAAAAAAACTCTATCTCTTTCTATCTTCACTAACTTTTGTCTCCCTCTCAACTTTCGTTCGCCTCGTCCGATCACACTTTTTGTAACTCTTTCCGTTACAAAAAAGTTTTACTTCAAAAAGTCTAAGTTAATTTTTACATACCTACCTACTTTATAATTTTGTTAATCCTAGAAAAACTATTCGGTAATCGATACCCATTTAAAAAAATTGTAGGCCTCTTCGGACTCAGTTTCAGTCCAGAATTCGGTTGTTCGAACTCCCGGTAAATTTTTTACAGCTTTCAAAAACCGCTAAAATATTTTAAAAAATAATTTCTTGTATTTTTAATAGATGTATCCCAGACAACTATTAAGTCCACATAGAACGTTCTGACCTCAGATTTCAGCAAATTCTGACTACTTTAAAAAACTGTCTTACAGATTAAAAATTGACAAAAACTGAATAAGGGTCAAAAATGTGGGTGTTTTTAAGAATTTTTGTCCAAGATATGGAGGTCGAAACTTTTTTTCTTTGCATTGTGCCTTCATCATACTATTATGATACAACCTAATGAAAATAATACTACTCCAATTGATGCAAGGTAGAATGTTTAAATTTACTGTACTGTACCTATATAATATATCATCATTGGGAAGCAATGTGAAGGATTCTGCTGACAATATTTCTTCTGATTTATAAAAAAATCGTTCAGTTAATTTATGTCGTCTTATCTTATCAACTTAAAATATGGATAGTCCAGCAATCTAGTTTCAGCATAAGTCTGGTTTTCTTTATTTGTGCCATCTTGAAAGGATTTTGGAAGAAAGTTTTGTTTTTACTTAATCGAATCATGTTTCATTCTAAGACCACATGCTTACAAATTACTGATTGCTCGGTTTTTTTTATCTTGACTCCGCACGAGAGGCCCAGAGGGAAATCATTTCCCTTGATGCCTTTGTTGTCTTTAGGGATGTTGTGTCCGGTTATCTCCGAAAACAGTTTTTCTCTGATTGATGATTGTAATGTTGGTGGTGCCTTGCATTTCGATGGCCTACTTCTACACGGAGACATCTCTAGAATCAGATTCCTAAAATTAGCTTCAAGAACAAAAAAAATCAATGACGCAAATGGTTCTAGAAAATAATAAACTCACTTTTATTGCAAAACTTTCAAAAAATCACACCTAGAAGAATAATAATTCATATTAGAATAAGTTAACAATAATAATCTAAACGAAAATATGAAAGAGAACAAGACACAGAAAAACAGAAAAAGACAATGGTCGCAACTGGGACCGTTTAGATTATTATTTTTAACTTATTCTAATATGATATATTTCACTGATGGGAATAACCTTCAAAAAAGTATAAAAAGAAAGTTTTTCTTATAAAAATTGAATAATAATTTATTCACCGCGAATTTTTAATTCTCTTATATTGTAATGAAATACAACAATAACACAGTTTTAAAGTAATACGTGATAAGTTTGAGTTAAAGTTTTCGAACCAAATTAATAATTTCAACAAGGCACCGTTACGATTCGTTCTGTAGACTTATCTTTTATATGGATTATGGAAAAAATTGTCTTCTTTATATGGATGGCAGCGGAATTTTTAGGACTTATTTCAGACTTGGGGACTAAAATTCATAACTTGTTTTGTTGATTTTTACGGGTGTAATGTAATTTTAGTAAGCTGATTTAATCGGTCGTGTTTAATTGACTGTGACTATTGGAACTTTTGTGCCGTATAAAATGAATGAATGAATAAAATAAAAGTATAGTAAAATTAATAAAAATAAAAAAAAATAATAATGTAGTTAAAAAAAGGACAAAGCGAATACGCAGAACAGTTTGCTGTACAAGGGAATGAAGTTATATAACACGCTACCAGAAACTCTAGTCCACACCAATTGGAAAGTTCAAGATGTATTGTAGGAACTACATTAAAATAGAAAAAATATAGTGAATATGAAATAATATAATTAATAAGCTGCAAAACGAAATACTATAACTAATACCTACCTAAGTAATTAATATTATTTTTTAAAAACTTTGCTAAACAAAGATCAGTCACTTTGTTTTAATCTTTTATTTTTGTTTTATTTTTATATTATTTTTAGACCATGTTCCATATGTTAATACTCATCCTAATTTGACTGTCCTAAAACGGGAATCCTCCTAGTTGGGCAGTCAAAAAATTTCTTAAATAATGTATATAAATGTATAATCTTTTACTAAATAAAATAAAATAAATAAATAAATAAATAAATTAGAAATTTGTAAACTTAAATGTTCAAATAACTAAAATAAAAATGATTATTATTATTATTGTAATTTTCTATAAGGTGCATAGTTTTGTAGGAAATAAACCAAAGCTTCAAAACAACTATCGCATTATAAAAAGGGCTATCGATAAGTCAGGTACGCCTCATACGTTATACATATGTCTGGTAATGTTATATTATCGTGAAAACAACCTCATGGGTCGGAGTGGTTAAATCTACTTTCGTGTTAATAATACAAAAAAATTAGTCTTAATGCGTGTTAATTTATTTATATATATTTAAGTACATTAGAATAACAAATCCTGTAGATCTTCCTTAATATAATGGAAGGAGAAAGGTTTTGTGGGTTCGTTGATCTGTCCGTAGACCGAAAATGGTCGCTCACGGGTTTCAATTCTAAAATTAAACACCTAAACCTTTTGACTATACTGATATCTGGTAGTGTTTTGTTTAATTATGTTAAAATGCAAGACACAATTAAATTGTTTTTACGTCGTTTTTCGGAGAAAATACAGAATCACTGCTTATGAGGTTCCTTTCTTCTAAATCATGATACCTACCTATAAAATAAAGATATTCTTATCCACACATCTTATATTCCTTCCTTGGAGAGGCGGGTGCGGGTACCGCCGCCCCGGGACCCATTTATTAGGTAACCAACATCTCTGCCGTTGGACACCCCAAGTAGTTCGCTACTTTTGGTGTCTTACCAGGGGTGCCCGGATTGATGGGGTGAGGTTTTTACTGGATCTGCCCTCCAACAGCGTGTCAGGCCGGATCGGGAGAGACTGGTTGAGAGAGATCTTTTGACCTCTCTAGTAGGACTCTCTCGGAACATCGCATTGCACCATAGTGTGAGGTGAGGGAGAGATTGATACGTCCGCCACTTCTGGATGTACTGACACCTAGATTCCTACAGACCCCGCACAACCTTCTTTCTTCCCAAAACTTTCTCTCTTTCATTTCCTAAAAATACCCTCCACATATCATCCCCAAAGACGATATAAGCCATGAGGGATATTATTTTTTTCAGTGTCTCCTGTGTGGAGCTAATATAAAAAAGATATACTCTAAATCGCTATTTTTTAAATTAATGTGTTATTTTAGAATACCGATGATTCTCCATCAGATACTGTGCTAATCAAGCTAAACGGTGTGCATATTTGCGAAAATGGCGAATCACGCATATTATTTAAAAAATCATAGTGATTTTAATTTTTTTAAATCAGAGCATTTTACACGCGGTAGAAGTGAAACCAAAAAGAAAACTCAACTAAAAAGAAAACTAAATTAGACAAGAGTGAGGAGACTTCGAAGCACTTCTTTTATTAATGTAAAGGATATTTTTTTCCAAATTTTTGTTGTCGAATTCCAGTGCACCTTTTTTGTACATTTAATCATCTTATAATTATTTGGGTTTTCTTCTTCAGAGTCGCTAAAGGTCACTTTTGAGTGTTTTGAAGATTGGATATTGATTTAACAAAACAAAAAAATGATTTCGTAGGAAATGATCCAGGGTCCACTAAATGTCTGACCGCTGAGGTTAATCAAGTGCTACACTAAAGGAAACTTGCATGAGACCGTGTATTTATCGTATTATATTTGAAACGAGTACCCGGGAATTTAAAAAAAAATCTTATTGCTATAACATTCTTTGTTTCATTTTTGCTAAAACCCTTTCCTCAACACCTCCAAGGATAATAAAGTCCTTTTAATTAAATCAATGCAGTCTTGCAACTTCTCCAGTTGTCGAAAAATAATTGGCACCAATTAATTCCTCCCTTCAATCATTCACGAATCAAACCTAAAACCAGGGAAATTCATCAGATTTTCTCAGAATCATTATATCCTAACTCCAGGCCTATCATAATATTCGATTTCGATTTTTCTTTAGTCAATCATCCAAGAATTCTCAGAAATATCCATTATTCATTCGTCATGCGATCTTCCGCGAATTGCTTTGATAATTTTTAATTGCTTTGTTAATCCCACGATTCTGCCATTTTTAAATGTTTGTATTTTAACTTTACCTATTAATGAAAACACCTTGCATAAATCACGTGGATGGTTATCGAGTCATAAAAACTGAAAAGCCCTGTAGTACTTATGGAGATTTTGAAAATTTAAAGTAAAATTTTCATTAGAAGAAATTTTACGCAAGTTGCAAAAACAAATTCAAACTGTAAAAGTGGAGTTGACAAGCCTCAATGAAGAGCACTTCATTTTAAGAAACTCTGTAGTGCTTATTCTCGTATCTTTCTACTAATAACAAGAAAAAAATCTTTGGCCATAACAATTTTATCTACCAAAACGTATGAATAATAAAGCCTAGGAAAAGTAAGAGTATCTTATTTTAATATAACAATTATTCGTGTTAATGGCTTGTTAACTGCGGCTCTTTTTAAGTGAGAGAAATCCATAATAAATAAATAATGCATTTAATTTTCCTTCAGAGTTAGGTTTTTTAGGTTAACTCTACGTGGGAGGCCTTGGAATTTTATTGTATTTTAAAATAATATACATAGTGAATTAAGGTCTTGAAGAGAACCATATGTAGGAATGAGGAAATAAATAATTTAGCACATTTTCACCACTGAGCTCATTGGAAATTTTAGTTGTTGAAAATTATTGAGAAAGCGTTTCGTTTCTCCGGTCTGCACGTGTTCAGTTATGTTATTTTACAAGTGCACTACATATCATCTTCTAATCACGTAAAATCAACATTCTTATTAAAAAGATAATTGAAAACTATGTAAACGCATCGCAATAGATTAGATTGGAAATATTGTAACCACAATTACGAATTTTTATTTATATTAAAAATACCCATTTCTTGCTAAATATAACATTTTACAAAAAAATGAATGCCTTAAGTAATACCAAAGACACTTCATTTATTTGAAAGAAGCAAACATATTTTTTGCTCATTTCGTGATAGAAAATCGTCTCATTTTTCTTGATGAATATTTACATTTTATGTGAAATTAATACCTAAAGTATCGAGATCACTTCTATCAAAGCCATATTTGAGTTTTAACTAACATAATTTTATGTACGTATACTTTTTCTAATATGTATCCATATAACTATATTCTAGATATTAACTATATTTGTGTAAGTAATGGTAGAAGAAGTCGGGGACGCCCGAAAAAGATATGGCACGACCAAGTGAATCAGATACTTGAGTTGGGTCATGTCCATAGTCAGAATAATAGAAGAGCATGTATGAGACGACGTATGAATGTGAACGAGGCAAGGAGTGTGTGCCAAGGCCAAGTTGTTTGGAGGTCCGTCCTCTCTGCCTACCCCTGTTATTTAGTTTTTTTTTGTGTAAGTGTTTTTTTTTGTGTAAGTATAAAAAGTTTATTATAAAATAAATACATATTTTTGAATTATTATTTGTGCGTGATGTGAATATTAGGTATTCGGTTAAAACCTATTAATTATTATTTTTTTCATGAAATGTAATTAACCTGTAAATGTTCCAATTAAATTAGATAAAAATAAATAATGTATTCTAAGCCGTCGAAAGGTTCTAAAGCGATGGTGGGACAAATATAAATATTTCATTATACTTTTGTATTACAAGTCAGGCGATTAATTGTATTTGCTTTTCTAAATTTGCACATAAATGGCTTATGATCGGCATAATTACGCGAATGATTAAGATGGGAGATGTTAATGATGATGTTTGTCGCGATATATATATTTTAATTACTTTAGTGTAGTTATACTTCCTGGGTCAAAATTTATTAACCGATTTTATATTCTTTAATTTTAGATTTGATTTGCCGAAAAAAACATAGGTATCCTATGCTACCCGATTTCCCTCGCAAAACTATATACCAAGGTAAAAATGTTTGTTATTTTGAGGAATCGAACAGTGTTGTACAAATTTCAACGCAGGCAAAACGAAAGTGAAAGGAAATTGTTGATATCGTGAAATTTTATTATTAAGAATTATGATGATAATAATATAACAGAATTTATGCAAGTGTAGGGCAATGCAATACTTTTCTTATTTTGAAATTATTTTTTAATAAGTAAATTGAGAACGAAATATATATTTTTTAAATTACTTGTGTTCGCTGGGATTTGAACCCCTCGACCTATGGATTGCTGGTCGAGAGCCTTACCCCTCGACCACGGAATGATAAATTATTTGTACATATAATAATAAAAATAAATAAAATAACACACCCTTTTTTTATACTACTATTGAATCAAAATCATCAACATGTTTCAAAACCTATATTTTCTTCATCAGAATATGAAGTTTAGATATAAGATATAATCACACAAACAACGGCACTATAGAAATGATCCACACAATGATTTTGATATTATTAAAAAATCATTATTGTAACATCAAACAACCAACTAGCTAACTTTCAATAGTTTAGAGTTGATATCATTATAGTAGACTGCATGGGCCTTGCCTCAATTCTTTTGGCATTCAGTCCAGTAAACAGAATGAATCTCTATTAGTGGTGTACTGAGTACACCATTAATAGAGAATCTTGCTTTACCGTCCTCTCAATGTCCCTACCAGCCTTTTCATCTCTCGTGATCAAATGTACTTCCCAAATACACCAATTCATCCACATTCACAACTAACAATATATCAATGGTGTGTTAATTTTGAAGAACCCTTGACATCAATGATGGTGCCTTCACTCGACAACAACTTCAAGACATTCTAACCTTTCTATCAAACTAAGCCACAGTAATTTATCCCTGAACAGTAAAATAGAAAATCAATATGTAATCGGTCACATGACACGAATCTCCCGCAATCCTGATACCAACATCAACCTCGTTATCATTGCTAATTACCGCTTTCCCCGCTGGGGTGTACGGGCGTGGGTTGGCAGGGGGATGGTACGCGTGGGGTGGTTCGGTTGGAGGGTGGATTGGTGCCATCTGTGATGACAGCCGACAGTGGTATCAGCCGTATATCAAATACTGTTTTAATGGTTGCCCATCCTCTAGCAGATATATAAATCATTAGGCCAAACGGGAGCGTGTACATATCGGAACGCTTCTGCGAATAAACAAGATCCACACACCTTTTTTTTAAATTTTCATTCAAACCATTAGTTATTTATATTGGCTAACTTCTTCTGTAATTATCGATTTTCAAAATATTTTTTGTAGCGTTTTTATTTCCCTAAACTCATTTCAACGGTAGATTAAAGAGTGCCTATTTCTTTGTATTGTGTGCTCTTGTTTATTGTCAAATACAAAATCACATGTTTCTATTTCTTGAAATTTTCACAACTCCGAGAAAAAATTTTTATGGCCAAAATTCAAACTGCCCGTTTCGTTATCCATTCAGGATATTTTGGCGACGTTCAACAGCTCAGTAAATGCCCAAAGTAGCTTCGTAAATACCAGACGTGTCAAACGCTAACACGTCAGTTATTTACGCGACTGCGTTTACCAAAATTTTGTATTTCAGATACTTTAGAGAATATTGAATTGTTAGGTAAGGTTGGGTTAAGTTAAAATTATATCCTCATGGGCGTACAACCGTTAAAACTTTGAAAATATTTTTACTTACGAGTATTTCACGATCTTCTTTTGACTTAAATTTTGTCAAGATACAATGCAAATGATTATAAACAACTAACCCATCAAATATATTTTTAGTTTTCTGGTTGGTCACTTAAATCTGTTGTTTTCCATTAAAAACAATGGTAGATATTTGAACTGGTCAAGAAAAAGATAAATAGCCGACGTATCGTCAACAGACGTCGGATATTTACCGAGCGTCACCGAAATATCCCAAATGAACACGTATGAACACGTCGAGAATTTATAAGTGCTCCCGGAACTAGTGGAGCTTGGTATAAGAATTGGGAGGAAATAAGGATGCCTAAATGATTTAGATAGGAAGGTTATGAGAGCGCGGCTGTTCAAATATGAAAACTTTACGTAAACTTCAAAGAATTTGAACAATTCAACAAATTTCATATTTGATTATAAAGTTCCGTAAAAATTCTATTAAAATTCTGTCATCATTTCTGTTTTGTGAATCAAATGGCTAATGATGATTATAACAGAACTTCAATAAAACCTTTACATGACTTGCAAATTAACTTTTAAATTTGATGAATTGTGCAACGTTTGTCAAACAACCTATCTTAAACGGTTCGGAATGATTATTTGTATTAAAAGATCTTCTATTGTGGACAGTTGGTGAGCGAAAAAAAAGAGTTGAATGAGGTTTTCTAGTCTCTCATTTTACCTAAAATGTCATTTTTTTAAACACCCTACAATTTAAAATCAGCACTATAATAACCGATTGCGTAATCGAGCCCATAGATTTGGCAAAGGCCTTTCCATTGTTTATTTTATCAATGGTGAAAAGAAAAATGCGGGCGTAATCGGAATTCAAAGCAGAATTAAAACGCAATCTGAAAACAATGGTAATTTGTATGCACTGCGAGGTTGTGTGAATAAATACGTAGTTGAAAAATGATTATTTCGTTTTACACCAGTATATGATTCAAACCGATTTAAATATAAAAATCACGTCCATTTTACTTATTTCTCATGTAAATATAAGTAGGTCATTTCTATCAGTATGGAACTGAAGTTAATAAGTTTGAATAAATAAATAATAAATAAAAAAAAACATCATATTAGAATAAGTTAACAATAATAATCTAAACGAAAATATGAAAGAGAACAAGACACAGAAAAATAGTAAAAAGACAATGGTCGCAACTGGGACTCGAACCCAGACCTATCCGTCTAACCGGGACGAGCGCGTTAAACAATTTCGCTATTGCTACCTTCTGTCAAACCGTCATATTTGTCAATCTCATATTTTCAAATTTTAGAATTAACATTATTATCAACTAATTATTTTTCTCCATATTACGGGAACTACCCTTCTCATTGGAAACAATCATTCTAAGAATTGGTTTGTAACCTGGATAGCGTCTCAGATAGATATACCTATGATATATTTCATTGATGGGAATAACCTTCAAAAAAGTTATAAAAATAATGTTTTTCTTATAAAAATTGAATATTTATCTAGACTTTTGTAAAGTCAATTGTTCCGTATAAATATTTTTTTTTATTTTTTATTTGTTTTTATTAGTATCTATAGCAAAATTTGTACATAATGTATTTATAAATTATATTATATTAAGGTATTATAAGGTACATGTTTTTTTTTTTTTTTTTCACAATCCTCCTCACTAGGGTTTCCTGTTCTGAGGCGGCCTGTAGTTTTTCCACATTTGTATTTAGTATCCAATTGTCTTTACATGGTCTTCAGTATGTTTGATAGTTCATTTCCACTTTGTTCTTTCAACCATATTTTTACTTTTGTTTTAATTTATTTCTGTTATTTTTTTTTGTTTGAGTTGGTAGAGCGTTGTATAGTTTTGTCGCATTGAATTTCATATTTCTTTGTCCAAAAGATGTTTTCAAACTGGCTGTAGCTAGAATAATTTGATTTATTGCCCTGGTTGTGTATCTATGTTGGACAGTGGAGTATTCTGATATGTTTTTTTAAATTTTAAATAAAATATTTTTTGCATAAAGTTTTTGTATGTTGTAGACTTGAATGCTTTGAAACAATTCTTCCGTCGGAGTTCTAACCGGTAATTTCAAAATTGTCTTTAGTACTCCTTTTTGGGCTATATTGAGTCGGTCCATGTGAGTGCTCAAGGCAGATCCCCATCCAGTTATCCCGTACTCTATTTGTGATTGACATAAAGCGTAGTACACTTTCTTTGTCGTTTATGTTGAGGATGTTACGGATGGCTCTAAAGAAGTAAATGTACCTGGTGAGTTTTTTTGTGATTACTTCAATTTGTGCGTTCCATCGGAGATTATCATCAATTTCAATACCAAGATATTTGATACTTTTGGAGTGTGCTATGGTAGGACAGTGGCATGATAAGCCTAGATTTTGATAGTTTTCTTGGCATGTATGTAATTTCAGATTTAAGTCAACCTCTGGCAATCCTCTGGTTGTTAAAGAAAATGTCAGATATTTTGTTTTATTGACATTAAGTGTAAGGGAATTTCTCTTAAGCCAGTTTTGCAGTAGACCAAGTCCATGTTCAGCTTCTTTATAAGTACTTCTCCAATCTTTTTTGTTGAAAACAATTACTGTATCGTCAGCAAAGCTTATGATTTTTCCTCTCGTTCCTAGGCTACCGATATCATTTATGTATATTAGAAATAATATCGGTCCTTGTACGCTTCCTAGCGGGACTCCATGGTTGATTAGGAGAGGTTTGCTTTTTTTCTTGTTAATTTTGAACGCTCTGTGTACGCTCCGTCATATAACTTTTTAATAAGTTAAGATATTCGAATATATCTATCCGAGAGTTATTCCCATCAGTGAAATATATCGTTTATTAATCCGAGACGCTTTCCAGGTTACAAACCAATTCTTAGAATGATTGTTTCCAATGAAAAGGGTAGTTGCCCGTAATATGGAGACAAATAATTAGTTGTTAATAATGTTAATTCTAAAATTTTAAAATATGAGATTGACAAATATGACGGATTGACAGAAGGAAGCAATAGCGAAATTGGTAAACGTGCTTAGACGGAGAGGTCTGGGTTCGAGTCCCAGTTGCAACCATTTTTTTCTGTGTCTTGTTCTCTTTCATATTTTCGTTTAGATTATTATTGTTAACTTATTCAAATATGATATATTTGACTGATGGAAATAACCTTCAAAAAAGTAATAAAAAGAAAGTTTTTCTTATAAAAATTTAAAATTTTTTTTTTTTTCTTCTTAATTTCTTCAATAATTGTCGATAAAGAATATTTTAATGAGATATTCATGATTTTCTTGAACGTTTTGGAGAAAGACTCAAGAAGGTTTTTTGTTTCCATCATCAGATCAGATATGATTCTTTACGTTACACACAAACAACTTTTTCACATTTCACATATTTATACCGGTGGTGGACGGTGTGAGGCTGTACGAAAAGTGGATTTCAGAGCAGCAACCAAATTAAGTAAAAAAAGATTACATTTTGTTTATGTCAGCCCTGCACAAGAGTCCCAACTGCTCTCAACCGACTGGATCCAGTGAAACTATGGCATCCCCAACTGGAGTATGTTGTAAGGGTACAGGTAGTGTGGAGAGGACGAAGATGGGGAAGTGCAAGGTGAGGAAGGTCATTCCATCCCTCCCACTGCGGTGAAAGGAGATGGGTGAAAGGGTCTCCCTCAAACAGTCTACCCCGGTCCGGCCCGCCACACAGTAGATGGGCAAAAGCATCCGTGGCCAGGACCCAGATAATCCTTAAACAAACAGGTTAACTTCAAGGATAACTTTACAACTAGTTAACTTAAAAACTGCTAGGCACACCTAGCGAACAACTTGGGGTGACCTGTCAGGGAATACGGTTATCCAATAAATGGTTCCCGGGACGGTGGTTCCTGTAGGGGAAATTTGGGAAGCGGGTATGGGTACCGCTTCCCCGGGAACCATTTATCGGATAACTAACCCTCTGCCATAGGTCATCCTAAGTAATTCGCTACGTTTGGTGACTTAGCTGGAGTGACCAGTTTCATGAGGTGATGTTTTTCCGGGTCCCGGGTCGAATGAATTCATACGTCCGTCACTCCTGAACACACTGACCCTCAGATTCTTACCCACCCCTCATACCCTTTTCCTTCCCAGAATATCCTGTCCTTCCTTTCTTCAAAAGATACTTCACACAGCACCCCCAAAGATAACATAGGCCCTGAAGGGAATTATTTTCCTCAAGGCCTCCTGTGTGGAGCTAACGTAAAAAGAAAAAAAACCTAAATTATACAAATTAATCGAACACAATTTACTTTGGCGGGATTTGAACCCGCAAACTCGTGTGAGTCGTAGCCGAGGATCGAAACACTCAACCATGGAGACCGTCCAAATACCCCTAATGTGAAACAACTTTTTTAATGGCTGTACAAGGAATTTTCATCTAAGGCGTTTAACGTCTCTACAAAAAAGTAACGTCATTTATTTATGTATTTAAATTTTTGATTTCACTCCAGCTTTGATAAAATAACAAATACTCGTAATGTTGAAATTCCCGTAATAAAGCGATCCCTAGTGTCATCTGTTGGCGTTTTCGCGAAGCTCTTGCGAGAATTAAATAACATTCGGGAGAAATCTACCCTGTCACGTACTATGTCGAAATGAAAATTCCTACTTTCTCTAAATGACGCTGGATATATCTTTCACTTATTTTAATAATTTTGTGTTGTCCTCCACGTAAAACAAATTTCAGTAACACAATTTCGATAAAAAAAATCATGCATATTTTTTTCCAGGAATGTTATATTATTTACTAACCACCATCGTCTATTTTTATCACTGCTCCAAACAAGTAATGAAAGTATTATATATAACCCGGAGGACACTTTGGAATATAGAAATTATTTATAAAATATTTTAGCGTTTGCAGAACTCTTATCAAATCTTACTAATATTATAAATGCGAAAGTTTGTATGGATGGTTGGTTGGATGGTCCTTACTCTTTCACGCAATGAATATAGAATGGAATTTAAAAATTCTTTCACTAATCGAAAGCTACATTATTTGCGAGTAACAACGGCTTTATATATATTTATAAATATAAATAAAAACAGCAAAAAAAAAATAAAAAAATCTAAATAATCAAATAAATAATACTTCCTCCCGTACACACAAGCATTTGCTTATTATGGGAGAATATTTTATAAAAAAAAAAATATATATATATATAATTGAAATAATTATAATTGTATTAAGCTTTTATATACTTTCATTATATTTATGTATCTATTGTATGTAAGGAAAATTTTTTCAATAAAAAAAAATATATCTCTAAAAATGTTTATTCTCCGAACAAAAAGCATAACGTTGCTACAAAACATAGCGTTTGAAGTGGACTATCATTTTCTTATTTTTTTTAGGTTACTCTGGATTCAAATATGAATAAAATACTAATAAAGTGTAAATTAAATTAAAATATATTTCTATTTCTATAATTTAAATATTTTCTAAAATAGAATTTGTATTTGTGAAATGTCATTCTCAAATTTTGAAATTTTCTATAACACAATAATTATTTTCTATTAGACAAAATAGCAATAATAATAAAAATTAAGTCAATAATTATGCCAGTAATTTCCCACTGATACTATGCGAGCGAAGCCGTGGGTAAAAGCTAGTTATTTATAAATTGAATTTTATAGTATCAAACAAGATTCTTAGAAATATTTGTGATTTAAATATTCGATACATTTTCTAAGAACCTTGAATGTCAAGTAGGTACCTATTATTCCATCCGTAAGTGCCATCGCTAAAACGGAGATAAAACCAACGTTTTAATGCACAATTAATTTTCTAAGTTAATCGGTTTTTACCTAAAATATTAATAAATGACTGAAGGAAGGTAGTGCTAATAAACGGTAGGGGTTAATATAATTATTGTATAAACAAGTAGTCTCAACGTGGTAAAACCGCAGTTTGATAATGGCGTTGAATGCCGAGACAGTTGTTACTTTAATAAAACTAAAATTCTTGCATAACTTCACAATACACAATCCCCGATATTAAAAAAAATAAGCAGAAATATATTTTTTATTTTTAAATCACATACTAATTGTTATTTGTTATTAATTAATAATAATTAATAAATTAATTACACGGTGTTAAAAATTACACCAAAATTAGTTAGAAATAATTGAAAATGATTCCCACTCCTTTGCAAAGTTAAAAACAGTAATATCAAATTGAAAAATTAAGAAAATGTATGCTATATAATAACTTAAATATATACCGCTATTAGGCACTTGAAATACTTGACATACTTTTAGATTCCTGGCATTATTTTAATTTAAAAAAGTAAACGAAATTTTGGTCACCGGTGACATTTCGATGTCGGTTTTTTAGAATGTTTTTGTAGAAAAAAATTGATTTTTTACTCCAATGAGCGTCAGGAATCATTGGTTAAAGTAAAATTACGTCCTTTAACATCCTGTACAACCTCACATTCATCAGGACTGAATGACAATACACGATATTGCATGAAACATGTATTTAATCAAAATATTTAACTTACCGATTTATATTATTGTGCAATCTGTCTTTGCTTTATTATAATATTTTTTTTTTACCACCGAATACCGCACAAGAGTCTCAACTGCTCCCGTCTGAAGCCAGTGCAACTATGGCATCCCCAATTGGGGTATGTTGTGAGGCTGAAGGAAGTGGGGAGGGAAAGGAGACAAGGTAGAGGAAGGTGGGGAAATACCTGGCTATTCAGATCCAGTCACCAAACATGGCTAAAGCCATTTCAAAGCACTGTTTCAATTCTGAATGGTGGTCGTACACCAGGGCGATACTGATAGTATCTTCCACTCTGGAACGTACCGCAAGTAAACTTTATATTATTTTAAAATAATAAATTGTGAATTAACACAAATTAATCAAATAAAATTTATTTGCCACGCCGGGATTCGATCCCGCGACCTTCGGAGTGCGAGTCAAGAGCCTTACATTTTATTATTTACGATATTTAAATAAACATATTTTATCATTAAAGAAAAATAAAACACGAATAATCTAAATGAAAATATTAATTAAGTTTTCTGCAATGTGAGACCCAGTTGGGATCGTTTTATTTTTATTTGTCTGTTTCATTTTCTCTTTCATATTTTCGTTTAGATTTTATTAGTGTTCGCATCTTTTTCGATGATATATGACATTGATGGGAATAACTATGAAAAGTTATAAAAAGAATATTGTTTTAATAATATTTTAACATACTTTATCTTTCCATTACGATTCAGTAAATAATATACGTATGAAATTTAACACCAACACCCTTGGAAAATTTCTTGCTAAATACTAAAATCCACTGTGAAAATAATAGAAATAATGATGTTTTGCTTTACAACAAAGAAAATTAACAAACTGGCCACTATTTAATGTATTCTTTTACATATTAGAATAAGTTAACAATAATATAATAAGTTAACAATAAACGAAAATATGAGAGAGAACAAGACACAGAAAAAGACAATGGTCGCAACTGGGACTCGAACCCAGACCTCTCCGTCTAACCGGGACGAGCGCGTTAACCAATTTTGCTATTGCCACCTTCTGTCAAAACGTCATAATTGTCAATCTCATATTTTCAAATTTTAGAATTACATTATTATCAACTAATTATTTTTCTCCATATTACGGGAACTACCCTTTTCATTGGAAACAATCATTCTAAGAATTTGGTTCCCTGTGGAACTCCATTTTTTATCTTTGACTCAAAACTGTAATTATTCCCAATTTTTGTTTTTTGTGTTCTGTCTTTAAGATAGTTAGAGAGTAGTTTTATTGTGTCTTTTTTGAAGCCTAGTTGATTTATTTTCGTTATGAGTAAATCATGATTTACGGTGTCGAAAGCTTTTCTTAAATCTAGGAATATGGCAAGACATTTCTTTTTTAATCAATTGATGAGTATTTCTTTTTTGTCAATTCATAAATCGCATCCTCGGTGCTTAGGTCTTTACGAAAGCCGTATTGGTTTTTAGATAGAATTTTAAATTTTTCTAAGTGTTCAATGACTCTAAATTTGATGTATTTTTCGAATATTTTCGAGAGGTTTGAAACAAGAGATATTGGTTTATAATTGTCTAATTTATTCGTATCTCCAGATTTATGAATAGGTATTATAGTGGAAATTTTAAATTGCTCTGGAAAATGACCATTTTTAAGGCATATATTAAAAATATGTTGCAATGGAGTTAGGATATGTTGTTTTATTTTTTTTTACGTATCACAAGATAATACATCATTTCCCTCTGAGTTGGATGGTTTTTTGAATCATTATTTGAATTTAATTGAGGAGATGTCTCCATATAAGCATCATTAACATTAATGCCGGATGATTCAAGTACTACGTCTACTACATTTGTAAAATAGTTATTCAAGCTTTCTGCAATGGTCGATTTGTTAGTTATTATTTCATTATTTATTATTACCTCATTTACAATATTTGAAGACATACTTTTTTGTTGGCAATTTCATTTATAATATTCAAAGTTTTTTTAGTATTATTTTATACTATAGTTTTTTTCAATTTATATACTATAGTTTTTCTTTTTGCAGTTTTGTATCAGCCTATTGAGTAAGTTACGATACATTAGATATTTTGTTTTCAGATAAAGCAATTATACCTTATTAAATAAATTTATTACTAAAATATATTATATTTTTTAAAATCTTCGAAACAATCATATTGTTTACAATTTTACAACTACTGGAGCGATTTTGGTCGAAAAATGGACCACTTTTATTTTTCTGCAATTAATAGCGGTCCAAAAATGGACCCGATTTCCTACAATTTGTAAAAAATTTATTGTAAATATTTAAAGCATTTCCTTGACCAGACATTTATCTTAAAACGAAGCTATTAAAATGCTTTATCTATTATGACCATAGATATTGCAAATCTGAAATTCGTTGACTATTTTAGAGCAATGTTAAAAACTTTTTTTTAAATATTTTTTTCCCGCCGAATTTTCGATCAGTTGTATTCAAATAATAATAAACTGTTTTCCATAGATATGCACCTTTTATTATCAAGTATACCACCGACAACATAGAGAAATCGAAAATATTCTATTTTGACTCGAATAAAGTGTCCCTCACGGCAGTTAGTTTCAAGTAAAAAAAAAGCGCAGGATTCCCGCGATTATGAACTTTATAATTTTACTAATCTACATGTTGACCTAAGCCAACAGCTATATTAATATTATGTATTTGATTGTTACCTTTGAATAGGTAACATCGTGAAAAATGAATTTAACGAGTATGAATTCGCGAATTTGATGGTTAATGTGATGAACCATCGAAATTTAGATGAAAGAAGAGGAAGTCGACATTCCTTGATTTTCCCCATTCTTTCGGTTTATGGGTACCTCGTTAAGAAGGAATAAACAGACAAAACCGGATAATGTCATTTTTAAATCAAATTTTAGACGTACTGACCCTTTTCCACAACAAAATTATAAATCAATTTCGAAAGACTGTTCTTTTATCTAGTAAAACTATTATTAAAATTTTGAGCAAATATGTTTATTTGTAGTACAACAAGGTTTTACCGTAGGTCGTTGGCAGATTTTTGTTAAATTTTCAAACAAAATTTTGAATTATACAAAACACATTTCAAATCATATAATCATGCAGTAAAATAAATTATCTGGGAAAGCTATATTTAAGAATTTTAATTTTGGTTTATGTAAAATCATTTAAAAAAAGATCCGCACACGTGTTTTGTGACGAAAATACTTCAGCTTGTCTATTTATTTGCGGTCTTACAAAGTCATATATTTTTTTTACATTCCTATTTTGCTTAGACATTATTGAAAAAATATAAATAGGTACTTATGATAAAAAAATAATTTCGAAAAATACATAACTTTAATAGTTTTAGTACTTTTTAATGCGAGTATAAATTAAAGCAAATTACGAAATAAAATCGATATTGAGTTATTATTTTAAAAAGCTGGTATGGAAAATAATTAATCTCTCTCATTGGAACCGCCCTGTACGATTGTAAGAACATCTTTCGACGAAATATGAATTCTATGAACTACTGGTAGGTACGTACTTAAAGTACTCTAAATTCTCCAAACAATCTCTTCCAATTTTAACTCAAAATCAAAAGTTCAAGGGTTCATTGGATTGGAATAACAGAAAGGCAAATGGAATCAAAACCCAAACTATTATTTTTAATGATCTATTATGCCTTGGTAATAATCAAGCATTACCATTAACATATTCTCTGATTTATTGTTATACCGACAACTGTAAATATATTCTGTTGTAAGATTTTTTAAAACCTCAGAATCATTCAAAATTTTATTGGAATATCTGCCCGTATGAAGCAGAAATAACTCATGGTGAGTTCAGACGTCACTTTACAAAAGAAAATCTGCACGAGTGCAAATAATTATTGAGACTCCTGAAGTGCTTTCCAAAATCAAGCATATTTGAAATATGTTCCTAAAATACTTTCCTAACTACGCCGATGTAAGTAAATAATGGTTATTACGCATACTTTAAGATGAATGAAACTCTCATAATATCCTAGATCCTTGAATTTACTGTATAATATGTTCATCATGTCATCCCCGTATTGTAAAATGCTGTTACATCTCCCTGAAAGTGACAGCGTACGCTGAAATTAATCGTGAAAATTACAGGAACTTCAAAACATCGAGTTGTTTACTTTCCCCCTGACTCGTTCATCGGAATATTACACACATGAATGCGTTACGTGACTATGAATAAATATTTCATCATGATTACAGCTTCTTTAAGAAGTTATCGCTTTTGGCTAAAGAAGTATGTATGAATCGGCATAATCCTTAAAATTGAAAATTGATTTGAGTAAACCATATTATCTAAGTTCAAAAACTCAATGATATATGATCCAAACCACTCAACAGTAAATATTCTAACGTCGCTTATTTTTACGATATTTTCAGCTCCTGGTCCCCAGACTGACTGGTGAAATAGATCAGTTTTTCAAATTAGATCTTAGAGTATTAGGAAACGTTATAAGATTAACCAATACTAGTAGAAATATACTCGTACAAACAAAGAGCGCACAAGTCACAGAGCAAATAATCTAGCTAACTCGTTTATTCGACCCTTGCCGAAACCAATAAATGTGCGGGTTTATTTATAGACCATGGAAAGGCATTTGGCAAGTATTTTCCACGAAAATCTTAAGTCTCAATGAAACAGCTGTCCGAGTTGTCAAAATTTGCTTGATCAGCCACCCACAATTTCTCGAAATCAACAAGAGTAAGCAATCAAGAAGTATCAAACTTTAGTTTCCCACAAGGTACAATACTTGGACCGATATTATTTCGAATTAACATGTAATATAAATTGCTTCTTTTTTCAACATCACTTGGTTAAGTTGTTCCGTTTTGTATCTACAACATAGTTCCTAGAGAAGCACAAAAATAAATCATAGGCTACGTACAGATGTACTTTACCGAGGGTAATGTGTTGTTCTAAAATAGAATGCAAACATTTATTTTATCATTAGCAATTATTTAAATGATATTTTATTCAAACTTTTCTACGTTATCCGAAAATAGTTATTTCTTTAAGACGACAAGGGTTTCAATTAAAATTTGTTCGAAAAATAATTGCTACGGGAATCTTTAATCAAGGAATAATTAACCTTTAACTACTGACGTGCTTGACAGCTCCGTCCTAGCAATAATAATTATATCGAAATATTCCCCTTCTCTGCGCGTGACGCATATGCCGCTTCCAGTAGATTCTAATTTAGTGACGCAAGAGTTGAAAGTTTAAAATTTTTAAAGTTAAATTTCCGTGTGAAATTTCATTTCAATTTTTTTTCGGGATACTCTGACTCATCGTCAGTACTTACGTGACTTTTATAAAGTTGATTTTAACTTTATAAAAAAAAAAAAAAAAAATTACTAAAGTTTTACATATAGGTAATATTGTTTATTTTAGACACTTTTGAAATATTATAATAAAAGTTAGTTCATTGTTTTTCTTTAGTTTAATAGATAATACAGACTTATTTCTGATCTCAAGTGAATTTTGCTAAAAATTATTACATAATATCCAAATTAAGCTACTCGACAATGAAAAAAGATTTTATTTAAATAAATATATTTAAATTGGAACCTCAAAATGTTCATGGATCTCTAATATATTAACATTTAAAGTGACAAGCCGCCCAGGCCCCCACGTCAGAGTATACGTAAAAAAAAATCACGTCAGCAGTTAAAGGTTAAGGAAACCTGTAACAAATTTGGATCATTACAAATTAGTTTATGTTAACTATTTTTCTGATTTCAACTTTATATAGGTCTACGTGGAAGTCTTTACTTAACTAGTTTATTAATTTTGTGTTTGCATAACACTATTTATTTAAAAAAATTATAATTATTAGTCAAACGAAAATAGTTTTTTTTTTGTTAACATTTATGAATAAATGAAGACAATATTAGCGAAACTCATTTGAAAACCTCGAAACAGAAAAGGAAGAAAAAACAGAAAAATATATTTGCAACTCTGGGACTAGAATGTACTAATGCGCTGACCACTGCGCATTAGTGCATTCGCCCGGAAAGCGAAGGGTCCTGGGTTCGAGTCCCAGAGGTGCAAAATATCTTTTTCTAATTTTTCTGTTTCTAGATTTTCAATTGAGTTACGCTAATATTGTATTCATTTAATTGGAAAATGGTATTCACCTCAGTATGAAACAATTATAGCAAACCTGCCATAATTAGGGGATTTTTTTTTTAGTAAAAACATTTTTGGATTACGAATAACCAGACAATATTTGCAAATCTCCTACTGGCACCACAGAAAGATTAAAATGTTGGGAAGTGGGTTATTTTTCACTTCCTAGACATGCATTAATTCATTCAAGAAAGCAATATCGAAATTCAAATAGATGTTCAAATTCAAATAAAAATAAATTCAAACACAAACACAACGGGTTTACAATTGGATAACTTACAAATTTTAAAAAATAAAAAAAGTGTTAATAGTCAATATAATGTTATTATATTAATAACCAAGTAGGTATTTGTTTAAAATGGCCATCTCTTACATTTATTTTTATTTTAGTACTTACTTTAAAATTTTTTTTTTGGTATTTTATCTTCTTTATTATTGTTGTATGTTTTAAGTTTTTAATATATAAATGCAATTTTTACATTAACTAATGTAATTTTTATATTTCATTTTATATAATTGTATTTAATGATACTTTTAAGTAATTAATCACCTCTCCCTATAATATGTTATGGGTCGCCCATAATTCTCTGAACGGACTACATAAGCCAGCAAGCGGATATAGTCCACGCACGCTTAACGTGATTGCAATCACGCATGCCTTGGATGATCACAACAGGCGATGTGTAACGGGCCAATAAGAAGACGTTTTCACGGCAAATCACCATATATGGGCACAAGTATTCCTTCCCCCACTCTCTCGACACAAGCAAGGGACCGGAGGACGGGACGGAACGGACAGACACGTTTGGATCGGGACTGGGAGAGGTTCTTTGATAACACAACGGCGGCTTGCCGCGCTTCGTCGCGCCCATAGTTAAGTCTCGGCCTACGCCCCGAGTATTTGTGATAACACCGGTTCCGATTTAACTACCGCTCTGGAAGCATGCCGTTTCCAGTCCACCTTTGACGCTGAAGAGCAGCCACTTAACCGCCGCCGATTTAGGAGCATGCAGCTTCTAGCCGCCCTTGTCGACTGACGAGCATGCCGCTTCTAGCCGCCCTTGTCGCTGACGAGCAGCCCACTTAAATGCCGCTTCCAGTCAGCCCTTGACGCTGAAGAGCAGCCCATTTCCGCCTACTGCCAGGTTACCATGGCCCGGTCTGTGAGCATAGCTCCAGACCCACCCACCACGCAGGGAAGCTGCCTGCCGCCGCCCATCGTCACGTGAGGTTCCTAACTTTCGTATAGTCCTTTCGAGCCCAGAATCAGTAGTCCTTTTACTAACTTGCCACTCTTTTCCAAGGCTAGGTCTTAAACCGCATACTTCCTGTCCTGGTTATTGTTCTGTCCATGCATATTGGGAATAAACTGAATTGTAACTAAGTTCTGTTTCATTTGGAGTAAATAGTCGATGAGTGTGGCCGATTCCTTCCCCTGAGATGAGCGTCTCAAGCCCAGGCATATGACCCCCGGGGGGTCTGCTTAACACTTGTTCCCCCGTCTAGCAACTTACTTCCCCCCCCGGGGAGTGGCTGTATAACCCTGGCGCCACAACACTGGTGCTATAACACTGGCCCCAACGGGTGCTATAACAAATATTTTATGTATAGTTCTTATTTTTCTATAATTGTTTGTCTTTTGTTATTTTTATAAATTTTATTATCCTGACGAAGAAACTTTTGGTTTCGAAATATGTTGATAATTTTAAATAAGTAGTGGTGTTTTTACAACGTTATTCGTTTTCATTTAATGAATAGATGTATTTAAAAAAAAAATCAGAATTTAATAAAACCCTTTTTTTTAACTTTCCTTAATCATTAACCTACCTAACTTATCTACCTTTGTATGTTCTGTCCATTCCACAATCTGATCTAATTAGATGAGAGGCATCCTATAAAGTCGTCTTATTTAAACAAAAATCTTTTCAGACCGATCATTAAAATTTAGTTAAAGTAGCCTAAGGGTATTTTCAAAGAATTTTAAAATCTTAGTTTAAGAATCCGGAAACTATTGAAGATTTTGTAAATCGAATTAATGAACAAAATTAGGAGTTTGATAGAACCGGATAAAACCGGTCATCATTTTCAAGTTTTACAAAATTTATTTATCATCTCAAAATGTTCCTACCTGGTACTCGTAGGAGTTCAAAAATATGTACAAATGGACTCGCCCGAATTTGAGATACCATAAAGATATAAATTTACCCAAATGATAACCCAAGGGAAGAATAGTAGGAACTTTATAAAATATGTAGCTGCCATTCCATTAGGAGGAGGCAATCATAAGAAGAAGAAAAAAGTAACGGTGGATTACATAGACGTGAAATTAAATGTAATTAAATTTACCGACGAAATTATTGCGTTATTATTTATTCTTATATTTATTTATTTATTAATTTACGGACAATTAAATTATTAAATGTAATTAAATTTACCGACAAAATTAGTGCGTTATTATTTATTATTATATTTATTTATTTATTAATTTACGGGCAATAGTCCATGAAAAACATAATAAAAACACGAATAATAAAAAAAACAGAGGTGACAGTGAAGCACATATAAATGAATAGCAATGACAATATAAAAGGTAAAAAGTATATATAGAAGACACTACAAGTCAAAGCATGAAGAAGCATTTAAATATTGCTTATCGACTGCCGAAAGTCATTTAGTTATACATAAAAAAAATTCAATGCTTTGACTTGCGTTGAGAAGTCTCGACATTCTGGATAAAGGAGAACGGTATCCATAATTAGTAGAATGTTGATTGAGCAACAGCAATTCATTATTTCGGAGTCTAAGGGACGGGATGTTGAACTGGATGAGTTGTAACAGATAAGGTGTATCAGTAATACTGTTGATAATTTTAAATATGCAAATTAGATCAGAGTCCTTTCTACGTTTTTCTAAAGAAGAAATGTTAAAAATTTGTTCAATTTTATCATATGAGTACTCGCCTCTTTCAAGACCTAACCTCCAAGAAATTCCTCTCAGGAAGCGATGTTGTACGGATTCGATGTGACAAATGTGTACAGCATAGAAAGGAGACCAAATTACACTTGCATAAGCCAATATGCACCATGTCTACATTACCCAAACTTTTTGAAAGTCTAGTACTAGACAAGTTGATATCCCGAATTAATCCCACCATCTCACCGCTTCAACATTGATTTATTTAAGGAAGATCAACCCTTTCCAATTTAATATTGTATACGAATGATATTGTTAATGCCTTGATTGCATCACATTAAACTGATTCCATGTATACTGACTTCAGTAAGGCATTTGATAAAGTAAACCACAAAATCTTATTAAGAAAACTGAAATTGTTGGGATTTAGAGGGAATATTTTGGAATGGTTTAAGAGTTATCTATTGGGAAGGTACTTAGCGGTTAAGGTTGATTCGTTTACTTCTTATACATTTGCAGCCTCGAGCGGAGTACCACAGGGATCTCACTTAGGCCCGATATTATTTTGCTTATTCATTAATGATATAGTTAATATTTTTAGTAATGTTTAAGTTCTGTTATTTGCTGATGATCTGAAGATATATAGAACAATCAAAAACGATGATGATCGCGCCATTCTGCAGTTGAACCTGAACAAACTATTTACGTGGTGTTCTGTCAATGATTTACAACTAAACATTGGTAAATGTCAGATAATTAGTTTTTACAAAGGTAAAAATCCTCTTAAGTTTTCCTATGATATGAATGGTGTTAATCTTCTTCGTGTATCACAGATTCGTGATCTTGGTATCATATTCCATGAGAGTCTACAGTTCAATGTTCACATCGATGAAATAACAAGTGATGCAATGAGAATTCTTGGTTTTATTTTGAGAATTGGTGCAAATTTTAAAAATGCATCAACATTAAAAAATCTGTATTGCTCGTTAGTACGAAGCAAAATAGAGTACAATTCCACCATTTGGTCACCATATTACAAAATATAATAATAACTTTATTTCACATAAAATTGAACAATAAAACATATGTGGAAACTTTGACTAGCCAACTAGGAATGGATCCTGTTTTAGGCCAGTCAAATTGACAAATTTAAATTCATATTACATTGTTTACTAACATAACATGTTATTTATAGCAGTAAAAGGTGTTAATTATGTATTCCTAACAGTATATAATTTTGTACTCATAAGAAAAAGAAGACAAATAATGATATCTTAAAATCAAATTCAGATATTTTCCCCTAGAGCGCTTAAAAACAAAAACAAATAAAAGATAAAAGATAAAAGATAAAAGATAAAAGATAAAAGATAAAAGATAAAAGATAAAAGATAAAAGATAAAAGATAAAAGATAAAAGATAAAAGATAAAAGATAAAAGATAAAAGATAAAAGATAAAAGATAAAAGATAAAAGATAAAAGATAAAAGATAAAAGATAAAAGATAAAAGATAAAAGATAAAAGATAAAAGATAAAAGATAAAAGATAAAAGATAAAAGATAAAAGATAAAAGATAAAAGATAAAAGATAAAAGATAAAAGATAAAAGATAAAAGATAAAAGATAAAAGATAAAAGATAAAAGATAAAAGATAAAACCGGTAAAGTAAATAAACGGGTAAAGTAAAGTAATCCATTCTCAATTATTGGAAAAGGTACAAAACAAATTCCTTCGGTATATTAATTTTAAAATGAAAATTCCAATTGAACTTATAAATTATAATAACTTACGCGCAGAAACCAGACTCCTTAAATTATCAGATAGAAGAGTGTTAATTGATTTATTATTTTTATTCAAAACTATCAAATCTTTAGTTGACTGCCCTAATTTATTAGAATTAATCTGTATTAATGTACCGCTAGACTAACTCGCAATAAAGATATTTTCAATTTTAACAATATCCTCAATACTAACTATTCTATTAATTCACCAATCCCTAGAATGCATAGCCTTGCAAATAAACATTGTGAATCTATAGATATATTTGGTGTTGACAGTTTTGCAATTTTCAAGAGACAACTCATCTCTATTTTATCTATTAATAATTAACTTTTCTTATTTTTGTTCTTTTCATAAAACCTCCTCTCATTTAAAATCTTACCAGTAATTTATAACCTTATTTTACTTTATTTTGCTATTCTATTTAGTTCTGTTTTATCATCGTACATTATTATACACATATAATTATTTGTTTATACCTACTAACTAGCTTTTACACATTGCACTTTATTGTATTTCTGGTCTTATTACTGATTTTTTCTTATTTACTCATAGTATTTCATTTCTTTTATGATGTTTAATTTTTTTATGTTTTTAATTTCTGTTGTAAAAGCCCACTAGGGCGTAAATAAATAAATAAATAAATATTCAAGGTTATGTTAATTAAACTAAATAAAAATGGCATAACCTGCAGACAAGCTGCCTCGTGGCTGCTTTGCGTGACTACTTTTTTGGTATTATGAAAATTCTTGTGATATGTAGACGTTTTATAAAAAAATAATACATGAAATTATATTAAGAAGTCCCATTAATGTATTTTTTTTTACTTTCATATTATTTTGTGGTTGACAAATTGTTTCAGAATTTTTTTTCTAATTTCCGAATAAATTGCAAACTTATGAAAAATATTTATCTTCCAACATTTTTTAGATGATTTATTCATTTAAAAAAAAAACTCATTATAAAAACATTTCAGAAGTTAATATTTCAAATAATTTAAAAAAAAATTTACATATAAAGAAAAAAATAAGTCCCCTACAGATAAATGCATACATGCTTATAATCCTACACAACTGACAAGCAACCATTCAGCAAGCAAAATCCAAAATACACCGACACTAATTACCTCCATGATAGTCGATTTTTCGAAACCATCCACGAATCAGTCAGAAGAAATATGATGCAATGTACTTCTTATTTTTATGAAATAGGCTATTCACCATAATTGTATGTATGAAATAAAAATGAAATCCCTCTTCTGCTACGACAATATCAGCTTAAAACTTAGGCAGAGAGAGAATGCTAAAATGTTATGGGTGATTGGTCTTGCTGTATGGTTGTGAAACATGGACCTTGAAAATAAATACCATGAACAGGTTAGGGGCTTTCGATTTGTGGCTTCACCGGAGAATGCTCAAGGACCCATGGACCGACATGATCACCAACACAGAAATTCTCAGGCGCGCTAGAGCAGATAGAGAACTGCTTACATTAATTAAAATCAAGAAAATTTCATATCTGGGTCATAACTTCGAGGGGAGAAGTATCACTTGCTCCATTTAATATTGAAAGGCAAGATAGAGGGTCGCCGAGGGCCTGGTAGGAGACAAATGTCTTGGCTGCGAAATATACGAGAGTGGACCGGCATTAGAAGTGTGGAGGAGCTATTCCGGGCAGCGCAAGACAGAGAGACCTTTTCAACAGTGATCGCCAACGTCGGGGGGACCTGATAAGGTACACAAAGAAGAAGAAGTATAATAATAATAATAATTGGACAATTTGTAGAGCGCCGTTTTTGTGCAAAATCACCTCAAGGGCGCTTTACAATTATTCATTATGAATTCCTAGGTTCTATTTTATTGTATTATTTACAGATAGATACAAAAACATACTTACCTGCAGGTCGCTTCCGAAAAACACACTTTATTAGAAAGTTTATGCTTGGGAAAGATACGACTTTGAAGTATGTATGAAGTTACTGAAGATTACTTCCAAAAAATAAACTTTTATTGTAATATTATGTGGTACGTAGGAGTATGTGGGAGTTTGGTTCAGAAAGTACCATAAAGAATCGTTTAAAATCACTATGGTTCACAGAGTTAATCTGAAAAGATCGGAAATGGGAATCATTTTTATAGTATGATCTGGACGTGCACTAATGGGAAGAATATCGTATTTTATAGACCTCTCTGATTTTACAATGTAGGTACTCGATATGATAGGTGAACAAACTGAAGAGGTCGATTGTGCATTAGTTAAGTATGGACAGCAGAGAGTAATTATGTATTGCCTTACAACCTTTTGTTTATTAAATTAAAAGAAATATGCCTTTCACCATCTTGTTTGTTGGTGACCTCGAACTCATCGGAAGATTAGCATTTAATATAATATCAAAATATTATCCAAAATGACGAAATTTGTAAAATGATGAATACTGGAAAATATTTGAATTATTTCATACATAACTAGGTACCTATCTTTTAAAAAATATTAGATGTCATAATTTTTTTAACGTTACCTCAACAAATGAGGCCCTGAGGAAAATAATTTCTACTTATATGAAAAAACGTATCTAGATATTTCAGCATGTTTTAAAGTTACGAGTTCCAATTTTTAAAATTACAAGTATGCTGATTTTGAATAATTTAACGCAGCAGGAATTTAATTTCTAATCACGTAACGATGTACCGACAACCGAAATAAGTATCCTAAATAAAATTTCTGCCATATTTTTAGAAGGATTTAAAAAAAAAAACAATCTGTTATCTTTTGCCTAAAATTGAATTTTCTCATACGTGCTCTACTGCCCAAATATATATTTATATTCAGTAAATATAATGGATTCATTTTTAAAAAAAAGCAGTAACTGAGTTAGGCGAATAGCTTCTTAGGTTTATTTAAAGTATATTTTCTTGGAAGGTTCTTTCATAATAAATGTGAAATCAATGGATACATCACTCTTCAAGTGATTTATCCATTGTGAATATCGCATAAGACTGATAACCATTTTGGGGCACCGTCTTGATCCAGTTAGACTATGGCATCCCCAATTGGGGTGTGTTGTGAGATTCAATGTAGTCCGAGGGGAAGGAGATTTATAAAGGATAGTAGGGAAGTATCTGGCTATTCAGAACTCGTCACCTTAAACCATTTCAAGCAACGTTTCATTTCTGAATGGTGGTCTTACACCAAGGCGGTACTTCAAGTACCCTCCACTGTCGAAGGTGCCACAAATGAACTGAAAAAGATATTATTGAATTAATTGTGAATTAATGCTATTTGTTATTAATATAATGTAGTTAAAAATCCTTCCAATTTGATAATACTTTCACAAAAAAAAATTAAATCAATATTAGTTTCTTAGAACAGGCGCTGTTTAGTAAGAAACTTATTTTAAAGTTTGGTGCCTAGGCATATATGTACATTGTAATTATCATATCACATCGTTGTTATCCACTTATACATTATTCGGCTCAATACGGCAACTAATTTATCTTCTATATTAAATGCACAACAATAAATAAACGCAAATTTATCAAATGAAATATTCTTACCCATGTCGGGATTCTAACCCGCGACCACCAATTGCTCGCCGAAAACGTTACTCCTCTACCACGGAGGCTGTTGTTCAGTAATAAAAATTTGAAAAATTGTGCGTCTTTAATCATAATCACTTACTGATCATCTTGATTACAATCAGATACAACATAATGTACATAAGAAATATTTTTTGTTAATATCAGTAGACAATGAAACTTTGAAATATACAGAAAAATACATCTACCTTGGAAAACAAATTGGCTTCGACAGAAAACAAAATGAGCTAGAAGTAGAAAGAAGATCACAAATTACTTGGAATAAATACTGGTCTTTAAGAGAAATATTTAAGAGCAACATGCCAATAAATATCAAAACAAAAGTTATGACATCAAGCCTCCTACCATGCCTAACATACGCATGTCAAACTTGGAAATACACATCCAAAATCAAAAACAAAATTATAACCTGTCAACGCGGAATGGAACGAAGCATGCTTGACATTAAAAAAATACAAAAAATTCGCCACACAAAAATCAGAAAAATCACCAAAGCGAAAGATGCTCTGAGCTACGCTAAAAAACTAAAATGTTTGTGGGCAGGGCACGTAGCGAGGCTAGAGGACGACAGGTGGACTAGCAGGGAAACAAAGTGGAATGGCCCACACGGTAAGCGTCTCAAAGGCAGACCTCACACGAGATGGGCAGATGAAATAATAAAAATAGCTGGCTCCTGCTGGCCGCAAATAGCTCAAGAGAGAGATAAATGGAATTCTTTAGAGGAGGCCTTCACCTTCGCCTGAGAGAGGGGTTCTTGCTTATGAATAATTTAATAAATCTATGTAACATTTTTCAACAAAAATGTAAATAACATTAATTATACTTAACATACCTATTTGCAAGAAATAAAAGGCTTTTTATCTTATTTTTATTTTTTTATTTTAATTCTTACAGAATGACGAAACAATTTTTTTGCATTAGATCTATACAGGAGGTATAGAAAAATAATTTTCCTTAGGGCCTAAATCATCTTCGGGGATCCTGGGTGGTGGGTATTTTTATGTGCAGGGAGGAAAAAAATGTTCTGGTAGTAATAAGGTGAATATTTTATATAAAAGTAGTTATATATAATATATTTATTATATAAAAAATATTTTTATATAAAAATAGTAATATGAAGGTTAATATTTTTACATAAAAATAGTAATATTTTGAAGGTGAATATTTTTAAATAAAAATATTAAAATGGAGGTGAATATTTTTTTATATAAAAGACGTTATATATATATATATATATGTACAGTAAAAAATATTTTGATGTAAAAATAGTAATAATGAATATGAATATTTTTATATAAAAATGGTAATATGAAAGTGAATATTTTTTATATAAAAATAGTAATATGAATTTGAGTATTTGTATACAAAAAAGTAATTTATACGACCGTCACACCTTGATATTATTATGTCAAGGTTTGACGGTCGTATGAATCCACCCTTCCACTACGTTACAAGGTGGGACAGTCCTGCTGAAGAGGTCAAAGGTCTCCCTCAGACGGTGGGTAGACCATTCCGCCGACAAGACCGAGACTAACTTCACCTCATGAACCCGGGCACCTCTGCTAAGTCACCACGTACTTAGCGAATCACTTGGGATGTAGCAGAGGTGTGGCGGTACCCGTATCCGCCTCCCGAATTAATAACTAATTTTAGTCTCCTTTTGTTGTTGTGCAAACATGTCATTTAAACATTGTAAAGCAATATTCAAATATAACACGACGGTACCTACCTGTCTTCTTTGCCAAATTTCATTAATGGCGATGATTCTTATCTAAAAAAGTTACATGATCTAAAACCAAAGGTTTTAAAATATTATAAAGATGCAACAGTTGCTTTCTCTCGAAGCAATTTGGATCGACTTTTCTCCTTTATTGGTGTTTGTGAAAAAAATTATAACAGCTCTCCTAATTAAACTCCACTCAGGAAGTTGGTCTAACTATTCAAGTCGCTTCTGTTCCAATACCCCCAGCCCCGACTTTATTCCTTCCTAGTTCTACTGCAAATACACTCCTACCACTTTCCCTAACTACTCGATAACTCTCCTAGTTCTGACTCTAAGTGGACCCATTTGTCTGTCTACTTAGTCTCAGCAAATAGATGCTAAACCATTTACTATTCAATTGAATACATAGATTGTGATAGTTTGTACATTTTCATGCTTGATATATAATGTAGGTGAACAGTATTCTAACATTTTGACTAGCTTTTATCTCGAGAAAAAGATTCTCAATTTCTTAAGTAAGTTCTTAATTCGGAGTGTACCTTAAATCATTTTTTGGAAATCCAAAACCTCTTCTATAGGTCACTCCAAGTGGTTCGCTATGTTTGGTGACTCAGCAGAAGTGCCCGGGTTTAAAGGGGATGAGGTTCGACCGGGTCTTGTCAGCGGATGCATTTTCCCACCAACTGCCTAGCGTACCGGAACGGGAGAGACTGGTTGTGGGAGGCATTTTGAACTCTCCATCATGACTCTCTCGGAATAACGGATTGGATGGATAGATTGGACATGAATATTATTTATTCAAGTCCAATCCATCCATCCAATCCGTTGTTGTTCGCAACAACGCCTTTGCGCCCCAGTACAAGGGATGGATTCATACGTCCTTCACTTCTGGACAAATTGACCCCCGAATTCCCACCTAGCCCTTCTACCTTTTTCCTTAAACTTAATCTCCTTCTTTTATTAAAATTACCCTCCGCACAGGGTTATTTTAATAAGGAAGGAGAACTTACCAAAAACAACGCCCAAAGATGACGTAGGTCCAAAGGGTCCCAAAAGTAGGTCCTATTTTCCTCAGGGCCTACTGTAATAAACAACAGTAATAACATATAATAGACATCAATACAACAATTCAATGACAGCTGTTGTGTTTTTATTTCGCTCTAGAAATATCACAAGATAAAACAAAAGTTCTACCCAAAATAAAAATATCTAAAACTAGTGGAGTGTTGTTATATAAGTAAATATTCCATGCCAATTTTCTTTTATATTTAATTATTTCTTATTCCTTATTATGGGTGTCTTCTTAGAGTAAAATCAAAAGGAGAAAATCCATGATTGGTTTATTTTGGCTACTCATGCACAAACTGAAAAAAATTAAACTGTCGGTTTCACGAAAATGAATAAATAATAAAAAACTTTCTTTTAGACACGCACAAACACAATCGTTAATTTCTTCATACCTTTTTTTGACCCTTAGATGACATAGAACTTGAAGTGAATTATTTTCTTCGGGGCTTCCTGTGTGGAGCTAATGTAAAAAAAGGTAATATATTAACTTACTTTTAGACATGCGTAGCAATCACAATCATTCATTTCGGCATTGCTAGTAAAGTTTGGGTGTTAATTTCTACTTTAAAATACCATTTATCATGCTTCCGTGACATTTAAAGGTCAGTTTTTCTCCATGGTAGTATTCGAAAAGTTTATGTTTCCATACAAAAATATAAGATGATAACTAAAGTTTCAGCAAAAAAAAATTTAAAAAGTTCCTCCAAATTCAGATTGAATTGCCACAATTAAAAGCACTGTAAATCCGTCAGTTTTTTTTCACAGTTGTTTTATACCAACATAAGTTAGTATATAAACCAAGGTAATCAACCTATTTTCCCACCGCCCACTTGAGAATATTTTTTTTTCTAGAGCCCCCCAATTTTTTTAAGTCACCATTTGTCACGAATCTGAAACAACTATTGCCACGATTATATTTACCACAACTTGTTAGGGAATGGGGGGGGGCTCAACTGTTACGGAATCAATAATTTGATTTAAAATATATTCAATTATTTGTTATACCCTTTTGTTTAACAATTTAAAAAATATATGTATTTTGGATTTTAAGTACCAGGTTGCAACCTCCTTCTTTCTTGTATTCATGATATATAATGTCAATTTTTTATAATAATAAAACACAAAAGAATATAAGTATGACATTATCATATTTTTTTGTCTTTTTTACATCATATTTTTTTGCCTGCCCAAGCCCTCACCGTTCCATTTCAACGCCTGGTAATTTTATCTGTGTCTTCTACTGCACCCCTGAAAGTTACAAACTTCTACAAGAAATTGAATTTAATTTAATTGAATCGCAATCGTTTGAGTGGTAAAGGAAATAATTGCGTAACGCCAAAACTTACCATTATATGCATTATATACTCGTACAGAAACCTCCGCGGTCGTGCACACAATAAAACATATGAGTGGTATAGGAACGCATACACGACAAACAAAAACATTGATTTTTACACAAGGAGATGATTACTTAACATGCATTCCAACAAAGAGATGAACGATGTATATATTGTATTTCATCGCGTCTAAATAATTACTGGCTCATATTCACGTCGATTGATTTTCTAAATCACTACCCCATGGGCAAGTCATCTACCCACCGCAATCGCTTTCAGTCTGTTGCACGTTCTATTACTAATATTTTTTTGATTTTAAAACGGTCCACCGACTTTCATTACATCTCGAATATTTTAATATAATTCTTCTTGGTCGATGTTTAATTTCATATTTCTACCTTGGCTTGGTTTCTGAGAGACGGTAATAAACTCCAATGTTGAATTTAGGAATACCGGTACTTGTTGTTAAATGGACATAATTCTCAAAAATGAAGTCGGAATCTTAACGACGTGAGTGAAGAAGACGTATTTTTTTACAATAGTTACTCAAACGTGGTACAGATAAAATAATTTCCCTCGGGGTCTGTGTCATCTTAGGGGATGCTGAGTGGAGGGTCTTTTAAATTAACGGAAGGACAGTAAGTTCTTGGAAGGAAGGAGGTTTAATGGGTGGGTAAGAATCTGGGGGACAGTGGGTCCCATAGTAACGGACTTTTGAAACCATCCCTCCCACTGCGGTGTAAGGCGATGGGAAGAGATAGAGGCCAAATGGTCTCCCTCAATCTGTCTCTCCCGATCCGGACCGCCACACAGTGTATATGGAAGACGCATTCACCAACAAGATCTGATGGTCTTCGTGATCGAGGGGTAAGGCTCGTGACTCGCAATCTGAAGGTCACGGGATCGCATTTCGGCGTGCTCTCAAAAAAGTTATTTTATTATTTTCTGTTATTTCACAATTAATTATTTTATTAATAATAATATAAAATATTTGCGGCACGTTCCAGAGTGGAAGATACTCTCAGTATTGCCCTGGTACAAGATCATCATTGAGAATTGAAACGTTGCTTGAAATGGTTTTAGCCGTGCTTGGTGACCATATTTGGATAGCCAGGTACTTCCTCATCTTCTTCCCCATTCCATGAATATCTCTGCGGGTTTTTTTTTTAAATAAATCCGATAAATGTTTTAATAAAATCTCTTTTAAAAAATAATTCTGACTGAATATCTTGGGAAGTAAAGAATTCAACTTCTAGACAAATAAAATCTTGTGTTTACCGCTAATGTTATAGCTGAAAAACATTTTACGAATTTTTCGAACCGTTTTACCTAAAATATTTTAATGGTAAGATACTGTTTTTATTAATCTTAAATATAAATAACTTACATAATGGGAGTGCTTCTGAAAAAATCACAGTGACTCCTTTTGGTAGGTCATTTTAATTTTGTAAATGATATTATTTTTCGCTATGAATTACCATCGTGGTAGTTTAAAAATATTGTGTTTTAAACTAAGTGTCACGACCAATGTCATGACACGGGAGAGGTGTGGAATCTTAATCTAATTTTTGTGCGAAAACAAGACAATTGACTGCGTTTTTAGCTCGATCACAGGAAATGGCAAATGGAAGGATAAGTCCCTACCTTTGATGAGTTCATCAGCTGTTTCGGACCGATCCTGGTGCTGGCTGCTCTTCACAACAACTAATTAGTATTTTTTGCGATTAATAGCGAGATTTCAATGGCGAGATGTGAACGATATCACTGCGAATTTTCAACACATACAAGTAGGTAATTTTAGATTTTGGTGCCAATATTGTAGATGTGTTTCAATGTAGGTGTTAAAACATCTTTTTCTTTTCCTAATAAGTAGGGACTTTCAAGGAAAGGAGGAAGACAAAGTAATAAATGAACAATGAAGGACTTGGGAACATGGGTTTAGTGTTTAAATTGTTTCAGAACTAAATACTAAGTACTACCGAAATTGAAATTTATTACTAGTCTGTTACAGGAACTTAATTGTTTTGTTTCTCAGGTACAACATATAAACCTTAACTCCAAAGACGCATTTAGCCGTTGATCAGGTACTTTAGTTATTGGCACCTATGTATTTAAACGTATCTCGATTCCTTTCTTCTCCCAGCGTGTACCAAAGTTTTCCAATATATCCCCAAGTTCAGCAGTAAGGCTCTCGCGCCGGGCACGGAGCTTAGTATTCTGTAGATCAGCGATAATCAACCTTTCAGCCGGAGGGTTAATTTATCAGATCTATTTTCAATTTGTTTGAAAGTCTCAGGGGTTAAGGTACATACTGCTTGACATGGGTACCTTTGCAGTTGGTGGTGTTGGAAACCTATTTATATTTTCCGAAATCTGCATATCACTTACATAATAAAGCAATCACAGAAACCAAAAGCAAAGCGCCGCATGTGAAAATTTTATATCTTCGACGTGAAATCAATAAATGCTGTCAATTTTTATACTTTTGAAAAATTAGAACATATAAAATACTTACTATTTTGAATCAGTTGCTCAAAAAAACTAAAACAAACCAAAGTTTGTTGGAAACCCTTTCGTATTTTATAATAAAGGTTTTGAAAACCTTAAGTATTTGATCATAACAGCTGAACTTCCGAACGATCGATATTAAATAATAAATACCAAAACAGTCTACCGTGTTTCTTAGGCATATGTTTTCAGAAATACCAGTAAGAAGCGTATTCTGGTAAATATTCATATGTATTCGTATTCAAGGTCAAATTAATAAAATCTGATGATTTAATCATTCGGAAAGTTAAACAAAATTTCGTCAAGAAAACCTGTGGAATTTTATAAAACGGCAACTTTTAAAATGCATAAAAAAGTTCTGGCTGCGAAAGTCAACCAATATTTTCTGCAATTAAGGTCAAACCAACGGAATTCCGATATGTTTTTAAATTATTTTATTTTATTTTGTTTTTTTTTATTTGTAAGAAACAAACAGCTTATATACATATAATAGACAAATATATACATGTGAACTGCAGTGAAGCCAAAAGAGTTTCTTATGCTAATATGTTTGGAGATGGAGTTTTATTTTACCTTAAACTAAATTTTAGGCTTAGGAAGGGGAGACGAAGGGGAGAGGAGGGGGATGGGAGGGAGAATATAGGAGAAGGATATGAGATGCTCTCGATACCTTCCACTCCCGTATCAATCCAATATCGCACGCGTTACTTCTACTCTATACTTCTGAAGGTTTAAATTTAAAATGTCTACGCTGTGAAATAATTCGTTGTATTGCGCACATATTCGAGGAATCGGGGAATTTTTTCTAAGGTTTGTTCTGCAAGTGGGCAAATGAAGTAATTTTGATTGTCGGGTTAATCTTGAAGGAATATGGATTTTTATCAAATTGGTAAGCTCTGGCGAGTCCAGGCCATTGTTTAGAATTTTAAATAATAAAATTGGATCAAAAATTAATCGTCGTGTATGAAGGGAGTTGAAGTGATGAAATTTAATAGTAATTTAGAAAGTGTACTTTAAATTTATAATTTAAATGTTTAAAAAAAGTTTTTTGAATTCTTTCGATCCTATCAATATGAGCTTGGTAGAAAGGAGTCCAGATCGGTGTTCAGTGTTCTAAGTGTGGGCGGATATATGCGGTGTAAAGGGAATATAGAGTTTTTATGTTTCGAAACGGTTATATACGAATACGAATTATAAATCCCAGCATTTTGTTGGCTTTGTTGAAGATCTCATTAGTATGTTGGATAAAATTTAATTTAGAATCAAGTGTTACCCCAAGGTCCCTAATAGATTCAACTTCGTTGATAATTGCCGTTTAGTGTATAATCAAATGAAATTTTATTTTTATTACGTGTAAATGATATTTTATTACATTTTGAGAGATATTTATGACTAGTTTATTCAATTCACAGTAGACAAAAAGACGGTTGAGTTCCTCTTGAAGTTTAATGCAGTCTTCTATTGATTTGACAACTAGGTATATTTTTTTATCATCTGCGTATGCTAGATAATTAGAGTGTAAAAAACATTTGTGAATATCATAAATATACACATTAAATAATAATGGGCCTAGATGAGAACCTTGAGGTACGCCGGCGGGCACAGAAAAGAAGCTGGACTTTGATCCCTCAACTGAGACGCATTGGAGTCTACTCAAAAGGTATGAAGTGAGCCATTGGAGTAAGTCACCATGAATGCCTAGTTAAATTATTTTTTTAATTAAAATTATATGGTTTACCTTATCGAAGGCCTTCGAGTAGTCGGTATAGATCACATCTATTTGGTTTCTATTGTCCATATTGCTCGATAAATAATCGGAAAAATTTACCAAATTTTTTAATACCGATCTTTTTGTAAAAATCCGTGTTGTTGGTTTTGAATGTTGCGAACAATTGAAGTATAAATTTGATCGTAGACAATGCGCTCAAATAGTTTGCTAAATACCGTGAGTATTGAAATGGGCGGTAATTTTCAATGTTGCTTTTAGAACCTGATTTATCAATAGGGATTATAATTGCTTCTTTAAATTTTGTGGGAAATTTTCCTGCTTTTAGTGACATTAAAAATATGTTAGTTAAAGGGTTTGAAAGATTTTCGGCACATTTTGAGATAAAGTATGGCGGAATACCGTCACTGCCAGCACCCTTACTAACGTCTAAATTCTTCAGGTATCCATTGATCATTGAAGTGTGAATTTGAACGTTCCCAATTGGGTTATGATTATTCACATACGCAGAACTATCGATTGTGCTGGTATTATTCGTGCCCATATCGCTTACGTAAGTGGACTGAAAGTGTTTAGAGAATAATTGACACACTTGATGAGCGCCGGTGCCAGACTCGTCTTTAAGGTGCATGATTTGTGGGATGCCAGTTGTTTTACTTTTGCTTTTAGCATAATTTCAGAGGTGTTTATTATTATACTGAATATAAGATTCAACCGAGCTTATGTATTGATTATAGCAATGCTTCTGTAGGTGTTTTTGTTGTGTACGTTTGATAGTGAACTGTATGTAATCTAATGGATTATTATAGAATTGCCATTTTTTATGAAGTTTTTGTTTTTCTTTAATGATTTTGATTAGAGGAGCTGAATACCAATTAGGAATTTTTTTTTTTGACGAGGCGTTTAGGTACAAATTGGTTGATGGTATTGTTTAAGATATTATAAAAGGAATCAAATATTTCGTCAACGTCCGCAGTTTTTTGAGTAAATGACCAGTCTATCATCGATAGATGTTGGTTGATTAGTTCATAGTTAGCTTATTCAAACAGGCATACTACTTTAGGTGGAGCGTTGATAATTGGGAGCGTGTCGATTTGTAACATAATTTGAAGCGATGGGTGGTGAGTCTTCACTGACAAGAGGATTGCATGCACGAGACACATTGCATCCCACACTACAGATGACTTAATCAAGGATTCGGTTATTGGAATTTTTTATGTGACTATATTGTTTTAATTCGGAGTAATAAATTGTGTCAGTAAGTGAGGACCTAATTGTATTTAAGTTTCCAGGTGTTGAATGTGAATCATGCATTTCCCATAATATGGAGGGCATATTAAAGTCTCCAAGCACAAGTAGAATATCATCGGGATGTTGATCTTTTACATTGGCAAGCAAGTAAAGGGATGAATTGAGAGCGGTTTCGTAACCTTGACCTTGTGGGAGATATACACAATCCACATGGATTGTACGTTTGGAGGTATAGTCAGAAGGAGGAATAGTGACCCAAATGCATTCAGTGTTACAGACCAAATCTACGCGTTAAGGTTGTTATGTGTTATGATCATTACTCCACAGCCCCGACGAGAATCTTCTTGGTTGTTGGTGATATTCATTGTAGTGTTATTTGATCCATCCCGCCTAAAAACGCTATAAAATTCTGATGGTGCTAGCTCCGGATCTAAAATAGAATTGATAAGCCAAGATTCAGAAATACCGAATATGCAACAATCGTTATTCAATAAAATATTATTGTAAAATATTTCAGTTTTAGTACGTAGTCCTCTACAGTTTTGATAAAAAATTAATAAAATTATCACGGCCAAACGCATTTTCGTTATTTGTTTTGGGGGTATGATGCCGTGTTGCGGTACCTCCTTCTTTAGCCAACGTTTTGGACAGCGTTGCAGTGTCCATCATTAGGGCAGATCAGGCAGATCCAACATATGTGAATCTGTTGCTGATGATGGACACTGACAATGGAATTCTGTCATTACGAATATGTAAAAAGGCGTATTATTTTATTATTATTATTTTGAGTGGCTGATTCTAAACTTTGATGGAAGATCAAATTTTTCTGCTAAAACCTTTAACAAAACAGAACAGAAACTGTTGAATATTTTTTTACAATAAGTTTGTTGATATTTTGTTTAGCCAAGTGAGTTGTACGAAAAGCCTCGGAGGCCGCAGGAAATGGGCTCGCGGGCCACGTGTTGCTCATCACTGCTGTAGACGGTAGCATGTCCAAGTACCCATCACTTACATTACACGTCACACATCTAACTCAAACCGAACTTCGTCGAACCGATACCTACAGACTTTGCTACAGGCAACCATCTTCGTAGAACATTCATCTAACACACCTTTTAATCAAAAGGATGTAAAATCAAAACCACCCCACCTCGTTTTGTGGGTCAAAATTAAGATAGGTACTAATAAATTATTTAATCAGTTTTATCGTAACGGCTCTCCATATTTAAAAAAGATTTAAAAAATTCGATTCGGAAATTAAATAAAGACTATTGCTAAATCCGTTATTCAATCGCATAATCAATCCATAACTCAATCACATCATGACAACAAAGCAACATGTTTTTACAAAAATCAGATATGTGGAAGGTAATCTCGTTCTTCTTACGGAATTAATTGTCGATCACATGGACAACCGCACTCAAATAGATATCATATATACAGAATTTGCCAAAGCATATGATGAAACTAATCAAATATTATTATTACGAAGACTTTGGTCATTAGGTATACGTGGTAATTTATTTCATTGGGTTACATTTTATATACTCAACAGTTTATGGGCAGTAGCAATAAAGAGCCTTGAATCAGATTTCAGTGAAACTTTCTCGGGGTTTCAACAGGGTTCTCATCTCGGACCATGGTTTTTTTATTTAATTTATTAATGATTTGGTCAATGTTGTAAAATACTCTGAAATAGAATTATTTGCTGATGATGCTTATCTATACAAGCCAATAAAAAGTTTAAACGATTGTGTCGATTTACAACATGATTTAAATAATATACCTATCTATTGCCAACAAAATCAACTATTTATAAATGTTTCAAAATGTCATCGCGTTGTCTTTTTCAGAAAAAAACATCAAATATTATTTAATTATTCTTTAAATTAATAACAATCGTATTGCGAGAGTCTTATACATATACTCGGGATCTTGGAATAATCCTTGATGGTACACTACAATATAACCTTCATATACAAAAAATTACAAATAAAGCTGTTAAATATTATGTAGGTTTCATTATTAGAAATACAAAACTTTTTAATAGCATCAACATCATTAAGCAAGATATGACTTTGTATTTTCGTTAGTTTTTTTTTGGGTGTTATGCCGTTTTGCGTTACCTCTTTCTTTTGCCAACTTTTAGAACTGATTTACAGTGTCCATCATCAGGGCAGATATGTGAAAAAACTAACATTCATATTGGGAAATAAGGTTTGAAGTTTAAAAAAATATTTTTTTCCATTACTTCAAATTAATTGTTATAAGTATTTAAAAAAAGGGTTAATCTATCTATAAATAAAAGAACAACATATTTGGTTGAGTTTTTAACGAATTAATATTACTTCATTCATAGCTTAAAAAAACCCTAAAATGGAAGGAGTACAAACTAATCCTCAGCAAGCGATGTTATAAATATGTACTTATACAACAATGTTTTCATTGAATGAGTGGGTAATATTAACATTTAATGACTCTTTCAGAAATTTGATTCAATTGTACAATTTCTCTTGTCAAGCTGTTCATTGTAGAACATCTGTTCTGCTATGTGGAATCTTGAACACGTTATGGTGACGATTACAACTGAAGTTTTCAGGCACTTTTAAGCCATAGCAATCCAAGGGGAATGGGCTATCTAGAGAGTTATGAACTTTAAATATTAAAACTATTTGCATTACGTCTGGATTCTTGGATATTCTAGTATGTGTTTAGTACGTACATCATTAACATGCTTCATATTGCTTCTTATAATGCCTTCGAACATAGTTATCACGGCCTCTGGGTGATTAAACTGTTTAGATGTCTGGATATAAACTCCAAAAATTTTGGTCTGAGAATTCCATATTGTATTATGTTTGGTCACTAAATGCTTCATAATGAACATTCTAACATACATGCTAAAAGAGCTAAATATGTTGACGGTGAAGCAAACTGTATTTGAATGTACTTATTTTTTTACATAAAATTAACACGGGGATGATGTCTAAGGAACTAAAAAGAAAAATACATTATAATAACGAAACATACGGACGCGGGACAAGAAATTCAAATCAAATTAGACTGCCGACAAGAAAAAAATCAAGCACTCAGAAATCTCTGATGTACCAGACCGTCCAACGGTATAACAACATCCTGAATGAAATTACTGAGATAGAAATTATAAATAAATTTAAAAAAGAATTACGAAAGTATGTCTACCTCAATTATTAATGTCTTTATTTATGTGTAATATTTAAAGAATGATTATGTTTGCAAACCAATGTAAATGTTTATATCTTTATAAAATATTAGCACACACTTAATTATTAGTGAACTAACTTAAGATTAATAAGTAAATACACACATCGACAGCAGAAATTTAAAATGCTGTAAAGGATTTCCAAAAACAGGTTAAATATGTTATTTTTCTCGTTCAATCTACGTCGTCGAAATATTTCTAAGAAAATAAGTGCGTCTTTTACGACGTACATCTCAAGAGAGATGTTTTTTTCTAAAAAATGAAATAATTACTGTTACTAAATAATTTTACAAAAAATTGTTTAAAATATCAATTCAATGCTTTTTATAAGGAAATTATAATTATAGGTCTACAAAAACAGGAGATATGATTTTTTAAATAAAAAATGTTTCTGCTGTCCTGTTTGACCTTTAGTTTGTCCTTTACAGCATTTCAAATATTCGTGAACGATAAACTAAATTTTGTTGGTTACGATATACTCGTAAAATAAGATATTATTTAGATCGAAAGTGTAGAGGGCAACTGCATATTAAAAAAAATGCTTCTCATAAAAACTTAACAAGAGATTATTAAATTCTACTTTAAGCTATTGTCAATCAAAATCGCGATCAAACTTTTTTTTTAAATAAACATCTTAAAAGAAAATTTTGCGACAAATTGATAAACTTTTTACCATTGTTGCACTTTTCGAATCACTCGAGAAAAATATAATTAAAATGCAGAAAAAAATGCATTTCATCTTTGAATTCTGTAAAAAATATTTTCAGGACCCTCAGAAAAACTGCGAATCCATGGTTTATTTCGCACCTATAAAATCTTTTCAGGACCCTCAGAAAAACTGCGAATCCATGGTTTATTTCGCACCTATAAAATCTTTTCAGGACCCTCAGAAAAACTGCGAATCCATGGTTTATTTCGCACCTATAAAATCTTTTCAGGACCCTCAGAAAAACTGCGAATCCATGGTTTATTTCGCACCTATAAAATCTTTTCAGGACCCTCAGAAAAACTGCGAATCCATAGTTTATTTCGCACCTATAAAATCTTTTCAGGACCCTCAGAAAAACTGCGAATCCATGGTTTATTTCGCACCTATAAAATCTTTTCAGGACCCTCAGAAAAACTGCGAATCCATGGTTTATTTCGCACCTATAAAATCTTTACCAACTATAATCATGTTCACCTGCACTTTATTTGTGAAAAAAGCTACGCCTTTTACTTCACTGACAGAGCACCAACTTGCAAAAAAAAAACAACGCGTGACGTGACTTTGACAGTTCAATGCTTAGCGGAGAATTAAAATAGATAACTTAACTTTTACTGCTCTCTGAAGATATTTTAGGAGCACAAGCGTTGGTGACATCTAGAGAGTACTTTTAAAGCATTTTTTTTTGTTGGAGACATCATAAGAGAAATTTTTTTCAGTGAGATAATAAAAATAAATACCTACGAAAACATCTGTAGATTTGAACGCCTTTGAAAGTTATGGAAAAATTCCAAAAAAATAAATAGAAAGATTGAAAAGGAAAAGTGCCCAAGTGGAGAATGATAATGAAAAATGAGTGAAATATTTCGATCATCATTAGTCGAAACATGAACACGAAACATTTAGTATGAGAGAAGGGATGAGTAATAGATAAAGATTTGGGATAAAATATTTTTGTTAAATATTATAATACTAGCGAGTTTCCGGAATGCGTTGCAATGCCACTTAATACGAATTTTTTTCTCTCTGCGTGTCCTTTCCCATTCGTCCCGATGCCCTTCCAGCTCCTTTTCTTCTCCCGCGTCCCTTTACCCTCACGCGTTTTCACTCCGCCTTTCCTCTCCCTACTCATCGCTACAATAATTTCTGCATTAAATTTCCAATATCCATCCGGAATATTTAAAAAAATCCTTCCGTCAACAATGCTAAGAAAACACTCAACTTGAACGATTTTTAACCCTTCAGTCATTAAAATAATTTTACCTACAACTCCCAACGACGCAACTCGAATATCGAAATTCTTCAGGGGTATTTTAAATGCTCTATATATTTCTTATTTTTGAAGTTGTCGTTAAAAGATATAATATTATAGAAAAAAGATAACATTGCCTTTTGAGTTGTTAGTGTTTGAAATATACATTGACATTTCTGAATATAATTTTTTAAATATCAAACATATTTATTAAATTTTAATAAAAATATGAAAATTTTAACATGAAGTCTAATGGAAATATTTTGACTCAAGGGATCCATAATATTGAAAAAAAATCAATATTTAGGAAACATATTCCTTTTATATTAAAAATAAATAATTTTTACTTTCAATGTCAACGAAACAATCCGACCAATCACACACATTGACAATTTTTAAGATTTTTATTTATAAAATCAAGCATAAATAATTGAGACATACTAAGAAGATTCTCTTTCCACTGTGATGATCTCGCCTTTGGGCCTACGAAATAATTCTTTTAAAATTGAGAGATCGATTTAGAAATATATTTAATTTTGTAACATGGAATGGTTTCAGCATACGATTCTCTGTTTCCAATTCTTGGGGGTGATTTATGTGTCCGGACCACTAAATAACCACATGTTTTTGCGTGGCCCAAGTGCAGGTGAGCCCCGGCAAAGGCCATTCTTCACAAAACTAAGAAGGAACCCAGAAGAACATTTAGAGGGATTTTTTCAGGATCGTTAACAAAACCAGAGGCGGCCGATGAATATTTGCCCGTGTGGTGATTGATCTTAACGCGAGCAGATTGGATTTACGAAACAATTATCTGGTGAATTTTCTATGGCAGTAGGGAATTGAAAATTAGGCAATAAGGATTGATCGTTGGTGCATTTAAATATACTAGAGCGACGCGCCGATTAGGAGTTAACCCTTCTAATCACAGGAGACCCAAGTTGTCCCAAAACATCATATGCCGTTATAATAACAAGAGACCCAGATTGTCCCAGAGCGACCGTGCATTATTAAAAGTTATATATCTCTCTTCCTGTCATGCGAATATTTGTGATTTCTTTTATGTTAGAGAGCCAAAGAAATAATGCTTCTTATTGTAATAGGATTATATGAGCTATGTTGTTGAGATATTTTACAAACCCGATCATAAGTGACGGTTTTATTTCGAGCCAATTTTTGACGTAACAAACATTTAATTATAAAATAAAATTGTATGAAAGTGATAAAAAGTGAGGTGACAGTTTTATTAAAAATTTTGTTAAAAAAAGGAATCTGTATTTAAAATTTTAAGTTTATTCTATTTTAAGTACTTTAATTCCAATATTCGCAGGTATGCATTTTTTAGCTAATTTACATTTCCAATATCAAAATTTTAATATTTAGAAAAAAAAAAGTTGATTTCTAATAAACACATCGGAAAGATTATTTTATCTAGATTTTAGAACAATTTTTGTTTTTGCAAAAGGGTTAAAAAATAACCCATAAATAGGAAAATTTAAGATGCATGGCAAGAACCAGGAATTTTGCGCGCGAACCTTGACAGGCAAAAGGTTACAGATATTATTTTCTTATTATTCGAAGGGTTAAGATATTTAACATATTTGTCGAAATAGGATTGCAGAATTCGTTAAATAGTAACGTACGTAGAAAGGACGAAAACGTGTACAGACAATGAATATATAATATTATTATATAGCCAATAAAGTTGACGCAAGTAATGAAGACGAGTAATAAATTAAACTACGCCACTGTATTCTGCTTTAGAAGGTCCAGGGATAATTTATGACTCCGGCGCAGACAAAATTAGTTTACACCAAAAAAAATAGCGAACATGGTTTCTACACAAAATTCTCTGAAATAATAGTTATTATGTGACATTTTTTGACTATTAAACGTTGATATATGCATATTGGGAGATGTGTTTATCACTTGAGGTTTTAAAGAGAGACTAATAAATTATTGAAACCATACAAGGAGATGATTGGGGAGTCAGAGGGTAGGGGGGTTGGAACGAGACAGTCGGTGTAGAGAAGTATTGGAAGACAGTCGGGGAAAGAACCTGGGGACGCACTGTCGGGATTAAAATCATCGAGTTTTGATAAACGGCAGAATAATAATTTGGTGCGCGTAAACCGGGAATATTTCAGATAGTAATATATAATAATAATAAGACATTCGGGGTAGAGTCGGGTTGGAGAACGGTCGGGGAGGGATTCTGCGGGGCGCACGGTCGAGATAAAAATCATCGAGTTTTGATAAACGGTGGAATGATGGTTTGGTGCGCGTAAACGGGAATAATTCATTTAGTTAAGGAGGGGACAGTCGGGGTAGAGTCGGGTTGGAAGACAGTCGGGGAAAGATTCTGGGGGTTCACGGTTGGGATTAAAATCATCGAGGTTGAATACACGGTAGAATAATAACTCTGTGCGCGTAAACCGGGAATAATTCATTAAATTAAAAGATAATAGTTCACGCGATTGAGGGGAGTCAAGATTTGGAAAGAGTCCACGCGAGTAAGGAAGTCAGAGATTGCGGCTTGCGAGTTCATATCTGTGACGTTAAATAATATAATTTGTAAATTGAGGCGGTCAATTATCAATACGGGACGTACTTTCGGGGCATTTATCAGGGTCAGGATAAAATTTACAACAAATCGACGCGAGAATTGGGTTTGACGGCTGCATCTTGGAATAAATAACTGCATGACGGTTTGTGTTTTAGAAGTGCTTGATTGAATTAAATATTATTGTAGTGAATTGATTTGTGAAATGGTTTTGTGCAACATGGCGAATTTGGTAAGTTTGTATAAAATTATTAACATATTTAGTACGGGCCTTGCAGGAAAGAGTCAATTAGGGTTTATATACAAGCCTTAGGAATCTAGGAATTTTTTGTCGAGCGTTGGGGAATAAGGAGCTTTGCACGTTTCCGGGTTGACCGGCGACAAATTCTTGAGACAAGACCGTTGTAAAATAATAATTTTGGGATACAATTAACTAAATAGCATTTAAAGCACAAAGTGCGCTTTCGGGCAATAAATCTTAGACGAGAGACTTCATTTAAAAGACGGGATTTTGAAACCACAAAACAATAATAAAATCTTTTTTTATTTTTATTTTAACTTTATGAGTAAAACCTCAAATTGTAATATTTAATTAAATGAAGACAATATAAGCGAAACTCAATCGAAAATCTGAAAACAGAAAAATCAGAAAAAGATATTGACACATCTGGGACTCGAACCCAGGACCTCTCGCTTACCGGGCGAACGCGCTAACCACTGCGCCACCGTGTCGATATCCAATTCGGTCACTTTTAACTGTATCATACTTCGACTAAGAACCACCCACACTATCTTCATTTTTCTTAACGCATATACTATTGGCTGCTATCTTTATGTATGATTGCAAGATTCAAACCCGAACTAAATGCTCTCTAGATAGTGTCTGGATAAATCTTTATCCATTTTATTTAATATGCGACATCTATTGACTTTTCTGCAAGTCTAGGATGAATATTTTTATTTTTATTTTAACTTTATGAGTAAAACCTCAAATTGTAATATTTAATTAAATGAAGACAATATAAGCGAAACTCAATCGAAAATCTGAAAACAGAAAAATCAGAAAAAGATATTGACACATCTGGGACTCGAACCCAGGACCTCTCGCTTACCGGGCGAACGCGCTAACCACTGCGCCACCGTGTCGATATCCAATTCGGTCACTTTTAACTGTATCATACTTCGACTAAGAACCACCCACACTATCTTCATTTTTCTTAACGCATATACTATTGGCTGCTATCTTTATGTATGATTGCAAGATTCAAACCCATATTCATAAAGATAGCAGCCAATAGTATATGCGTTAAGAAAAATGAAGATAGTGTGGGTGGTTCTTAGTCGAAGTATGATACAGTTAAAAGTGACCGAATTGGATATCGACACGGTGGCGCAGTGGTTAGCGCGTTCGCCCGGTAAGCGAGAGGTCCTGGGTTCGAGTCCCAGATGTGTCAATATCTTTTTCTGATTTTTCTGTTTTCAGATTTTCGATTGAGTTTCGCTTATATTGTCTTCATTTAATTAAATATTACAATTTGAGGTTTTACTCATAAAGTTAAAATAAAAATAAAAATATTCATCCTAGACTTGCAGAAAAGTCAATAGATGTCGCATATTAAATAAAATGGATAAAGATTTATCCAGACACTATCTAGAGAGCATTTAGTTCGGGTTTGAATCTTGCAATCATACATAAAGATAGCAGCCAATAGTATATGCGTTAAGAAAAATGAAGATAGTGTGGGTGGTTCTTAGTCGAAGTATGATACAGTTAAAAGTGACCGAATTGGATATCGACACGGTGGCGCAGTGGTTAGCGCGTTCGCCCGGTAAGCGAGAGGTCCTGGGTTCGAGTCCCAGATGTGTCAATATCTTTTTCTGATTTTTCTGTTTTCAGATTTTCGATTGAGTTTCGCTTATATTGTCTTCATTTAATTAAATATTACAATTTGAGGTTTTACTCATAAAGTTAAAATAAAAATAAAAATATTCATCCTAGACTTGCAGAAAAGTCAATAGATGTCGCATATTAAATAAAATGGATAAAGATTTATCCAGACACTATCTAGAGAGCATTTAGTTCGGGTTTGAATCTTGCAATCATACATAAAGATAGCAGCCAATAGTATATGCGTTAAGAAAAATGAAGATAGTGTGGGTGGTTCTTAGTCGAAGTATGATACAGTTAAAAGTGACCGAATTGGATATCGACACGGTGGCGCAGTGGTTAGCGCGTTCGCCCGGTAAGCGAGAGGTCCTGGGTTCGAGTCCCAGATGTGTCAATATCTTTTTCTGATTTTTCTGTTTTCAGATTTTCGATTGAGTTTCGCTTATATTGTCTTCATTTAATTAAATAATAAAATCCTTTAAAAGTGCTTTGTTGGTGATCGAGATAAATTGGTTACTGGGTATTCTCCAATACATAACGGGTACCAAAATACATAGGTATAGAATGTAGGTATAAATTAATGTGTAAAGCGCCTTTGAGGTGATAATTATTATTTACGAGTCTCGCAATAATATTTTAAACGTAGCTAGGGGACTATATTCAGGAAAGAGTTTTAAAAAAAGAAGCATTAGGTAATTTAACAGTTTATAAAATGGTGCGTAGCATGGGCACCTTTGTTTACTAACAAAATCTGACATAATTAATTTCCCACTCCTAAAATTTCCCACACCTTATTCCAAATTTTAGGTATCACAACAAGTCTATTACATAGGACTATACATAAAATTATAGTACAGGATACTCACCTTTTGGTTAACGATTTAGGTATATTCCATTCGATATATTCGATTTAGCAAAAACTTTCACATTGTCGGTTGAATGAAGCCGTCGGTAGGTATTCATATTTTAAGCGTAATGCGCTATATCCACCTACATAAGTAGCAAACCTTTTATTAACTCCCTCACACTAGAAGTAGGGATCATCCAGCATCAGGTTGGGAATGTACTCAGTATACTCACCTTTTGGTTGACGATTTAGGTATATTCCATTCGATATATTCGATTAAGCAAAAACTTTCACATTTTCGGTTGAATGAAGCCGTCGGTAGGTATTCATATTTTAAGCATAATGCGTTATATCCATCTACATAAGTAGCAAAAGTTTTCTTAACTCCCTCACACTAGGAATAGGGATCATCCAGCATCAGGGTGGTAATGTACTCTGGACGAAAGCGCAGCAGGGGAAATAGAAGAAAGGGAAGCCAGATTCACGACCTGGTGCCTTTCATTCTTGGACCCAGCACCCTGGAGGCCGAGTTTGACATTCCTTCTTTGAGCTGATATTTGAGTTTGAGCTTGGGGTACGCCTATCGTAGAGCATATGCCCGTGACAACATTTCGGGGAACGTCCCAAGTTACGCTTGTGTATGTTATGCGAGAGGACGTATTTTTCATTCAAATCAAATACCGATGACCATCGCGATTGCAGGCTGGCGCATGTTTCTGTAACGTGCCTAGGAAAAACGTAATCAATATTTCTACTGGTTCGAGGCGGCGTGCTGGACGGAGAACGGGACTATTGAGGACATAAGTGACTGCCAAGGCGAGGGTCGGTGACATCAAAATCTTCCTTAATTAAATTCATAAATCGCCAGATCAGAGGTGAGAGCGGCCCCACCGATCTCCTGACATTGCCGATTGTCTAATCAACTTCGGTTTAATGTTTATGCCGATGCTTTAGGAGTTAATGGAACTCAAGTCATCGGCATGCTGAAGAACTTCAACATCATCATCAATCCAGAGTAGGATGTCACGTTCCAAAACCTCGTGCCACCCACACATTTCCTGAACAGTTCCTGACATCGGCTATCACGCCATTAATCGGAGCAGACCCTCATATCGAACGGTATGAGATGACCTTTCATCATCATTATCAACACAGTTATAATTTGGCGGCGTATTGGTCGTAATATTCCCATTACCACTCTATGATCCTGAAACACACATCAAACCCTTTCCCGACAGAAGGCAAAACATGTCGATTTTCATTCGTCGCCTGCGACCTTAACATTCTCTGGAGGCGTTGGAATTGGAATCTGATTTGGCGGTCTATGACCATCGCGTTATCAGTTGGGCTATGGAGGAGTCAAATTATTTAAACAGCACATGTTCTGTCTCATGTTAATCCAAAATACCTACCCGTAGAATCAAATTAACAAAATAAAACAAGCTAGCTAACTAACAAACTGCATCTAGAACTGTGAGTGTAGAATTATTGCGCTCCGTACTGCTTTGAGTGTAAATCTTTAGTTAGAATATACATAAATGTCAAATTATTTTCATGATAGCATTTTATAGAGCCGCAGAGAGTACGCGACATCGCATCGAAAGGTAGGATCTTCTCAATTCGCCGTTTAAATGTAAATTTATATACCAGATGCTAGGAGGAAAAATGCAGATTACTTCAATAAAAATAGTCGTCGATGAGCGTAGGTGTATAACAGGTGCTAGGGGAGGAAGCTGGATGAATATAGATAGATAATTAGTTATTTTTCAAGTTAGTCAGACCCAGTCATTGTTATTCGAAGCCTTGCAAATTGTAACACGCCATACCTAAAAGAACAAGGGTTTACCACAAATAAATTATTAATTGAATTGGATTAACTATACCAAACCACTAAAACAAAAAAAGTACACAAAGTTGTGGGGTTAATTACAAATTGATTAATTAAGAGCATCTCGTCACGTTTGCATAAAAGTATTACGTGATGGGGTTGAGAAGGCGCTGCAAAAGAAATGCAGGGGAGAGACGCGAGAACGGGCGAGCTACGAGTTTTTAAAGGCCGGGCGGGGTTGCGCCTGTAGCTGTAGCAGGCTAGCTGTAGCAGCATTTGGATTCAAAAATTTATAAGATATTACTTCGTAGGGGGGGGGGGGGTTTATCACACCACCGACATAAAACAAATCACATAGGTATATCAGCATTAAACAAGTTGATCAAAATATAAAAATACTTTTATAATTTATGAACGCCCCTGTCAAATCTGTCCTTCTGAGGTTCAAATGGAATATTATGATATTTGAGGCTATCAATGTTCTTCTGAGGTGTTAGGGGTTAAGGGGGGCTAATCAGTTATTAATTAATCGATCAAATAAATTAATAATCATTTCTTTACTTCCTTTATAATACCCGTAACAGAATGATCAGAATTATATGGAAACTAATACATGACTATCTGATTCTTCTTATTTGTATACGGCCCCTATCGGTGATTGCACAGTCATGAACCTAACCTAGGATTTAGAATTCAATATATTTATTTTATTTAAAGCCCGTACGACTTTTACATATAATGCAGTACATGTTTTATTTAATAACAGTGAAAATAAAGAGTTGACAAAATACAGGTAACCCAAAATATAAGAAACAAAATATAGGTTGCATAAGATGTAAGAGTTGACACAAAGTAGGTACCTAGCGTAGAATGTACGTTAAGTAAAAATAGATAATCTGCCAATATCTTCCGAATCAATAATATCTAATATCAACCAGCCTCCGTGGAGTTAATGTACAAAAAATATTTGTTGGTTTATTATTTTTCTTACTATGATACTTGATAAAATTGTTCGTATATATTATACAATCACATGATTGTAATAATCATTGAAAGAGAAGAAATAACTAATAATCTAAACAAAAATATGAAAAAGAACAAGAAACAGTAAAATAAAAAGATAACGGTCGCATCTGAGACTCGAATCCAAAACTTCTCGTCGTACCGAAAAATTAAATAATTAAAAATCTTATTTTAAAGTTGATTATTCATTTAGACTTTTACATGAAGGTCAGTAGGTGTTCCTTAAAAAAATGGTTATATATATGCGATACACTTTCTATGTTGTACACTAGTTTATCGAACACAGTTTTCCAATAAAAAAGGTAGCTGCCAATGATACACAAAATTATAATATTTTTAATTCTGATATTTGAAATATGATAATGACAAAGATGACATTTAAATAAGAGAATGATACACAAAAAAAATAATATGGTTAATTCTGATATTTGAAATATGAGATGGACAAAAATGACACTTAAATTAGAGGCCTCAATAGGCAAATTCGTAGGGGCGTTCGTCCCAGTAAGAGTAGAGGTTTTGGAATCGAGTACCAGTTGCGACCGTTATCTTATTTTTCTGTGTGTTGTTTTTTTCATATTTTAGTTTAGATTATGATTTTTATCTTCTTCTTCTAATAATAATAACGAATAAACTTCAAATTTATGAAAAGATTGTTGTTCTAATAAAAAATTGAATATATTAATTATCTTCCTGCACTAAGACGAAAATAATAATTTATCCTCTCAAATCCATCCTAAGTTCCAAATTATGGTTATTTGATAAGAGCATAATGTATAATAAATCAATTGAAGCTCCACCCTCTACTGGTCCATAGAGGATTTCAATTCAGATAAACCTCTTCCTATTTTAAGACAATTAATATTTTAAGTCAATGGATGTTAATTTAAAACAGAGACTGTCGAGATTAATTTAATCAGTAAAGCAGAAAATCTATGTGCTGAGAAAAGTGTCCCATAAGAGAACCTACTTGTTTAATAGATTATAATCTGCTTTATATAAATTAATAATAAATGCGAGTACAACCTAAATTTCAAAACAATTTTAATGTTTTAAGAGGAACGGTAGCGCGGCCCGTTTCATTCAAATCTTAATTTTGGATTTGAGGTCAAATACCCAATCAAACTGAAAAATTATTTTCGTAAACAAATGGCGTATCAAATTTCTTGTACGGATATATACGCTACTTTGTTTTTTGTGATCTAAGAACATTTAAAGGCCATCAAAATATTTCACGATTTTAGAGGCAACTTGGGCAATTATTTGTGAGTAAGTGATTAACATTTAAAAAAAAACAATGTCAAATAAAAAAAAAATTGTGTTTAAAATAAATAAATAAAGTATTAAAAAATAGGATTTTGATAAGTGTAAATTCAAATTAAAAACAATGTATTTACGTCAGAACACAAATTTTTCGTATATAAATTAAAATTACTACCCAAAAAAACGCATTTTTTTTATCTTTCATTACATTTTATTAATATCGCAGTGAAGGCAAGATATATTTTTTATTATTTTTAATTAACATACAAAAATATTCAAAGTTGTTTCCCAAATCAGATTAAATAATCGATTAAACATTTTTGAAAACCTTTTATGCTTATGATTCTGATATTTTTTGTATTCCTCTACTGAAGTTAAAGCTGTACTAATTAAACAATTTAGAAGTACATATTTTAACAAAGTCACTGAATAACAGGTATTTTCTGTTTGTATCTTCTTCACTGCTTTCACTAACTTTGTACTGATATGCATTATTTCTTTTGGTTTATTTACAAGTAATCTTTTGGTTTATTTAAGTATTTTGTATGTATTATTTTTCTTTGGTTTATTTGGAAGTAATATTAAAATTTAACATTTCTTTCTTCTTTCTATTTTGAAAAAAACATGTACGTAAAGGACACTGTGCCGTTAATTATAAATTATTAAATATTTTTTGCCTGAGCTTCAGTAAGAAAGATAAAGTTATTTGGCGATGATTTTTTGATTTGTGTCCCAATATAAATCGGTCATCTGTAAATTAAATTTACGCCCACGGACGTACAAAATATGTCTATGTTTACGCCTATCAAAATGAATCTGTCAATTTGACTGTCCTAGAACGCGAGACTTCTAGTTGAACAGTCAAAGCTTCTTTGTACTGATGTATTCTTTGTAACAAAAACAAATAAATAAACAAATAAAAAAATTTAATATAATAAGCCGTGATGAAGCTTGAACTAAGCGACACCTGGTTGGCTATCAATTATTAATTCAAATAGTGTATTACAAATTATGTTTTTCCATTTCGTGTTTGACGTTACACCCCACAACTATACGCTTCCTTCGATAAAATTGAATTCTTCAATTACCTATATATCACTATAAAAAGTAGCACATATGCCTACTTGGTATTTATCATTATTTTTTATCAAAAAATTTTTATTCAGTCTGGTTGGGTATTTTCGCCTCAAATGCAAAATTAAGTTTCGTATTAAACGGACCGAAACGTGCCGCGCTGACGTTCCTCTGTGAGATCTGTGTGAAATCCCTCATAAAACATGGTGCGTGATTATTTATAGCTTCTTATTATATATTAAATTCACGGGAAAGTATGAATTCTTAACAGATCAGTTCCTGTGGAACTGCAAATTAAAATGTTTTATTAATTCAGGTACTCTATTGCTTGTCTAAATTCATCACAGAATCAGTTTCAATTTTGAAAAAGAAACTTTAATTAAAAGAAAATTTGAGTACACTGAACTAAAGTTACGCTGAAAGAACATACGAACGAATATACACTCAAAAAACATCACATTAGGAGGTACACAAAAAAACGATAGCTTTTTTTCATTTTGCATTTGCTTGAGGGTAACGCACTGCAAGTGACATTCATCATTCAAAAAACCGCCATAGGAGAAAGTAATGTTCCCAGACAATCGTTAAAATTCATATAAAGCTTAGTTAAAATAAAACTGCCATGAAGCAATGAAACCGCACGACTATTTTAAATCAGTTATATTGTGGTGGAATTGTTGGCTTGAACATGGCAAGATATGCAGACAATGCTTAAAATATGCATATATTTCTAAAATTTCATCTATTAAAAGCACTTGGGACAGTTAGTGCTATATCTGTAACCAAATAACTCGTTCTCATAAAACTCGTTCTGTGTACTTTTCTAGATGCCAGACGTATAATATAAATAGATTTATAAAATAGGATCACCGTGTTTTCTCATTGCATTTTTTGTATAATACGAAAAAAAGTTATAATACGTTTGTCTAATAAAAAGTGTTTTTAAGTTTCGCGCAAAGAATTCCCAAAAAATACCGGCGATAAGCGACTTATTTTTTTTGATCTTTAAAATCTGATCTTTAAAAAATGAATTATTTTAGAAAAATTACGAATTAATTTTATGAATGTGCAGTTTTATAACTACTGCACATCAGAACCTGAAATGGATATTACGTTCTAAAACCAATTATATTGTTTATTTATAGCTTTCGGAAGTGCAAAAAAAAAACTGTTTTGTAAAAGTCCAAGTACTGTAAATTTCTTAGTACTGTAAAATAACCGGCCCATAATCAAATAATAACAGAACTTGAATTAAATTTTCTCAGAACTTGAATTTTTAGTCTAAAATTTTATCAATTGTTCAAATTCTGAAAAACAGCTCATACTGAAGAAAAAAAATCATCTCCTTAACTTCAATACGGAAATCTGATTTCACAAAGTAGCAAAAACTCTCAAACCGTTATAAAAATTTACTCACCATTTTTTGTCAATTATTTTCAACTAGCAACCCAATTTCTACATTCGATCTACAATAGCAATAAAGTTATGATATATCAAATAAGCTGGAATTAATAATAACATTTCATAATAAAGATCAATGTATTTTCAATTGAATCGATAAGAAATAATTCATCTTACTTTTTTTTCCTTGCTCTTATTTCCATGATAGAAGAATTGTACATTGCGTGATTTTACAGTTGATATGTTATTCTCTATTTCTCTTGAAATTACATTAGTTTAGAGGCAAATTATTTTTAATATAAATATTTGTTTTGTTCAGTTTTACGATTAGAGTTATTTTTTTTAAATGTATTTAAAAATTTATATTAAACTTTAAATACGAAAATAACAAAAATTATTCACCTTTAAAGAAATTTAGCTTTTTACTATGTCGCGTAGGTGGAAGGTTTCTGACTTTGAGGCACTGCTGAAAACCAGCTGCATTCCAGGAGAAATCCTGAATTATAGCTGAGCAGTGACCTTTTCATCAATAGACTCAATGATAAAAAAAAAACAAAATGAATAATTCTGTAAAAAATCTATTGATGAATAAACGTTTTATTATTATTATTATTTATTAGAATGATTGGCTGAAAAAATGTGTTTTAAGACCCCGCATCCGAAACGTTACCGATTAATAACATAATGCCCGTAAACACTTTAAGTGTTTAAGGTCTTAAAAAAAAAAAACATATTTTTTAAAATAATTTCTGTACATCTACGAAATTTCCTCGATACAAAAAAATAGAGCAAAGTAGGCTCCGAAAATATTAAAAACACATTTATTTCTGTTTTTTTTAACATGTTAAAGATATGAAAAAATTCACATCGTATCTGTTATTGCTACTTTAGACATTTGTCGAGAGAGTTTTGCTGTATTGTAAACGAGTGTAATTAAATATTTTCACAATTTTCGCTTAGTTATAATCGTTTTTTTTTAATTTTCTTGCTCTCTCTAACATTCAAGATTAAAAACTTTTAAAACATCTTTTGCTACTTTTTTAATGTTTACTACCGGGCCTCAAGTAATTTAGCTCTAAATTCTGTCAAATTCTTAATTCATGTGACATAAAGCATGAATGTAATTCAAAAGTCTCTGTACTTTTACGGACACTTAAATCAGAATCGCACATTTTTATGGTAAGATAAATCTTCTGTCATAGATAAACGCATGGAGTTTTTTGGAGGATGATAAATGATAACAATATTAAAGCGGGTTTTTTGTTGTCAATGTGAATCGGCTTGATATCCTGAAACCAGTGGAAAATGGAAACTTAAATATTGTCATGTGATAAAAATAAAATTGTGATTATAATGAAAGAAGGGGTAAAAAAGAGAAAGAAGGTAGCGTTTTCGAAGATATATACAGCTTGCGGTGAAAAAATGTTACATAAAAAAGTTTTGAAGCAGTCGCCTGTAAATATTTTTGGCCAATTTTCGATACTTAAGATTAATAAGGTTAGGATTTTTTATTAAGACATACACAGTACATTATAATACAAGTTATAAGGTAATTAAATTATTACATGTTTAATGGTTATGTACCAATTACGTATTACGTAAGTCAATAGAATGTCATTTGGTAGTTACACCTGAGATATGAACGGAACTTAAAACGTAATTAGTGAATGAATGAGTAATAATAATAAAAAAGTAAGAAAGAGAGGGGGGGGGGAGATACGGAGAAATTTTAAAATCAAGAATTATATGCTCACTAATTGTAATTGACTGATTAAAGTTTAATGGAAAGTTAAGTGTAAGTAGTTTTAAAACATTTTACATCATGTTTGCAATAATCTTTCGTAGTAGGTATAAGTTGTGATTGCGCGAATAATTGGCGAGTTACTTGCTGCTTTAGTGTTATTGAATTCTATATGAAAAAGAGAAGTGTGCCTAATACGCCTCATTGGAACATCTAGACCAATTAAATGACGAATAGCAATTCAGGTACGAGCAGGTACGAGTCAACAATAACATATGTGACGCGTTCTGTCAAATCTCTTGTTTGTTACGCTTTAAAACAATAAAATCGCAAACTAACACGCAAAAAGTATAACCATCGGATAAAGAGTCCGCGAATTACTCTGTGAGAATGTTATTCGTCTAAAACTTAGTAATTTAGATTATTTAATTTTATTTCTGACAACAGTGACAGCTAAGTGACTTTGGAAATAAATACATCGGCCTAGAGGACCGAATAAAATAAGTGAATGTTTTTAATCCTAGTAAAGTGACAATTCCGCGTCGAATGTGATTACTCTCAACTGGTGAAATTCTCTTTTTAGTGAACATTTGTCCATTTTTTTCTTATAAATAATTATTATCAAAAAAAACAAACCATATCTCTGATTATCTCGTTAATAAAAAAGAAACTTTTCGGTCAAGAGAATAGTGGATTTCATAAAAACAATCTCAGTGAAAAGTTTTATAAAACTGTCTGTGCTCAATTTGTGTTATTTAACCAAAAATTGCAACATAAAAACTCGACACGGTAGCTCTGTTTTGTTTCCAAATCGAGTCAAGTAAGACCGATTGCCCACTTTCAGGCGTAAAGCCGAATACAGCAATTTTTTAACACTTTTATAAAACACAAACAAAATGGACAAAAACATGGAATTATTTATATTCAAACTTGACGAGAAATTAGAGAAACAAGCCGAAATAATAACTCGTTCGGTAACCAAAAATGTGATGGAAGCGCTGGATGAGAAGATGAAAACAATTATTGAGGAAAACAATATCCTTAAAAATAAAGTATCAGAACTAGAACAAAAACTTAAAGCAGTAGACAGAGAAAAACGTAAAAATAACCTGGTGTTCTTTGGAATAGAAGAGAAGGGAAAATCTGAAGGAGACCTAATAGACTGCATTAAAGGCCTCATAGTAGACGTGGGAGTACATTTGGACAGCCAAGAAATTAGCAACGTGTATAGAATAGGGAAACAAAGCGAAAACAAGAATCGTCCGGTTGTAGCCTCTATCACGACCCAATGGAAAAAACATCTTATACTCAAGAACAAGACAAACTTCCCATCAGGTATTAATGTGAAAGAAGATTACTCGAAGGAAATCCTGGAAAAACGGAAACAGCTACAACCTCAACTAGAAGATGAGAAAAAGAAGGGAAACATTGCTTACATAAGATATGACAAACTGATAGTGTTAAAATCGAAGGACAACATTACCGAAAAGAGAAAACGAGGAACTTCGGATTCTCCCAAGTCATCACCACAAAATAAAGTAAATAAAAACAAAATATTGAGTATTCCCTCCCAATCTCTACCCAAAACTAGCACGAAAGAGATCACCAGACCTAACACACTGAACTATCTCAACCGAACAAGTTCTGACTCACAAATAAATACTCCATAAAAACTAATAATTTCCTCGGAAAATCGGTAACAAACAATACTAATACCAACAAGAATTAACAATCAAAACCTATTAACAAAAAGTCTCCCAATTCGGCTGGTCCCCGCGGGAGATATAGACCACCACCCTCTAACAACAAGAAGAAACAAAACACTCAATATTGCAACCGAAGAAAGAAAGAAAAAAGAATAAAGAAAAACTACATGAAGCTTGAAAAAGCTCTCGAAGAAATGATGTTAGAGGAGGCCTATGCCAAGAGGCAAACTGAGCTTCGAAATATTATAAGAAACAAAAAAAATTCTAGTATTTATACCTATCAGAAGTTCAGAATAAAGGGCTTATTATTATTATAGCAATTCAGGACTTCCTATTTTTTTATTTACCAGGTTATATAGGAACAACAGATCTGACAATGTGCATCTTTTTTGTAAACTTAACATGTTATTTTTTTAAATTTTTTTTGTTTATTTATTAATCTATTATAAAATATATTTTTACATTTGTTTTATTTGTATGCCTGTCTCACTAGGGTATCCCTGTGTCGAGAAGGCGTACAGGTATATAAATGAATATTGTAGTTACAAGGATATTTAAGGTAAAATACATATCACTTTGAATAGAATTTAAACAGAAAGGTGATTGAAAGGGTGGTAAATCTTTTAAAGAGAGTTATTTTATAAATGTTGGAGATGAAGTAGAGAAGTAAATTCTGCCTAATCTATTTAAAGGACAAATTTGACAGGATTCCATTATTTTCATTCATTTTATATGGGTTAGGTTGTATGTGAATAGTTATTTTTGTCTATGTGTGATTTATTTTACAGGTGTTTGTAATAGTGTGGCGTCCAATGCTTATAATCCATTTTTTAATGTCTTGTTTAAATTTTGAAAAGGAGTCAGTTTGTCTGATCGTTGTTGGTAGTATGTTGTATAGTTTGCAAGCTATGTAGAGTGTCTTTGCCCGAAGGTGGTTTTGAAAAAAAGGAGTTTGGAGAAGTTCGTTATTTTTAGGCTCGGGTATTGTGTATTGTTTGTGTAGCTTTGTAAAGTGTTTTGTTGTTTTTGTGTAAATTAATTAATATGGATCTTGAGTAGAGCTGTTTTATGTCCATAACGTTGAAGGAATTGAATATAGTATCCGTGCTGGTAGTATTTGTAGGTTTGTTGTATTTCTTGAGTTAATGTTGTGAGAATTTATTCTGTACACTTTCTACCATATCTATGTATACTTAATATTGAGGATCCCATACTGTGGGCGCATACTCCAGTGGACTTCTGACCAATGAACAAGAGAACATTTATAGATTCTTAGCACTTTTGAAAACTTTACATATTCTTAATAGGAAACCTAGCAGCATCTTGTAGGATTTGGATATAATCTGTTCGATGTGCTTATCAAAAATTAATTTGCTGTCTAAATAACACACCCTTGTAAAATGTTTTAGGCTTAAAATAACATCTATTGTAAGAACCGTGCAGCAAGTAAGATTTCATTTCCTTGAGGAATTCACGGGTGTCTCGCAGATTCTTCGCCAATAATTATTTAACCACAAAAATGTTTTTCGCCATAACTTCTTTCATTAGCGATTTGACGTCACCACAATAATAATTAAAGCACTCAGCGCAATAGTAGCCCAATCCACACATATCCGTGTGAGTGTTTTTAATTTATTCAAAGCTATTTTCATTTATTTTTTTTATTCACATAATTATTGTACTTTAAATGGTACTTCAGATGAATGTTTTAGGATGCTTTATTCAAATTTACACAATATAATATTTGTTTCATGGGTTTTTTGTTGTGCTAAAAATAATTAAAAAAAACTTTTACTGGATATGAAAACTTCCAATTTATTCAACTTCTCTCAGATGATATGAACTACATTACGTGTATACTATGAAATTTCCGCAATTTCAACATCGTAATGGGATAGAATTTCATGTTTGTCTCAAATATATTGAATTTCACGGTAAATAGTCAAACATTGACATGGACCATATTGAAAATCCCGAAAACATTTTACTTGCTACCACAATGTTTTCCAGCGATATTACGAATAATCTATCTCTATCAATATGCGATCTCGTGGGATCATCCAATCATTTTTTTCCATTACATTACCGTGACGTTTTTATGAAACATCTTTATAACTTTCTTCCACTTTTATTAATTTGTGACTGGACCAGTTTTATATTATAACGGGAATCTTCAAACTTGTCTGATGACCGTCCGATTGACCATTCTGAAAGTGGCAGTTATAATATAAGGCCAGACCGATCAGGTCGTAGCTAAAAAAAGCGGGAGAAAATTATAAATGTGTTTGAAGCCTTATAAAATAAATTCCCTCGTGAATTAAAAAATTCAAAATTATTAAAGAAGATGATAACAATAATAATATAAACGAAAATATGAAAGGGAACCATTGACGTATGATATCTAGACGCGCCCTGTGAAATGCAAAATGACCCCAGAAGCCAGCAAAAGCAGGCTCACGGCCCATTTATGAAAAAGTGCCTGCATTGTTTTGCACCGTTTAGATCGCATAGTGCTTTGTGTTGTACCTTTTATCGGTCTACAAGGTCTACACCGAAACCAATTTGTGTTCCAGCCGTCCGCACCGGAGTTAATTTTTTCAAACACAAAAATATCTAACTTCCGAATGTTGTACAAAGTACACACCGCGGACTTTATTTTTGTAAATGTAGTCAGCTATCTGACTACAACAAAAAAATAGACCTTACATATGTCTTTTAGACAGCGTTTTCATAAACGTAATAATGTTACAGAATTACTTTTGTTGCCATCAAAGTTTCCTACGTCATCAAATCACCGCACTGCCTGTGTTCGACTACTAATACATACAAGGAGGGCTAGTATCACAATTTGGAAGAGTTTTCAAACTTTTTTAAAGCGCGACCCGCTTTTAGTAATAAAATAAATTATATTATTTCCATAAATTACAATTATAATTACATAAATTCACCACCAGCTGTTTTTTAGGAATGATCAACCTTTTTAGTCGAAGTATTATTAATGTATCCATTATTATTATGTACTTATGAGGACATTGGTGGGAGGGTATGTACAACATAACCTGGTTAACTTTTTTGTCGGTGGAGTCGCAAACCTGCTTTACATATTATAAAATAATATTTGTTTAATTAAACTATCAAAGAGGGTAAAAAAAAGCCGCAGCTGAAAATTTTATATCCGCAATGCCAAAACAATGAATGATATCAATTTTTTCATTTGGAAATGTTAAATTTTGGCGGTTGATTCAAAAAGGGCAAAAATTGCCAGACAAAATTTTTACATCGTTCAAGGTCAAACCAGTAAATGGTGTTAGTTTATTTTCGTTTGTAATTACAATATTTATAAGTACAATATTTCGTCAAGATAATTTTTGTTATTTTGTAAAACGGAAACCTTTAAAATACATAAAACACAGATTTTAACAAAAAAATTAAGGTCGCAAGTTAAACAATTAACAATTACAATTAACACTTATAATTTAATTGTATGAAATTTCCCCCGATAGATAAAAATCGTAAGATATACCCCAAAAAATATTATTAACACGTATTACAAGATATATAGGTATACGAAAAATTTCGTAATTCATTGTTTTTTTCAAATCCTTTTTGAGACATTTTCCGTGAGATTTTTGTCCTATTTCAAACGAGTCATGTTTTTAAGAATAGCGCGCTCCCTCTAACACTCGTATTTACGTATCTCCCCTTCCTCTTCTTTTTGAGCGCTTACTACTGGGCTTTAAGTATCCACTAATTTCAGTAATTTTTTTTATTTATTATACGCAAAAAACTTAATGTTTTGAGTAGCTGATTCAAAACTTTAAAAATAAATTATAGTTTTTGGCTAATACCTTTTGCAAAACGGAACAGAAGCTTTTGAATATTTTTAGCGCAATTTTTTGATATTTTTTTGTAGTCAGTCCGAAAAGCAGTAAATGGGCTTGCGGACCGCTGGTTGCTCATCACTGTGTTAATGATGAGCAACCAACTTGGGTAGCCCACGGTGCATGGGCGGTAAAAAGATGATTTTTTCGTAAATGTTTTCAAGCAAATGATGATTGGTTTTTTTAATAAACTCATTAAGCTTACGAACCAACAGAAAAAAATGCAGACGCATCTGCCGCCAAGACCTGGACAAACATCACTCCATTAACCCGGGCACCTCTGCTTAGTCACCAAACGTAGCGAATCACTTGGGGGTGACCTATGGCAGAGGCGTTGGTTATCCAATAAATGGTTCCCGAGGCGGCGGTACCCATACTGGCCTCCGAAATTGAATCGCTTGTCAAAATAAAGTAAAAAAAAAAAAAAATCCAATTAAATTTATGAATGTCTCGTGGCCCCCACTTTGAAAACCACTGTATACAGCACGGCTTGTGGATATTGTTCATGCGGCCAATCCGTGAACAACTATTGATGTATTAGTTTGACAGAATTACACAAAAGGATAACTTGACGGTCAGTTGTATATTGCCGGGAACTCTGAATGCAAGACGGCGGAATTGGAAGGAGAGTTTTGTTGCGAAATTACTGTTACTGGCGTTATTTTATTCTGATTATTACTATGAGAGGGCTTGTCTAGGGTATACTTGGTCGAAGAAGGGAACAGAAAAATAGAAAAAGACAATGGTTGCTAATGGGACTCGAACCCAGACCTCTCGTCTAACCGGGAAATGCTCGTTAACTAAATTCGCTTTTGCAACCTTCTGTCAAACCGTCATATTTTTCAATATCATTTTAAAATTATTATTTTTAATTGATAAACTAACGTTTAAACAAGATTTTTATGCATAGCACAAAGGGTAGATAACAAATATTAAAATCAATAATTATCAGCCTGAAACACTCATCTACATTGAAAAAATCTTCCGAGAAAAGATACTGGCCGTCAACGGGAATTGAACCCGTGACCATCTGATTGCCGGTCAGCAGCTCTGACCACTGAGCTATGGCGGCTTATCTAATACCCGCCAAATAAATCAATATATACTAGTGTTTCATTCGACAATTACTTATTATTACATTTTTCCAACTGAAAACGACCAACTTTATTTTTGTGAGAGAGGTATTTTTAATACTAAATCTCCCGCTAGGTGGCGTCGAGACTAATTATGTCTGCATTTTTTGCTGAAATACTTTAACTTGTCAAATATTAATTATTTTTATTAATAATTATTAAATCTTGTTTAAACGTAAGTTTATCAATTAAAAATAATGATTAATATTTGACAAGTTAAAGTATTTCAGCAAAAAATGCAGACATAATTAGTCTCGACGCCACCTAGCGGGAGATTTAGTATTAAAAATACCTATCTCACAAAAATAAAGTTGGTTGTTTTCAGTTAGAAAAATGAAAAATGAAATAATAGGTAATTGTCGAATGAAACACTAGTATATATTGAATTATTTGGCGGGTATTAGATAAGCCGCCATAGCTCAGTGGTCAGAGCTGCTGACCGGCAATCAGATGGTCACGGGTTCAATTCCCGTTGGCGGCCAGTATCTTTTCTCGGAAGATTTTTTCAATGTAGATGAGTGTTTCAGGCTGATAATTATTGATTATAATATTTGTTATCATTTTAAAATTTTAAAATTAATAATAAATTTTTTTTTCAACTAATTTTTTTTCCATTGCCTTATCTATTTTTCTGTGTCTTAATAATAATAATATTTGGACGATTTATATAGCGCCGTTTTTGTGAAAAATCACCTCAAGGGCGCTGTACAAACTTACCATGCATGCCTAAAATCTAGAAAGACTACAAGCTAGACAAACAATTAAAAACAACTTATGGCTAAAAATTGCATACACCGGTTCATTGATCACCGATACGAAAATATATGCACAATAATTTGACCAATGAACGCGATGCTGCCTAAAAATGAATTAATACAGGACCATATTTACCTGGGAGGTAGCTTGAAATTAACACTGTTTATTGTCTATTTAAAGAAATTTAGATAGAGTTCGCACGCAGAGGACATAATTGTGAACACATGTTGTTTAATCCTGAAAATATTTTACTATTAATATGCAATATATTCTTTAATGAGTGTATTTTGGAAAGTACATGCAACATTTAATGGTGGGCGGTGCAGTAGTACAAGGATTTGATCTTCCGAAAGACAGATTGATGTTTAAGTATTCGAGTAGTTTTAATTCAGTAATAAAAGTGTGATTAAGACATATCATAGGCAATACAAGTATGATACTCTCAGATAGGTATATTTAAATTAAGTTAAGGGTATGAGAGCCCGAAAAGGTAGGTTTTTAGTTGGGACCTAAACTCTGTTGGGCTTTTTATGCATCTTAATTCCGGAGGGAGTCTATTCCAAGCCTTAGGCCCAGATACTCCGAAAGCACGATCTCCGTACTTAGTATTTGGCTTTCGTTTGGGTTCTATTAGTCGGCCTTTAGCAGATGAAGTTGCCGATCTAAGGGTAAATTGCCTCGGACCGGTATTTTCCGGGACGCATAATTCAGAGATGTAAGGTGGGGCCATTTCGTTGATTGATTTAAACACCATCCAGCACAATTTGTACTGGATTCTTTCAGGGCACTTGAGCCAGTGAAGGTTACGAAGGTGTTCTGAAATGTGTGAATATTTAGAGACCACGGTAATGAGCCTTGCCGCTGCATTAAACACGGATTGAAGTTTGTCAGTTTGGTATTTTGGAAGACTAGCGTAGATGCCGTTACAGTAATCAAGCCGTGAGACTACGTAAGAGTTGATTAATAGTTTTGTCGCCTCTGTAGGAAGATTTCTTCGGACTGAGTTGTCTTAGGTGAAAAAAACCGGTGCTTACTGTCCTATTTATTTGACTTTTAAGCAAAAAGTCTGAATCTAATTTAACGCCAAGAAGTTTGACTGTTGTCTTTGGAATAATATCGTTGCCGGAAATGAAAATAAGTGAATTGTCTATGAAATGTTGACGTTTGTTTGTGGCCGCCCAGAGAAACTCAGTTTTAGATGGGTTCATCTTCAGCTTGTTTGAAGACATCCAGCGAGTTATTGCTTCTAGGCATTCAGCTATGTGGATTTTGAGGCTATTGATTTCGTTTGGAGAGCAGTAAAAATAAGTAAAAATTTCGTTTGGAGAGCAGTAAAAATAAACTTGCTGATCGTCAGCGTAGCAGTGGGACAATAGACCAAATGACTCGTCTTGTTCTCTTTCATATTTTCGTTGAGATTATTAATGTTATCTTCTTCTTCAATGATGTATTAAATTGATGGGAATAACCTTCCAAAGTTATGAAAAGAGTGTTTAATATAAAAAAATTAAAATTAGTTTAACAAACATTTTTGACATTTGTGGAACTTTCTGTTGATTTAAAAAAAAAATCTTTACGCCTTGAACATGTTGATGCGATATAATAAGTAAGTTGTAAAAGGTAGTATAATAGTAAATAACATAATGAGTACCTATGCGGTAACATTGTCATATAATATTGTACAAAGGAGTTCCGAGAAGTAACAAGAGTACAAAGAAGTAATTAGGAACAACTATTCTATATATTTTAATGCCTATAAAGTAATTTTTTATGTGAAACCGCCCAAGGGTTACAACTATTTTTTCCGACTGTGCGGTGGATCAATGGCATCCCTATTTTGGGTGTTTTATCCGGTTAAAAGTAATGGGGAAGGGAAGAAGATTGGGTCGATTAAGATTCGAAATTATTTGGCCACTAAAGTACTGGGCACCAATCACGGCTTAATTCATTTCGAGTAAAGTTTCAAAGTTAAATAATTATGACCTTTCACAAGGGCGCTACGGAGCGGCGCACTGATTTGACGGCTCGCAACACTTACGCGACCTGGCAGAATACAAAGGAACTTTCAAAAACGACTACCATCTTGACAGGATTAACCGGACACGGAACACATAAACAAATTTATAGACAGACGAAATGCAAATCGGTGTAGTTAAAACAGAACTTCGATGGGCGCAGTCAATTCGGAATGAGAAACATGTTTTAAAAATTGTTTAAATTATTTACGCCGGAGCAGATGATTTTAACCACTCGGTCGTGTACTTAATATTCCAGGTCAAAAATTTTGTGAAAAATTAACTTATTTTGTTGATATTTAGATAAAATTTTAATGAAAACTCTGCACCAACGCACCAACCCATCAAGAAGGAATTTTCGAACCCACAAACATCTGTGGTCTTTTCAACCGCGAAGAAATCAATGCTGTATAATATAATGGTCAGAGGTAACTTCGATCTCTAACCGAATCAGATTAATTATTACGCAACCCCTTTGAATAATGTTATATAAATACCTACAGTAACATAGTTCAAACTTCCGGCCTTACCGTAACTGATCATTGATCCCAAAGTTAGGCCTGACTGAAATATTAATTTCGGAACTTGATTTTAATTCCTAACAATTTGACATCTTACGCATGAGATATTAATTTATAACAATATTCTAATATAATAACAAAGTTCTCTATATAAGATGGTACACTATATTTATGTATCAAACGCTGTTGTGATATATACAAACCTATCCACCTTAGTAGTTTATTGGATGGAAATAAAAAAAATAAGTACAATAACTACACCTTGTCTTTCACGCACGGTACGTACAACCCTATGATATTTTTTTTATTAATTATATCGTTAACTGTTAATGTTTTTTGTATTTTTATACAATGTACAGTGTTTGTAGGTATTAGACTTATTACTTGAAATTTATTTAGCCTTGTTTGGTGACTAGATCTGAATAGTCAGGAAAATTTTTCACATCCCCTTCCCTTCCCCACTACCTTCAGCAACGCAATATACTAAAATTTATTACATTAAAAATTTCTACTCGCGCAATAAAAGTTACATAGGTACTAAAATTTGTAATTATTATAATTACAATTTTTTTTAATTTGTCGAATATTGGCTATTTATCAAATTTTAAAATATCTGAATTATAGATTTATTTAATAAAATCAACATTTTCATCGGTTGTTACTTTTTCCTTTTTAATTTACTTTTTAGCTCAAGTCAAGCAACTCAACCGGCGGTACCAGGACTTTACTACACGGAGATATTCATCAATCAAATAATGTAGCCAGTTTTTGCCTCTTATTTCGAACGCCAAGTGAGCAAAAGTTCACTGTGGTTTTCAGAATCTTATATAGACAGCAATATTTTTGTTGCTTTGAAGGTCAAGTGAGCCAAATTTCATGGTGATTTTTTGAAATCTTATGTAAACAGCAACCTTTTTGTTGCTTTGTGTCAAGTGAGCAAAATTTCATGGTGATTTTTTGAAATCTTATGTAAGTATCAACCTTTTGTTGCTTTGAAGGTCAAATGATCAAAATTTCATCATGTTTTTTTTAAATTTTATGTAAACAGCAACCTTTTTGTTGCTTTGAAGGTCAAGTGGGCAAAATTTAGTGGTGGCTTTTTGAAATCTTATGAAGACAGCAACCTTTATTTTGCTTCAAAGGTCAAGTGAGGAAAATTTAATAAACCTTGGAATAAAATTATAGATTTAGATAAAAATCATATCAATCACGCCGCCAGAAAAAAAATACTGTCATGACTAAGATTTTAATGCTGATGTGTTTTGACAAAATAGATTTTAGCGAATGTATTTGTAATAATCATAATACCTTTTTTACAATGTATCCAATATAATTTTGCATTTACTATTTGAATAATAAGACATATTTATTTGCAAATACGTATTATATACTTTGGTGTTTATACAATATATTTTGCTGGCATCTGCCAAATTAATATATTGACCACATGCCAAGATGTGACTTCTGTCGTCAAACGAAATCGAACGTTCAATCAACGGTAATGAAATAATTGATTTGTCCCATCACCGCGTCACTAGTCAACAGCCAGTGGTCAATGAAGCCAGTGACCAATAGCCAGAAGTAACCAGTCATAACTATGATAATATTTGCCAGATGTAGACTGAAGTAAGTAACGTAAAGTTGTGAACTAAGCTGCCCGGTAGTAAGAGCTCAAAAAGAAGTAGAAGGGGAGACATGTAAGACGAATGTTAGAGGGAGCGCGCTAATATTAAAAACCATAACACTTAAGCGAAAATTGTGAAAATGTTTAATAAAACCGAATCGTTTAAAATAGATCAAAAATCTCATGGCAAAAATCTTAAATAACATTTAAAGAAACACTGAATTTTTTCGTACAACTTGTATAATTTCAGAAAAAAACTTGTTTTTAATAATTTTCGGAGCATAGTGTGTTATTTTTTTTCTATTTTCGGCGTGGCAAACGTTTTGATATTTATATGTGTATATTTTTTTTTAAAGAAAGACAAACAATTCCGGGTACGAATAACCCAACAATATTTTAAAATCTCCTACTACCACCACACTAAGCGGAAAATATTGCTTGTGTCGTTATGGAGGAGCCAGTTGAGGAATCGAACACGCGACGCCCGGGTACCTCAGCCACTGATCGGTGTTATCTTTAAAAAGAACATATATTTTTTTAGAAACGTAAAAACTTAAAGTCAAGAGAAAATATGTTATAAAACTGTAGAAATTCGGAATTTCGCGGCTAAAACACGACGGCCTCCGTGGTCAAGCGGGAAGATTCTCAACTGACAATCCGAAGGTCGCGGGTTCAAATCCCGGCGTGCACTAGATTTTTTTTATTTATTTGATTGAATTATGTTATTTCCCAATTTAATCATTTAAAATAATTTTAGGAATTTAAAAATTATTGGAAAAATCTCCTTCCACACCCCAGCACTTTCATCCTGACAACTCACAACATACCCCAATTCGGTATGCCACAGTCTCACTGGCTCCAGGCGGTTGGGAGCAGGTAGGACTCTTGTGTAGTTTTGACATAAAAAAAAACAACAAATTACAAACATTAAATTTAGTTTGTATGAATTTACCTTATCAGCTGAATAGAGGTAAAAATTACTATGAACATTACATCTAAATTTAATCAAGTTCGTCGAACTTAAACCTTGTTTATACTAGTCCTAGTAAGAGCTCGTATATATGTCACTGACGATCGTCTAATTTCTTTGTTACGCGTCTTGTATGAAAACGCTAAAATGATGGCGTCACGATCAATCTCTTACTGGGAAGGGTATACACGTGCCTTGAAAATTAGTATTTGTTTCGAAAGACTTGACTAAAAAAGTTTTGTGGTTTTAAGTTAGACATCAGAGAGAAATTTAGACCAGAAAGGTAAAATATTATAATCATTTGAAGAAGTTAAGCGGCGTAAATACAAAACATATATTATTTCTACGTAAATGTATTTAATTAAGCGTACTTAAATAAAAAAAAAATCAAACCAATTATAATGGGATGAATAGTACAACGTTGTTTCTAAGAAAATTTAGCTATAACTCTCAATCGAAAAACTGAAACAGAAAAATCGGAAAAAGATATGGTCACATCTAGGTTGAAATTATTAGTCACTGGCTGCTACCCGGCATGCGTTGCTATACCATTTAAAAAGGAAATTGTTTCTCCTGCGTGTCCTTTCTAATTTGTCCCGTTCCCCTTCCTCTCCCGTGTCCCCTTCCCCTCTCGCATTCCCACTCCACTCCCCTTCTTCCCCCGTCCCGCGAACCCCTTACCAGAGTTCCCCTCCGCCCTCCCGCGTTCCATACATTCAGTCCCGCCGTTTTCAAACAGCTCGCGTGTCACCTATTGCAATTTTTTATACAAATTTCATAATGCCAGAGCTCACCAGTAGTTTTATACAAACCTTGTCCTGACAATAACGAACACAAAAAAAAGAATTATTGATTTTAAATACGATCTAAAACTAAAGTTCAATCTGGCTACAACGTGGGAAACGCTACTGGCTAGTAAGACGGCTACCACCGACGCGACGCGACGTTGGCCGGTAGCGTAACGTCAAGAATGCCATATTCATGAACAAAACCGAACATATCGTTTTGGTGGCAAATCAAAAATGGCACTTATTCGTGGTATTCATCTACAAAACAATTAAATAAAAATGCATTTAGTATTGCTTTTTTTCTAAATTTTTTTCAACCACATAAAACTGTGAGAGTACCCTTTTATTGAGTCATTTTATTGAAATATTTTCTACCATTACCTTAATTTTTTTTTTGTTATTACTTAAATATAATTTTGATATTTCAAGAAAATCTATGTGTTTTCGTGGTCCTCCTTTCTAAGGTCTCCTTCAATATCTATGGTTCAACTTCATTACTTAGGTTTTTCGGTTTTACTTATGAATATTCAGAATTTTACCTAATTTAGGAAGCAATTGAGACTTTTACAATTCCAACAAATCAATGGTTAATATAATACTTATAAAATATAATATCAATTCAAGGACGCAAGAAAATTACATCAATGTTATAGTTTTGATAAATTACCTTAATCCTTTCAGAACTGAATTAAAACTGGCAGTGGTAGAATATATTTGATGCTAGATAACAATTTGATATTTAGAAAAATTTGATGTGTGTTTTTTTTTTAATAGTTTGGTAGTTATTGCTACTTTTATAAAGAACATTAAGTCTGAGAGGGTAAGTTTAACATAAAATGACAAATCGTACACTGTACATCACAAAATATTTTTTAAATTACTTAAAAGTTTTACTATGAAAAAATACCATTTAAACTTTATTTACATTTACATTTTAAAAAAAAAGGGGAATAAAATTCCGATTGAAACACAAAAATTACATTTCTGAATATCAAAATGGCTACATTACTCCAGTTGGTAGCGAAACTCCCCTTCCCCTCTCGCATTCCCACTCCACTCCCCTTCTTCCCCCGTCCCGCGAACCCCTTACCAGAGTTCCCCTCCGCCCTCCCGCGTTCCATACATTCAGTCCCGCCGTTTTCAAACAGCTCGCGTGTCACCTATTGCAATTTTTTATACAAATTTCATAATGCCAGAGCTCACCAGTAGTTTTATACAAACCTTGTCCTGACAATAACGAACACAAAAAAAAGAATTATGCAATTTGGTGCATTCGTTCGGAAGTTATAGGCTTACATACATTTCGGAGATTCATTTTTATTTACGTACGAGTAGATAGATACTCCTAGATTATATCATTAAGTTAAAATAAAAATAAAATAATAATAATCTTTGGATCATGTGTATAGTGTCATTTACGTGAGAAAATCGTGTCAAAGGCGGTTCTAAATAAGATGATTAATATTATGAAGATTTTTTATTTTTTTTTTTATGAAAGGAGGTTTTATACATATATGTTGGTATTTTATAACTTTTCTGTAACCTGTAACTGTAATGCACCTAGTTGAATACACCAACCACTTCAATTCCACCGATTTACATTCAAAATATGCTTGGTATGTAAATTTCTACAACTAAATTGATGAATGAGTAGGTACTTGGAAAATCTCTGAAACATACTAAATGGAAATGCTTGCTTTATTTGAAAGTTAGGAGTGAAACCGGTTCTTAAAAAAAAACATGTCAATCGTTGTAGTAGGGAACAAAACACAATAACTGTCAAATCTTTTCGCACGGTCGAAAATCTAAGGAAATTTTTCAGGTAAAATATATTTTTTTTACTTTTCAATCACTTTTTGTTGTTTGTTACTTGATTTGTAATATAGATAAAAACATTTTCAATAATTTTGGACTTTAATCACAAGAATCGCTTAAAATAACAGGATCGTAAGGTTGAATGACCTGTTACAGTATATAATATGTACATATGTGTTTCCCAAATGTTAAATGGTAAGCATTATTCAGCAAAATCCTCCGAAAATGTTTACTCAATTTCCAGCTTAGATTAAATTTTCTTTAATTATTTCGATTCATAGAATGTTTTCGCTATAGAAGGATTTCGAAGAACCCTTTATATCTTATTTTCAAACCGTTTTTTTTAATAGTCTACCTCGAGTGAAAAGAGGATTCAACTTTAGAAAGTGCTTAACCATCTCTAAATTTTTTTGGAAATGTTTGTTGTTTATTTATTTCTAGTTTGTGTTTTTAGAACTATGAAAATAATACGAAAGTATTACGTAATTGGCATTCCGAAATTTTCTGAGATGGAGACGCTTCGACTAGTATCTTAAATTTCCTTTCATCTAAACTTGGTACGGTATTTTTTAAATTTTGTTGAAAATATTTTGAATTTGTTTTGAACAAAAAAACTTTAACGACAATACAACTTCAAACCGTGTAACACACTTACATGAAAAACTTTTTGTAATGAGGGATGCTCCCTTCTGCGTAACAAAGGGATTTTCACAGAAGGCGTGAATGTTTTAACTAAGAAAGTAATAGTTTTAACCCAGTTGATAAAGAGTAGTTCGTTGTAAAAGCAGTAAACATGGTTCAGTCATGAAGATGGGGCTACTATCAGAGAAAGAAACTTTGTCGGTAACAGAATTAGTTCGGTGACGAACCTTATGAGACGTTTAACCCGGCTTCAGCACAGTCAAAATATGTAACATCGATAGTAGGATTGGGTCTAGGAGACCCGAATAAAAAACTCGCTGTGATTTTAATATTTAACAAACTAACTAACCATCACCGTTTCCCCGCAGGGGTAGGCAGAGAGGACGGACCGCCAAACAATTCGATCTTGGCACACACTCCTTGCCTCGTTCACATTCATACATCGTCTCATACATGCTCTTCTATTATTCCGACTCTTCACATGGCCTGACTCAAGTATCTGATTCACTTGGTCATGCCATGTCTTCCTCGGGCGTCCCCGACTTCTTCTACCATTCACATTTGCGTCTTATATTCTCCTTACACTCCTTTCCTCTTTCATTCGCTCTACATACCCAAACCATCTGAGCGCCCCTTTCCTAATCAATTAATATTTAAAAGAAATTTAATGACATATTGCATTAATATGATAATACAACTATATTTTTAATGAGATTTTGAGTAAAATAAAACAACATCATATAGAACAAACTTTTAATGACATTTTTATAAAAGTATAATAAAATTTTAATAAAATAGACAACCTCTGCCTTAAAGTTACAAAACTTAAATAAAACATAAACTTTTTTCTCAAAATGTGAACTAATATCATGCATATGAATGAGATCTATAGTATGACTAAGAATAATACATCAGTCCCACGATTATTATCATTTGCATCTGCGCAATCTCCACAGTACAATATTGCATGCTGACTGCAGAGCTTCTGACGTAGAATTTTCACAATCGGAGTCAGATTCTTCTAAAAATGTTCAAATTCGCTGCCGTTCACGTTTTTCATGATCCATAATTGCAAAGGTTCTGAAAATAACAAAACAAATCAATAACATACTTTTTTTTATTTAATTGCGCGGAATGTATGGTTGGGTCATATTTACCTTTTTCGTGTTTAGCCACATCTATCCACCGTTGCGGCCACTATACCACTGAACAGCGATAGCCCGCGGGGAGGGAGATTGTTAGCTCCAGCTACTGAGAAGTATGGCAATGTCTCACAAAAATTCTAAGAAATAAGCTAATTTTAAAATGGCGCGGGTCAAATTGACCCAACTGTGCGAACACCGGGTTATGTCCGCTCAGTCAGTTAGTTTGGTTGGTAAGCACAGCGGGAAACAAACAATCTACATTCCTTGAGAGGAAGTAAATACCAAAGTTTTGCAAGAAAGGGATGTACCTACGTCAAACATCTCTAGTTTATCCCGAAACCACCATGCATACCATTACAAAATGTATGGAAGATTTTGTTACATTTCTATTTCTGATCATAGTTCTAACAATATGTAATTTTTAATATTTTCATTCACTTTAATTATTGATTTTAAATACGATCTAAAACTAAAGTTCAATCTGGCTACAACGTGGGAAACGCTACTGGCTAGTAAGACGGCTACCACCGACGCGACGCGACGTTGGCCGGTAGCGTAACGTCAAGAATGCCATATTCATGAACAAAACCGAACATATCGTTTTGGTGGCAAATCAAAAATGGCACTTATTCGTGGTATTCATCTACAAAACAATTAAATAAAAATGCATTTAGTATTGCTTTTTTTCTAAATTTTTTTCAACCACATAAAACTGTGAGAGTACCCTTTTATTGAGTCATTTTATTGAAATATTTTCTACCATTACCTTAATTTTTTTTTTGTTATTACTTAAATATAATTTTGATATTTCAAGAAAATCTATGTGTTTTCGTGGTCCTCCTTTCTAAGGTCTCCTTCAATATCTATGGTTCAACTTCATTACTTAGGTTTTTCGGTTTTACTTATGAATATTCAGAATTTTACCTAATTTAGGAAGCAATTGAGACTTTTACAATTCCAACAAATCAATGGTTAATATAATACTTATAAAATATAATATCAATTCAAGGACGCAAGAAAATTACATCAATGTTATAGTTTTGATAAATTACCTTAATCCTTTCAGAACTGAATTAAAACTGGCAGTGGTAGAATATATTTGATGCTAGATAACAATTTGATATTTAGAAAAATTTGATGTGTGTTTTTTTTTTAATAGTTTGGTAGTTATTGCTACTTTTATAAAGAACATTAAGTCTGAGAGGGTAAGTTTAACATAAAATGACAAATCGTACACTGTACATCACAAAATATTTTTTAAATTACTTAAAAGTTTTACTATGAAAAAATACCATTTAAACTTTATTTACATTTACATTTAAAAAAAAAGGGGAATAAAATTCCGATTGAAACACAAAAATTACATTTCTGAATATCAAAATGGCTACATTACTCCAGTTGGTAGCGAAACTCAAAAAAAAATATCCCGAAAAGCCAGTTATACCGACAGTTATTGAAAATTGAAACCCGCCAATTTTTTTCACTCTATATACTGAGGAAAAAATATGTAATCTTTGTATCAAACGGTCTAAAAGGATTAACACCCTTTCTATCATTTTTTTTCAAATGCAACACTCGAAACTTATACGAACATAATAATCACGTATATCGTGCAGTAACATGATATTAGATTCAGATCAGTTGGAAATGGATAAACTATACAAAATAGTAAACGAAATTACCATAAAGACGATGGAATTTTTAGCAATTCAGTATAAACTTAGAAATTTGTTTGTGAATGCCAAAGTTTTCATAAATTTAAAAAAAAATACGTTCCGAGAAATTTAAATTTTGCTTGGAATATTCTTGGTTCGCCGGCATTATTTCTCGTTCGCATCTGGAAAAAAAAACACGTGGTAAAAGAATTTTATATTTATTTTTTCACAAAGGAACGTCGCGACAAAGGGAGAATTTTAAAAACATGTACCCGCAATCCGCATATATATTAAAAAAATAAGATAACGGAATATGTATCTATATCTGTACAGAACAAGGGTTTGTACCCAAATTCAGCCTCTTTCTGTCCTAAGTTATTTCATATCCTTCACCCCCAGAATATGGAAGACATTTGCTGGCTCATTTACAGAAGGTATTAGGAAAGATTTGCTAGTAAGACTGCGCAAAACTCCTTGTGAGCCTTTGTCCTGCTCTACTTTGGTAGGAATTTTATAAACTTTTAGAAATTTTTTCGCACAAAGAAAAAATTTAAATAATTGTCTCCGACATTTTTTTCCAAATGATATTATTTTTTTTCCTTAAAAAACTTCTTCGGATAGGTTTTCACTTTGTGATGGCATTATTTATTTTAATGAAAAGACAAATAACTTTGTTTAGATCACTTTTATTTGTACACAATCTCATGTTTCATGAACGATGTTCACATCATCAGTATACATTTGATCCTGATGATGTGAACATCGTTCACGAAACATGTTGATTATGTACAAATAAAAGTGATGTAAACAAATTTATTTGTCTTTTCATTAAAATTACATTATTCATTAAAATACTCACTTTCTTGAGAACTTACTTTCATTCAACTGATCTAATTTAGATATTTTAATTTCGGAAGAGTTTTTATTTATTGTTTTGCGTGTTATTTGAATCATTTACTTTTGCAAAGAAAATTATAAAAATCTATTGATGAATAAATGTTTTTTTTTTATTATTTATAAATTATTTATTTTTTATTTTTTATCAAGTATTTTAATACTCTTTCGGCTTTCAAAGTCATTATCAATGTATTTTGAAAACAAAATCATTAAATTTATTTATTTATGTTATTAAACTAAGTAATATAGTTTACCTGTAATAAATAGTTTTTGACAATTCGAACTACTTTTTTTTTTAATTCATGTTTTTATTTATTTATTTAAGTTTTTATTCCAGTGGGGCTGGGAGGGTAGTGCAATCCCAGTCTGCTATATTACATAAACATAAACTATAGTACAATAATATTTTACAGTGTTAATACAAATCTAAAAGAAATAAAATAGCATAACGTATTAGGTAGGTACCTAATAAAAACAATAAATGAAAATAAAATTCGAACATAAATAACAACAACAAAAAAACCATAAAATCTAACAGAAATTTAAAAAAAAAAGAAGAAATATTTAATATGTTTTAAGTTGTTGTTTTTAATTGAAACTCCCAAAAACCGTCGCCTGGGAATACAATTGCGTCAGTGCCCGATATGGATTGATTGGTGGAGATTACTTTTTTTAATTATCAAAAAATAAATGGTATTTTTTTTAAGAGAAACATTATTTGGTAACGTGAGCCTCACTTAATTACTTAAAACTTTCCATAATAACCAAAAAAAAAACAAAATAAGAAATATATACAAGTAATATATAATAAATAATATTTGATATAAACAATAATTTGATAATTCAGAGGTGGTATTTATTTTATTTATTTAACACATTCATTTGATTTAAGCCACTTGATTTTGTTCTCCCAGTAATCTCTTTAATTAGATTTGTGATATTTAGATGCGATATGAAGAGAAAAAAAATTCTTTTCTTTCCCTCCGACGCGCGACGCTCTCAACGCTCTAACACTGAACGACCGAAATTCGGTATACGCGCACCACTTTAAATGTAAAGCTCTCTATTTAATTACCTCCCCCTCCAACACCAACATATTTATGAATATATGTCAATATTTCGTATCATCTACGAGTACGTTAGTTTTAATATTCATCTGATAAAGGAAGAGCGCTTTTAAAACTCGTAGTCTCTTCGTATATGGAGATACTTACAAGCGACTTGAGTTTGATTCGCGTAGCACATGAACCGCTGGGTAGTACCCATCGTACTATTGTGCCAGTGTTCGTACATGATGCTACGCGCCGACTACGGGTTTGATGTTCGTTGCACGCTACTAACGCTGGTAGCGCGCTATTCCAGCATTCATATCTACTGACAGAAATGGCTATCGATCTTGAATGGAATGTTAAATTTATTCTGGAAATGGAAAAATATGTGTGTTTATATAACTATTCGTTACCGTTGATGGTTGAAAAAAAAAGTTTCTTAATAATATTAGAAGTTAACAAGTGTATCAACTTTAAATGAGAATGCTTTGACATTCTGTAAAAAGAATTTAAATTTTGTCATCATCTCATGCAGTTCCCTGGTGGCAACGAACGTAGTTAATATTTCTGTCACTTGACATCGTATTATGATCGTATGTGATCGTATTAAATCCACGTGAAAAATGGTCAAGTTCAATATGTTTCGGGTAGCGCCGTGTTCGGAAACCAGCATTAACGAGTAGTATATCTCTAGGCTACTTGTGATTGCGTTACAATCACGTATTTTGTAAATATCTCCATGTACGAAGGGCCTTAGAAAACGTGTATAGTAGTTTAAATTCATAAGTGTTAATAATGAGAAAATACTTGTGCTATACTCCTTGGTACTATTGTAGTAATGTGGAGTAAAGCATAAATATTTTCACAAAATATATGTACTATAATAGTACAGACGGCCGGCGTAGTCCAGCAGTAAGGCTCTCGTCTGGCCCACCGAAGGTCGCAGGATCGAATCCCGGCGTGTGAAATAAATTTTATTTATATTACTTTGTGTTAATTCACCACTTATTCATTTAAAATAATATATAGTATATTAACGGCACGTTCCAGAGTAGAAAATTCTCTCAGTATCGCTCTGGTGTAAGACCACCATTCAGAATTGAAACGTTGCTTGAAATTGCATTAGCCGTGTTTGGTGACCAGTTCTGAATATCCAGGTACTTTCCCACCTTCCTCTTCCCTATCTCCTTCCCCTCCTCATTACCTTCAGCCTCACAATATACCCCAATTGGGGATGCCATAGTCTCACTGGCTTCAGACGGGAGCAGTTGGGACTCTTGTGCGGTATTCATATAAAAAAAATATTTAAAAAAAAACTGCAAAAATGTTAAGTGATTCTATAATACTATATTAAGATACTCACCTATATATCAAATTAATAGACAGATTCAATCAATCTCTTTGTTCGGTATAAATGATAAATAGAAGAAAAAAACACTATTTTGCTTACAATTTGTGCCCATTGTATAATATCGATTATTCAGATAGAATAATTGAATACATTCAAGAGGTGAACATTGTCCTCACCTTTTGCATTTATGTGGAAAAATCTCATACCGTTATTTCAAAATGGAGCAGCGAATAAATCGGTTTGGGTAATACTTTAATGGATTGGACGAGATGCGAATGTGAAAGTAAATTTAGTTAGTTCTCCTGTTACTTATTAGCTTTTCATGTTAAAGTTTATGTAATTTAAGATAAAACATATTCTGGGTCATCCTTTTGATACGAGTATTTCACGAGTGATAAAATCAACACTTGAAACGGTAAAGTAATAACTACACAATCGTATTTGCAAATTTTGTGTTTTAAATAGGTATTCAGATATTTTTTTTTTTGAAACAGATAATTCGTGGTGGAAGTCCATTATAATAGATTATAATAAAACAAAAAAAAACTTTATTCCACTTAATATTATAATGGACTTCCACCACGAATTATCAGTTTCAAAATTAAGTGGAATAAAGTTTTTTATTTGTTTTATTATAATCTATTAGGTATTCAGATATTTTAAAATGCCATCGAGGTCAAATTTTAAGCATACTTCTAAAATTGTTGAACAAATTGTGAAATTTGTGGACGCTGCGTACCACGCCGTTTCACATACCAGAACAAACATCATCGATTAGAGCCTCTGACTGAAGTTTGAAACGATTCCGCACCCTTCTGACTCCCCCGATCTTTAGCCTTGCGATTTTAAATTTTTTTCTGTACTCAATTTTTCAGTTACGTAATGAAAAAACTTGTGACACATTGGGAGAAATACGTTAGCCTTAACGGCGACTATATTTTTAAATAAATGTTAAGATTCTGAAGCTTAAGAATCGAACTTTAATGTACTCTTTGTCCAATCTTAATATTTGTTTTGGTTCGTGTTCTACAAGCATGTGTGTATTACTTTTCAGCCTACTCAAGAATTTTTAAAGCATTCTAATTAAGGGTACACTTTTGAGGGTGTTTATTCTATTTCAAAACATTTTAATATACTACAACGACGCATGCGCGGTGTAGGCATATGGGTACTGAATTAAGTAGTTTATTTAAATTACTTAAAATGGGTTTTTCGTCAAAATAAAACCCCTTTTTTAACAAATATTATAATCAATAATTATCAGCCTGAAACACTCATCTACATTGAAAAAATCTTCCGAGAAAAGATACTGGCCGCCAACGGGAATTGAACCCGTGACCTTCTGATTGCCGGTCAGGTGCTCTTGACCACTGAGCTATGGCGGCTTATCTAATACCCGCCAAATAATTCAATATATACTAGTGTTTCATTCGACAATTACTTATTATTACATTTTTCCAACTGAAAACAACCAACTTTATTTTTGTGAGAGAGGTATTGTTAATACTAAATCTCCCGCTAGGTGGCGTCGAGACTAATTATGTCTGCATTTATTGCTGAAATACTTTAACTTGTCAAATATTAATTATTATTTTTAATTGATAAACTAACGTTTAAACAAGATTTTTATGCATAGCACAAAGGGTAGATAACAAATATTATAATCAATAATTATCAGCCTGAAACACTCATCTACATTGAAAAAATCTTCCGAGAAAAGATACCTTTTTTAATTTACCGAGCATGCTTTATCTTACTATATAAATCTTAAAATTAAATGTATTCGTGTTTCTGTAGCAACATGTTGTGATTATTGGCAGGTTAACGCCTTGTGCCGTCGAAAAAAAAACCCTACACCCACAACAAAAAGGTTCACGCGATTTTCGGATCTTATATTATATTTATTATATAAATCTTTATGAGCGGTAAATTCTAAGATTGTGGAGGAATACGTAATTCATCTACCTAAGCAGAACCCTTATCAGTTTTGTATTCAGAATAAAGAGAATTTAATGTAATTTTTTCTTTACCTGTTTTTTTCCGGGTATTAAATTGTTTATCTTCGATACAAATTTATTTGTATTTCTTTAAAAAAAGATATTAAACGAGAAGAATAGAAATATAACTTGATATAAACACACATAAATAAAAATTAATTAAGGATTTGTGTTTGTATGAAAGAAAATATTTTCGTTACCTTACAACATTAAAATTCCATAAGAAAAAAAAAAAATTTTCTTTAAGAGCTTTCGAAAATCATAAATTTTTTTATATTCATTCAAGATTTCTTTTTTTATTATAAAGAAAAAGTTAAAATAAAATAGGAAATAAAATATTACAGAAAAAATAAAAGTCCCAATAAACTACTTTAAAGTAGTTTGTCAATGGGTGCTTTTACTTATTTTTTTAAATTTTTAATCTTTTCATCAGAATAAACCCCAGTAAGTTTTGATTCTTTTCAAAAATTTAACATCAAAAGACAAGCTGTTTCTAAAAATAGTGACCCGAACGCTGATAATTTAGCGTAATATTAAAAAAAAATCGTTAGATTAGAAAAATGTTTACAAGTTTTACAGCAATAAAGGCTATTTTTATTTTAAATAATAATAATTGAAATAGCCTAGTCCTTGTGTACGAGTATATTTTTTTTAGATTAGCTCCACCCAAGAGGTTCTGTGTCATCTTAGGAGATGCTGTCAGGAGGGTTTTTTAAGTAAAGGAAAAAGATGAATTTCTGGAAAGGAAAAAGGTATGAGGGGTGGGTATGACTCTGGGGGACACTGTGTCCAGAAGTGACGGACTTATAAATCCATCCCTTTAACTACTGTGCAAGGCGTGAGTCGAGAGATTCTGGCTGAAGAAGTAAAAATACATCATCTACCAGTCTCTCTGGATCCGGTGGGTAGACACATCGGTTACCAAGACCTTGACCAACCTCACCTCATGAACCCGGGCACCCCTGCTTAGTCACCAAACGAAGTGAACACTTAGGGTGACTTATGGTAGAGGTTTTGGTAATCTATACCCGCCTCCCAAAATGCAATACTAAAATCCGTCAGCTCTAACGCTGACAAGATTATAGATAATTTATTTATTTATTTGTTTGAAAAATATGTACATAGACGAAATAATTAATTTGGTAGGCAAATATGGCTACCGCCACGCCGGTAACCATTTATTGGATAACCAACACCTCTACCATATGTCACCCCAAGTGGTTCACTACGTTTGGTGACTTAGCAGGGGTGCTCGGGTTTATGGGGTGAGATTTGTCCAGGTCTTTGGCAGGATCGAGAGAGACTGGTTGAGGGAGTTTTATCTTCTCCAGCCAGAATCCCTCGACCCACCGCCTTGCACCGCAGTTGGAGGGACGGATTCAAATGTCCATCACTCTTGGAAATACTGACCATCAGAGTCCTACCTACTACTCATACCAATTGTCTTAACAGACATTCCTTCCTTTCCTCAAAAACGTCTCCTCACAGCGTCCCCTAGGATGACACAGGCCCTGGGGGAAATTATTTTCTTCAGGGCCTTCTGTGTGGAGTTAATGTAAAAAAAAAATTGACGGCTTAGTAGGTAGGTACCTGCTTGAAGACTGAAAATACTAAATTCATTTAATTCCGTAGTCTTATAATCAGAATAATTCCAATACGCAGAAACATTCTGGTTGTATGACTAATTGAATAACTGACATAATTAGGCCGAATTGAATAAATATGAAATGTAATTCTAAAAAACGATTTCTTTCATTTGCCTAATATTTTTCCAACTTTCTTCTCGATCGTATTTCCGAGAAACAAGGCTGGCACGAGTGTTCTGATTTTTCCAAATAATAATATGTATGTTGCATGAGTTTTTAAGCGACCCGCTTACACATTTTGTACTTAAAGGGTTAAATTGTAGGTACCTACTTACCTTTGTTAAATGAACGGAGGGAAAAACATTGCAAAAGGCCGAAATATTAAGTAAATTAACAATATAGCATAAAATAGAATGGAGCAGGGTTGCAAACATTGAAGTGGGAGCCAAAAGTACGGTAAATTTACAAGCTTGTTTGAAACTTTCCCTTTTGTTTGTGGCTGAATAAATTCCGCATTAAAGCATTCTATTATTGGTTAAGAACCTCGGTATTATTTCATGTTTAACTGAATTTTATTATTACTACATTTATTATGTACTTGCTTTTACCCACGGCTTCGCTCGCATAGTATTAGTGGGAAGTTACTGGCATAATTGTTATTATTCTTGCTATTTTGTCTAATAGAAAATAATTATTGTTTAATAGAAAATTTCAAAATTTAAGAATGACATTTCGCAAATAAAAATTCTATTTTAGAAAATATTTAAATTATAGAAATAAAAATTTATTTTAAGTACCTACTCACTTTATTAGTATTTTATTCATATTTGAATAAAGAGTAACCAAAAAAAATAAGAAAATGACAGTCCACTTCAAACGCTATGCTTTACAACAATGTTATGCTTTTTGTGCGGAGAATAAACATTTTTAGAGATATGTAGATATTAACTACGACGCCAAAAAAGTACTCTTTTTAATCACAACAAAGCACTCTTTTTAAGACTAAAATTAAAAAAAAAAAACATTGTTTCCAATGTAACAATTTGTTTGACGTTTGCAATAACTCGATTTTGTTAGGGACAGAAAACGTATGATAATATATAACGCCAGAGCTTACCAATATATAAATCCTTTGTTACTCGCAAATAATGTAGCTTTCGATTAGTGAAAGAATTTTTAAATTCCATTTGATATTTATTGCGTGAAAGAGTAAGGACCATCCAACCATCCATACAAACGTTCGCATTTATAATATTAGTAAAATTATTTGGATAGATATATTAGAGAAAACATAACACAATTCAAATTTATTAAAAAAAAAATCAGTAAGCATATAGTGTGTTGTAATATATATTTAAATATTTTATTCCTTATTATTCTAATCTCCTATAATATTCTATTGTCATATAACCCTTATTTATTATCTTAGGCATGAATGGAGCGGGCATTTATGACTGTGTGATTTTCAATCTTCACCATATCGTATTTCTCTTGCCCCCTATAAAAACCGATGACGTCTGTAATGGAGACATAGTGTTTAAGGGGAAAAGCGATCGCCAAGAAATTTGTATAATATTTATATTACAAAACTGTTTCTGCCGCCTTCGATGTTACTCTCCCCTCCTTCTCCCGTCTACTCAGCGAAAGGGTCAACCGCGCCTCAGGGTGATTATTTTGTATTTTACCCATTTTGTCCTCTAAAACTGGACCGATTAAGAATATAATCCATGTTTTCCACAATTCATATATGTACGTTTTGCTTATTTAAAAAAATATTTTAATTTTGTATACTGCACATTTGTCGGTATCGTTCAACCTAGGCAATTTTAAGGATTGTTGGAAGGTCCTAACAAAAAAAATGAGTGTGCTTTAGACCACACGACTGAAGTGAAACTTCACTAACTTGTAAAATAACATATGACATTGGGGTGACATATGAAATTGGGGTAACATATGACCATGGGGTGACCTACGATTGTGGGGTGACCTATGACTTTGGGGTGACCTACGACCTTAGGGTTATCTACGACCTTGGGTGACCTATGACCTTGGGGTGACATACGGCCTTGGAGTGACATACGGCCTTGGGGTGACCTATGACCTTGGGCTAGTATGTACGCCTTGCCCAATCACCGTTCGCATCGATCACCGTTCGCATCGATTACCGTTCGCATCACACTTTTCGTAACGCATCATACTTTTCATAACGCATTCACCAGCTTACCCCCCAAGTCGAGCGTGCGTAAAGAAGCTTTACTTCAAAAATAGCAAAACGTGGGGATATGCCAGCAATAATTTACATTATAAAAATTATTTATCAGCGAAAACATGTTTTTAGGCTTACTGTTTTATTTTAGAACTCTTTCTTTTTTATGTATCTTTGTAAAGCTGTTTGTTTTCCAAATTTCCAAATAAAAATATTATTATTATTATTAAAACTACGTTAATGTCAAAACGAAAAGAAATTTTGAAATATTTGTGTGGATAACGTGAGCCGCAGACATATCAGTGAACGCTAGAGGAGTCGTTAACAGTTTTTTAAAACCAAAATCAAATTAACTAAGTATTAATTAAATGTGAATAACACCATACCACAGCTTTTCCAGCCATCATCATCTATTGAAGAAACGCTTTCTGGCTTTAAATTGAAATAACATAATTTAAAGCGCGTGATAACCGTCTATGTTTGCCTATTTCTCGCGGCTAAGTAAAATGTTATGAAAGAGATTATATGCAACTTTATTATTGTTTCCATTTTTGATGATGACAATTCTTGGTGGAATTCCAATAAACAAATATAAAATTTATAACCATATGATTTATTTGTGGCAGTAACCATTTCAGCCTGTTTAAGACCATCTTCAGACTGGTACAATTGTTTCTTAATCTAAGGTTTATCAACATAACATTTGGGGCAGAGGGATAGGGGTGGTCTATAAGGATTTTATTCAATTATACGGGTTTTTTTTCTATATTTGTTGCTATGTTGTCTTTGACTACTGAATTTTCATGCAACATTATTTTAAAATCGTATGTCTGTAAAGGCAACTATTATAGGACCAGAGTTCATTATAACTATTATAAGTTCCAGTACGCAGAGAGGCCTTTAATAATTTTGATATATATATATATTTTAAATTGATGTGGTGCTTTATATTGACTTATTTTATTATAATGAATTAAAGTAGTCGAAAAGAGCAATTTCACTCATAAGGGTCACAAGGGTTTTAATCATCTCAGAAAATTTGTATACCTACTTGAAAATTCAAAGAATTCAGATTATTTCCCTCACTCTCTAGAGCGAATGAAAATTTGTGATTTTCATTTTCAAATTGCTGGTATAACTGGCTTTGCACGCTATTTTATTGAATTATATCTACTTGCGCAAGAGGTAAACTTATTTACATTTTGGAAGAAGATTTTTTTATTTAATGACGACCGAATTTTGTAAATGTAAGTTTGAATGTATTTTTTCAATATTTAATTTTGAAGAAATTTGTTTTAAATAAATAAAATGTTTATTTTTTTATATAATATATAGAAATATTTCCATTTTATGTGAAACTATGCGAGCTAATGTTCTTTTAAATAAAAGTAGGAATAACTGGTCGTATCAAAATGACATAAATAATTCTACGTCATAAAACAATATTCTGACAGAGAAAATACGTTTATTTCTAAACAAAACGTGACAACATCTTTCCCTAGAAATAAAAATAATAGAAAAATTAAAGAAGTAAAAATCTGCAGAAAGACTGAAAAAATACTGAAAGCCACATAGAAGGCAAATAAAAAAATAATTCAATAACGTTAATCCACCTTGGCACAGAGCATCGTCGTGAGGACGACTAAGAAATATTGTTTGTACAATAATTTATATAAAATTAAAAAAGCATTGAAAAAAAAACAATTACTAAAAACAGCAAAATTTAAAAAATAACTCCATCAATGCATCAAGCTTCAAATTTTTAATACCTCTGCCGGTATTAATTCAGGTCTAAAAGGGTTTTAGCTATTTTGACAATACTTTCTGTAAATGTTCATTTTTTTATTCAATCTTGCTATAACATGCTTAATATAGAAACCTACCTTAAGAGGAGGGTATATTTCAACAACGAAATCAAAGTTAGTACCAAAATTTTGATTATTTCACTATATTGCGTGGAGGGGTGGTTGTTTTTCAAGAATAATATTGAACATAATATTATCGTGAAAGCAGTTAAAACTATAAGTTTTTTCATTTGTTTTTTTGCCTGTCTTTATTTCTAATTATAACTACGCTTAATTATAAATACATCTGAAAGAAGTATATTTTCATTCTAAAAAGCCAATTAATCCCAACAACCTGAATAAAGGGCAGAAACCTCCAAGTTCTACCCTCTTTACGGCTAAATCTTCAGTTGAATGGAGAAGGCGGTGGAACAATATGAACAAAGTGCTTCAGGGAACAAAAGTTCTTTCCTAGGAAACTACACGTGGAAATTCGAAAACTTTGTAAAGGGTACCGTTTTATAATACGTTCACTTGTACGCATTGTACTTCAAAATTAAGTAATTATAATAAACAAAGGATGATAAATATTGATGTTTAATTTACTTGTCTTTTTTGGTCATTATTTGGGGTGAGGTTATTGGAGGTGAATTTGATTAGTATTAGTGGATTGGCGGTGGAAAATTGGAATAGGGGTATTATTATTTGCAATTTGCAATATCCTAGGTGTAGTTCGTGTATATATTTAGTATTCCTCGACTCTTCGTGTTAATCAAAGTCACATGTTCATTTCTTCAAGGTTCTGTTTTATTATTCTTATTATTCAAGTATTGGATTTGAACCTTGAAACTTGAAAGCATCATGGTTACCTTCTCTGATTATTTTATTGTGCATATATCTATGCCATAAAAGATAATAAGAGAAAACAGCCAATTCACAAATCAGATTCTTGTGTTTTGGGACCATTTGATATTATTATTTTATTACTGCAAACAAATATTTTTTTGTAAAAATAGGAATTAAATTTATCTCAAAAGTCTGAACTCATTGGAGCCAGTAGCTAAGACTATTAATTGGAAGTTTTGTCAGGGTGAAGGGAGTTTAATGCAAACGATGTATTTTTGTAAGGGTGTAAATGTGTGTATATATATATTATTAAATTTTAAAAAAAAATTAACTTCTATAAAATCAATCATGCTGATTGATCTCTGTAGACACTATTCATATATATTTTTTAAATTTTATTTTAACTACCACTGTTATCCACATAATATAATATCCACACACAGGCTTCGCCTTCGTGGGATTTTTTTTGATACTTATATATATTTTTTGTTATTATGTATTAACCTGTACCAAAAAACTTTGCTAATAAAACAAAAACAAAAAGTTTATTTACGTACAAGTTCTGCTGTGTCTCTAATTTAAATAAACCGATTAAAATTATTATTCATTAAAATCACAATGTTAATCCTCTCTACCATTATTAAAATCAAATGAATGGGTTGTATTCGATAAATGATTAGCGAATTCCGAGAAACTTTTACAGTTTAAAAACCTTTGAACCTCCAAATTTCAAAATTTCTCAAAGTTTTACCTATATAAAAAAAATATGATGTTTTACAATTCAGTCAACAGACTCCAGATTTTTTTCATTTTCAACATTTCAGACTTATTATTAAATACTCGTGTGTACGTTGCTGGAAGAGTCGTGGGGACGATGTGTTTTGTGTTTATACTGGTTCAGCGAGACAATTTAATATAATTCTTGATTTCCTTAAGAAACTTCATAAAAACATAAAATTTACTACATAAAAAAAAAATTAACATAAATTTCTCAGGCTTAAACCTTAAACATTTCTATTACTAAAAATAAAATGTATTTAATAAATTTCTCAAAGATGCATATCCACAACTAGTCAAATCAAAACATTCAGCTTTTCATTCTTTATTCATTTTTAAAATTTACTTTTTTTTTTTTTTTATTTATTTCTCTCTCTCTGGTTTCAATCCTGGGATTGGTTTGCAGCAATTTCCTCTCATTTTCTCTTCCATTCTTCCCTGTCTTGTGCGGCTCTTTTGAATTCTGCATATGATGAGCAGCACACGTCCACTAGCAGGTCGTCCAGGTACTCTCGGCGTGGGCGTCCCCTAGAGTTTGTCCCCTCGGTCATACCCTCCATTATGGTATGCAAGAGGCCTTCTTGTCGTATAACATGTCCGATCCATCTTGCACGCCTTTCGGACAAGGTCCTGAGCAGGTGCCTTCCTCCTTCGATGCTTTGGAGAACCTCCTCATTTGTAATGTGGTCTCTCCAGGAAATTCTTAATAATCTATTTATTTATCTATAACAAAATAAATTTATATTGGTATTATTTGTATGCTTGTCTCACTAGGATTTATTTGTATGCTTGTCTCACCTGTGTCGAGACAGGGGTCACAATTGCATTTAATAATTTATTATTTTAGGAAAAACACTTTTTTCAAGTTCTGCTTTAAAATATTACAATGAATTAATTATTTAAAATAAAACAATAACTTTGTAAACACTGCTTTTGTTTTTTATACTTTATGCCGACCGGGTTTCGCTACAACCTTTGCTTCTTCAGGGCAGTACAATCTCTAGTACAAAGTTATTGTTTTATTTTAAATTATAATATCACATCACAAAGTAACTGCTTCATATAAACAAAAAAAATATTGTTATTCAGTTTATTTTGTAGAACTGCGTTAAAAAAATTATTTCTTTTATAATTTCAATAATATTATTTAATTTTAAAAAAATTTTTCATTGCAAAAAATGTTCTGCGGTGTAATTTATTATTACACGTAACAGCTGTTTCGCCTTCTGAAGGCATTATCAAAATGTGGTTAGGTCACTTATAGACTGTACATTTATATTATTTCTAGATATTATGTTGAAAAACTTATTGCATTTATGTTTATTACGTATGCCCTTATTGATTTTAGAGAAGAATGTTTGAAATATTGTTAATAATTACTACCCTTTTAAAGTTTCACCAAATACTGCATTCTTCAAATTTGACAGACTAGTGGTCAAAAGCGTTAGGTTCCCACCAAGGCATTGCTAGATCAATTTTCTGGCAGCTAATACGGCGTATACACATTACGAACCGAACCACGAATTATGGTAAAGGAACGAAACAACCGCTAGCGGCGTTTCATGCCGTGCTCATAATTTATGGTTCAGCTTGCCTTTTTTCATGTATATACGCATCCTATCACCTCAGAATTATCTTTGCAAACGTAATATTGTGATATTTTAGTGCACATAGACGTGATGGTTTCTTGTTATTCAAGCTGCGCTAACAGGTAATCCAAACATTTGTCAAATTCAACTAGTAATTGCGCCAAAATAGTACGCGTGGTAGAAAAAACTCGCAACAACCGAAATTATAAGATATTTTATGTGAATTATTTTATTAGTACGGGATAGTAATTTTATAGAAGTTGATTGTGTTTGAAATATAATAAAAAAAAAAACCGAGAAAAACACGTTGTACTTTTACTATAACTCAAATTCCAATAATTTTTGTTCGCACACCTCGGATTCATTATCAGCACCCAAAAAACTTAATTGTGGAAAAACTTTCCTTCTAGGGAAATAAAAAAAATTGTTTACATGTTTTTAGATTTACGTAAATATTGGATAACCTGGAATTTATGAGGACGGAGTGATTAATTCTGAACCAAATTTGCAAATATATCCCATTAATTTTCTGGATTTTTAACTAAAATCCGGTGGTTTTTTTGAAGTCTTCGTAAGCACATGTTCAAAAGGAGATGAAAAAGATGTCAACTTAAAAAAATATTTTTCTCAAGAGAATCCAAACATTATTGGTTTCATAGTAGTTTCATAGTTTCGGAAATAGTACGAATTTGCAAGAAATCAATCGAAAAAAATCAATAACTCACGTGCCTTTCTTCAAAAACTACGCAAAAAATCGTATTTCGAAATAATTTTATTACTACAAAAATACATTTCTTCAAATACTTATCGAACATGGCTTATAAATAGTGCGTGCTGTGCGTCATAATTTTTTTAACGACGACAAGGTAATTGAATTATTTACGATTTACAATTTGGACAAACATGATAATGAACAAGTTTTCGAAATACAGCAATAAGGAAGTTTAATTGTAGCTTCTTATTATTATCAAAGTTTCATAACTGAGCCTTTAAAACATTTAACCAAGGTCTTTCAAAATTGTTTGCAATCGACAATACAATAACCAGACCAACAAGTTATCAAATAATAAGTAAACAAACGAAGCCATAACCCTTCAACATAAAGTCGAATAGACCAGGATATTTCCATCTACCTGCATACCTTAAGGGGATCTTACCGCAATCGCAGCATATTTGCAGGTTTTCGATGCAGTTTTTAGAAAATTTCTATATTGTTTATTAGAAAATAATATTATGTTTTGAACAAATAAATTATTCTTCTAAATGGTGAACTAACAAAACGTATTAAAATGTTTAAAACAATTGCGTAAAAAAATATTTACGGAACCTCTAAAAATAGCTCAAAGTTCGATTATATCCTTTAATTCTAAATACAGGAGAATTATAAAAATAAACATGATCACCACATCAATGTTTTCTAAACGGCTAGATAATAAAATTATCTTAAAAAGCATAAAAACAATGCTTATAAAAATAAAAACCGTTTTTCAATAATACTTTGTGTCGCGCCCATTATATAAACCAAGGCAGAAGTTATTTCTCGTCAGTACGCGAGATGCTTTGAGAGTGGGACGACGTCAAATTTTACGAAAAATAAATACGTAAATGTGTTGGCACATGAGAAAAGGGGTCACACTAAAGGCTAGTCGTAATAATATTGTATATTATTTCAGAACCAAGTTGACTTTTTTACTAGAAATTCCATTTCTCGGCCCGCTGTCTACAACCAGCGGCATAGAATATTTAGAGTGCGCCTTCACCAGAATCGTATTCCTAGTTTTATTCATTTGCGCCCTACTGGGCTTTTACATAAATTTCTAATTATACAGTTATGTTAGTTGTAACATTGGTATATCTAATAAATTATGGTAAAATAAATGAGTTACAGAGTTATAAAAAGTAAGAAAATTGTAAAATAGATTATAAAGGTTTCAAACAAACAAAAAGAAGCCGACACAGTCTTGAAAATTAAATATAGGATTAACGAAAAAAAATATTGAAACCTATTTTATACATAAAATGCGAAAATAAAATAAACCATAAACATTGTGTGCGTGGAGTCCACGCGCGACAGAAGTGAAACTTCTTGTTTATTAGGTAAAGATAAAGATATTATTAGTATTTGAGATAATAATTGAAAATAGGAGGCAAAAAGTTTCATAAAAACACGAAACGATCCTCATCATAAATCTCCCAGTACGAATCTAACGTACCTTGCAGCAATAATTAAAACGACCAAATGTGAATAACCAACAAATTACGCTATTTAATATTCAAACATACGTTCACATACGTTTTTAGATTTTCACGGCCAAAAGCATTTTCGTTGTTTGTTTTTGGGGTGTTATGCCGCGTTGCGCTACCTCCTTCTTTAGCCGACGTTTCGGACCGGCAACATCTCTCGGATCTGCTGGATCTGCCCTGATGATGGACACTGCAACGCTGTCCGAAACGTCGGCTAAAGAAGGAGGCAGAACAACACGGCATAACACACCAAAAACCAATAACGAAAATGTTAGTTCACATTTCTGCCGCAGGATTATGCCATTTTTAATGAGAACTATGGAATGTATGAAATATTTTTGTAGTTTCCTAGGCTTTAATATCAAAGGCAAATATTGTGATGTAACTCTTATTTAGTATTCGCCTCGGAAATCGGAATTTTCGTGGCACTCCAAAATTTCCTTTGGAGTGCCACGAATAATATTATAAACCTTTTAAATTGGTTTAACTTTTTTTTTTTTTTTAAAGAAAGACAAACATTCCCGGGTTACGAACAGCCCAACAATGTTTGAAAATCTCCTACTACCACCACAGAAAGCCGAAAATATTGCTTGTGTTGTGATGGAGGACTTAGCCAGCCGAGGAATCGAACATGCGACTTTACTTTGAATGTTTGTACTCTTCATCAATGTTTACTTCTGGAATATTTAAATTTATTTTTATTACGTCCTTTACGATTTTTTTTTCAAAATATCTAATATACATGTTATACGAGGTTTTATTTTTCTTCAAATTTGTATTTATAATAGCTTACTATTATTTGTACATTATGCTGTCACTTCGATATGTACTTTTTAATTTTTTGTCACATGTACATTTTTTTCTTAATCATGTATATTCTGTACCATTTCAAATTATTGTAATTTCCATGTAAAAGCCGTTAATCGGCGTTAATTCATAAAAAATAAATAAATAATTATTTGTTATTTTATGTAACTTTTTGTAAAAAATAATAATAAATATTGAAAATGGCCGATATTTTATTTATCTGTCCAATATATTCAGATATAATTATGATCACATATGAAAATAGTGCGTAGGTAATTAAATACCGTATTGTTTTGACATCTGTCAATGAAGAGCGTGTCCGTTACGAGTCATAAGCGACTGACTACCGTCTTGCAGTGTAGTTGATTGTATCGAATAATTTATCAAACAAGTTTGATCGAAATCCGATCGAAAGAGTCATAAAATCACGAGCTCCTTTTGCAATCGGTAATGTTTCTATCTAAATTTACCTAAAACATGCACATTCAACTTAATAAACATAATTTGATAGATGCCCATTATTTATTAAACGTTTCATGTTCAAAGCTTACTCAATCTAGTACCATCTAGTCTAGATTTCTTCGCTGCTCTGCCTTCGCCCGTGCGCGTAGCGAATTCCCCGTTCCAGCTTACTTCATTCTTCCCCGCCCCGAAATATTATTTCGGTTCGCGTAAATTACCCCTTAATTAAAATATCTTGTTTTGTTAAATCTAGATTAGGTTCTAACTGACAATTTTTGAAGTGAAACTTTCTTAGCCCCGTTAGAGTGATTTGAAATTCGGATGAAACAGAAATGACGCACCACGGCACCCGTGGAACATCAAACTGCGTCCAAGCCTCCTATTGGTTGAGATGTAAAACGGAAATGACGATATTGGCCGGTTGTTTTTTACGGGTCGTCGGAATATAATACGTAATTTCGCGCCCCGCCGAGTGCGTCCCATATCGCAGCGGTATAGTGCGTCGCAAATATCAGCGGCCAGAGAAATCCAGATATCAAAAAAAAAAACAAATTTTGTTTTTGTAAATCATAATCCAATCTTCAAACCACTATAAGAAGGCAAAAGATAGCGAGATCTAGCGACTTTCTGGTTTCACTTCTATCGCCTGTGGATTATACACTCTAATTTTTTTCTTTTGAAAAATGAATTCAAATCGAATTCGTTTGTTTATTTCTATATCTAAAGTATTTTTTTAGAACCATCCAATGTTGTATTTCTATAGATACTTGTTTGAAAAAATTCTAACATTTAGTTTTTAAAGCATCCATTTATTGTATAAGGATCTAACATCACTTTGAACCTTTCGCAATTTCCATTTTGTTTTTATCTTCAATCATGTGTAAAGTATTTTTAGAACCATCCAATGTTGTATTTCTATAGATGCTTGTTTGAAAAAGTTCTAACATTTAGTTTTTAAAGCATCCATTTATTTTATAAGGATCTAACATCACTTTGAACCTTTCGCAATTTCCATTTTGTTTGCATCTTCAACAATTTGTAAAGTATTTTATTTTAACATATATTTAAGGAAAATATTTAACTGGAACATCTCCCTGTCTTGGAATCGCATTATTTATTTATTTCAAAAACACACGGCACAACATGTACCATTAACATAAAAATATTTTTATATATATATTATAATACATAACAGAGAAAGAAACATATAAATGTAGAGTTAAATCTAAAAACAAATGGTAAAAAAAGGAGTTAAGGTAATAAGTAGTAAAAAACTAAGTTGTATAAAATGAAATTATAACATAAAGCATAAAATCTGAAGTATAATTTAAAAGTAAAAAGTTTAAATATAAAGTTTAAATGCAGGAAATAATATAATAAAAACAAAAATTTATAGACTACGAGATATCTTTAAAAATAATAAACACAAAAGTTATAAATATGAAAAAGTATAGAGTAAGAAATGCTCTTAGGAGACAAAATAAATAAAATAATAATATAAATTTTTTAAAACATAAAAGAGTTTTAAAGTACCTGTGATATGTTTCTAATCTATAGATATTAGAGTGCGTACTGGTAGGTTACGAAACATATAAATGTAGAGATAAATCTAAAAACAAATGGTAAAAAAAGGAGTTAAGGTAATAAGTAGTAAAAAACTAAGTTGTATAAAATGAAATTATAACATAAAGCATACAATCTGAAGTATAATTTAAAAGTAAAAAGTTTAAATATAAAGTTTAAATGCAGGAAATAATATAATAAAAACAAAAATTTATAGACTACGAGATATCTTTAAAAATAATAAACACTAAAGTTATAAATATGAAAAAGTAAAGAGTAAGAAATGCTCTTAGGAGACAAAATAAATAAAATAATAATATAAATTTTTTAAAACATAAAAGAGTTTTAAAGTACCTGTGATATGTTTCTAATCTATAGATATTAGAGTGCGTACTGGTAGGTTACTGCGTTATGGAAATGTAGTTGATCCTTATGTAATAAATTCCTAGCTGGTTGCATGTGGGTCTCTCTGCACCTTTAGGTATGTCTAAAATGGTAAGTATGGGTCCTATTTAAATATATTCCCTTAAAAAATGATAGACAAAAAATTATTTTCACAAGATTCAACTAGATTATGAGAAATCGTCTTTGCAAACTTTGACACCTCATATCTCAGAAAAAGGTAAAGTGAATTTTGAAATATTTATAACCAAAGTGTTGAATACGTTATTATCTAAAACCAATAACTTTTTTTTTAAATTTATTTATCTATAATAAAATATATTTACAATGGTTTTATGTATATGCCTGTCTCACTAGGGTATACCTGTGTCGAGACAGGCGTACAGGTATATAAATGAATATTGTAGTTACAAGGATATTTAAGGTAAAATACATATCACTTTGAATAGAATTAAAACAGAAAGGTGATTGGAAGAGTGATAAATCATTTAAGGAGAGTTATTTTATAAATGTTGGAGATGAAGTAGAGAAGTTAATTCTGCCTAATCTATTTAAAGGTCAATTTGACAGGATTCCATTATTTTCATTTATTTTATATGGGTTAGGTTGTATTGGTATAGTTATTTTTGTCTATGTGTGATTTATTTTACAGATGTTTGTAATAGTGAGGCGTCCAATACTTATAATCCATTTTTTAATATCTTGTTTGAATTTTGTAAAGGAGTCTGTTTGTCTGATCGTAGTTGGTAGTGTATTGTATAGTTTGCAAGCTATGTATTTAGAGTGTCTTTGCCCGAAGGTGGTTTTGAAAAAAGGAGTTTGGAGAAGTTCGTTGTTTTTGGCTCGGGTATTGTGTATTGTTTGTGTAGCTTTGTATAGTGTTTTGTTGTTTTTGTGTAAATTAATTAGTATGGATCTTGAGTAGAGCTGTTTTATGTCCATAACGTTGAAGGAATTGAATATAGTATCCGTGCTGGTAGTAGGTATGTGGCATTTTAAGAATTATTTTTATGATTAGTTTTTGTGCTTTCATGATGGGATCAAGGGCATTGGAATATGCATTACCCCAGGCTAAAATTTCGTATTCGATGTGAGATTGGCACAGTGAGTAATATACTGTTTTTAAAAGTTTTAGGTTAAGGAAATTGCGTGTTTGTTTGAAAAAGTATATAGATTTGCGGATTTTTTTGTAGTATTATGTATATGTTGCTTCCAATTTAGGTGTGTATCGAAGGTTACTCCTAAATATTTGATAATGTTTACTTGCTCTAGGCATGGGCAGTCACAGTTCCGGTTTAGAGATGTATATTTACATACGTGTATTTTTAATGGCGGGGGTAGGTTTGACTTTGGGATATTGGTGAGACTAGACAGTAAGTATTTAGTTTTCTGTACATTTAGAGTTAATATGTTCGAGTCAAGCCAATATTTTACCTGTTGAATTCCTTCCTCCGCTTTGGAATAAACGGTAAGCCAATCTTTTGCTTGGAAGAGTAGGACAGTGTCATCGGCAAAACTGATAATAGTTGCATCGATATCTAGGTTGCATAACTCGTTAATATATATTAGAAAGAGGGTTGGACCTATAACACTGCCTTGAGGGACCCCGTAACTAATGGGCAAATTCTGGCTCTTTGTGGTACTGAGTTTAACACATTGGGATCTGTCAGATAAGAAGCTGGAGAGGAGGCCTAATTCTTTGTTCCTAATACCTATATTAAACATTTTGCGTTTTAATTTGCTGTGTGAGATTGTATCAAATGCTTTACATAGGTCGAGAAATACCGATTGACATTTCAAGCCCTTATCCAGGTGGCCAGAAATATGGTCAGTGACTGATTGATTACTTTTTATAGACGATTTTCCGATATATTCTGCAACTTTTTATGTTTTTTTTTCTTCGTTTATTATCCAATATATTAAGTATTTTAGCATTATACTGTAATTTTTTGTAACTATATACATACCTACTATATTTAATCAATTATTTGTGGTGCCTTTATTATTGTTAAAAGACTAGCGAGAACTGATATTATTTATCTACTAACTTGGTAATAAAATTAGTTAATTAAGGTCATTAAGTAACTAACTATTATTTTGTATCTTCGATGTATTTTTTATTTTTATTTTACCTACAATTTTTTTTTTTAAATCTCCTACTACCACCACGGTTAGCTGAAAATATTGCTTGAGTCGTAAACGAGGGCTTAGCCAACAGAGGAATCGAACAAGGAACGCCTGGGTGGTACCCAAACGCGATGCCCACTCAACCACTGACCGGTCAGAATAAAATAATTGTACATACAAAAATATAATGGTGAATTTAAGTATAAAATATTGTATTTCTTAGTCCTCCTCACTAGGGGGTCTGTGCCGAGGCGGACTAAGGTTATTTAAATATAGTTTATTTGTCTTCTATGTCGTTTTGAGTGTCTTCATTAGGGTTTTTTCGTTGACCTCTTTCAGCCATATTTTTATTCTTGATTTGTATTCATTAGGATTTTTTTATTAATTTTTTTGCTTGTAGAAGGATGTTATGGAGTTTTTTCGCAGAGTATGTGTTTCTTTGTCCGAATGTTGTTTTATGAATGGAATATTTTTATATCATTTTTTTCGATCTAGCGTTATTCATATACGGTCTAGTAGAGGTTTCAGTATTTTTGAAAAACTTCAATAATATATTTTTGTCATATATTTGTTGTACATTTGGTAGGTCAAAGCTATTGAAAATTTCAATTGAAGGCGTTCTAATGGATACTTTAAATATGGTCTTTATGATCCCTTTTTGAATCGTATTCAGGTTGTGTAGGTACGTATGTGTGGCAGATCCCCAGCCTATGATTCCATATTTAATTTGAGAATGACATAATGCGTAGTTGACCCTTTTTATATCCTTTTTATGTACCACGTTTCTTATATTTGCAATGCATTTGTATATTTTTTTTAATTATGAGATAAGCATTGTTTTGCTCCTTTGTTCAGTAGTGTTCAAGGTCGTGGTGAGTTCCTGTCTGAAATAATTGTGCTACCCACATTTTTTTATTAATGGGTGATTTTACTACCATCGCACATGCGTATCCGCTCGCTTATTGATAGCCGACGCGTCGACAAGTTCCGACGGTGACCTTGAAATACAAAAATTGCACCAAAATGCGACGCTATCATCTAAAGAACTACAACAACATGGTCAGGAAGTGATAATAAATATAATTAATTAATTTAAAGACCTCAGATGCTCTAACCACATGATTAGCTTCAACCACACATTGTAAATCACCACGCTATCTCAGTTCTCGGTGGTTTCCACTTTTATCAACATTGTGCTTGTTTACCTAAAAATTATTTGGTTTAATCAACGATCATAAATAATATGTCACGCGTAATTTTTGATAAGACACAAACAAGCAGTACAGAGGCCTATATATATTATAGTAACGAGATACTATTGCTGATAACGTATATGTGTGTCAATCCGATGACCACCAATCGAATACTATTACTGCCATGATAAGTAAATACACAGTAATTCATATTATAGAAGTCATTCTCCAGAATAAATATTATAAGCAATAATTATTAGCCTGAAACACTCATCAACATTGAAAAAATCTCCCGAGAAAAGATAAATGCCGCCGACGGGACTTGAACCCGCGTCCTTCTGATATCCGGTCAACTGCTCTACCAACTGAGCTACATCGGCTTATCTCCCACCCGCCAAATAATTCAATATATACTTGTGTTTCACTCAACAATTACTGCTTATTACATTTTTCACCTGAAAATAACCAACTTTATTTTTGTGAGTAAGGCGTTATAAATGCTAACTCTCCCGCTAAATGGCGTCGAGACAAATTATGTCTACATTTGATGGTGAAATACTTGTCAAATATGAATTATTATTTTTAATTGGTAAACTAACGTTTAAGACAAGATTTTTATGCATAGCACAAAGGGTAACAATTATTATAAGCAATAATTATTAGCCTGAAACACTCATCAACATTGAAAAAATCTCCCGAGAAAAGATAAATGCCGCCGACGGGACTTGAACCCGCGTCCTTCTGATATCCGGTCAACTGCTCTACCAACTGAGCTACGTCGGCTTATCTCCCACCCGCCAAATAATTCAATATATACTAGTGTTTCATTCAACAATTACTGCTTATTACATTTTTCACCTGAAAACAACCAACTTTATTTTTGTGAGAAAGGTGTTATAAGTGCTAACTCTCCCGCTAGATGGCGTTGAGACAAATTATGTCTACATTTGATGGTGAAATACTTTAACTTGTCAAATATTAATTATTATTTTTAATTGGTAAATAAAAAATAAAGAATAAAGAATCAAAGTTTTGCAGTTTTATTTAACCTTTTAGCATATTTATAATTATTGGCCGAATGTACTATTTTTTTTTCTTCATAACACTTAGTAGACTAGAGTGAGTTTTCAGTGAGCGAGGGCGCCAAGATTAAAACATATGACGTTACTGACGTTGTTGTAGCTGAAATAGAATTTATTTTTTCAAAATTTCAACTTTTTGTATAAAGATCTTCAGGATCCTTTCAGTCAAGGGATACGCCGCATCCACATTTCTGTATAGCTTCTTACAAAAAGTTAAAATGTTGAAAAAAATAGGTATCAATTAAAGTAGGGGTTCATGATTTATTTTTAGGGTTTTATACCGTGTTGCGTTGCCTTCTTATTTAGTCAGCGTTTCGGAAAGCATTACAGTGTCCATCGTCAAGGCAGATGTAATCGAATTATAACTGTGATTACACTTCTACCCTGATGGAGGACATGAAATGTAGGCTAAAGAAAGAGGTACACGGCATAATACCCAAAAATAAATTGCGATAATAAATAGGAAATTAAATTGTAATATTTTTAACAAGCGTATTCTCAATATTATGAAAAACATAAAAAATCAAGAAACGAAATTTTATAGTGTCATACTGATACGACATTATGATAATATTATGCGACTATTTTTAACAGCCATTTGTTACACAAGTGTTTTAAAGATATAAAGGTCACTGATACACATATCTGCGCACATTGTGTATATATTGGGGGCTTTTATAATTACAATTACGGTACCTAAAGGCTCTTGACACACACACCGTAGGTCGCGGGATCGAATCCCGGCGTGGCAAATATATTTTATTTAATTAATTTGTGTTATTTCACAATTTTTTCATTTAAAATAATATATAGTATATTTGCGGCACGTTCCAGAGTGGAAGATACTTTCAGTATCACCCTGGTATAAGACCACCATTTAGAATTGAAACGTTGCTTTAAATGGCATTAGCCGTGTTTGGTATTCATATACATATATTTTTATTTTTTTTAAACTGTTTATTTATTTATTTATAAAATACATGATACATAATTGAGTAGTTAACATAGTGTGGATATATTGAATCACCATACCAGGCGGATGCCTGTTTCATGGTGACCAACGGAGTATTGTTACTTTTTAGGAAATATGCAGTCTATTGTAAACATATGGATTTATTATAAGTGTTGTTAAAAATTGGAAAAATTATAATAAAATAAGAAGTGGAAAATAGAAAGGGGAAAAGAAGTGAATTAGTTTTAGGTTTTAAAAATGTACATAACTTTTTTCAATATGTGTGCATGCAAGCACAACGTATATATATATAGGTGCACACATACATATACAAACCTGCAGATCTATATAGGTATAAACACACATATACGTACCCAAATGCGCACCTACTCATATGTATACACACACACATCTATATACATTACTTACACATAAATATATATAACATTAAAAAAAATAAAGTATATATATATAGACAGTTGTTCTATCTGAGAACGAGAAACAGGCCACCGGCGTTGTTAGATTCACTCATCAAAAAATCCTTAATCGCCTTCCTGAAAGTGTGATATTGGTCTACCGTCTTTATTTAAATTGGTAAATTATTAAAGATTTTCGGAGCAAGGAAGTTAAACTGTGACTGGGCCATTGAGGTTTTAGTTACTGGAATAACAAAGTTGGATTGTTTGGAATATCTTGTACTATAGTTTGATTCAAAAATCTTTTTTTTTATAAATTTAAATATAAAATAGGCAGATATGTATTTTACATACAACGACTTTATATTAAGCACTTGGAGGTCACCATATAAGTCCTTCGTGGGGTGAATGCAGTGTACTTTGTAAATAGTACGTATTATCAGTTTTTGTGCTTTTATTAACGAATCCAATATTGTTTTAGAGCATCCTCCCCAAACAATTATACCGTGACGGCAAAAAATCAATAAACATACGTGCCTTATGACAATAATACTGTAGTTCTTTCTTACATATAAATAATGGTGAGACACAAAATACGTGTGACTATTTCCTCCAAAATATGTGTTAAATATGTGACGACTTAAAACTTACGGCTGGACATCAATGGAGAAGAGTAGCGCGTGACAGGTCCAAATGGAAAATGTTAGAGGAGACCTATGCCAAGAGGCAAAGTGAGCTTCGGGATATATTGTAACAAACAAAACATGTCTAATACTAAACGGAAGCCCAGAATAAAAAACTTATTATTACATTTTTGCGACGGGAATTGCACTTCATTCTTTTTATACGTGTAGGGACATATATGATAATGATTATATATTTCCTTTGGGGGGGAGGGAGGTGCAGACATACGTTCACCATTTGTCTCATTTTCGACTGTTGTTATTTAGTGTGGAAGAAAGAGCTGCAACATAACATGTTTAAGAACAAAGGCAAAACCATCAGTGCATTGGCATTTGACGTTTTATGAATTTTTGGAATTCACTCACACTTCAATATTATATTTGTAACTACATATATTTCATACTTTCAAAATTATCGTCACGGCAATTAGTATTATAGTGATCTACGAAGATGTCACAGTGCAGTGTGTGAGAGAGATGCAAGAAAATCATGACTTTTTTTTTTTTGAAGGTCACAGATTTACGTACATTGTGTATCTCATCTTTTGAAAGAACTGCAGCATTATTGTGTTAAGGAACGTATGTTCATTGCTTTTTTTATGCCTTCACGGTACCGTAAACGTGTATCTTCATAGTAATTATAAAAGCGCGCATTAAAACAATATGTTTGCTGAGCATTTTAAGTAGAAGCAAAACGTAAATAACATTGAGCAAGATCTAGCGGGTCATATTTTTCTTTGGTCGTATGTGAATAAATCATTCAGAGTGATTTAATAACATTGCCTTAACAAAGACATTGGATGTGGGAGCTCCTCTCCCACATCCAATGTCTTTGTTCATTGCGAGTTTAACCCCTCAAGCCTTGAAATAATATTACTAAACATAAACACCATATTCCATTAGAGCAGCGATTCTTAACCTTGTTGGAGGTTCTGACTCCCACCAGTTTCATATGCGCATTCACCGAACCCTTCTTAATTGGAAACCGAACCGAATCATATAAGTCGGGGCTGTGTCTTGACGTCCGCCGAACCCGCGAGACTGACTTACCGAACCCCTGGGGTTCGATCGAACCCACGGCAAGAACCATTGCATTGGAGCCTCTGAGGACAAATCTTACCGAGGCATTCATATGTTACAAAAGTATTATTTCCATAATGCAGAGAAATATGATTTGTTCCTAGTTGGGAAGAAAAATAATTATAATTTTCATAGATACTCGATTCCGCGGAAAAAACCTAAAAAATTGTCAAAGTGTAAGGTTACAAATAACGATAATGATAAAAAAAAATATATATATACATATATATAATATTTTTCTTGTGATTTTGATGACATTCAATTAAAACACACTTGAGTTTCTCTGTAAGTGACAGTCTACGGTACATACACAATGACGAGTCAAGATCGGCATTGTGTTAAATTAAAGAAAATTATATTTTTCTTTACATATATTTATTTGTATTGCTAGTTTTATTACTAACTAGCTTTTACCCCCCCCCCCCCCCCCCCTCCCCCTCTCCCGCACTACCACTCCCCCTCCCCCAATCAATCAACAATCAAATATTCATAATATAAGTATAGCTGTTGGCTTAGGTCAAAATGTAGATACGAACCTATTTTATATTTGTATCTACCTATACTAAATATTCATATTAGAATACTAATATTTGAATTTTCGCTATCAAAGAAATAATATGACAGCCCACATCAAACATTTACTTAGTAACACGCTTTGCCAATAAACGTATAATAGATAATTTCATAACGCCACAGCTTATTCATATCGCCAGAGCTTACCAATATATATAGCCCATGTTACTCGTAAATAAAGTAGCTTTTGATTAGTGAAAGAATTTATAAATTCCATTCCATATTTATTGCGTGATAGAGTAAAATCCAACCATCCATACAAACTTTCGCATTTATAATATTAGTAAGATTCCTTACGCAATAGTAAAGTGTTTTCTTAAACATGAATTCTTTCAAAAAATTTAGACGTGTTTCGAATAAAAATGTTTAGAACAAGTTTTGAAGTGCCGTTTTTTACCACCGTTGTGATTTAAAACTCGATAAACGGAAACGAGCGACATTACAAAGAGACAAACACATTTATCTATGGGATTGAACCTGCGAGAGAATGAGATAGCAATAAAATATTAAAATATTTCACGGATACTCGGTTCCATTATAACACGATTAATCCGCAGTTCCATGCAGATCTCCTTTGGTCTAGTGGTACAAAGCACCTGACGAATCTCAGGAGCCAGACATTCAGCAGACCAAGGATCGAATCCTACGAAATCAAACTAAAAAAAATATTTTTTTCAAATCAACATATCTTCAAACCACTCAAAAAGGAACAGGCAAAATAAAACACAAAAGAAAGCGAGATCTAGCGACACCGAAGAAGACAACACAAATACTAATAAGATGATTAAATGTATGAGAAAAGATTCACTGAAATTCAATGACAAAAACATGGAAAAAATTATCCTTAACATTGATAAAAAAAATGCTTCGTAGTCTCCCCACTCTTGTCTACTTTAGTTTTCTGATGGTTTCACTTTCATTTTTTTATTTACATTTTGATGTTTGATATTTTAATTTTATTATTTAGGCATGTGTAGTTAGTTTATCCCCCCCCCCTCTCCCACTCAAATAGAGATTAATCCCACCCAAATAAATATTAACATTTGTTAATTTTTATTTCAAATTTAAAAACCTCAAAGATAATTTTTTCTTATTTCTAACCACTGGAGTGATAACGTGAAATAAATTTCCTAAAATGATTTCCCAGAAGTTCATTTTTAGAAAAATAAATTTTAAAAATCATACCTTCGAATTTAAACATCAAGGCATACAAACTTATTATAGTGCTATATAGTCAATGAATTGACCTGTATTTTGCCGTTTATCTCATAAATATGTGGGATATGTAAAAAAAGGGATAGCACTTACGTACTACTGGTCAGTAGTTGAGTGGGCATCGCGTTTGGGTCCCACCCAGGCGTTCTGTGTTCGATTCCTCGGCTGGCTAAGTCCTTCATCATGACTCAAGCAACATTTTCGGCTTACTGTGGTGGGTAGTAGGAGATTTTCAAATATTGTTGGGTTATTTGTAACCCGGGAATGTTTGTCTTTCTTTAAAAAAACAAATCTTATTCGAGTCAACATAGAATATTTTCGATACCTGTATGTTGTCTGTGGCATACTTGATAATTAAAGGTGCATTATGGAAAAAGGACTTAATTTTATCCTAATACAGCTGATCAAAAATTCGGCGGGAAAATAATATTTTTAAAATTATTTTTAACATCGTTCTAAAATAGTCTACGAAGTTCGGATTTGCAACACATATGGTCATAATAGATATAACAATCAATTACAATAAATTCAATATAATAATTAATTATACATAATATGTGTACATATTTGATTTATCCCCATAAAAAAGCTGGGCTTGTGTGTCTAGGGGTACGATTATATTGGTTTAATTGTTTTATTTTTTTGTTATTCAGTTCAAATTTTCGGTATAATTTTTAAGCTGAGTTTTAAATTTTTTGATATTACTGTTCATGTTTCTGATTTTTTCAGGTAGTGAATTTAAAAATTTACTCCGAGATATTTATGATATAACTGTCCTTTTGTTTTTTTTACATTTTGGAGTAGGAAGTATTGATGTTTGTCTAAGATTTCTGTTTTTTTTAAATGGTGAAACATTATTATAATAAATGTTTCAAGAATGGTAGGAAAATATGGTCCATTTTTCGACTAAAAACACTCCATACCACGATTTTATTTATTTCTTTGTACAATAACTTCAGAAAAAGAAATTTGCAGGTATCGCATTTAAAACACTTTGGAAGCATTCCAAAGATTTTATTTTATTTTATTTATTAGCGTTATAAATAGTCTGTATAAATTCATAAATGACAGTGATAATAATATGTATGTCATTGACCAATAAAATAACGACAAATAGAAATTTAGAACCATAATACAAAAATACACAACAATACCTATAGCTGATATAAACAATTCTGATAAAGTGCATCTTCTTACGCAAAACTTCAAAAAGTTTTAAAGAATTTTTTCAAGGTTTAACATTTAAATTTTGATAAATATCAATAATATTTTTCGGGAAGTGATTTTATTTGAATTCGAACTGCTAAAGATATGAAAGAAAATGTGGCGAACTAAAAATTAAAAAGAAAAATACAGAAATCAATGAAATATTAAGTTTATAGTTAAGCATGTGGCATTCAATGGAGTGTTATTTTTTTATGCATGCTTTGATTTTATCAAGGGTTATAAACAAATCGATAGTTGGGCATAATCTGTTAAATGTGCTACAACTTCTTCTTATAAATACATTTTCAAGATAATTTATGTTGCTCTTAGGGATATAAAATGTGTCCGGAGATCGAGTAACTCTTAATGGACATCTGAAATGAATATTTTGTAGTAAGTATGGGCTATCCATGATATTTCACAGTTTTGCTGGGTCTTGTAGATAAAAATATATTTAAGACTAAAGGGTTAATTAACATATTGATTATATTTAACAGAGGACGCTAAGCACGCCGTAGATTATGAAGCAGGACGAACAACTTGCTTTGGTCCGTGACGGCCCGTACAATGTTTTGTTGAGCAAGAAGCAATAAAGACATAATTATCTTTTTTTTTGTAGAAAGCAGACATTTTGTGTTTTCATATATTAATAAAAAAAACAGAATCGATGTTCATCACCACAATTTTTTTTATTAAGACTGACCGGTTTCGCTCAACAAAGGCATCAACAGGGTGAAATTTACATTTTAAACTATTTCAAAAATTCATTTCACAACGAATTTTTTGATTAGTTTAATGCGTGTCGTGATGGTGCGTGTGTTAAGCGAAACCTGTCGGTTTTAATAAATTAAAAACATTTCAGAGAATTGGATACGTTTTTAGATTTTCACGGTCAAAAGCATTTTCGTTATTTGTTTTTGGGGTATTATGCCGTGTTGCGCTACCTCCTTCTTTAGCCGACGTTTCTGATACCGCAGATCCATCATCAGGGCAGATCCGGCATCCGACATCAGGGCATGTCGGATCTGCCGGATCTGCCCCGATGATTGACAATGCAACGCTGTCCGAAACGTCAGCTAAAGAAGGAGGTAGCGCAACACGGCATAACACCCCAAAAACAAATAACAATTATAATAATTGTTTTATATCATTAAAGATATTAGCGTAAGAATGATCTCGGACTTTGGTAATCGGTATTTGGTAATTTGGATTTTTATATAATGTTTTAATTCGTTTGAGAATCAAAGTTTTTCTCAAACAACATGTGGTGCCTACTTTGTGGAAAATTAAATATGGTTATATATCGTTAATATGACGATGTCGTCGATATGCATAGAATGAAGGAGAAAACAAGAAGTGAGAGAGACCTATTGACCACAACAGGACTCTCTTGACTCATCGTCTTGTACCGCAGTGGAAGAGATGGACTCATACGTCCGTTACTCCTAGACACACTGACCTCCAGATTCCTACCTAACCCTGATACGTTTTTCCTTCCAGAACTTTCTCTCCTTCTTTTCCTTAAATCGATCGTCCTCAAAGCATCCCCAAATATGACAAAGGTCCTGAAGTAAATTATTTTCTTCAAAGCATCTTGGGTGGAGCTGATGTTAAAAAAGTGAAAAATATATTATTCAAATAATAATATAAAAGATTCATTTTTTTTACTTTACAACAAAAATAGTTTAAAAAGTCTACGTCTCATTCAAGAGGCCTCTGGCATCCATATTTGAACATATAATGATTTTTTTATCTCAATTTTTTCCAAGCTTTACGATCCTGAGCGACTTTCACCCATTCGAAGCCTGCGTCAAGACATCTCCTATGGTCGACCGTCGCTCTTCTTTCCCAGCCAAGAATGTCTACTGATGATAATTTTGAAAATAAAATTGTCTAGAAACCAAAAAAATGTATTCTTAATTGTGTAATCTGATTCCACAAAAATCGTCATTTGTGAAAAAAATTAAGCAGTGTTTTAGCCGATATTTTGAGAAAAAAAAATTCTAAGCAATGCGGTTTATAGAACTTTTTGACAATCCGCAAATCTTTGAATAACCTTTTCCAAGAAAGGTGAATTATGTTAAGACTTTCTTCGCTATGAACACTGTTAAATGTAATGAGAGGTAATTATTTTCTGTGGAAAATTTGAAGATGTTTTCTTAAACAACGTGAGCACAATTTTTGAAAAGCCCAAACGTTATTAATAATTTGTGTTTTTTTTTTAAGTGAGACCGTTCTTTGTTTCTCGTTTGTTCTTGATTACATCAAGGAATACATAAGTATTGTTTTTATTTTTCAAGCAAATGTTTGGGTTATGTATTATTATTATTTTACGCAAGAATAATTATGATCTGACAATGTTATTATTTTTTTCATAATGTGTACACATTCTCATGTTTCTAGAGAATGAAAAGGTCGGGTCGGGTCGTTGTAAATCGTGCTAATTTTTTTTTGTTACAAATATATATATTTTTTATCATCACGCTATATTATATTTCCTGGAGATAATACTTGTCACCAACAAAATATTTAACCCACCAAGTCTCAGGCATAATCTGTCAGAAAGGCAGAGAATTTCTGTTTTGGTATAAACTCTAAATAGATGAAATAATATTTCTCAGTGAATCCAGAAATTAAAAACTGATTTTGAAGGGTTATATGTAGAACATGATTTCAAATTTTGTTATAAGAAATAAATATATTATTACTGAAATATTAAAAAAATAAAAACAAACAAAAATAAGTTTTAAAAATTGTTCATCTTACGTTTAAAATTATTACTGGTAACGAAAAAAAATAACACACTATTTTGTTAAGCAAATGTATTATAGACGTTATTATCACGTCATGCTCTTGCTTTTTCGTTGAAAAGTTACGAACAAAAATTTATCCGATTTTTTTACATTTTTTCTCTAATTGCTATCGGAAACTTTGGTTTCATAGAGGTGCTTTTTATTTTTTCTGTGGTTAAATTCTTTTGAATATAAAGTGTGAAGTTTTTTCTTTCTAAGACCGTTCAGATCATATTTCTCACCATGGTAAGTAAGGGAGTATAACGTTAATATTATATATAACGTTCTCATAATAATAAACGGAGGTATAACGATTTATATGAGCCATATGTGGGCAGAGACAAATTTAATCTCATGTCATTATACGGGTTATTTCCTATCAGTTCCTGTTCAGATAACCAAATTGAATCGCCCGCAAGTAGATACTTAACATGACATTGAAAAAAAACACAATTTGTTTTTTATTAATTAGTGTAGAAATATGCCATAGAGATTAAAAATGCATAATTATTGTTATCACTATTAAACGCGATATATTTTCATTACGCGTTGAAATTTTCTATTTTAGTTAATATTTTCGCACTGGCAAAGAAAATATTAAATTCACATATAAATTGGATTTTTTTTTTTTTTTTTTTTATATGTAAACCGCACAAGAGTCCCAACTGCTCCCGTCTGAAGCCAGTGAGACTATGGCATCCCCAATTGGGGTATGTTGTGAGGCTGAGGGTAGTGGGGAGGGGAAGGAGATAGGGAAGAGGAAGGTGGGAAAGTACCTGGCTATTCAGATCTGGTCACCAAACACGGCTAATGCCATTTCAAGCAACGTTTCAATTCTGAATGGTGGTCTTACACCAGGGCGATACGGAGAGTATCTTCCACTCTGGAACGTGCCGCAAATATCCTATATATTATTTTTAAATGAATAAATTGTGAAATAACACAAATTAATCAAATAAAATTTTATTTGCCACGCCGGGATTCGATCCCGCGACCTTCGGTGTGCGAATCAAGCGTCTTATCCGCTGCGCTACGCCGGCCGTATTAACTGCAATCACTACAATGAATAAAATAAATAATAATGTTTGATCTGATTCTATTTATTTTTGTGCAGATTATTAATTTTCAATAAGCAGATAAAAAATTGAAGCTTCTGACCCTGGGGGAATTCTTTCAAACATAATATATAAAATGCGAGCATATTGAAAGGGTCAAACAAACAAAGTACCTAGGGGTTATTATTGATACACACTTACGCTGGACTGACCACATAAACTTCATCACGAATAAACTAAAACGAGTCATGCACCTAATAAAATCCATTAAAAACATTTTCCCACTAACAATACTCAGATCCATATACTTCGCACTTTGTCAATCCATTGCCACATATGGAATACTGGCTTGGGGAAGTGCTACAAATATAGCAATTGACCCATTTCAAAAGATACAAAAAGCGATAATTAAACTAATCCTGCAAGTGCCATTCTTCACAGATTCAAGCGAAATTTACAAAATATTAGAAGTCATGTCAATAAAACAACTTTATGCCAAATCTGCTCTGCTACACCTCCTACAAAACAAACTCCATATTCCAATGCAACCGAAAACAATTAAAAAAACAAGGTCCTTAACAAATGTAACCCTGAACATACCGATAACACACACCACACACGGACAAAGACATTTTCAGTATTACGCAACCAAACTTTTTAATTATATGCCCATTACTCTAAAACAACTACTAACTACACATACATACACAAATATTCACAAAAAACATATTACAGCCTGGATCAAAAATCAAGATATTCTCTTTATACAAAATTTCCTAATCCCCAACCAAACATAACAAAACTATAAAAAAAGTAAAATAAATAAACATATCTTGCAAGAATTTTACAACTTTTCATATATTTATATACATATATACATATACATCTTCTTCCCCTTGTCCTATTCGGGTCGGGGACCCATTGCATCGACAAGGCTCCTCCATAAGTCCCTGTATTGTGCTGATTGTTCGGCTTCTGTCCATGGTAGACCCATCCTCTCCTCACACAGTTTCAGGAGTTGCCTCGCCCAACTGTGTCTAGGGCGGCCCACTGGACGTCTTCCTTCTGGAATCGCACTCAGTATTTTCCTCGGAATTCGGTCATCAGACATTCTTAGTACATGCCCAAGCCACCTCAATTGTGATTTTTCTATGAAGAGTAGCAGTGGTTCAATGTTTAGATCATCTCGGATCGTCGAGTTTCTTATATGATCCCATTTCGTAACTCCTGCCACTCCTCTCAAGTATCTCATTTCGGCAGCTTGGACTCTGGAGCGTGTTCTTTCATTTAGCATCCATGTCTGGTGGCCGTAAGTGAGCGTTGGGCGATATACCGTTTTAAACACTGCCATCTTTGTCTTGGTGCTAAGCTCGGCTTTTCTTATTACTGAGCTGTAGAGAGGACGCAATACACTGCTTGCCGCACATATTCTTCTATCAATTTCTCCGTCTTGCCGACCATCGCTGGAAAACTCGACCCCAAGGTATTTGAACCTGTTCACCTGTTTCAACTGAGTCCCATTAGCGATTATGTTGCATTGAGTTTGGTCCCTTCCTATAACCATTACCTCCGTTTTTGAGGTACTCATCTTCATTCCCGCCGCCGTGCACTCTTCGTTGAAACGGTTAATCCACTCTTGTAGTCCCTCCTGTGATGTCGTTAACCTCGCGATTTATATATACTTTATATATATATTTTTTTCTTCTAAATAATCCATTACCATTAAAATGTAAAAAAAAAAAAACCAACTTTCTACTACAACACATAAATACCTGTACTTGTCACACTGAATCATAAACACGTAAACACCTCAGCACAGGTTCTCCTAGTGAGGTGTTCACGAAACATATAACATTATAAACAGTTTCACCTTCTCAAACCTACCTTACACCCAACATAATAAAATGTTATATTAATTAATATGTAAAAATGTTTTCAAAAATATATTATGTTAAAATATTAAATATATAAGGTAAAACTGTAATATATAGAAATAAATAAATAAAAAAATAAAAAATAAATAAAATTGTTTGAATATTAAAACTTTTTTTGAAATTCTTATTTTTCTTAGCTGTGTTACACTGTGTATGCACCTCTTTTTCATCTTTTTTTCAAGTCGTGCCCGGGGCTTATGAGATGTGAAACTGTGTTCACAAAGTCGAAGAGATGGAAGTGTCTTTCCCTGCTTCACGTATAACCAGATACATCCCAGTATTCCAATTACTTATGCCTTGCGACAGAATTTAGCGGGATGTTCCATTCTATTACAATACCACATGAGCATTCTAAAGTTCGGAGCCGGTGGGACATACTAAATGCAATATCACTCCTCAGTCTAGTCGACTTAAGAGTACAAACTCGTCAAGCTAGGCGTTAGGACCTTTTTTGAAGCCACGGTTTTGAAAAAAACTCATTTCTACTAACAAATTTTTAGCAAACAAAGTTTGGCAAACAAATATAATATGTACAAAATATATCGACATTTTTAACATAACCAATTCGATATATACGTTTTTAGATAATTGTTATTTGTTTGTGATCTGTCAGATCTGCCGGGTCTGCCCTGATGATGGACACTGCAACGCTGTCCAAAACTTTGGCTATAGAAGGAGTTAGCGACACACGGCATAACACCTCAAAAACAAATAACGAAAATTCTATACATTTTGAAAGATACCTAATCATTTTTCTCATGTCAAATTATTATTTCTGAAAATTTTAGTAATTTAAAAAAAAAATTGTTTATCGAATTGAAAACAATTTACTGTAATATCCAATCGGTAGTCGTTGTTTGCAACCATTGTTGATTACTAGTCTTTGGATAAAAAAATATAATCATTTCATATATGTATTTACCCAATGTAAAAGTCCAATGGGCTTAAAATATTTTATTTTTTTTCCTTTAATAGTTTTTTTCTCTTTGTCTCTTGTTTACAACGTAAAAAAAAACCGATTGGACACGGCGCTACTACTTATACTGTTAACTGTAGTCGACCATTTTTTCACGGGCAGCCGTGGAGATGTCAAACGACTAAAAGTTGTGACGCCAAAGCCATAGCCGACTCCTCGCGTTGTTTACAGTAATCGGACGATTCACTCGAGTGAATATTCATTTTTGTTTCATTCCACGCTCAAACAGCGTATACGGAATGATACAAAAATGAACTTTTATCCGTTCCTTCCACTATAATGTCGTTTAACGAAATCTAATCCGTTTGATTTATTATTATTTTTTCGCGTAATTGAGTATCGTTGTTGAGAGAATTAGAGCTTAAGAAGATCCTAAATCATATCTTAATAGTTTTTTGAAGTAAAATTTCTTTACGCACGCTTGACTTGGGGATTAAGCTGGTGAATGCGTGACGAGAGCTTTACGAAAAGCGTGATCTGGCGAAGTGAACGGAAGTTGAAAGGGAGATATAAGTTAGTGAAGATAGAAAGAGAGAGAGTTACGTTTCGTATTACTGTAGGGGCAAGAGCGAGAGAAAGCGGTGCGAGCACACATTTTCTTTTTCTCTTTCTCTCACAGCCAGTTACGTTTCGGATATAGACACAGTGCAGGCCTATTGTCTGTATCACTGTAGGAGCAAAAGAAATATTATTATTTTCTTGCTCTTTTCAGTGTAGTTTTACTTCAGTCGTGTGGTCTAAAGCACACTTGTTTTTTTTTTTCTAAATTAGTTCCACACAAGTAGATGTCATATTTGAGGATGCTGTGTAGATGCTTTTAGGGAAAGAAAGGAGGGATAAGTTCTCATAAACAAAAAGGTATGAATCTGGAGGTCAGTATTTCCAGGATTGACAGTCGTATGAATCTATTTGCAAGGCGATAGGTCAAGAAAATCCGGAAAAAAGAGGTTCCTCTACCAGTCTCTCCCCATCCGGCCCACCATACAGTAAGTATACAAACTCTTCTTGTTCGATTAGATAAAATTAAATTTGGTGGTCTCTCTTTATGTTAATTTAGTTTATGTTTCTACAGGAACTAGTAGGTTTTAAAATTCTCTAAAAAGAGCAGAGTGTTCTCCTTGTTTCACTTAAATATCTTTATGACATTTCGCGTGCAACGTGCTTTCAATACAGGAAGCGAGACGGAATGAACGAATGATGGAATTAACGAACGTTTAATTTTTCTTTCATCGTTTAAGTAATGAATTCATTCGGCACTTTTATTTCGTATCTTGTTCAGACGTTACACTTCGAGTGAAAGAGACAAAATGAAAAAAGGCAAAAAAAAATGACCAAAAGAGGCAGAATGAACGAAAAAACGATTCGTCTTATTCCCGCTTTATTACTAACCCTAGCAAAATAACATGAAGGAGACCCACGAATGACGCGTAAAAAAATCGAGTCGCTTACGAATTCCCGAGCACGATGGGCCTTGGATCCCAGCCAGGCCAATGAATTGAAGACTGAATTTCGATATTGGAAAGTACCTATTTGATAAATTTCCCAAGAATTAAAGTAAACATGATCATACTTCTGATACACCATTCCACATAATGCTTTTTCATCTTTTCAATATGGTGAAGAAGCGAAACTGCAATACGAATCTTAAATTTTGTTCTCTTACGGGTTTTTATCGAAAGTTTCTTTTTTTCTCGATTATATATTGCACTTATATCATCTGCGCAACCCTTTAACCGAGCAAACTTATCCGAAAGAATTTTATTGGTTTTATCATGCAAAATAAAAGTCAAATACTTCTAAGCGGCTTGCGTACTCGAGAGGAAAACTTTAGCAATGAATTTCCTGACATTGAACATTTGTTTGATTACAAAGTAAAAAATTCAAAAACGGTTAGATAATAAATTTCCATATTTCCGTAATTGGTCAAGTTTTTAATCGAAATTTTATTGCGCATTCATACGAGGTTTGATCCATAATCGTTTATTATGGTCATAAAATAGTTGTTTTTAATAAAAAAAAATGTTTGGCTTTCCATTAAAAACGCTTAAATTAAATGGTAGAAGATTGACGAAATGAGCCATTCCCATATTTTTTTATTTAACGTTCAATGTTCACAATTAACTTGTGACCTTTGTTCGACTTTATTTACGAATATATGAATAGCTAATAAATTGAAATGGACATAGTACCTATCATAAATTTTCTGAAAAATTGATTAAGGTTTTTTTGACAATCCTTCCAATAGAAATATTATTTTCTTGCATGTAAAATGATTATTGTGAAATAGTTATGTTTTTGTAAGTTTATTTAATCAGAAAAATATTTATTGCACTGGGTACCGCCGCCCGGGAACCCTTTATTGGTTTAAAACACCTCTGCCATAGGTCATCCCAAGTGGTTCGTTACGTTTGATGACTAAGCAGGAGTCCCCGGGTTCATGGTCAGGATCATGGCGGCGGATGCGTCTGCCCACCAACTGCGCGGCAGGCCAGATCAAGAGAGACTGGTTGAGGGACACCTTTTGACCTCTCCAGCAGGATTCCCTCGAAACATTGCCTTGCACCGCAGTGGGAGGGATAGATTCATAGGTCCGTCACTCTGGGACATACTGTCCCCCAGATTCCTATCCACCCCTAATACCTCTATTATCCTTCTTAGAACTTTCTCTCATCCTTTCCTACAAAGACCATCCACACACCGCACAGTTAACAACTCAAGGTATCAAGCTTGACTTTATTATAAAATCCTGGATTTCTTTCTGGATTTCATTTTAATTTAATTGGGTACCTAAATGTCTAATCTTGTTAGAAATTTTCAAAAAAATAACATTTTAGGTGCTTGCCACATATGGCACCATCGCAAATACCCACTACCTCGAAACGCGAATGAGTAATTTTATATCAGTCAAGTTTAGATCTCTCCGCGGATTTACGTATCATCGTGATAATTCAACTATAAATACTGTATTTTTATGTATCTTTATGATAGAATCTAGGAAATCAGATGATTATCATAACTATTTAGCTTGTGTTTTAGTGTGATAAAAAAATATTAAATTAACGATTTTTCGAAACCTATTTTTTCTTAAAGTTTTGAATTCATCCAGACTTTTAAAAATGTATCCGAATATATCCGGCAAAATTTTACGTTTTCTGTGTTTAATTGACATTAATGTGTCACACTAACTGTAGTTCTATGATTTACCTATTCAGGGTTTACTTTAACAACTTTTAATTATTTCAGCACCAAGGCGATTTTTGTCTGTAGTATTTTTTTTATTCAAATTTCATAACCCCAAAACATACCATTATATTATTGAAACACTCTGCTAAAATGCAATATTCTGTAATTTTTTTGAGTCAATCCATCTTTAAGTCAATTCCCTTTCCGAGATTTGGGAACCCAACATACGGAACCAAAATTTTTATAATGTATAGATATTCATATGTAGGTATTAAAAACGACTATATCAGGTTGAATCGCACAATATATTTTAAATATTTTTTTCATATAATGTTAATTTATATTGTCCCAAAAACAAACTAAAATAATAAAGTCGAACTAGATACTCAAAATTACCAACTGTGCACCGTCCCCAAAGGTCCCGAGGGAATTTATTTTCCTCAGTGCCTTCTGTGTCAAATGAATATTAAAAAAATAAATTTTTCGATTTAGGAAAGTCCCTTCTACGTCTGAACTCGACTCCAATCTTCCATATAATTCTGAAATTTGTACATTTAAATAAAATTAATATATAAATTTTCCTTTCCTTCCTCTGTAATTTTAAATGATGGCCTAGAACACCCTTGAAGGGTGAAAGCCAGAAATAATTGAAAAAAAAAAAAAAAACTGCAGCGCCGACGAAGATCGGAAGCAAATAAATGCTAATTAGGTTTCAAAATAATTTTCCACATATATGGGTATATTCTAATAATAGGCACACAAATGCCAAAATTTACATACATTCACGATGTGACAACAATATGTGAAATAAATTTGCATTTGTTTTGCTTGTGTTGATTAAATTGAAGTTCGACAATTGACACAAAGGCACTCAATACCCGTCAATTGATTTATATACGAACAATGGTAGGAATATCACAAGGGCGTGCCATTTTGTAGCGGGTAGCTACTGCTGCATTACAATTATGACAACGACGCTACTATTTTATCCTGAGGTTGGTAAGCCGCGAGCAGCGAAGAACATGATTACAAGTTTGCCCCGCAATCTTCAGTTGTGAGAGTACCGTTCGTGAGAGTGGATGTTACGGCCGTGCCGCTGGTGGTGGAACTGGAATTTGGAACACGTTGTAAGACAAATGAAATAAGATTGTATTTTAGATTATGGGTTTACTATTTTATAAATTTTGCCAGGATTGCTTCCTTGGCTGGCGCCCTTTTATTTTAATTAGAAGCATCATAGTTTTGACGGCATTTTAAATAATTTAATTGCGTCTTCAACGCACATGTTACCACATTATTACTAACAGAAATATCATTATTTCTGTCACGACCTGACTATAGGATCTCTTGCTCTACCTTATATTGCATTATAATATGTTGCACCACAATAAATGTTAATTTCCTATTGCAGACTTTTATTTAAATAACGTGTACTACCCTCATGGCTAGTAATCATTTTACAAAATGGCGCCCAACGTGGGGCCCGAACCCACGACCCTGAGATTAAGAGTCTCATGCTCTACCGACTGAGCTAGCCGGGCGATCCTGTCGGCGGACGCTGGGACGCCGTCGTTTGCCGAGGTCACTTCCGGGGAATGGTTTTCTTGGCTCGAGGTCGTAAGAAAATTTTATTTAAATTTAAGAACTGCGAAGGAGATGCGAGCGCCTGACAGGGATGGGCGTCCTTACATCTCCTTTCAAGTTAATGGATCAGTTTACTCCGGTCTTTTGGATTCAGGCTCTCATGTTTCGATTCTAGGTAACAGCTATCATAAAAAATTTTTAGATTTAGGTTTTGATCTTTCGAAGTTGGATGTCAATTTCTCTCTAGTATCTGCTACAGGGCATTCAGTGATTTGCTCATACAAGATTTCTCTTCCGGTTTGTCTTAATGGAGTGGAGAAAATTTTTAATTTCGTTGTGATGCCACAAATAAAAGCAAATATTATATTAGGCTGCGACTTCTGGAAAATATTTAATATTTGTCCTAAGATTTCAAAGTTAATGTCTTGTAAGGAGACGGGGAGCAGTCAGTGTGTAACGGATGCTGTAGGTTTAGAAAATGCTCAGAACCTTTCCTTTTCTCAACGTTCTGTTTTGGATAAGGTAATCAGTGAATTTATTGATTATTCTGGTAATCATTTAGGTAGAACTACATTAGAAAAGCACATCATCGACACGGGTGATTGTTCTCCTATTAAACAAAGAATATATCCGATTTCACCGCACCTACTTCCGGAAGTTCATAAGGAGCTAGACAGATTGTTAGAATTAGGGGTTGTTGAACCAAGTAACAGCTCTTGGAATAATCCAATTGTACTAGTCCCCAAGAAAAATGGTTCTTTCAGACTATGTTTAGATTCCAGGAAATTAAATGCAAATTCTAAACGTGACGCATATGCGACTCCGTTTATCTCGGACATACTTAACAGCTTAGGTGGTGCACGCTATCTAACTACTTTAGATCTTAATGATGCATTTTTCCAAATTCCGTTAGAGGAAAGTTCGAAAGAAAAAACTGCTTTTACAATCCCCAAAAGAGGATTATTTCATTTCGTCACTATGCCGTTCGGTCTTCACGGGGCGAGCGCACGCATGATGCGATTGATGGACAAAGTGTTAGGGCCCCAATTTGATGGGAAAGTTTTCTGTTACCTAGATGATATAATTGTAATTAGTTCCTCTTTTGAAGAACATATTCATCTCTTAAGACAGGTTAAACAGAGATTACAAGCCGCCGGTCTCACGATAAATGTTCAAAAATCGGTTTTTTGCAGGGACTCTTTAAAATACTTAGGATATGTAATTGACAGCAAAGGACTCCGTACAGATCCTGATAAAGTTAAAGCCATTGTTGATTTTCCTACTCCTACGTCTCAAAAGAGTCTGCGCAGATTCATAGGTGTTCTCTCTTGGTACAAAAGGTTCATACTTAACTTTTCCATAATTGCATCACCATTGTATAATCTCACGAAGAAAGAGTTCGCGGGGAAAAAGTTTAAGTGGAATGAGCAGGCGCAAGCTGCGTTCTTAAAGTTAAAGAACATCCTGGTGAACGCGCCAGTACTTGCTTGTCCTGACTTCGGAAAACCATTTACCATAAGCTGTGACGCGTCAAGCATTGGCCTCGGGGCAGTTTTATCTCAGGTGGATGATAATCAGATTGAACATCCTATTTCCTTTATTTCGAGAACACTTTCAGCTCCGGAGAGAAATCACTCAACAACCGAAAGGGAGTTGAATGCGATGATTTTCGCGTTAGAAAAGTTTAGAGGGTACATCGAAGGCTCTCCCATTCCGGTAAAAGTTATCACGGATCATTATAGTCTTAAATGGCTTACCAATTTGAAGTCACCGTCGGGAAGGCTCGCTCGGTGGGCAGTCAGACTTCAGCAGTTTAATTTTGAGATAATACATAGAAATGGTAAAGACAATGTTATTCCCGATGCGTTATCCCGTGACCCCTTGTTGGTAAATTCTATAGTTCAGAACTTTGCAACCTCTGATGAATGGTATGTCAAATTGAGGGAGAAAATTTTATCATATCCCGTGAAATATCCGGCATGGAAGGTTTCGAATGGCAAGATATTCAAACATATCCAAAGTATGGAAGCGCTCCACAGGTCTTATGACTGGAAAGAGGTACTTCCGAAAGAGTTAAGAATTAACGTCATAAAAGAGCACCATATTCCGCCGGTTTGCGCTCATTTCGGCATATTGAAAACCTTGAACAGGATCAGACATAAGTATTATTGGCCTAAGATGGCAGCAGACGTAAAATCATACATTGGTAAATGTCAAGTTTGTTTAGGTTACAAAAGCTCGAATTTGTTACCTCCAGGTCTTATGGGAGATCCCAAATTGGTCCAGCGCCCATGGCAGATGATAGCGACAGATTTACTTGGTCCTTATCCTAGTTCCTACAAGAAAGGTTATACATATTTGTTGGTAGTGTCAGATTTCTTTTCGAAATACACCAGACTATTCCCACTTAGGAAAGCTACGGGTAGTGTTATTGCGTCAATTCTGGAAAACGACATTTTCTACAAATTTGGTGTTCCGGATACGATAGTCTTGGATAATGGCCCTCAGTACATTTCTCGTGACATGAAGGCGTTGGCCAGCAAATTTAACATTCGTCACCTGTTCTACAACTGTAGGTACCACCCGCAGAATAATCCAGTGGAACGCGTCAATAAGGTTTTAGTTTCAGCTCTTGCTTCATACGTTGGCTCTGATCACAGAACTTGGGCAAACTATATTCCTGAAATTGAATTAGCAATCAACACTGCGGTTCACGAGGTTACAGGTTATACTCCGTTTTTCCTCAACTTTGGTAGGGAAATTATCATTTCAGGGAAAGATTATTTAGGTGCTGATTTCAATGAAGAAGAAATTAAATTTTCAGAACGTGACTCATGGGCACAAGATTTGCAGGAATTGAATGACATTTTTTCGCAGGTGCGCACGTCCCTGAGACAGTCCTACGAACGCAACAAACGTCAATATGACCTGCGTCGGAGGGATGTCCAATACAAAGTGGGTGACACTGTGTGGAGACGGTCGTTTGTTCTGTCTGATGCTAGTAGGCATTTCTCTGCAAAATTAGCCCCTAAATTTATTAGGAGTAAGGTGATAAGGAAGATTTCCCCTGTTGCCTACCAATTGGCTGACATGAACGGGAAAGCGTTGGGTACCTTCCATATAAAAGACATTCTGAAGTCGGAAAACACCGGTTGATCTGCGGTGCATTTTTTTTCAACGGAAAAGCATATCTACAAGAGAGATTGCGCTCCTGTATGTTACACTAGTTTTAATTTTGCATGCTTCTTCCACCGTTGTTATGCAATTATTGTCTTGGCATTCAAAGTGAGGACACGACTTGACACTTGTGTTTTCACATTGTTTGTGTTTGTTGTTTGTTTGGGCTTGTGTTTGTCTGTGTGTCCTTATGTGTTCCTATGTGTTGGGGTATGTGTCATTTCAAGATTTAACGCGCGAAGATGATTAACTCTTATCTTCGGGCATTGAATTTTGTTTACATGTTTTATTTTTTTATTTTAAGATGATAGTACGTAGTAAGGGTATATTGACTTCCTGCATAGGAAGGTGGCTTATCTCGATTCCCTGGGGATAAACCATATATTGTTCTCATTAATATGTATCTGGTACGTACTTAGTATTTATAGATATTTTGGCTTAGTGTTTGGAGTTAAATCTTAAGTAATTACTCTTGTTTAATAATACATTAGTGCGTAGACATTATAACATTATATTACTGGTTATTCGCTATAACAATTTCAGTCTTTTGGGAAAATTTTCCTTGAATTCTTTCAGGCGAGAGTTTCAGAAACTAATAATTATCTATTTAGGGTTTTAGGAAACCCACAAGCAAGGTCAATTTTCCGAAAGATTGTTCATAATTGGTTATTTGATAAAAATAAAAATACTCTGTTGTCTAATATTATTATACAACGTTACAAGAATTAAGCATGTAATAGCTTATAACTTCAATTTTACATTTTACATAATCTTCCCACTAGCTGGAGACTGTACTTTTTTTTATATTTTAGGAAATCTTTCCTGCATGGAAAAAAATAATTTTTTTACAATCTTATAAGAATAAGGTTTCTGTTTGGCTTTATAAGCTATCGTTTTATAATAATTGTCAGTGTTTAATGTTTCATTTTGAGCTTTCGGGACCTGCCTCTGAGCTCAAGGCACGTCTCCAGACCTCATTATGCAATATTAAATTTCTGGTCGGTTAAATTTAGTTTAATTCAATGAGCTTTGCTTCTGCAGTTTGCAGCGTAAATTACAGTTTTGGAATTGGTTTGGATCTCGGGTTATTCATTCCGTGCTCAACAGATGGCAGTAGTATACTTATAATTAATGAATGAATAGCCATACATTCCAAATATTGTTTTGTCTGTAAACATAGGTGAACATAATATATATAATTACATCCTAGTTCACATTATTTAAAATCAATGATTGTTTTCCTTTTAAATTTGGATTAATCCTTTATTTTCAGTATCTGATGCTTGTTTACGAGTTAGGGTTTCTATAAATTTAATTTTGGGCGTCTAGTCTCTAGGTTTCAGGGTTTCAGATTTTATTATTCAGGATCAGCTTTGTATTCTATTTCAATGTCCTTTTGGCTTAGTAATTATTAAGTTCATAAAGTTAGGTGATTTCAGTATCTCAGTAACCCAATATGTAAGATTAGTTCAGCTGTTAGTGTCTTACCACGTGTAATTTCTCCGCTTCTTCAATCAAGAATTTTCTCCGCATCGCTGTTGCTGAACTGAAGCATTTCATGTTGGGAGGAGTATCGCAGGTGGTTCCACATGGACCCCGGACATCATCGCTGCGATGGCATTATATTATCATTACATAATTCTGAAGAAGAACACTGACACTCATGATGCTGTTTGCTGTCTCAAGATTATACTTCGGTTCTGTCTTCTGTCAACGCTATCGGGCTATATCCACAATTAGGTTGCAGCGAAGCATGCAGAAGACAAATTGTGAGGCCGTTCTCCGGAGACATTCCTGTAGCTGCTCTCCACCAACATCACTTTGGAGAAACAATTTTACCAGTTGGTCAACCTGGTCCTGGAAGAATGCCGCTTGCAGTCGATGGGTCATTACTTCACCATGGACTGAGGGTTTCAACGTTTTCCTCTGGACATCTCTTTCACTCACTGCGGAGACGCACCAGTATCTTCGGTCAAAGAGTGTTCTGGATCGCACCACATAGGATTTGCGTGTCGATTACTTCTCCTCGAGCGCCAGGGGGCTTAATGGAAATTTCCCCTGGGAAATTTCGGATTGGTGGGAGGGTATTGTAGCGGGTAGCTACTGCTGCATTACAATTATGACAACGACGCTACTATTTTATCCTGAGGTTGGTAAGCCGCGAGCAGCGAAGAACATGATTACAAGTTTGCCCCGCAATCTTCAGTTGTGAGAGTACCGTTCGTGAGAGTGGATGTTACGGCCGTGCCGCTGGTGGTGGAACTGGAATTTGGAACACGTTGTAAGACAAATGAAATAAGATTGTATTTTAGATTATGGGTTTACTATTTTATAAATTTTGCCAGGATTGCTTCCTTGGCTGGCGCCCTTTTATTTTAATTAGAAGCATCATAGTTTTGACGGCATTTTAAATAATTTAATTGCGTCTTCAACGCACATGTTACCACATTATTACTAACAGAAATATCATTATTTCTGTCACGACCTGACTATAGGATCTCTTGCTCTACCTTATATTGCATTATAATATGTTGCACCACAATAAATGTTAATTTCCTATTGCAGACTTTTATTTAAATAACGTGTACTACCCTCATGGCTAGTAATCATTTTACAATTTGTAATAAAATATTACGTGTAGATTACATAATATTATGTTAATAAATAAACTTTTCGACTTATAAGAAATATAAATTGCGACGGATATATGTTTTTTTTATATTTATCTGTGTCTCGTCCTATTTTACATTTAGATTAGATAAATCGGAAATAATTTAATGTGTGTGTAAAAATTTTCATAAAAAACTTGACTAGATGTACTCAAACTGTCTTGCTCCGCAGATCACTTGCCAATTATTTTATTTTCCGTGGACTCCACCTGCCGAATATTGAATTTTCCTAATCCTATTCTCGAAAAATATATTTTTAGTTCATAATGCATCTTAAGAGGGAATAATTAGACACAACCGGAAATATATCATGTTTAAAAAAAATTTTAGACGTTTTTACCTTTTTCCACAAAAAAGTATTAATCGATTTTGAGAGATTGATCTTTTATCTACATAATATAGGTGGTGTCGCGAAACTGCGACTCCACTATAAATTGGCGGTTGTGCTGCAGAGCAAAGGCCCAACGCAACCCTCGAAGGACCAGTCCCGATAACTACGTGGTCGATATGTTATATGGGACGATTAGATAGCATACACTCGCAAAACCTGATGGATATTCAGTCGATGGTTCAGATCTGGGCTTTTGGACAATAAGATAAGCCCAGAACGGAAAAGGAAAATAGTACTCACCAGTTGCAGATGGGGCCTTACTGTTATTGGGATCTCCAGGTTATTACTGTGCACTTCACTATATGCTTCGTAAACTAGCAATATTATTTTTGCAGGAGTTATAATACGTCTTATTGCGTCTTATTAATACTCCTTGTCTAAGGTATTATTTTGTACTGAGCTTCAAATGTCACCTCTTCTTCTTGCAACAATTGCCTTTTTAATGGTGACATTTTGGGATGGGAATAGTAGGTAGGTGGGATAAAATCAGGATTTTGACATATGCTACCCACCAAGTCTGCGAATGCAATACCTAACCAATCCCATATAATAATGCGTGAACAATAGGTATGTTTCGAATTAGGAGATTTTTATTTATTTTTGGTATAATAAGGTTATACCGCAGGTCATTGGCAGATTTGTTAAATTTTCAAACAAATTTTTGTTTTATACATTATTATACAACACACATTTCAAATTAAACAATTATACAATAAAATAAATCTCTCTTCGTCTTCCGCTTGCCCTATTCGGGTCGGGGACCCATTGCATCTACAAGGCTCATCTATACGTCCCTGTCTTGTGCTGATTGTTCGGCCTCCGTCCATGGTAGGCCCATTCTCTCCTCACTTAGTTTCTGGAGTTGCCTCGCCCAACTGTGTCTGGGGCGGCCTACTGGACGTCTTCCCTCTGGAATCGCACTCAGTATCTCGCCTCGGAATTCGGTCATCAGACATTCTTAGTACATGCCCAAGCCACCTCAGTTGCGATTTTTCTATGAAGAGTAGCAGTGGTTCAATGTTTAGATCATCTCGGATCGTCGAGTTTCTTATATGATCTCATTTCGTAACCCCTGCCACTCCTCTCAAGTACCTGATTTCGACAACTTGGGCTCTGGAGCGTGTTCGTTCATTTAGCATCCATGTCTGTTGGCCGTAACGGGCGGTATTGCGTTTTAAACACTGCTATCTTTGTCTTGATGCTGAGCTCGGTTTTTCTTATCACTGAGCTGTAGAGAGGACGCAATTCACTACTTGCCGCGCCGCACATATTTTTCTATCAATTTCTCCGTCTTGCCGACCATCGCTGGAGAATTCAACTCCAAGGTATTTGAACCTGTCCACCTGTTTCAGCTGAGTCCCATTAGCGAGTATGTTGCACTGAGTTTGGTCCCTTCCTATAACCATCACCTCTTTTTTGAGGTACTCATCTTCATTCCCCCGCCGTGCACTCTTCGTTAAAATGGTTAACCCACTCTTGTAGTCCCTTCTGTGATGTCGTCAGAAAATAGTAGGGAGCTGATTCTAGTACTGCCTACCAGTGTTGCATCCGGTGTTTGGCTGATTCGGTCCATGAATATAGTTAAGAGGATTGGCGACATAAGGCACCCTTGTCTGAGGCCGATTTCCACTTCAAATTCTTCCGAAACCGTTTACTCAGACCCTACTGCTACTATTTTCATACATAGATGCTTTGCCTTTTTGCAAGTTGCCATCAACTCCGTATTCTTTAAGCACCTTCCACACTAAAATAAATAAATTTATTATGTAGGAAAGCTACTTTTTAGAATATTAATTTTAGTTCAAATAAAATCTTTTAAAAAAATATCCGAGCACGTGTTTTGTGACGAAAATACTTCAGTTTGTCTATTTATTTACGGTTTTACAATCTAACATAATATATCCTTTTTTTCTTCATTTTTATTTTGCTTAGACGTTATTGAAAAATTATAAATACTGATGAAAAAATAATTACAAAAAGTACATTTCTCAAAGAGTTTTATCATTACACGTTTGAGAACTTTTGAATATAAGTATATATCAAAGCATATCCTTATTTAAATGAAATCGCTATTGAGTTATTATTTTAAAATGCTGGTACGCAGAATAATTAATCTTTCTCATCGAGACAGCCCTGTTCAGTTGCACGGGTACTATCGTAAGACCGTCTTCCAGCGAAATTTGAATTGTCAGCCGCTGGTTACTCGCCCTTAAGCAACGGGTATTTATTTCTGATGCTAGAACTGCCGAAAGCGCTTATTCCGACCAGTTCTTCTTGGGCCCAATCATCACCATCCTGAATCCTGACGTTGTCAAAGACAACTTAGGGAATTGGGGAAATTCGCGCCATCCGATGTTTTGAATCAATATTTCTGGCAAGAAATAGAACAAACAATCTATTTATATGTTATGTTTTTTTCATGTTGTTACATACTTATTGTGTTTTTATTTTCATTCAGGACTCCAGATTAAAAAAATTACGGAACGCCAATGGTACAGTTATGTATATTTTCTGATTCGCTTCTGATAATTCAAATCAAACGTCGCAATATTTTGTACAGATTCGACGCCTTGTCATAAAATCGTAACGTCTTCATTGGAAGATCGAGCGGAAAATAATTGATTCACAATTGTTATTAAATGAAAGTTTGATTCACAGGAAGAAATAACTCAAATGTGTAATAGATTAATTTTATATTTAATTCGCAGAACTATATATATATTAATTTTTTAAAATTAGTGTTATAATTTAATATTAAGTACCGCAAGTATTTCAGTATTTATTATTTTGACAGCAATTTCGACTTTCAAGGCATACACATTTCGGCGTTCACGTACATATGAAATTTTTTTTAACGATTTTATTTATTTATTACATGATTTAAGTTAATAGGGTTTTACCAGAAGTATAAAAAATCACTTGAAACATCATACAATATAAATAAAATCGTCGTCTCATTGTGGCAAATTTTGTTTAAACAACTGTCACAATAATACAACTAAAATAATCCCGTTAAATTAAATTTAATATATTTTTTAAATCTAACCATTTTAATTATGTATTCCGTTTTATTATCAATATTTTTATCCGTCGGTTAAAAATAGATTTACAGTGTGACTTATTTGATCATATTTTGAGACAATTAATAACACATTAGAGATCGATCGAAACAAACCGAAATGTGGATATTTAATTATTACTAATAATCAAATAAATAATAGTTTGAATCAAAGTAGCATACCAGATGCAAATCAAGTTCATCGAGATAGAAATATCGCTACCGGAAATTATATCAACGGTATATAATTCTTGGGTCAGTCAAAAACTAATGCCTCCTATTTTTTTATTATTAAATAAAGTTAGATAAATTTAAAAAAAATGAATTTGGCGCTATTCCTCAAACCTCAACAGGTGGCAGCACTGCAGTCGCTTGCAAAATATATCAATGTTCATATCATATAGTCAGCGTTCTGTGATTGAATTCTTGAATGCAGAGAGTGAAACGCTTATTTGCATTAATGAAATACTGAAAATGTGAATGGGGATGCAACAGTACAAAAATTATACAAACTTTACTGTACAAACATGGATTCTTTTTTATGAACCTGAACCGTGAAAACTTCCCGCAGGACCGTGCTTTTTACAACTCTGAGAAACATGCCCTTGTAAAAGATGGTCCAAAACTTTGGACATGGATGGAGAGCGGAGATGATATTGAAAAGTGACAAATTAATCGTTAAAAGTGTGGCTTTTGACCTACGTAATTGTACTTTTTATTTCATGACAATTAAAGTAGGAAAAAAACAGGGGGCATTACTATTTGACTGACCGTCGTAATACATTGGCTATCTTGGGTGAATGGATTCATCAATCACTCACAATCAATTACTGTGCATCAAAAAAATGTTCAGGGAGGAAATTGCTTTTGGTGACTGGTAATATTAACAAATTTGAGGTGTATAAAAGCAAAACTGCGTATATAGATCTTTGTTCATTTTGATTGAATAATTGATTAATAAACTTCGAATCTTGTAATAACTAAAACTTCTCAACTTTTTCAAGATCATACGCGCCACTCCCGAAATGCACCAATGACGAACAGAAAACGGTGTAAGTGCTTCGCGAATGCAATATGGCAGCTGTGCTGATTGATGTATACAACTGTCTCTTTTGGCTCAGTTGGCCTCCGTGGTGAAGGGGTAAGGCTCTCAACTAGCAATCCGAAGATCGCGGACTCAAATCCACGTGAGCAAATATTTTTAATTTTTATCAATTTGTGTTAGGTATGTTGCAAACATAAAAAATAATATGTACTACATTTACGGCGTGTTTCAGTATGGAAGATACTCTCAATATTGCCCTGGTGTAAGACTACCGCTCAGAATTGAAATGCTACTTGAAATGGCTTTAGCCGTGTTTGTTGGCCATATCTGGTGAATTATAAAAAATATTTTCAAAAACGCCAATAAGCCGAGTTGAACTGCAAAAGCTCCACTATTCAAAATAGATTTGTTTTAAGAGCAAAAAAAATCAAAAAGGTTTACATTGAAAATACAAATCTAAAATAGCATGTGTTAGTTTGCAAATTTTAAAAAAATCATCAAACAAGGTTTTAATTAAGGAAAATATCAAATTAATTACAGAGTTACAGTGTATAAGTAATATGGCAGATGGATAAAGAATATCAACTTTTCCGGGGTGGGGGGGACGAGGGGGAGGTAGGTAGGAGAGAGCGGGTAAAAGTGGGTGTAGGGAAAGGACATGTTAATAATGAATCTGTATAAATTTTTGGGTTAGTTTTTAGCTAGGACTCACACCTCTCAAAATATGTAGATAAAATGAATTGTTTGTTTGGGAACCAAACTAATTAATTGTAAGAATTATTAATAGATGTCGCTAGATGCAACCTCCCACTCAACCAGGCAAATAATTTATAAAAGATCGAGTTGCGGGTTTTTTAATTCTCTTCTCTTCGACGTAGCCTCATAAACAACATAAACTCCTTGGTCTGCCGTGGGTAGTTGGATCTAACGATATTCACAATGTAATTGGGAATATAACAATAAAAATCACTAGTCCTTTTAATTTCCTGAATGATGCATTTCGTTTACAAGTTACCTTCTTCCAAAATTTTACAGAATCTATTTGATAAATCTGATTTTTAAAATGAAACGATTCTATTTATATGGTTCAGATCGAATCTAAACCGGTTGGTTTATATTTTAAACATATATTATACTCAATAAAGTGACATTTTAGTTTAAAAGTTCTCCATTGCTTTAACCTAGGTACAAGATAAGGTACGGCGAAAAAATATATTTTTATTTTAGTAAATAAAACCAAATATCTGAAATTTTTCGCCGTGCGATTATAAGGTATTCAAAATCTTTGTAATAATTTTAAAACGCTTTGTAGGAATAATCATACCCTCGTTCGTTGTAAATAATACTTGTGGTCTTAAAAACACATTCAAAGGGTTAAGGCTTTCAAAAATAAATTTTTATAATGTTAAGTTATTAAACCTGTAAAATAAATTGAATTTTTTCGTTTACCGACATAGTTACTGATATGTCTCTTTACTAAAAGTTTCAAAGAAGGAAACTTATTTTCTAATTAAAATTAGTCGGAAAGGTGGTTTTTTTATACTATATACCTATACACATATAATCTAATAAGGTAGCGTAATATTGCAGATTGCACGCATTATTTGTTCTAAAACTTGTTTAAAAAAAATCTCTAACAACATTCCTAAAACGGGTTAGCTGAGATTGCTTATTTTATGAATATCAAGACTGTGGCGTACTTATGTTTTAAAAATGTTGTGAGGCTGTAGGAAGTGGGGTGGGAATGATATAGAAAAAAGGATGATATTGAAATACCCTGTCTTTTAAAGTATTTTTTCTTCTTCAATAATGGCAAATTCACTTTACGGCGTCATTTTAATTAGCTATAATTTATTATTTTTTTATTTTATTTAATATAGATATATAAGTGTACAGTGGTGTTATATAAATTACATACCGGTACAGAAATTATATAAAATTGCAATCTCACCAAAGAAGAAGCTAGTTCTTGTGCTTGATGAGCGAGTTACACTAACTATAACAGAAAAAGAATAACATTATGCAATAGGTAAGTATATAAAAGGAACAATTTAAACTTCTGGATCATCTAAATTTGTAGGTGTACATACATAGGATACGGTTACATACTAAAATATTAAGCACCTAAGAGAAATTCGAAAAATCTAAATAAAATAGAGACGAATATAGATTCATAATAAATAGAAAGAAAGAGAAAAACAGGTAATTATTTAGTTATTCCTGATGAAGTGTAGCTTCAGTTTCAGTTTCAGTTTATTGATGTCTTTGGGTTTTTTTTTATTTCAATCGGAAGGTTGTTGAAATACTTTATTCCTGAATAGATATAATTATTTTGCATTAGTTTGGTATTAAATTTTGGTATTTTGATTTTGTCTTTATATCTTTTTGATTGGTGGGTTTCAAATTTTGTTGATGATATAATCTTTGTAAATTGGGTTAATTGCATTTTTCTTGAAGATATTCTCTACTCGAGGTACCGTGAAATCTGCGAAAAGCGTTTCTGTTGGATATGTGGAGGGTTTATTTAGGATTACTTTAATGATTAGCTTCGGGATCACTTTGTTATTATATTAGTGTACATCTGCTCTAAAACTACCATTACAAAATTCTATTACCTACGTACTAATATTTGGACTTCACAAAATTAAGACATAACCCTCGAAAAACCGCAAGACTTTTAGCTCCCTCAACATTTAAAGTGATTTTTCTGAACACATTAAATATTGTGTTCGCAATAGGGTTTGCTTACGAAACCTGAAATCGTTGCATCTTTCCGTAGGATAACCATGAACTATAACATAATAATATTAACATGTATTCTGGTACCATATTATGTATATAATATTAATATGTAACACCAACGTCTCTATTCTGAAAGTCTTTCACCAGGGCGATGATTAGAGTATCCAACATAATTGATTTAGTCATGGTCTCGGATTTTGAGGTTGAAACTTCAGACAATTCGTAAGAAGATAATTCTGGAAAAAACCTCGATTTTCATATACTTAAAAAAAATCTATAATGTTCTATTTAGGCTTTATTTAGTATTTTTAAAAGCAGTATTTATTTTTAAAATATTGATTATTTGTGAGAAAAAATTGTAGTTGAATGCGAAATTTAAAGTGAAATCCCAATTACAGAATTGTTTTATAAAACAATGTTTATTTCAAATTGAGTTTCTTTCACTATTGAGAACTTCAGGCTTTATTCTTAATAAAATTACAGTAATTACAACTAATTTAACAATTAATTTTACATACATAAAACGGTTAAAGAAATATGTTCTAAAGTGCCAAAATAACACAAAAGGAATCCATAAAATATATTTTTCTATTTTTCCACCAATATCTGCCGCGGGCCGCAGTTTGACGACCACGGGTTTAGATCATCATCAGAACAATAAAAATGTAAACTCAGTTTATCAGAAAATTAACTTGGTTTATATTTTTCATTGTCATGATGAAGGTTGAAATCTACTGAAGCCAGTCGACGTGTATAAATATAAAAAATGGATTTAAACAAAGAACTTTTTCATTTGCAGAAAAAATATGTACCCGTACTAGCACAACCCATTATGGAATACGGCATCATTGTCTGGGGCTATGCCAGTTAGGCATAAAAATTGATGGACTGTAAAAAGCTCAGAAAACCTTAATGAAAGTAATACTCAATGGACTACTTGAAATGCTACTTAATGAAAGTGATACTGCATGTAAGTAACAATGCAAATACCATTTATCGCATTTTGGGAGGTGGGTATGGGTACCGCCGCTCCGGGAACCATTAACCATATAATCCTCTGCCGTAGGTCACCCCAAGTGGTTAGCCACATTTGGTAACTTAGCAGGGGTGCCCGTGTTCATGGGGTGAGGTTTTTCAAGGTCTTGGCGGCCGATATGTCTGCCCACCTGCTGAGTGACGGGCCGGATCAAGAGAGATTGGTTGAGGAGGTTTTTTTTTACTTCTCCAGCCAGAACTCCCAAGACCCATCGCCTTTCACCGCAGTTGAATGGATGGATTCATACGTCCGTCACTCCTGGACTATTATTAATTATTAAGTTGGGAAATTTTACTTATTTATTAAGGAACATTGTTTAGAACTTTATTAAACATTAAATTTAGAATTTAATTTTTATTGCTATTAAAATACTATCTATGTCCCGACTAACTTATAAAATATATACCGACAGAAAAAAAACAAAGGTTCTTTCTTTATAATCTTGTAAAAACTAAGCAAAACTACTTTAAATAAAATTATTTAATATGGTGGTAAAATCTTAGGTTTTGCAATGAATAATGCAATGGCAATTCAACCATCCCGAATTCTGCAGTCAATTTTTAATGCCGCAGCAAGACTAGTAACGACAGTTTCCAAATATTCCGACGTATCGAACACGTAAGTGGATCCAGTTAAAAATATCTTCAATAGTTTTCAGGCAATTGCTCGAAATTGCACCGCTCTTTTTGTAAAAAATGTTCATTTGCACTCTGTAACAACCAATTACTTAATTTGGGAATCATAAATGAAAACAAATTTTAAAAAATTTGTACAAAAAATATACATTTTATGCTAGATTTACCCCGTTAGAATTTTTACCTTAGCAGCTTAAGGCACGATATTAGACACAATCATATTTTTAAGGTGACCGGGCAAAGCAACAATGCGCAACTTCATCACTCCTTCGAAAAGTTAACAAATATTATAATCAATAATTATCAGCCTGAAACACTCATCTACATTGAAAAAATCTTCCGAGAAAAGATACTGGCCGCCAACGGGAATTGAACCCGTGACCTTCTGATTGCCGGTCAGGTGCTCTTGACCACTGAGCTATGGCGGCTTATCTAATACCCGCCAAATAATTCAATATATACTAGTGTTTCATTCGACAATTACTTATTATTACATTTTTCCAACTGAAAACAACAAACTTTATTTTTGTGAGAGAGGTATTGTTAATACAAAATCTCCCGCTAGGTGGCGTCGAGACTAATTATGTCTGCATTTATTGCTGAAATACTTTAACTTGTCAAATATTAATTATTATTTTTAATTGATAAACTAACGTTTAAACAAGATTTTTATGCATAGCACAAAGGGTAGATAACAAATATTATAATCAATAATTATCAGCCTGAAACACTCATCTACATTGAAAAAATCTTCCGAGAAAAGATACTGGAGAAAAGATATATTCGAAAAGTTGTTAAAAGTGATGAAAAAAAGACTTGGTTAAATGGGTTAAGTTAGGTTAGGTTAGGTTAATAAAAATCATCGCTTGTAATGACCTTTCATCGAGGTGTTTCCAGTTTGTTAAGTTGTCATGTAATCAATTTTTTGGAATTCTTTGAAGAATTTCCATCTCAACAGGATGAACTATATCTGACAAGAGTATGAAAATGAGATCTAGCTATTGTAGTATGAATGTTGTATTAGTACAAGCCGTTGTATTGTATGAATTATTTGTTTTGATTATTTTTAATTTTTTTTTTTTCTTCTACTTATCTATTTATGGAATAACTGTAGCTGTGTAGTTAATACGTATTTGGTTTTATAGTTTATACCTTAATCGGAAGCTTAAGCCTTTCAGAATTCTAAGTTGTCAAAAGCAGTGAAGGCAGCCTCAATCAATTAGCACGTCAATATATACACTGCCTATTAAAACTTGATTCATCGTCTAAAATAACCTCAATATTATAAAATAATTCCTGCATATTATATATGTTTTCTCAGAAAGCAATCACTTTGTGTTGTTCAATCAATTACCTGTTAACCAATTAAGATGTAGTACCAACATTATATTAAGAAATTATCGTTAATCATCATCACTATATGTTTCGACACATATCGAACTCGCTTAAGGCTCCGTTACTGACCCCAAAAAGAAGAAGATGGAGAGATATGAAATTACGAATGTTAAAAGAGCGAGCTAACATTTACAGCGATAACATTGATGCAAAAATCATGAAAATCTTAAAAAAAACACGACTCGTTAAAAACAGAGCAAAAATCTTGCGATAATTGTCTTTAGTTTTATTTTTTTTTTCATACATATAACTTGTAAAATAACTGAAACAAACGTGTTTATAATAATTTTTGGAGCATACTTTGCGATTTTTTTCTATGAGGGAATTTTATATATTTTGCGTTTCGGCGCGGCGAATGTCGATTATAAGATATATAGAAAGATATTATCTTCAAGAATAACATATATTTTTTTAAGAGCTTAAAAACTTCAATTTTTAAGGGAGGTTTTGCAAGAAATCGGTAGAAATTCGGATAGCGGCCTCTTAAGTCCCGTTCAAACATTTTTCGGATAGTTACGATTTTTAAGAGTTTCCACTTTTAGCCAGAAAAAATCTGTGAATATTACTTTATGTTATGAATATTATACCTGGGAACACAGATAAATAAAAAAATTAAAATAAATTTCTTAAAGTTAATATGCATTTTCGATAATTTTATTATGGACTTCGGCGAATTTGATATAATACCTATGGATTTAGTCGATATTGAAATAGATTTACTGGACTTGAAATAGATTTACTGGTGAGTTTAAATTAAAGATGTAGGAATTGGGTGAGTTTGAACAAACACAAATGGCGGCCATGATAAAGTGAAGACAACATGTGGTTGGCTGTAACGGACTTTGGCTCATATGATTTGAAGCGGGTGTGAGACTTAGGTTGGATTGAATCAGCTTTCCCCCTTAATTTTTTTGAGAAGCCGTAGACTTCGGTTGGATCGATCTAAAGTAAAAGGTTCGATTTACACAAATTAAAAAAAAATGGTTTGTAGTGGACTTTGGTGAGGTTGATATAATACAATTATAGGGTTCGAGTTCATCAGATATAATAAAAATTAACTACACGAAAATTACAAGTTAGAAAATTATTAGTTTGGTTAGGGAGACGTCTTCTTATGCCTACAGGAATTCTAAAAACTGAACAAATCGGACTAATATCTATGAGAATCCATGTTCTGACTAATATCTATACGAGGTATGTTGAAACAATATATATGGGAACCAAAGTGAAGGCGAATGTCTACAGCTCAAAATGATGACTAATATCTATGGAACAGGTTATGTCGACGAATATCTACAACACTGGCAGAGGTTGGGTTACTTTAGGTTAGGTTAGATTAGGTTAGGTGCTCAGCTGCTCTCTGTAGATATTAGTCCCACCTACGCTTCATAGATATTCGTCACCACTGGGACCGTCATAGATATTTATCCAACCTTAGCTCTGTAGATATTAGTCTTCACTCTGAAGTTCATAGATATTTGTCCAACATATGAGCTGTAGATATTCTTCCGACGTACAGGCTGTAGATATTAGAATCTAGAGTCTTGGTTAGTTTATCAGTTTTCAAAACACCATTTGAAAACTAAAGTTTTAAAATAGGTCAGTGCATTCAAAACATTTTCCAGGACCCGGTAACTTATAATTTTTTTCAAAAGTTGCCACACAGCCCTGGGAATATGTACCCTCTTGTAGTTTGTAACATGTATGGGAATTACTGCAATTAGTTTTCCGAAGGAAATTTTCTTTTCATATCAATTTCGCATAGGAGGCCCCGAGATAAAAATTTTCTCAGGGTCTAAGCCATCTTTGTAGGAGCAGTGCGGAGGAATCCAACGTTATGAATCCATTCCTCCCACTGCGGTGCAAGACGTGGTGGTGAGAGTTTTGCTGGAGTGGTGAAAAGGTCTCCCTCAATCGGTCTCTCCTGATCCGTGATCTGTAAAGCTACGTTTTTTTAAAATTCAAATGAAATAAAAATAAAACTAAAATAATTAAATGTTTTTGGGTAACAACAGTCTTTTGATTTAAGATGTTAATCTATTTTAATAGGGATATGCAGAGAGTCCGGACCGCCGAACAACTCGGACTTGCCTCTTTGCCTCTTTCACATTCATAAATCACCTCTTACATACTCTTCTATTTTTCTGACTCTTGACATGGCCCGACACAAGTATCGTATTCACTCGATCTTCCCATGTCTTCTTCGGGTGTCCCGACTTCTTCTACCATACACATTAGTGTAATTAATTCGCCTTTCACTCCTTTCTTCGTTCATTCGCTCTACATATCCAAATCATCTGAGAGTCCCTTTCTTAAACTTACTTAAACTTTTTTAAACTTACTTATTACGCTTACATCATCCTTAAACTCTTTGCGGATCTCCACATTTCTCATGCGATCTTACAATGTTTTACCTTACATACAACTCACGGATCTCATTTCTACAGCAGTCAATCTTCTAGGTATATTCATAAACAAAAGTAGTTATATAGCTCATAATGTCCCAGTCATCGATACTGTGATGATTATTTTCAAAATTATTTAATAAAAAGTAAGTTAAATTTCAATTTATCCATTTTTGATATTATAACAAAACGTTACTTTCAAAACTGGTCTAAAAAACAAATCTGTAGATAAAATGCTTCAAAAATACAATATAATTTGAAAAACAGTCAGAAAAAACATCAGTTTTGCCAATACTTATGAAAGTACTTTTTATACCATTCATATCATACCATTTTTGAAACCAAACGTCACAATGTTAATACGTGGTCGATGGTCTTCAACGTGTCCGTATTTATTTTCGATAGAGCTTGGAGTCCGTCTCGACTAAATGATTTATTTATTCGACAGTCTAGATTCGCCCCGGTAATAATTACTTCTACGTGAAAAATTGAAAACCGAAATAACTTACTTATCGAGGGATTTTCTTACTTGATAGTGGGTGGTTGCGACCTACCATCTGTTTTAAAATTTACACAACTGTTAAACAACAAATAACCCCACGTACATCAATAGTTGTTCATCAGTTGTGTAAATTTAAAAACATTTTTTATAGTAATGCCCGAGGCCCTGGGTAGTCATAGTAGTAGATTTTTATCAAATAACTTAAATTTTGTACTAACTTATTCAAAACATAAGGTATTATCTAATGAGTTCCCGTCATGATTGCTTGAATTGATTGCCTAGTCTTCTGTGTTGTGATTGTCCTATTTCATATTTAAAATCGTTCTTTTCTAAACACTTTTCATTCTCAGTATTTATCTCGATGTGTTCAGTCCTTTACTTTAAATCTTTATGTCTATTCTCCTTCATAGTGAAATATTGTCATCAATTCATCATCTAAATTATCTTTTCTCTGTTTATAAATACGCGGATTGTTTGCAAGCTCATTCTCTTTCACTGATTCTCTTTAATATATTCTCGAATTCTCCATTCTCTCTCTAATATTTAATAAACTCTTCTAATAAACTTCCGGATTTCAATACGATTTATTTCAGAGCAGAAATTCTGGAACTAACTATCATATGTACCTATTCCTCTTTGCCAAGAATACCAATGGAGGAAAATAATTATACCAGGTCAGTGGACATCTTCAATTTATCTTTAAGAAAATACAAAATATTGTTACTGAAGCAGTTCAGTTATATAAATAATATATAGTATTTGTATTTTTATTGTAATTTTTAAATTTCATATGTAAAAGCCCCGAAAAAGGGCGTAAATAAATAAATAAATGCGTTTCAATGCCACTTAAACAAATAAAATGTTTCTCCCTGCATGTCCTTTCTCATTCATCCCGTTCACTTTCCGGCTCCTTCCTCTCCCTCACTCCCGCGCCCCTCCCGCTTCCGCGTTCCCCCTTCACCTTCTCCGCCTTCCACCCTTTTCTCTCCGTAAGAATGATGATTTTTTTCTTCACTGAAATTCCGCGTCATATTTACATTTTTTAATTAAACATTTATTACACGCGTATTTTTAGAATTCAAAATGGAAAATTTTTTCCCCAAAAGTCAACAAATGAAACGAATAATTAATTTGAATTCTTGTAAATCATTTAATCTTGATTACGAAGTTTCTACGAACTAGAAAGCAACGGAAGTATTGTATAAATCCTACAGCAAAATATACATCCTGTTTTAATAAAATTTAATTAAGTATATTACTCAGTAATGGTCGGTGTTATTAGAAGTTAAGTCAAGCTAATTGCACAGCGTTTCTGAAAATTAAGTTAATATTCATACCTTTTATGATAAACAAAAATTTGTAATTTTTGTTGTATTTATTTGGTGATGCTCTATGATCAATAAAAAATCAAGAAGTAATATTAATATTATTGTGGTTATAAATTATTAATTAATAATAATTACAGTGCATTAATTAATAATTATAAAAAAGTTATAGTTATAATAATTTATAAGAACTAATTAAATTTCGTCAAAAAAATTATCCGGGTGAGAAAATTTTTTTGTTATTCAAAAGCAGTATTTCAAACGTTTAAATTATAAATTGTTACTTGGCTATGAATTCTCGGGCTTTTTTTTAATGGCTGCCCGGAAAACGGGATATAAATATTTATGTTCATTCAGATGGTTTTATATGTAATGGGTGCGAAAAGGGTAACTCTAGTATGACAAAGGCGAGTCCCGAGCAAAAATCTTTACGGCCTTGTCTAAAGCCACTTGCCTCAAAATAAAATAATAATCATTTTATAAACCATAAAGCCCGAAGATAAAATTAGAACATAAACTCACATCTCTGGAAGGAAAAGGGTGAGTGAACTAATTTCGGCTGCTGACTTTTTTCTGTACTTTAAAAGAAACTTTATTATGAAATTTAGTTACTGTATTGTAACGCCACAGTTTCTGTCGACCAGATTTTGCTTGTACTCAAATTTTATTAGGTCTGTATAGTGTCTTATTACTGAACAAATGTTAAATTCCGTCACTGAGCGACAAGTTTATTTAACTTGAAAATCCATTGCAAAACAACAATCACAATTAACTAATTCCAACAAATTAGCAACAATTAGGTAAATATGGTGATTACTAAGGGCTCTGATAATAGAAATTTAGCACTTGCGCGATGAGATCTCTGTCGATGTTGAAATACCTTTGGGGACCCGGGATATTTTGTTATATCTGCAGTTAGTTTGGCTATTAGTTACTACATATTTGCGGTAAATATTTTATAATTAGGACATCAACATTTTGGGCACGAGAGCTATGGAGGGACCACTGCGCAACGCTTCAAAAATAGGTTTACTCAGTACCTACACCTGAGGATGGGTGAAATTATATAGTGATAAAACACCAGAGAAGAAGTGAAATAAGTGAAAACCATCTGTCACCGTATCTAGATTATGAAGACAAAGCGGAAGTTACCAAAAATAATAAATCGTTTAAAAAAACATATTCAATTCATGAGTCTAGTTTTTGGACTGTTAATTCGTGGTGGAATTCCATTGTATTAGAATTGAAATTAAAAAACTTTAGCACTTTGTTCCACTTATTTATTTTCATTTTGAGGATGAAACCGGCCCTGGTGAATCAGTCAATTCACGTGAAGATGGTGAAATCAATAAACAATAGAAACAATGGTTCCCGTACTTATGTACTAAACTAAACAATAAAACCCCAAAATTTCCTTCCTTCCACTTAGTCTACCCTCTATTATGTTGTCACGTGTCTTTTTATCATCTTTCAATCTCTTTGAAATAATATATTTGAAGGTTATGTCTTTGTACAAACAAAACACCGATGGTTTTGAAACGAAGTTAAAGTACAATTATATGTATATTATTGTGTCACTCCACAGAGTGTTTTCTTAATAATTAAATACGCAAAAAGGTACCTACGTCAAACGATAAAATTTTTACTCTTCATAATGAAAAAAGTCAAAAAGAAATATCTTAAACTCTGTAATTTCGTAAAAATGCTCTTAATACCTACTTAAGATTTTAAATTGGATCAAAAATGTAAAAATAGTTAACATAATTAACAATGAAGTATTTTCAATCCTTGCATCTGGCATCACTACACAAGTATCCAGTTTCCACTGAGTATAACCAGATCTTGGGATCCATGACACGTGAAATGGCATTTTAAATTGCTAGATTTTGTGACAAGAAAAGGTTTACGAAGGTAAGTATCTTGTGTTGACCGTTTTCTGTACGAGCAACTCTCAATTGTGGTTTTCGTTTCGATGAAGAATTTTGGGTCGAAGATTATTTTAATTAGATGAAGACAATATTAGCGAAACTCAATTGAAAATCTAGAGACAGAAAATCAGAAAAAAGATATTGGCAACTCTGGGACTCGAACCCAGGACCTTCTGCTTACATGACAACGACTCTACCAACTGAGCTAAGGTGTCTATGTCTAATTCGGTCAATTTTAACTGTATCATTACTTCGACTAAGAACTACCAACATTATCTTCTTTTTTCTTGACGCACATATTATTATTAGCTGCTATCTTTATATATGTGTGTTTGCAAGATTCAAACCCGAATTAAACGCTATCTAGATAATATCTAGGTAATTTTTTATCCATTTCATATTTAATATATCTACGACATCCATTAGAATAATGTTATATTTAACTTTATGAGTAAAACCTCAAATCGTAAAATTTTTATTAAATGAAGACAATATTAGCGAAACTCATTCGAAAATCTCAAAATATCAAAGATTATTATTTAAAATTTCTTTCTCATTTTTAATTACCCTTTTATCATGTTATTAACGCAAGTTTTTATTTTATCACTTCCAAAACTTGCTTTCATTTTAAATATCAGTAGGTAGCAGCACCATTTAAAAAAATAATAATAATTAATATTTGACAAGTTAAAGTATTTCACCAAAAAATGTAGACATAATTTGTCTCGACGCCATCTAGTGGGAGAGTTAGAACTTATAATGCCTTTCTCACAAAAAATAAAGTTTTTTTTTTTATTTATTTATTTTTTTATTGAGTTAATTTTTTACAATAAGTTTAATTCATTCTTATATTACATATTTTATATACTCTCCTAATAAAGCTAGTGCTTGTGTTTAGGAGAGGACAACTTGATAATAACTTTTTTTTTTTTTCAAATCCTTATAACAAACTTAAGAACTTAACTTATGAATAGATTTAGACTTAATAACATATTTTTTAAAGATTATAAGGGTAATTAAACAAAATATATATAGGATGTACATAAAACCTTTGGAATAACAAACAGTCAAAAAGTTGGTTGCTTTCAGGTGAAAAATGTAATAAGCAGTAATTGTCGAATGAAACACTTTATTATATATTATACATGTATATATTGAATTATTTGGCGGATGGGAGATAAGCGGACGTAGCTCAGTTTGTAGAGCAGTTGACCAGTGTGATGATCTCGCCTTTTGGGCCTACGAAATAATTATTTTAAAATTGAGAGATCGATTTAGAAATATATTTAATTTTGTAACAGGGAATGGTTTCAGCATACGATTCTCTGTTCCCAATTCTAAAGGGTGATTTATTGATCTGGACCACTAGAATAACCACATGTGTTTGGGTGGCCCAAGTGCAGGCGAGCCCCGGCAAAGGCCATTCTTCACAAAACTAAGAAGGAACCCAGAAGAACATGTAGAGGGATTATTTCAGGATCGTTAACAAAGCCAGAGGCGGCCGATGAATATTTACCCGTGTGGTGATTGATTTTAACGTGAGCAAATTAGATTTACGAAACAATTATCTGGTGAATTTTCTATGGCAGTAGGGAATTGAAAATTAGTCAATAAAGATTGATCGTTGGTGCATTTGAATATACTAGCGCGACGCGCCGATTACGGGTTTAAATATTTGACATTTTTGTCTAAGTAAGATTGCAGAATTCGTTAAATAGTGACGCACGCAGAAAGAACGAAAACGTGTACAGACAATGAATATATAATGTTATTATATAACCAATAGAGTCAACGCAAGTAATGAGGAAGAGTATTAGATTGAAGTACGCCACTGAGCTCTTCTTTTAAGCGTTATTGGGATAATTAATGACTCCGGCGCAGACAAAATTAGTTTACACCAAAAAAAATAGCGAACATGGATCCTGCACAGAATTCTCTGAAATAATAGTTATAATGTGACATTTTGACTATTGAATGAGATTGTGTGTGTAGAGTGGATTTGATATGTGTGAAGATTGACTGACGAAGGACCTTGATTTTTGTGGTACTGTTACTGCTTGAAAATGAGAAAAAAACATATGCTGCATAGAAAGGAAAGGACTCACCGAACAGGATAAAGAACTTGTATGCTGGCAATTTTGTCTGCTTTCTCCCCAACCAATAGGCACAGAAACAGCAATAGGCGTGCGTTTCGTTTACACGGCGGAACACGGCGGAATTATGTCAATGTCGATTAACAGGTAGCGGGAGCACAGTGGCTATACTACATGTTGCGGCGCGGGCTGTTAATTGCAGACTGGAGCTCGTGGTGATAATATTTTTAGGAGCGGATTTTGGAACAAGGTAGGACAGGATTTGCAACAATATTAATACCAATCCCAAGCAGCAACAGTATGTATGCGTGCTATGTAGGTGTGTGTATGTGTAGGTATGTGTATTGGCGTAACCAACTATTAAACGTTGAAATATGCATATTGGCAAATATGCTTATCACTTGAGATTTTTAAGAGGTGACCAATGAATTGATGAAGCCACACAAGGAGATGGGTGGGAGTCAGAGGGAAGGGGATTGGAACGTGACAGTCGGGGAAAGATCCTGGCAGCGCACGGTCGAGATTAAAATCATCGAGTTTTGATAAACGGTAGAATAATAATTTGGTGGGCGTAAACCGGGAATAATTCATTTAATTAAAGAATAATAGACCACGCGAATAAGACAGTCGGGGGTACAGAAGTGTTGGAAAACGGTCGGAAAGAGATCCTGGTGGTTCACGATTGGGAAAAATCATCGGGTTTTGATAAACGGTAGAATAATAGCTTGGTGCGTCTAAATCGGAAATATTTCGTTTTAATTAACAAAAATTAGATAACCCGCGAAGAATGGAGTCAGATGAGGGTCGTTTGCCGGAGATTGAGGCTCGGAAAACATCGGTCACTTGCGAGTTCATATCTGTGTAGTTAAATAATATTTATATATAAATTTGTAAATTGAGGCGGTCCATATCAATACGGGACGTACTTTCGGGGCATTTATTAGGGTCAGGATAAAATTTAAAACAAATCGACGAGAGAATTTTGTTTGACGGCTCCATCTTGGAATAAATAACTGCATGACGGGTTGTGTTTTAGAAGTGCTTGTTTGATTTAAATATTATTGTAGTGAATGATTTGTGACATTGTTTTGTGCAACATGGCGAATTTGGTAAGTTTGTATAAAATTATTAACATATTTAGTACAGGCCTTGCAGGAAAGAGTCAATTAGAGTTTATATACAAGTCTTAGGAATCTAGGACCTTTTTTTTGTCGAACGTTGAGGAACTAGGATTTTCGCACGTTCCCGGGTTGACCGGCTGGCGAAGTACCTTTGTTGGGTGAAATTATTCTTAAGACAATACCGTTGTAAAATAATAATTTGGGGTACAATGAACTAAATACTATTTGAAGCACAAAAGGCACTTTCGGACCATAAATCTTAGACGAGGGACTTTATTTAAGGACGGAATATTGAAACCACAAAAACAATAATAAAATCCTTTAAAAAGACTTTGTTAGTGAACGAGAAAACTAGGTATAACGGGTGACAAAATACATAGGTATAGAATATAGGTATAAATTAATGTGTAAAGTGCCTTTGAAGCGATAATTATTATTTACGAGTCTCGTAATAATATTTTTAAACGTAGCTAAGGGACTATATTCAGGAAATGGTTTTAGAAAAGGCATTAGGTAATATTACAGTTTATAAAAGGTGCGTAGCATGGGCACCTTTGTTTGCTAACAAAATCTGACATAATAAAATTCCCACTCCTAAAATTTCCCATACCTTATTCAAAATTTTAGGTATCATAACAAATTTATTACATAGGACTATACATAAACTTGGTTCGATATCTTATCGCATAATCAGCTTTTGGTTTACTTTTAGGTATATTTAATTCGATAAATTCGATTTAGCAAAAACTTTCATATTGTCGGTTGAATGAAGCCGTCGGTAGGTATTCATATTTTAAGCGTTAGGCGCTATATCCACCTACATAATTAACAAACTCTTTTTCTTCAAACTTAATTGAGCGGGTTACGACTCGAGAATGGATGGCGGTTGTCGAATGGATTTACGGGTCTAGCTTTCCTATTCCACCATGAGGAAGTATCTCACGCGACTTTATCTGAGGGCGATGTGATCAAAATGCAGGTGGGCTTACACTATTTTTCTAATGTGGAGGCGAAGTAAGCGATGGTCATGTCTGGTCCGAGCAAATCGGAATCCCTTGTGATCACATCTCGGTAACGTGGATTTCGTATCGGCTCTAGACCTGGTTGAAAGCGTGGCCGGAGCCATTTTATGATGTCAACGTATATACGTCACTAAGGCATTGGGGGACTTCAGGAGAACAAAGGACGTGCACCCATTTCCCCCCCCCCCCCCCCCCCCTCTACCGCAGCTCCGAGTTACCAGCGGATAAAAGTTGCTGGATTACGATCTGGCCGGACTACCTTCGTCATGGGGGAAACGAAGTGACGAAATTTGCGTGGGCTTCACTACCTTTAGGTTACGCTCGTGTGAGAACTGCCTTGTCGGCGGAACGAAGGGAACATGACATATGGAATCGTTTTGGCAACCGATCGGCGGTTCTTTGTTGGAATCCGGATAAGTTTTCTTAACTTCCACAAAACTAGAAGTAGGGATCATCCAGCGTCAGGTTGGGAATGTACTCTGAATGAAAGTGCAGCAGGGGAAATAGAAGGAAGGGAAGCCAGATTCACGACCTGGTGCCTTTCATTCATGGACCCAGCACCTTGGAAGCCGAGCTTGACAGTCCCTCTTTTAGCTGATATTTGAGTTTGAGCTTGGGGTACGCCTATCGTAGAGCATATGCCCGTGACAACATATCGGGGAAGGTCCCAATTTACGCTTGTGTATGTTATGCAAGAGGACGTATTTTTCATTCAAATCAAACACTGATGACCATCGTGATTGCAGGCTGGCGCATGTTTCTGTAACGTGCCTTGGAAAAACGTAATCATTATTTCTACTGGTTCGAGGCGGCGTGTTGGACGGAGAACGGGACTGTTGGGGACATGAGTGACTGCTAAGGTGAGGGTCGGTGACATCAAAATCTTCCTTAATTAAATTCATACATCGCCAGATCAGAGGAGAGAGCGGTCCCACCGATCTCCTGACATTGCCGATTGTCTAATCAACTTCGGTTTAATGTTTATGCTCGATGCTTTAGGAGTTAATGGAACTCAAGTCATCGGCATGCTGAAGAACTTCAACATCATCATCATGATCATCAATCCAGAGTAGGATGTCACGATCTAAAACCTCGTGCCATCCACGCATTTCCTGAACAGTTGCTGAAATTGGCTATCACGCCATCAATCCGAGCAGACCCTCATATCAAACGGTATGAGATGACCTTTCATCATCATCATCAACACATTTATAATTTGGCGGCGTATTGGTCGATATTATTCCCATTACCACTCTATGATCCAGAAACACACATCAAACCCTTTCCCGACAGAAGGCAAAACATGTCGATTTTCATTCGTCGCTTGCGACCTTAACATTCTCTGGAGGCGTTGGAATGGAATCTGATTTGGCGGTCCATAACCATCACCAGATGAGTTGGGCTATGGAGGAGTCCAATTACTTAAACAGCTTATGTTCTGTCTCATGTTAATCCAAAAAACCTACCCGTAGAATCAAATTAACAAAATAAAACAAGCTAGCTAACTAACAAACTGCATCTAGAATTGTGAGTGTAGAATTGTTGCACTCCTTACTGCTTTGATTGTAAATTTTTGTTACAATTTACATAAATGTCAAATTATTTTATGATAGCATTTTATAGAGCCGCACAGAACACGCGACATCGCATCGAAAGGTAGGATCTTCTCAATTCGCCGTATAAATGTACATTTATATACTAGATGCTAGGAGGGAAATGCGGATTACTTCAAGAAAAATAGTCGTCGATGAGCGTAGGTGTATGACAGGTGCTAGGGGAGGAAGCTGAACGAATATAGATAGATAATTAGTTAATTTTCAAGTTATTCAGACTCAGTTATTGTTATTCGAAGCCTTGCAAATTGTAACACGCCATACCTAAAATAACAAAGGTTTACCACAATTAAATTATTAATTAAATTGGATTAACTATACCAAACCACTAAAGCAAAAAAGTACACAACGTTGTGGGGTTAATTACAAATTGATTAATTAAGAGCATCTCGTCACGTTTGCATAAAAGTATTACATGATGGGGTTGAGAAGGTGCTGCAAAGGAAATGCAGGGGAGAGACGCGAGAACGGGCGAGCTACGAGTTTTTAAAGGCCGAGCGGGGTTGCACCTGTAGCTGTAGCACTGTAGTAGCACTTGGATTCAAAAAAATAAATTCAGGAGACTACTTCGTAGGGGAGGGGTATATCACACCGGATATCAGAAGGATGCGGGTTCAATTCCCGTCGGTGGCATTTATCTTTTCTCGGGAGATTTTTTCAATGTTGATGAGTGTTTTAGGCTAATAATTATTGCTTATAATAATTGTTACATAATGAGAATGCCGTAATAAATCTCTGCTGATTAAAAAAAAACAATTAAAGCAAAGCTCTTAATTAATAATTATAAAACTTATCCCAGTGATGGGTACCTTGGCCTACGCGAGCTTTCTGTGACGGCAGTTCATTTTTAAGCCCTCTCAAATGAAAAATATGAAATAGAAAAAAATCGATTGTATCTAGGATTTGAACCAAGGACCCTAATCATCAGTTGGTTAATGTAGTTAATTCACCCAAGGATATTTCATATCAAGTATTAAAATTAAATCGAATGTCATTAAAATACATGTTTCATTTTGTGTAAAACAAATTATTACAGTAGTATCATAAATTCTTTTTAAAAAAATTCAGCTTAAAAATAGTCTTTTAACTTTTCAATATGTTATGATTTTATGATACAATATTTTGTCAAAATTTCAAGTAAATCGGAGCAAAACTAACGAAGATTTAGCGTTTTATGCAAACGGCCATCATGCTCAATTCGAGTATAAAAAAAAAAAATCTACTTGACCGATCCTTGAAATTTTTTACACTATTTCTACATATAAATCAACAGGTTGACAGAGAGATTTTTTTTTTTTTTTATAATAACAAATTGATATAAATTTTTTAGCGAAAACCGCTTTATTCAGTTCGAAATGCTGCAAAACACTCCTCTACCTGACTACATAGGAAAACATATCACTGTTTGAACGCATTTCGACTTTTTTGTTTCTGATGATCCGGTAACGGCATAACAGCTTTTTTCGAGGCGCCTCTGGAGATTAGCTCTAACTTACTTATTTATTGATATTTTTAATTGATCATTCTTGTCAATGATACTCCAGATTTAAACTACATTTTTTATATGTAATAAATAAACCAACATTGTTTTTATCTCTAAAACAAATCATGAAAATATGACTTTTGCGCTTTTAAAACCTTACCCCTCTTTAACAAAACCATCTTCCAACAAATCACCAAACTGTAAAACTAAAACCGTATCATATTTATTATTACTTGTACCGATGTTTCCTAGTTTCAATTGTTTGCTGTTCGTCTTAAATTTATTCAGATTAGTTGAAAAACTCTTTATCAAGAGAGTTAGGTATCTAATTCAATCATAGAATTGTTTATAATTCCAAAATTTATTTCCAAACTTTTAGTATTTGACATGAAAATTCTTTGATAAATTGCTCCTACGTGAAAGCAGAAGTATTTAGGTAAAGTTTCTCGCTCCCGTGTGAAACTAATTCAATCGGAAACCATAAATATTATAATATACTTTTAGTTAATCTCGATCGAAAGGGTCAAAGAACGATGTTTAACCATAAACATTTTTTATTAACTATGAAAACCTGTCCACCTTCTAAGATTCAAAATGATATTTAAAAGGGTGCGCAATAAGTTTTAGAAATTTTGATACCGCCCCTGTGGAAAAACCGAGCGAAGAAGTTTTTTTCCTTGGATGGCTTTACGGGGCAATACCACGCTTTCTATGTAAGACAGTTTTTCAAACATTACGATTCCTACGTGATTTTCGGCGCCTGTTTCGAGTACATTTTCGATTACACAATGCAAATCAGTGTCTCAGCATTAATTTAATTAAAACATGGATCAATAATTTAGAGGCAACCGGTTCAACGTAAAAAGAGAAAAAAAACAGGACTGCCACGGAATATAAGAAGCGACGAGAATTTCGTGCAATTTGTGTCTGTAAGAGAAGCTCCGGGCTTGTCGACGCGCAAGCGTTCGGCTGCTTTCGGAATACCCAGATCATCTTTAAGTCGATTATTTAATTGGATTTATAACTGCACGCTTGTAGGATCCAATTAAGCCAGCACCAGCAAACAAATTTTTTTTATTTTATGGAAAATATTCAGTAATACGGTGCTCAAAAGGTTTTCCGGTTTCACAACATCTTGTTTTAAGACGAAGCTCATTTTTATCTGAACACTGCTGCAATAAAACATAAAATCATCACTTGGTGTACGTGGAAATCTGTTTTAATGTTAATTCTGCAGAAAATTGCCAAGATGTTGACATATTTAAGTAATAGGGAATCCATGGATAGGTACACGACCAGCACTTGGATGCAGTAAGATGGATAAACCTGCCATATATCCAACGCGATGAAATAAATGTTGATTTTTTTTTCGCGAAGAGGTGTTACCAATGTAATAGAAATCCAGGTACATTATCAGTACTTGGATGCAGCAAAATGGGGCAACTTGCCATACACAAAACAAATCTATACCGGTGATGAGGAAATGTTCCTCGAAAAACTAATTTCACGAAGAGATGTTACCATCAAAGTTGTAAGTTAAAACAAATCCATAGGTAGATATAATATGTACACACGTATACCAACCCCCCCCTCTTCCTTCGCAACCCAGACATGACATCTCCAGATTTTTATGGGGTTATCTGAAAAGTCGGCTTTCCGTGAATAAAATCACATTATCCCAACTTCTTTGCCACAATATCCCAGACGAATCTTCATGAGATAGCTGACAGCCCGCGCGCAATGATCCAAAGAGCTTTATAAATCTTCGTACCAGATTCAAGAAATGGTGGATATTTAGAAGACATTTTGAAAAAATATCCCGATTGTCTTTTATTATAAAATTAAACATTATTTTTTATACGAGTTGCAGTTTTCTTTTTATTGAGTTTTCATAAGTGCAATACTCATGGCGCACCCCATTCAACAGTTTACTCTAAAACTAACATTGATCCTTGTGTACACGTGGCAACGAGAGGGTTCCTAAGGTCAACTACAAACACAGTCCATTGTTATTACATGGGTTATGTTATCACCAATCATAGTTCCTTAGTAATAATAACAAGAGTGTTTATTTAAAGCCCCACCATGATATTTCAAGATTCTTACTTAACATAATGTTGTTTATAATGTCCAGAATCAAAGCTAAAAACAACTTTTAGTTTTTTAGAAATTTAAATGAATTCTGCGATGATTTTTGAATTCTTGAACATTTTTCGAAATTGATGGTTTTTTTTTCAAAAATTTATTTTCTAATCATTTATAAAAAAAGAATTCTTCACAAAAAATAAAAATAACGGAAGCGACTGGGATTCCAACCCTAGTCTAACTGAATAATAAAACCTAATCAAATTGACTTAATTTAATTAAGACCAAATCAAATTCGGTAATTTCTATCGATCTCATATTATTTCAATTTAATAATAAGAGCAGGGGTACAAGAGATATAGCATTTTTGGATTCTGAGAGGTAAGTTGTTTATTTCCGACCATTTAGCAAGAAAATCAAGATCATTCTACAGAAAAATGGAGTCGGCAATTACTTTTTGAAATTTTACACATTTTACCTTTAAAACAATAAGAAGGTCACTTTCTTCGTACATGAAATATTTATCCCAGCCTCTTTTTCCCTAATTTTGCACAATGACGTTCAAAACCAAAGGAAAATAAATAACTCTCCAGGTCTGATTTATAAAACACTCCGTAAAGCCCGGGGAATGCCGTAGACTTCAGCTCGTTATATTATATTCAGAAACAGAATATTTATGAAGTTAATAGAATGATAAATATATAAGCATGTCAACAAAAAATATTTTATGAGCGTTGTTTGTACTTAGTCAGTTCGCAATTTCAGATATCCTTCAACTTTAACATCCTGCAAAGAATAGCTGAGATCACGGACCTCGCACGGATAAATCAGCAAAAGCAAGAATTCACTTCATGACCGAAGAAAAAAAAAGAAATATGAAATATTAAGTGACTTAGCAGAGATTCACGGTTTCATGGAATGAGGTTTTATCAGGGTCTTGGTGGCCGATGGGTCGCTCACCTGCTGCTTGGCGAGCGGAATCGAAGGAGACAGACAGAATCCAGCCAAAATCCTTCACCTCATTGCCTTGCACCACAGTTGAAGGGATGGATTGATATGTCCGTCACTCCTGGACACACCGACCCCCAGATTCCTACCCTCATACAGATTTTCTTACTAGAACTTCATCTTCTTCTTTTCCTTAAAAAGACCCTTTACACAGCATCCTCTAAGATGACATAGGCCCTGGAGAAAATTATTTTCCTCAGGGCCTCCTTATTGGAGCTAAAAAGATAAATAGAAAAAGTGTAGGTAGTCATTGTTGTGTTGATGTCTTGAGATTTAAGTGTGGAGTATGTGATGAACATGTGTATAAAGGTCTGAAAGAGACATTAGCGTATGAATGAGATAGCATGATTCATGTCTGATAGCATGTCTGCTGTGTATCTCGTCTTAATCATTACCTTCCTGGTAGTAGCTTCAATCACAGCATGAATAATATTTATAAAAAATTATACAAAAATGAATATTTCTTTGTTTGTGCCGTGTGCGTTTCTATACCATTAATCCGATTGCATTGAAATTTTTGTTTCTATAAATTATTGTGAGCTCTGGCTTTAAGAAATTTGTATAAAGTTTTGCATTAGATGGCGCGCTAGTTGGTAGAAATATGTGTGTATTTTATGTAGTTTAGCGGCAGGGTGGGAATGCGGGAGGGGAGGTGGAATCCGGTTCATCACTACCCGAGAATATATCACATTTTATATATAATTTATTATATACTCAGCTTGTTATTTATATTTATTACATAAACAGTTTATTTTTTACGTGCATTTTTATTGCGTGGAAGAACTTTTTTCATCGTCTACCGGAAGAAATCAGAAGCATAATGAAAAACCCCAAAACCCAACTGATTGCTCTCTGTCAAGAAATATTATAAAGATATTCGAAAAAAACTACTGTCACTTAATTAATCTTACAAATATCCTTTATTTTCCATAAAATTCTTTATTTTTTTTCAAAATAGATACAAAATATATAAATGTTCATTCTTATTTGTATTTTCTAAGTTATAATACTTACACTAAATATAAATGTCACTTTATTACTACATTAAATTTATTGTATATCTTTATTACTTTCCATCATACCAACATGTATTTACTACAGCACACATATATACATGTAAAATTAAGTACTAACTAATAACTGTATCTATGTACACTTACATACACAAGCAAATGCTTCTAATGGAAAAGTAGTAAATAATCTAAGATGAAAAATTATCGTCTTATACATACTCGTAAAACATATTGTTAAAAAAAAAATTCAAAAATAAATAAATTATAATTTCTAATATAACCTTATTTATTAAATTCAATAAGCTTCTTTTTAAAAATATTTTTTCTTTGTCTGCGGGTTGTGTGGGGAGTGAAATATTGCTTTTATGAATGACAAGAAAAGCAGGTCCCTAAAGCATTTTTCCTCCATTCAAAAAAAGGCTTTTTTATCCTTATAAGAACGTTGTTCATACTTTAATATAACAAAGAGGATGCTCCACTTTATGATTCCAAACTGCGTAATTTTTTTTTATTGTCTCTTTAATAGTAAAAATTCTTTGATCTGCCGGGATTCCTTAAAGCTTTAGAAATAAGAAAATTAAAAAAATTTCTCGCATACTATAAAACATTCTTATTATCACTGCCCCAATGAAAAAATGTGCCATGTATGAAGCGCACTAATATGTTTTTCAATTGTTATATTTATTTTTTGAAGAGTTGCCGCTTTATCCGATCAAAATAGATATAAAAAAATTTTCAACGCACTCAAACATTATTTTTTTATTTTATGCATTTAATAATATTATTTTTCAATTAATAAAATCAGTTTATTTATAAACAAGTTTTGCTATGAAATTATTATTAGGAAAGCCATATTTTTCACATTCTGAAAGCATTATCAAACTGTTAACAAATGTTCAGAAGGTGAAATAGATATAATAATAATTTTATCTCAGAACCTGATGATAAATAACTGTTTTTATAAATTCAATAATATTATTGTTGAATAAATATAAAAGGCAAAAATAAAATGGAGTTTTTTTTAATTTAACTTGAAAACAATAAATACTTATTTCAGCTCGCTTATTAGCTAGTCATGTTTCTAAATACATATGAAGATAACATGCTTCTAAATTTAGGTGAAATTTTTTGAACACAGCATTAAACAAATACTTTTATAAAACATACTATTTTCGGTTTTCTGCGTTGTTCTTCGTTTTGAGTGATTTTTTTGACGTTCGATAAACTCAGATTTACTTTGAATTTAAGTTTTTTTTTTAAAGTTGGAATTTAGATTCTTCATTATACAGATCCCTATATAATCAATATATATTATAAAAGAAAGTTAAAAAAAAACATGCAGACTTCAAAAACTCAAAAACGAGTCCCGGTACAATCAAGGGAATTATATGGTGTGGTAGATCTCTATCCCCCTTAGGGAATAAGGGTACCCGTTTTTACCTAAAGGGCGTGCTTTCGAAGATACAAGGGCAGGAAGTTTTGCCCTCTTTAAATTTCTAGAACAGTCTTCCGGAGAGTTATAGAAGGTTCTATAGAGCTCTAGATAGTTCTGAAAGGAGTGGTGGAGTATGTCGTGAAATGTTCGGGAATCGGGAGCATCATTGTGGAACATTCCAGACCACTCTTGAATGTTGTCCTGAGCGAAGCGGGGTAACCCAGCTAGTATAAGATAATATCAAAGGTCGATATTGTTATATATGAGGTTAATATGGTATCTTAAGAACTTGTTTTAAGGTTTTAAAAAATAAATAAAATTAATAATATAAATATTACTCACATGAATTTATATTTATGTGAGGGTGCTGTCCGATATCTGTCGGAATTAAGAAAGGTGAATAAAATGAGAGAGGCAGAGGGAGGAAGTATGAATGTGGGTCAACATGGACCCACGCCGTCACTTAAGGGTTGATATATATATTTTTAAATTTTTTTATTTTAAAATATGTTTTTAATTTTCACATGTCATCAGTGACATGCTAGTATTGATTTAAACACTATTTAATTATATTTCTCCATATTATAATAAAAAAAAACATTTTTTTTTAAATATGAATGACGACATTCGGCTATTTGTAAATTCTACTTCGATAACACGCTGCTAGGTCATAGTGATCAGTAACATATTTTTTTGGATTAACTTTTTTTAGATTTGAAAGGTCAAATAAGTTCAAGCGTTTTATGCGATGAACGTCCGAATGTTTTCAAGTAATAACCTTGTCTTGTTATAAACAAAGATAATTTATTCAAATTTATTCAAATTACGCACAAACGTTATGTAGGTATGTACGTAACGCCATATAGTCAAAGACAGCGCTCCTAACTGATAAGAATATGGAATTAGGTTAGCCATTTATGTGAAAATAAGTAGACAACATACAATCATATTTTTAAACGGAAGACACTGACGATATTCATAAACACAATTTCATATGTGGGTACGTGACTCCCAGTAATTATGAAAAGAAGTACAGTTCCGCCAGAGACGTGCCGTTCCTATAAAAAGTATTTTTTTATTTTTTATTATTTATTAACCAAGCTCAAAATTTTTAATTTTTGTACAGTTTGAAGTACCTACAATTTCTTTTAGTATTATTTTTTTGGTATATACCACCTCACTATGTTGAGCTTGTTCCGAGGTGGCAGGAATTTAATGAACTTTTTGATTAATTCATCTTGTAGGATAAAATTAATTAAAAAAATTAATTTGCATTTGAAAAGATAAATTGAATGAAGGGAAAATAAAAAGAAAAGAAAAAGAGAAGTGATGAGAAATATAATACAAATAAGAAATATTAAAATATAAGATAATTATGTAAGAATAATAAGAAATATAAAAAATGAAAATAAATATTATTATTCGATGGGAAAGAGAAAGATATAGGCGTTTAGTTGGTTTTTATTTTGTATAGGTAAGTTATCTGCCCGCAGTATACAATGCCTTTGTTGAATATCCACGTATAAATTTTGGTTTTTAGATTAACATTTTTTGTCATATGAATATCCATAATATCTGTTTCAATTAAATTTGAATTTAATTGATTGTTTAACTATTAGTTTCTATGAATCATAATGCCTAATTTTTAGATGTTTATAGAACTAGTGTGGAATGAGGTGCTGGAACTCAGTATTCAAGAGTTATCTGGGAAACAAACAAAAGTTATTGTTGTTCGGTGAATAGTAGACCGCACGTCCAAAAAAAATTTCTTATCTATATTCATAATTCATAAGTAGTTTTAAAATAGATACAATATGAAATTTTATAATATAGGTAATACTTATACGTGCTACGAAGATTGCCTATATCTCCTCTGCTGGGAGCTGCATTGGACTTTCTTTTTTTGTCGAGTGTGACGTTTATGAGAAAAAGGGAGAGGTTACAACGGACCTGGACCGAACCAGAAGAGTTTCATATGGACTGAGATGCTAGAGACCTAATATATAGTTCTTACAGTTATATACAGTTCTTTGTTGTGCCGGATGCGCCACTGTTCCCTCTCTTTCACGGGTCCACATATTATTCTTCTCAACACTTTTCTTTCAATAGTATCCAGCACTTCAGCCATCTTTGCCGTCAGTGTCAGCGCCTCACATGCCAATACAGTTCTAACAATGGCCTAATATATCAGATACATTTTTAGATTTTGACGGCCAAAAGTATTTTCGTTATTGGTTTTTGGGTTTTATTCAGTGTTGCGCTACCTCCTTTTTTAGCCAACGTTTTGAACACCGTTGCAGTGTCCATCATCAGAGCAGATCCGGCAGATGTCAAAATGATTGCAAGGACGCAATTGAAAGCTACAACCATTTTGAAATATTAAAATATTATTACTGTAATACCAGCTCGTATTGGAGTGGAGCTGGCAACACGGTATCACTACCAAATAAATATGCCTACATTTCACCACTAACAATTACCTCACACATGATATCCCCCGAGACGAGAGATGCAACTTATCCATATACGCAGACGACGTCAAACTTTACGTTTCCTCGCTGAAAGCAGACATGGCGGCCATATACCTACAGAGGGCGCTCGACGCTCTAGTAGAGTTCTACAAGAAATGGCGACTCAAATTAAATGAGGCAAAGACCGAAGTGATAATGTACACGAGGAAACGAAAAAGAAGAACACCAGACGTCAACATCGAAATGGGAGGACACGTCCTAGAATGGAAAGATGAAGTCGTTTACCTGGGCCTGACAATGGACTCACGTCTCAATTGGAAATCTCACATAGCCAAGATACACGCAAGAGCCAGAAAGGCAGTCGGCGCGATGAAGCCCATCTTCAACAGACAAAGTTCGCTGCGTCCCAGAACCAAACTCCTGATCTACTACTCGCTCATCCGACCGGTACTGACATATGCTATTCCCGTGTGGAGTAGTATTTCTCATTCTGACCGTTTGAAACTACAGACGCTACAAAATCTCTGCATTAAAATCGCATACAACACTAGAATTAGAACGAATCTAAAAAGACTACATGCCAGAGAATACATACCGACATTATTTGAATACACGCACAGACTGACAGACCGATTTTACAAATCTCTGAGACATAGTAAAAATAGACTTATCAAGGAAATCGGTCAATACAATGCACCCAGTGACTTTACTTTCAGATTTACACACAGACTACCCAAACATATCCTGATGGACCTGGATCACATCTGGTATGAACCAAATTCAGACGCGGACGACTGAGCGAGCAGTAGGTATTCCTAAATACCAGACCCCCCCCCCCAAAACTTATGTTTACATATCTATGTATATATCTATTTAATATTGTATAATATGCATGTTTATGTAAGTTTATTATAAATTTCCCATATAGTATGTATATATATCTCACATAAAAACAGACACACACACCCTTCACCACACAATGCAGGATTTCATATATTGAAATCACTGAAGGCCGACAAGTTTCATGTTGACTTTCGGCCGACTCTTCCCGGATGAGGTTTTTCATGGTTTCTTCATTCCCGAAGGCAAATGCGGAAGAGATCCAAAAAATAAGGACATGACCGACTCCTTCCCACTCCCAACATAACACAAACAGACACGTATGTATGCATGAGCGCCTGCCGGTGGCTTGGCTGCTTGATGATGATGGAGCTTGCAAAACATGCAATTTTAGTAGGGTTTTTAGATAACAATTTTTCCCTACCGATGAAATACAAGGCCTTTAAGTCTATAATAGCCAGGTAACATTTTAAAATACCCACATGAGGTAAAAATTGCAAGGCGCATATGACGCCGTTCTATGTATAAAGAACATTAACTTTAAATTCAGTAAATTCAAATGATTCATCTCTTCAAGAAACATAAGAATCTAGTAAATGAAAAAAAAAAAAACTAACAATTACGCTAACTAACTAACTAACTAACCATCACGCCGTTTCCCCGCAGGGGTAGGCAGAGAGGACGGACCGCCACACAACTCGATCTTGGCACACACTCTTTGCCTCGTTCACATTCATACATCGTCTCATACATGCTCTTCTATTATTCCGACTCTTCACATGGCCCGACTCAAGTATCTGATTCACTTGGTCGTGCCATGTCTTCCTCAGGCGTCCCCGACTTCTTCTACCATTCACATTTGCATCATATATTCTCCTTACACTCCTTTCCTCGTTCATTCGCTCTACATGCCCAAACCATCGGAGAGTCCCTTTCTTAATCTTACACATCACGCTTACGTCAGCCTTGCATTCTTTGCGGATATCCACGTTTCTCTCACGATCGTACATGGTTTTACCACACATTCGCCTCAGGGATCTCATTTCTACAGCATTCAGTCTGCTTTCATCCTTCCTCTGCCAGTTCCATGCCTCACTGCCATACATCAGGGTAGGTACCAGCACTCCATTATGGACGGCTAGTTTCGCGTCTTTGGACAGTTTTTTATTACCGCCAACGGCATTCAGTCCTCCATTAATGGAGTTACCGGCATTCACCCTTCTTTCAATATCTCTATCAGCCTTCCCATCTTTCGTAAACATACTACCCAGATACACAAACTCATCTACCTGCTCCAAGTATTCATCATTCACAACTATATTGCATACTGTTTTCGTACTCTCTCTTTCAAACACCATGACTTTCGACTTACAACAATTACGCATCTGTCAATTACTTAGATCTGCCCTGATGATGGACACTGCAACGCTATCCAAAATGTTGGCTAAAGAAGGAGGTAGCGGAATACGGAACACCCCCTAAAATCAATAACGAAAAAGGTCTAATATATGTTTATTTTGGTTTTCCTGTGGACGCCAAGTGACTTAAACATTGGCAGCAAAGAGAAGTATGTTTCTCTAAATCTCTTTAATACACGACTGTATATTGTAGTTAGGCCCACCGCATAACATGAATTATTCCTGCCAATTATTATTTTCGGCTTGACATTCCTTTCTTGGGTCACCAATTATTATTATTGGGAAAAGGCACTGAGTGCCACCGCCGTCTGCGCTGGTATTGGTTATTATTTATGTATTTTATTTGGGAAAAAGCCTTTGTCACAATGGTGTTAGAACCAAAAGGTTAGGTACTTGTTAAGTAAATTAATTTTCCAAAAAAATAAACACAAGACTAGCAAACGACAGAGCATTCACACTTTTAAAGCAGGTTTTGAGGAGTGAACGAGACTTTATTTTAAAATCTCATGGAATAAATAACATCTAATACCTACAGAGTCGTTAAAGTATATTATGCTAGATGGGGTATAAAGAATTTTCCCACAGGAATGAAATATTTTTCCAGAATGAACATTAGCCTATGTCACTTCCTATTATTTCAAATATTCTTATTTAAAAAAAATCATATGATCGGTTACTCCGTTGCGACGTGAAAGATGGACAAACAAACGAAAAATCGCATACATACCATTAGTTACAATTTATTACCTACTAGCTGACCCGGAAACTTCGTACCGCCCCAGAATCAATAACGGTTGTGTTAATTAATTAGCTGAATTAAATTCATTTTTTTTATTAAGTTAAAAATTACACAGGGAAGCCATTATTGATGCGCAACTGTCCATGTTTTCTTTTTGGCAGTATCAGAGATGGTGTCGTGTACGGATATATATTTTTTGTGATTTTCTTGTTTTTCCACTTACTTATGGGAATCGTTTCATTTACTTTATACGTGTGAGGGAGATTTATCGTAATGATTGTATTTTTCCTTTAGAGGGGTGCAGACATACGTTCACCGTTTGTCTCATTTTCGACTATTGACATTAAGTGTGTAAGAAAGAGGGGCAACATTATATGTTATAGAACAAAATCAAAACAATCAGCGCATTGACATTTGACTTTTTTGGATTTTTGAAATTCACTCACTATTCAATATTAGACTAATCACAATATTGGTGCAGCTCTTTCAAAAGATGAGAATTCTTTCTATACAAAATGTATGAGGAAAAGAATTTTCTTTATAATTTTTTTTTCCTGAATTTTTCCGATGTTTTAATAGCTATTCTGCTATTCGGGGCGGAGACAAATCCAAAATCGAAGATCATTAAAATCGGTCCAGCCGTTCTTGAGTTATAAATGTTGTAACAAACCGACTTTGTTTTGTATATTAAGATTTTTTAAGCAAATTAATTGTCTAGAACTCCTACAGACTCAAATTCGTCTGTTATTTGAAATAACAGATATTACATAATTTTCATTTCGGTATAAGACCTTTGAACTCATATCTTTTAAGAACAAGTGTATCTTTACATAAAAAAACAAGGTTTCAAAATCATATTGTTTTATTGAAGGTGGAGCTGTCGTGATATAAAGTTATTGTACATTCACTGCAATAAAAGCTTGCATTTATTAATGATTTAACACAAAGCTATTTACGATGGGCCTTTCCTAAAACTTATGTCTTTTATACCGTGGAGTTATGATTACCATGGATGTTGCAAGTAGCACTTCTTACGGTTGAAGATATTCACGTAAAAATAATATATTAGATATGTTTTATAATTTTTTTTATGTGAATACCTCACAAGATGTCTGAGCCAGTGAGACTATGGCATCCCTAATTGGGGTTGTTGTGAGACTGAACGTAGTGGGGAGGGGAAGAAAATAGCGAACAGGAAGGTGAGGAAGTACCTGGCTATTCAGATACGGTCGCAAAGTACTGCTAAAGGTATTCAAGCAATGTTTCTCGCCCTGGCGTAGTGGGGGTCTTACACCAGGGCAATAGTGAGAGTATCTTCACTCTGGAACGTGCTGCAAATATGCTATTTTATATTTTAAATGAAATAACACAATTTAATTAAATAAAATTTATTTGTCCATGTCGGGATTCGATCCCGCGACCTTCGGATTGCGAGTCAAGAGCCCTTTAACTCGAACACGGGGCCGTCTAAAGTTATAATTTAGTATTCAATTCGGTTTTGCGGATCAAGTTATAAATATACATTTATTTTCAATTGAAGATTCACGTCACAAGGTATCTGTTTCATATGAAAAGAAATTATATAAGGTTAAGTATAAAATGTAAAAAAAGAAACAAGTTAACAAAAAAAAATATGTTTAAAGCTATTATCTAACAATTTTACTACTGCTTCGTACATAATCTTACATTGCTTATAAAAACCTGATTGGTTTTCATTATTTGTTTTTGGGGTGTTATGCCGTGTTGCGCCACCTCCTTCTTTAGCTAAAGTTTCGGACAGCATTGCAATTTTCATCATCAGATCCGGTAGATCTGACAGATTTGTGAAAAGCATATCTACCTGATATTTGGTTTCTGGTTTCTTTATGCTTTCTATGAGATTTGAATGAAGTAATGCATATGAAATATTTTTTTCTTGAAATATGTTGCAAAGTGGATATTGATTAAATAATTATCTATTAAATTATATTTCTACCATAACAAAAACTTATTTTTATCATCATTTTCCAATTACTGATTCAGTTAAAAACTGCTCACTTTTTGTACTTACTTTCATCTGGGTAAGAACGACTTAACCTAAAAAGAAACTTTTTTAAGCACCCCTTTTGGTTACAAAGATATTCCATTTATTAAGTTTATGGTGTGTATATGCGATTTGCAAAAAATGAATTAAATATACACTCCTTTTACAAAATATCAATGTATTTATCATGCGTATAAAATGAAAATAAAATACTTCGTTTTATCCACTCTATTTAATGGTAGATATCAATGGTACGATTCGGAACCAATGGTTCCTTCGTCAGGGTTAAAACAGTTTACTCAATTAGACTCTTAGGACGGTTGTTGACCAATTTATCAATTTTTTAAAGTTAATTTTCACGTTCTGTGCAAGTTCTATTCAAGTTCTGTTATTGTAGTATTTTAAACCAGTTGCTTTATAAGACTGAAACATTCACAGAACTTGAATAGAACTTTGTCAGATCGTGAAAATTATCTTCAAAGATTTGATGAACTATTCCTTTTTTTTTAAAAAAGCCCTTCCTAATATCCTGATGAAGGATCTATTGAATTGTATAAAAATACATTGGTTAAAACCATTATTATTTAATTAAAATGGAGCCATAAAGAACTTTTACAATTATGTATATATAAGAGGGAAAAATATTTGATTCCTGTTCAAATTATTTATTTTGCAGTAGGCCTTTTTAAAAACATAACTTTTTATTTACTTTACTTTAAAAATAAATACAAATATTACCGCGTTACGAATAATCTGAAAATATTTGAAAATCTCCTTTTATCACTACAGTAAGCGGAAAATGTTGATTGTGTGATGAAGGACTTAGCCAGCTGAGAAATCGATCATGCGACGCCTAGGTAGGACCCAAACGCAATGCCAACCCAGCCACTTACCATATTTTGCCTTTCGCAATAATTTTCTTTTGCGATCATATTGCCTTTTGCAAATAATATTAGTTTTTTTTTTGGAAAAATGGTTTTCCCATTTTTTTTAAAATAAACTGTCTGGTGTCCTATCCAAAATTTCCCGTGGTCCGTGCTTATCTCCCAAATGGTTTGTTATTGAGCGATCTCCAGAGTATTCCTCATTTCCGCGGTTATCGTTCCACTTGCGGACACAGAAGGGACATCTGGGACTAGGTAAAGTAACGATTTATTCCGCCATCAAAAGGACTCTCTCAACAAGTTTATTTCATCACCACCTGAATTTGTTTTTGAACTAAAACTATTCGGACCGGGGACAGTTAGGTACCAGTGTACCTTTAAATTGCTTATTTTAACGTCCAAAGTGCCTAATGCGATTTCGGACCCTCTTTTAGTAAAAACAATAAAAATACCCAAAATAGATCGAATACATGTTTAATATACTAATACCAACACCACTTGTTATGCTACTTAAATTGATGTCTTTTTTAAATTCTAAAACATATAAAATAATTTTTGCAAAATTCTTTTTTGTTACGTTTTTTTTTATTTTTTATTTTTTTTACATGAGCTCCATGTAGGAGGCCCTGAGGAAAATTATTTTCCTTAGGGGCTATGTCATCTTTGGGGATGCTGTGTGGAAGGTTTTTTAAGGAAAGGAAGGAGAGGAGATTTCTGGGAAAGAAAAGAGTTTAAGGGGTGGGCTGGAATCTGGGGTTCAGTGTGTCCTGGTCATCTGCCTCCAAGACCTAGACAAACCTCACCTCATGAACCCGGGCACCCCTGCTAAATCACCAAATGTAGCGAACCACTTGGGGTGACCTATGGCAGAGGTGTTAGTTATCCAATAAAGGTTAGCTCCACATAGGAGCCCCTTAGGAAAATAGTTCCCCTCAGGGCCTATGTCATCTTTGGGGATGCTTCGCAGTGGGTCTTTTTAGGAAAGGGAGGAGAGGAAGTTAAATGAAAAAGGCATAAAGACAGGAGTGGGGTAGGAATCTGGGGGTCAGTATATTCAGGAGTGACGAAACTATATATATCCCTTCCACTGCGGTGCAAAGCGATGTTCCGAGAGAGTCCTGCCGGAGAGGTCAAGAGGTCACTTTCAACTGGCCTGCCATGCAGTTGATGGGCAGACGCGAAAGCTAGGTCCGGACAAACCTCACTCCATGAACCTGGTAATTCACCAAACATTGCGAAACTTGGGTTGACCTACGACAAGGGAGGGGTAGAGGGAGGGATTTCAAAGCAGACATAATAGCGGTAGGGGATGGCAGAGGGTAAACTTGGAAAATCCATGCTTCTCACACGGACAGCTGTCATAAGTATGCGTAGGTATTTCATAGTTTAGCGGCAGCGAGGTAAAGAGGGAGGGGAGGAGGAATCTGGAGGGGAACAGAGGAATGGGGTTCGTGGGAGGGGGACGAGGGGGAGGAGAAAGCGGGAGGGAGGAGGGGAACACAGAGAAGATTGTGATCGGGACGAGGTGACGTGGAAGATGGGAAGACTAAGATGATGAAAGAGTAAGCGGGAGGGGAACGGGGGCGGGAACAAGGACGCGTGGGAAACGACGCGCAGAGGAAGAATGGGGAACGAGGGAGGGGCAGAGGGAGGCATTTCAAAGGAGACATAATACCAGAAGGGGATAATAGGAGGAAAATTTGAAAAACCCATGCTTCTCACATAACCAGCTGTATGTGGCCTGCTTTCGCGTCAGATGATAACCCTCCGATTTATTCGTGTGCATACAAGACGAAACACAATAAAACATTTTGTATTCAAAAGCACTTTACAATACTAAACTTATTTTCAGAAGATGCATTAAATTTCTGTATTTTTTTCCATTAAACGGATCGTACGTTTATAATCTGCATATTTACAGATGGCGCTAATTTAATTATTTTAGGTAAAAAAACTTTTTCCAAGTCATTGTTAAAATATTAAAATGAATTAATAGTTTGCGCCGGTACATATTGAATACGAATATGCATTAATAGTTTTGTCCATGAACGAACTCAAATCTTTTAAGAAAGGCTAACAAATACAATATTGGATTGGGTGACCGATAAAAAAATGATTTTTTCGCCTTTCTTGAAAGATTAGAGTTTATTTATGCAATTTATACTATTTATCGTATCGTATTGAATATGTAAGGGCGTGAACAATTAATACGCCTAAATTTTTTAAATAATAACTTGCAAAAAGTGTTTTAATCTAAAATAATTAAATTGGCGCCATCTGTGAACGCGCAGATAATAACGTACGATCCGTATAACATTAAAAAAAACTTTGGAAATCCTGTTCCATCGTATTATTCTTATATCGATTCTTTGGCAGGACAGAGTTCTAACTTCAATTTACTTTGTTCTGGGAAATGAGGTATTAAAGTTTGCAAATACCATCAATTAACAGTTTTCGGATTTTGACGTTGAATCATAATATATGTACAGTATTTTAGTTGCACATATTTTAAAGGAAAATATTTAAATTGGACGTATACCTATCATTTTGGAAAACGCCTTTGTAGATAAAACCATTTGCAACCAGCTAGGGTATAATAATGCATTGCATAAGATTCTAACTATTTTTGCCTAATGCCTATATATAATATTTTCTATTAAAATATATTAAACTAATATACTTTTCACAAGATTAAACCTCAAAATCAGAAATTGTTAAACATATTATGAGTATTCGTCTTTGCAAACGTTGACACCTCATATCATGGTAAGGCGAAGTTAGTACCCTATCCAACTTAAGTGAAGAACTATAGTTTTACACCTTGTAAAACAATCAAGTATCAGATACAAACTAAATGGCAATTGCAAAGGGTTCTTAGTGATGTTAGCACCTTGTTAAATAAATGGAAACTTTAAAAAAAATGTGTTAAAATTTCATCACACTACTTCAGACGGCTCTGAAAATTATTTTGGTCACAATAGTAAGCAATTACATTTAAAGGTCATTTTTGAACAAAATTTCAGTTAGAACCTTGACTAACTAAGGTGACGATATGTATACGACTTACTACTTACCGCACACATGGCAAGTAGAGATTACCTTCATATCAGTCTAAGCCTAAACCTTTGCTAAGAGTTTAACATAGTTTTATCTATTAGATTCAAATATTACATAACTTTATCTATCTATCTTTTCTGTATTAGGATAAGTCCAAACGATATTTTTAAAGTGGATACCTATCCAATTAATGGTTTTATTAGAAAATTCCGATATTATCACATTTCAATCGACAATCAAAAGTAGTGTTATCTCTTTAATCGCCTATTTAAAATCCACTCATCTATTCCGAAATATTTACAAGTTTATTAAATGATGAATTATTTCATTATAAGTTTTTTTTTCTGAAAAGTAAATTATTTTATCATCCAACTGATTAAAACTAAATCGTTTTCATCCACATTAATAAAATTAAAATATTTAATTAAATGACGACAATATTAGCAAAACTCAATAGAAAATGGGGAGACAGAAAAATCAGAAAAAGATATTGGCACCTCTGGGACTTGAACCAAGGACCTTCTACTTATATGGCAGCAGCTGTACCAACTGAGCTAATGTGAGTTCCGTTGCTCAGTTGGTAGAGCACTTGCCATGTAAGCAAAGGGTCCTGGGTTCGAGTCCCAGAGGTGCCAATATATTATTCTGTCTCCATATTTTAATTAAATATTATTATTTTACTTAAAAGTATTATTATTTTAAGTAAAAAAAAATTAAAATAAATATTCAGCCTAGACTTGTTAGAAAGTCAATAGATGTCGCATATTAAAAATAAAATTGATAGAAACTTTATCCAGACATAATCTAGAAAGCATTTAGTTCGGATTGAATCTTGCAATCTTATATAAAGATAGCAGCCAATAATAAGTGCGTTAAGAAAATGAAGATAATGTTGGTATTTCTTATACGAAGTATGATACTGTTTAAAGTGACCGAATTTAATATCGACAGCTTAGCTCAGTTGATAGAGCACTTGCCATGCAAGCAAAGAGTCCTGGGTTCGAGTCCCAGAGGTGTAAATATCTTTTTTCTGATTTTTCTGTCTCCATATTTTCGTTAAGTTTTGCTAATATTGTCTTAAGTTAATAAATATTATTTATTTGAGATTTTATACATTAACATAAAAAAAATTTAAAAAATTTACCTCATCATATTCAAACTTCATCTTTATCATCTGCTTTTCCTTTCCAATGTCTCCTCAGGCTAATTTGCTCATTTTCGGAAATAACTCAAGTAGGTCTCGTTGAAATCGTTGTGTCTCCCTATTTATCATGTTTTGAAATATTGACTAATCTCAGTAAGAAAAAGAACACACAACGCTTTATATTATTCAAATCTGAAACTAACCTCAAAATAATTGCAATGAATATCTTTATGAACCCAAAGTTTCCAATTAAGATTTTTTTCTTAATAATTTTTAATATGAAACGAAAAAAGTTTATCATACATTTGCTTTGTAAAATATGTGTGTTTTTATAAAATTTTGTTTTGGTAATTTTAGTTTGAAAAACCTAAGATAAGCCATTTAAAAAAATGTATATATAAATCTTGTACGTGCAATCTGTACCTTACAAAAACGGTTTTTTGTTTTCGGGTGCGTTCAGAAATATTCAATTTATTTGAATTTTATTGCAAAGCGGAAATATTTTGACGTTTCGACAAAATAGGTTAGATGCCTGAGGGGTTTTAAATGTTTTCAAGAAATTATTCAAACAATGGAGGAAATCAATTTTCCAAAATAAATGTATTGCCATGTTTAATTCAAACGGAACTATGAAGAATTAAGTATAATTAAGCAGTATACATAGCAGCACGACATTAACGAGGGCATCGGCATTTGCTACGTACTGAGTTTAACAAACCGTTCACTTACCTATTGCTAAAAATCTACGAAATTAACCAATTTACCTTCACGTTACGACATTGAAATCAACATTCCAGCAAAACTCGTTAAGAAGAACAACAACTTGTAAAATTTTGTTTTAGCTAACTGAACTGATCTGAAGCGATATTTTTTTAACCAAAAGTATGCCACATTATATGAAATAAATAATAATATAACATAAACTAAATATTTTTTAAAATGATGTTATTATTAAGGTATCATTAATATAAAATAATGTTAGATACACATCGATAAGGTAACTCTTTTTAAAAAAAAAATGGAAAATTTACATTTCCTATCAACAGGAATGGTTAATAAAATTTTTTTCAACAGGATTTTTCTCAGCGCCTGAAGATTAGGTATTCACCTGTTTGACACGTTTTGCCCCAGAAAACAGTTCTGAAAAAAGAGTAAAAACATTTCTCTTTGAAATCTGAAAAAATGCTCTAGGTGTACTGTACAATAAAGATTAAAAAAATTGTCCACATCACACAACCCGCATAGTGTGGACGGTTAATCCAATATTCGCTCTTTAATTTATTTTATGTTACTAGATAAGGTTTTGTTAATAAGCCGATTGATAATAATGAGGTATTTCAAGCAAAAAATATAATATCTTTGTCCAAATAAGAGAAAACAATTTTAATACTTTTTGGGTATTGTTCCCCACTCACATCATCTTCTGCCCTATAATGTCCACTGTCGTTAGGTCCATCAGAATTACCAATAAAAAAATATTTTTTTACAGTGTAAATATCATTTGCACGATCAAAACCAAAACCTCGATGAAAATTTCAAAGTACCAATGCGTTACTGAAGTGTTCGCTAAATTAGCGGGTTATTTTAAGTCATGGGTATTTTTGAAGTTTAATCACTATTGGAGTCTGTTACAGCCTGCAGGTTGAAGGTTTCCCTGGTTATCACATTATCACCAACCTCCGTAGAAAGGCTTCAGAGGAAAATATAATTTGAGTAAACATGTATTAGTTTTTGCATAAAAAACATAAATTTCAAAAATTATCTGAATAAATATATTTATTGACAATGGCATGTCGATTTAATTATGGCCTCCGTTGTCAAGGGATAAGGCCCTCGACCAATCAGAATATCGCAATCAGAATACCGCGGGTTCAAATCAAAATAATTAAAAATAATATCATGAACGTTAATCGTTGGGGCTACATTCCAGAGTGGAAGATACTCTCAGTATTGCCCTTAAAGAGAAAGACCACCATTCAGAGTAGAAAAAAATCTTGAAATGGCTTTAGCCGAGTTTGGTGACCAGACCTGATTCACCACCTTCCTCTACCCATCTTCTTCCCTTCCTAACTTCCTCACCCTCATAACATACCTCAATTGGGGATGCCATAGTCTCACAGGCTCCAAGCGGTTGGGTGCAGTGCGGTAATCACAAAAATTTAAAAAAAAATGGTTTAATTTAACAACTTTAAAATAAATACTGTTTTTTTCTGGTATATAAAGATGAATTCCTACATTTTTTTTATATACTTTCGGCAATGGTAAATGGTAGGTTTTTTAGTTGATCTAATATATTTTTTATTATATGTATAATGCTAAATTTACTACTTTATATAAGGCTATTATTCTTAGTCATTTATCTAACATGCAAAAATCGCCACTGGCCTATGTCAGATGTTTATAAATAAGTTTAATGATGAACTTTTTAAGCCAACGACACACATATATTAAGTAATGTCGGAAACTAGCCTCCGTAAAAAAACTATCGAGCCTCTGTTTAGATGCGAATTATTAATTCTTATCATGGCCACATTATGTAGGCAGCGCATAATCCTGTTTTGACTATTTATTGTCTCGGCCATGGAATGCCAGATAATTTACAATATAATAAAATAAAAACCACGCAACAGTAAGCAATCCAAATGGTGCGGCACGAGGTTCATTTTGCAATATTTGATGTTTCCATTATTTTATTATCATTCAAAAATGTCCACCAAATAACGCCGTGCGTGCGCAGATTCGCTATAAGTCATTCGGTCCACTTTCTTGATGAGTTGGTCTGCTCGTAGTTGAGAGCAGATCTCATCCCAGAACAAACTGACGTACGGTCCCCCGGTAAGCTGTGCCATGGGCGGCAGTTGCGCCCGTACTGTCGAACGAATAGCATGCTCGCTTGGAACGTAGCTGACTTAAGTTTCTGAAAGTACGAACTTTTTTAATCGTATTTCAAAGTTAAAAGTGTTTTTATGTGAATAATGAAATAGAACATCTGACAAACAGTTTTAAATGGGACTTTTTATCTGCGTTGTTTAGTGAAGTTTTAAATTGTTTGAATCGAGTACCGACGACATTTAGTTTTCGGAAAGCAGAATAAGTAGGCATCCAAGAAAAGTTCGTCTTTAAAAGTTTGTATTTTTATTAAATAACGTTTGGTTTAAAAGTGCAAAAGTGAATTTTAAATTGGCTGCATGGAAACGGTTTATAACACTTGAAAAGTTTCGATAAAATAATACAATGGTTCAGAAAAACAATTGTTTTGACATTCAGAAAATGCCTACTTACAATTCGAGTTTTTGAGGTTATGTTACATTGAAACAAAGGCGGCGTCCAAGCGGTTATAAACAAGTAAGTACCTAAAAAGAGTATTGTTATAAAATATGGTGTTATTTCAGATTTTATTTACCAAACCCGATAAGATACTTGGACCTGTCGTACTAACGTTATCAAGTGTTAGTACAGAATAACCTAGTCCTACTTCTTACAAAATAATGAACTTATTACTCTAATTTTTACTGACAAGGCAGTAAGTGAGTAAAACTGATAAATCAACTCTTCAATTTTTCATTGTTTTTTTATATTTTTGTTTTATGTTAATTGCTCACAAGAGTCTGAGGTGCTCCCGTCTGGAGCCAGTGAGCCAGTGAGACTATGGCATCCCCAATTGGGGTATGTTGTGAAGCTGAAGTTAATAGGGAGGGGAAAGAGATGGGAAAGAGAATTGTGGGGAAGTACCTGGATATTCAGATCTGGCCAACAAATACGGCTAAAGCCACTTAAAGCTACGTTTCAATTCAACCGGTACACCAGGAAAATACTGAAAGTATCTTCCACTCTGGAACGTGCCGCAAATATACTATATATTATTTTTAATTATCAATTGTGAAATAAAACAAAATATTCAAATAATATTTATTTGCCCACGCCGGGATTCGATCCCGCGACCTTCGAGAGCCTTACCCAAAGACCACGCCGGTCATCAAAATAAGAGTCGTTAAAGTAATTTAAAACCTTTACCAGATATTTTTTTGAATGAACACTTTTTTTGAAAAAAAAAAACAAATAACTATTTACGTAGGGGATTAAAAATATTGCATTTTAATAGCTATTTCGTTTAAAATATTAATAATTTGACTAAATTTGTTCACGGCATATTTTGAAATAATTCGTAATACGAAAATAGGGTTTTTGGCAAGTAGTTTTTTTGTAGTAAATTAAATAGATGTCTAAGTTTAAGTTAAATAAAAGAAAAACTAGCTTTAGAACCATAAATAACGAAATAACTACGACTAAAATGGTTATTTTGAGTAATCATTAAATTGAAAGGAAGTGTTCTTTAAAAAAATATTTGTGTGTCCAATTTTTAAGTTTACCCACTTTTTTCAATAATTCAGAATCGCGAAGGTCAATGTTAGGTTAAAATTTAAAAAAAAAATTATCCATTGAACTGTCACATTAAACGAAAACTAATATTGCTATTCTACATAAAACTACTTCACTTCTAGGGTCCTACACAGGTCAACTAAATTGATTATAGGTGCAACAAAGAATTTTGATATTTCGTTATTTTTCTTTAGAAAGAAAGACAAACAGACGGCCTCCGTGGTCGAAGGGAAAAGGCTCTCGACTAGCAATCGGAAGGTCGTGGGTTCAAATCGAGAGCGCAAGTAAATTTTATTCTATTATTACTTTGCAGAGTGGAAGATACTCTTAGTACCGCCTTAGTGTAAGACCTCGATTCAGAACTGAAACGTTGCTTAAAATGGCTTTAGTCTTTGGTGACTAGATCCGAATAGCCAGGTCCTTGCCCTGATTCCTCTTCACCATCTCCTTCCCATTTGGGATGCCATAGTCTCACTGGCTCCAAGCGGTTGGGAGTAGTTGGGACTCTAGTGCAGTATTAACATTTTTTTTTTAATGTTTATATTCCAGGGTTAAGGATTACTTAGCAATATTTTATAAGTTAATACTAGCATCATTTCAAGCGGAAGATGTTGCTTGTTCAATGATGGAGTATGATCTTGCAGAGTGATTGAAACGTCAATTGAACGCCAGGGTAAGAACAAGACGGATTTTCCAACTCAGCTTTTAACTTCACAAATTATTTTTTTGACTCTATGGCGTGTGGTCTACCACCCTTTTCACAACTATAAATGTGCAGTTTCACTTCAGTTATACAGTCAATTTTCCGTTTTTGAATAATATTAATTTGTAGAATGTGTACTGCAGGACCCCAGCATTTTAAATTCAAACCAGGGAAGTTACCTTAAAAATAAGTGATAATACAATAGCAATAATTCATAATATTGAAATGAATGCACAGGTAGACCGCACACAATATGTATTGATTAATTAAATAGGTGGATCTTAACCTGCAACGTAAACGTCATCATAATAAAAAACGACATTACAAAACGTGATCATCACAGAAGATCGACATATATACTATAGCACAAAAATATTCTGGTAATCCGCAAGCCATGGCGTAACAAAAGTCTTGATGAACCCCACGTGGTCGTGAAAATTTTATGGATGACCGCACGCTATCATGCAAACTTTTCGGTACACCGCACGTTTCAGTGGCGGCACTCTTTTTACACGATGAGGATTAACCGCGCGGATTTGAAAAAATCTTTTGGCAACTATTTTTTCTTTTACAACGATTTTCTTTCCACAAAAATTCATTCTTAAATTTAACAAGAGTATGGATTGTATCGGAATATCTTCTATGCTTATACTATAATCCTCTTCTTTCCCCTTACCTCAAATTAATTTTAAGACACAGTAAAACTCCACCTAGAAGCAACATAAGCACAAGAGACTTTTGTGGCTTGACTTAATACATATATATATTTTTTATATATATTCATAAATGTTTATTTTTTTATTTATATAATATTTGTATTTTTCACAATAAATATTAAATTTGTACATGATTTAAAGCGTTTATAAAAAAAATCAAAAATAGTCTTTCCTCACTATAAAGAGGTAAGGCTCTTGCGTTCGGGGGGGGGGGGGGATTTTTGATCACTTATATAAAACCATTTGCGTAAGTTAATAGTAAAATATTGGAAATAATAACCAAAAGATAAATTTAAAAAACACTCAAGATTGATCAATAACAGATTTCAAGATTAAAAAAAAACAACGATTTGGACTCCTCTTATAGTAGTAACAGGAAATTTTTCAATTTAAGCCAAAACACATGAATATTGTCGATGATTTTTAGATTTTATGGAAGGTAGTTAAAATAACCTAGATATCGATAGGTATTTTGAAAGTGATTGTGAAAAAATAAATTAAACTAACAATTTTCCAAAAAAAAATATACAAAAGAATAAATATTTTATGCAACCAACCTAAGTAAGAATCGTGGCTACCTCATCGGGCACAAGAGCTCCTCTTTTCTGATAAGGTCTAAATGACATATAATATTTTTTAGAATACGTGTGTATAAATGTAACCCATTTTCTTTATATTACAATTAAAAAGTTGTTTTTTTACATTAACTTCACACAGGAGGCCCTGAGGAAATAAATTCCCTCAGGGCGTATGTCATCTGAGATGCTGTGTGGAGGGTCTTTTTGAGGAGAGGAAGGAATAAACATTGGTCTTGAAGAGACCCATATTGTAGGAATGAGGAAACACAGAGGCCGGCAAATCGTTCCACAGCCGAGCTGTTGAACACAAGAACGAGTCGAAGAAAAGACCCGTTCTCATGTGACAAATGTCAACCGTGTTTGTGTTTATAAATAAATAATGTATTATCAAACCGATAGGTAATCAAGGTTTCAAATAACGCAACAGTTAAAAACATGTATCTTTAATATTAATTAGATAGCATTACAAAATGTTTATGTTTATTACTAAAGTAAATTTGTGTGTCCATTTTGAAATGACCATGAATAACAATGATAAAAAATCCTCCAATCTGACTTATACCACTCTCGCTATCAGCCAGTTTGGTGTATTAATAAGTAGGCACGTTAGTTTGTATCTATGTGGCTACGGGTCCATTCATATCTGAAGTGTGAACAGAGATGCTGATAATTTATCGCTTTTATACCGTCGTAAATGACCGTTGCTCCAATCTTTGGCAATTTCTCAGTAGCTAGATGGTCTTTGTTGTACAATACATCACCACAAAGATACTTTATTACACGCTTATTACATTAAGTAGCTCTAATAATTCCCAATTTAAATATGAATCAAAACATTTTATCCTCTCCTGTTTACTGATTAGTGATTACCCTTGTAGTAACATCATATTTAACGTTTAATAGCCTTCCGTTCTAGTGACTAAATTGAAAATGTAATAATGATAAATATTCGATATTGAAAATGTAATAATGACAAATATTCGATATTGAAAATATAATGATGATAAAATTTTTATTTTCTTCCCTTTTATGTTAAAAGTAGAAATATTGATATCCTCACGGGATGTACCGTGCTGACGATATCATTTTCAAATTAAAATTTAATTACACAAATAAGATGAAGTAATTATAAATATATTATGTTTGTAGTGTTTTTTTCTGAAATAGGTATCTAATTATAAAATAAATTTGATAGCTTTTTTAATGCAGTTGAGTGGTTTCAGTTTTAGTCTGTATTTGGTGTCAGTATATTTTCTATTTCTGATCTCTCTATATTTTGTATCCAGCTTTTTATTTGAAATTTAAATGTTATAATGTTGTTGTGGTTTTTAAATGACAATGGGATTTTGTTGTAGAGTTCAGTACCATAGTAATACGCTTTTTTGTCCAAATATTGTATTTGTAGTTACTTGTTGTATATTTTTTTGATCCTGAAATCTGTCACACATCTGTCGGATCTGCCGGATCTGCCGTGATGATGGACACTGCTTTTTGCAACGGATTTTCATGCGGTTTTCACCAATAGATAGTCATTCAAGAGAAAGGTTTATATGTAAAATATATGCTTCTTATAGTAGAGAAAAGCCGAGAAATTTAAATATTCAATTCAGGTAGCGGGCAGCTTCATTACATAGTATAACATGAAGTCGCTCAAAATGTTTGGGCGCTTAGATCTTTTAAACTACACAACGGATTTTCATGCGGTTTTCACCAATAGATAGAGTTATTTAAGAGGAAGGTTTATATGTAAAATATATGCTTATTATAGTAGAGAAAAGCCGAGAAATTTAAATATTCAATTCAGGCAGCGGGCAGCTTCATTACATAGTATAAAATGAAGTTTTTATAAAGGTTGAGTAATGGCGTTGTGTATCGTTAACCACAGCAACGTGTGGCCGGGTCTGTTAGTAATATAACAATTTAATTTGTAATAATAATTTAAGTTTATTGAAATATGAAAATAGACCAACAAATGTATTTATAACAAGGTAGACGAGATGAATTTTCGATTATTTGACATAACTTATGTATAGCTTATGAACCGATTGCGCAATGATTCTAAAATAATTTAGTCGCTGGTGTTGAGGGTAGTTTCAGGGATTCGGTTGTTTTGGTTGGGATTAATAGGGACACCGAAATAGAACCTTTACCTTTAAATAGGTTAAAGAAATAAACAAACCTAATTTTTCCAATTTTAATCTTTTCGTTGTAAATTTACAATGTTTTCTGTCTTATGATTACAAAGTAATACTCCACTATTAGGCTGAAAAATTAAGAATTATTTCTATGAGAAGATTTACAGAAATATGATTCTTCCGAAACTGCGTACGAATTACAAATTCAGATGCATTTATAATTTTTTTTATGCCGGCAACCCGGGCGTTTATTGTTTTAAATTATCGTATACAAACAAGTAAGTAACCCGCCTCATTAGACTATGTCTGTTCTGAGACGGGTACATGTACATATATTTACAGATGCATACACTTACACACATCTACATGTATACACATATATATATACACATACATATGTACATGCATACATAAATGTACGCATACATTCATACATCATATACATACGTATTCGCATAAAGCACATAATCCTACACATACATTTAAAAACATAAGTATACATAATCAAAAAAGAATTAATGGAATTTACATATTTTCATATGACCAAAATTCATTAGATACAATGTATGCAACTAAAACTAAAACTATTAAAATTACAACGAAATAATATAATCAAAGTAGAGTTGTTAGAATTTACATAGTTTCATATAACCAAAAACTCGTTAGATACACAAAGTGATGCAAGAATCTAAAACTAAAACTATTTAAAATTTCAACAAAATAATATGTATAAACATAGTCAGTAATAATAATTTAAGCAGGCGTAAAACATAAGCAGAAGTAATAACTAAGAAAAATCTCTATACATGTAAATAACAAATATTACATTTTATTTATAAAAAATTAACACTAAGAATGAGAGTAAAGACTAAGATGAGATTACTAATAACTTGGTAATGGAAGCCCCTTTTTTGTAAAGTAACCATGAAGCGAACTGTTTAAATAACCATTGTCGGTTTTTTTTAGTGATACATTTAAGTGGTTTCTTTTAGCAAGGTGTTAAAAATGAGAGGTGCGAGGTAGGATTTGTGCTTTTGGGCAAACGTTGATTTAATTATTGCAACTAAAAGTTGATTGCGCGAGTTTTCTTTTGTGTTTTGTGAGTGAGTTATGTGGCATGGTGAGGATTTAATGCAGTTTATTTGAATGATCTTCTTAATGAATAGTTTCCTGATGTCTAGTATGTTATTAGTTATTAAAAAAAACTTATAGAAGATAAGTTTTTTTGAACATGATCCTAATTATTGTTTTATGAGTTATGTTAAGCATCTTAATGTACTTGTCAGCGGCGCTCCCCCCCAGGACGAAATACCATAAGTTAAAAGGCTTTGACATATTGGACGTAATTGACCTAACGGACTGTATATGCTTTAAACAAAAAGAAGATAAATGGTGGGTTCTTGGATTAGGTGATAGTACATATTGTTATGGGTCGCCCATAATTCGTACGAACGGACTCTACAAGCGGCAGGCAGCTGTTGTCACGTGCACAGTACATGCCCAGTCTCGCATGATTATTGCTGTCCCTCTCAGGCTAGCAGAAGACATTACCTTATATGGTCACACGGCGCGGATTCCAGCCAATGGCAGAAGACATTACCTTATAGGGCACACGTTCGAGTCATCCGTCTCGCTCATCACGGGCAGAGAGCTCTGGCCACCGATCGCCGAAGGAACAGACATATTCTAGAGAGCGGCACGAGCGGTCGTACGTACTACTACGTACTGTCGGGCAGTATGCCACCCTTCGACGCGACTAATTAAGTCTTCACCTACGATCCAAGTATGGCGCTATCACCACAGCCGCCTTTATAATATAACAGCCGCCTATATAATCCTACTGCCGCCTATTTAATACCATAACATTGGACGCGCCCGGCTTTTAATCCGCCTACGTGCCGACGAGCCGAGTAATTCACCACTGCCGCCTACCATGGCCGCCCAGACGCGCCCGGCCTTTAATCCGCCTTCATTGCCGATAGCCGCGTAATTCACCGTTATCGCCCACCGGTTCGGTAAGCTGGCCGAATCCGCCCACCATGACGCCGAGAAGCCGCCCTCTCACCGCCGAGCCGCCCAGTTCCTGCACACGGTCTGTGAGCCTTGCTCTAGACCTCTCCACTTCGTAGGGAAGCTGCCTGCATCCGTCCGACGCCACGTGAGATTCTAAACCCTCTTATAGTCTACCCGAGCCTAAATTCAGTAGCATTTCTAGTGCCTCACTCTCTCTAATGCTAGGCCTTAAACTGCTTACCTGGTTGCCTGTACTGTTCACCCTTGCATTATTGAATACATTTGAATTGTGACTAAACCTTGTTTCATTGGAGTCAACCATCGACAGGCTCGGAGGAGCCCTACTACCCTGAGCTGAGCTTTCAAAGCCGAGGCATATGGCCCCCGGGGGGCCTGCTTAACACTTATCCCCCCCCGGGAGGGACATATTTCTGGAGACCAGAAGTATAACACTGGACCCTACGTGGCTTCAGTATCACCCTGGCCCCAGGAAGTATAACACTGGCACGCCAACTGGGCCGAAGTCTTGTCGATTGTTGTCTCCCTAGAAACATAATTATGTAATCTTAGCTATAAATATTTTATATTTGTGCTCCCATCAACAACGGTAGTTCTGTGTGAATTATTCCAAACGTCGCGAGTCCGTCGGCTAGTGCTATTCGAGTGTTAGGTATTTTAAACAACGCTTATTACCGTAACATTCTCACGCTATTACGTTTCTATCGCGGCAGTCAGAGTCGTTCGTCATTCACGCAGAATTTTTTTTTAATTGAGTAATGAATCTCGTTACTTTGAATCTCCACCTGGATGCTGTGTAAGTTGTGTTATTTCTTCCTTGAAGAGCAGTGGTTGTTTCCAATAAAAGGTAGTAACTGCTGTCGGATTGTGCTCGTCCACATCCGTTTCCCTGTAATAGGAAGATGTAATAACGACTGCCAGCAACTGCTCTCGTCTTCTATTATTCGTCCGAAATTTTTTTTTTTTTTGGCTTTGTTCATTATAAAAACGCAAAATCATGGAGGCCACCATACCAATAATGGATAGAATATTAAATTTCGAGAAAGCAAACGCGTCGGTAATAAGAAAAATGTTGTTGGATAGAGGCGTAGTTCCCAAAAGAGCTTTATTGACTTTACGGAAACAATGTGATGAGTTTAACGAATCCCGGAAGTTGAATTATAAAATAAACGTTAAACGAAAAGTTCAATAAATAATGAGTACAAGTTATAAAGTTAATTTTTTTTTCTCTCAATAGGTAGTTTTAAAACACAAAATGGAAAACGACGTTACATAATGTTATAAAAGAGAAATTTTAAAGCAACGAATTATAAATTTTCAAAACAGAATAAGTTAATATGGAAAGTTTTCCCTTGTAATAATAGTTAAAGCCACAATTGTTATTTTTCTACATAGAAGTTTTGATTTATTGTTAATACATTAGAATAAATTAGAATTGTAATTTTGATTGTTGATTGATTTAGGGCAGAGTAGCTAACTGGTATTGGATTAAGGAACAGTTTTAAAGACAAATGGTAGATTAATAACATAAATTGTAGAAAAAAAAAATAAACAAAATTCAGTCAAAAGTTTTTTTAGAAACAGAAGTTTAGGTACAGATCGGTTGAAATTTTTAGACGTTTATTGAAGTTAATAATAGATCGGTTAAAAATAGTAAAGTTCTTAGAAGTTTAATGATGTTTCGTTGTAAATCATGAGTGTCATGAACCCACGATTATAGTTCGTATATCATTGAATTAATACTCCATAATACACAAATTAGAAAACACAATGTTGTTAAAGTAATAAACGTTCGGGAAAGGGAACAAACTTGTATATAAAATGTATATAAACAAGGCAACGTGTATATAAAATGTATATAACAAGGCAACGTGTATATCAATGTATATAATTGGCTAAGTGTTTTTTTTGTTAGTTTAAGTTCTTGAAATCTATTTGAATTGCTTTCGTACTATAGTGGTAGAAAATTAATTAAATTAGTGAAAAACAGTAGAACATCATTAAAAGATTAAATTCCAAACTACAAGGTATATGTTGCTAGATACTTGATTTTTCGAATGGTTATCTAAGGAAGGTTTAATAATAAATTTTGTATATGCTATAGGTATTTACCATAGAGACAGTATTGGAACATGTTTGTTTTTAATCGGGACTATCCCACTCTAAATAGTAGTATGCGGATAATAAAATAGACCATCGTTGGTAAAGACACTTCAGAGGAAACAAGTGAATAGCAGCAAATGTTCAAATTATCGATTAAATAAAAAATAACGAAGAATTTTTAAAGCAAAATCCTTGTCAAATATAACAGAATAATCTCTCGTACAAAGAACAGTTAAATGTTAGCTTCAATTAAGTTTTTTTTCATAAGAATGTAGGAATGATTTCGGCAATAAATTTACATGAATGAATAACAGTATAATGGACTTCAGGATAGAAAAGATTAAATAAGTTTTTTTTTGGAAACATCTGTGGAAAATTATTAAAACATAGAATTAAAAATAAACTACGACAGTTAAATCGATATTGTCATTTAGTAACAAAAACAAATAGTGAATAGAATCCAATTATTAATGTCTTACTTGTAATGAAGGAAAGGGTTACAAAATTATAAGAAATTGTCTTCTTCATTTTTTCTCGTATTCATAAATATGTCAACGTGATCGTTGTTAGGAAATTATATCATATAGATATTGAGTTATTAGACTCAAGAAATGTACTACGGATACATAGGTACCCGCGTATACAATTCTGGTTTCGAACCGTTATAGGAATGCCTTCCTCAGAATTTGGGCAAAGTGGGATTGTTAAGATGTGAAATCTTGAACAAAAGAAAAACAGAAATTTGTGATATAGGAAAGAATTGGAATTAGAGAATTAACCCCTCAAGTAAGCTTTAGGTAATTGTAAATTCGTATAGTTTTGACATAGCTATTTTAGAAAAATGTCATGGCGCCCTTATATAGTTAAATACAATGGAATTTTTTTTTAAACAAAATAATAGTAGAGTAAACAAAAGAAAAAAAGTTATGAACAGGAAAGTTGAGATTAAACTGAGACGTATAGTGAAAAGTTATTAGTAAAAAAAAAAAAAGTTATCATTGGATAATATTGTTAAATTAAGAAGTAAATAAATAATAGACATGGAATTTTTTTAAAAGGAATTTTCAAATAATCAGTCAAACAATTAAAAGTTTTAAAATTTTGGAAGTTGTAGTAAGAAGCAACGTCGTTAGCAATTCAGTTATGATTCAAATTTTTTTTAAGATGTATATAAATTGTAGCTTATAACATGTAATGTTAAAGGTAAACACACGAATTGAATACTTAGGTATTTGAGCGACTTAGTCAGTGTGTATAACGCATCGTATAACGGTGTTATAAAATCTGTGTTATTAAAATTTGGAAACGATTCCTGTTAATATAGAGTAACCTTTTAAAGTAAGATTTTATAGAAATCGTAGTAACATAAATATTAAAATAATTAATGAAGTTCTGTTTTTTTGGATATTGTGTTATTTTTATGTGTTATTTTGCCGAAGCACAGGCATTTGAGAAGGGTACTGTATTTTTCTCATTTGTGTTGGTGAACTAAGGCAAGGTTACGGTTCTCTGAACGTAACGGTGTGGCCACACGGAGATAGACGTTTGCAAACGTATCTCTTGAAAACACGAGAGGATTATAGTATAGCCTTATAATTATACGACGCTATAGGAGAGATCCTTATAATATGCCAGACGCTATAGGAGGTATCCTTATAATATGACAGACGCTATAGGAGGCGTATCCTGAGAATTACACGGAGAGGAAAACAGAAAAACAGAACAGGGAATGGAAATTAGTCCATCAGTAGGAAAAGAAATTGGTTACAAATTATAATAACACAGTAAAAGTTAATCACGAGGTGCATGTATTGTATTGTCCTCTACATAAGGTTGTACAATGCGAATATGTATCATTTTCTTTTGATTACATGACTTAGTCAGCATTATTATCCATCATTGGATGACCTTAATAAAAAATTGTAAAGTTAATCACGAGGTGCATGTATTGTATTGTCCTCTACATAAGGTTGTAAAATGCGAATATGTATCAGTTTCATTGATTACATGACTTAGTCAGCATTATTATCCATCATTGGATGACCTTAATAAAAAATTGTAAATTTATTCACGAGGTACATGTATTTTATTGTCCTTTATATATAACCCAAGGACGTCATGAACCCTTGTTGTTAGTACGAGGTTATAACGCATATAACTTAACTTTTGTTATTAGAGAAGTATACAATTCCCTTCTTAATGGAGCGTCATCACAAGTGTTGACAATCCGGGACGCCGGTATGTCTCCACGTGAAGACTTATTATTATTTTTATTATGAAAAAAAGAGGTAACTCACCTTACACTAGTGAAATTACTGATGCGATATTTAGTTCATTTATTGTAATGACTATTATTGGTAGTAATAATTTATTACTTTTCCATCCTAGTGCGTAGCCACTTATTTTGTTTTTTTAAAAAAAAATTTTTTAAATTTATATATAAATATGGTTACATAAGTATATAAATTCGTCTAAGAAACACGACACGATACACTGATTGAGGGCGTAGTTCAAGGAACCCTAAATTAGGCTAGGTTTTTCATTAGAAAAAACTGCGTTAGGTATTCAGTATCCTGCCCGGAACCGAAGTAGAGACCTAATTTCTATTTTCGTGGAACAATTTGCATTCTAAAAATTACTTAATTTTAGTTGCAATGAAAGAATATGCAAGCATATTCTTTTCTTTTCGTTGGCAAGAGACGGCATAAGAAAATTCTTGTACAAGTGGTAGGTATAAAGGCACCTAGTTCTCATACTGGGGTACGTCATTGAGTAGTAAGAAACTTAGGAACCTGGTGGTTGTAAATAACCTTGTGTATATAACAGATAAGGTCATGTATAAATGGAAATATCATTTTAATTTTCATTTTATTTTTTGTCTTTTTTTTTTTCGGGTTTTTCAATCTCTTTCATTGTCGAATTATTCTCACATGTAGGTTAAATCGTTATGGTATTGGACATCTCACACGTTGCGATATAGGAGAAATTGGGGCGGTAAAACGTTCACAATCGGGTAGTTACCCACTCCTTAACGGGGTATGTATCAATTCTAGCGTATGTTGGAGTGAATTCAAGATGAAAAGGCAATGAAATAATTATATTACCACATTTTTGTTATCAGAATAGGCCCAATAGACAACACTATTCGGTTCACATAGGTTGTGGTGGTATCGAATTTTAACCTTCTTCCGCGATCATATAACAACGGTTACTCGTTGTGTGGTATTATAGAGCTGTTACAAGTTCCGATAGGATGGGAACTTGGGAATCGACCTAACGTGTCATTCGGCAGGTAACTATAATCCAAAGCGTGATAGGATGGCTAAACTCCTTAGAATTAGAGCAGAAGATTGTTGGAAACGCGAATTTCCGAACAATTAAAGTATATATGATTCCGGTGTTAGGAAGAAATTCGTTACTCAATTAAGAAAATTTTTCGTCTTCTAATAACATTGTCGGTAGTATTAAATTTTCGTATTTTTTGTGTAAAAATACGTGGCGTTGTTGTTATTTATTTTAATTTTTTTTTTTTTTTTTCTTCTTCTCTCCTTACGTAGTCAAACCCTGAGAGTTTAAGTTGAGTTGAAACAAACTCGAATTGAAAGTTATTTAACAAAATTGTACACACACACATAGAGTTTTTGGTGGGTAAACAAATGTATATTCAAGTGTTTTAATTATGATAAATGTAATTAATTAAATTATTATATAAATATTTTGTAAACACGTAATTGATTACTTCGGTATCAATATGGTAAGCCAGCGTGTAAAGTCCTTGCCATATCAGGACGCAATTGTACGGTGTTTTGTAACTTGCTATATCACTGTATTCAAATAAGGAATAGTACTTCTCGTAGTAAGAAGATTTAAGAGTATGCACCCAGTTGAGTAAATTAGCTCGGTAATGTCATAAAGTTATGTCATTCGGGTCTTATTGTTCTTATTAGAGAATAATGGAATTGCACTTATGGTCATTACGGTTCGTCTGGTTATTTGGTGGGAACACCTAGAGGGTGTCCTATGTGGTTTCGTCGAACGCAAGTTCACCGTGAAGATTCCAAGGAATCTATCCGGTTGTCTATGTCGTTGCGGCAAGGGTGTATTTCTAGTACACCAAGTACAGCGCTGTACGGGTCACCGAGGGTGAGTCGAGAAAACATGAGAGGATTCATATTATGCCTGAAAATTAATATTCATGATAGGTTTTGTAGCATTACCTTACAATTATATGCGAACATGAGAGGATGGTCGTTTATGCCTGATAATTAAATGCAAACCAGACAAACCATGACAAGCTGAGAGTGCGGGAAACTAACATTTGGGTTAGAATTGAATGGTGAAAATAGCATAAAGTGCATAAAAACAAAGTTGTATAATTTTAAGAATTCTATTGTAAGACGCGAATATGAGTTGGTTTCGATCATTTCATGACATTGGTCAGCGTACAATATTCCATAACAGGAATAAAGTGTATAAAAACAAAGTTGTATAATTTTAAGAATTCTATTGTAAGACGCGAATATGAGTGATTTCGATCATTTCATGACATTGGTCAGCGTACAATATTCCATAACAGGAATAGGGTTGGAAATTTTTTGTCTAATTTTAAGATTTTTACATGGTAGAGATCCTTCTCGTAAGGGTCATGTTTTCTTTATTTCTTCATGCACCTTCGTTAGCGTGTCTTGTATCGCACTAGGTACGTCATATTTTTATAATTCCTTGAGAGAGTTGGCAACCTTGTTCAGTTTTTGCTAGTTTTTTTAGCTTGGCTCACAGGTAGTTAAAATTTTGTTGGCTCTTAGGTAGGGAGTGTTTAAATCCTGGTGAAGAGGTAGCTCTGTACCTCACATTGTGGCAACCATCGCATCACATGCTGTATGGAAGGTCGTGGTCCCCTGCATCAGCCTCGCTGCCTTTTCCCTTCATTTTTCAGGGGAAGGAGGGTAGTGTTATGGGTCGCCCATAATTCGTACGAACGGACTCTACAAGCGGCAGGCAGCTGTTGTCACGTGCACAGTACATGCCCAGTCTCGCATGATTATTGCTGTCCCTCTCAGGCTAGCAGAAGACATTACCTTATATGGTCACACGGCGCGGATTCCAGCCAATGGCAGAAGACATTACCTTATAGGGCACACGTTCGAGTCATCCGTCTCGCTCATCACGGGCAGAGAGCTCTGGCCACCGATCGCCGAAGGAACAGACATATTCTAGAGAGCGGCGCGAGCGGTCGTACGTACTACTACGTACTGTCGGGCAGTATGCCACCCTTCGACGCGACTAATTAAGTCTTCACCTACGATCCAAGTATGGCGCTATCACCACAGCCGCCTTTATAATATAACAGCCGCCTATATAATCCTACTGCCGCCTATTTAATACCATAACATTGGACGCGCCCGGCTTTTAATCCGCCTACGTGCCGACGAGCCGAGTAATTCACCACTGCCGCCTACCATGGCCGCCCAAACGCGCCCGGCCTTTAATCCGCCTTCATTGCCGATAGCCGCGTAATTCACCGTTATCGCCCACCGGTTCGGTAAGCTGGCCGAATCCGCCCACCATGACGCCGAGAAGCCGCCCTCTCACCGCCGAGCCGCCCAGTTCCTGCACACGGTCTGTGAGCCTTGCTCTAGACCTCTCCACTTCGTAGGGAAGCTGCCTGCATCCGTCCGACGCCACGTGAGATTCTAAACCCTCTTATAGTCTACCCGAGCCTAAATTCAGTAGCATTTCTAGTGCCTCACTCTCTCTAATGCTAGGCCTTAAACTGCTTACCTGGTTGCCTGTACTGTTCACCCTTGCATTATTGAATACATTTGAATTGTGACTAAACCTTGTTTCATTGGAGTCAACCATCGACAGGCTCGGAGGAGCCCTACTACCCTGAGCTGAGCTTTCAAAGCCGAGGCATATGGCCCCCGGGGGGCCTGCTTAACACTTATCCCCCCCCCGGGAGGGACATATTTCTGGAGACCAGAAGTATAACACTGGACCCTACGTGGCTTCAGTATCACCCTGGCCCCAGGAAGTATAACAATATATGTATAGAAAAGAACAAAGTATTGTAGGTAAAGGAGATGATCAATCACTTACCACTGTATCCCTGCGAAGGAGCACATAGCACAATCGCAATATAGTTATGTAGTTCCACCGTGATACCACAACAAAACATTTGAATACCAAACGACATTACGTAATTCCAAGAAGTCCCAATCCTTCTTTCAAAATAAATAAACTCGAATTGACAATATTTTTCTAGCCATTGTTCCAAATTTTAAATACTTTTACAGTAAGGTGATATTCCATTAGGAACCGTAATGCATTTTATTGATTTCAAAAACATTTTAATTCATGTCAATTCTCTGCGTTCCATTTCATTCGAAAACATGTTGTGGAAATAAATTTAGTTGTAACTTCATCTCTAATGAATTATTCATCTTATACCATTTCATCTCTTAATCTGATTGAACTGAATAATAATAAATCATAAGAGTAATTTTTGGAAGAGCTTTATAAGAAAAAATGAGCCTAATGCTTGCTTAAGTAATTACAAAACTTTTTTAATTACAGAAAGCAGGTGAAAATAATAAGGGCATTAGTTTTCAGGTGACACTTTTCCAATAATCTCGGTTTTATCCAATCGCTTCCCATTCTAAAAACTGCTTTAAGATTTTTTTTGTTAGAAATGCGAAATAAACCAATTTTATTTAGTCCCTGATGGAATTGAAGATTTTGCTAGTATGAAATTATAGATAAAAAAAGTGCAAAATTTTTTTTCAGCTCACTTCACGTGTACGGAAAAAGTGATAATTTGAACAGATATTTAATATATGTACAAACGTGTATTATGATTAATTGTTACTGTTGAATTGCCTATATTTTGGGGCAACTAGTTGCACGATTCTTGATATTTTAAAGGTTACAGACGGAAAAAGTCAAGTTAAAAGAAGAATGGTGCATTTTAAAAATTAATTTAATCATTTCATACTTTTATAATCAAATGGTTTAGCGTTACGGTAAAGTATAAGTTATCTTTTCGTATTTCAAAATCAATAAAAATTTTAACGCCGTGAGCACTTGACATAAAAATTAACTTACTTTGTCTTTATTTAATTGTTTATTTAATGAATCTTAACACAATCAGTGGAGTAACTGTAAAGTCATCGTCTTATTTCTATATTATGAAATATTAAATGAACTTTCAGACAAGTGTTTTACGTCTAGGGAAAAGTTGTATTTGTGAAATATAAATGTTTGTTAGTTTGAAGTCTTTAAAAAACATGTGCGTCTTGCATCATATATTCCGTAATCAGTTGCAATACTCATATAATTAAAATTTTCAAAATTTTAATCAACCTCCGACTCAAAAAAGAGCTGATAACCTTGAAACGCCTGAAAAGATTTTCATGAATTGTAGCTAAAAAAACATCTCGATCACGTCAGCTTTCAAACAAAAGAAAAGCATCATAATATATACTTTCGCTTAGGAGCTTCGATGCCACAGACAGACACACAAAAAGTCAAACTTATAACACCGCTCCCTTGCATTGGGGGTTAAAAAATTGAACTGAAAAATAGAACTTCAGAATGGAGGAAGATTGCTAAAAATCTACATGAGCTATCATTGGTGGAGGAAATTTAGAGAAAAAGCCAGAGACCATCAAAATTCGTCAAAAAATCGAAGACAAAATGTTGAGTAGGCACAAACGTTATTATTTTTTTTAAATTCCATGCGAAGAGATATGTATTGAAAAATCTTTCATGAAATATTACATCAATCGTTTTGATAAACGTTTTCTGATTCGGAATCACGCAAAATACGTCGCGCGTGCCTACTCATGATAGGGATTTCTAAAAAAGTTTTAGAATCCGTAGAATATAATAATATGTCCTAAAACGTTCTCAGAAATACAGTTTATAGAATTTTCGAGAACAGATTTATCTGTTGGTATTTTTAAAAGCAGCTTGCAGTCTAAAGGCGCTTGCAGACAAAAGATTTCAGTAGCGGTGACAGTTGGAAAACTATTCTGAAATTCGTAAAAATTCAAAAAAAGGATCCCATCTTAAAATCCTCTGTGCAACGTAATGTAATGTATTTGTATGCCCACAACAATTTTGACGGGTCCGAATTGGTGTTCGAATTTGTGCAACAATTGAAATAGTTTTGTTTTAAACGATCGAATGAATTTTTTCTAATTAAACGACACTACAATACGAATGATCTTGAAAGCTTAATTTATTTATTCTGGAAGAATTGCAATATGATCTCATGTTTTATTTATCAAGGGAAGAATCAGATTTTATTATTTGCAATGGAAAGAAAAATGCCACGAGGCTTTCAATTATGTGCGGAATATTTTACTTTAATGCGACGCGTGATTTTCTCGAGTAATCACTTGTCTCCCACCCTCTCCCTGGCATTAAACTTCTGCAGGGTGGAAAGGCGTTACATTCTCCCACATAATGCGATGGGTTTATTACTCTGTATAATGTCACATGCGGTAGAAAGAGTTTTAATACGTAGGTACAGATAATACTTGAACGAGGGAATTTTAAGGGAGAGTGAACATATTTCAGAAACATGATAGGTCTTAAGCCGTGTTTGGTGACCAGATCTTAATGTCCTGGTGCTTCCCCATATCCTCCACCCCTTTTCTTCAATCGTACAAAGGAACCCAACTGGGGATGCAATACTTTCACTGGCTCCGTATTTGCGACTCTTGCGCGGTATTAAGACAAAAAAATCAAGATCCAGATTAGATAAGAAGTAGATAAATATATAGAGGACACACACTACATTTTTTTACGTGGTCAAAAGTCCTCAGTTGTTTCTAAATTATTGACAGTTATGTTAAGTTGAGAGTAGGGTACGCCGCCACTACTTATACAGACTGCTGAGACTAAATCTAGAATTTGGGAAGCGGGATGTTAGTCATTTATTAATAACCAATACCCCTGCCATAGGTCACCCCAAGTTGTTTGCTAAGTTTGGTGATTTAGCAGGGGTGCCTGGGTTCACGGGGTGAGGTTTGTCTAGGTCTTGGCGGTGAATACCGACTGCGTGGCAGGCCGGATCAGGAGAAATTGATTGAGGGAGACCTAACCAAGACCTCTCTGACTCTCTCGACTTATCATACCTTTATCCTTCCAAGAACTCCCCCAATTTTTTTTTTAATCCCTATTTATTAATCTAATATAATACATAATTTCTTACGTGTATTAAATTAAAAGTTTGTAATTTACAAGATTTTAATTTTAATTATTATTAGAATGTTAAGAAATTATTATCATAGGACAAGCAAAAAGTTAATTATTTTGATTATAAAATTAAGCTTTTTTAATGTGCCATATTCAAATACCTAGTAATATTTTGTGCTCATTTTATTTACGTTCGGATTAGGAATGATAGATACCTACTAGGACGTTTATACGGTTTGCGAAGAAAACACAATAATCATGGATTTTTTTTCGAATTATTATTAGGGTCCCGTAACAATTATTCCATATAAAAAAAAATTGCTGTGAATTACCTTCTACCTACTCTATATCATAGAAAGATTTGTTTCTTCAGGTAATTTTGTTATAAAAATTATTCCAAATGGATGTCTCTATATGGCAGCTCCAACTTAGTTTATACAGTATTATACCGCATCATAAATATCACAATGTAAATTATATAGTAGAGTTCTATATAAATATATATTACCCATGTAGATTTACATCGAACATGGATGATTTGTCTACGATAGTTTTATCAAGCGGTGTGAATTCTGAACGGAAGCATTGTAATTAACATGTTAATTCTAACAATCATATCAATGGGTACCCATGAAGAATTATACATTATTTCGGAGTCAGAACAATTATAATTTATAATGTTAGCCTTCGATTGGTACGTTGACATTAAGATGTTTGTTAATTCTGGTTGGAAGCGATTATTGAGGAATTATAAATTAATAAGCGAAATTCAAACTGAAAATTACCAATATATACTGTATACGTGCAATCAGGCTAACAAAAAAGATAAAGAGAATAATTAAAACAGTTTACCTTTCAAAGGGATGAAGTTTTATAAAGCGCTGCCAGATACTTTGAAGTTTACAACAATTTGTTGATTCAAGTTGTATTGTAGGAGCCATATTTAGCATAAGGAAACATAGTTTATGTACATTAATTAGTATTTTATAAACTTTGATTAAACAAAATTACTTAATAACTAAACAAAATTAATTAACTTTTTTTTTATCCGTTATTTCTAAAAGAACGAAATTAATTGAAATAAATGAAAATATTATTTCAAGAAAGATGTGGAAATAGATTCGAAACGTTAAGTAAGTAAGTAAATCAATTACTTGAATATTTATTTTTATTTTTAACTTAACGAGTAAAATCTCTTATTGTAATATTTAATTAACATAGACAATATTTGCGAAACTCAATCGAAAATCTGAAACAGAAAAATCGGAAAAGGATAGGGTCACATTTGGGACATCATACATAAAGATAGCAGCCAATAAAAATATGCGTTAAGAAAATTAAGTTAATGTTCGCAGTTCTTAGTCGAAGTTTCATACAGTTAAAAATTACCGAATCGGATAGGGACACATTTTAGGCTCAGTTGATATAGTTGTGGCCCGGAAAACCGAAGGTCCTGGATTCGAGTCCCAGATGTGACCGTATCTTTTTCGATTTTTCTGTTTCAGATTTTCGGTTGAGTTTCGCAAATATTGTTTTCATTAATTAAAATTTATTAACTTAATTGATAGGCGAAATTCAAACCCAAAATACCAATAATATAGGCACAATCAGGCTAACAAAAAAAATCACCGTTGTCTCTGTAATAATATTGATTATTTCAAGGATGTTGTGGAAATCATTGGAATATTTGGAACTTAAAGTAATTTAATAACTTGACTTGAACCAGGTCACGAGACTCTAAAGCAGAATAGTATTTTTTGTAACATATGAGGCAATCATAACATATGAATTTGATTGAAGTGAGGAGTTTATTCCAAGATGCAAGGCAATCAAAATATTTATGGAAAAATCTCTGAATCAATATTTCATAAATCCATGTCATTTTTCTACGAAAACCAAATAACTCTTGAAGAGGTGAAGGCTTCTTCAAGCCTTCAAAGCCTTGGAAGATATTATTATCCCTGATAGGATGAGATCAGAAGCTGTTGAGAGTCCTTATTTCTTATTTTCACTGCCATGTATGAGATCTCAACACGTGCTTCAGTGTCAACTGGAGACGGATATTACATTTGTCATTTTCTTGTCAGTAGAATGTAGATATTGCAGATGTCGTAATGGTAACACCGGCCAATAAAGATAAGAAAAGATAAAAGATTCTTCCAAATTTACAAAATATTTTTTTCTAATTTGATATACACTATAAAATTGTAAGTTTCTGTGAATGCCTGAAAAGGAGTATTTACACATGAGATGAATAGTTAAGTAGGAGTAAAATGTTATTATTAAGCATTTCTAAATTCATAATTACTCGTATATCTGCATTTGAAAGCTGTTTAAAATATGCTGTATCGTTATTACGTTTGACAAAAGAAACTAATTTACTACGGTTACATGGTTCAAATGTTTAGTCTTTAAAGCATTGAATATTGCGGTTTTACAAAATATTAAAATACATTTTCCCAGTTTCTAAAGCAATCACATACACATTATAAATATTTCAATTAATAAAATGGTACGTATATTTTAGAACTAGAAAATTAATGGTAAATGAGTAACTAGTAACTAGGAGATTGTGGAACATTGAAATGAAGAAAGCCATTTGTATTTGACTGAGCATATTCCCGATTGGTGGATACCTACTTTTAAAATCACCCTGGTAAGAAACCACTATAAGCGGAAGATTGGCTGATATGATTTAGCTTTTCACGACCGAAAGTATTATCGCTATTTATTTTTGGGATGTTACGTCATGTTGCGCTATCTTGTTCTGTATGGTGGTGAGCCCTGACACCTTGTTCTTCATGCGTGATCTGCCTTGGTTATGGACACTGTAACTCTGTCCAAAACGTTGGTTAACACTAGAAAGACCGGGTACTTCTCCATACCTATAAAGACCACGACCGTCATTTTGACGGCTGATCACTTTTCGCCATTTGGTAGGCGAGTATGGGTACCGCCACCCCGGGAACAATTTATCGGATAACCAATACCTCTGCAATAGGACACTCCAAGTAGTTTGCGCTATTTTTGGTGACTTAGCAGGGGTGCCCAGGTTCATTGGGTGAGGTTTGTCTGATCTAGGTGGCGAATATGTTTGCCCACCTACTGCGTAGCCGACCGGGTCGGGAGATACTTTTTGAGGGAGACCTAATCTAGACCTCTCCAGCAGGACCTCTCTCGAACCGTCGCCTTGCACCGCTGTGGGAGAGATCGATTCATTCTTCTCGCTTCTAAATACATTTACCAATTTCTCCTATTCATCCCTCACACCTTCTTCATTCATCCGTTACTCCTGGATAAATTTACCAATTTTTCCTATTTACCCCTCACACCTTCTTCCTTCCCAGAACTTCCTTTCCTTCCTTTCCCTAAAAACACCCTCCATACAGCATCCCCAAATATGGCATAGCACCCGGTTTCTTTTCTTTTTTCGTTTATATTAGCTCCACAAAAAAAACCTTAGGAAAAATTTTCCCCTCATGGCATTGTCATCTTTGTAGATGCTGTGTGGAGGGTGCCTAAAGGGAAAGGAAGAAGAATAAGTTAGGGGAATTAAATGAGGTGTGAGGGGTGGGTAGGAATCTGGGGATCAGTGTGGTGACCAACGTAAGAATCTATTCCTTATCACTGCGATGCAAGACAATATTCCGAGAGTCCTGCTGGCGAGTTCAAAAGATCTCTCTCAACCAGTCAATCCCGATCTGACCTGCCACGCAGTCGTTTGGTGGACGCATCCGCCACCAAGATCCGAACACACCTTCCCCGAACAGATTCCCAATTTGGGAGGCGGATATGGGTACTGCCGCCCCGGGAACCATTTATTGGATAACCAAAACCTCTGCCATAGGTCACCAAAATTGGTTCAATGCGTTTGGTGACTTAGTATGGGTGCCCGGGTTCATGGGATGAGGTTTGTCCAGGTCTTGGCGGCAGATAATAATAATATTTGGCTAATTTATATAGCGCGATTTCTGTGAAAAATCACCTCAAGGGCGCTGTACAAATAAATATGCGTCTGCCCATCAGCCGCATGGCAGGCCAGATCGGAAAAGATTGGTTTAAGGAGTCCCTTTGACTTCTCCAGCCGTGCTCTCTCGGAACATCACGGATGGATGGATTCATACGTCCGTCACACCTGGACACACTGATCCCAGATACCTACCCTCCCCTAATATCCTTTTCCTTCCCGGAACTTCCTCTCCTTCCTTTTCTAAAAAGACTCCCTACACAGCATCCCCAAAGATGACATAGGCCCTGAGGGGAATTATTTTTCTCAGGGCCTCCTGTTAGCCAAAACAATACCTAACCCCATGAACCTGGGCACCCCTGCTAAGTCACCAAACTTAGCGAACCTCTTAGGGCGGCCTATGGCGGAGGTATTGGTTATCCAATAAATGATTCTGCCATTGATTCAGGAGCTTACCCAGCTGGACCAATAATTGGTATGAATGCAATGAATTACAATGAATTATTCTGGTATATGTATGCATACCCTGTCTTTAGTTCTCAGACGAGCCATAAAATAAATTTGGGCCATAGATATATTTTTTGTGGTATTTTTTTAATGAATTATATAATACGCGATAGCAAAAGAAAGAGACGGAAATATTAGTACTGTCGTGGTACTATCATAAACGAGGAGGAATGGGTAATGGGTATGTTGTAAACAAACTCAGCATTATGGCCCAAACCGTCACATTGCCGGCGGCGGTCTTTGTAGGTATATGTAAGTCAATATATCTCAAAAACTAAATATGACCCGTACCTGTTTTTTTCACCATAATTGTAAAATCATAAATCATGAAAAGTGAAAAAAATCACACCAATACAATAATTATTAAGCATTATATCGTCACATTACTTCGGCCAGCCGTCAAAATGAAGGCTCCGGTCTTTCTAGTGTTAAAGAAGGAGGTAACTCAACACGGCATTTAACACCCCAAAAATAAATATCAGTAAGAACGATTGTCTGTTGCTTTAAAGGGCTTTAGATATATTTTATGGCAAGATTTGTATACCCATACTTAATTCTTCTGGCTTCACAATATTCTACCGATTGATGATATCATAGTCCTTTAAGCTTCTGACAATTGCGACTCTTACGCTGTAGTCAAAAACAAAAACGAAAAATGTCTCACATTTCAAGCTGAATACTTACATTAAATGATTACACTTTTGTACTTTCCAACTCCTAACTTAATATCAAAATTTTGAATTGCCTTTGTAAATCTAAATTTTACGCAAATTTATTGACTATTCTATTTAGAGCCATGTGAATAGAAACTAACCATCGCGAAGGCTAACGGTGAAGTACGTACCGAAATAGCGATATTCATACCGGGTCAGGCGGTGAGCCTCATAACAGTGGTCTGAAGTCTAAATTCTGGTACTTTATAGTCGTATTCATCGATTTGGAGGTCGACCATCTACACTGGTTGATTTGTCCGGCACTGACCTATGGATACTTAATTTGAATGCGGAGAACTGATATTTGTCATATCAGTGATTAAATCTGTGTAAATTGTGAGATTGTTAAAATTGAGAGTATGTAAAGTGTTATAATTGTTTGGATATGGCCAGAATATCTCATTTGGCCAGAAATCTGTATATTTTTGTTGAATAATATCGTGTAATCTATTTTATATTTCGTGTTATTTTATATTTAGTAAACCGTCTTAATTGGAATTTAGTTCTCAAATATAAAAAAAATCGGTAGATTGTAGTTTTTGGTTTAATCCTTATCCCAAAAGAATCCATCAATCAAGCATCTCTAAGTCTAATGATCACTCGAAGATTTTTTCTGTCCCACAAGGGACAGAGCTAGATTTAGCAATATAGATACGTATCCTTTTAGAAGTATTACTCAAGGGTTCAATCTAATTCATTTTCAGAACCAAAGGTCATGTACATATCAATTTAATGAATTTTTCAAATAGTTTCACATGTCCAGAAGACATTACACTTAGAAAGATGAATTTTGTTCTTTCCATTAATTGGTACTTTTATTGATAATAATCTATCAAAACAGCGACGTATTTTTTTACGTGCTGCTATCTCACTCCACTGTTTTTCCAATGTTTTACTTTAACAGAATCGGCTTACTTATAGGAACTTTGTATTACTGAAAATGCCAATCAACGACTGTCAACTCTCAAGTCAGCAGCTTCATCAGCAATCGTAAGGTTGAAGGAACCAAAGCGCACACCAGACACTGAGTTCGGTGATCGTGCTTTCGGAGCGTCACGACCTAAAACATGTAATAAATTGCCATATGGTTTAAGAATGATCACAGAATTGAAAGAATTTAGAGATAAATTTAAAACTCATATTTGCAGTCAGTCATATACATCAGAGTCAGAAACCTTTAACCTTCATGGGACATTGTAAATATCGAAATGTAAATATCTACTGATAATCTTGTAGCTTTCATCCTTCAAGGGGAGTCTAGGCCATCAATTCAACTTATCGAGAGAGGGAAGATGTCTTTGTACATTCATTTTATTTAAATGGGCAAATTTCGAAGATCGGAGTCGAGTTCAGACTTCAGACAAGGAGATAAAGCTTGATATAAGAGAAGATTTTTGTTTAGAGAGGGACAACCAAGAAATATGTAATCTGATGTTCCCACTACAGAACCGGGGAGCGAACGAAGCACGTAAAGTTTAAAAAGGTGAGAAGGAACGGAACAATGTCCGATTGTCATGCCAAAAAGTGAGGAAATTTCGTGTTTGTAAAAATTGATAAATTATTGAAACTACAGCTTTGTTAGAATAGTCCTTTGTATTATACAGGTAAAGCGAATATCGAATAAAAATATGGATATAAAAAAACATGAACTCTTCTATTACCACAAATCTTCAAATAAAAGTAAAATCAATAATCCCAGAGAGTAAAACAGAAATTGTAAAGTCGTGCAATTTCCAGTGTTTTAAAGTTGTATCCTCTGCCGGCAAAGTCGTGTCTCCCCCAGGCATAGACTTTTTAATATGAGTGTATTTATCTGAAATAATCTGCCAGGAAAGTATGTTTTCTATATCTATACATACTTATAGTTTACGTTCCTCAGTACAATGTTTACACGGTCTTGGTAAGAAATGGAAATGGTATTTAAACGATATGGATTACATTTGACAATAATTCGAAATTGGCAAACCTCGAACGTTGTAGATATGTCCGTACTACTTCTCTTCTTTAAATTAATATTGTTTTTCACATGAAAACGGGTCGCTTCTACGACTCGTTCTTGAGCTCAATGAAACGATTTACCGGCCTCTATGTTTCCTACCTCCTACAAGATGGTGGACCATTTTAATTCCTTCCTCTCAAATCTTCAAAGATGATATAGCCACGAGGGAAATTATTTTCCCAGAGCCTTCTTTGTGGAGTTAATGTAAAAAATGATTCTTTTTTGTATTTTATTTTTCTTATATTTAGTAAGCTCTCGTAATAATTTCATTGAAGTGTTTCAATAAAATCTATATTGTATTGTTTGTAAAAACGTTAAAATATATTTTTTAAATGGATAGGTTCTATGAACTCAGATTTACACAGCGCCATTGAAGTGATTTCTCACAAGTAGGTAGGTATATAAATTATCTACTTAATTATTATTTTTAATTGGTAAACTAATTGGCCGACGTAGCACAGTTGGTAGAGCAGTTGACTGGATATCAGAAGGACGCGGGTTCAAGTCCCGTCGGCGGCATTTATCTTTTCTCGGGAGATATTTTAAATGTTGATGAGTGTTTAAGGCTAATAATTATTGCTTATAATAATTGTTATCTACTTAATTATTATTATTATTCACAAGTATAAAGAAACCTTCCGCCAATCTTTTTTACCCACTAAAAACTTCGAGTAGTATTAAGAAATTCCGTAAAATACGTACTGTGAATAAGACAAGGCGAGTACAAAGTATTTTATATTTAGAGGATATAGAATGAAACAAGTACTTTGTTTAAAAACCACTTTATTTTTATTTATATTCGTCGACCGGTTTCGGTTGAACTCAACCTGCTTCAGGACAATAAACATATAAACTAAATTACATTACAGAGTTAAGATTCTAAGGTAAACTGTTTGTTTGTTTACCTTAGAATCTTAACTCTGTAATGTAATTTAGTTTATATGTTTATTGTCCTGAAGAAGGTTGAGTTCAACCGAAACCGGTCGACGAATATAAATAAAAATAAAGTGGTTTTTAAACAAAGTACTTGTTTCATTCTATATAATGTCAAGCCACAAAGTGTTTGCTTTCTACGATATTTTATATTTTGTTCGTTTTTTTTTACTTGTGCTCTGTAGGTTTTTTTGCTTAAAATAAGAGACCTATTAAGACAGAGGTTTAATTACCCTGCTACATCCCTTTCTCTCTCATGTTTTAGGTGGTCATGTTAGCAACTAGTCCTACAAAAAACTATTGTCTTCTTTAATACGATGGATTAGAATGGTAGACAGAGTAGAGCGTACAGCGATGGTGAAAGACCACCATTCAGAAGTGAAATTGGTTTTAACTGTTCTTAGAGACCAGATCTGAAGAGACAGGTAGGTACTTTTAAACCTTCCCTTACCCCAACTACTTCCCATCACCACTCACTTCAGCCTCTCAACTCATCCCATCTATAGTGTCACTAGTGGTTAAGTCTCTTGTGCGGTATTCAATATATAAGAACCTGAATAGATCTACCACATGAACACAAAAACAATAAAAACGATGTGCCCACTAGAAAATCAATACAAACCTGATGTATTGCAGTTAGGAATGGCTAAACATGACCTTCCAAACTAGTTCCGAAATGCCAGCCATAAAGAGCCAAGGACAAGACACAATAACAGAGCTACCAGCGACCATGAATATTTAATCCAAACACCTTGATGTTGACATAATACTACATTATTTAACTTTATTGTGTTTTCTTGAACTGTACTACTCGCATAGCACATGTTTTGTTTTCACGGTCATCTTCGTTCAGATTATTCCCACGTGGGTAGCAGATAGCACGTAGAAATACTTGTTTGTCAGAACTCCTCGTAACTCACTCACGTATCTTTCGTAATCCCAATCGCAATAGTAAACAATGAAGCTTGTCAGATATGATATGAGATTTTCACAATCAATTACGGTAATAAAATTCGTATTATTTTTCTTTTTTTGTTGTTTTGGGGCGTTGAAAAGTTGTGAATATGTTTTTCATTGATTTTCAAATTTCCACATAAACAACTTGAAAATTATGTTTTTACAAACCTCACCGCCTTTGATCTCTCTTACACCTCCTGGCAGGCGATTTCACTCAGTTTGGAATCACTGGACTAAACTAATCCTAACATTGTAATATCACAGTTTGCATTCGTTCAAAACAAACTGACTTTCTGATCAGTTAGGAATGATTCGTACTTATCTTTGATTGGCTTAGCAGTAATCCTATGATACCAAGCGATATTTTCAAACACGTTTTACATTAAATTAATTTAAACATTCTTAATACAATCCGACAAGACAAAAAACTAACCAAAACTGATTCTCAACATCACGAATCACGAATTTTGTAAACAGATTCCAGGGTCAATCAAAGCGTAGTCATATGATCAGTCTATTAGCATTAATAAACCTATATATATGGTATTAGGATCACATTTAACAAGCGAGAATTTCACATATCAATATAACACTGCCCAAATTAAATTACACTTGGGTTGAATTACACTTTGATTAGGAAATTATACACGGAGAGAATAAATAATTACACCTACTTAATGCTCACCTAATTAAATTACACCTAATTAAATTGCACCTACTTAACATAAACCTACTGTAATTACAAACAAAGAAAAATCTAAATTTTAATACTTTAGTGTGGATAAGAGAATCAAAACTACTTAATTTACAATTACCGGAATTACATACGCCAAAAAAACTACGTAACCTATCTACTATGGATATACTTACTGGGATTTTTTTTCTGTGTAATTATGGGTAGGTACTTAAAACTTACGCCTGTGTAATTTCGTCGAATTACCGTTATATACATTAATTATTATACTCGCTTACTTCCGATGGCCGTACCGCATATCAGAAAGCGAGTGGCATAAAAATATTATTCAATGTTTGAACAGGTTTTGATGTAGGCTATGTAAATATAAAACTACGAACTACGCGAACCAAGTGTTTACAAATTATGTAAACACGATCATGAAATATGTCCAATAATTTGCATTTTTATGAAGACGGAATGTTTTTAGATTTAAAAGGTTTGCACTTATTCATTGGAAGCTTCAATAAAAACGACAAAAAACGAACAGATTTACGATTTCTGACGTATGCGATATATGTTATTATTTGTATACAATGATGTAACGATAAGGTCAAATTTTAATGCATATGAAAAAACAAGAAAATAATGTTACCCAGACCTGTTTACTGGATTGCTTTCCATCTTCAAGTTGGTTCACAGTATTTAATATGGCTAATATGTCACATAATTATTTTAGTTATTTATCTCTTTTTTATATAGTACGTAGATTTCTGTTATTTGTATTGTTTTTTTGGATGATCTTATTTTGGTTTCATCTTAATGAGTTATGAGGGAACACACTATCCTACTAAAAATCCAGAATAAATATATTTTTAAAGTTAAGTTTTAACGAATTTTTGGCGTAGCCATAAATTAACTAATATTCAAATGAGATTGTTCCCACATAAGATATTATGATGGAATTATTCAGCAAACGAACACGAGCTACAAACATTTAATTAATAAAAATGACAAGTTAGTAAGCAAGTTAGTTCTGTTATAAGGTAAAAAAAAATATTTTTATTTTGAGAGTAATCGCTTGGGTAATTAAAGTATAATTTAATGAAAGGAACCTTATATAATACCTTACAGGTACTTATATTATTAATGCCTAATAAGAACTGGCTGTTTCACCAAAAACTTAATTTTTGAATGGAGGCCAAAATATTCTTCCAAATCGAATAATAATTATTTTTTAATAAAAGGTACAGCAAATATCTGGTTTGGATATGTGCTTCTTTATTAATTTGTGTGTTAAATTATAAAATATTGGCCATTGAAGAAATCATTTTATCGTGATTTTAGGGGCGAATTTGGCAATTATTTGTGAATTAATAATATTTATTTAAAAATCCATACTTTGATCTATTTATTATGGCATTCATTACATTATTTTTATAGTAGGTTGGTTAAGATTATTTCAAAAATAATTATAATTAACTCACAAAAAATGCTAAGTTGCCACTAAAATCATGCAAAATTAATTTCCTTAAAAGCCTTTATTTGATAATTTAAAACGTAAATAAATAAAGTAGCTTTTACCATACTTATTTGTTAAACTAGTATCTTTTGATCAAAATAATAATTATTCAATTTGGTTTGGGCGCAAATCCAACATAATTTTTGTGTGAAAAAGACCGCGCAGCCTCTTTCGTTATTTTGTTCCTGAACGATATCTACCCAGGTAGTTTTTTGCCACCAAGAAACAAGTTCTTCAACAAAATTTCAATTGATTTTCATTTAAAAACCAATTAGAATAATTACAAACGATGATCATTTCTGGTGGCTTGAACTGCGTAGCTAGAGGGCTGGACACCAATTCCCTTTCTTATTAAGTTTGATAATCCATTTAGCAATACTCTCAAATAACTTTAGTTAACTTGTTCTTCGGAAACAATTTGCATTGCAACAAAGTGAACCTAATATGAAAAGACTAGTGCGCAAATTCCTACCTAATATTTTACCTGCTGAAAACGTTTATGATCAATTTAAAACACTAACAGCCTTACTTATAATACATACTTCACGACCGTTGAACGGTGTGTTTTTGTTACACGTTGTGTAAAGACTGTACATTTTCTTTTTCGGAACGTTACTATTAAAAAAATTTCTTCATTATGTTGGCAGCATTGAACGCAATATGCGCATGCGCGGATAGGCTATATTTTTTTCCGAGCGGCATAATAACCGTTTTGACTTCATCAGTTTTAATACTTTTAATAATGTATAAAATAAGATATTTTTTAAATCATTATTTTTTATTTACTTTTGCCGCGTGAGTTTAATAAAACTCTCATGGAAAATTTTATTTATCTAATATAAATGTCTTTTGCGTTTGTAAATAAACACAAATTCGAGAAATCAACGTTTAAATTACACAAAAATGAATCCAATACGACAGATGTCTTTCTTGGGGATTTATTATTATATTTTTCTATAAACTTCAATTGTATGAACGAGATAAAAGTGAAGTTATAGTTTTGTTGCAAATTATTTAATTAAAAGTATGTGAAAGGATTTTTTTTCAATTTTTAATTTTTTTACGTGGACGATTTTACAAAAAAATGTTTGGGGTAAGTTTTTTTTCAACTTTTTTCATGTTTGAAGCTTAAAATAACTACTTCAGTTTTTAAAAATAATGTAAAATTCAAATACAAAAATTTAAAGGTTATTTTATCTTCTTTCTATAATGGTATTTGTTTTTACGACATTTAAAAAAATTAAAAAATACATATGAAATTTAAAATACCTTAGAAAAAAGACGTTTTTTAGTAAGACTGTTATGTTTATTCAATTTATCTGTTTTCAATCCCAAGAAAGTATTTGGAGTATTTGAAGTATATTTCAAACATAATAATACACAAACTAAACTATATCAAACGAGTTTCAATTAAAAATTCTAGAAGAGTTAAGACATGTGTCTGGTATGAAAGGTGTTACTTGCCGGTTTGTTTTTTTTTATATCGGGAAGTGATAGCTTGAGCAAATAACCTGTTTAAGCGTTTCACTTCTTGGGCAGATGCGATATCTCTAAAATTATTCAAACAAACCTGTAACTAAATATTACGTATTCGATATCTTTTACCTAAACACTTGTCGTTTTTCGTGTTTCGTTAATGCAGTTAAACAATCAATAATGAATAGCAGGTGTGAAACGGCACCTTGTATTACTACGCCACATAAAAAGTACCTAAGTACTATAAAAATCAATAAAAAAATTCAATTAACATTTACGAGTTGGGTTGTTAATTGTTTGGAATTATTTGTGAATTATTTATTTATTTATTTATTTGGAATTTCACGCCCGGCTGGGCTTTTACATACATTATTTTTAAAACAAAGAACATCTAAATCTAAATGTGCATAACAAAATAAAAAACAAAATCATAAACAAAACAAAAACAAAATCAAAATCGAAATCGAAATCTAAATCGAAATCCAAATCAAAATCAAAATCAAAATCAAAATCAAAATCAAAATCAAGATCGAAATCAAAATCGAAATCAAAACCAAAATCAAAATCAAAATCAAAATCAGAATCAAAATCAAAATCAAAATCAATATCAAAATCAAAATCAGAATCAAAATCAAAATCAAAATAAAAATCAGAATCAATATCAAAATCAAAATCATAACCAAATCTAAAACAAAAATAGAGTAAAAACAAATTGAAATAAAAACAAAATACTCCACCATGCAAGATGAAAAAACTGTGGACTGGGAAAAGTGCAATACATGTGAAATAATTCGAAGCAGAGCTATGCAGTTGGAATTATTAAATTTGTGGCTTCTTTCTGATATAAATTTTACTATGACTTGTTTATATTTAGTGAATGATGTGTTAAATATGTCTACAAAATCTTTATAGTCATTAGCCAAATTTTGTATACGGCGAACAGGGGTATACACTTGTGATTCTGTGTTGGAGTTGTCACAATAGAATGGTAGATAGTGCCTCGATGTTGAATTGCGAGGTATATGGAAAGAAATCAAGTATAATAGTTCTGGGCTGTCAATTATTGAATTTATGATTTTATGTAAACATGTTAGGTCATATACTATTCTACGTTTGGATAATTTTAATAAATTAAGTTGACATAGTAGATAATCATAGTTGATACATTCCCTTGTAATACCCATTCTGAAATTAATATATCTTAAGAATTTATTTTGAATTCTTTCTATCGTGAGTGAATGACTAGCATAACTAGGTGCCCATACCGTCGAGTTGTACTCGATTTGACTCCTAACCAATGACATGTACAATTTTTTAATGGTTTGAATATTTTTAAATTGGCTGCAAATTCTTATCACAAAACCCAACATTTTCAAAGCTTTATTTGATGTAATTTCAATATGATTTATAAATTTCAGTTTTTGATCAAAGTTTACACCTATATCATTCACCTCGGTTACAGTTGTTAGAACTACATCATTAACGGAGTATTCATAAATTATTGGATTTTTTATTCTATGAAATCTCATAATAAAACATTTACTTAAGTTTAGTTGTAGATGGTTCTCTTGGCACCAAACAAAAAGTTTAAACAAGTTATTAGACAATGTTTGACAGTCATTAATACTTTTTATAGCTTTATATATTTTCATATCGTCTGCAAACATTAAGACTTGGACATCGTTGAAAATAGAAAGAACATCTTTCACAAATAACAAAAATAAATTATTATTATCGATTGTTATCAGTAATAATTATCAAGTTAAGTTTGTTACCTATTTGCATAGAATTATCTATCTTATTGACATGAACATTTCACAATATATGACATATATGTTTTCATACCATCTCGCTTTGCCGATTGCCATTTTTTTCATTAACTCCACACAGAAAACCCAGTGGAAAATAATTTCTATCCAGGCCTGTGGGGGATGCTATGTGGAGGGTTTTTTTAAAGGAAAAATAAGAGAGGGAGTTCTGAGAAGCAAAAAGTTGGAAAGAAAAGAGGGATAGTTATGAATCTGGGGGTCAGTGTGTCCAGGAATGACTGATATATAAATCCGTCCATTCAACTTCGGTGCAAGGCGATGGGTCGAGCAAGTCCGGCTAGAGAGGTCGAAAGACCTTCATCAACTAATCTTTCTCGATCCGGCAAGAGGTAGGCAGACGCATCTGCCGCCAAGACTAGGACAAACCCTTTCCCATGAATCCGGGCACCCCTGCGAAGTCACCAAACGTAGCAAAACATTTGAGGTGACCTATGGAAGAGTACTAAGTAAGGTACTCGGTTCAACGCAAGTCTTCCTTAGTGTGGTGGTATAAAGCGCCTTACGAACATTAGCGGCCATACATTCAGCGGACCAAGGATCGAATCCTACGAAATCCATTAAAAAATAAATATTGTAAAATCAAAATACACTCTTCAAACTATTCCAAAATAAACAGGCAAAGAAAACACAAAATAAAGCGACATGTAGCGATTCCGACGAATAAAACACTAATACTAATTAGATGACCAAATGTATAGGAAAAGATGCACAGGAGTTCGACGACAAAAAAATGGAAAAAATCATCTTTAACATTGATAAAAAAGTGCTTCGTAGTCTCCCCACTCTTGTCTGCTTTAATTTTTTGAGGGTTTCACTTCTGCCGTGTGTAAATTGCACACTCTAATTTTTTTTTAAACTTAACGTTTCCGATCTCATAATTATTATAGGATATGTATAGTATTTTCTAATATGGAAAACATATAATAAAGTACTCAAGTAACATAATTTAGGAAAAAATGATAATAATGCAAAGGGATTTATCAATAATTGATATAAATTTGTTGTGAAAAAGTAACTCTTAGCTCATTTTCATGAGAATGACGTGGTAAAGGATTACTTTGTTTGAACAGTGCCATAATATACAAACTGCATACTGCATTAGCAGGGAAAGCCAACAAAATATCATGTGTCACCGCATACACTAACTTACTGATTAGAAGGTTGACTTTGAAAATGAGAGCTTTTAGACTGAGTGGAAACGTTTAAAATAATCGAGTAAAACTCGTGTAGGTAATTATTAATTATATTACTTGCAAAGCGATAAATAATAGAAATAAGTTTAACCCTAAAACTGTCTTAAAATTTGATAAAGAATCATATTCTTTAGGATAGCACCACTAATTTCTGAATACCTTTTGGTCAAAGTTTAAAATTTATACTTCGTTCATTGTGCTATTTTAAACTTACATTCATTTTGAGCCGTTTTGCCATTAAAACCCTTTGATCGCGCCACCCTCAATTTTAATCTTCAATATTTCGTCGCTTCAGCTCAGCAAGCTTGTAACTGGCATTTTTTTTCGAAAATTACTTCACACTACAAAACCATTTTTTTTTATTATTTTTATACCCAAAATAATTTTCAAAACTTAGACACTTGTATGAAGAAATTCTAAAATCAATCTCCATTTATTTTACAAGGTCTTTCCTCAAAAAGACCGTCCACACAGCATCCTCAAAGATGACATAGGCCCTGAGGGAAATTATTTTCCTCAGGGCCTCCTATGTGGAGTTAATGTAAAAAAAAAAAAAACATCACTTACACTCTCTATTTTATTTGTATCTGACAGTTGATCATTTTTACAACGTCACTTTAGTTGGAAAAAGTTCTAACTTCGCCTAACCATATTATGATGTTTCAATGTTTGCAAAGAATAATTTTTGTAATCTATTTAACAATTTCAACGTGTTAATTTTTTAACAACGCAGCGAGGAGTGTTTCAAGACCGAATTGTTTGGCGGTCGGTCCTTTCTCCCTAATCCTGTGGGGAAACGGCGTGATGGTTAGTTAGTTTTTTAGATTTGTTAACAATTTTTGGTTTTGATGTTCAATCTCGTGTAAATTATTTTGGTGTATCTTTATTTATTGTAAGTATTTTTTTAAAGAATTGCATTAAGGAAATGTAATTAGAACCTTATGCTAGGAATTATAATGCCCTAGCCGGTAGCATTTTGTTCTATTTGCATGTTTGGTTATGTTCTTAAATGTTAAGCATACGTCCTTTTTTTAAATATTTTCCTATAAAATACATTCAATTTACACAAGATTCATCCTCAAAATCAAAAATTGTTAAATAGATAATAGGAAATGGTCTGCAAACTTTGACGTCTCATATTTAAAGTAAGAATCTTATGCAAATGAGGGGACAATTTTGCCGATCTGTAAGCTTTGAAAGGTCCAAACGGCTATCGTCCTTCGCTTATAAATATTTGAATAATTCATATATAATTTTGATGTTAGATATTTTTCACTTTATCACTTAATGCAAAGTCTAATAAGCTTTATGTTCATCTCACTTATTCATGGTTCAAGAACTTTCGAAAATATATCTAACAATAAAAAGAACATCATTCATTTTCTATCTTCCGAACATTCCTTTACCGGAACGCAAAACGCTAGTATTCTGATCGATCGAGTCGATGAAATGTTAAATCGTTCTTGTGAACATCTCTCAAATGCTAATATTTCGAATTTCAAACAGAAATTCTCGGAAGTCTTTCAGTCTACAAAATTGCACATGGTTTAAAGTAAATATTCCCTTGCCATTACTTGCCATACTCATTCTTAGAACATTGAGATGAAGCATTTGAATATATATGTAGAGCAGTTATAAATTTGATATAGTCTTATAAAGCAATTTATTAAAATTTATTCATCATCACAGCATCCACACCAGTAATGCCCGTTTAAGTATTTTTTTGAAATCTGCAGAATATCTTCCGTTTATAAAAAAGGGTCTTGCAAGCGGGTTCTGTGGATCTGATTTTTATAAAAATCTACAGTTTTATTCCGAGAATGTTGAAATTTTGCACACTTTTTCATACAAAACAAGATAAAGATATATGAGATTTTGGAAAATTACTCCATCCCTTTTCTTCCCTTGAAGCAGAATTTCGATAACTCTTGAAGAAATTTTCCGCACTTGACGTTCAATATAAGATGAAAATTACTATCCTTAACGGAGTTCTAAAAACTTTGTATAATTCTCGGAAAACGCGCGGGGACCAGCTAGTATTTTTATATATTTTTGTGTGCCACGATGACAATCGTACGGCAATAATAAAAGTCTAAATCGAAACAAATTTTTGGAATATTGTGTAATATTCTTCGAATTAATGTATCATTCTAGTAATACAAAATATCATAAATAGTTTAAAAATAAGCATGAATTAATTAAATTTTTTATCTCTGCTCATAAAGAAACAACAAAGTTGTAAGTAATCAATCAGCACATGAACGAGGGTGGAAGGTACACTCAGTACTGTTCTGGTGAAATACTACCATTCAAAATTGAAAATAGTTTGAAATGGCTTTAGCCGTGTTAAGTGGTCAGATCTGAATATACATGTACCTCCTAACTTTCCTATTCTTCTTCCCTATCTCTTTCCCCTCCCCACTACCCTCAGTCTCAATTTGGTTCTCACTGCATCCAGACGGTTGGAAGAAGTTGAGAATCGTGTGCGGTAATAATATAAATAAAGTGACCACGGTTCTGTTTCAAATTTACAAGACTCGAACTTTTCAGTCTTAAGAATTCAATTAATTAAATTATGTAGAGTTTTTTTCGTAAATTACATATTTCTGTGAAATATCACCTCCAGGGAGCTTAAAAAAGCCAGAAAATCTCTTAAAGCACGTGCAAGAATTATTTTACAAATACCTCGCCGTTCTGCTTTAACCGAAGAGGCTTTAGAAGTAAACGAAATGGGCATTTACATAATTATTTACAGATGTCGTGGGCCGTAAAAGGAAAGTTCTTAGACTTTCGGAATAAACTTTATTGCTCAAAAAAATATTTAATAAGACAAAGAAGAGCCAACTACCCGCAATAATAAAATATTTTATTCTGTAACTTAGGTACTACGAACTTGCTGTAAAACAGTATTTTAAAGTCTTTTCTTTATAATTATTTTTTTTTTTGAGGATAAGTTTTTTTTATTTCAAACTTCTCTTCATTTGCATTACTAAAGTGGCAGAAAATAATCGGAAAGCTTCGTCAATGAAATCATCGTCTGACTAAAGAAAAAAACATTTGAACTAATCGCCGTGGAAATAGGAGAACGAAAAATGGCCCTTTTCACGTCCCTGATCTTAGCAACGATCAACTCTGACTAATATCCTTGGAGGATGGGCATTCTTTCATGTAGAAAATAGACCAATATAGAAGAGCTCGCCATACAGGGAGAAGATAGTTGAGACCTTGATAATTATTCCTATTATTATCCTTTTTCTTACCCACACTTGTCCTACACACACCAAGTAACAAGTTCAGTGCCGTGACAAAACTTCAATCCGTTGACAACAACTATACTGTGAGATCATTTTGACTACCTTGATTAGAAAACGAGTTTTTGTGATATGCTAAATAGACTGTAAATATACTGAGCACTTAGAATCGGTGCAAAGTGAAGGTTTTGTGCCATTCCGTTTTCCTACAATTTCCTGAGAATTTCTGACAAGTAAACGAATATGACTGGTCTTGGGGAAGCAGATTACTTTCATTTTTATTATCCAACATGATATCGCCCAAATACGTCAACCAACAAAACTGGACAACTGCACAAATAATGGAACGGGGACATAGAATAATAAATAATATGGTTGTTTGTTGTTGGTACTACTATTATTTGTTTATTTTTAACATTCATAATGATTTCTATTCAGTTTAGTAAAAAAATACTAACTAAGTCTGAACTTACTCACAATAAAACTCACGTGATAAGCACATTTTAAATTCCACCCAGCTAAGCGCCGGCTCGCTCCGTTATTATTTCTGAAGAAACTGCTCGTCCTGGGAACGAAAAAATAAAAATATAAACAATAATAGAACCCGTTCTCTTCGTATTTATAAAAACAAGGGGCCAGAAAACCAAAAACGAAACGAAAACATATCGACAGAATGTGTTTACAATGGAAACAAATATAACGTTTTACATTACCATATAAGCAAGAGAACTACTTTATCACATAACCAGTCATTAACAGAAATGACAGCAGGGATTAGACAGTCAAGCTGTGAAAGGCAGTAGTAAGTTCCTTTTAAGCATTTTGTTTTTTATGACAGATTTTTAAGATATTTGTATTTTTATTTCGCCGCAGGAATCATTCAAACTTTTAAAAAATGTTTTTCGTGCCAATTATTAGTTATACAATGACGTTATATAAATAGACTCGCCATAGTCTCACATACTCACAATATAATGTGGAAAGCAAGCAACACTCTTTTGTTTTCAGCGGTTTTAAGTATAATTTATAAATTCAAAACTTTATTCCTGTGTGATAAAGATAGACAATCAAAGAATGTACGTGTGTGAATGTCATAGATATATGGTAGGGCGGCTTATTAATTTCTTCGCCGAATACTGCTTTCACATCACGGGTGTGACCTATGGGTGTGACTGAGATAACAAGATACTCTCACTCGGTTACATTTACATAATGGACAGGGAAGGGTAAAGAATACAATGACGTATTATTATAAAATTAATTGCAATAATTATAATAACTGATAATAATAAGTAATTTGCGTGTACTTACAAATGAAGTGTTATTTCTTCGCCTTTACGACTATTTGCCGTGTAATTGAAGTATTTTCTCATCACACAGGAGGACATTTTGGCGCTTTGCAATGCAATTTACTTACTGGTAAGACACGATCTCACTCGACGCGTAGCAGTTTAGTACTAAAGTACTAGAAATAGAGACAGCTACAATCGTCTTGTGTTTGGCTTCCCACTTTGAGATTTCTACCCCGCGTCCAGTATTTACTACTATTTGTTACTACAGTCATTGCTACTATGTACACAGAATAATATTTAATAGTATAAATATTATAATAAATTATTAAACATTAATTCACATTCTAATATGACCATTAAAATTTAGTAATTTCCTCTGGTTATTTTTTAGTATTTCTATATTATTATTTATACTTTTTATTGATGCCTATCTTTTTATTTGGATTTAAATTTACATTGCTGCATTTTAGGCATTGCATTAAATTTCTTACTGACACGTCAAATCATATTTACTGTACTGGTAAAAATGTTAAATGAATAAACAGAAATGGGAGGATAGTGCAATCCCACAAGTAAAGCTCAATTTGGGCGTAAATAATTATTAAAAATTCTACAAATAATATTTAGCCTTGGTCCTCCCACTTCAAGAAAATATCAATACTTCCGATATTCTGAAACCGGATAAGGGTCAGGAAGTATCAATAATTCAGCTCTCCGCATATTTTTAGGTCATCGCCCAATATCTGCTGTGGCTTTCCCGTTGACCTTGTGCTGACCTCCTGATAAGCATTTCCTATACCAACAATGATTCTGCTTTTAACAACTATTCATCCTGTATGGTTCAGTTTTGTAATGTTTTTTTTAATATCAGAAACCAAAAATAAAACTAAAAAATTGTCACGATAATGTTTATCACACAGTAATAATGATTTTCCTGACTTGATAAACCTTCGTCTGGCTGTATATTTAATTTGTTGAATCACCTTGCCTTTTCGCTTCTTCGGTTGGCAACTATATTAACGAGATTTCCGGTAGGTTACTTTTTGAATTACCACCGACCGGGGCCCGACGGGGATATGAATCGTCACCTTATTATAGTTTGTGTTGTTAATATGGGATAAATCCTACTTTGAATTATGGGAATTGACACTGCGTGCCAAATCTTTAAGTTTATGATCTTTATACACGAGCCCTTGAAGTTAGTTATTCGGGCATTTTCGATAACGAGAACGCTATCTTGACACGGCCTGTCCTTGTGCTTTTTGAGAGATCCCTATGATCGTGCCTCGTATTGCGACAGAATTTCGCGATCGGGCATTTAATGCCCTTAGACGGCCCAACACATCCGTATTCATTATTCATTTTTACCTTGTTAAACACCTGGTGTCGGCAAAATCCTGATAAGGTCGCCACGGCGAAATCCTGACGATTCCTCGCACGCACGGCTTCGAACCTGGAGGTGGTTCTAGTTGATAATCCTGCAGATAGACAACGAGAAGGTGGCGGCTGCCCTGGAGTATTCTCAGAATATTCACAGCATCCGGCGCTTAATGTGCTCATCATCAAAGTGTTTGCGGGTTGATAGTAATAATTTAGAATTTCGCATGGTCCACAGGTATTTATTAATATGTTCTTTGGTAATTTCTCTAACCTTAACTTTACTTTGTTTCCCTAAACCGTGTCATTATAACGACTACAATCCCTTTAGTTAAATATACTAACATTTGTTATTTAGAAATGAACTCTTTTATTCTCAGATTCAATCTAACCTCACAAATAAGAAACCTGTATTTCTCTTCCCAAAATCCTGATGAGATACTTCTGCTTTACTGCTACAACATTTTACAATACAAAAAAAAATAATGAGTGTACTGATCGGTTAAACGGTGTCCTCACAACCTTGCACCGAATGCTAATTTGCTCATATTTAATAAATCAATACCAAAATTTCCTCTGATATCGTAAGATTTTAAAGTAGTTACCTTCTTAAATACCTAACCTTCTGTAACATTTGTTTTTTGTTATTAAAAAAAGAATTATTCGATCTATCCAAAAAAACGTCATTATCTAAATCACAATTCTTTTTTATATTTTGATTGAGTACCGTCGCGTCGCCTTGGGAATAATTTATTAGATAACCTTTGCCTGAGGTCACCTCAAGTAATTCACTTCGTTTGGTGACTTAACGGGGCTGCCTGGGTTCATTAAGCGAATAGGTGTGTTCAGGTCTTGCGATAGGTAGTCCCTTTGACCACTCCAGTTGCTCTCTCTCGATCCATCGGCTTACACTGCAGTTGGAGGGATGGATTCATATGTCCGTCACTTCTGAACACATTGATCCCAAATTCATACCCATCCCTCACCTTCTTCTCATTCCTTTTTCTTTCCCTGAACTTCCACTCCTTCCTTTCCTTAACCTTCCAGTAGTCGCACCCTTGCGCCGAACTTAAGCAGTCGTGTGTGGTCGGCGATTCCGCAACTTTAGGCGTCTGGTTTTAGAAGACTACTGAATGTTTTATGATATTGTATATAGTTATATAGCAAATAATAAAAAAAGTTTTTTTTTTTATTGGTGCCCTTTTTAACTCATTTAAAGTTTAAAGTACGCTCTAGCGTGTTTAAATCGCACTTTAGGAACGCGCGTTTTTTAAAGTTATCATGGCAACATCAACAAATCAACAAAATGTGAAGTCTAAATGTCAACTTTTAACTATAAATCTGACAGGAATATTTTAAACGTCAAATAAAACATTACAAATGTTTCAAAAATTTTATTCAAAGTTAACATTCTTTTTTACATCGTTTACATTCTAATTATTTAAATGGATGTGAAAAGAGCAGTTCGTATTATTTAAAATATTAATACCTCCGTTTTTTAAATCGGAGGAAATGCTGTTCAAATGGCAGGATATTTTGAGTAGTTCACAAATCGACACCAGTTGGCGCTAGTGTAAATGTAGACCTAAATACGAAAAGAGACCCGTCAAAAGTTTGTTTTGTAAATTTTTGTCTGTTTTCTGTAGGTTCGAAGCTATTATTTTTGTGAATTCTGACATTCATAACAATGCACCAAACAATTTTTTTCATTTCATTTCGAAACAACAACAATAAAGCTACCAAAAATATTCCTTCATCATATTGTATCCTTTCCTGTGAACTACCGAATACATTGTTATTCCTTCTGCCCTTTGTAAACTTGAAGAAAGTATTGGTTTATATGAACTATATCTATTTGTGGCAATACAGTCGAATCCTGTATGCTGTAAAATGATTCATCTGGGGGCCAACATAAACCCACTATCTCACTTTCATACTCAAAATCATTTATTTCCATAAAGTTATTATTCCAGTCATAGGCAGCCAATCTGGAATTAATAATTATGATTATTGGGTACATTATAAATTATAAATAAGCGACGTTAGCTAAAGTACCTATAATTATTACAAATAATACACAATTAATGTGTTTTAGAAGTACAAGAATAAGGTTATGTTCCAACCACTTAGCTTACATATCGATTAGAACTTTTTTCTTGCCAACACATTTTGCCTTTCTATTCTTTAATTCTTTTTTTAACTCCTTCACAGTCCAGCTACCGTATTTATCCACCATTTTTTAATATTAATTCCAAAATGCACACGCAAGCCAGATACAAAGCAATATTAATTATCAATGACAGGTGATGACAGGTCTACAACTACACCAGCGCCGCCAAGCGGGAGAAGTTTAGCACAGCATTCTGCCATTAATAGTATTCTCGGAAGTCAATGAAGCTGCGCTTCCATTAATGGCAGTTTCAATAATGTTTGAAACATTCTACTTATTTCTAATGCTCTCTTCCACGTAACCAGTCGCCACAGCTGCCGTTTTCCATCCTACTTATCGTTGGATTTGATCAATTGTCATGCCACTATTTGCCATAATGGTAGCGGATGTACGTCAAAACGCATGTCCTGTATATTTCTCAGGATCATTTAATTTAAGATAGCGTGCGATTTGTAAGGGGCATGATATAAATGTGTTAATACTATCCACTTGATTGGTGCACTTACCCTTATCATACCGTTTAGAAAACCCTGCCTGTACTTACATTTTGGGGTCGCAATGATAAATATTGCTTCATCAAACGCACATAATTAATTGCACCACTGTCGGCAACAGTAAAACGTCGAGCCTTCACTTTTTTAGATGGTCGGATGGTAATAAGCAATACACTTCCTTCTTCTTTGATATCATGTAAGCGTAAATCGCACAATTCACATCTTCTGCAAGAGCCAAAGATTCCGCAAATGGCTACCACCTTCAAAAATAAGTACGTAATGTCCGGTGTTTCCGTGAAAAACTTCCGCAAATCATCTTCTTTGAATACATACGCCTTCTTAGCAACGTCATCCTTGCTAATTGCCTTCATGAATGCATGCACTTTCACAAATGATTTTAAATCAACTCCTTTATTTATCCTCAACAGACATTGCAATTTCGAATGTATGGCCCACATAGTCGATGCTTTGTACTGTTCCGACATTTTCTGAAGGTAAGCAAGCACAACTCGTTCATCTACATCTACTACGTTTTGCTCCTCCATCCATGTTATGAATCTTTCATATTCTTTTTTATAAACGTCTTTGGATTTTTCAGGTATTAACCGCGATTCTGCTTTGGTATTTAAATTATCAATGTTAGAACTCATTTTACAACACACAATAACTTGTAAAAACTGCGATGTCAACTATTAATCTTATGTGACAGATTGCAAATTAATGTTTGTGTTTTTCATTTCCATGACAACAAGATATTGTGATGTCACATCACGAATTCATTAATAGTTCTTATTTCCAAATTTTTAATAATAATATCAATATTTATGTTTTCAAAGTGTACCAATAAAAAAAAATAGCGTAAAGTATTTGTGGATAACTGGTCTTTAAAACACTTGCTTTTTTTCGAGCACTCGGCTACGCCGTCGTGCTCGAAAAATTGCACGTGTTTTAAAGACCTGTTTATCCACTTATATTTTAATATACTATTATCTATGTAAATAATAAAATTAAAAAAGCATTAATTGGTTATCCCCTTTTATTTTGTACGTTATATTTTAAGTTTGTGAAATTTTATTTTTTCATCTGACACAAAAAAACGCTATGAAACAACATAATAACTAATAACAAAACAAGATATAAATTTACAACTACTTTTTTGCGTATAACGTATTTACGTAAAATAAATCTAAGTTCTAAATAATATGATACAAATATCATGAAATACTCACCCAGCTCTCAATATTATTCAAGAGATTTTTAAAGTACACAACCAGTCGCACGCGGAATCTGAGACCGCAAATATAAACAAAAGAACACGTGCGTTTGCGACGAATGTTACTCGGGTACTGAGGGATGTACCTCTACCCCCCCCTCACCTGAAGATACCATGGAAGCGCAATTGTCTATTGTTTGTGGTTAGCGTGTAATAAGTAAAATAAGTTTGCTGCGGTCTCACAGACCGCGCGCGACCGCTGAAGGGTTAAAAAGGCCCTAAGCACAGCATCGCGAGAGAGGTGCTTAACACTAACTCGAATTCTATATTCGTCTGCTATCATTTTTTATAATTTTTCTCATAAACTAATGGCTTTCCCGTGTTTTAATCTCATTTGGCTCACCCCTTTATGAATTGTTAAATTTCTGTAATAACTGCTTCCACGGGGATTCTATTACTTTTTACATCCCACATTTACACATTCACTCCGTCAGTTTTTATTAAAGCTATACAACTTACAAAAACTAATCTGCAATATAATTTCAGAAACACATCGAGATACAACGCTACGTAAATAATATCACGAAGCTGTAATACACATTGGCTTAAACGAAATTCATTATTATAGCGAAAAATGAAGCACTTTAATAAAATGCTCTCATGCGGTTTTTCCCAGTCTCCATACAACGCATATTTCGTGGTACTTGAGGTTTTACGAAGTAGACAATTTGAGAGTAAAAAAACTGGAATTTTTCAAAGTAAAAGAAAGACACAAGTAATGGATTTTTATAAGTAAACAGTGCTTTTGGGTGTTACTGTAAATTAAGTGATTAGTCAAGAGACTTAACGGGGACCAAAAATGAAGATAAATATTAATAGCTACGTTAATTTATCTTCCAGACTACTAAACAGATTAAGAAATTATTATTAAGATCCGTTGACATCAACTTATGACTTAAAACTAGTCGTAGACAAAGCATTTTATATTTTTCAATTTTAACGACTTGTCTGTACTTACCCAAAAATAAAATCAGTCATTAAAAAACCATTCAAAATGAAACGTTACTTGAAGATGTTATTTTCAGTAACCAGATCTGGAAAGCTAAGTACCTTGTAGGAGCTAGCTCCAATTCAACCGTATTTTTATTTTTCCTAAATACTCTCAGCCCCGTAACAATTCTCACAAAGGGAATGCCACACATGCTAAAATATGATGTTCTCAAAATGTTAACATTGTTCAATTTTTTAATTCGTTCGCTTTATTTATGTTGTCAAAATTAGGCTGTTTTTCGGGTGCCAGTTTTGCCTTACCTCAAAATTACAAAACCACATTTTTTTAATACTGCCTTTATTTTGTTCGCGTCAAACGGTGATTTTTATTTGATATTCAACCGGACAATGAGGGTACGATCATTAAAAACTTTTGTTTTACTGAGAAAATGGAACACGAATTAAATGTATTATTTTTTCGAAATAACACTCGTCAATATATCAAAAGTACTATACGGGACCAGCAGATTCTTTTATGTACACAACTGCTGAACATGTAAAAATTTAATCATAACTGTGCATTCTTGAAAAAACCGTTGACTCTGTGTTGAAACTTATAAAACATGTTGTAATCTTCAGAGCATAGGCGTCAAGTGAGAATGATATTCTTATTCTACCGGTAATTCAATGGAAGATGCTCCGAGGGACTTGCGTCACTGATTTCTTGTGCACCGATGCATAACGCGCGCCCAACATTTGTACACGGTTGACATTTGTCACATCTTTACAGAGTATAAAATGAAGTCGCTCCCGCTGTCTGTCCATTCAGCAGTTTTTGCGTGAAAGAGTAACAAATACACATACATCCATACAAAATTTCACGTTTATAATATAAGTAAGAAATTCATTTTTCATATGACTAGTGCTTTTCTGTTCATTGAGTTTTTAAAACATATTGTGGTCCGGCCTTTCGTAAAATTTTATCAACTGTATCGAACGTTTTATGCAGTCTAGATGAAACATAGCAAAATTCTTCTTGCATTATTATTGAAGACAAATTCTGCATTTTAAACGGTGCGAAAATATTGATGTCACAACGTTTCCAACGTGAAATAGTTCATACTCCCAAAGCAGATACTTGCGCCGGCCACCTGGGATAATTAGGCAGGCATAAATATGACGACGTAAACAACACCTGCCACAGCCGAAAAGACGTAAACAACACTTGCACTGGCGCCTGCCAAACAGACGTAAACAACACCTGCCATCGCAGTTGGGCACGGCCACCTGGGTTAAGAGAAGACGTAAACAATACGTGCACTGGCACCTGCCGAACAGACGTAAACAATACCTGCCATCGCAGTTATGCATGACCACCTGGGTAAAGAAGAAGACGTAAACAACACGTGCACTGGCGCCTGCCAAACAGACGTAAACAACACCTGCCATCGCAGGTGTGCACGGCCACCTGGGTTAAGAAGAAGACGTAAACAACACATGCACGGCAACCTGGGCAAGGAAGAAAACGTAAACAGTACGTGCAACTGCACCTGCACCTACCGCCTTACTATAAAAGACATTCAGTCATTCACCGTCAGTAATCGTAGCAACATCTTTGCAAAGCACCTACCTGATTTGCCATCGGGTTCGCCACTTGATCCAAGTCGCCAGTCTCACCCTCAAGCACCCGAAGGGATAAAACCTCCAACACTCTGACGCTTGAGCCCCATGGTCATCCTCAGGCTCCTTTGAACTTGCTGATTCTTACCAAGCCTTGAAGTCGCTGTTCTACCCCTGGCCATCTTGCTCCGGGCTGCTAACCTGGGGCCCCTTGCATCGAGCCCTGCATATCTCTGCCCTGATGATAACACCTGAGCAAGATACACGATAAGGACTCCCGCCACGCCTAATAGAATGCAGACCGATTACCCTGAAGCCAATCAACATGTGAGTGGCTGCGACCACCCCAGCAGTCTCGCCACGCCCAAAAGAATGCAGACCGATTACCCTGAAGCCAATCAACATGTAAGTTGCTGCGACCACCCCCCATATGATGCTGGTGCTAGATATGCAGCAATCCACGAAAACATACACCATCTGGGGCGCAGCCCGTCTCAATTAAGACGCAATACCACTCCACCTCAATACGCGGCAGAAGATGCCCGTCTAGCATAGAAGCTTGTGACCATGCTAGGGAACTTTAACAGCTGTCAAGCAGAAAACACATCTCTATCAAGACATTTAGATTGTCGGGCGTCTATGTGTGCCGGCGCTTATTTTCTACAGTTTTTGTGCAGGCCTAGAGGTCTCGTACATCAACATTCTGTTTTTTTTCTATTCGATCAAATTTGATAGCTTTCCAGAAAAAAAAAATGATATTGTCTTCTGTTCTTAAAGTGCCAATGGTGTATTTATTTGAGATGATGGATTAGTTGGATGAGTTTGTATAAAAAACTATATAGGTACCGAACATAAAATAATTAAAGAATGTTCTGACTGACATCAAGTGCTATTTTCATCCTTCTAACAAAATATCGAATTTTCGTTGCTAAGAACAAACTTCCATGGGATTTTTAAATAGCGAATTAAGTTAGTTTTATATTATAGCATTATACCCGAGGATGCTAAATGAACAAGGTGATAAGATTTAATGTGCATTGTGCAATGTATTTACAGTTTGTGGGTGGAAACACGAAGCAGAAAACTAATCTAGATAACATAATCTACTGGCTTCTGTTTCAAAAACTTTTACTCGCGAAATGAAAAACATTTTTAATTCATCTAACTTCTAACGATGGTGGAATTCTAGAAACTTGTTGATTAATATTTTGTGGCTTAAGGACTATTAAGTGGCCATAGGTTTCTGGTTTAAAGCGATGGGCATGATCGAGATCCATTTCGAAATAATCGATTCTACAAATAATAATCATTATCGTCTTAAAGGCGGTAGAGCCCAGGGTGAAATATTACCTTCTCCACAAAAGTTAGCCCCTAACATCGATGCAATATTATGTCACACTACTGTAATATCTTTACTTTTAATAAATAATTAGACCTTTTATATTACAAGCACATTGTCTTTATTCTGACACCTCCGTTCATCTGTTTTACATGTTCATCTGTTTTACCATAGCTTTTATTTCCATTTATGAATGGTACCTACATACTAAATAAGTACTTAAAATAATTAATACATTACAACTACGACGTACATGTTGTATACAAGACGACATATATACACGTTATAATATAAAATTACGAGTAATTTTATTTTATAGGTAAGAATATTCGAAAAGTCTATGTTATAATATATACATAAATGTGATTTTTTTAATGTTTGGAAAATCTGTTTTGAACTAATCTAAATTAGTATAGTACGGACTTTAAGAGATTTTCTTTACAGCTGATAAAGTCAAGGTAATCAATTTTTGTGAGCGAGAATTTTTATTCGACTCGATGATAAAAAAAAAAAAACATCATGTCGATGTTGCATTATTTAGATAATTCAATCATCATCGTGTTTTACAGACCAATAGAAATGATCAAAGGTAACTGAAATGATATTCTATACTATGTTAATGATATTCTATACTATAGTAGGAGGTAGCGCAACACGGCATAACACCCCAAAAACTAACAACGAAAATATTCTATACTAGTTAACTGAAATAATATTCTAATACGCCTTACGAGTATTATTTTGAACGTGTAAGTCTTTTGTTTGGAACGAATTATTATATCACTAGCTTTTACCCACGGCTTCGCTCGCATAGTATTAGTGGGAAATTACTGGCATAATTATTGGCATAATTGTTATTATTCTTGCTATTTTGTGTAATAGAAAATAATTATTGTAATAGAAAATTTCAAAATTTGAGAATGACATTTCGCAAATAAAAATTCTATTTTAGAAAATATTTAAATTATAGATATAGAAATTTATTTTAAGTACCTACTCCCTTTATTAGTATTTTATTCATATTTGAATCCAGAGTAACCTAAAAAAGTAAGAAAATGACAGTCCACTTCAAACGCTATGCTTTATAGCAACGTTATGCTTTTTGTTCGGAGAATAAACATTTTTAGAGATATGTAGATATTAACTACGACGCCAAAAAAGTACTATTTTTAATCACAACAAAGCACTCTTTTTAAGCCTAAAATTTAAAAAAAAAAAACATGGTTTCCAAGGTAACAATTTGTTTGACGTTTGCAATAACTCGATTTTGTTAGGGACGGAAAACGTATGATATATAATTTCATAACGCTTCAGCTCATTCATAACGCCAAAGCTTACCAATATATAAAGCCGTTTTTTCTCGCAAATAGCTTTTTAGCTTTCGATTATTGAAAGATTTTTTAAATTCTATTCGATATATTTATTGCGTGAAAGAGTAAGGACCATCCATACAAACTTTCGCATTTATAATATTAGTAAGATTTATCAAAGTATTCTGATTTTTTAAGATAGGGTGGGGGTTCTTTTTTTATTTAAACACTGAGAATTTGAAATGATTTATTTTATTTACATTAAAAACAAAATCAAACACTTAACATGCGTCAATTATTTTGTACAGTCCGGTTTCCCGTTCTTTAACTAAAGGCCAAACAAGCTTTTGTTTATTGACGACCTGACGGTTTTGATACAAGCGCCATCTGGACGCATAATAGAATCCTGTATTATCGACACATAACCTGTCGGTATATAAACTAAATAAAAACCTGTAGAGGGCAGTAACTGTACCAATTCAATTATAATATTATACAGAATGTTTCGATTATTTCCATCGCAACAAGTTACAAGTTCATAATAAAATCACTCAATCGGGTCTCATTTATGATGATTATTTATTAAGATTTCTCTTGAAAATGTGGACCAAGATGAATTGAATAAACTATGAAATAAATGTACAATTCAAAGAAATCTCTAATGATTTTATGCTGACTGATAAACTGAATAAAGATTTTTGATTAGTTCTTCCTTAGATAAAGATAAAGTAAAAAAAGTAATAAAGTAGTATATAAAGTAAAAAACATCAACTTTATTTTATTATCCTTATTTTATAATGCTGGTTTACAAAATGATCGCAAATATAATTGTTGAACAAATAAAATCAAAAACAAATTACATTAAAAAAATAACTAACAGTAAACGAAACATGTTTGTCCTTCACAGTGTTTATCTACTTATTTAACTCCCGAAAGGCTTATAAATACATTTTTTTATATTAGCTCCACACTGGAAGGCCCGAGAAAAATAATTTCATTCAGGGCAAAGGTTACCTTTGGGGATGCTCTGTGGAGGGTCTTTAAGAAAAGGAAGGAGATGACGTTCTGGGAAGGAAAATGGGGTGGGTAGGAATCTGGGGGTCGGTGTGTCCAGGAGTGACAGACGTATGAATCCCTCCCTCTCACTGCGCCACTGCCACGCAGTTGGTGGGCAGACCAAGAGAGATATCCTATTTTCATGTAGTAAACTAATGTCTGTAATTTTATTGAAAGTGTCGTTTGTTTGTATGATTTAATTGATAAATGCCGAGAAGTTGTTTAACTTTAGACATCTTATTTGCGTATACATTTACGAACAAAAGCGTAAGCCCTCTCAGGTTCGGCTCGCATGTGTATACGCAGTTTTGGGTGCTCTTTGAAACGGATATCATTAGGCGACGCCTTGCCGATATAAAACGCTGGCACGCGATAAAGATTATAATGCGGGACCTATATAAAACCTTTACTCTGTACAAGGCCAGATTTACCGCGATATTTCACACATTTTCCAATTTGATTCATATTTATTTAAAAGCGCCCTTTCTGGTGGAAAAAGGGCGGCAGAATGTAAAGAATAATTTTGTCCCAACCTTTTGACCTACGTTTTTTTTCTTCTTTTAAACCGTTCAAATCCTTCTTATATGTTTCTGTATAAAAAGGAAAAATAAAAACCTTTTCCGGAAGTACAAATTTTTCTCTATGAGATTTTTATTTTTCTTTTTTACTCATATTTTTTTCAGAGGAACCGAATTCATCAATAAAAAATATTTGACCTATAGATAATTCATGTACGATCTAATATTTAAGAATTAAATTTGTTAAAATAAAATATTTAAGAGTTTTTTTTTTATATTCTGCTACCGGGGAAACATCGAGAGTTAACGGTTTCGAAAATAGAATCATTTATGTGTACACGGATACCTGTACATTTTTTCCTTCTTCTCATCTCTTTTTGGGGGAGGCTTAGCCTCCCATAGCCTCATTTCACGAATCGCCACTGCAAATAACCCTTATTTGGGTCAGTTTCTTCTTCAAATAGTTAAGCCCCAAAGATCGACAGTGGATCACTTTTTTTACTCGAAAGCTAGAAAGTATTTAGAACTTGACAGGCATTGATATAGGCAGTGAAAGAAAACCAGGCGAACCCAAATTGCCTCCCGAACCCAAAAACTAAATCGTCAGTGTGTTAAACAGTCTCTGAACTGTATAATTCCAACGTTATAGTCTTCGTTACTTTAAAGCCAAATGCTATCGCTACATCTTGCCTTTCTCCGGGGAACATCTACCGCTTAACAAGGGAATGGAGTTTTTAGGGCGAGTGCTACAAGCTTCTATAAAGTGTTATCGTTTCGGTAAGTCTTTACAAAAATACATGCAGATTTATTGTTCTATAAATGCCTATCTTTTTTAGAATCCCTTTAAATTCACCTTCGTTTTAAAAATGTATATTATAGCTACAATAAATAAAAAATTGATTTTTCTCATTCATTTCTTAAATTCGCTACTTGTGATGACCTACGGTTCGCCTGAGAATTGGATATTCTTGTTGCGCGATTTTATTGTTGATTTCTCGAATGTACGTTGTAAGCATGGCCACGAGGAATAAATTCTACGGATGGAAGAACATGCAAATTGCCAATCGGGTAGCTCAATTCGGCACAAACACGATTCTCCTTACCTCAAGGCGAGTGCCTGTGGTTCGCTGTCTTTCTCTCTCTGCTCTCCCACAATCGCCGAGCCTCTCTCCTCAATCAAAACACATGTTTCATAGCACAAATAGTTTTATTCACTGAGAATACAATAGTTAACACGGTAATTGCCAGCCTCAGCTCAAGGTAACAGGGGATTTACTTTAGGCTACCTAAAACTTGTCTAATTGCGGAAGGCTCTCTCTCTATACGTTTTTTATAGGGGCGATGAAGTTAAAATGCACACAGGGTAAGATTCAGCATGGTACTTACAGCTAGCTCCAGTTTGGTACGTCGACAAACACCGGGGAAAGTTAACATTTCGAACTCGGGAGAATTTGCCTCTCCGGCGCGTTATTCACGACGCGAGATGTTGCAAGCTGGCCGGACGGGGATCTACTGGTCACTGCTCGGTGCTTGGCGGCCGGCCTCCTCCCGGCGGGCGTTGCGGCAAGTTTGTGCTGTGACCCGATTCACTTATTTCCCGCGCGACAGAAATAAAGGAACCTATTCTTATAACTTTGCAACGTAACACTTCCCCCCTCGCCGCAATAAAAGCGACGTGGCAATGGAGCTGTTGGGCTAATAAATCCTCTTACCCTTACAGCACTTGTGCAAAAAAAACATTTAAAAGAAAAAGGAGAGAGAGAGAAAAAGTTGCTAGCTGAAGAATAGTTATAGTCCAAAACAAAAGAGATAATACATGGTAAAACAAAGAATTATCTATAAATGTACATGAAAGGGCAGTGACATACATAAATACAGTTGCGAAGAACAAGGACCTGTTGGAAAAAAGGTACAAGGGTTATGCAGTGATAGAAAAAAAAAACTCTAAAATTGTATCATTGGTCTGTGAGCTATTGTTTGCGGAACGTGGTTTGCGTAGGATGTCTGGGATGGTTGAACGTTTCACTGAAGTTACAAGGTTACTTTGTCACAGTAACCTGGCCCGTTTGAGATTACACTCAAGGAACACTAGGGCCTTAAAGAAAACACGAAGAAGAGAACACAGGATGAGGCATCTTGGTGGTGGAGAGAGTTCTACCTGTCACAGAGGTCAAAAAGGGTAGCTGCTTCCGGATCCTGTGTGTGAGCTGGTACGAAACCATTGAGGTACTGGAGAGTGGAATCGTAATTGGTGGTTGGTCCTTTATAGAGGTGGTGGTTTGCATAGATAACAGCCGTTGTTATTTGGTGGTTGGTACACTGGTTTTTTGTACGCAGTGGGATTGTTGTGTGAACAATATTTGGTATTGTTATTTGCGCAAGGGCACAGGAGCATTTGCACAATGGCAACAGGAACATTTGCATGATGTAGCAGGAACATTTGCACAATGGCAACAGACATTTGCACAATGGCAACAGGAACATTTGCACAATGGCAACAGAAACATTTGCACAATGGCAACAGAGCATTTGCACAATGGCAACAGGAACATTTGCGTGATGTAGCAGGAACATTTGCACAGTGGCAACAGGAACGTTTGCATGATGTAGCAGAAACATTTGCACAGTGGCAACAGGAACGTTTGCATGATGTAGCAGAAACATTTGCACAGTGGCAACAGGAACGTTTGCACGATGGCAGCAGGAACAGGAACCAACCTAGAGCTGACATGCTCGGGTTAGTTTGAGCGTCGGTTTTCTGTGATGATACAATTCGCAACTACACGCACGACTCACACTAGGTTATGTTAGATGCGGTCGGGTGCTTTTGGTACGCAGGGCTTGAAGGCATGGGACCTCCGTGACGGTAGCGAAGGCAGCATGAAGAGGGCGCAGGTGTAGGTAGGTTGAAGAGCTGCTGGTCTTCTTATTAATCCGGCAAAAAATTATTATTAGAACAAAATTCTTGAAGTTTACCTGCCTAGTAGACCAATGATGAAAAGGTTTGGAGAGAAACAAGGTGTGCATGTTGAGAAAGGTTGGATTTGTTTGACGTATAGAGAGAGACGGAGAGAGTTAACTAAATGCAACTAATGACTTATACATATTACAAGGGTACGTATTCTAGGAAGGTTCTGTATAACCCATTCAGTTTTTTTTTTTTTTTACTAAATACATTTCCGAGAATACGTGGGTAAGGGTTTGTACGTATAACAAAATACCCTGTTCGAAAGAAGCTGGTCTTCCATGACCTATGCTCACGTCTATACGGTAGCATTTTTTCTACTTTCGAAGAACAAAACATTGAGTACAATTAAGTTATGACAAGTGGGAAGGGAGTAGGAAGTTGAAAGGATCCGTGTATGAAGATTGTCCCATTTGACAAACGAAACGCCAAGTGCATAACGCATATATCCCCACTCACGGATAATTTCGAGGAAGGGGAAGGGTAGCAATTGGGAACATTTGAACGAAGAAAACTGTTGAGGACTCGGCTATTTCCGAAATTCGACCTCTGAGTGGAGGTGAAACAAGGTCTACAGCAGTAATCCTGGTACATTACAATAATTTTTGGTAGTGTAGGACAAAAAAAATACACTGGCATAAAAGAGTCTAATCCTCTACGTGTATTGGGTAGAAGATTAGGGATCGTTTTATTCTCCTACTTGTTTGCGAGAAATGACAGACCCTTGCTCAAATCTCACAAACCTGGGGATTTTTCTTTGTTCGTCTCCCAGACAACGAGTTGGGTGTTTTTTGTGTCCATCAACTTAACTCCCACGACACGATGCCCCATAATCATGAGTGAAGCGTATGATTAGTCCTTTTGAGATAGTAGATAGTTCCTGGGTTCTTGTGACAGGAAGTCCACGGGCATTGTTAATGAATAAAAGGGGGTGTGGACTACATTGCGTAGTTCACACACAAAGGTTTGATATTATTTCGTTCGCACGATTCATGGTGAGTATTTTAACGTCTTCACGTATAGCGTACAAGATGTGAAATCCAAAGATTTACAAGTAAGTTTTATAACGTCTTCACGGATAACAATGAACGAATTACAATTGGGTTGCCCGGTATTGAAAGGAGGTACAAAAGACTAGGTATTTATGACATTTCTGACAAAAACCATAGAGTAATTATAACGGACTCCCCGTATCGCATTTAGTAGATATTCTGAGATTCCCATCTATGACGGCAGATTTTATAAGGTTCTCACCTATGATGGCAACAAAAGGTTAACGTTCATATAAAGGTACCTATTCAATACAGACGGCGAGACATACTGATGTACTTAATACAACAATACCGTAGCATAATAAATCCATATTAGCGTACGTCAAAGACTTGCACAAAGGCAAAAACATATTTGAAGATCTGGCCAAGATTTTATACTTCAACAATTAAAGGACAAAAAATTCTGGCGTGCTGATGAAATGTGAATTTCATCTAAACGTACCGCAAAAGAGATCTTTTGTGGTACAAACCCTTTTGGTTACGCACAGAGTATAGTACAGTGATGGTACAACTTTTAGTTGTGCTTACACGTACGATGGTAGCAACAATACAAGACATGCGCTTATCGCTTTTTAAAATTGTCACTTGACAAGGAAAATTATTTACAACTGTCCGACTTGAGTGTTTAAGACCATCTGGGTTTTACTTACTTAAACAGACTGTGACGAACACACTTTGGTGTTACAAAAATTACAATAATGGAATGGGCTATTCACAGGGTGGTTCACTTAGAGACCTGGCTTCTTGTTGGGACCTCGTACTTTGTACGTGATAAGTCACAACATGACAACCCAAGATTTCAGTTTGAGCAGTTGAGACCAAGGGAAGCTCAATGTTGCTGAAATGTTGTACAAAATTTTTTTTTTTTTTTTTTTTTTTTTTTATTTTAACTTTATGAGTAAAACCTCAAATTGTAATATTTAATTAAATGAAGACAATATAAGCGAAACTCAATCGAAAATCTGAAAACAGAAAAATCAGAAAAAGATATTGACACATCTGGGACTCGAACCCAGGACCTCTCGCTTACCGGGCGAACGCGCTAACCACTGCGCCACCGTGTCGATATCCAATTCGGTCACTTTTAACTGTATCATACTTCGACTAAGAACCACCCACACTATCTTCATTTTTCTTAACGCATATACTATTGGCTGCTATCTTTATGTATGATTGCAAGATTCAAACCCGAACTAAATGCTCTCTAGATAGTGTCTGGATAAATCTTTATCCATTTTATTTAATATGCGACATCTATTGACTTTTCTGCAAGTCTAGGATGAATATTTTTATTTTTATTTTAACTTTATGAGTAAAACCTCAAATTGTAATATTTAATTAAATGAAGACAATATAAGCGAAACTCAACGACAATATAAGGTTAGCGCGTTCGCCCGGTAAGCGAGAGGTCCTGGGTTCGAGTCCCAGATGTGTCAATATCTTTTTCTGATTTTTCTGTTTTCAGATTTTCGATTGAGTTTCGCTTATATTGTCTTCATTTAATTAAAAAAAAAAAAAAACAAAATTTATTGTTAATGAAGAGACAAGTCGAAAGTTGTCTCTTTTTCAACGATACTTTCCAGAATATGGTGTGTCATATCCAGTTCTGGAGAAAACTAGAGCAATTGGGGTTTTTTTTTTTATTGAGCGCCATTCTATTTTCTTAAAAAACAGAAAAAAAACTTAGAACGGGTAGCAAACGTCTGATACGCCGTGGGTTTACACAGGTTTGCTTACTTAATTTAACTAAATATAACATTAGGGTTAGATGCACTTTGGCGAGGACCCGACATTTAATGTACACAAAAGATTTTTCTAAACTTAAGACGGGGTGACGAGGCATGACACGATGAGGTGAAAATATGATGCTGCAAGTTGTGACGATGCACAAAGCCTTGGGCACGTAGTCTCCGACTACTTGCAGTAAGCCACAGGGAATTCCTTTCTCCGAAGTGATCAATTTCAGGTAGAGGTGTGCATGCTTAGAAAAGACGATTTTTCCAAGGTTTGACACCTGGGGCAGCAATTGGAGGCGAATGATTGATGATGACGAGATATTTATACAAAAAAAAAAAAACAAACAAATGAAACAAAACAACAAAAGGGAGAATTATATTTTTCCCCCGAATTTGGCTACAGTTGTGCCAAAGCTAGAAAGGTTTTTTCGTTCGAGTGTCCTGATGAGTGACAATCGTATGCGAGAGGCCGCTCATTAGTGACGAACAAAAAGGGTTGAAATTGCAACCTCCTGGTGTATTTCCTGTTGTAGAAAGAAGCATATTGAATAAGGCATTTTTTGGATTTATTCCTGGGAGAAATATTTCTATTTCTCAGGGCCTGTAGTAGTTCTTCCTTTCTTGACGTAGAAATGTGGGGAATTATACCCAGCGTGACTTGAGGGACTTCCATAGTGTATAGGGTCGTGTCAGTGTGACCTTACGTTGGAAAAAGTGAGAACTAGACTCTTTATCCGCAATTGGAAAGAAATTTTGCCAGGGATTGACCACTGGGGACGTATTTCTAAGTGTTTGGATTATTTGAAAATTTGGGCAGGGGTTTGCCTTAGGGGAACACGTTTTCAAGAAAAAATCCAGTTGTTTTCGAAAAAAGGTTGCAAATTTGCAAAGTCCGAAGATAAAAAATAATCGGACAAGGGTTCACCTTAGGGGAACACGTTTTCAAGAAAAAATCCCGTTGTTTTCGAAAAAAGGTTGCAAATTTGCAAAGTCCGAAGATAAGAAATAATCGGACAAGGGTTCACCTTAGGGGAACACGTTTTTAAGAAAAAATCCCGTTGTTTTCGAAAAAAGGTTGCAAATTTGCAAAGTCCGAAGATAAAAAATAATCGGACAAGGGTTCACCTTAGGGGAACACGTTTTCAAGAAAAAATCCAGTTGTTTTCGAAAAAAGGTTGCAAATTTGCAAAGTCCGAAGATAAAAAATAATCGGACAAGGGTTCACCTTAGGGGAACACGTTTTTAAGAAAAAATCCCGTTGTTTTCGAAAAAAGGTTGCAAATTTGCAAAGTCCGAAGATAAGAAATAATCGGACAAGGGTTCACCTTAGGGGAACACGTTTTCAAGAAAAAATCCCGTTGTTTTCGAAAAAAGGTTGCAAATTTGCAAAGTCCGAAGATAAGAAATAATCGGACAAGGGTTCACCTTAGGGGAACACGTTTTTAAGAAAAAATCCCGTTGTTTTCGAAAAAAGGTTGCAAATTTGCAAAGTCCGAAGATAAAAAATAATCGGACAAGGGTTCACCTTAGGGGAACACGTTTTCAAGAAAAAATCCAGTTGTTTTCGAAAAAAGGTTGAAAATTTGCGAAGTCCGAAGATAAAAAATAATCGGACAAGGGTTCACCTTAGGGGAACATGTTTTCAAGAAAAAATCCCGTTGTTTTCGAAAAAGGTTGGAAAAGTCCGAAGATAAAAAATAATCGGACAAGGGTTCACCTTAGGGGGACACGTTTTCAAGAAAAAATCCCGTTGTTTTCGAAAAAAGGTTGCAAATTTGCAAAGTCCGAAGATAAGAAATAATCGGACAAAGGTTCACCTTAAGGGAACACGTTTTCAAGAAAAAATCCAGTTGTTTTCGAAAAAAGGTTGCAAATTTGCAAGGTCCGAAGATAAGAAATAATCGGACAAGGGTTCACCTTAGGGGAACACGTTTTTAAGAAAAAATCCCGTTGTTTTCGAAAAAATGTTGAAAATTTGCAAAGCCCGATGATAAAAAAATAATCGGACAAGGGTTCACCTTAAGGGAACACGTTTTCAAGAAAAAAATCCAGTTGTTTTCGAAAAAAGGTTGAAAATTTGCGAAGTCCGAAGATAAAAAATAATCGGACAAGGGTTCACCTTAAGGGAACACGTTTTTAAATTTTTCTTATAGCTTTCCGAAGGGGGGATTCTTCAGAAAACAGAAAGAAATATGTTTCTTTTTATACAAGCTTTCGTGGAAGTATTTGTTTGAGGATTCAACAATGTCTTGGGGCATGGTTTTATTTACGTGACTATTTATAGTCTGATTTTAGGCAGCACCAGTTTTCTGGTATTTACACGCGAATTTCCTTTCGTTTTGACAAGGTAGGATGTAATGTCACCTGTCGAGGAATTCACGTCAACGCGAATTAGGTATTTTTTGCATCGGTCGAATGTGGTTCAGCATTACCCGGTTTCAGCAAACGGCAGGAGTCAAAAATACCAAAATTGTCAAATGACAGAAGGAAGTTATTCCACTTGTTCCCTAGGCGTCAGCAAATGTCTATAATTATGGACCAGCATGCTGCAGTATAATATTTTAGCACTTTCGGGACCAAGCGGATAATTGGTTTATCATGTACAGGATTTTAATTGTTGAATAACTTTTTTTTAAATTTGTGTTCATTTCCACTATTCACTTGTATTTGAAAATCGCAAATTTAATCGGCCGAGACTTTGTAATCACTGTATTATTCGCGGCGACAACTTTCTTGATTGGGCACCTTGCGTTGGAATACCGGTAATAATGTTTTGTCGAGTGACAACTCGTAAATGATGAAATCGGGCCCGTAATAATTTAAATTATGATACGCAGTTACGTTCGCGACGGGATTCTTGTTGGATGTGCTAGACAAATTGGGAATAAACAAGACAAAACATAATAACATTATAAAGTTTACAATTGTTAATTGAGGAACGAGACTGCGAGATCGTGGAGAGGAAAAAAAAATTTAGGCCCCACGCTAAAGCGCCAGTGTAAGCATGGCCACGAGGAGTAAATTCTACGGATGGAAGAACATGCAAATTGCCAATCGGGTAGCTCAATTCGGCACAAACACGATTCTCCTTACCTCAAGGCGAGTGCCTGTGGTTCGCTGTCTTTCTCTCTCTGCTCTCCCACAATCGCCGAGCCTCTCTCCTCAATCAAAACACATGTTTCATAGCACAAATAGTTTTATTCACTGAGAATACAATAGTTAACACGGTAATTGCCAGCCTCAGCTCAAGGTAACAGGGGATTTACTTTAGGCTACCTAAAACTTGTCTAATTGCGGAAGGCTCTCTCTCTATACGTTTTTTATAGGGGCGATGAAGTTAAAATGCACACAGGGTAAGATTCAGCATGGTACTTACAGCTAGCTCCAGTTTGGTACGTCGACAAACACCGGGGAAAGTTAACATTTCGAACTCGGGAGAATTTGCCTCTCCGGCGCGTTATTCACGACGCGAGATGTTGCAAGCTGGCCGGACGGGGATCTACTGGTCACTGCTCGGTGCTTGGCGGCCGGCCTCCTGCGTACGGAAGGCAGAGGGCGTTGCGGCAAGTTTGTGCTGGGACCCGATTCACTTATTTCCCGCGCGACAGAAATAAAGGAACCTATTCTTATAACTTTGCAACGTAACAACGTTCATTTACACACACATAAGGTTTTTCTTATTTAATAATTTATTTTTTGAATTTACGTTCATTTACACACACATCTTTTTTCTATAAATATATTAAATTAAACGAATATAATGATGACTTAGTCAATAGAATAGAGATAATAAACAAAAACATGATATGAAACGCACATCAAATATCACAAAACAAAACTCTAATTTTGCCAGATGACAGCAAAGATATTTTTTATTATTAATAATTCGAAAAAGAAAATATACCTACAGTCTTTATTTTATATCTAATAAACACGCCGTTTAATGGTTAGAAGCGTTTTATTATTAGTAAGGCTTTAAAGTGTACGATTATGATTCAAATTCACCAAAACTTACGATGAGGCTATCAAAGAATATTCAAACTAAATGAAATTTCAGACAAAAGGAGTTTACAAATTTCACAGCTTCTGGGATCACATTTTTTCTGCTCCAGGTTCCATTTAAATTTTATACTATCTACGATGTAAAATTAGGCCTAAGTTATCGATATTTTGTTTTATTACATAGGCATGAAATATTTTAAATGACATTTGTGCTCTTAGGAAATATTTTACCGATTTTTAAAATAGGCAGATAACTTTGTAAGTATTTGCAATAAATTTTAATGAAGTTAAATATTAAAAAAGGAGAATACATTTATGCTGCCTGTGGATATAATATTTTTTAGGAAAGCTTCACAATATTCCACAAATTCGACGAAATTTTCATTTGAATGCTACTCCAAAGTCTTTCCAGAAATGTGAGTAACGTAATGTTACCATTTATATGAAAGCTCCTTCATCTCTATTTAAAGACTATTAATAGACTGCTAACTGTTGACTCTGTACAAGTTGCAAATGCGCCCCACTGTGGAATTTGAAAGCCACCTCTCGTACAGACCCCCAAAATATAAGAGACTCAGAGTGCAGAAACGGCCGTCTGTTTGACGGATTCCCCTATCTGAACGAACAGATTTCGATTTTTATAGTACAGGCGTCAAGTAGGAATGATATCCTTATTCTACAGGTATTATTACATTAAGACGCTCCGAATAACTGGAATCATTGATTACTCCGGCACCAGCGCCAAGTTACGCGCCCAACATGTGTACGCAGTTCACATTTGTCAGTCCAGAACGGGTCGTTTCCTCCCTCTTACAACATGGATTTCTTCAAGATACATACATGTTCACTAGTTTCTCCCTTTATAAGAATCCTCAACACAACATCACCTTAGATCCATAAGTCCTGAAAATTATAAATTATAGAATATAATAAAAGAACTATCCGGCCCTGATTGCTCAATATTTTTTCAATGTATTGTTTGTCCTTGAACCAAAACTATATATTTATCTACAGATCCACACATTCATTTAACTTAAATTATTACCACATTGACATTTTTAACTCGACTTTACGTGACATAAAACGAAAATTCACTACTAACTAAACAACATGACTCAAACTAGAAAGCTCGATTCCTATATATTCCCGTCCTTTACCTCCTAATCCTAATCTTATGTTCCTCCTCTCAACCCCCTCTTTCCTCCCCTCATGTACTCTAACTAAAGAGCAATTATTTAAGTAAACACTCTTACCATATCACACTTTATCATTCGCTATCATGAGTGGAAAATTCATAATTGGCATGACTAACTTTATTATTATAGTATTATTATGTTATCTAAGATTTTCTATTAACTTTCCCTAAAATCAATAAAATAAATTAAAAGTTATATGATTATAGTTATATGAGTTATTGAACGAGATAAATGGGCATTGTTAATTATATTATTTAGAACATCTAACAATTGCAATCAAAATGATTACTTATTAACTTCTCTAACAGAAAGTTTAAATTGAAATTGCTTTAGTTTATATAACGAACTTTGTCATAGGTTCCTTGAGAAGCTTTTATCCATACCATAGTTGTGGACGTGTTCGTAGGTTTGGTTCACGGTGTAGGCAAATAAAAAAATAAACTTTTTTGGGTTTATATTAAACTAGCTGGGTTACCCGGCTTTGCTCAGGACAACATTCGAGAGTATTCTGGAATGTTGCACAATGATGTTCCCGATTCCCTATTCTTGATCATTCCACGACATACTCCGCCACTCCTTCCACAAATTTCTACAGCTCTATGGAACTTTCTAGAACTTTCCGGAAGACTTTTCTAGAAATTTAAAGAGGGCGAAGCTTTCAGCCCTTATATCTTCAATAGCACGCCCTTTAGGTAAAAACGGATACACTTATTCCCTAGGGGGGATAGCGATCTACCACACCATATAACTCCCTTGATCGAACCGGGACTCGTTTCTGAGTTTTTGCGAGCTGCACGTTTTTTTTTTGGACTTTCTTTTATAATATATGCCATTTTCAAATAAATAAAATGTTACTCCTTACATGTCCTTTCCCGTGCGTTCCCCTCCAGGGTTCCACTTCCACCTTCCCCGCCACCGCTCTCCCGCTCCCCTGTCCCGCCAACCCCCCTGGCACTTCATTTCTTGACTCCTCTCCCACCCGGCCCCTAGCCTAAACTTTTTTCTAATACTTACAATTTTAAACTCGTGATATCTTTCTAATTAAATATCCGAATTGAAAAATTCAAAAAGTTAAATAAAGGTATTGAAGATTTCTTGAATATGAAGTAATTTATTTTGATAAGGATTAAAACCAAGATACAAATAAAGGGCCTTTTCAAGCAGCGACATTTTAATTAAATTTTTAAAATAAAATAATACTTATTGTGGCATAACCATAATAGTTAGACATATGCTGTCACAACTTTTTTTGTAAATAATGATGTGTTCTATAAAGTCGTTTTACATTATTTTATTCTATCATCAATAGTTTTCGCAGCGCACGCGATTTAAAGAATATTTTAGGTAATTTTTTTACACCCTGTGTTACATTATTGAAGTTTTAGTAATGATGCCTATTTTTTTTAAAATATAATATAGCCTATGTCACCCAAGGATAGTGTAACTTCCCAACAGCGAAAGAATTTTTCAAATCGGTTGAGTAGTTTCGGAGCCTATTCGATGCAAACAAACAAACAAATCTTACCTCTTTATATAGTGTATATAGTAGATATAGTAGATATAGTAGATATAGTAGATATAGTAGATATAGTAGATATAGTAGATATAGTAGATATAGTAGATATAGTAGATAGTAGATATAGTAGATAAGAAAACCTAAAAAAATTTAAACGTTCAAAAAGATTTCCTCGTTCCATAATCGAAGATATTCTTGAAGGTGTCGTCCTGATAAAACTCAACCATTCAGAAAAGATCCATCTCTTTTTAAAACGGCGTTACTTTTGTTAAGAATTCGTAATACTCGTACGATAACTTTCCTACCTTCCTCATCCACTTCTCCTTCCCACACACGACACCCTTTCACATCAGACAACACCAAATGTGGAAGTTAAAAATGGCATCGGATAATTTAAATGTTAACCTTTAACTGCTGACGTGATTTTATTTACGTATACTCTGACGTATATTATTAAGTACGTATATTGGTGGCGGAGCGGCTTGTTACTTTAAATGTTTATATATTAGAGATCCATGATAATTTTCAGGTCCAAATAATTATTTATTGGAAAATTTAAATATATTTAAATAAAAAAGAATAATTTTTTTATTGTTAAGTAACTTATATTTGACAATTTAGATATTATGTAATATTTTTTGTCAAAAATCTCTTGATATCAGAAATCAGTATGTATTATCTATTAAAGTAAATAAAAACAATGAACTCACTTTTATTATAATATTTCAATAGTGTCTCGAATACACTATATATATAAAACTTTAGTAAAGTTATTTTGTTTATTTTTATGTAGTAAAAATCAACTTAAAAAACGTCACGTAAGTACCTACATGATGGGTAAGAGAGGCCCGAGAAAAAAAAGAAATGAATTTACTTACAGAAATTTAAATTTAAAACCTACAGCTTTGGCGTCACTAAATTTGAAGCTACTGGAAGCGGCGTATGCGTCACGCGTGGGGGATGAGAGTATTTAGACATAACTATTATTGCTAGGACGGAGCGCCCCCCACGTCAGCAGTTAAAGGTTAAATTTTAAATATTAGACCAAGCGGATTGTTAACACAAAAAAATTTGCCAGCCTTATCACATGAATTTTATTCGTGTATTTATGTTGATAACATCAACCAAGGTTCGTAGAAAATGTATTTAACATACATTTTTTACAAACCTTCGGTAGCAAAGATAAAAAGCTTCCTTTTCAATTTGCCAACCAGTTTATGATAATATTTTTCCTTTGATCTTATTTCTTTTGTTTTTCGTTTATCCACTGTCCACATTTTTTTCTTATGTGAAGGCAGCATTCTTAGTTATCCTTATTCCTTTGAGAATTATTTACAATTTTATTTCAGTATCAATGTTTCAGTTAAATTTAGATTCCTGCCGACGAACTTGATTTTTGCATTCTTCTTTTATTTTATGAAAAAAAAAAACATGCAAACAATTGTTTAGATTAAAAAAAAAAAATTTACACTATAACTTGCATACATCCCAGTCCAAGCAAAACAACTGAAACAGGATCAATCTTTTTTTAAAATTGGAATTTGAAAACAAAAAAAAAAGTTAAAAATCGATACACCCTAATGCCCAAACACTGTAAAAATAAGTGTTGAAGGGAGGTATGTTATAATACGTCGGTTGAAATTCGAAATCGCAGGACTGTGCAGTCAATTTTTCTTAGTGTATTTTGTATTAACTTGGTTAATATTGTTGAAAGTTTTGTATAATATTGTTAATGATTGCTTCAGTGAAATTAATAAGCTTATATGCAAAAGTGCTTACATTTAATCTAACCACTTTGTTAATTTTAACCAGTTGCTTGATATTAATTAAAAGAAAATTCTTTTAACAAAATGTAAAAATCATTTTTCCTTCTGAAAAATTCATTAGAATCCATTAGTACCTAATTCAAGGAATATCTAAATACAAAAAATATTAACGTAAGCTAACAACTTAAATGTTCTTCATATCGTTAATTCCCCAGGGGAAGGACGATGATTTTGTAGTCCTAGTAAATAAAGCTTTTAAATTTTTGGCCAATTAAAACTGGGTTATCCTCGAGGACGTTCGGGGCCAATGTGATAGGACCAAATAAAATTTCATTAGGATTAGCCCACGTTACGAAGATAACATATTTTTTACGAATTTAGTAATTAACAGTGATTATTTTGTCAAGGTCGTTCATTGTAATCTAAGTTTCATTTCAACTCTGCACAACATGTCTTCTGTCACGTCGTCTATATATATATTTATTTTTATTATTACTTTTTCAACAAATTATTACGGTAAGTAGGTATTGATTAAAGACCTAGGCATTTATTTTAATATTTCACGGATTAAAATGACCTGATTTTGTTTGATTTTTTGAAATAGGCGTCTTGTTTATATTTTTTTCCGGCAATACGTTAAACATTTTAAGAATTTTATTCCTTTGTGATCTATCTCTACATATATACAGTGTAAGATTTATGAATAATAATCCTTGATGCTTCTCTACGCGTAGTAGCAAAACCTTCGTGTTTTGGTAGTAGAGTATTTGTTCCTCAAAGGTTTTTTTTTTAACTCTATGATCCGTAATTCATCCGGGGTTAATTGGAAATCTACCCAATTATTTATAGTGTGCAATGAACCAAACTAAAAAATAAAAGCAATTTAAGTAAAATTAACAAAACTCAGCCATCAATTTTACTCTCGTAACATTACAATTTTACTCTTGTTACGTTATTTACAATACCTACTCCATTGTACGATTCGAACGCTTCCAGAAAAAGGGTTTAAGATATTTTCGGCTTATTCGTGCCTGGGAATGTTTGATATTTTTTTAATAAGAAAGCAATTAATATACGAAAATTTTCTCGTCGTGGTTATAATTAAAATCAAATATGTTAAAACACTTGCACAAAACAGAGCACCTTTTACAGCGGTCATTAAAAAAAAACAGCGGACGGTTTTTGTCTTCAAAGTTATTAACAGGTCTCTCTTCCCACGTATAAATTATGCAGTTTTGTGTATTTGCTCGATAATATCGGAAGTTATAATGACTTCATCGAGCGCGAGATCCAAAAACGAAGTGCTAGTTTTTTTATTGCATATTAATTTGTTAACTACATTTTTAGGGACTTTTACAAAAAGTAAAAATGTATGCAGTGTTATACATTTTACTTATTTATTTTTTACGTGTTGCAATACCTCCTTCTGAAGCCATTATAAATAACTGAACTGCCGCATTAACAACCTTTTGTTTTAAATAAGTGATTAATAAAATATGTCTACCGACCCGGTATAGTTATTTGTCTTATTCTTTTCCAGATTTTTGTTTATATTTATTAGTTCTTTTTCTTCAATGATTAATTTCATTTATTATTATTCACCAACATTTTAATCAACATAATTAGTATTTTACGCAATCATTAATTAATTTTTTTATGATACGACAGATTAAACATCCATTTACAGTACCTACAAGATATCATATTTTGTCATTCTTAACAAAAAAATATTATTATACAAAAACAGCTTTAAGGTTATTTAAAGAGACAATAATATACACTGTTGCAGAAAGTTCATTCAACAGCACTGTTGCAGAAATTTCATTGAACAGTACCATCATTCAACAGACCCAAACATGTCTGATTACATCTAGGGATCGAAATAAAAATCTAGTCTCATTCAACAGAAGCAATCTTCGGAATAGGCCCTTCATTGATATGCTAGGTGTTACTACAAGTGACCAACTCAGGTACGGAGGCTCCAGTGAAGCCCGACTTTAATCAGCGTCTCAAAAACTGTGCGTACTGCACAAGGCCCGCACGTACTTTATTACACAACTACTAACCCTGTACAAATCACAAGTGCGCCCCAAGATTTAATTTGGCAGCCACCCATGGTCTGAAGCTCCAAAAATCCCCTGACGGTCCGCTTGATAGATTACCCTATCCTAAGAAGCGGATTGTAATCTTTACAGCACAGGCATCACGTAGGTATGCTGTCCTTGTTCTACCGGAATAACAAGCGGGAAATTGGTAAATCTAAAATAGGTAGAGATAAATTTAAAATAAGTGCCCAGGTTCATGGGGTGAGGTTTCTCTAGATCATAAAAGAATATTATAAAGATGTTTGAGAATATTCTAAAGATGCTCCGAGGAACTAGCGTCATTGATTCCTTCGGCACCGTGCATAGTCGGGAAACATTTTTCACATGAGAACGGGTCGCTTCTACTAAGACGATATAAGCCCTGCGGGAAAAACTAATTTCCCTTGTGCCACCTGTGTGGAGTTAATGTTAAAAAAAAACATATTGGTATATGTTTTAATAATATTTAGTAATAACATTTAGTATATAAGTAATGCATTACTTCATGCTTTAAAAACTTTTTGTATAAGTTTTGATAGCTCATTATTCATTATGTATATTATTTTTATATAATCTATGTGAAAGCCCAACTGTGCATAAAATCAAAAAAAAAATTAAAAATACATCACTTGCATTAATTTATATATAAAATTATCTAAATACAACGAAATTATACAATTTCAGATTATTTCTTTTCGTGAGAGATTATTCCAGATTTTAATTTTATAAACGAAAATTATTATTCATTAGAAAATTTTAAATTTTTTGACGTAAATATCGCGTTTTTATTTATTAACGTTTTTAAAATCGCTTAGGCACCGATGTTTTTTTCTTCTTGTAAACCGAGTTTGCCACTACTCTATTCGAAACTAAGAAACAAAATATTTACGTAATATAATTTGTTATAATGGTCAATTCTTTTGTTTTCATCTATATATATTTAGATATAAATATATGTTTGCATCTATGTATGCGAGATATCAATGCATTGCGATATTAAGCAAAGGAAATGTTTGAAACTTTCAAAATACCTCCTTTCTACCCTCGCGCAGGTTTCTGGGTTATTACAACCACATGACAATACCTACATTTGATTTCTTTCTTAATCATTACAAAAACTCTTAGGAAACTCAATATTTAAAAATGATATTTGGCAATCCATCGATTCAACTTTTGAATATTTTTTTTTAAATTATTTAATTTATTCGAAATTCTTAACTGTGGTACTAACCATAATCGAATACTTTGAATTAAAACAAAAATTATATTCATTTTCAACAGATATAATAGGTACCAAATTTGATTGATTGTTCTTATAATAAATAAAATTAAATGTTTGCAATATATGAACAATGAAAATTCATAAAAATTGCAATAGGTGGCACGCGAGCCGATAAAAAACTCCGAATGTTCCAGTACTGTTGGAGGGGGAACACGTGATGGGAATGGACGTGGATGGGGAAGGGGAGGCGGAAGGAGAACGGGATGAATGGGAAGAGACACGCAGGGAGAAACAATTTCTTTATTAGTGGCATTACAACGCATGCCGGGAAATCGAGTAATTAATAATTTTCAATTTGGGAGGCGGGTATGGGTTCCGCCGCCCCGGGACCCATTTATTGGATAGCTCCTCTGCCATGGGTCATCCCAAGTGGTTCGCTATGATTGGTAATTTAGCAGGGGTGCCCGGGTTTATGGGGTGAGATCTGTCCAGGTCTGATGGTCTTGTCCGATGCATCTGTCCAACCGCGCCGTGTGGTAGGCACGATCGAGAGAGACAGGTTGACAGAGGTCTTTTATCCTCTCTGGATGGATGCCGTCACTCTTGGATACACTGACCCCCAGAGTCTTACTCATTCCTCATACCTATTTCCTCCCCAGAATTTCCTCTCCTTCTTTTCCTAAAAAAACCCTTCACACAGCATCCCCTTAGATGAAATAACCTTGAGGGACATTATTTTCCTCAAGGCTTCCTGTGTGGAACTAATGTAAAAAACAACAATTTTCATCAAATTATACTCAATGGAAACCCTAGGAAAAGCTTCAATTTATACAAAGCTTATTTTTTTCAAAACGATTTCCAGTAAATATTAATCTAAATGGTGACATAATATCAAGGTCAAATAATATAATAATTAAGTATTTGTTTATTTTCAAAATATATTTATACCTATTGTGATTTGATTGTATTATGTTTTACGTGAGAATTAGTTAGAATGATGGCTGTCTGACGTAACTAAGCAACGTTTGTCCTTAAAATAAATTGTTTTAATATTATGCTTATTTTTTTATGTTTTATACGCGTAAAAATACCAAACAAAATACTTCCTAACACTTGTTAGAGACACTGCTATAAGAATTAACAAGTGTATTTAATTAGAACTCTCCTTCCGCTGAATAACACATCAAAGAATTTCTACCCATTCTTCATATTAACTGTTATGGGCTGAGCGTGTAATGAATAAACATCCCATATTTGAAAGACATCTCAGGTCTTTGAGGAATAGATTCTATGTAAAATGACAGGCAAAGGTTATAGGTTGGACTCCCTTGTAACACAATGTATGTTCATACTTATTCTCCCCACTTAACCCCTATTCTCCAAGCTTATCCAACTTGTAACCCCTTAAGCGAAAGTATATTAAAATGCTTTTAAATATATTTCTTTCATCACAAAGACAAAATTCATTTGTAAAAGGAAAAAAAAATTACAATGGAATTTTCATTACGATTTTTTTAAGTAGGTGGGTACTTATGATTTTGGTTGAGAATGAAAACATTATTTTTATTCATCAAGAGTTGATAATTATTATTTCGCAAATATAAAACAGCAAACATTTTTTGTTGTATTCAAACAAACAGTTCTCTTAAAGAATGGAGTTCTTTTTTTTTATATCATGTATATTATCGAGGCTTCTGTCTCACACAATGTTGTCATTTTTGCCTCATCTGTTTTTAAATTATAATAAGTATTATCTTTAATCTCTAATGACCTTTAAAAGGTGCTTAGTCCTTTTATATTCATTTCATATAAAAATTCACTTTCAAATATTTTCCAGTTTACATGATCTAATAAATTTCATTATTCTCGATATGGCATGAAACTCGGTTGAGGCTATTAAATTCTGAACTTACGATGAGTTCGAGGTCATTAATATTGTCACTCTCTGTCGTTCATATTTAATGCACTTTGATAATGTGTGCTCGACATCTTCAATTTGTTCACATATCGAGCACATAGGAGAATCAGAGAGGCCTATCAAACACAATATTCTTCCCATTAGTGCATGTCCGGATCTTAATCTAAAAATGATTCTCATTTCTGATCTTTTCAGATTAACCTCAGTGAACCATGGTCTTTTAAACGGTTCATTTTGGAGCTTTCTGTACCATATTCCCTTATTGGTAGACAATGTTTCAAAATTATTATTCCACATATTATTACATATGGAATTTATCTTTTGGGAGTAATCTTCAGCGTCTGGCGTCCAGTCGTAGATGCTTCCATTCACACATGCTTCGTTTGCCAAAAAATCCGCCTCTTCATTCCCATGTACTCCTACATGAAATGGAATCCATTGTAAACATATGGACACATCTTTCTGCTGTAGCCGCTTTATTTGTTCAACAATATTGTAGGTTCTTTTCCTACAGGGAACTCCTTTCGGAATACTTTTAATATGTTGAAGTGCACTTTTACAATCGCTTAATATTACAATTTGTTTCCACTTATTTTTAATTGCATATTCTACTGCTTCTTTGATTGCTATCAATTCTGCATTCATAATAGTGCAATTGTATTCAATTTTATTTGATGGGAAAAATTGTTTGGCATTGAAATGAAAGCTGCTCCAACTTGGTCTGATTTTTTTGATCCATCAGTGAAGATCTGGCTGAATCCAGAATATTTTTTAGTTAGCATATTGCTTACCATATTACTAATTTCATTTGGTAAGAGTAGTCTTTTGGGGGAATTAAAATTGTCAATCTCAACTGAAATACATTCCAAATTAAGTGCTCCTACCCAGGTTTCAAAGGAGTACTAGACATTTATTTTTATTTATTTTCCAATCAATTGTTTCCGAACTAATTTTAATCAACATTGGTAATTTTTTATTGTTCCAGAATCTGTTTTGTATCAAGGATTTAAGTTTGAGAACCTCTAAAACTAGTGGATTATTTTTGATGGATACAGCTCTAAGCCAAAATCTTGCAGCTAGTTTCCAAGTTCTTACATGCAAAGGATGGGCACTCATTTCACTTTGTAAAACATGCACTGGAGTTGAGTTCAGGAAACCTCCACATATTCTTAAAGCTCGTGATTGTATTCTCTCTAATTTTTCGAGATTGCTTTTGGCAGAGTTGTAAAAAAGTATATTGCCATAGTCTAATCGACTTCTTACAATAGAAGTATACAATCTTCTCATGTGAAGAGGATGAATTCCCCAGCTTTTTCCTGAAAACACTTTCAAAATATTAATTGGCTGATTCATTTTTAAACAGGTGTTATTTATATGTTTATTCCAAGCGAGTCTGTAATCCAACCATACCCCGAGGAACATATGTTCATCTACTCGTTCTATAAGTACATCATTTATTTTTATATTCAGGCAAATATACATATTTTTGTCTTATTTTCTGATATTTCAAGACCTTTTATTTTAAGAGCATTCTGTAGTTCCAACAGAGAATTTTGAATAATGTTTTCGCATGTTTTTACTTGCACCTGGGCCCTTGCCCCCCCTGGTGCCCAAACTCTGAACTAAACTAACTGACATCTAGCAGACTTTTGGGACAGCTGCCCTCTATGCGACAGGCTCGGAAGCTTTTAGATATAGCACATTTTACTAAATGTGGTATATCTAAAATAAGTAAAATAATATAAAATCAGCATTACAACATTATCCGTTGTAAATTATTCCCTCAGGGCTACTTTTAATTTATCAGCGTTATAAGTCTAATGTAGAAAAAGTTACAGTCGTGGTTTGTTTTTGAGCTTTTATGTCATGTTGCGCTATCTCCTAATAATGCCAAAGTTTCGGACAGCGTAAGAGTGTCCATCAATGGGGCAGAGATGTAATTATCTTACACATCTACCCAGATGATAAATTGGCCAATGAAGGAGGTATTGCATCACGGCATAATACCCCAAAAATTAACCACGATAATATAAGACGTATTCCAAAAGTTACTAGTTAATATACTTACTAGGTATTAAGTTGCGGTATTAATCACACTTTTTTCCAGAATGTATGCAAAGGTAGTGCAATGCAATACGTTCCATGTTTCGAGGTAGCGAATAAATAAATAATTATAACTAACTAACCATCACGCCGTTTCCCCGCAGGGGTAGGCAGAGAGGACGGGCCGCCAAACAACTCGATCTTGGCACACACTCCTTGCCTCTTTCACATTCATACATGCTCTTCTATTATTCTGACTCTTGATATGGCCCGACTCAAGTATCTGATTCACTTGGTCGTGCCATGTCTCTCTCGGGCGTCCCCGACTTCTTCTACCATTCACATTTGCGTCATATATTCTCCTTACACTCCTCTACATGCCCAAACCATCGGAGCGTTCCTTTCTTGGTCTTACTCATTACGCTAACATCAGCCTTGCATTCTTTGCGGATCTCCAGGTTTCTCACACGATCATACATGGTTTTACCACACATACGTCTTAGGGATCTCATTTCTACAGCATTCAGTCTACTTTCATCCTTCCTCTGCCAATTCCATGCCTCACTGCCATACATCACGGTAGGTACCACTACTCCATTATGGACGGCCTGCTTAGCTCCTTTGGACAGTTTTTTTTGTTGGTGCCAACTGCGTTCAGTCCTCCATTAATAGAGTTACCTGCATTCACACTTCTTTCAATATCTCTATCAGCCTTCCTATCACTCGTAAACATACTTCCCAAATAAACAAACTCATACACCTGCTCCAAGTATTCACCATTCACAGCTATGTTGCACATCGTTTTCGTGCTCTCTCTTTCAAATATCATGACCTTAGACTTACTTGAATTCATCATAAACTCATTCTTTATACATACTTCGTTCATCCTACAAACGAGAGACTGTAGATCAGTGATTCTTAACGGGGGCGCCAGCGCCCCCCTGTGGGCGTTTTGGAGGTCTGGGGGGGCGTTTTTAATTTTTTGCATTTAGGGGGCGCTGCAAAAGTTTGTGTGGGCATTGTGTCAGTATAAAAAATAAGCTCATTCCACAAAAAAATTTATAATGTCAATGCAATAATAATGTGTTTAATTTATACTTCTTATCATTTTTTATTTGTAGTAGGAAATCCATTGCGTAAATGGACTTCCTACTAAAATGTGTACCTTTTAATTAATTTTCGTTTCGGTGGGAGGAGGGGGGTTTCGCTGGACAATTGGGCGTTTCTTTCAATAGGGTTAAGAAACGCTGCTGTAGATCTTCCATATTGTTAGATGTCAGCACCGCATCAGTAAAATAAATTAGATGCAATGACTATACATGGGTACAAAATACAAAAAGAAATTAAAAATGTAGGCAGCCATTTATGGAGAATGTTTGGCCATCTCCGTTTGCAGAGGGCTATCGGAAGAACTCCATCTGTGCCCTGAAAGAGTGCACACGTCCCTCCAGAACATTTTCGTAGCGCTGCAGTATCTCGGTAGGCGGAATAATAAGTATTATTGTAAGTGAGTTTTAGTTCATGTTATTGGAATGCAGAGTAATCTTCCCACAGTCCTGACATATGAGAATCTCCGTTAATGTTTTGTTGAACTCGAGTTACCTTTACCAGAAGTAGAAAATTTTAAACTTCTGTTAAATTGAAATATAAATTTTATCCATCAATATTCAATTTTGTTTTGAAATAATAAGTTTTGTTCATCAGCGGCAACTCCACTACTTATGCAGACAAATTTATCAATGCGTTAATTTTATGAAAACATTTTCAAAGAATCCAAGATTTTTACGCTAGAGGTCATCCCTTTTCATAAATTTTCGACTTGGGTTGGCTTCAATACTCAATATTATAGCTACATAAAACAAAAAAAAATATATTTCTTTTGTGCACAAATACTGTTTCACGTTTTCTTTACAATTTTTATTCGACAACAATCAAAACATATTGTTTTCCAAGCTCGGAAACTTTATTTAGGTATATTTTGTTCCTCCATAATTTTGTTGTACTATTGTTTACAATAATATTGTATTATTAACTTATGCTCAACACACCAAGGTGAGACATTAAACAGCGTTTAGCATCTTACTTAAAGATTCTCCCATAAAACCTTTCAGAAATGCATAATTCTTTGCAGAATAACGCTTATCTGAGGTATCTCCTTTTAGTGTTAACGTTCCCTGAACAATCATGTAAGGAATTCAATGTTTCAGTTTGCAAAACAGTTTGCTTGCCACAAACTTTTTAGCATGGAGAAAGGCACCATGAACAAACCTAAAGCATCAAAACTGAGGATCGGCAAATGGAATGTCACCAGTTTAGTCGGAAAGGAATTGAACTAGTGAATGAGGTCAAAAAATACGCTACTCAATTAAATATATTTAAATTAAAAATAAGTTACAGTGGTTTTCCAAGAATTTAAGACCTTTGTTATTTTTTAAATCGTGTAAAAAATATTTTTTCGATAAAATCGTAAGACGTTTAAGGTACATATATCACCAATGTTTTGGACATTTGATGAGCCGTGGCACTAGGTCCTTGACGTAGAACTCCGCCGCCAAAAATGTTTTCTCCCAAAGATATTGAAATATAAGAATGTCTTTGGTCTCTCCCCTACCTCCTCGTCCTCATCAGTCTCCAAACGTTTTCCGGTCACATGTTGATTCAGGCGAAGAAAAAGGTGGAAATCATGATATTGATTGCCTTTTCATTCCGGGGCTAGGTGATGAACCCATGTTTTAACCCAAAAAAACCTCGCATTGGATGGAAAAAAAACGGTTCAAAGAGACACGAGCGCTTTCCACACGATTATTCTCGTCGGCATTTTGGGCATCCAACGAGCACATACTTTGCATGCGTCAATTTTCCCCTCAAAATCGTTTGTTTAAATTAAATGTTCAAAATTACCGATGTCTGGGACTTTCAGTGTGTCAGACTGCATATTGTTACAGAAAAAATACCTTTTTTATTGGTAGATATTTAATTATTTAATAACTTTGTACCTTAAATTGCCGAAAGCCACACATTACACGACTTTAAAATGCTTATATTTTTTTAACAATAACCCTTAAATTTACGAACGAATTACTTTCTAACACTTTTTAACTCTTCCTGATATTTTTTTAATTATATACTCTAGAAATTGTATATTTCTAAAAATCCTAATTAATTTGGGTTTATGCCAAAATAGGCCCGAAGATTAATTTGGTCTCCCACCCTGAGGTCTCCCAACCGTGAAATTTGAAATTCGGCATTCTAAACTAAACTTGGGATTATTATATCAGTTCTCTTCCAGATCCTTTTGTGTTGACAATCTTACCAAATTACCAGATTAAGCTGAATTCTCGCACGTCAAAATATCAATCACTTTATTTTAGGTTCTCATTATTTAACTATTCCTATCCATTGAGTAATTTTTGATTAATGGAAATATTCCTTCCAAAGCATTCAGGATCAATTTCGTTTGCCTTTCAAACTATTTTTAATTAACTCTTTCAAAAAGCGTCTCATCGGGTTCTGCTCTAAGACTTGAAAAGTGATTTCCGATATGAAATTGAGCTTTTCCAGAATCTGAACTCTAATGGTGGTACTTCACTCGGCGTTGCGTATTTGTGATGGCGTGTTGGTTGTATTTGGCATTAGTTGACGTTAAGACAAACAAGCAAATAAAGGCAAGTACGACCATCCACGCATGGGGCCAAATAGTAAAACAAAAATATGCTTTTCAGAGAGCAATTTGAACCCAATAGCATAAATTTCAATAAAAATTATAATAATTTTGAATCAGCCACTAAAAAATAATTAACTTTTTTTATTTATTTGAACAATAGCTCCATACAGAAGGCTCCGAGGGCCCTCTTCCATCTTTGCGGGATGCCGAGTGAAATTTTTTTTAAGGAATGGAAGGCGAGGAAGATTTTGAAAGGAAAAAGATATGAAGGGTGGATAGGAATCTGGGAGTGAGTCTGTCCAGGAGCGACGGACGCGGACTTATCACTGTGGTGGAAGGCGACGCGACGCGCGACGGGTCGAAAGAGTCCTACTGGGGAGACAAAAAGGTCTCCCTAAACCAGTCTCTCGGTATATATCTTTCAGATAGGCGGACCCATACGCCACCCTTGTCAATCCTCACTCCATGAATTCTGTGAGTATCGTCAACTCTGAAACGTGCCGCAAATGTACTGGATATTATTTTAAATTAATTAATTGTGAAATAAAACCAATTAATCAACGATTTCGCACGCCGGAATTTGAACCCGCGAACTTCGCATTGCAAGCCGAGAGCCTTACCCATCGATCATGGAGGCCATTCAATTGGGAGGTTATTCAACTACAAGCAGTTTATTTATTACATTAATTACAAAAAGGTAGGTATTATGTTCATTTCAAGCCCTAAGCTACCGATAATAATAGTGCGGGATGTTTGAAGGTTTTGTTGACAATATTTATACAACCGTTGTTTTTTACTTCATAAAGTAAGGAATGGTTTCGAATGTATTGTTTATTTTTAAGAAAGCCAAAAATCCTGTGACCAGGAAATTCTTTCTGACACCTGACGTCTTTATAATAAAAATATTGATAGGAATGGAGGAACTGGGACGTGATGGATGCCCTCAAAAGCTGTCATCTCATCCCGAATGTATATTGATTATGATTTATTTATTCAGTACCATCTTAATATGTAATACATGTTTACAAATAGTGTGAAATGGCTCTACGAAAACATTAATCAAATTTATAGCAATAACCTATACATATTTTTTTATAAATTAAGTAGGCACGGGTTTTCCTCAAACGACCAATGCAAATGAACCCAAAGACAATTTTAATCAATAATGGAGGCAAGAATGGGTACCGCCGCCCCAAAAACCATTTGTTGGATAACCGACAAATCTGCCGTAAGTCACTCCAAGTGGTTCGCTACGTTTGGTGACCTAGCAGGGATGCCTAGGTTCATAGGGTGAGGTTTTTCCAGATCTTGGCGGTGGATGCGTCTGAACTCCAACTGCGTGGTAGGCCGGATGGGGGGAGACTGGTTGAGAGAAACATTGTTATATCTCCAGCAGGACTCTCACGAAGCATCGTTTTACTGCAGTGGTAGGGGTGGATTCAAATTTCCGTCACTCCTGGACGCACTGACCCCCAGATTCCTACCCACCCCTCTTACCTTTTTCCTTTCCAGAACTTCATCTCCTTCCTTTCCTAAAAAGACACTCCACATAGCCTGCCTAAAGACACATGCCCAGGATTTTTTTTCCTCAGTGCCTCCAGTGTGGCGCTAATGTAAAAAAATAAAAAAATGTAATACCAAAAAACAATTTAAGAAATGCAATATTTAAAAAAAAACGAGTGTGCTTTAGACCACAAGACTAAAGTAAAACTTCACTAACTTATAAAAGAAGAGAGAAAAAAAATTTGCGCGCGAACTGCTCTCTCTTGCTCTTACAGTGTGATACAGATAATAGGCTGAGATATACGAAATGTAACTGGCTATGAGAGAAAGATAGAAAGAAAATGCGTGCTCGCACCTCTCTCTCTTACCCCTTCAGTAAATACGAAATGTAACTTTCTATCTTCACTAACTTATATCTCCCTCACAACTTTCATTCGCCTCGCCCGATCACACTTTTCGTAACGCTATCGTCATGCATTCACCAAGCGTGCCCAAAGAAGTTTTACTTCAATCTTCAAATCATATACAAATTAAATTTGTAAAGATAGCTCCGCTAACTTTAATTTGCAATAATACAAAATTTTGTGACAGCTCGAAAGTTTTTATTTCCTTTGAAATTTGCCTTTTAGTTTGCGGTAAGAAACTTGCCTTTAAAAATTTTGATGCAAAATTAATTAAAAAAACTCATAAATCCTAGAATTTATCACGTTTCAAATTTCTTCTAAGTTTGTAAAATTTAGTTACTTCGGTCTCATAGAGAAAATCAATTTGTTAAGTTAGGGCTCCAATAAACAAGTACAGTAAAAAAGTCTAACGCCCATGAGGTGATTAAAAACAGCGTTGTAATAAATAACAGCGATACCCTTAATTTGGCGTTTATACATTTTTAAAATTATTTATTTATTTTATGGTTAAAAAGTTAAATTTTTTTTTTTTAATGATTTTTGAAGATCTTATGAACTTTTGCAATATATTATATACTATTTAATCTAAGATTGCGTATAATATTTTATGATGTCTACTTTAAATGTTTTAATTTCGTGAACGTGAACACCTTACGAGAAGAACCTGCGCTGAGAATTGGTTATATATAATTATTATTTTTTTTTAAAAGACATACGACAACAAAAACTCAATCTTTCTGCGTATATTTGATTGGTGTTATTAAGTTATTCTTCTAAATTTCTACCCACATATTATAACATATCTCCCTTCAACACCTTAAGATTTAATTTAATTTTATTTTAAAATTAAAGAAATATTATTTTCTAAGATAATCTCTACTCATTAGCCGATATGTAATTGTATGAAATTTCCTCGATAGAAAAAATTTTCGAAGTGTGTTACGAAACTTATTAATCACTTAGGTGCTAAGGGTGACCTAAGGCAGACGTGTTAGTTATCAATAAATGGTTCCCGGTGCGACGGTACACATACCCGCCTCCCAAATGAAATTTTAAGCCATGTTTTATTTTTTCTTTCGCTATAGCAACCACCGGTCTATGCACGCACACGTATTATAATACTGGTATCAACTGAGTCAACGTACCACATCAAATAAACGGAATATTTCCTGAAAATAGATGACACTCGTATACCTAACATCGTTCAATTCTGATCAGTCAATATTTTTCTACCATGATAATAAATAATACGAATATGTCATATATCATCTTGACACATCTGGTTTATTCATCTCCACATATTTGGGAGCATTCTTATGTTGATAAATTGGCCTTCATGGGACTTTAAATTCCTACGCAATTCTCCCAGTCAATCACTTATCGTAAAATGTATCGTAACGATGCGACGCGAAGCTGTCGGATTCACCTTTTTGAATTATTATTGATACACGCCATAATAAATTGAAATACCAAGGCGATGAAAGGGAATATTGCTTTCATTAACAAGGGTTCAAAGCATATATATTTAGGTATTTATGTATAATATTCAGGATGTAACAGCACGTACCAGCACGTACAGCAACTCCTGAGCATTTTAAGAGGATTTTTTTTTCGTAAAATTAAAAATGATTTAAAGATTGTTATTAAAGAAATTTACAAAATATAATAAACATTTTAAAATATCTAATTGAAGTTATTTTATAATAAACAATTATAAATATAGGTTTAAAAAAACAGGAGAAATGATTTTTAGAAAAACTTTAAAACTTTCTATTCGCTCTCATGAACAATTATATCCTTTACAGTATTTAAAATTTCCGTGATCGATATGATTTGAAATAAAATTAATTTGAAAAAAAAACACATAAATTTGTTACAGATAAATTTTATTTTCTACCGGTCTCGGAAGCACCCTTCTGCCTTCCTCAGAAAAATATTATAACGAAGTTGATTGTCATGAAATGAAGTTGCTGCATTTTTAATGATTTTTCCAATGCTCTGTTTTTTAAACTTCAGAGCCTGTTCACACTTCCGTCGTAAAAACGGAGATGGGTTCCGTCTTTACGACGGAAGCCCTAGTCGCTGTAGTGGCTCTATGGAGCTGTTCACACTTGTCGGATCCGGCGTGAAGACGGATCCGTTATTTTTTGCCGGAGAGTTCGCCTACGCAGAGAGTCCGTCGTGAAGCCGGAAAGGAACGCGCTGGCTCATACATTTCAATGGAGCTGTTCACACTACACGGCGGGACGACGGATCCGTTTTGAACCCGCCACACCCCGCTTCACACTTCACCACCGCCCGCTCCCAGACGCAAGCGAGCAGGCCTTCGACCAAGTATACCCTAAGTCAATGGAGCAGGCAAATTGTGTTTTTATGGGGCGCGCGTTTGGCGTTTATAATATTATTATATAATATATATGTTCGTTCCAGAATGCGATTATTTCTATTTAATCTCAAGAAAATATTTAGTCATATCATTCATGTTTTTAGTCATTTTAGTTATAATAATTGCTGGATGATTTTCGCGTACTTTCTCCTTTTCAAGTATGCAAACAAAATATTTTCCCACGGTTTGAACAAATAAGGACCGACCCTTGAAGTAATTTTATTACATCAATACATTCCCTTACCGATTTGGAAGAAAAAGTTTATTATTTAAATTGTTTTATTTTTAAGTAGGTATTTGTACATTTCAAATAGCACCTATAACTATTTATGGCAGCCCCAAGGAAAAGTTTCTGCTGTCGGCCTTAACTAGGTATAATTGGGTGTACGCAAAATTATCTTTTCACTTTTTTACTTCTTTTTAATAAGTACCACATAACAACAAGAGCTTCATCGTCGTCCATCGTGCAGTGCGCACGACCGTCTACTGAAGAATGATAAAATCTTTTGGTCGTTGTTTTCGTAGAGTAGGATCGTCTTGAAAACGGAAGTGTGAACAGGGGCCTAGGGCTTCCGTCTTAACGACGGAACCCCTCTCCGTTTTTACGACGGAAGTGTGAACGGGCTCTCACTTTACTTTATCTCGAATGATACCAATTCCGTTATTTTTATATGCAAGAACAAGTTCGGTAGGTACCTATTGCTTAGATTTGAAGCTTATATATCTATCAGTAACTCTGGTTCAGTTAACTCTAAAACTCGAATTTGTTTTGAATTTTAAATGTCATTTTTGAAATTGGAAGTGTTTGCTTGATGAATTCAGACAAGCGATATCTGAGAATATAATTTATAATTTTTTCCAGAAAATTATTAAAATTGCCAATTTTAAAATTGGAAATGATTTTTCGAGAATAGGCCACTTGCATGGATTTCATAACAACTTGGAAAAAATCGTGTGGAGAGATTTTTTTACTAAGATAACGAAATTGTTAGTGAAATTTTTTAGAAATGTATATTTTTTTTATTTTTAAATAAATAAATCCATTATTTGAGCTCGTGACATCACTACATGAAAATTTCCCGTCTCCGACTATGTTCTCCTAATTTTTTAAAATTCCACACTGATTAATTTTTTTTTTTTATATGGCAACACTTTGATTTCCGGCGAATTTTTGAATTTGCGTTTAACTTTCTCTAGATTTATTGTTTGTTCTTTGCGAAATTATCCTTTGGTTTGATTTTTTGATAAAGATGGCGGTATTTTTACAGACGTTACGAAGATAACCCCGTATAATTTATTGCTATTCGTGTGGAAAACGTTCTTTTTTTAAAATGATTTTCGGCTGTGTAATTATCGTTTGTTCGCACCCATAAAATTATGTCCCGTGATTCCGGTTTATAAAAAATGGTCTGATTCGGTTTATAAAAAATCGCCAGGGTTTCAAAAATACGATTAAAAAAAATAAAAAATACAGAATGTCTTAGAATATTTGTTATATGTTGTTATATTTTTAAAAAAAATTAAAAATGGGATGCAAGTGGCCTATTCAAACTAACCGTGATTTTTGAAGGGTCTGCGCTAGATATTTTATAAATAACAATAAACGTCAGCAGGTGAACCTGCCAACAAGAACCTATACACCTATTATTACACTTTGCATTACTTTATACACTTTTTGTACAAACCATTTACATCGGCGGCCAGCGTAGCGCTGCGTTAAGACGCTTGACTCGCGCACCGAAGGTCGCGGGATCGAATCCCGGCGTGGCAAATAAATTTTATTTGATTAATTTGTGTTATTTCACAATTTATTCATTTAAAATAATAAATAGTATATTTGCGGCACGTTCCAGAGTGGAAGATACTCTCTGTATCGCCCTGGTGTAAGACCACCATTCAGAATTGAAACGTTGCTTGAAACGGCATTAGCCGTGTTTGGTGACCAGATCTGAATAGCCAGGTACTTCCCCACCTTCCTCTTCCCTATCTCCTTCCCATCCCCACTACCCTCAGCCTCACAACATACCCCAATTGGGGATGCCATAGTCTCACTGGCTTCAGACGGGAGCAGTTGGGACTCTTGTGAGGTATTCAAGTAAAAAAAAATATATATAGACAATTTTCAATAATTATAAGCTAACTGTTTTTGCTTTACATGCCCACTGTTTGTTTCTTTCTAGGTATAAAAATAAAATGAACATAACTATATTGCACACGCATAGGCTGTGCCTTAGTGGGTTCCTATTACTCATAAAATATGATTTCAAAATATTGTATATTATATCAAATGTAAAAATTGAGAAAAGTAAAGGAAAAAAGATACAAGAAGAGAAATATGATTTTGTATTTCGATTTGTTATTATGAACATTTATTGCTCAGTGACTATGGTTGTTAACTTCACATAACGAGGAAACCATTAATATATTATTTTCAATACATTTATCTAGATATCTTAATTTTTCCATTAATTTCACTGGTCTTCGCTAGTACTGAAATTAATTAATTAATTAATTAATCAATCGATGGGTAGTTTATACAATTTGACCACGGGCCGCTTAAAAATGCCCTGAGGGGTTCTTACAGTAGCGACACGAACCATACCATCGGCACCGGGGAATAATTCAACCACCCTCCCGACAGGCCATCGCATTGGGGTAGCTTGTGAATCATCTAACATGACTAGATCGTCAACTTGCAAATTAGGAGTTGACGTCGCCCACTTGTTTCGTTGTTGAAGAGTATGTAGATATTCTTTCCGCCAACGATTCCAAAAATGTTGGGACATTTGTTTCAATAGTTGCCAACACGATAAGCGATTCATTGGTACATCCACAAAATTTTCTTCAAGAACAGAAACAAGAGGAGCCCCAATTAAAAAATGTGCAGGAGTTAACGGATCCATTTCGGATGGATCCGACGACAGCGCTCCAATTGGTCGCGAATTTAAAATGGCTTCGATACGAGTCAGGACAGTAGTTAATTCTTCAAACGTAAGGATTTGATCTCCCACAACCCTCTTCAAATGGTGTTTAGTTGACTTAATACCAGCGGAGGGCGGAGAAAAATGCCAAGTAATTGAACGAGCGACAGTTGCGTCAACAAGTTTGTCAGTGTTTTCAGATGCATGTATGAATTTAGCAAGGCCAGTATGATATCTATTAGTTCCAATAAAATTAGTTCCGCAATCGCTATAGATATTCTGGCATATACCGCGTCTAGAGATGAATCTATCTAATGCTGCCACAAATGCTTCAGTAGATAGATCTGATACTAATTCAAGATGAACGGCTTTGGTCGATAAACAAACGTAAAGACATAAATAGGCCTTATAAGTTTTTGCGCCGCGACGTCTACTCTCGCGTACCAAAAAAGGACCTCCAAAGTCTGTTCCGACATTCAAAAATGGACGACCTTCTCGAAAACGGGAAGCGGGTAAGTTACCCATCAAAGGGAAACTACCACGCGGGTTATTTTTAAAACAAGAAATGCATTTACTCAATCGATGTCGAATTACGTTCCTGGCCGAAATTATCCAATATTTTAATGATATTATGGATTGGAGTGCACGAGGACCTGGATGAAGGTACATGCTATGGTAATAATCAATTATTAATGTTGTCAAATGACATTGCTTCGGTAGAATAATAGGATGTCGAGCATTTTCAGAAATCTGTGCAAGGCGAATTCGACCACCGACTCTTAAAACCCCATTTGTATCAATAAATGGAGCGAGTTTTTGCAGCTGCGTTGAGCATATACGATGGGAAGAGATATTGTTGATATCTTGTTCATAGGGTATATTTTGTATTATAGTTTCAACACGATTTGCTACAAAAGTTTGCAAGAGAAAAGAAGGTGTCTTCAACCATGCCAATACAATAGTTGAATCTGTGAACGCGACAGTCTTTTCTATTTGAAGTCTATCTTTATATACTTCTTGACAATAAGTCAACAAATTTGCTAATAAAACTGCTCCCAACAATTCCAGTCGCGGAATCGATGTTATCTTTATGGGGGCAACACGGGATTTTGCTAATAAAATATGGCTGGATATTTCTGTATTATTAATCACTACCAGATAAACAATTCCACAATATCCTCTTTCAGAGGCGTCCGCAAACCCAACAAGGATGCATCGACTGGTTGGAGAAGTTGCGACATATCGATCAACTTTTAAATTGGCGAGTGATGAAAGCTCTTTTATTTATTTCTTCCATTTCAAATTCATGTCCGAAGGGATTTCTTCGTCCCAGCCAATTTGAAGTTTCCATAAATTTTGCATAAAGCATTTAGCAACGAAAACGACAGGATTAATAAAACCTAATGGATCATATAGACGTGCAATTGTCGATAAAATTATACGTTTGGTACAGTGGTCACTAAAAACATTATGAATTTTATATGTAAATTGATCAAGCGACGGTATCCATTGAATACCTAAAATATTAAGGTTTTTCTTGTCAGTATCCGACTCAAAACTTAAGGGTACTTCTCGATAGCTAACAGGAATATCTTCCAGTATTTCAGGATGGTTACTCGACCATTTTCTCAATTCAAAACAACCTTTTTGAAGTAATGCAATTAATTCCACTATACAATGTCGAGCGCTTTCCAAAGTTTGCGCACCACTGATAATATCATCTACATAAGTGTTTTCAATTAACGTACTAGCAGCCTCTGGAAAATTCAATTTTTCATCATTTGCTAATTTATGAAGTGTGCGAATAGATAGGTATGGCGCACTAGACGTGCCATACGTTACTGTTTGTAATTCAAATTCCTTTACAGGAAGATCCGGAGATTCTCTCCATAGAATATGTTGATATCGGCGAGATTTCTCATCCACAAGTATTTGCCTATACAATTGACGGATGTCAGCTGTAAACACGATTTTGTGTATTCGAAAATTACACATTAATTCGACAATGTCCCTTTGTAATTTGGGACCAACCAAAAGTATATCGTTCAATGACGTACCCGATGACGATTTGGTACTGGCATCAAAAACGACCCTTAAACGAGTTGTAGAACGGGTTTCTTTGATTATTCCATGATGTGGTATAAAATAGTTACCAATAGCTGGCGATTGAAGTGGCACTTCCATCATGTGCCCTAATGTTGAGTATTCTCTCATAAACGAAATATATTGAGATTTGAGATCAGAATCTCTATTCAGTCTCCTTTCTAAATGCGTGAGGCGTGACAATGCTATGTCATATGACTTTCCCAATTTTTCCGGGCTTTCCTTAAATGGCAACGAAACGACGTATCTTCCGTCTTGATTACGGTAGGTACTTTCAGTGTACAATTTTTCACAACGAATTTCATCAGGCGATTGAATTTTCTTCAAAGGTGGAACATTTTCAATTTCCCAAAAACATTTAAGCTTTTCATCAATATTTTCCTCCATTGACGTGAAGAATGAATTTATACAATTATTTGATGGTCCAACATTTCCCATCAAAATCCAACCCAATTTAGTTTCTATGGCTATGGGTTCATTTTCTTTGCCCATCAATTTTCCTGAGCATAGCAATGAGGCAAAAATATCACTTCCAAGCAGTATATCAATAGCTGATGGTAGGTAAAATGTTGGATCTCCCAATTTGAGACCTACGATGTGTTCCCAATGATGATCGACGATACGATTTGATGGCATATTTGAGCAAATATTATTTAAAATAAGGAAATCTGTCAAAATACCAGATTCCTTCGAATCGACAGGACGAAATTGTGTTTTTATTAATCCGTTAGAATTAATTGTAGGAGTATTTCCAATACCTATCACGGTAAGAGGTTGTTTCTTAAAACGAGTGAATCCTAATTTTTTCACGCAATTTTCCGATATAAAATTTGCCTGGCTGGCGCTATCGAGCATGACACGAACCTTCTGGAAAACTCCATTTTTGTCTAAAACTTCCACATAGGCTGTGGACAGCAGTACCGTGTTGGTTTTATTGGAAAATGTTGTCAACGCCAAAGGCTCCGACGAGTTTTCTTGTTGGTCTGAATTTTCCACGATTTTTTTTGGAAAATGTAATAGGGTATGATGTCTTGATTGACATTCCCTACAAGTGAAACGAGATTGACAATTCTTAGCTTGGTGTTTTCCTTGCGTGAGGCAGTTGAGACATAAATTATTTTCCTTTGCAAACAAGTACCTATCTTTTGGAGTAAGGCGTAAGAATTTTTCACACTTGTGCAGAGAGTGTGACGATTTACAAAGAATACACTTGACTTCAATCTTTAATACAAATGCATTAACATTATTGCCAGATCGATGTTTAGCATTATACGATTTCGATTGACCTTTATGAGTCTGTATCAGGTTTTCAGGAAAAACCCCGAGTGCCATTTCTTTTGCCAAGCACTGTCTATCTAAGTACTTTAATAGGTGATCAAACGTTGGAATATTCTCTGAACTATGTTGAATTTCAAAATCAATACGCAATTCTTTTGTTAATTTACGTAATACAATATGTAATAAAAGAAAACTCCATTGGCGAACTGGAAAATTCAAAGCTTCTAAAGCAGCAATATTTTCTTTTAAAATAGAAATAAATTGTCTGATATTATCCTGAGATTTTACAGGTTGAATCGACAGAATTAATTCTACATGCCTATCAGCGATGAAACGTACGTTTTCATACCGTTCCTTTAAAAAGTTGTATGCAATAAAATAATTTTCTTCAGAAATCGGCAAATGTTTAATGTGTGTTAATGCCTCTCCTGACAGGCTACTTATTAAATAATGCATTTTTTGAACAGGATTTAAGGCATTATTAGAATCGATCAACGAATTAAAGGTATTTATATTATTTGTCCAATCTGTTGATATTCCCGAGAAAATAATCAATTTTAATTTTGGTAACGACACATTATTATTTGCCAGTGAATGATCCGATTCAATTTTCGAAACTTGTGGAAATAATTGATTATAATACGACTGAATCTCGTAATACATGTTTTGAATTTCAGTATATTTTTCTTGTAAAACTTTAATTTCCGAGTCATCCTTTTTATTTGATTCTATTGAAATATGTGATGCAACAAAAGTTTCTCTAATATTTGATATATCCGAAAAACGCGCTTTAAATATATTTTTGTCAACAACGTTCAACGAAGTTATAGCTTTCAATGCAGCGGAGCGAATGCTTTCCATGTCTAACAGAGCTAATTTGTACTTCACAAGAGTAGCCGCCATTATGAAGAGGTATATTAACCAAACTCTAATAATAAAACCGCAAACAAACGTCAAACGTCAAACTTGTAAACAAACAGAATGTCCGCTGTGATAACAGCTGACCGATGCGATCCGCGATCTTCTTTACCGACACTCAGTGCAGGTAGCACCCAACGACACGAGAATGCTTGTATTTAAAACTACCGACGCGGCAATACTTTGTGTAGGTACAAAGTATTATCTACGAATATTGAGCTACCCAACGATTTAAATATGCTAATCAATATTCACGATTGAATGTGTAATTCTGAAACAGCTTTATAAAACCGGAAAAGGTCAACGAATGGGATGATCTATATTTCAAACACAATGTCTAGTTTCGAAATTACGACTATCAAAAAACGACAAAAAACGAGAATTTATCCGGCTTGAAGGACCAAAAATGTCGCGTCCGATGACACGACAATATGATGTTGTGGACTGTAAATCGATTTCGAAAAGATTTGACCAATGAATTGTGTTTTAAAATAAAGATCACGGGATATGGAGATATGACGGAATAGTCTCTTACCTTTTGACGGTTTATTCGGCTGTTTCAGGATCGATCCTGGATATTGGAGTTTCCCACGAAACGGCACAACACCAGTTACAATTATAATCCATAAAAAATTGACTTTTTGCGATAATTGCGATAGTTCAACGACAGATAGCTGTGTCCCATAACACTACCAAATTTCAACTTTTCTGTAGGTAACTTAGATTAGGGCGACAATATTATTTTCCACTTGTTCACAGGTAGGTAGTCGACAAACATCTTCTTCTTCCCCTGGTAGAGACTTTGAGGACAGGAGGACGAGGAAGGAATATATGATTTATGAAGGACTTGGGGAATATGGATTAAGTTTCAGAACCAAACATTCCGCCGACCTTGAGAAAATGTGATATTTTCTCAACAACTATAAACGAAAGAAAAGCAACGAAAAAAAAAACGAAAGCAAAGTAACTGATTAACCTAGGAATTGAACAAGACAAAAATAAAACCAAACAAGTACTATGAAAAAAAATCCAATACTGCGAAAAAACCGAGTAATACCGTTTTGAACAAATTTTAGTACATTAAAATGTGAATGTACTAAAATTTCATTATGCTTTACTCTCGAAAGTGACAGTTTGACCTACAGCATTAGAACTAGGTATATTAATTAATGTGAAAAATTAAGTTTTCTTCAAATTGCTTATTTTGTTACGTTTTAACATATTTTAAATTACTTTTTTGATGTGTAAATATCAAATATCATTTCAAAATATCCAAGAATTTGTTAAAAATGCTAACAACTTTCAAAAATATTTTTTATTGGAATATAATAAAGAAACTTTTGGATAATAAAAAGAAATAATTATGTTGATGTGAAAAATATTCAGTAATATATTTTTAAATCCATAATATTCTTTAACTTTAAAGGATCTCGACGCCCTTCACTTTTATCGACACTCTCTTGACAAGCTATAATTTTTTATTCCAATTAGAGAATGATAAATCGAAGAAATTTTGTTTTTATCCTTGAAATTCAGTGAACGCCTTTTTTTATTACCTTCATAAATAAGTTAAATGTTGCCACCAACGAAATTTCGATTTTCGAAAAATCCAGAAAAAATGTGTCATGTCATGTTTTATTTAATATTATTCACAGCACAATATGACAGGCGGGAGCATTGCATTGTTATTTTTTGTCAACCAAATAAATTTTCTGCAAAAGTGTGTATTTCAGTCTTGCTGGATTTTCTTAAGTGTAAATAACTCACAGTATTATCCTTGGGGAAAATAATAAATTTTGATTCAATGATACTTATTTGCAATGCTATTGTTTTTTATTCACGAGTTTCTCAGTTACAGAAGAAATATCGTTGTATTTTTAATGTCATAACAAAACCGTAGTAAAGTAAGCACAAATAGGTCGTTAAGCTGCGCCCAATTATTATGCTTCATTGAAAGTATTAACACCGTCTATGTTTGTAAGGGAATCTCTAAAATACATAAATGAGCAAGAGCATGATACATAGGAGAAAGCTTCACCGCGAACGGCTGCCACGCCGAAACTAAGCGTCACAGAGAGTGCAACGTAGTGGAGATTTGGAGTGAGGGAACCAGGTTACACGCCAATGTTGCCGGAAAGCGTGTAAAATCGTTCCTCACGACAGTAGCACCTTGGAGATTAGTTAGTTTTTGTGAAGACTGGGCAACGCAGGGCTTTTAACAGTTCCCTGCAATCGCTCGTAGTCACTCGATGTTAACCGACATCAATGCTAAAGCGTGTTTTATTTTGTTTTTCCATATAAATCGTCCTCTTTTTTCTTTCGATATTTACCTTCAAGCTACTGTCAGCAAAGTGTTTTGATACTTCAGTACTCTCCTCCGGTATCTCTGACAAGTGCCACATCATGAGCACATCCCAAAATATTGTATTTTTGACGAAGATTTGCACCATATGGTATTTGTCACACCGTTCTCAATTTTTTTCCAGAGCGATATTAACTTACATGCGAGATAGCAGATCCCTTTGCCTGAAGCGAGATTCTACTCGAAATTTCTGTGTTGACTATTTACTTACCCTTATCACCGATTTAGCCTCAAAGAAACAAACCACATGACGCAGGTGAAATTATCCATGAAACTTTGTCCAGTTTATCTGCTTACCTACTAATTCATTTCTGTTTAAAACTAGGGCAAATTATAGTAAAAAAAAAAAATTTCTAATTAGTCGGAGGTACTGGTCTCCATGACCGTGATTTTTTTGTTGTTTTTTCCATTAATATATAACTTCTGTGAATGTAGGCAATTTATTTTAAAAAGTACACGTTGTTTTATCATAACAAAGGGAATTTCAGAAATCCTGGCTAAAAATAAAATGTTTGAATGTGCCCTCAAGGCAACAATGCTGCATCTGACAATGTGTTGTTCTGAGAAAATAAGCTTTACAGTTTTTTCTTTACACCGCTTTTCCAGATAACGTTAAAAAGACAATGTTTTTTTCAGAAGCCTTACTAAGAATTTAAAAGAAAAAGCAATTTTAAAAAATCTATATAAATCAGCTTTATGTTTGCCCTTGGGATTCCTCTTCCCTGAAAATATAAGAAAACTATAAAATTGTATTTTACTACAAAAAGTCAAAGGACATCATTTCACTTACGTATTTCGTGACAGCGGTCTCAAAAACCGGTTTCACGCCAATACTCCGGAACGTGCGTCCGCGTCGCCGGCTGTCGGTCGGAAACACGCAATCAACTCGAAACACAGCCCGAATCAAAAGGGAGGAAATTTTTTTCGCGGTTTTCCAAAAATCCGGTCTCACAGACATATGTATGCGTCATCAGTCGCGGATTAATATCCCTAATTCGCGACAATAACAACAGTTATTGTAAAGTAACTTAACTGGTTTATTTTATTTCCACCATTAAATGTAAAATTAATTTTCATGTTTACTTCCTTAATAAACTTTAGTAAATAAAATATAGGAAATAGCGTAATTTCATCAATCTTAAGCCATTTTGCGTCGGAACCTACCTTTTTTTTCAGGATTATAACAGGTATTTATTCAGCTGAGGTTCATCATTTTGGGCATAAATGCTTTAAGTAGCGGAGAGTTTGAACTTCTGGATATTGTTCGTAAAACATGCGATGAGGTTTGTGCGGATTTCTCGGCGGATGTGTCTGCCCACCAACTGCGTGGCAGACCGTATTGGGAGATTCTGGTTGAGGGAGACCTTTCAACCTCTCTAGTTGAACTCTTTCGTCTTGCACCGCAGTGGAAGGGATGGATTCATACGTTAATCACTCCTAGACAAACTGACCCCCAGATTACTCACCCCACATACTTTTTTCCTTGTTCTCCTCCCATTCATAAAAATACCCTTCACAAATCATCTTCAAAGATGTTACAGGCCCTGAAGGAAATTATTTTCCTTAGAGTCAACTTTGTGGAGCTAATACAGCAAAAAAAAACTTTAAGCTCCTTATTGCAAATTCATCTTCATCAATTGCAACTGCGACATTGCACACAATGGGGAGTTTTATTGAAACCAGAGCTTAGTTAGCTTGTAAGGATTTATGAAAGCTATACATATAGAGCCTACGTATTCTACAAATACCTCATACAGGACCCTTATGAGGTATTTGTAGAATCCGTAGGCTCGTAAGTACGTCCCATTGTTGAGTGAGGTAACCACTTCTGTTGTGGACTTTGCCTTCTTGGCTCTATTTTATCGAACTTATTGCAATCTTTGAAATACCGATCATGGGTTATTTTTACGTGAACACCGCACAAAAGTTCCAACTGTTTCCAACCGCCAAGAGCCAGTGAGACTATGGTTTCCTCAATTGGAGTACTTTGTGAGGCTGAAGGTAGTGGTGATGGGAAGAAGATGGGAAGATGTATGTGAGGAAGTACATATTTATATCTGTTAAAAATAGGCTAAAACCATCTCAAGCGATATTTCAATTATGAATGGTGGCCTTACACCACAGTGACACTAGGAATATCTTCCACTCTGTACATATAATGTACATTATTTTTAAATTAATAAATAATGAAATAACACAAAGAAAATTGACCTCTGCACGCCGGGATTTGAACCAGCAACCTTCATATTGCTAGTTGAGATTCTTAACCCTCGACCACGGAGGCGTCAGGATGGTCTTTCAATAAACAATGAAAAAACTATCTTAATGCATGACTTCGACCCGGTGCAGTAGAGAGTCATCAAACATTCGGGCTCAATATTTTTAATATAACGATGAAACAATATGTTTTGATTATTCAACATTGTGGTCAACAAATTGGCTATGACTCGATTCTCCCTTTTTCCCCACTTATTATTCCTCCCATCTTTAATATGTAACCTGTTACACTTATAAAAACAGCTCACATCATCCCTATAGATGGCACAGGTAATAAGGAAGATTTTTTTTTCAGAAACCCATTGGCGCATCCTACTCCACTTTTGAGGCTTGGACATCACAGCTCTCTGTCACATTAGTTGGTTGACAGTGGAAAGTGTCTCACGTTATTGACATCATCTCGCCATAGATTCGTATTCTCTTCTTATTGGAAGGCTCTGGGTAAATATAGAACTGTACCTGCCTAATTAATCATAAACTAATTAAAACACTCTAACTAATCTTCGTATGTCTTCTCATCCTGGAAACTGGAGATTAAATTAGAAGTCTATTATGACTGTGTAATGAGGACTATTTATAGTTCATGTTCGTTGAGGCCGCATTCTCTGTGTTGTATGAGTAAAAGCCTTCGTTGAAGGCATCGCGACGCCTTTATTTACATACTTAATCACTTTAGGACGAAATTTGATGGATCGGTGAATTTTGAAAATGAAAAATTGCTATTTTACTGAAAAATTTGACTATAAAAAAGTTATATTACTATCATTGCATTATAAATTGTGAGCATGAGGTGTGTAAATTCCCCAAGCTCTCTGGGCTTAATACCCAATATACGATTAGGAAATCCTAAAATGAAATTCTACCTGCGCGAACAAATATATCACAAAGGAACAGAGCAGTCTTACACTCCAAGAAAAATAACAAATTCACCAACCTTGATTATGCAATTCTCTGCAGCTCGGGAGGCCTCCAAATTTCTGATCAATAAGTTTAATCCTTTTGTCTTGAATCGCGCAAATAATTAGTTGTCCATTACAACATGTTCAATTTCACAATTAGTCTGTTGTCAACATTTTATACAACAGAAATCAGTTTCTTGTCAATGTTACAAAGAGGAATTTTCCATAATGAAAAAAATAACAATATCCAAACAAACGCACAATGACAGTTTTTTTATTTGCTCTATTTTTGAAAATCAATCCATTTCAGGTTCCTTGTTAATTTCAAAGAGCGAGTAACTACCGTTCCCTGTGATAAAAATATATTTAAATATTTTTTCGAACAAACAATAAAAAACAAATTATAATGCTTAACCATGCTCCCCGCCTTGGAAGTTCGCAGAACTTTCAAAAAAAAAAAAAAAATCAACGAATATGAAAACAAGTAAAGATCAAATCAATAAATAGAAACATATCTTGGCTAAGTCAGAAACAATTAGATCATAATAGAATATTAACATAAAATAAAATAAAATAAAGACAAAATTATTGCGTTGGGATGGGATATAATTTAACAACAGGACGTTTAAAGAGTCCGTATCTAGTCTTTACCGTCGCAACGCGAATGATTTTATCAGTACCAGGATGAACATCCGTTATTACGCCCAAAGGCCAATTTAACGGAGGCGAATCCTCCTGTCCCATAAGTACGACAGTTCCAACCTTAATAGGATCGTCAGTGGTAGCCCACTTCTGCCTGACTTGCAACGTATGCAGATATTCCAAACGCCACTTCTTCCAGAAGGATTGAATCATGCCGTCTAATAATTGCTTGCGCTGAGCAAAGTTTATTTTAGCGTCTGTCAAAACAGAAGCAGGTAAGTACTGCAAAGGAGTCGACATTAAAAAATGTGCAGGCGTAATAACTTCCGGATAGGGTTCAGAAGACACGACTGTGAGTGGGCGCGAGTTCATTATACACTCTATTTGAACCAGAACGGTCTGTAGTTCTTCATAAGTGAGGAGCTGAGTTCCGATTACACGGTACAAATGAGTCTTCATACTCTTTACATTTGATTCCCATATACCCCCGAAATGGGGCGCGCGTGGTGGAATCATTTTCCACTCAACCCGGCGATTAGCGAGTTCACGCTTTAAAGCGGGCTCAAATTCCGACTCAACCAAAAACTTATAGAGATCATCTAATTGTGCCTTGGCACCAACAAATTGGTACCATTATCTGAATACAAGCATGACACAGGGCCACGCCGAGAAATAAAACGGCTGAAAGCAGCCAGGAAAGCATTTGAAGTTAGGTCAGAGACCAACTCAATATGAATGGCCTTGGTTACAAGACATACAAAAAGACAGACATATGCCTTTTGTGAATGTTGTCCTCTCCGACGAGCAAGCGTGATACGGAGGGGACCTGCATAGTCTACACCGGTATGAACGAAAGCCTTTGCTTCTACAACACGATAGGAAGGTAAATCTGCCATCTTCGGTATAGGATGCGACGGATTTAAGCGGAAGCAGAAATTGCATTTCCGTACTTTTGCCTTAATAACAGTCCTGGCATCTAATATCCAATAGCGCTGCCGTAAGATGGACATAAGAAGTCCAGGGCCTGTATGACAGTTCATGACATGGAAATGATCGATGATAAGATTCACAACACAGTCATTTTTAGGTAGTAAAACCGGATGTTTAACCTCAAATGGTAAATCCGATTTAGAAAGCCGCCCACCAATACGTAACAAATTATCCTCATCGAGAAAAACTGATAAATTCCTAAGCTTTTTTGAAGGCAATTTGCCTTTCTGGAGTGCAGCAATATCTTCTATAAAATGAATACTCTGCACGGAACGAATCACAGCCTTTTCAGCAGTCATAAGATTATTGACCGTTCCAGAAGAGGGTGATACCTTTTTTGCGAATTGGAGGACAAAAACGACAATCCTTAAAAGTTTATTCCATGTGGATATACGCTGAGCCAGTTCACTCAGGACCGATTGTTCACGCTGAACTATTGCAGTGAGCACATTAGTTTTGTGCTCAGGCATTTCACCGATATTTGAGAAATGAAACGGTCTTAATGGCCATCCCGAGGGTGGGCTGCGAATCCACAATGGTCCATTCCACCATAATTCGTGTGAAATAAGCTGGGAAGGAAGCATGCCACGAGAAAGGCAGTCACTAGGGTTTTCACTACCGGCGACATGATAAAAGTTTTCAGGAGACAAATTCTCCTGACATTGAGCCACGCGATTACTAACAAACACCGACCATCGATGAGGCGACGAATGTATCCATGAAAGCGCAATGGTAGAATCTGAAAACGCATAAGTCCCTGCAATAGTAAGACGCGAACGATAACTATTTTGAACCGTCCGAATTAGTTTGGACATCAAGACCGCGGCACACAGCTCCAAACGAGCGAGTGTTGTTACTTTGGTGGGAGAGACCTTTGATTTTGCACACAACAATCTCACGGTTATATTCCCAGACAGATCAGTTGTGTGTAAATATATCACACAGCCATAACCATTCAGGCTCGCATCGCAGAAAGCAACGATGAGCACTGTACTGTCTTTTAGGACACCAACATGACGCGGGATTTTTATCGTAGAAATTAAAGGAAATTCCTGTGTGAGCGCCGAGAACCTTTGAATAACGCTCTCAGGGGGGGTATCATCCCAACCAATGTTGCACAGCCATAGCTCCTTAATAAGCAATTTAGCGTACAGAATGGAGGGGGCGACCAGGCCGAGGACATCAAATAAGCGGGCGACTATAGACAGTATATTCCGCTTTGTACACTTCTCCTGGACATAATAAGTCGTAAAGAAGAAGCTGTCATCAACTGGTTCCAACGAGAGGCCTAACACCTTAGAGGTATTGTTAGAACCAACAGTAAAGTCCACCGTACTGCGGTGAGAATCTGGAAGGTTTTCAAGTACAACTTGAGAATTACTAGTCCATTTGACCAAATCAAAGGCACCGGACTTGAATAACGAGATTAATTCTCGAGAAAGACGTACGGCGCTGGATTCATCTTCAATAGAATAGACCAGGTCGTCCATATACAACTTGGACTCTGCCACATTGGCAGCATCCGGTAAATGTGGTCTCATATCTTGGGCTAACTGACGAACAGTCCGCATTGATAAGTATGGACTTGCCGTTAGTCCGAAAGGGACCCGATTAAATTGAAAAGTCCGTATGAGATCGTTGTTGGAGAATCGAAATAAGATTCTCAAATATCTACGATGCTTGCTTGGAACTTCAATCTGTAAATACATTTGCTTTATGTCCGCAGTCATAGCGATGGGAAAAAGACGAAAGTTAAGTAAAAGCAAAAACAAATCAGCTTGTAGATTGGGACCAGTATGCAAGATGTCATTTAGTGACAGCCCTGTATGTGTCTTAGCACTAGCGTCAAGCACAATCCGAGGCATAGGTTTATCAGAACGAATGACGGCGTGATGCGGGATATAATATCCATCATCTATAATATCAGACTCTGGGACTTCTGACAGGTAATTGTTTTCAATATATTCATTGATAACTTTATTATAATTCTCCTGTAAAGAAGGCGATTGTTTAAATTTCCGCTCCAAGGCCATAAATCGACGCTGAGCGGTAGTTCGAGAATTCCCCAATTGGTTCGGGTCTTTACAGAAAGGTAAAGCAACAGAATACCTCCCGTCGTCAGCGCGAGAAATAGATGAAGTAAACAGATTCTCACATTCCGTCTCCTCTGGACTCAGAAATTGTATGTTAGGTATTTCTTCTAACAGCCAAAATTTTTGCACTAAATCATTTAGCGCGAGTGCGGAAAAAGACATATTTGTATTGGTCACTTTATGAGGGTAGTCACCCATTAGAACGAAACCAAACGCGGTCGATAATGCGGGGGGTGCACTAGTCCCTGATTCAACCCTGTCCCCTAAATAGATATGTGGAAATAATTGTGCCCCTAAGACGACATCTATATTCCCAGGAATATTCCACGTTAAATCAGCGAGGGGTATGCCCTCTAAGTACCTCATATCACCATTTGCTATATAGTGATTAGGTAACTTATCGGTAATGCACTCGACAACGAGCGCATATATGTTATATTTATTATTTGGGTATACGCGAGACTCAATGTCCAAATAAACGTAACCAAAAATTGGTCGAGATGCTGAACCAATTCCTTTAACAAAAGAATTACTCAAAGGAATTATTGGCAAATTCAGCGACTTGCAACAATCTACCGTAATCAAATTATTCTGCGATCCATTATCAATTAAACATCTAACAATCATTTTGTTACCATTTTTAAGTTTCGCATATATTTGAGCGGTTGAAAGTAAAATTGTCAAATTAGGTGTTACTTTGGCTGACAGCGAACACGAAGGGCTAACGCGCAAGGGTTCCTCTAGTTGCATATTGCAATTATCCGTTCCACTGACGCTGGATGGTACCAAAGGGGGGGAATACTGCTCCTCATTGGTAAGTACTTCCGACGTATGTACATGAGTATTTGTTTTCAAATTATTCCCACTACCAAAATGTAGTAAGGTATTGTGTGGTTTTTTGCACAAATCGCACATAAGCGACGATTTACAAGAGCTTACAGCATGTGATGCGCTAAAACAATTTATACACAAATGTTTTGATTTTATAAAATCAAAACGGGCTCGTGGAGAACTTAGCCCTTTGAACCGAGAGCAAGCAGTAATTGCATGATCAGTTTTTTTACAAAACATACAAGATTTCGGGGGCGGAGTTGGTACTCGAGGTACATTCTCATTACTCGCGACGAAAGATTTATAATTGTTCGAACGGGATGAAGTCGCCGTAGGCGGCTTATTCATGGCACTTGATGACCTCTTTGAACGCTCTAATATTTTCACTTGATCTTGTACGAAAGAAATTAATTCCGTGTATGAAGGCACTTCTTTACCCCGCACAGTCAACTCAAAAATCTGAGCAGTATGTTGATCTATTTTTCTTAACGCACAGTTCAAAATTATAAAATCAGCTAAGTCATCAATGTCTAACTGCCTCAATGCCGAAACGGATGCGGAAAAACTTTGAATAAAAACATCAAGACTGCTAGGTGTATTTATACAACCCTTGGCATCTAGAATGTTATTTAAATAATACGTACCTAACGCACGTTTATCCTGATACTTTTTTACTAAACCATCCCAAATAATATTATAGGTGTCGCTTGCAGGCACAATGCCGGCCGTGACCTTAAGCGCCCCGTGCGTCAATTTCCCAACCAAATATTGAACACGTTGAGCGTCCGTTAGCTGTTTATTATTGTGTATATTAGCTTTAAAAGACTCATAAAATTTTGCCCAATTTTCCATCTTCCCGTCGAAGCTCGGCAAATCTATGGCGGGAAGCTTGATGACGCAAGGTTCGCGAGAATTATTTTGAGTCGAGAGTGTACGTGCCGTGGCCAGTATCTGGTTACGGGTTCGTTTCACTTTCAAGAAAAGATCTTCAAAGGCATTCAAAGCCTGAAATTCCGGTTGAAAACTTGGATTTAAGGACAATTGACGATCATTTATATCGTCAATAATGCTTTCAAACTGTGTTTGCATATGATCAATTATTTCGGACTGCACCATAAATGTCTCATTCCTTCTGGAATCGAAATCCGAGATATTCTTTGTTAAGTTGAATAGATCGTTAATGCGTGAAAAAAGTCTTTCCCTTTTAGCTGTTAACATAACAAGCATTCGATCCGGTTGATCATCTGAAGTTTCTTCTTTAATTCTCGGCATTTTAAAAAAAAATACAATAACTTTATCACAAAAATTAAAGTTTACAATAATTATAATTACTGTAGGTACCTCAGAAATTTACAGAAGAAAACGTAAAATGCTATCAATAGCTTTCAATGAAATTTGTCAATTTATTACACAAATTCTTGCTAGACTTGCTTTTTTAAACAAAAACCTGCAATAATACAGGTAGGTACTCCGATATTTACCGAAAAAAGTATGTAAAATCGAAATAACCAACAAATTCCATAAGAGGAAGGTATTTCAAGAAAATCACCAATTATTACGTGACTCTGAAAACCTTCATAAATAGAACCAGCAATATAATATAGGTATTCCGGATTTACCAAAAATTACGTAAACCGAATGTCCATTTATATTATATTAACTTGCTAGAACGTATCCGGCTATGAAGGACCATAATTATGCATTATAAATTGTGAGCATGAGGTGTGTAAATTCCCCAAGCTCTCTGGGCTTAATACCCAATATACGATTAGGAAATCCTAAAATGAAATTCTACCTGCGCGAACAAATATATCACAAAGGAACAGAGCAGTCTTACACTCCAAGAAAAATAACAAATTCACCAACCTTGATTATGCAATTCTCTGCAGCTCGGGAGGCCTCCAAATTTCTGATCAATAAGTTTAATCCTTTTGTCTTGAATCGCGCAAATAATTAGTTGTCCATTACAACATGTTCAATTTCACAATTAGTCTGTTGTCAACATTTTATACAACAGAAATCAGTTTCTTGTCAATGTTACAAAGAGGAATTTTCCATAATGAAAAAAATAACAATATCCAAACAAACGCACAATGACAGTTTTTTTATTTGCTCTATTTTTGAAAATCAATCCATTTCAGGTTCCTTGTTAATTTCAAAGAGCGAGTAACTACCGTTCCCTGTGATAAAAATATATTTAAATATTTTTTCGAACAAACAATAAAAAACAAATTATAATGCTTAACCAATCATTTTTTAACAATTTATCCCTTTTCTCGGGTATTCGATAAATGAATACGTAGCTTGTATTCTGTAATATTTTTTTTTTCCTAATACCATTCGGGAATAAAATTTCCGCCTTCCAATGAAATCCAAATGAATGGAATATTTTTAAATTTATCCGAAAATTGAAAATTGTTTTTGAAAGATGATGAAATACGGTTTGAAATTTAACTATTAAGAATAATTAAGAAATTATTTAAGAATCTAAATTTTCAATGCAAACATAAAAAACGTTTAAAGATGGTTCACTCTTCGTTTTTTCTAACTAAAATAACCGATAACGAAAAATAGAAAAGCTCAAACATATTGTATCCTTATGTATAATAAACGTTGCTGTTGCTCTTCTTTTTTTTTGCATTTAATATAAAAATAATTATTAAATCATTCACGAACTTTCATAAATTTTTCTCAAATTTCTGTCGGAAAATTTGGTTTCGTAGAGGTACACATGTTAATTTTTAAGTGATTTACTTTTAAGTTTGAAAATAAAGCATGGTGTTTTATCTCTCTATTATCGTTAAGGTCTTACTTTTTACCATACCAGTAAGGGAGAAACAATGATTACTACGTGACCTAAGTTCCCAAGCGAACAAATTAGCCTAAGAGGTTATTACCTACACGCTGAACACGGTTGATTTACCTGAATGACATTCTACTGATGCGAATAAGATAACTGATTTAGAAAATGATTTAAGTAAATATATATTAAAAGATTTTCTCATCAATTACGCGTGTTTATTATTTAAATATTTAAAACTTCCTAGGATACGACTAAAACGTTTTTTTAAACAAAAAACATTTCTTCTCTTTGAAGAAAGTTTTATACAGTGCATTTAAATCTCTTCCTTAGACACATTGAAGATTAGTGTTTGATATCCAAAGTTTGTGTTAGTAAACTACTTCAAGAATCTTATCTTTTATACTCAACATAAAAAAAATAAACGATTTAAATGATTATTCAAAAGCAAAAGCCACTCTCTTTTAAAAAAAAATTTATTTCTCTCTTAATAAGCTCAGCAAAGCCACGGAACGTCAAGAAGCTTTGTTTATTCTAGGTAGCATGTTTTTCCCAAGAAGTTTGCCTCTGTTAAACAATCAGCGAGATTGCACGACAGGAAGACGTATTACTGTAAATGTAAATAAATAATACAGTGTTAATACTTTCAGATGGTTGTTACCTACTTTCTGTTTTCTCTAGTTGTTTTTTGCAGAGATCGATTTAAATTATGTTCGTCTTAATTGGACTGAGTAAAGGAAATGGTTTTGTCTGCTAATACAGAAGGAAACATTTTGATTGATTCAAACATAGTAACAGAGACTGCATATTATCTATATTAACGGTGAAACTTATTATAATTCCAGTCTGGCCAATCCAAATTGTACCACGGGCCGCATTGACGACCTAAAATTTTCGAAGGTTACTGATTTTTTGTTCATATTTATAGTCACAACAGAGGTACGTTTGTTTTCCGTAATCTGGAAAAAATTAATACCGCTTAACACTTTTGATTGTATTTACCGATCCATCAAATCACCGCTGTACCACGGATAATTGAACGAAACACATAGTTATCTAGGCTTGAAAAAATAATAAAATAAAAGATAATGAACTGTTTAAATCAATATGGCTAACCTCTAAACAACGAATAGACAAAATACAAGGGGTAATTTGACGAAAAACGTTTACCAAAAAAAAAAAACGCAGAGTCAACACCTGATGTTTTTTATTCACCTTGTTTGATTTATGTGAGTTACGAACAAAAAAAAATCAAAGGCACGTGCTAAAAAATGCCAAACGCAAAGTTTTTTTCCTTTTTCCGTCACTTTTGACTAAAAAACGTGTAAATCATACTCTCCCTCCGAGGTTTATCTTGATTTATATTTTGTTTACCTGTCAAAATCTGCCCAAATGTTATTATTTATTTTCCTACTCACCTGTTAAAGAGACATTACAAAAAATTCTCATTACTCTTCGGGTAAAGATTTTTCTTCATAAATGAAATCATAATATGAAAGCTGTCAGTTGAACAACCAACCCTACGAACAGTTTTGTCAAATGTAGCATGACAGTATAATGCGGGAAAATGGTATGTCAACACAATTTCCACAATTTTTCAGCGGGACGCTTTCATAATTATCATACTCGATATCACATTTTTTGTTCATTTCCAATTTCACCCAAGTAAATACGTTTTTCTGTTATAAAACCAATACACTCATTGTAAACACAGCATATGAAACCGATACGACTGGTCAGTGGCTGAGTTGGCATTGCATTTGGGTTTCCCCAAGCGTGAGTTCGATTCCTCGGATTTTCCGCTTACTGCAAAGGTAGTACGAGATTTTCAAAATATTGTCAGGTTACATGAAACCAAGGAATGTTTATCTTGCCAACATTAATATCGTCTTCAAAACGTCTTGAACATCAAATTTTTGCGATATTTATATTATAACTAGCTTAAAATATCAGCGGATTGTTTCAATTCTTGATACATCAGTTTCAATTTTAAAAATGACAGTCAAGATAATTTTCTGTTAAAATACTACTTTATTAAGTAGGTACTGTCAAATTTTGGAAGAAGGAAACTTGTAAATGAAATGCATCTTCAGGAAATTAAAAGGACTAGTGATTTTTATTGTTATATTCCCAATTACATTGTGAATATCGTTAGATCCAACTACCCACGGCAGACCAAGGAGTTTATGTTGTTTATGAGGCTACGTCGAAAAGAAGAGAGTTAAAAAACCCGCAACTGGATCTTTTATAAATTACTTGCCTGGCTGAGTGGGAGTTTGCATCTAGCGACATCTATTAATAATTCTTACAATTAATTAGTTTGGTTCCCAAACAAACAATTCATTTTATCTACATATTTTGAGAGGTGTGAGTCCTAGCTAAAACCTAACCCACAAATTTATACAGGTACTTTATCTTTTTTTTTTTTTTTAATTTCTTTTTTTTTTGTTTAATTTTTTTTATTTTACTTTATCACTTGTCTGAACTCTTCATACGAATAGTTCAAATTTTGAAAAACGCCTATATTTAAAGCAATTCAATGTTCATTGATCCAGAGTTTTACAGATATACCTACAGACCCACAACTAAAATTAGATTTTTCGACTAGCGCAGACCCCCTTAAAAATCACAAATAGTGCCAATGAACTTTCGACAAATCAGTTCCAATTTTTAAAGTGGCATTAAATAATTATCTGTTACAAAAATGTCGCGTACCTATACCTCTTAAAGACTAGCAATTTCTCGGCATGCGTCGTAATCCATTTAATAAAAAAAGTGCATGTCCTTTTCCACGCCCCCCCACCCCTTCTTCTCCCACGACCCCTTTCCTTCACACGATCCCACTCTGCCTTCTACGCCTTCCCTCTTCCCTCTCCCGTTTCCCCCATGCCGTGAACCCCACTCCCGCGTTCCTCTCCCCCTCACGCGTTCCCCTCCACACTCCCATTGCGGGAATGCCTACATCAAATCCCCAAAGTTTCATCGCAATCGGATGTATGGTTTACCAATGCTTAGACAACTCACATACATGCATAGACAGAAACATATTTTCTTTTTATTTTTAACTTTACGAGTTAAACCTCAAATTGTAATATTTAATTAAGTAAAGAAAATAATAAAGTATTAAAAAATCATAAAAATATATTGGCACCTCCGGGACTCGAACCCAGGACTTTCGGCTGCGCTAACCGCTGCGCCAAGGTGTCGATATCCGATTCGGTTATTTTTAACTGTATCATACTTCGACTAAGAACCACCAACATTATCTTCATTTTCTTAACGCATATTTTATAAGCTGCTATCTGATATATAAAACAATAATAATATTCGTTCCAAAAACGACACCATGATTCAAAGCAAATTTGAGTTCATTGAACCAAACTTCACTTAGGACTAACTTCACTTCACTTAGGACTAACGCATTGCACAGAAAAACGAAATTAGTGGGAAGGGTTTGATTAGTACATTTTAAAAATGGGTACCCCCATAAAAATGCATCGCTTTTGATTATTTTCAAACAATAAATATGTGATTGTGTCCATTTATGCCACTATTTATTACCAGCATTAATAAATCCCTCCCTACAGACCCTATTCTAACCGTCTTCACAACGCTGCCCAACCGGTTGGCGATACACACAAGGACGTTTTGTGATGCAAACCGTTCAAAAAGAAGAAGAATATGGTTTTAAAAGGAATAATTTATGTTAGAGGGAGCGCGCTATTATTAAAAAATGATTATAAATAAGCGAAAAACTGGGAAAATATTTCATAAAACATGACTCATTTAAAATACAGCAAGAAATCTCTCGACAAATGCCGAAGTTGCATTTAAGGGAATATCCAGAAGAAACCGGAAATATGTCTTTTTAAATTAAATTTTAGACGGACTGACTTTCTTCCATAAAAAAAGACTGTTCTTTTATCTAGTAAAGCTTTTTTTTAAATTTTGGGAAAATATGTTTCTTTATAGTACAATAAGGTTTTACCGTAGGTCTTTCGCAGTTTTTTTAAATTTTCAAACAAAATTTTGTATTATACAACACTTATTTCAAATTATATAACCTTGCAGAAAAATAAATCAATAAATTATCAAGGAAAGCTATATTTCAGAATTTTATTTTTAGCTTAAATAAAATTATTTAAAAAAAAGTTTAGCACCCGTGTTTTGTGACGAAAATACTTCAGTTTGATTATTTATTTACGGTCTTACAAACTAATATATTTAAGTTTTTTATCATTCTTATTTTGCTTATATTTAAATTATAAATACTCATGAACAAAAAATTATTACAAAAAGTACATAATTTTAATAGTTTTATCATCACGCTTTTAAGCATTTTTGAATGTAGGTATAAATTAAAGCAAATTTTTAATGAAATAAAATCGATATTTATTTTGTTTTGAAGAGGTTTAATTTTTAATACATTTTAGTACATTTGTTACTTAAATTTTAAATTTTCTGCGTTATTTATTATTAAAAAAAAATCTTTCCCATTGGAATCGCTCTGTGCGATCGTAAAAATATAAATTCTCGGCCGCTGGCCAGTTAATGGCTCTTAAAGATTTGCTGTGATTTTTTTAAGGCTATGTAGGACATGTTATATAACAGAACAAAGTGTGTTTTTAATAATTTCCGGAGAATACTTTGCAGTTTTTTCCCATGGAGGAAATATCATATAATTACCATTTTGGCTCGACAAATGAATACGTATATTTTTTTATGAACTTGAAAACTTACCGTGTTCAAGAAAAATGTGCTATAGATCGGTAGAATTTCGTGAATGCGGGGCTTACTAAGTATTAAAATAAAACCACGAATCATGAGACAGCACGTAAACATAGTAAAACTACATTCTCAAAACTACATTACAAAGTTTTGACATTTTTTTCACGAAGCACTGTGACACTAATGATATGACTTATTCTCCGATAAGTCTCCGACGCCATCTGTCGTAAAGTAGGTCGGGATGAATGGAATAGTTATTTTTTCCCGACTTTCTAGGAAATATGAGCAAAGTGATAATGTGGAAATTCATCTTCGGGTGACGCGGCCCGTGCTCTCATTTAGACTTTGTCCCAATTCTGCGAATAAATTTGCATTCGGATGCGAGCAGTTTCAAGGGTAACTAGTATTTTTTAGACAGGAACTTATTCTTTTAGAAAACACGGTGTCAACATAAGTCACGATAAAATCATAAATATTGGTTTACAAGCTCGTAACAAATAAAAACTCGCAAAGCTTTGCGACTTAAAAATCTGTTTACACTGTATATCGTCGGTTAAGAGTACCTACAAAGTGGCAAACTTAAATTTTTTTTCAACTTAAATCAACACGTTGTAATGTTTACAGAATTCTTACCTTATCTCCTTCTACATCTTTCTTATTATGTAGATACTCTCTCCCAGGCTATGACTCTCTCAGGGGCGGATCCTCAACCCACATATCATTGTTCAGGTTAGGTTATTGTCAAATTAAACAGGTTATTTACTTTAAGACATGTTTTGCGAGATCTGGACGTATGACAGGTATAAAAAGGTTCCTACCTATAATGGCTCAACACAAATTCTATACAATAACGTTAATGGGGAAACCATACGATTTGCCGTGGTCCTTTCTTGGTGGTTTCGGTAGTGGTTGTATGCAGCCGGAGATGTGGAATACCGACGCCTGTAGGCTGGGTGTACCCAGGCGTCGGAAATAAATATGCAGTCAGTCACCTCGCCAGTGACGCAGAAGTGTCCTGAGCTTGCAACCGGGACCAGACCCTCCGGTTTGAGCTTTGGTCGGCCTTAGGTATTTACACGAACGATTGCGTACGAAATAGTCTTTATTATTACAGTCATTTATTAGAGTCTTTCTGTGTATGGATTATTGGTAAAGTCACTTTGTTATCCCTTAGGTAAATAGTCTAGGTATATGTGCGCGCTGACCGAGTAAGAAATTGATCCGATTAAATGATCGGTTCACTTAACTGAGGCCCGTATTTTGCCGGTGCTTGGGGCGATAACACTCACATTGCACTTTTCGTAACAAGTTTGGGCGGCAGCCCAGAGCTTGCGCTCTGGACCCGCGTAGGTGCGGTACGTACTGACGTGTCCTTCTTATCTGGAATTCTGGGCGCAACTACTTCGTAACGAATTTTAGGCGGCAGCCCGGAGCTTTGCGCTCCGGGCACGCGGAGGTGCGGTGTGTACTGACGTGTCCTTATTGTCGGGAATTCTGGATGCAACTCTCGTAACGAATTTAGGCGACGGCCCGGGGCTCCGTGCCCCGGGCACGCGGAGGTGCGGTACGTACCGACGTGACCTTATTATCTAGGATTCTGGGCGCGACTGCTTGAGGCGGACGAACGGGTGGCTATATACCCGCTATTATACTTACGTGACGACTGCCCCTTGCGACATACCTGGGGAGGCACGGGGCGCGAGGAGTTTCCTGTTGTTGCTTGCTTGTTCAGCTAACGGTCGCATGCTTTCTATTGGTGATGCATCTAACGGCCGCGTGATTCTGTCCCCAGCGCGAACCGAAGTAAGAAGCGGGGTGAAGGGTTTGTTTATTCGCTTCCTAGTCCTGACTGAAGTATGGGGAGGTGTGAGGAGTTTCCTGTCCGTTCCAATTGCGCTGCTTCATATTGTGATGCATCCAACGGTCGCGTGATTCTGTCCCTAGCGCGAACCGGGAAGGAGCGGAATGAGGGGTTTGTTTACTCGTTCCGATATGGTTTGCGTTGCTCATGATTTGCTTGAAGATTTTATCCGACCAGTTACCGCCGCCAAATTCTGAACCAACCCGTACCCCATGAACCCGGGGACCCCTCGTCATCAAACGTCGCTAGAAACTTGAGTGATCTGTGACAGAATTATTGGTTATCTAATGGATATCTCCTGGTGTACCCATATCCACCTCCCAATTTGTACCATAAATATCTATCGTCGTTATATCTAAATCACGATAAAATATTATTAACATTTTTTTGTGATTCTTTAGATATCTCTTTCACTCCATTAATTTATTGTCAGTGTGACAACTGACAATAAGTTAAATTAGCACTAAACTCATTGGCTCGGCTATAACTCATTCAAATCCCAATAAAGAACACCCCTCAGGCCTCTGGCTTATTCCATCAGAATTTATGTGTATTACCGCTTTGCGATAAAATCCGAATAAATGGAATATTTCTAAACGCATCCAAATACTAAAAGCTGCATTTGAAAGATGATAAAATTCGTTTTCGTATTGTATTATTAGAAATAAAAAATATAATTATTGAAATATTAAAATTTAAAAAAGGACTTAACTCACGTTTTTCGTCTAAATATTAAATTGAAACTACTGATAACGAAAAAAATAAACGTTTTATCAGGCAAATGTGTGTTAAACATTGGTCAGCAAAAAAAAGTAAGCAGCTTGTAGAATAAATATAATCCTCATAAACCACCCCTCTTCCCCTCCCCCATATAATATAATTATAATATAATAATAATAATGATTTATTGTCTTCCTTTCTTTTTCAAACATCTAGAGATAATGATATCCTCACTGGGATTTCCCGTGCTGAAGATTTCATTTACATATTATAATTTAATTATAAGAAATTAATATGAATTAGTTATAATCATGTATCATGTAGTATTTTTTTTTATTATTCAGTTCAGTAGATTCGGTTTTAGTCTGTATTTGATATCAGTATATTTTCTATTTCTGTTCTCCCTATATTTATGATCCAGCTTTTTATTTGAGATTTAAATGTTATACTGTTGAGGTTTTTAAGTGAGAGTGGTATTTTATTGTAAAATTTAATACCATAATACAAGAAGTTTTTTTGCCCAAATGTTGTGTTAGTAGTTACTTGTTGGATATGTTTTTGACCATGAGATCTAGTGTTTCTAATGTACGTGTTAGTTGTTATTTCTTGGGTTTTGTACTTATGAATGTAAAATGTAAATGAGTATAGTTTTAGAATATAGTTGTTTAATTGACATGATGTTAAGATTGTTGATGATAATATGTTATGTATATAAACCGTAGTCTAAGAATAAATTGTACCAGTCCGAAGATGGCTTTAACCTGATGAAACCGGTTACGGTCAATACAATAAACTGGAAAAAAGTTTTATTATAATGGAATTCCACCATGAATTATGGTCAGTTTCCAAAATAGAAATATTAAATTAAAATCCGTACCTATAATTAATCAATTTAAGTTGAAAAAAAAATTAAAAGGTATTTTAAACTTTTCCGTTTTTTCGACTTTCAAACGATAGAATTTCATCTCTATTCATCCTTTCGAGTTTTCATTTATCCACGCCGGAAACAAAGTAAACCATAGATTTAGGTCGCAAAACACTCAAAGCGAAATGGTTTAAAAAGAAACCGTTGAAACCTGAGTTACTCGTTTTTATAAAAGGAAAATAAAATTGACTTATCGTATCTTTTTCTGTGCTTTCCATTGACAGTCTGCGTTAGCGAGCGTTTTAACAGGAATTTCAATGGTTTTTATCTCATTCATCTTCAGATTAATTCAAGGTACCGTCGTTAAAAAACCGCTTTGTGTTAACACGGCGGAAAAAATATTAATGCATTTTTATAAAAATCCAGTATTTCTTCGTTAGTTTTGAAATGAAATTCATTCAATTTATCAAAACGGGCGGTCCATTTGATATATTCTCCCATCTTAACAGACGGATTGCAATCTTTAGAGCATAGGCGTCAGGTGGGAATGCTGTTCTTGTTCTACCGGTATTACAATGGAAGATGCTCCGAGGAACTAGCGTCATTGATCCCCTCGGCACTGGTGCATAGTCGGGAAACACGCCAAACACGCGCCCAACATTTGTACACAGTTGATATTAGTCACATGAGAACGGGTCGTTTTTACGATTCGTTCTTGAGTTTAACAGCTCGGCTGTGGAACGATTTACCGGCCTCTGTGTTTCCTCCCTCCTACAACATGAGTCTCTTCAAGACCCATGTTAACTCCTTCCTTTCCTCAAAAAGACCCTCCACACAGCATCCTCAAAGATGACATAGGCCCTGAGGGAAATTATTTTCCTTAAGGCCTCCTGTGTGGAGTTAATGTAAAAAAAAAAAAAAAATTAACGCGAAGGCGTTTTTATTAAATCGTGTACGATGAGAATATTTCTGCCTTAGGAATAGTTACATCCATATGAAGCCCACACAACGCGCTAAGCCGCTTCGATCTAGTAAAATGGCAAAATAGAGTGTACGTGCCTCCCCATCAATGTATTCATTATCGTCCTTGCTAGTTTTTGCTAATCAACTTGTGCTGGGGCCAACCAATGAATGCTTTTGTAATTTTTTTAAACTTTCGAAATTCGGGTTTACTTTGTCAGTAGGCAACAATATTTCCGCTTTGCAATAAAATACAAATAAATGGAATATTTGTGAACGTATCTGAAAACTAAAAATTGTTTGTTAGTTCAACAACAAGGTGATGGAATACGCTTTCAAATTGTATTATTAGATTAACTACGTAATTTTTTAAATATAAATATTTTGAATGCAAAATTCAACAATTTTTTAAAACGGCTTCCTTGTATTTTTTTTCTAACTAAAACTACTGATAACGAAAAAAAGCAAATATTTAATTTTATTAGACAACTTAATTATTAACGTTATTGTTACCTCACTTTTTTGTCGTTTTATGTGAAAAAAAAATAGTTCAAAAATTCCCAAAATTTCATAACTTTTTTTTTCAAATTATGGACGAATACTTTAGTTCCATAAAGTGGTTCATTTTCATAATATTGTGGTTTACTTTTGGATTTGAATATAAAAGTGTTGTTTTCTCTTTCCAATATCGTTTACAGTGTTTAGACCATACTTGTCACTACGATAGTAAGGGAGACACAAGTTTTCTATGAGACCTACGTGAGCTGGGACAAATATGGTATCCTGTGATTAAACGGGTAAAAACATATATTTTTTATCAAAACGATCTACGAATTCGATAGACATACTAATCTTTGCAGTCAGAGTACCAAAAAATAGACGACATTGACTTAAGAATGCCTAAAAAAGAATAAAGAATGCCAGACTCCGTGGTCGAGGAGTACGGCCTTCGACCAACAATCCTGAGGTCTCGGGTTCAAATCCTGGCATGCGCACGAAAATTTTATTTGATTAATTTTTGATATTCCACAATTTATTTATTTAAAATAATATTTAGCATACTTGCAGCAAGTTCCAGGGTGAGAGATACTCACAGTATCGCTATGCTGTAAGATCAACATTCTAAATTTAAAAGTGTCTTGAAATGGCTTTAGCCGTGTTTGGTGACCAGATCCGAATAGCCAGATTCTTCCCACCTACTTCATTCCTAACTTCTTCTCTACCCGCAGACTCACAACACATCCCAATTGGGTATGTCATAGTCTCACTGGGGCTCATAGGCTCATAAGCTCTTGATTGTTGGGAGCAGTTGGGACTCTTGTTCGGTATTCACATAGTAAAATCATTTTGAAAGCTATTATTAATGACAGATTATTGAAGAAAATGTAATATTTTATAAAAGTTATAAAAATAGGATATAAAAATGTCTCATATTAATGTTATGATCCTTGTTTAGATATTTTTGAATTAATGTAATATGTGAAAAAAAATACAGAATGGAAGCATAGGCATGTGAATATTTATCTAAATTAAAGAATTTTTTTCTCCAATTATGCTAATATCTATTCATATTACAAAACCGGTTACCATAATATTAATTTCTTTCGAAATGGAGAGAGCCTCGAAACAGCAAATTCAATTTATTTTCCATTCATACAATACCTAAATTTGAAAAGTGTGCCATATTTTTGCCTCGTTCACACATTCCCTTTAAAATATTTATATTCTGGAGTTTTTTCTCCTGGAAAATGAAGTCTCATTTATTCAGACGCCAAACAATATGAATACCAGAATGCAAAATAACTTAGGGCCGCTTGAATTGCCCACGAATGTACTTTGGAGAATATTTCTTTGCCCAAAAATGAGGTTTCGTGTTTAGCTTCGGCATGGACCTATCTTGTTTTTATTTATTTAGTCCATATCAACACAATTATTTATAAAGTAGAAAAAAAAATTGGTTGTCAAATTGGTGATGAATAAGACTCAAAATTTTATAAAAAATAAATAATTCAATTTATTTTTTACGGCCTTTGTGTGGTAATGATAATTGAAACAGAGTATTCAAATAAAATGAAATGCAAAAATGGTCTCGGTCACCATCTAGACTTTACAATAATTTTCCTTATTTGTTTTCTGGGTGTTATGCCGTGTTGCGCTACCTCCTTCTTTAGCCGACGTTTCGGACAGCGTTGCAGTGTCCATCACCAGGTTCCCTTCGGCGGCTATATACCTACTACATATAACGCAACTGCCTGTCTCGGTTATTTTGTACTGGTGACAGTGGATTCTAGGAACAGGCTATTTTGGAACCGGTTCCTATGCCATTGCCTATAGCGGTTACTTTTTACCGGTGACTAGCGATCAATGGAGGACAGTGGATTCGAGGAAAGTTTTTTGGAACCAGTTCTTATTATAGCACGCTTGATTACTGAGGTAATGGAAATATACAACCATTTTGAAGTATACTGAAATACCTACCAGCTCGTAGTGGAGTGAAGCTGGCGACACGGGATCGCTTCCAAGAAAATAAGCACATATTTCACCACTAACAATTACACATCTGTCTGATCTGCCGGATCTGCCCTGATGATGGACACTGCAACGCTGTCGGCTAAAGAAGGAGGTAGCGCAACACGGCATAACACCTCAAAAACAAATAACGAAAATGCTTTTGACTGTGAAGATAAAATAAAAAATGTATAAATACAATAAATTTTTTTTGGCATCCATATTCTTTGCAATTTCTTATTATTTTAACAATGATTTAAATTGCTACAAAATTTTAAATCATTTTTCACGCATCTCTCGGCAGCCATAATATTAAGTGTTAATACGAGATTCATGTAGATTTTTTTTGCGTATTTTTCATATGTTCCGTGTGAATTATGGCTTGCCACTTTTCTTTAAAAGGCGTCCCCAGTTCAAAGTAAAAAAAATAGGAATTGAACGTCTTCTAACCTAACCTAACGTCTTAGCTATGTTTTTGCTGATGACACAAAGATGATACTAAAATCCCCTGTATTTAAATCTGCTATCGCTGTCGGCTAAAGAAGGAGGTAGCGCAACACGGCATAACACCTCAAAAACAAATAACGAAAATGCTTTTGACTGTGAAAATAAAAAAAAACGTATAAATATAATAATTTTTTTTTTGGCATCCATATTCTTTGCAATTTCTTATTATTTTAACAATGATTTAAATTGCTACAAAATTTTAAATCATTTTTCACGCATCTCTCGGCAGCCATAATATTAAGTGTTAATACGAGATTCATGTAGATTTTTTTTGCGTATTTTTCATATGTTCCGTGTAAATTATGGCTTGCCACTTTTCTTTAAAAGGCGTCCCCAGTTCAAAGTAAAAAAAAATAGGAATTGAACGTCTTCTAACCTAACCTAACGTCTTAGCTATGTTTTTGCTGATGACACAAAGATGATACTAGAATCCCCTGTATTTAAATCTGCTATCGCTATCGGCTAAAAAAGGAGGTAGCGCAACACGGCATAACACCTCAAAAACAAATAACGAAAATGCTTTTGACTGTGAAAATAAAAAAAAACGTATAAATATAATAAATTTTTTTTTGGCATCCATATTCTTTGCAATTTCTTATTATTTTAACAATGATTTAAATTGCTACAAAATTTAAAATCATTTTTCACGCATCTCTCGGCAGCCATAATATTAAGTGTGTTACGATACGCCCTGTAGCGGATTACCTAGAGCACAGAACGTAACGAGTCCACAGTTCGGCCGCCCCCTCCCTCCGCCCCGTTTCCTGTTTCCCCTTGCCTCTCCCCCGTGCCCTGCCACTCGGCATTCCGCTGCACCCGGCAGAGAAGATCTGAGCGCCTTTGCGAACGGTCGCTCGCGGCCCACTTGTAGCCGGCGGACCCAATTCAATGGGGCCGCGATGTATTATTGAAATACCTTTGAGTAGAATCGGCCTTTTGCCGCACCATATAGTTCGGTCTATTTAGACTACGAAAGTGCCTGATGGAGCTGCCACATGAGACGAGGTTCCTGCCAACCTACATGTAAGCTGTATCTTGATTTCCTCCTTTAAATGTTGTCCGTAATCAGTGAAATGTAGGGCCCCCCGCGAAAATCACCACTCGGAGAATTTCGTTTTGAGAGAGAGTCAGTGAGAGTTAAACGCTTTAGCTAGGTTTGTGTAATTTGCATTTCTTGTAATTGAATTGTACTGTAGAAACCTATGTATGTGTTTGAGTTTACAATACATGTCTAAATGATTTAACTTTGTTATTATTCTGCTACGGCGGGAGGATTGTTGACCAGTGTGGATCCCGTGGGTCACCGGAAGATGGAGAGAAATTCCATAGCTTTGAGCTGCTCACCCCCTGAATAGAGAGTACCATAGTCCCGCTGAGAGCTAGCCAGGGACGTGTTGGGCCCTGGTGTTGGTTTAGAAGCCGACATCGAGGCACCCTAACAACTGTCGCCCGAACGTGGGGTTGGAATTTTTTTCTCTATCCCGGTCGCTTTGCGGGACCTTTCTTTGTCGAAATCCTTCCCGCATAACAACTGTTTTGTAAACATTAATTATGCCTTGATATTCTTCAGTGAATCCTGTGAAAAACCACAGAAACCAATATGTAAATTAGATCCATAACAGATCTGATTGTAATTATGAATTAAATCGCATTTGAAACAACGGCCATTTTGAATACCCGAAGCGCCAGCCTTTGTCCGCGAATCTGATTGCGCACGCGTCACCAAACAGCGAGTGCGTAGCAACAGCGATTCGCGCCAAATCTAACGGCCGATGTTTCACGCGATATGCCTTGTTCGCGCCGATATCCCAACGGAGCCGTCGGAATGAACAACTGACTGTTGCTAGGCAGCGTTTTAAATCCAAACCGCTTTTATGATTGAACAGGATACCAACGGAAATCATTATTATAAATTTGATTCTGGAACCCCAGTTATTTTGCGAATTCCTTAATGAAAATTTCGGACTTACGTATTTTTATTATTTCTGCACAATATACCAATTGGCCCACTTGTGTCTGTCAAATTAGTACAACTTAATGTTTCTCCAAATGGACAAAATAATGACTTTCTTTCCCCATTATACATTATAGGTACTGTTTTTTTTCAGCATAAGTGTAAGTGAATTGTGTTTTTTCCCTTACATAAGTGAAAAGTGGAATAATAATAAAGCCAATGACTGATTCCATGAATAAATAAAATAATTTTAATATGGTTGGACGCAATAAACCCCATATTCAGTCATTTTCATCCGGAAGTTTGTCCTTTATTTGCCAGAAAAGTGCCTTTTGTGAACTTTAGTGCCTTTCTCAGTGCCAAGTGATTTGTGAAAATAAAAAACCTGTTTTCTAAAGGTCAGTCCTGGCAAAATTTTTCTAAAATAAATAAATACTTGTGAATTTCACAGTTTTCTCAAAAGTGGTCAGTGAAATACAAAAACCTTTACCACTAAGGTCTTTCCACGCAAAATTTTTTCTCGTCTGCCTCCCTTGACAAGAATTCTGGTGTCACGTATACCAAACACATTTTGGAAGTGCCAACAGTGATCACCAAGTGAAAAGTGCCTCACAAAAATTAATTTTGCGCTTTCTAAAGGAAACCCCTGGCCAATTTTTTTTCTTCTCCTCACCACCCAGGAAACTCACAATGGAGGACAAGCAAGCTATTACACCATCCAACTTGGGTACCATTCCCAATGTGCATAGTTTATCCAAAGCCCACTTACAAGCTGCTTTAAGGGATAGAGGACTCTCGCCATCAAGCAAATCTAAATCTACATTGAAGGCATATGCACTTTTATTCAACAAAAAGTACATTAGGAGAATAAATCTCGCCCCCTCCAACGAAAATAATTCACGTTCGGCTACGCAAGTTTTGGATAATCTTGACAAAGAACCTACGCCGCATGTAATGATAAAACATGACGTCGCACCCATCTTGACACAAGATAAAACTTACGATTTATCCTCTTGGAAAGTCAAATATAATGGCGTCTCCGATGTGCTGGATTTCATTGACCGTATTGAAGAAACGGCTACAATCAAAAATATCCCATTCGAGATTCTACGGAGAAACTTTATAGAACTCATCTCCCCAGAATTAATTCCGTGGCACCGCATCCAAAAGACTAAATGCAAAGATTGGAATAAACTCAGAGCTGCCCTAATCTCTAGCTTTGGAAAAAAGGAGGCCCAGCACCGGATCAAACTATCTCTACTATCTATTAAACAACTAGTAGATGAACCTGTGGCTACATTCATAGAAAGGGCTGAGTCCATCAACATCAAGCTTTCACATCCTGTTCCGGAAGCTGAACTATTACCAGTCATAACTGATGGCCTTTTAAGCAAATACGAGAACATCATCACCTCACAGAAAATTGCATCCCTGGCCCAGCTAAACGAAGTCTGTCTCCTCCTGGAATCGTACCAGGACAGGAAGAACATAAAGAATGTGTCGAATAATGTGGTTGTGCCAAGCCGTTCGTCTGGTTTAAAGCCAGAATTCGACAACAAAAAAGTGTGCTCCTTTTGCAAAAAAGTAGGCCACCTGGCCGCTACTTGTTTCAAGCAAGCAAGACTTCTGGAATCCAAGGAACCCCGAACCTCCAAGAGACACCACTCTAGGGACCGCTCTCCTCCACGCGACGAACTGCGCAACATTTTTAAGAAATCAAGGCACAATGCAGAAAGGTTACAAAACCCAAGCGATGTCAGACCTCAGGTGGATTTCTCCAAGCCCCCACCAAATTTCTACATGAAGAGGCCAAAAAACTAAATAATAACCTCTCAGGCACCCATTCTGAACCAAGGTCTAAAGAATGGACTGATTGGTTATCACACATTAAGTATTTTAACCAGGCCTTAAATGTTTCCTCGGTTTGTTGCAAACAAGCTAAAGATGGGAGACCCTATGCTCTTTTCTCTGTTAACAATGTGCCCTTTTCCGGATTACTTGATAGCGGTGCATCTGTCAGCTGTCTTGGCAACAATGCTCACCTGCCTTTTGTTAACAGCGATTTTAAAATTTCGCCACAAACAACACACCTGACGACTGCGGATAATGTTTCCCAGCCGGTCATCGGTACCCTTGCACTACCAATTAATTGTAACAATAAAATAGTTACAATCAATTTTCTAATAGTGCCCTCTATATCCCAGAATTTCATCCTTGGCGTTGACTTCTGGAAGGCTTTTAACGTTGCTCCCCAAGTATTTAATACTCTTGGCGAAACCTCCACTGCTGCTCAAATTAGTGAGATCCGCACAATAATACCTCACGAAAATTTAAGCACGGACCAAGCTCTCCAACTAAAGGAAATGGTCAATAAATTCGAATCAATATCTTTCGAAAAATGTGGATTGGGTTTGACAAATTTGGTAGAACACCACATTAAAACCAATGGCCCACCCATAAAGCAACGTTATTACAACTTAGCCCCCCAAAAGCTTAAACTTTTGGAAAAAGAACTTGATGAAATGTTAAAAATGGGTGTGGTGGTTCCCAGCAGAAGTGCATGGACCAACCCAACTCTTTTGGTTTCTAAAAAAGATGGCTCCGCACGTTTCTGTCTCGACAGTAGACGTTTAAATTCTTGTACGGAAGCTGACGCATACCCCTTACCTTACGTCCACGCGACCTTAGACAAACTGCGCAACGCCAAGTTCATCTCCTCTGTTGACCTAAGCAAAGCTTCTTGGCAAATACCTTTGGACGCAGAATCGTGTGAAAAAACTGCTTTCGTTGTACCTGGTAGGGGAATGTTCCATTTTAAAAGATTACCCTTTGGTCTAAAGAACAGCCCCGCCGAATTACAAAGACTGATGGACAAACTCTTCGGTCCTGAAGTCGATAACAGCCTGTTTTGTTACCTTGACGACCTCATCATCGTCAGCGACACCTTTGAAAAACACCTATTAATGTTGGAAAAGGTTTTTCAACAACTCAAGTTCGCTGGTTTAACCATCAACTTGAAGAAGTCTGAATTCTGTAAGTCCCGTTTACGTTATTTGGGATTCATTGTCGACGAAAAAGGTCTAAGAACAGACCCCGCTAAGGTGGAAGCCATGGCAAATTTTCCCCGACCCAAAAACGCGAAGGAAGTCAAAGGTTTCCTTGGACTTGCAGGTTACTACAGAAGATTCATCAAAGACTTTTCCACAATTGCAGCCCCCTTAAATAAAATTACCGGCACCCGTAAAGGTGTCAGCAACTTCCGATGGTCTGCTGAAACTGAAGAAGCGTTTACAACTTTAAAAAATGCCCTTCAAAAAGCCCCCATTCTGAATTGCCCGGATTTTGCACTCTCTTTTACCCTCCACACGGATGCCTCCAACGTAGGAATCGGTGGAGTCCTAACTCAAGATTTCCCAGATGGCGAACACCCTGTAGCGTATTTTTCCCGTACATTAAATAAACACGAGAAAAACTACGGAATTACCGAAAAGGAGTTATTGGCTGTATTGGATTCTGTTCACCATTTCCGCGGTTACATAGACGGTAGCAAATTTACTGTAGTCACAGACCATAGTAGTTTGAAATGGTTGATCTCTTTAAGTAATCCCTCCGGTAGACTCGCTCGTTGGGCCTCCCGTTTGTCTCAATTCAATTTTGATGTTGTACACCGTAAAGGCGCGGACAATATTGTTCCTGACGCTCTTTCAAGAATTGAATTGGCTTCATTAAATGTTGACACAATTGCCCCCCCTCCATCTACAAAAGATGAATGGTACTTGAAAATCTTCGAAGGTTGTAAAAATAATCAACAAAAGTTTCCTAATTTTATCATAAAAGAAGGACAACTATACCGTAATTGCAAGGCACCACTATCCATCCTCGAAGATTACTCTTGGAAACTTGTCGTTCCCCTCGAAGGAAGAGAACAAATAATAATTGACAATCATAGTGCTCCCGACTCTATACACCCAGGAACTTTCAAGACGTATAAAAAGATTTCCTTGAAGTATTACTGGCCTGGTCTTTTCAAACAAATTCGCAATTACATCTCTAAATTTGAAACTTGTAAAGCTTATAAACATAGCACGGCAGCACCTGCCGGCCTAATGGGTATCCCCAAACGTGCCGACAGACCCCTACAGTCATTGTCAATGGACCTCGTCGGACCTTTTCCTCGAAGTTATGCCGGACACATGCACATACTTAGTGTAGTGGATGTTTTCACCAAATTCTGTTGGATCTTCCCTTTAAAAAGAGCCAATGCGTCCGCCATCATCAAACTTCTGGAAAAACACATTTTTATACCTTACGGAACACCCAGAACCGTAATTGTTGATAACGGAAAACAGTTTATTGCCCAGGAATTCAAAGAATTTCTTGCCAAATACGGAATCAAGGACATTTATTATAACACCTTGTACACTCCCCAAAATAACACTGTCGAACGTTACAACCAAACAATCAACACAGCTCTAGCTATTCTAGTTGATAAAGATCAACGCACTTGGTGTAAAAACCTAGATAAAATTCAGGCCGCTATGAACAACACTGTTAATCTGGCCACTGGTTACACACCTTTCTTCTTAAAACACGGTATGGAACAAGTCGTCCATGGTTCTCTACATAGGGACACAAACTTTCCTACGTCATCTGCCACCACAAGCAACCCTACCGCAGACTATGCCCATCGCTTGGAAGAACTGTCGGCCATTTACAGTGAAGTCACTGATGCTTTGCTCCTGGCTCACCAAAAGAGTGCGGACAGATATAACTTACGTAGAAAACATGTCACCTTCAATACAGGAGACATAGTTTGGAGAAAGAACAACACACTTTCCCAAGGAGCCATGTATTTCTCTGCTAAGCTGGCACCACGTTTCGTGAAGGCCAAAGTCCTAAGGAAAATATCAGACCTAGTGTACTCCTTGTCTGACTCATCTGGAAAGCACATTGGTAATTACCACATTAAAGACATTGTAAAGTCTGGAAGTGAGGAGTCAAGTAAAACTGCCCCCACTATCTCAGCAAACGTAAAATGATCCAGTATATATCACTTTTTGTAAGCTTACAAAGTCTTACTACGTCAGGCGTGTATTGTGTCAATCACACGCCCATCGTTTCGTAAATGAAACAAGTTGTAAATTATTTTGTAAATTAATGCGTACTCTCCTTGAAGTTACTTTCAAATGTTGTTTTTGCACTGTTTTTTCTTTCCCTCACGGCAATTTTTTTTCTTTTTTTTCCACCTGTTCTAAAACTGATCACTTTGGAACGGAGACACTTTTCGAGTTTCAATGTTTGGGAAGTCGCGAGCCCATTTATTGTCTCAACACATACACTACGCAATGTTCATGCCATGTCATACCCTGCCTTGTCATGTAATTTTGTAATTTTTCTCCTATTTTTTTGTTGCATTTTTGTCGTGTGGAAAGGAACTTTCTCACCTGTTTATTTTGTTCATGTAAAGTAGTTGACAATTGCCCATCGGCGTGTCGTTCTAGAAGTCGGGTTTTGTAAATTCCAAAGTGTTAAATTCCGACTCAGAACCAGTTAACTATTTTTACAATTTTTTCCTTCCATTTTGTTCATCATGAGTTGTAAAACCTTCCGAGGTATCTCTAGCATGAAAATCAAACAGTGGTTACTTACATAGTCGCCCCTCGTGTATATAAGTTTTTTTCAATTTTTTCCTCTTAAATTAAAAATTGATGGCGTCCTACCCAAATTCATGCTCATGTACCCAAACTGGATATCGATACGTCCATTTTGGAACTCGTATTTATAAAACCAATGATTGGTCTTTATAACCCTGTATATAAATCAATTTGGCTCGTTTCAACTAAAGTACGTAAAACCGAATCATCCGGTCTTTGGTTGTTATAACAAAGCCACTGCCTTTTTTGTTATTTTGTTTTTTGCTTGTACGTTACGTATGTCTTATATGACACGTTTCAACCCTACGAGACAGGTTAATAAAACCTTATGGTCATCCTGATTTTGGAATTCACAACTTTTAGGTGTCCATTTAACCAAGTATTTGCAACCCAAATTGCACATAACCTGGTATGTTTGTAACTGCACAAAGGGTATGTAAAACCGTAATTGGTCCCTTTTCTTTGGTCTTCCTCACTGCAGGTTGCCACAACAGACAGTATGTAAAACCATTATAGGTCTGTCTTTGTTTTAAATACTTGGTGTAAGTGGAATTATACTCTGCCATCACCCTTGTATTTTATAACACATGAAGTAGCATCAAATTGTCTATCTTCTCTGTCGTACGCTCTTGGGCTACGGAGTTAGTTAATCTAACGAATCTTTATAAAATGTGTTAAAACGAGCATCGTTAACGTTTATTGTGTTGTATTTAAACGTAACCCACCGTCATAGGAGAGATCCTTAGAACATCCACCGTCATAGGAGAGATCCTTAGAACATCCACCGTTATAGGAGGGATCCTTAAAATACCTGCCACGATACGAGAAGTTCGTCATAATCACTTTTGCTCATAGCTAAATGTTATTGAGTTGGTCGTGTGACATATTTGTCATGAGCACCGTTTTGTACAATCTGTGTTGGTCGTGTGTCATTCATTTGTCATGAGTACCACCCTTTCTGTACAATCTATTTTGGTCGTGTGTCATTCATTTGTCATGAGTACCACCCTTTCTGTACAATCTATTTTGGTCGTGTGTCATCCATTTGTCATGAGTACCGCTTTTGTATTTTGGTCGTGTGTCATTAATTTGTCATGAGTACCGCTTTTGTATTTTGGTCGTGTGTCATTCATTTGTCATGAGTACCGCTCTTGTATTTTGGTCGTGTGTCATTAATTTGTCATGAGTACCACTTGTATGTATAATTGTGTACAACCCTTGTACACGAAACGTGGAGACGTAATAACAACACTTACCGTGATTCGTGCGAATGACATAATATCGGCCTTGCCATCTTCTTTAAGAGGCATTGTATAAACTCTTGACTTCTGTCTATAATTGAGTTTTATCTTGTATGTACTTACATGTTTTTGTACACTATACGTGGAGACGTTAAAACACTTACCATGAGTCGTGCGAACGAAATAATATCAAACCTTTTGTGTGCGATCTACGAAACGTAGTCCACAACCCTTTGTTGTCATTCAACGCCAATGCCCGTGGACCTCTTGTTTTTTTTGTACTTCTTTGCAAAAAGGAAAGAAGCCCAGGAATATCTACTATCCCAAAAGGACTAGTTTGTAGCTTCACTGCTAACTATGGGGCATAGTGCTGTGGGAGTTAATCGATTGAGCACAAAACCACCCAACTCGTTGTCTGGGGAGCGGATAAGAAAACCCCCAGGTTTGTGAAATTGGAGCAAGGGTCTGTCTTTTCTCACAATCACGCAGGAGTTTTTTTAAAAAATGACCCCTAATCTTTTGCCCAATACACGCAAAAGATTAGTCTCTTTGTTAATGTGTATTCAAATTTCTCCTCATCCTTTTAACAATTGTAAAGAGTCAGGAAATCTGCTGGTTGATCATGTTTCATTCTCACATGGAGTTTGAAGTGGAAATTAGTCCAGTCTCTAGCAAGTTTCGTCACTCAACTCCTTTCCTTTTCCTTTCCCTTCTCCTCACCATCATGTTCTCAGGTATATGTTATGAAGAGGAAAATCTGTTGTTGACCATAATTCGCCCTCACTGGGAGTGCGAATCGGTAAATTGACCAATTATCAGCAGGCTTTCTCCCTCACTCTCTGCATATGTCTCACCTTTTGTTCTCGTTCTCAATTTTACGAAACACATTCATGAATGTTGGATATGTACGATATGCACTTGGCGTACCGTCTGTCTCCTTTTGACAACCTTTATTCATGAATTGGTTTCTCTACTTTTACCGTGACTCATTCACGACTTCTTTGTCTTGTTCTTTGAAATTCTACAAAAAATGTTACCACCTTTATGTTAACATAGGCCATGGAAGGCCGGTTGTTTTTTAACCAAGACATATTGTCACTCGGCAAACGCCAAGCCATTCTGGTAAAGGAAAATGTTCATGTAATCACAATGTAGTTAGAAAACTCTCTCTTCGTCACTCTCTGGGTCGGTGGTCAAAACTTCGTTTATTTCATTATCTGGACACATTTTGTTTCTCTCCAAACCTTTTCTTCATTGGTCCCTAGGCAGGTAAACTTCAAGAATTTTGCTCTAATAATAATTTCTCCCGGATTAAAAAGAAGCCCAGGCGGATGTCATCACCAACAGCCAAGCTGAGCTCCACTTCCTGACAGCACGCGCTGTGGTTACTAGGTCCCTCCTGCTGCCATTTTTCTACGCATTTGTTCCTGAAAGCACAGACCATACCGCCCATATGTATGTTGTTTTGTCGTGCCACAGCAAGTCGAGTTGTCCCACTATACATTATGACACTCTGAACCACCTTTTGGGCACGCTAGCTCCTAGGTTTGTTCTTACTCTTGCTATCGATGCCAACCATGTCGTCTCTTGCGCTGTCATGCAGTGACGCATATATCGTCATGTGTAAACCATCATTACCTTGACCTCCAGTATTCGCTGAATGCGTACCAATACAAGTTATGTTGAGCTACATTATGCTTCAATAACCATTATATACGATCCGTGTTTACCTTAATAACACTTAGGATTCGTACTGGCATGTCTGCAGACACTGGATTCTCCTCTTCAATGACCTCTGTAACCATAGTCGCGGCACAGCAACCACAGTCTCCACTTCATGAACTTCGACGTCTTCGACAAAACCAAGTGTTTTCTAAGGCCCAAGTGTACTTTTGAGTGTTATCTCAAAGGGGTCTGATTACAGTGATAATGTAATCCTTAGAATCTGTGAAACCACGTCCTCCTCTTCGAAATTCTCCGAAACCAAACAAATCCACGCTTCGCAAACTTAGCTCCCAGACCAATGAAACCTTAGAATCACACAGGCATTTTTGTTCTTGTTCTTTTTGTTCTTCTATTGTACAAATATGAATTGTTATTTTTCAATTGCATAACCATGTATTGTTATTTTGTTCAATTGCATAACCATGTATTGTCATCTTTCAATTGCATAATCTTGTATGTTGTTTCACACCATGTACTTTCACCAAAACTGTTCTTTTCCAAACATTGTATGTACCCCTCACCCATTCCCTACAAACATTGTGACCTAAACTATAACATAAATTGCATGTTCTAGCTAGGCATCTCTCAAGCAACGAATCTCTCAAAAAACCCCAATGGAAGTTTAAGAGGATTTTTTTTTTCCTACAGCTCCATTGCCACGTCGCTTTTTTTCCAAGCGCGGGGGGAAGTGTTACGATACGCCCTGTAGCGGATTACCTAGAGCACAGAACGCAGCGAGTCCACAGTTCGGCCGCCCCCTCCCTCCGCCCCGTTTCCTGTTTCCCCTTGCCTCTCCCCCGTGCCCTGCCACTCGGCATTCCGCTGCACCCGGCAGAGAAGATCTGAGCGCCTTTGCGAACGGTCGCTCGCGGCCCACTTGTAGCCGGCGGACCCAATTCAATGGGGCCGCGATGTATTATTGAAATACCTTTGAGTAGAATCGGCCTTTTGCCGCACCATATAGTTCGGTCTATTTAGACTACGAAAGTGCCTGATGGAGCTGCCACATGAGACGAGGTTCCTGCCAACCTACATGTAAGCTGTATCTTGATTTCCTCCTTTAAATGTTGTCCGTAATCAGTGAAATGTAGGGCCCCCCGCAAAAATCACCACTCGGAGAGTTTCGTTTTGAGAGAGAGTCAGTGAGAGTTAAACGCTTTAGCTAGGTTTGTGTAATTTGCATTTCTTGTAATTGAATTGTACTGTAGAAACCTATGTATGTGTTTGAGTTTACAATACATGTCTAAATGATTTAACTTTGTTATTATTCTGCTACGGCGGGAGGATTGTTGACCAGTGTGGATCCCGTGGGTTACCGGAAGATGGAGAGAAATTCCATAGCTTTGAGCTGCTCACCCCCTGAATAGAGAGTACCATAGTCCCGCTGAGAGCTAGCCAGGGACGTGTTGGGCCCTGGTGTTGGTTTAGAAGCCGACATCGAGGCACCCTAACAAGTGTTAATACGAGATTCCGTGTAAATTATGGCTTGCCACTTTTCTTTAAAAGGCGTCCCCAGTTCAAAGTCAAAAAAATAGGAATTGAATGTCTTCTAACCTAACCTAACGTCTTAGCTATGTTTTTGCTGATGAAACAACGATAATACTAGAATCCTCTGTATTTAAATACTTACTTCGCACTGGCGGCGCTTTGTAATAATTCCCAGCTTAAGATTCCAACTAAGTCATCTAAGTACGGTTGCTAAAATGTTTTCTTCAAAATATCTTGCCTAAAATGATTTCAAAATGTTTTATAATCTTCAAGAGTAGGTACAGATAAAACCATATTCTACAGAGTGGTATTTAAAACCCAAGGATAACACAGACAAATTGTACAGAAGCTGGAATCCAGAAATTCATTCTCTCGACGGTAGAGCTTCACAATGTGCAAGTATAACTGGAAATCCAGGATATTATTTTCACGAACATATGTACATATATACATTTTCTTTTTGTTTGAGAGTTAATAATGATTCAGCCTTTTTATTAATATTTTTAATAAAAGCAAGGAATATTTTGCGTCCGTTTGTTTTTTATAAAAATACCTACCTATATCTACAATTTGGGAGGCGCATATGGGTGCCGACGCCTCGGTAACCATTTATTGGATAACCAACACCCCTGACATAAGACACCCCAAGTGTGTCGTTTGGTGACTTAGCAGGGGTGCCCAGGTTCATGGGTGAGTTTTGTCTAGATCTTGGTGGCGGATGTATCTGCCCACCTACTGCGCGGCAGACCGAATTGGGAGAAATTGGTTGAGGGAGATCTTTTTACCTATCCAGCTGGACCCTCGATTTATCACCTTGGACCGCAGTGGGAGGGATGGATTCATGGGTCTGTCACTTCTGGACATATTAACTCCCCGATTCTACTCAACCCTTATACCTTTTTCCTTACCAGAACTTCCTCTCCTTCCTTTCCCTCAAAAGACCCTCCACAATACTCCACATAGTATCCCCAATGAAATCATAGGCCCTGATGATTTTTTTTCCTCAGGGCATCCTGTGTGGAGCTAATGAACAAAAATCTACAGTTTAATTTGAAATTTTGCACATTTGACCATCCAAACAAAATAAAGGTTGCACTACGTGAGATTTACGAACATTCACCAAACATGACTAAAGATTTCATTAATTAATTAACTCCCATTTATTGTCAAAAAAGGACATGCGAAATGCCAATATATGCAAAAGTTAGTATTTCAATTCTAAATTATCATTTTAATAGTATTTTTAATTTTTCGTATTTAACGAGTGTTGACAGCGTATATCAATTTCTAATATATTTCTGTCAATATTGGTTCGACTGTGAACAGTGCAATCGAGCTCGGGACATCGATATAAAATCGCAGAAAGTCCACGCCTATACATTCGCCTGTCGATCCGATGTTTTAAAGTTATCGATTTCACTATGCTAGACCCCCAGACCCTCTAGTATGGTTGATCGTTAAGGATTGATAGGTTAATGCCAATTCAAACTACGTTTCGATTTCGCATGCTGTATTTCACCAGAGCGATATTTACAAAAACAAATACTTCAACGCTAATGAATTCATCACATTCTGTAACTAATCTAATCAAGTCATTTATTAGTAAACATTCGTGCCGAAGGTAAATAATTAGGGATTATTTCGCCCTCATCTATCGACAGAGAGCTGAATGATGTTAGTTTTAATATTCCCTGAATCCATTTAAAAGACGTCGCTCAAATTTAATCCAATCAGTATTGTGAATACTAAACGTATCTACGATGTACCTGTCTCTGGGTAAACCGTAGATTACAGAAGAGTTACGTACCATTTATTTCGTCTAATATTCGTTCGTAAATTCGACGTTTATTAATGTGTTCCACTTATCATTTCAACGCCCACCACATTACGCTGACGTTCTGTCTGGTCACCAAACAGAACGTCAGCACATGAAATGGTAAAAGAATCGTTTAGCGATGAATCAACAAATTTTATTTTTTTCTATTTTCACGCACGGTTCAATCTTGTCTGGCAATTAGAACAGGAATTGCAGGTACAATATTTGGAAAGACCTAATTTCTTTTTTTTGGCAATGAAAAGAAAATTCTTACTTTTAAATGTGTAGACCCGATTGGTAGCAACTTAACCTTTATTGTTCGGAGTCGCAGCTTATATTACTCGCAAATGGATTCGGTAGCACACGTTCAAAGGCTTGTCTCACAAGACTTTATACCTACTTTAAACGGTAACCGTACAACTCAACGAAGCCATACACTCATTTGATCACTTATTTGAAAAGTCGATAAAAACGATAAAAATAAATTTTGAAAAATTAGGTAAAATATATTACGTTAGTTTAGGGGTTATGGGCTATTTTTTGTTTAAAAAACCACTCTAAACGCATATGTACCCATGTCAAAACTAAGGGTCGACCGAGACAGGTTTTTCGTTATCGGCCGAGACCGAGACCGAGACCGAGAATAAATTAAAATCTCGGCCGAGACCGAGACCGAGACCGAGAATAAATTAAAATCTCGGCCGAGACCGAGACCGAGACCGAGAATAAATTAAAATCTCGGCCGAGACCGAGAGCCGAGACCGAGAATAGATAAATTGAGCAAAAAAATGAAATAGTGCTATTTTTGCATAATATACTATATTTTTAAGAATGTAATAATGTTTAATTATATAATAATTTGAGATTTTATATAATATATCTAATATTAAATATTTAATTAAACAATAATTTGAGATTTTATGTAATATATCTAATATTAAATATTTAATTAAACAATAATTTAAGATTTTATATAATATATCTAATATTAAATATTAAATTAAACAATAATTTGAGATTTAAAGTAAGATTTGATAGTAAAGTAATTATAATTAATCACAACATATAAAAGAACTTACTTTTTTCTACTACGAACACGAACAAAATTCAAACAAACTTCCTTTAAAATTAATTGTTTGCTTACAATTTACAAAAGTAGCGAAATGAATGAACGGCGCGATGAGACGCGGCGGTTGTGAGCTGTGACTGCGACTTCTGTGAGTAAAAGCCGCCTCCTGCCAGCCGACCAATCACAATCGACAGCTCTCTCACGCAGTGCGTGAGAGAGCTGTCGTGACACCAAGTGACGAATTTGGACGCGCGCGGTAGATTTGAATCCCATTATCCTATACCGTACCTACTTACAACGGTCTCGGTTACTGTCTCGGTAGAATTTGTAGCCGAGAATGCCGAGACCGAGACCGAGACCGAGATCTCGGTCGACCCTTAGTCAAAACCCATAGGCAGAACATGAACAGAACTAATTCCTGAGCTTGGTGGAGAAGTAAACAATATATTGTACAAATAATAATACATACATATAAAGTTTAAGGTTGAGGTAACATTTTCTTCTTTTTCGTGTGCCCTATCAGGTCCATCCAACGTTAGCGATCATTCTGGGAAATTTATCTCTATCTTGTGCTGCCCGGAATAGCTCCTACAAACTTCTAATATTGGTCCACTCTCGTACATCTTGCAGCAAGCAGAGGTTAAATAAAAAAAAATATAAATATAGCTCTCCTAAAACGAGAATACACTAGTTAGACAGTGAACGTTTAGGTAATTTAAGACTATTTACTTAATCTACTATCTACTTCTACTACACTATATAAAGAGGTAAGATTTGTTTGTTTGTTTGTTTGTTTTCTTTGAATAGGCTCCGAAACTACTGAACCGATTTGAAAAATTCTTTCGCTGTTGGGAAGCTACACTATCCGTGGGTAACATAGGCTATATTATATTTTCAAAAAAATAGGCATCCTTACTAAAACTTCAATAATGTAACCCAAGGTGTAAAAAAATTACCTAAAATATTCTTTACATCGCGTGCGCTGCGAAAAATATTGATGATAGAATAAAATAATGTACACGACTTTGTATAACACATCATTTTTTACAAAAAAGATCACGACAGAATATGTCTAACTATTATGGTTATGCCACGATAAGTATTCTTTTATTTTAAAAATTTAATTAAAATGTCGCCACTTGAAAAGGCTCTTAATTTGTATCTCGGTTTTAATCCTTACCAAAATAAATTACTTCATTTTCAATACAGCTTCAATACCTTTATTTAACTTTTTGAATTTTTCAATTTGGATATTTAATTAGAAAGATATCACGAGTTTAAAAATGTTAGTATTAGAAAAAAGTCTCCGGGCGGGAGAGGAGTCAAGAAATGAAGTGCCAGGGGGGTTGGCGGGACGGGGGAGCGGGAAAGCGGTGGCGGGGAATGAGAAAGTGGAACGCTGGAGGGGAAACGCACGGGAAAGGACATGCAAGGAGTAACATTTTATTTATTTGAATATGGTGTTGCAACGCATGCTGGGAAACAGCTAGTAAAATAAATTAATTAATTAATGTTGTTATAGAATTTTTAAAATTTAAACAAAAAAATTCGTGTTTCATAATTTTACTAGACCGAAATTAGCTTCATCCGAAAAGATGATTTTTTTGGCAAAATCGGCATCTTCTGTAAGTCGATATTTCCCAGCGTTGTTCAAGCGTATACACAACCATATTCGCTCAGCGGAAGGATAAAACTAATTATCTGTCAAATCAGACATGAGCTAAGTGTTACCATTCACGAAATAAGCACTAGTTGAAAAAAAAAACTTTAGATGGCGGACCCTTTAGTAATGCTATGTCATAATGACTGCAAAACACTTTATTTGTATAATGGTATCAATTAACATTAATACTCCCGCTCTAATTCCATACTCGGATTTAGTTGCCCCTCTATTTCTATTTCCGTATATTTGTACCTACGGACATTAGCTTTTTTTTACACTTCATTGAATCAGCTTGACACTAATCTTGTTCGATTAACACTAGCCGTGGATAGCGAGAAGAACAAAGAGCTAGTTCCGGGTCATCCTTTCTGTGATCTGTGATTATAATAGCACAAGCCTTGAAGTAATAATATCTGAAAAGCTAACTTTTCCCAAATAATCTACTCACATCTTTGTTTTTAATATATTTATAAATGTACATTACTCCATTCCCGCCTCTGAAATTATAATTGTAAATGTAATAGAATCCATAAAAACCTCTCGCTCGTTAGTTATCTCTGACATTTTATTTTATTTTATTCGTTAAATGAATACTTACACACAACTACGTAAGACGGCTTCTTAGGCAGACTGAGTAAGGTTGGTTTTAAGAGATACCTAACCACGTTAAAGAAAATTCAATTTATTATTTTTAATTGATAAACTAACGTTTTTAAGACAAGATTTTTATGCATGGCACAAAGGGTAACAATTATTATAAGCAATAATTATCAGCCTGAAACACTTATCTACATTGAAAAAATCTTCCGAGAAAAGATACTGGCCGCCAACGGGACTTGAACCCGTGTCCTTCTGATTGCTTATCAGGTGCTCTGACCACTGAGCTATGGCGGCTTGTCTAATACCAGCGAGCGATTTAGCATTAACAATGCCTCTCTCACAAAAAATAAAGTTGGTTGTTTTCAGGTGGAAAAATGTAATAAGCAGTAATTGTTGAATGAAGCACTAGTAGTAGTTCATAAGCCGCCTAGCTCAGTGGTCAGAGCACCTGACCGGCAATCAGAAGGACACGGGTTCAAGTCCCGTTGGCGGCCAGTATCTTTTCTCGGAAGATTTTTTCAATGTAGATAAGTGTTTCAGGCTGATAATTATTGCAATTCAATTTGGTTTGACAGTTTGATGGTTGTATGATTGTTGGATTATCTGCCCGTACAACCATCTACGCCCCCTTGTCGCATGCAAAACTCCACACTGCACAACTTTACTTTCAACTCAACCAGATTGATACAACCACTCAACCAGATTGAGTTGTCTGTAGAGCCCATTAGGTACAACTATTTGGTCGTAAAAGTTACGGTTGGATAAAATAAAAATAATTCGGCGTAATTTTGGATAAATTTGTCATTTTTAGAATAATGGGTCGACTTCTCGGCTAAAATATCGACCCCAATGATGCACGGATGAAATGTTGGCTTAAGAAGGAGGAACAGCAACACGGCATAAAACCCTAAAACAAAATCACGGTAATACGTCCGTGAAAATCATATATTATGTCCAATTAAAAGGGCTGTTTATTTAAACAGTTTATTTTGTCGTATTTTCCTTTAATTTTAACCTAAATCTTCTAATACTTAAAAAAAAGAACAATCAATAAATTTGGCGCAAGGTTCGAGTTGTCAAAACATTTGCAGCTGATCCGACAAGAATACATATTTATGGAACATTGTTTAGATTTTCAACGTAAATACTATGAGTGACAGCAATACAACTGTTGCCAAGATGCTGGACTCAGCTGTTGAGAGATCGGTCAGGCGGAGTAGCATTACGTACTGGTGGCTATTTTCTGAAACTTTTGTTTTGATAAATACAGTATAAACGTAATAACGATTTTCATGCTAGCATAATTACGTAAACAAAGAGATTATTTGGTTGTACATCTCGATTAGGAAGAAAAATTATACACCCGTCGATTCTCGTATATTACGTTTTGGACGTACGTATGGGAAACTTCCATGAAGCTCCTTGTTCGTCGAGATTAAAAGTTACTTTATTTACCTTTTCGTGTTGTTTACAATAAATTTTTCACGAGACCGCTCTCATGATAATTAAATAATAGTAATTCTGAAGCAAGTAAGCAACACTGAAGGTGCCAAGCTGTCGATCGAATATCATAGGCTATTTCCGCAACCGTTCGAGTAATAAACACGACAGGCGGCAGGCACTCTCCTAAGATATCACTTTACTGACACCTGTTGCGACACCTAAAAACTACATACATAAATAAGTCTATTCACTTTGTTGGCAATTTTTTAATAATTATTATTGTTCTTGTAAGGGAATAATTAATAGAAATATTGCGTGACTTAAAAAATGATTTATGCATCTTCCGTAGCTTTAGTATTTTCCTGTTGTTGCCTTGAGGTAACACTTTTCCGGAAATGGAAAATTATGACTTCCTTCCCCAAAATTGCTTCCGCTGCGTTGTTCTTTAACATTTTTATTTCCTTTGATCTTTACGATTTATGAATTTACTGAAAAGGGTAAGAAAATTAGTTAATTTTGAAGCGTCGTTTTTATAAAAACTGTTTTGGTAGACTCATCAGCATTTTTATATGTGGTTACAATAATATAAAATACTTTTTTTCTTCTTACGGAGGGGGTGAATGGAGATCATTTTGGTCAGTTAGTCTAAGGCCTCAGGCACGGTGTACCTCATAAATTCCATCTGGGAATGAATTGTAGGGGGTTTTCGCAGACAGGACAATTTTATTTATGTTCGGGTGAAGTAAGTTATTTTTCGAACGTTTTTATATTTCTAATTTCTTTCTAGAAAAGACAATCATTTTAATTGTGAAGTCTGGTGCTGTAGTGGATGAAAGACAAATAAATACTTTACAAAAAAGTCTGGAGCTTCAATTTATTTTTTTAAGTTTTGCCTCACATGAGCGCTCCTGTCTGTTTACGGTAGATACAAGGGAATTGCCTATCTATAGATAGGGCATCAGAGACGGGTTAAGGAATCAGCTGTACCAAGGGCTTTAATAATGCAGGTTTTGTAGAGGCCCGAATTATATGAAGGAGGAAAAATAGATGTCGATAGCGAGCTTCTTGCACAAAAACCAGTTGGAGAAACGACCTGTTCTCATGAAGTCGACAATAATACTAGTAAACGGGTGTTCCGTACGTCCATCGTTGTACAGAGGGTCAATGCTGCAAGCTTCTTCGAGCAGGCTCCATTGAAATGCATTTTGAACAGACTTAGCATAAATACATCTATTCACTATAGATTATAAATCAGTCTAAAAGTACTCGAGTATTGATGCCACTTGAAAATAAGTAGGTAGGTATATTAATTTCAGTTACTATATTAATCTAAAGTATTTAAATAAAAACATATTATAATCGATAAACGTCGATACACACAGCATTTTTGAAGTTTTGTGGGGTAAAAGGAAACTACGGTCGGGTGTTCCGAACTACATTGTTCGAAAAACTTTACATATTATCGGTGTGCATAAATACGTTCATACGTGTTCTCTTGAAAAGTAATTTGCCTGCATCTAAACATTTTTTTAACTAATTTAAGGGCGTTGCTAGTCTATATGTTGTTTTAAGTTTCTAAGTTTTCTGTAAGATTTGAGACATTAAAGAAGTTGTAAGGACAATTATCTTATAAATTAGACCTAAGCTTCAAAGTGAATACTTTAAAATATTTCTCCAAAAGTTACTTATATGGTTTCCACATCATACCTGAAAAAAATGCTTTGGAAATTTTTTAGAAAAAAGTTATCGGAAAGAGCCTTGCCAATATCTCATTGATGTTTTTATACGCTGACAAAAAGCCGTTTCTGAGTATGATCTCTGTCATATAAATCAACGGAGTAAGTAACGTAACATTTTTCCGAATACTGTGCCCATGTGCTCGTTGGTATAAAATACACGAGGTTGATGTTATTTGTAGAAAAAAAAATACTGGATATCAATCAGTCAACTTGGCATGTATACAAGATAAATAGTAATTTAGAATTTAATTTTGTAATTAATTGTAATTACAGAATGATTATTTGTGTTTGGTGAGAATTTCTTTTCTCTGAACAATGCTTTAAATTTAAGTAAGGAAAGCTATTTAATTGATCAAATATTACCAAAATTCAAGTATTGTTAGGGCTCTATTAATATTTTTAAAGCTCTTAATTGGCTTTTAAAGAAAAATTTAAATAATTTTAAACTGCCCTCTTCTGGAGCCTGTGAGAAAATGGCCTCCCCAATTGGGGTATTTTGTAAGATTTCAGCCACACAAAATACTTCTTTTATACGTATTCAAAATACTTTTTCAATACCTTCTGTAGTGGGGTAGGGAAGAAAGTGAGAAGAGGAAGGTCGGGAAGTACCTGGCTATTCAGATCTAAACACGGCTAAAGCCATGGCAAGCAACGTTTTATTTGTGAATTAAATTATGTGTCTTACAACATGGCGATACTGAAAGTATCTTCCACTCTAGAACGTTCCGCAAACATACCTTATATTATTTTAATGGTTAAGTTGTGAAACAACACAATTCAATCGACCGGTCGGTAGCTAAGTCGGAATCGCGTTTGGGTTCCACCCAAGCGTCGCGTGTTCGATTCCTCGGCTAGCTAAGGCCTCCATCACGACACAAGCAACATTTTTCGCTTACTGTGGCGGTAGTCGAGGAATTCGAACCCACGACTTTCGAATTGCTAGTCAAGAGCCTTAACTCTCGACCTTGAACGCCGTCAAGGTTTGTAAGATTACATTTAAATACCTATGGCTTATTTCTATTCAGATTTTTGTTAAAATATCGCATCAACGGTGCTTCAAAAGGCAAGGTGCAAAAAAAGGGTTGTAGAATAACCTTTAAAATACCTCTCGTGACTGGTTTATATTGTTAATCTGTTAAAGGTTAATTGCATTATTTTTATAAATAGACACATCTAATAATTAAAACAGAAGCAAAATTAATTTGATTGCTTTTACTTTTCAGCAAAATATTTGAATACCTCAGAATTTCAGTCCAATAATAGAAAGGTGAATAGTTATTAAATTACTCAACAAGAAGTGGCTCATCTAGAGACATTTATGTAAATAAATGTCAAGGGGTACCATTAATTTTCCGCTTTAAAAATACTGCAATAATATCATGAACATTTGAGGATTGCCAAGGATTTTTGGCCACTTCTAAGAAGGTTCGTTTGAGACCATAAGTGTTCTGAGAATTATTTTGTTGTTCTTCGCAATGAAACAAAAACAAAATCAAAATAAGCACTATGAAAGTAATCTCCTGTTTCCTTTCTTTATTTACTGAAGCGTATCTGCCGGAATAAAAGAATCAACTATTATGGTTTATCTAAAGACATTCATTGAAAGGCCCAAATATAATACTCATATAATAATTTCTGTTGTTTCTTTGTGTAAATCCGATTCAATGACCTCAAGAACTGGGAATTGTTTTGATAACAACATTATTTTATTAATTTATTTAATTAATCGGCGTTAAAATGCGAATTTCTCTTGTTTAGTTGTTGACACATATTGTAATTTATTAAGTTTACTAACGGCGATGATTTGAAAGGTAAAATTCTGTTCGTCTTTTGAAAAGCAATGATCCCGTGATTTTTTTTTAAATAAATGCTTTCATCTTTACAAATTCTACAATTCAAATATTCCTTGATTGTTTGTGGGTACTTTTTGATAGTTTTTAAGAAATTTCCGGTTATATGCTTCCTTTACCAGGTTCGTAAAAAGTACACAAAACGATGTAAAAAAATAACATTTCTTTCTACTTTAAGTAAATAATATGGCTCTTATCAGTGAAAAGCAAAATATAAAACCTTCAAAGTATTTAAACAATCGCATTAAGTTCATCTCCTTCTCACGTTCCAGCTCTCAGATTGACTGCACGCAGTGCATGCATCCGTTATCATTGTAAAGTGTTTATAATAAACTTTTTTTTTATTAAATAAAACATACAACGAAGTTGCACTCCCATGAGTTATCAAAACTCATTAAGGGATCGCCAATTGGTACTTTTGAAATGTTAAACCCAACCCAACCCAATATGCAGACACAATATATATAATGAAGAAAAATTTTACAAAACATTTCACAGAAGCAACATACAGACAAAACATATGAAGAATCACTTAACAAATATTTCACAGAAACATGTCTTATAAAATTTTATGAATTTATAAATACTCATTTGATTTATGTACTGTTGGTGTCAAAAAGTTAAAATAAAGTATCTTCCATGATGGACTATATAAATACATTAAAAAAAAACAAAATCAGAAAAATACAATAAAACTTTCGATAGATATAGAGTAGAATAGAGTCTCCCGAGTAGATAGAAATCTCCCGAGAATTCTTATATTAATCATCACCACCATTCCATTAATATGAAATTTTTTTTTTTTAATGATCTTCACCCAAGAGTTCCTAGGGGAAATAATCCTTTTTTCAGTTGAAATTAATATAAATTATTATATTTAATTGATAAACTAACGTTTAAACAAGATTTTTATGCATAGCACAAAGGGTAGATAACAAATATTATAATCAATAATTATCAGCCTGAAACACTCATGAAAAAATCTTCCGAGAAAAGATACTGGCCGCCAACGGGAATCGAACCCGTGATCTTCTGATTGCCGGTCAGCAGCTCTGACCACTGAGCTATGGCGGCTTATCTAATACCCGCCAAATGATTCAATATATACTAGTGTTTCATTCGACAATTACTTATTATTACATTTTTCCAACTGAAAACAACCAACTTTATTTTTGTGAGAGAGGTATTGTTAATACTAAATCTCCCGCTAGATGACGTCGAGACTAATTATGTCTGCATTTTTTGCTGAAATACTTTAAATTGTCAAATATTAATTATTATATTTAATTGATAAACTAACGTTTAAACAAGATTTTTATGCATAGCACAAAGGGTAGATAACAAATATTATAATCAATAATTATCAGCCTGAAACACTCATCTACATTGAAAAAATCTTCCGAGAAAAGATACTGGCCGCCAACGGGAATGAACCCGTGACCTTCTGATTGCCGGTCAGCAGCTCTGACCACTGAGCTATGGCGGCTTATCTAATACCCGCCAAATGATTCAATATATACTAGTATTTCATTCGACAATTACTTATTATTACATTTTTCCAACTGAAAACAACCAACTTTATTTTTGTGAGAGAGGAATTGTTAATACTAAATCTCCCGCTAGATGGCGTCGAGACTAATTATGTCTGCATTTTTTGCTGAAATACATTAACTTGTCACATATATATTACTATATTTAATTGATAAACTAACGTTTAAACAAGATTTTTATGCATAGCACAAAGGGTAGATAAAAAATATTATAATCAATAATTATCAGCCTGAAACACTCATCCACTCATCATCAAATTTAGAGAAAATATTCATAAATAATTGTATTTTCAAGCAATCTGTATTGATTCATCATCTATTGATTATTAAATTATGGAAATACACTTTTACTTTTGTGTCTTTAAATACCGTTTTTGATTCATCAGCGATTCATGGTTGAATGATGTACCTATACATTTTTTTTTTATTTTTTTATTTTTTATTTTTTTTTATTTATATTCAATAATTTTATTATTAAATTAATAAAAACAGTTTATTTATAAACAAGTTCTGCTGGTAATTATTATTACGCGTGACAGCTGTTTCGACTTCTGAGGGCATTATCAAACAGCTGTCACGCGTAATAATAATTACCAGCAGAACTTGTTTATAAATAAACTGTTTTTATTAATTTAATAATAAAATTATTGAATATATAAAATAAATAAAAATTAAAATGGAGTTCTACAAATTAAACTTGATAACAATAAATTAAAAAAAAAAAAAAAACCTATACATATATTTCTTAATTTATTTTATTACGTTTTTTATTAATACCATTCCAAAATCATTCGCGTAATGCTAAATCTAAACCAATAAATAATATTTATCCGAAATTTAAAAGTCTGAAAGGTCGGAATCTTATTTAAAATACAAAGGAATAGAATAAAATTTACGCAGGACCTATCTAAAAACACAAATTTGTAATCTACAAGAATATTTTAGTACCCCAGATGGTTTCTTTATTAATTTTATTCTTTGACCAGACACCTCAATAAAGTGGCATCTTGAAAAGTCGTTAAAAGTTATGAAAAAAACTTGGTTAAATATATTACGTAAGGTTAGGTTATGTGCTATTTTTTATTTATTTTTCATCACTTTTGTTGATTTTTCAGTGGGGTATTGAAATGCCACCTTTTTGAGTTGTCATGAAACCGTATTAAGAATATAGGATTTAATGGATTTTACTTTATCTTCTTTATTGTACATGGCCAATGAAACAGCGCTCAAAATTAATATTTAAATAATTATTTTGTATGAACAAAGAAACGTGAATCAATTCATTTCCAACGGCAACATCTGCTTTTTTCAATACAAAAAATGTTACTTGTATAAAGACATGCATATGTAATACCTACTCATAATATTTGTATTGTATCGTATAAAACGTGTGCTCTTAACCCCTCACTCCTCGGCCATATTTGTCAGGCTGTCATAAAATTTCCGCTTTTCAATTAAATCCCAATAAAGGAATATTTCTGATGGCATTCGAAAACTAAAAGCTATTTTTTAAATGTGATAAAATTTGCTTTCAAATTGCATATTTTGAAATAAATTTTTTTTTTTGAAATATTTTACGTTTGCGTGCAAATATAATTTTTTTTTTAAAATGGCTCACTTTACGTTTTTTTCTAACTAAAATTACTGATAACGAAAAGAAATAAAAACACACACATATAATGTATTATACATATTAACGTCAACTCACTTTTTTGTCGTTTCATGTCAAAATAATTAATAAAAAATTACCAAAGTTTCATAAAGTTTTTTTCGAATTGTGATCTGAAACCAAGGTTTCATAAGGTTGTACATTTTACTTATTTTGTGGTTAACTTTAAGATTTGAATAAAAGCGTTATTTTTCTCTTTCTAACACCGTTAATATCATATTTCTCACTTTTTTTTATTTTTTTTTTATTTAATATAGATATATAAGTGTACAAAGGTGTTACATAAATTACATATCGGTACAGAAATTATTTAACATTGCAATCTCATCAAAGAAGAAGGTAGTTCTTGTGCTTGATGAGCGAGTTACACTAATTATAACATAAATAGAATAACATTATGCAAAAGATAAGTATATAATACGAACAATTGAGACTTCTGGATCATCAATATGTGTAGGTGTACATACATAGGATACGGTACGAAATTCGAAAAATCTAAATAAAATAGAGATGAATATAATTTATAATAAATGGAAAGAAAGAGAAAAACAGGTAATTATTTAGTTTTAATTATTCCTGATGAAGTGTAGCTTCAGTTTGAGTTTCAGTTTATTGATGTCTTTTGTTTTTTTTTAATTCAATTGGAAGGTTGTTGAAATACTTTATTCCTAAGTAGATATAATTGTTTTGCATTAGTTTGGTATTTTGATGTTGTCTTGATATCTTTTTGATTGGTAGGTTTCAAATTTTTTGATGATTTTATCTTTGTAAATTTGGATAATTGCATTTTTTTAAAGATATTCTCTACTCGAGGCACCGTAAAATCTGCGAAAAGCGTTTCTGTTGGATATGTGGAGGGTTTCTTTAGGATTACTTTAATGATTAGCTTCTGGATCACTTTGATCGGGTTTAGAATATTGTTGTAAGACCCCTTGATAGTAAAGACAACGATTTCTATGAGACTCATATGAGTTGTTCTAATACCTAATATTATAATATTAATCGTTCACTCTATTATATAATTTATGAAATAACTCCTACACCAAGCTCGAAAGCTACCTCTCTTAATTGGCGTAGAAATCCTTGAAAATGTGTATTTTACTATTTTGTTTTTCGTGTCGTAGACGGTTCCACGATAATTCCACAAAGTAGCATTTCAACACCCCTTCATGATGAACCAAATAACCCGTTGCCTTAACTGACGTAACCTTTTAAACCTAGTTATTTTTTCATCTTTTTTAATGACTTTCAAAGTAATCACTTTGTTGAAATTGTCCGATCACCGTTTTCTTAATTATGGTTTTGATGAAATACATGATTCATGCAATATTTTAAGTTTGTCTAGATTCAGTGTAGTCCAGCCCTGATGAATGGGAGGCTATAATATAGGTTATACCGGTCACCGCCCTAGACAAACATGGCTTGCTTTTTTTTCACAGCTTCGTCTATGTTTGCAATTGCGTTTGATTTGAGCTCTGCTCACAAATACAGAGAGGGCTAACGTAAAACTGAAAAAATAATATTTACATTTCTCAAAAAATATAATAAAAAATGCAGTATTTGAAAAGATTTTGGTAGCAGAAGTTATAGGATAAGGAACTCAAGGATAGAGTAGAGGTGCCAAGTCCGAGTCTCGAAAGAAAACTTTTTTCTATATTTTCTCTGTTTTGTAAAATACCACTTAAGAGGCGAATTTATTAATATTAAAAAAAAAACTAACTATTATTCACTTGCAATAAAAAATATTCAGCCATAGTTACGGTGTAGTTACTAATATTAATTAATTAACATTCCTAAATACGGATAACTGTGTGCTGTCATATTACATAACTGTGAGTATGGTATATACCATCAAAAGGAAAAACATGTTAAAATGCGTTAATTTTTTTTTGTAAAACATAAATCATAATATTTATTTTGGCCACAACAAAGAATTACATAACAAAAAAAACTATCGACTCGAATTTTTACGAAAAGTCAAAATAAAAAATCAAAGGGTGTTTTAGCACCATTCGTTGTTGTAGGTAGTCTCCGCAGGATTGCCTTTGGGTGTCGAAGGGTTAATTAAGTTTTACAATGTCACATGTTGACTGGCTATGACAGGCTCGTTGTGGCTATAATCCACATGTGTTCTCGTGCGTACTCATAAAAATGCTTTTTGTGAAAGGTTTTTGCTTTGAAATCCACGTATGAATTAAATAAAATGCCAGGATTAGTAATTCTCTCACTCTCTTATTTCGCTCTCACGTATTCTTTCACTCTCTTTAATTTGAATAATGACCCTAGTTTTATATCGACATAATTTTTCATCGCTCTTAATGAACAGAATCTATTTAGATAATTGGAATTATAGCTCTATGTTGATTTGGAAGTAATATTTAATCGCTCTCAAAGAACACCTAGCTTTCACTAACTCAATGTAATTGGAATGATGGATCATAGTTTTTAAAGCACAAAATTCTCTATAATTGGAATAATAACTTTAAGATCGTTTTTTTATATTTTGTTTCAAAGTTAAACCTAAAGGACACTGATGTTTTTCCAGTGATTTTTATTTTTTTATTTATTGTTTTCAAGATACAATCCCGTTAAACCGCAATAAAACAGTTTGTCAGCAGGATGTTAATGTTCAATTACAATTTAAAACATAAAATTTAAATATAAAACATACGTACATATTATTATTACTGTATAAATGACTAAACAAATTGTCACAATAAACAAACATTAATTAATATAAACAATCTCTATTTAGTAACCATTGTTTCAGCATATATCTTAATCTATTTGTAGAGTCGCAATTTTTTATATTAATTGGTAACATGTTAAATATTTTTGGCACGTTAAATTCCAGGGTTCGCCGTCCGTAGTTATTATTATATTTTGGAACAAGCATTCCTTCATTCTTTGTGAACCTCGTATTATGCTCATGTTCCACTTTCTTCTTATAATCAGACTCAGATACATGCTGAATCAATATTTTATACCAAAATAAGGCCTGCACCGGAAAATATTGTTAAATTCCGATACAACAATGAAATGTTTCGTCTCTGTGAAAAAATATTTTTTTGAACTAATAACTTAATCATAGAAGTTTGTACTGATTGTAGGCGGCTTAAATTAGTTCTGCAAGAGTGTCCCCAAGTAGTTAATCCGTATCGTAAAGTTGATTCTGCGAGTGATAAGTAAATAATTTTTAAAATATTCACCGGAACGAAACATTTCAGTTTGTACAGCCTACCCACTATCGCCCTCAGGCGTTTACAAATTTTGTTTATTTGTATATCCCATTTGAAATTACAATCAACAGTCACTCCCAAATAAACATATTCATTTACAAGTTCAATACTATCGCACATGCAGGGCTGCAAATTGTTTTGATGAATACATATAAAGTCATGAGATATTATTTTAGGCTTTTTCTGAAATGAAGCATGTGGAGATTCAATCCTCTTATCAATTTAATGATTACGAAAGAATTATTTTAATTTGTTTAGCCATGTGGTGCATATGCTGTGATAAAATTCTATTCTAAATAAGTAAATAAAGTACGAATTTCATTATTTACATTCAAACGAACACATTGTCCCACTGCATGACACTTCAAAAGCAGTTCAACAAACTTGATAAATGTTATCGAACATAATATATTTTTCCGAACCAAAAATAATCTCCTGCGGGGAACACAAAAGAATTTCAAGAGATATCTAATATTCTGTAGATCTCATACTGTAATTCAAAGAGTGGACTGTATTCAAATTTGTTTTGTGGACTTTCTGATTTTTTTTTTTAGATGGAGGATTCACACGGGAGGCCCTGAGGAAAATAATTTCTCTTAGGGCCTATGTCATCTTTGAGGATGCTGTTTGGAGGGTTTTTTTTAAGGAAAGAAAGGAGAGGAGAGTTCTGGAAAGGAAAAGGTTTTAAGGGGTGGTTAGGAATCTGGGGTTCAGTGAGTCCAGGTCATCTGCCTCCAAGATCTAGACAAACTTCACCCCATGAACCCGGGCACCCCTGCTAAATCACCAAACGTAGGGTGACCTATGGCAGAGGTGTTGGTTATCCAATAATGGTTCCCGAGGCGGCGGTACCCATTCCCGCCTCCCAAATTGATGTTGACACAAATACGGGATAGTGAAATTGGACAGGTTCCGACTCGTCCAACTTTGTTCGGCTGAGATGATAAATCCTTCGTCTTGGTCGATCTCATGGTCAAGCACTTGAGAAAACAAGAGAATTCCTGCTCAAATTTCCTATGATGGTCGTTATGATTAAGAACTGAGGAAGAAAGATCACACCACAGCATTTAACAACAGACTGACACATAAAGATGAGCGTCCATCTGCCCGCGCCGGCCGCAACGCACGCACGGCACGCAACGGATTTTTCTATATCTTCATATGAATTAGTACAGCACTGCGTCGACACCGGCAAATACCGGTGGTCCGGCTCCCGCAACAGAGTTTTCTATGTAAAGATACAGAAAAATCCGTTGCGTGCCGTGCGTGTGTTGCGGCCGGCGTTGGTAGATAAACGCTCATCTTAAGACTGACATAAGTTATTATTGTCATTTTTTTCACTAGCCCGGGTATTGTCGTCAGCTTGGGAAAGGTTTATGTGGGTAGATAGTATGGGTAGGAATGTAAAGGTATATATATTATTTTGGGAAAGGTATGTATATTTGGGTCAATAACACCATATTTCTGGTTTCATTTTTTGATACGTGGTCATGTTCACCGATGTTTTTCGTGTCTGAGGATGATAAACCTTTTCTTTCTATGATCTATATTTATCAATTTTTCGTTCGTTTCACTCTTCACCTAATATGTAGAATGTAAAAAATTGCGTATTTATTTATTTTGAAAATAACTTTATTAAATCCAATCGTAAATCACAAGAGTGCAGTGTTTTATTATATATTATAGTACTTCATTTTGTTAAGATACAAATAAATTCTTTACAGGTACTACACAATCCGCATACGTAGGGATTATCAATGTTGTAAAAAATATGTATCCATTAAATGAAAACGAATCACTTTTTATACACCATTTAATTAATCAAAATTATCAACACTATTAACAGATCTTTTATCCTGATGAAGAAACCATAAGTTTCGATATATTTTGGTAATTTGGTTTTAATTAAGTGGTGCAAAAAAAAACGATTTGTGCTCACTTAATTCAAATGATGCCACAAAGTGGATTTGCGATTATTAAAATAAAAATATATGTACATACATATATTTTTTAATAATACAGAGAAAAATATAATAACAATACCAAAAATGCAAACAAAAAAGGTGAAGCCCAGGCGTGGATATTATAAAAGAAATTATCAGATTTCTACGATTAAAAATTTTAAAATTAAACTTGAAATTATCATACATAAGTGTGTTTTTTCTAGAGAAAATTGTATAAATAAATAATTTTAATTATTTTTTATTCATTTTTAATCAACAACATATGCACATAATAGCATTAACGCTACATTTTCCGCTTACTGTGATGGTAGCAGGATTTTTTAAAAATTGTTTATTTATGCAAAGGGGTAAAAAACTATAATATTTTGTTTTTAAATAATAAAATTTTGTTCACATGTAGTTAAACATCTACTATGTGGTTTAAGTAATAATATTAAGAGCTCTTGTATTATTTAGTTTCTTCTCAGAAACTCGGAACATTCGACAGTGCAAAATATTATTAAGTTGGCCAAACAAACGAAAATGTTGTAATGTCGAAGTCAAAATAATCACAACACAATGGCGCTTTTCTAAAGCCGAAAAGCAAATCGAAGCTTTTCCAAAGAAAGCTTTTAAAGATAATGCTTATATCCCCATAATAACTTCCAACGAGTAACAAGTAACCGTAAAGGATCGGATTATCAAATCAAAACCAGAAATAAAGGAAATAATCCTACTTTTTGGCTTACAGTAGTGCTCACACTTCAACAGATTTCTATTGCTTATTTATATAAAAAAAGTTTTAACCCTTCAAAATTCGGGCGTATTTTGTCAGATAGTAAACATATTACTGCTTTGTAATTAAATCGAAAAAATGGAATATTTCAGAACAAATCCGAGAACAAAAAACTGTTTTTGGAAGGTGATAAAATACGCAATCAAAGTTATTACTAGAAATATAAATATAATAAGATTTAATTCTTTTCTATTGATTTATAAATAAAACACTTATGTTGCAAAGTTTAACAAAGAAACGACATTTATGTTTATTTATAATAAAATAATAGAAAATAAAACAAGTGACAATTGATAATTACATTCCAACTGACACTACAGGATTCAAATTAAAATGGAATATATTGCCTTTACATAAATATAATTTTTGATGTTTAAAACTTTTTTATCCAAACATAAAAAGTTTAAAAAATGGCTCACATTACGCTTTTTTAATTTTTAATAACAAAACAAAAATAAAAACACGTGCATATTTTATTCGGACAAATGTTTTACAAACCTTATTTTCTGCTTACTTGTAAAAATAATAAATATAAATTTCATAATTTTTTTAAAAATTGCGATCCGAAACTTTGACTTCGTAGAGTTGCGCATTTAATTTTTCTACGGTTAACTTCTAGATTTTAATATAAATCGTAGAGTTTTCTCTCTAACAACGTAAACATTATATTTTTCACCATTACAGTAAGGGAGATACAAGGATTTATATGAGACCTGTATATGCCAGCTGGGACAAATATGGTCTCCTGTGATTGGAAGGGTTAAGCGACACCTGTCCCTGAAAAATAATTCTAGAAACCAAGTACTTAAGCCAATGGAAATAATTATTTGTTTATGAAACAATTTATGATGTAAACAAAAGAACACATTTTTTTAAACTAATAAGTAAATAAATGCGGAATACAAAAATGTGTGCCTTCGTACTAAAGTAATGTTATTTTTTTATCAGTTTTTAGCCTATATAATTAAATACTACTTACCGTTAATTTTTTTTGTTTACATATTATTTAATCATTAAATTTAATATAACCACAGCAAAATGACTATTTTACAAATCTTATAATTCAATATGTTATTAAAATACTTTCTAACATACACAACTACGCAAATTTTAATGGTAAAAGTAAAAATCTGACGTGAAACATTTCGTACAAAATCCATGAAATGAAATAAAAATCCACTAAAATAACTCTTGTGGGTTTGACATACTAAGAGGGTCTTAACCCAAAGCAAACCGTTTTTGTATCTACAAATCAAAAGGTTTCCGAAAATAGTTAACTTGTGGTTATCATAACAATTCCTTCTGTATACTAAAATAGCATTATAAGACCTGAGGAAACTAGATTTTCTTTTCGATCCCTTTTAGACGTAGTCAGATATGATTGGGTATTTGAAACTTTAAATTCTACGAGATTATTCTTACCGTTCGTTCTTCAAAGCCCTCCGATTCATTTTTTTAATGTAATAAAACTTTAAATTGTTGGAATGCAGTGTACGATTTGTCATTTTATGTGACACTAGCCCTCTTAGACATAATTTTCTTTCAAATAAAATATAACTTATAAACTATTGAAAAAACGAGAACGCCAAAAGTTTTCAAAAAATTAGACCAAATGTTATCAAGCTTCAAATTATGTGTTCTACCATTGCCAGATTAAATTAAGTTCTGAAGGGTTATTAACCAGCCAGTGGCCGAGAATTCATATTTCGTCGAAAGATGTTCTTATGATCGTACAGGGCGGTTCCAATGAAAAAGATTAATTATTCTCCGTACCAGCTTTTTAAAATTATAACTCAATATCTAAATTTATTTCATTCAAAATTAGCTTTAATTTACACCTACATTCAAAAATGCTTGAAGATAAAACCATTAAACTTATGTACGTCGGCTGTTCAAAAAGTAACAGGAATTTTTAAATTTTGCGGTTTTGGAGAGTCTGATTATCCAAAAAAAAGTCATTGTTATGTTGGTATACATTACCCTGAAGTATAATAAAATTTTCAGCTATATTCATCGTTTAGTTTGTAGCCGCTAGGTTACACGTGTTTTTAGGAGCTCGGCAATTTTTTAGAATTTGTATCAACTTTTACGTAAAAAATTAAATAAAGTATTACAAAGTGTGTGAAATGTTAACAAAGAACTGTGGTGAATCTGTTACGAGTAAAACAAGGGTTTACGAATGGTTTAAGCTTTTCCAAGATGGCCGTGAAGACGTTGAAGATGACAAACGCCCCATCACATCGTCGGTTATTGATGCGTCCGGGGCGTTCGTCATCTTTAACATCTGCAATATATTTCCGGTTTTATCTGGTTATTATTCCCTCTGGAGGGGTTTTTGTGTTTAATTTTTTTTTCTCTTAATCAAGCCCCGTTTCTACTACTTACTTGGTAACACATTTTACATTGTGTGTCTTCTTTCCTAGCACTGTCAATATTTTCACTTCTAAAATACAAAGACCACCACTATTTCACGTTCATCTAAAACACATTACCGATTCGGGTTTGATTTACACCAAAATGAACTTTGCATTATCAGAATTTCTATCGCCATTTTTCAAATATTTATCCCCGTTATCCATGGAAATATTACTCACTTGTGTCGCTTTCTCATGTTAACATTTTGAATATATTACCTTCTTACAACCTTTCCCCGCAACCCAAAGGGAATGCAATGCCAAAAGGTAAAGCTTACGTACTTCATCTCATTTTTCGGAAAGGATCACCTGACAGCTTTTTAGACAATTTACCCTTAAAAAGGAGTTTCCCTTCTCAGTAATATTTATATTATTTATTTATATTAAATATTCCTGAGAATATTTACTCTGTAAATAAAATTAATAAGTTAACTGTATTCGTAGTGTATCTAAAAGCTTCCGGCTTACTCACATAGATGGCAATACTAAGAACTGTCCTAAGACTTCGCTAGATGGCAGCTAGCTTAGTATAGGCTATAGGCAACAGAGGGTCCAACAGCTCATAGAAAGTCTTCAGCAGATCTCTCACCTCAGATTCCAATTAGCCAGTTCCTAGATAGGTCGATTATCGTGGTCAACACTGTATACGCGAAGTATCAATAAACCAGATTTATACCAAAAGAACATAACTCTACCCATTTAATAAATTTTCTTCCAAGGTGAGCTGGAGAACTGTTGGTGATACACCACAGTAATAGAATACAATTTTTTAATCCTTCTCAAAAAGTCATGTAATTTATTACCGCTGCTCGGGAACCATTTATTTAAAAACCAATACCTCTCCCACAGGTCGCCTTAAGTGGTTCGCTACGTTTGATGACTTATCAGGGGTACCCGGATTCATCTGGTGATGTGTGTTCAAGTCTTAGCATCATATAAGTCTGCCCTTCATATGCGTGGCGGGTCGGATCAGGAGAGGCCGGTTTCGAGAGACCCTTTGACCTCTCCAGCTGGTCTCTCGACCCATCGTTTTTCACCGCAGCAGGAGAGATGTATTCATATGTCCATCACTCCTAGACATACTGACCTCTAGACTCCTACGCACCCCTCATACATTTTTCCTTCCCAAAACTTCATATCCTTCTTTTACTTAAAAAGACCCACATCGCAAAAAAAAGTTTTAATCAGTATTACTTTCCTGTCAAAATAATTTATATTATTATTATTCATGAAACATCAGAAAGAGTTTTGTTTTAAATAGATTAAATAACAATGTGTAATATATAGCTGCCGGTTGAAATTGATAATAATATTTAGCATTTTAGGTTCAGTGTCGTGGTTATAAATAAATAAAAAATTATACGTGAACGCAATAAAAACAAATTCATAATAATTATATTTAAAAATATATATTCCTAACAACTAACTGATATGTGTAATGTTTTTTTTTTTTTTATCTACAGATACTTATTTGTCCATATTTGTTTGTCTATTCTTATATTTGTTCATTTTCATTATACTTTATCCCGACAATGTAAACATTGGTTTTGAGACATGTTGATTACTTTCATTAAATATTGGTGAATATAAAGTTATTTATTTTCATTAAATTAAAATAACGCTTTAAATTAAATTTGCAATTACTGAAGAAGCCAAAGTATTTTCACCAACTTACAAATTTCTACTACAGGTGCTAAGTAAATTACTGTATTACCAATACAAATGAAATGTTTTTTCAATTTAAAACTTTTATTTTAAAAGTAAAAAATTTAGATCTCAGTTTAAAAAACTACAATCTAATAAAGAATGGTTATCAAATGAAAGGAATGTTGAGCATGAGTATAATTTCTATTGACAATCAAATAAAGTAATATAGATGATACTATATACCAATTATATTATAAATTTTATTACATTGAATCTAAGGTTAACAGTTTCAAAGTTTATTGATTGAAGGTAATGCATGTCACAAGTTATTGCCGATATAACTACATTGATATATATACATAGATGAGACATTTAGCGAATAAATTGGTTCAACGGAATCGTAGGTTAGTACCTCCATTTCTCTATTAGTTTTAGTAGTTCTACAACCGTCGACCGTGGCTGGCGTGTGACGTATCAAAGTAGGATGGAAATTATGAAACCATGGGCTTGGTTAAAAGGAAAAGACGGTCTAACGGCTGAGCCTTTCGACGCGGTCACCTCAGTCAGAATTCACTTTCCCGAAGGCCTGTTTGTGCCATTGATATATGTACATAGATGAGACATTTAGCGAATAAATTGGTTCAACGAAATCGTAGGTTAGTACCTCCATTTCTTTATGACGTATGAAAATAGGATGAAACCATGGGCTTGAGTAAAAGGAAAGGATCATCTGACGGCCGAGCCTTCCGACGCGGTGGCTTCAGTTAGAATTCAGTTTCGTTGTTAGTTTTTGGGGTGTTATGCCGTGTTGCGCTACCTCCTTCTATAGTCGACGTTTCGGAGAGCGTTGCAGTGTCCATCATCAGGGCAGATCCGGTAGATGCGACGATGTGGGCTATAGAAGGAGGTAGCGCAACACGGCATAACACCCCAAAAACTAACAACGAAAATGCTTTTGGCCGTAAAAATCTAAAAACTTATCTAGAATTCAGTTGTTCGTGCTTGATTTGAATACGAATCTCGGAGAATTATGTACGGGATAGCGCCTCTATAGTATATCTCTATGGTTCGTGCATAATTTGAACACGAATCTCGGAGAATAATGTACGGGATAGCGCATCTATAGTATATCTCTATGTATAACTCTAAAACAACTCTATCCCGATTGCAAAGGGATGTGATTGTTTTGTTTTGTTTTGAATATTTATTTAGATGTACGCAATTTTTTTTTCAAATATCTAGTTAGAAAATATATACAAATACAATTTAGAGATACAGTTACATTTTTTCAAATACATGTAAGAAAAAAAAGATTACTAGACAAAAATACATTTTAAGAAAAACAGATAGCTATGTGACTATAATAATATTGGTAAGATTGTTACAAATCAAAAAAAAAACTTTATATATCATGCACATATCCTACGAAAAGTGCTTAGACTTGAGGTTTCCTTCACGGCATTTGGCAGGCTGTTATAAAGTGCACGAAAGTTTAGTTTTGGGAACCCTAAAGTCTCCGCGTCTTCTCGTAGCATAATTGTGAACATTTTCGTGAGATGTGTGTTACTCTTCAGATTATAATCAGGGAGAATATTATTTTTAAGCTTATATACCATTTTTAATGTGTTATATATTGTTTTTTTGTCATCATATTTAAATTCTGTAACAAAGGTAATTTCAATTCTAGTAAAAATGTTGCATTTTAATATCATCCTCATCCCCCTATTTTGTAAAACCTGGAGTTTATAATTTTGGGTTTCGTTGCACAGGTATAAAACACTAGAACAACTATTTAAATTGCACTCTTCTTAGGGTTAATTAGTTACAATACAATTGTAAACAAGGCGCGTTGTCTTGAGATCCGAGTTATTTCTGATTCCTTTTACGAATCCAAATTTTTTAGCAATTTTCTTTGTTATGTATTCTAAATGTTCGTCGAATTTCAATTTATCATCCAATATTACACCCAGATATTTAATACTGCTAACCTATTCTATGTTTTTGTTATCAAATTTTAGTATTGCCTGCTCGTTTCTACGTAGGCCATCTATAATTAAAAACTTTGTTTTCATAACATTCAATTTTACAAGTTAATAAAGCAATATGATCTAAAAATACAAAACTGTTTTGAATAGCAACAAACGAGTAGCTCAGAAAATCTCCACCTGCTGACAGAAACACAAAGAGCCCAAAATGCATCAGATAAATATCAACAAAATGTTATAATTTTCTATTTAAAATAAATATCGTGCTAAACATATTGGAAAGTTATTTCCAGTGGTTTGAATATTCTACCTTTTTAAGTTTATGAATCATAATATTAAACACTTTGGGGGTTATTTGAGGAAATCCCTGCATTGAATTTTCGCAAAATAGCTGCCAAACGTGCTGAAATTTTAAATTGAGTAAAACATTCTGACAGGTTCTTGCAAGTTGATTCCGTCGGTAATCCGGGCTGCGTGGGAACATCGGAATTTGAAATTAATTCTTCAGAAAAATATTTCAGAATTTAACATTCCGTATCAAATAATCAACAACCAAAAAGCATTATTTACCATTTTATTAAATTTAGAGCTCGTTTCAGATTATTCATTTCAATGGCAATCCTTTTCATAATTTGTGAGCGAAGTTTTGTGTGTGAATACCGCACAAGAAATCCAACTGCTCCCAACCCTACGAAGCCAGTGATACTTGGCATCCCCTGTTGGGTATGTTGTGATGCTGTATTTGGAGAAGAAGGAGATGCGTAAGAGGATGGTGGTCGTACCTGGCTATTCAGTCACCAAACATGACTAAAGCAATACATATTTCAAGCAACGTTTCAACTCTGGATGGTGGTTTTAAGCAACGTTTTAACTCTGGATGGTGGGCGATACTAAGAGTATCTTCCATTCTGGAACCTGTCACAATTTTACTATATATTCTTTTTCAATAATAAATTGTGAAAAAAAAAACAAATTTTTCAAATAAAATTTATTTGTGCACGCTGAAGTCCTTGACGTTGTCCAGGCTTTAAAATTGTCTTTCAATTAATTTATTAGTTGTTTTAATTATGTTGCTGCCAGTGTTCAAATCACGAAACGTCCATAGGAAAACCAAAATAACCTTATATAAAACAATTATCAGAACGGTCTTGGCCTATGGATGTGAGGCGGGAACACTGACAGCAAAGTCAGCAGAACAGCTGGACATCTTCGAAAGAAAGGTACTGTGGTGTTCATAGTAATAATGCGACATTTGTTAAATTGTTTAAATTATTTACTCTGGCAATATGCGACATTAGCGCCACGCGCGGCCAGTTTACGAACCGACCGTCTGTCATCAGAGATCGAAGCTTCCAGACCTTCACTTGGCTTGTGAACTTCGATTGGATTAGTCTGACGTTTTAGCATAAATTCTTTGTCGCATTAATAATATTAATATCACGAACATAAATTACAATCTAAAAACCTTCTGATAATTGTATTTACCATTTTAATAAACGGAGTGTTAAAATTGCGAGTATTATTCCCGTACAAATTCCATGGTAAAGACCCACGCGCCGGATGCATCATACCGCGTGGATCTAATATCACCATATTGGTGACCTTCCGAACGAATACGTAAATTATTAAACTGTACTGTACGAGGTAATCCGACCGGAGTTCACAAGTCAACGTCCTGGGCAAGTTTCCGTAAGTTTTTCCAATTTTAGTATACTTTTTTCCATAAATTTAGCATCAGTAGTTTAAATGTCCCAGTTAATTTTAAGAATAAATATTATTTCATATACCATCCAACTAATCTGTACTAAAATGATCATTATAACACCAATTCTAATGACTTTGTAACAATCTATTTAAGTGAGAATGGATTCTGGAACCAGCTGCCGACATCAGAGTGCAGCTTGAAGCCTGAAGCTGACACGGCTCGCTGTACGGTCGCAGAGAACGCAGGCGGCAGGAGTTTGGTGCTCACCATCGTTCCCTGGATAATCCACGTAAATTTTTTCAAAAAGTGCAAATAATTATGTTACAAGTTACTTATTTGTGTGCGCGTGTTCTTATTTTGTTGTAGCAATAAAACATTGCTAGCAGATGAAGATCACTATTGATCATTACAATATGAGTTGCTGTCTTTTCTGATAATCCGTACTTTCAATAATTTTATTGATGCATTGCTGTGAAATTAAAATTTAATTTGCAAATTTTCAACAGATGAATTGTCACATTTCAAATTTTAACCACATATTATGTCTGCGAGACAAATTTTAACAATTAAATAAGCAATTTTTAAAGTTTTAAATGTGACACACACATAATCAATATATGGCGAATTTTGTTGCAAAAATACTTTTCACACATTGTTATTTCCAGAGATTACAATTCTTATTTGATTTAAATGTTTTTCCACTGAGATAAGGTTTTAAATATTTTTATTTTTTCCGATGTTTTTTAAATACAATTTGTCTTGCGTATTAAATCTCAAAAAATGCTGAAATGATCTCCGACGAAAACATCATATCGGTCGAAGAAGACAATACACCACACAGCGGAACAAGCAATCCAAGCACAAGCAAACCTCCTGGAGAAACTGAAATTTATAAATCCAAAACAATGGAACAACCAAACACTGATGTTCAGCACGTATCGGTGAGGTTACCACCCGTGTGGAAAAGACACATCGCACTTTGGTTTGCTCAAACCGAAGCACAATTTGCAAATTCTCGGATAAAAGATGATTTCACCAAATATAATATAATCATAGCGGCATTGGATTCTGAAGCGCTTCAGTGCGTCAGCGACATCGTAATCAAACCCCCAGCCAATGAAAAATATCAACGGATAAAATCAGCACTCATCGAGCGTCTACAAGATTCTGAAGAGAAAAAATTAACACGACTCCTTACGGGTATACAACTTGAGGATAGAAAGCCGACGGGTTTATTACGCCACATGCTGGAACTTGCGAGTCCAGCCCTTGCAGAAAGCAACATAGTAAAAACGCTCTGGCTACAGAGGCTACCTCAACATGTACAGGCAATTTTATCAGCTCTCCCGGATAACACTCTCGAGCAGTTGGCATCAGCGGCTGACAAAATTATCGATGTGTACCAGACAACAGAGTGTACTGCAGTTGACAACAAAAACCAACCGGGACCTTCAAGGATAGAATGCGAAAACACAATCCTTCTTCAATTACAGAAGCAGATGACAGCGTTGACTGAAGAAATGAAGCAATTAAAAATGAATAACAACATTCATCAAACGAATTTCCGCGGGCGTAGACATCAAAGTCCAAGACGCTATAACAACCATCAGTCACCTTCAACATCAAGCAATTCATGGAGACCTAGGTCGGTGTCCCGAGGAAGATCTCCTCAAAAATCGTCCAATGGATACTGCTGGGCGCATGCAAAATATGGAGACAAAGCGTACAAATGCTTCAAACCATGCAAATTTCACAGAAACCAATTGGGAAACGAAAAAAGGAAGTCCACTGTAGAGACGTGTGAGTTTCCGCCTACTTACCGTCTCTTCCTTTATGAGCGGGAAACGCGTCAGCGATTTCTGATAGACACGGGCGCGGAAGTATCGGTGTTACCACGTTACGCATGTAACAAAAAGAACAGTATCACCTCGGATAATTGTCCCGCAACATTGTTTGGCGCAAATGGAAATCCTATAAAGACCTATGGAACTAGGATTTTGGAATTAAACTTCGGCCTACGCCGGTCTTTTAAATGGCGTTTCATAGTAGCCGATGTGTCAAGACCCATTATTGGAGCTGATTTCCTTCATCAGTTTAATTTGTCGGTAAATTTAAAAAAGGCAATCCTCTCAGATCATTCAACCGGACTGAAAATCCCCGGAGTTACACATAAAGGACCTACTTCCCCCATATCAATATTGTCAACAACGCAAAAGTACAGAGAAATTTTAAACAAATTCCCAACTTTAACGAGACCTAACATAAAAATTACAGATTTTAAAAAACACTCTGTGACACACTGCATAGAAACAAGAGGACCACCAGTTACTGAACGTGCTCGTAGATTGGCACCAGACCTGTTGGAGGCTGCCAAAAAAGAATTCAAGTTTCTGATGGAACAGGGAATCTGCAGACCATCGAAGAGCAATTGGGCCAGCCCCTTGCATATGGTTAAGAAAAGCGATGGACAGTGGCGTCCATGTGGCGATTACCGTCGTTTGAACGCACAAACGATTCCAGACAAATACCCTATACCTCAACTTTATGACTTTGCTCACAAACTTAGAAAAGCAAAGATCTTCAGCACAGTGGACCTCACAAGAGCTTATCATCAAATACCGGTCGAACCCGAAGATATTCCGAAGACAGCCATCATCACACCGTTCGGATTGTTTGAATTTACGTCAATGCAATTTGGACTATCCAACGCTGCGCAAAGCTTTCAAAGATTTATGCACGCAGTCACCAGAGATCTCGATTTTTGCTTCGTTTACCTGGATGATATCCTTATAGCTTCAGAAAATGAAGAGGAGCACAAAAAACACCTGGATATCTTATTCAAGCGGCTTGCCGACAATGACCTAGTTATAAACATTCATAAATGTCAATTTGGTGTCACAACTGTCAACTTCTTAGGTCACACAATTACGCCAGAGGGAATGACACCACTCAAAGAAAAAGTCAAAGCCTTAACCGATTTTCCTCTACCAAAAACAGCGAAAGGGTTAAGACGATTCTTAGGAATGTTGAACTATTATCGCAAGTTCCTTCCAAAGTCAATCCATATTCAAGCCAAATTATTTGACTGCATTACAGGATACAAGAAAAATGACAAACGTTTACTCAATTGGAACCAAGAACTGACGGTAGCATTCGAAGACTGTAAAAATCAACTGGCAAATGCAGCTCTTCTGGCTCACCCAGACCCCAATTCAAGAATTGCCATTATGGTGGACGCATCTGATATAGCGGTCGGAGCTTCTTTACAGCAGCTCAAGAACAATACTTGGGAACCTCTTGGATTTTTTTCAAAGAAATTCACAGCACCGCAGCGCAAATACAGCACTTTTGATCGTGAACTGACAGGCGTCTTTGAAGCTGTAAAATACTTCAGAAATAACATTGAAGGTCGCACTTTCACAATATACACTGATCATAAGCCGATCACCTTCGCTTTCAGTAAGAAGCGAGCATCTAGCTCTCCACGCCAAGAAAGGCAACTGGATTTTATCGCACAGTTTTCCACAGATATAAGACATATATCGGGACACCAGAACACAGTAGCTGACACTCTATCTCGAGTTGAAGAGATTAACTGTCCTACTATTGACTACAAGGAAATGGGTCAAGTGCAGGGTCAAGACGACGATTATATTAAGGCAAAAGATGACTCCAGCCTATCCTTGCGTCAAATGGTGATCCCTGGCACAGACACTGCATTATGGTGCGACATCTCGACAGGCCACGTCAGACCTTTTGTACCGAAGGTCATGCGAAACACCGTCATACAAAGCGTACATAACGTATGTCACCCAGGAGTGGCAGGAACAACAAACACAATCAAACAAAGATTTGTGTGGCCAAACATGAAAACTGATATAAGAAACTTTGTCAAACATTGTATAAACTGTCAAAGAGCTAAAGTTTCTAAACATACGGTTACCCCACCGGCAACGTATTTATTACCAGAAGATCGTTTCAACAATATACATATCGATCTAGTAGGCCCATTGCCAAGTTGTAACGAATATCAATATCTGTTAACAATAATCGACAGATTTACTCGTTGGCCCGAAGCAATACCATTAAAGGATATGTCCGCTGAAACAGTGGCTATCGCACTAACAACTCACTGGATCGCTAGACATGGAGTACCAAACACCATAACTTCAGATCAAGGTCGTCAATTTGAAAGCCATCTGTTCAAAAAACTTACAGAGAAGTTTGGAATCAAGCATTCGAGGACTACAGCCTACCACCCTCAAGCAAACGGAATCATAGAACGTTGGCACCGCACCTTGAAAGCATCTCTCATGGCAAGTGGTGAACAAAATTGGTTAGAAACTCTCCCACTTATATTACTTGGCCTGAGATCAACATTTCGTGAAGAATTAAAATGTTCACCAGCTGAACTTACCTATGGAAGAACCTTAAGGTTACCCTGTGACTTCTTTACAAGTACTCCACGAGAAGAACCCGACACTTACATCGGACGTTTACAGAGAAAATTTGATGAAATAAAACCAACTCCAACCTCTAATCATAGTACAAAGAAAATTTTCGTACACAAGGACCTTTCTGTTGCTACACACGTCTTTCTACGAACAGACAGTGTTAAAAGGCCATTACAATCGCCCTACGAAGGACCTTATAGAGTCGAGGAACGAGATGACAAGACTTATGTCATCATCATAAAAGGAAAGCCAAAGCGAGTTTCAAAAGATCGCCTGAAACCAGCATTCCTTCCATGCACAGAAGAAAGTGTTACTAATTATGCATCTGTCCCACGCACAGAAGAAAATGTTCCGAATTATACATCTGTTCCAGACTTACCTAATACAAAAGTAACGACCACGAGGTCAGGTCGTCAAGTGCATTTTCCCAAAAGGTTTGGAAAGATTTATCACGCATAAAAGACATTTTGCTTTCATTATTAGAACTTACATGTACATTAGAGCTCAAAACTCTTAATAGCTTGACCATATCTAAAACAGTAGAAATATATTTCATTCTAAAATTAACTGTCATGATGTTAATACCAAAAATCACAGATTTATTATGGAAATCTGACTTTTGATATTTTCAGACATATAAATTATTATGTTTACATGATAAACATATCCTTTCTACGATGAAACTCTTTCATCCTTCAAAACCATGCAACAGCATGTAACTAGTTATAAGCAAAATTTAAAATGTTTTATACTAATCTATGAAACCTAAGTACCTAGCTATAATTGCTTTTCACAACGCTTATATATATTAAGCTAAAAATAGTTTTAACTATCATGGCATGCAATCTTAGTACATCCTATATTGTACCAACTCAATATAGCATGTATTAACATTCAAATACAAACCTTGCTAAAACCTGTTTGAACCTTTGAACCTTTCAAAAAATTTCATATTATGTTATTATTGTTTTCAAGTGTTTACGGATTCAAATAGATTCTATTAGTCATTAATAATTTTATAAAACAATAATTTAGCTACTATGGATGCTAAATAACAACAAAAACCTCATAGTACGTTGAGTAACCAATTAGCAAGATTCCGTAAACAGTTAAAAATAATTTTATTTTTTTGCCAATAGATTTATATAGGTATATAAAAATAAAAAACAATTGTTATCTGCACATTATAATATAATTGTTAACATTTGCTCAATGTTGCAAGATTGATTATGACATCACTTGATGCAACAAGTATAATAAATAGCTTATGTATACAGAAGCACATCTGTTTTCATATTTTGTTAAATTTTTTGATTATTTACTATATGCAAACAGACCTTACAGTAAACCAAATAATGGTGCTTCAGTAAGCATAAAATAATATAATATTTTTTAATATTGATGCATTTCCGGATGAATACATTTCCCCTCATTGAAGTGGCGACAACCGCTTGTGGGCGGAATTGTGTACATCTGCAAGAATCATATATGTATTACAGTATAATTCTTGTATAACCATATTAGCGTTTATTTACACAAGATTATGACACAGAGTTTTGTTTATGTTAAATAAAAAATTATTTTAACGTTTAGTGTCAATCTACATCTTTACAGAATACATAATGCATGGCTCCGCAATTGATTGCAATGAATGTAAGATAATTTACCATAGCATACTATAATGTTTACTATATAATATATTTGTTATATATGTTAGTTTTTAGAAAACTTATTGCAAATAATTTAACTAACGTTAACTTTCCACATCATATTGTCGAGGCAGTGAATGCTCCAATAACAAATTATTACCTTTGATACCTATAATAACTACATGTTAAAAAACTTACAGTTTGTAGATGAAGTTTATGCTCCAAGCAAGTAATTTTATCAGTATTTTAAAATATTTTAAGTTTTAAATACGGTAAAAATAAATTTATAATAAATAAAACACTTGTTTTCAATTAGTATTATTATTTATATAAAATAAAACACATTGGTGTACCTCAAAATAATGAGAATCAATTATATTTTGTTTTTAAAAAACATACTTCATTCAAAAAAAAAAAAAATTTTTTTTCTCAATTTCTGAGTATCTTTTATACCACACGCTTGTATTGTATAGCTAATCTAAATTTTTCTTTTTTCATACTTGTAATTCATAATTTAAATATGTTATGTTTTAGAACCCCATTATTATTTACATTATATCGTTAACACTGGGGGGAAGGCTGTGGTGTTCATAGTAATAATGCGACATTTGTTAAATTGTTTAAATTATTTACTCTGGCAATATGCGACATTAGCGCCACGCGCGGCCAGTTTACGAACCGACCGTCTGTCATCAGAGATCGAAGCTTCCAGACCTTCACTTGGCTTGTGAACTTCGATTGGATTAGTCTGACGTTTTAGCATAAATTCTTTGTCGCATTAATAATATTAATATCACGAACATAAATTACAATCTAAAAACCTTCTGATAATTGTATTTACCATTTTAATAAACGGAGTGTTAAAATTGCGAGTATTATTCCCGTACAAATTCCATGGTAAAGACCCACGCGCCGGATGCATCATACCGCGTGGATCTAATATCACCATAGTACTGCGAAGAATCTTAGGAGCGGTGCGAGAGGGAGAGGCATGGAGAATCCGCCACAACAATGAGCTCTATGATATTTATCAAGCTCCCAGACTCTCCACCCATTTAAGGCTCCAAAGATTAAGATGGGCCGGACATGTGCACCGAATGCCAAGCACACGAGTACCGAAGAAGGTTCTGACAGGACACCCGGGAGGTAAACGAAAGGCGGGCAGACCTAGACTGAGATGGGAGGATGATGTCAGGAAGGATGCAAGAGGATTACTCCATGTTGCAGATTGGAAGACGACGGCCGAGGACAGAGGGCGGTGGAGGCTTATTTTGAAGGAGGCCAAGGCTCGAAATGGGCTGTAGCGCCATTGAAGAAGAAATTATGTATTAGTTTCTAAGTTCCCAATGATTATCTCCGTCACCGACAGCATGTTTTATCTCCCGGCTTGCAGAATTAACTTGCCAATGGTCATGCTAGTCGAGAGAGATATCTTGTTGTTAAATATATATAATCCCTTCGAATATCGATAAGTTTAACATCTTTGAAGCACAATTTTGACGGAAAACATGTTGCTGTTAGTTTAAATCTGCTTATCTTATCTTTAAAAATGTTCTCTTTTAAAAACGCTTTGAAATGAAATGTAATTTTTAATATTTTTTAAATGAAAAAATTGAATTGGATTGAATTTAAGCTATTATTCTTGTTTTGAATCAGATTTAATAGGAAATCTTACTTTGAAAGTCAAGTTCGCAAAATTAAAACTAAGGATCTAAATACTTCTTTTAGGTTTGGGAAAGGGGGATGGGGATAGATTTTCAAAATCTCACGTAGACATTGTCCTTCCTCTAGTTTTAAAAGTCAACTGCAGACGGCCTCCGTAGTTTAGGTGTAAGGGTCTTGACTCGCAATCTGAAGGTCACGGGATCGAAAAATAAAATTTATTTTATTAAATTGTGTTATTTCACAATGAATTAATAAAAAATAATGTATAGCATATTGCGGCGCGTCCCAGAGTGGAAGATAGTCTCAGTATCGCTCTGGTGTAAGACCACCATTCAGAATTGAAACGTTTTTTGAAATAGATTTATCCGTGTTTAGTGACCAGATCTGAATAGCCAGGTACTTCCCCACCTTCATCACCTTCCACTCCCCACTACCTTCAGTCTCATAAATACATTTTATATATATATATATATATATATATATATATAGAACAATTTTCTCGGTTTACCCGCGTAACGTAGTTCTTAAAAGGACTTTTTAACTCCTGACGTTTCGGACAGATCACACTGTCCATCTTCAGAGGCCTTATGTCTTGAGTTTTTGTCTCAAACTGATAGCTTTCGCATATCTGTTCGGTCCAGAAGCTAACACTTAAGTCTTAGCTTCTGGACCGAACAGATATGCGAAAGCTATCAGTTTGAGACAAAAACTCAAGACATAAGGCCTCTGAAGATGGACAGTGTAATCTGTCCGAAACGTCAGGAGTTAAAAAGTCCTTTTAAGGACTACGTTACGCGGGTAAACCGAGAAAATTGTTCTACATCTTACACCCGTGAAAACCTTAACCATAACATATATATATATGTTTTATGCGCCCACTACAACATTCCGCAATTTGGGATGCCATAGTCTCACTGGCTCCAGACGAGAGCAGCTAGAACTCTTGTGAGGTATTCACAAAAAAAAAATTAAAACTGATGATTTGTACACAAATAAAATCAGTGCCGCCCGACCGCCCGTCACTACGAGACACTCTCTTTTATAATTATGTTAGATTAGATAGATGAAGATAGATATAAATGTCTAAGAGAAAAATATTGGGAAATTAAAATTGGAAGGAATTTTTGATTTCTTCAAAGTGGTCGTTTTTAAAACCGACAACGGATTGAATAACGAGGACGGCTTCGAATGTCATCCATTTATCAAATCGTGTAGTATGAATTGTTTTTTATTCCATCTTATTTTTTAAGGTCTTCATGACCGGGTTATTATTATGGTTCCATGTCAGGTAATCCCCCAACAGTGGGCCCCCAGCATACGTTTGTGCAATATGCAGTCGGTTTAGGGAAAATACGAAATACCTACTCACACAAAATATAAATAAATGTCCCCGAAGGGGTGTGCAGAGATGATGTAAAGGTGACATTCTACCGTTGACCGAAATTACATATCTATATACTGTAAAATCAGCGTATAAGTACAAAAAAATTACACTGTAAGTAAATTAGATACATATAACAACTTATTATTAAGGACCATTAACCAGCCAGCGGCCGAGAATTCGTATTTCGTCGAAAGATCGTACAGAACGGTTCCAATGAGAAAAGTTAATTATTCTCCGCACCAGCTTTTTAAAATAATAATTCAATATCGATTTTATTTCATTCAAAATTTGCTTTAATTTATATCATTCAAAAATGCTGAAAGACGTGATGATAAAACTATTAAAATTATGTAGTTTTTGTAATTATTTTTTTATCGTTAGTATTTTCAATTTTTCAATAATGTCTAAGAAAAATAAGAATGTGAAAAAATCTTAAATATATTAGTTTCTAAGACCGTAAACAAATAGACAAACTGAAGTATTCTCGTCACAAAATAAGTGTGCGGATCTTTTTTTAAATTATTTTACTTAAACATAAATAAAAATTCTGAAATGTAGCTTTCCCAGATAATTTATTGATTTATTTTACTGCATCATAACATTATGATTTGAAATGCGTGTAATACAATTTTTGTTTTTGAAAATTTAACAAATCTGCCAACGACCTACAGTAAAACCTTATTGTACTAAAAAACATATTTTCTCAAAATTTAAAACATGGCTTTACTAGATAAAATAACAGTCTTTCGAAATCATTTATATTTTTTTCTAGTAAACAGTCAATACGTCTAAAATTTGATTTAAAAATGACCAATTTCCGGTTTTGTCTGGTTATTTCCTCTTAAAGGTATATTTAAGTCGATTTTAGGTTTGAAGTTGAATTTAATTTTTTATTTGAATTTGAATTTTATACTGTTGGGAGTGTCAGGTCACCTATTTTATTATATACGGCTTCGTAAGAAAAAAAACAGAGTGTGCAATTTACAGGCGGTAGACGTGAAACCTTCAGAGGAGAAGACCGATTATACTATCTCATTCTCTCGCAGGCTAAATCCAATAGACGTACGAGTATGTCGTTGTCTCTCTCTTGGGAAAGAGCTATTGTCATCTGTTTTACCTCCTTTATATATTTCGGGCCTCTTGAAGACCTATTAATAAACCCCTTCCTATAGCCACTTCCTTAACCCGGCTCACAACGCTGGTATGTATTTGTCTCTTTTTCGTTTCATCTAGTTTCAAATCACAACGGTGCTAAAGAAGTTATTTACTTCAAAAATGTATTTGTAGCAATTTCGTTTCTCCTGGCAAAAAATAAATACATTGTAAAACAATTGACCAATTTTACGGTCCACCAACTTAAATGATGTTATTTTCTTGCCGATAAAACATCTAAAAATAATGGGTAAATCGTTTTGGAGGTAGAAATTGTACGTGAAACACGGAATTAAATCGGTTTTCTCGACACGTTCGAGTATTTATTACCAGCCGTGAACTTAGAGGTCAGTCCCAAAGGGTCAAATTATTAACTTATTCTTGTTTCAAACGCCAGCTGCTACAATTTTCAATAAAAAATTTACTCGCATTGACAAACTAAAATTACTTGTTGCGATGACATACGAATATTGATTTTTTATGGGGATATTTTGAATAATGTAGTCCGCAATGACATATTTATATAGGTTCCATGTCAACTCAGAAAGAAACCAACTTATCATAACCCAGAACCACCTCAGAAAGGTCATTAAAGGCTATAAAAATATAATTTTAAAATAGCCGGTAACCCTAAACTTACTTAACCTATTCAACCTATGTTTTTATAATTTTTTATTATCACTCTTAATGATCTTTCTGAGATGCTTCTGAGTTGGTTTAATTCTGAGTTGTCTGGTCACCATTTATATAATAGTGGAAAGGTTTTATTAAGTGATTACACAAGAGTCACAACTCTTCCAAACTGCCTGGAGCCAGCGAGACTATCGCAATTCCAATTGTGGTGTGTTGTAAGGCTGAAATAATGAGGGGAGGTGGAGGATATAGGAAAGAAGAAGGTGTGGTAGTTCCTGGCTATTCAGATCTGGTCACCAAACACTGCTAAAGCCTTTTTAAGTATCGTTTTATTTCTGAATGGTGGTCTTACACCATTGTATACTGAGAGTATCTTCTACTCTGGACGCGCCACAAGTATTATTTTAAATTATTAAATTGTGAAATTACACTAATTAATCAAATGAAATTTTACTTCGGCACGCTGTTATTTGAACCCGCGACCTTCGAATCGCTAGTCAAGAGCATTACCCCTCGATCACAGAGGTCGTCAAAAGTAATCAGTAAATTTAATGATTGTGATGCGCAAGTGGGTGGAAAAATAAACGTAAAAGTGACGGCCTTTGTGGTCAAGTTCGCTTCAAGTTCTCTTCTGCGAATCTGAAATTCAATGTTTTAAATCCCAGTGAAAATTTTTATAAGTTTTTTTAAAATTTGCATTTTTATTCTATCTAATCAGAAAAGATTTTCAGCAAACCTAAGGGCATAACAACGAATAATTAACTTACTATCTTAAAATTATCTTAGTTTTACGTAAATGTAAATTATTTGTAAAATAACAAAGGGAATCCAAAATATTTATATTCTTAAAAAAACTAACCTACGTTTTTTTGATAAAGGTTAAGCCTGAAAGTCGTTTGTATGTACATAAGTGGGATGTTTTCTTACTAAAACTATTATTCTAAGTGGCTCCAAATAAATATCACATTTCAATTAGCTACGAACCTTTTCAAGACTGTTTATGCTAAAGGAAACAAAACAAGGTTGATTTATTTATTTTTGCAAAATAAATGACATATTAATCAAATCACAAACCAAGCAGCTAAACTGCTTGGTTTCATAATAAGAAAAACATTGTCAATATTTAGTAACTATATTTTATGTATGCCCATGCCCACGTACGAAGCCATCATTCATTGATATGCTTGGTGTAACTCTAAGTGACCAGCTCAGGTATGGGGGCTCCATCGAAACCAGAGTTAAGTTGGCCTCTCAGAAACTGGGCGTACTGTACAGTAGTACACAACTGCTAACCCTGTACAAATCGCAAGTGCACCCCATGGTTGAATTTGGCAGCCACCTCTGGTCTGGAGCTCCAAAATACCGGAAGTCCGTTTGATAGATTCTCCCATCTTAACAGACGGATTGCAATCTTTAGAGCATAGGCGTCAGGTGGGAATGCTGTCCTTGTTCTACCGGTATTACAATGGAAAATGCTCCGAGGAACTAGCGTCATTGATCCCCTCGGCACCGGTGCATAGTCGGTAAACACGCCAAACACGCACCGAACATTTGTACACGGTTGACATTAGTCACATAAGAACGGGTCGTTTTTACGACTCGTTCTTGAGTTCAACAGCTCGGCTGTAGAACGATTTACCGGCCTCTGTGTTTCCTCCCTCCTACAACACGGGTCTCTTCAAGACCCATGTTCACTCCTTCCTTTCCTCAAAAAGACACTCCACACAGCATCCTCAAAGATGACATAGGCCCTGTGGGAAATTATTTATTATTAAAAAAAAAACTTTTATCCAAATTTTTTTATTGTAGAACAAAAAAAAACATTTTCTCTTTTTTAACTAGAAATATCTGAACTCTCATTTTACGTTACATTTCATTACAAAACAGTATTTTTCACTTTCATTGTTTTGTTGTTTATGCTGAAGGTAATGGGGAAGGAGATGAGTAAGAGAAACGTGAGAAGTACCTGGCTATTCAGATATAACCTAACATGGCTAAAGCCATTTAAAGCTACGTTTCAATTCTTAATGTTGGTCTTACACCAGGGCGATACCAAGAGTATCTTCCACTCCGAAATATGCCGTAAATATGAAATATTTTATTTTCATTGAATAAATTTATGAAGTAACACAAATTAATCAAATTTAATTTAATTACGCATACCGGATTTAAACCGGGCTCTCATGATTGCTTGTCGTGAACCTTACCTCTCGACCATGGAGGCCGACAATGTCAACATCAATGTCAACGTCAAATTCAATAATAGACATTCATCATAGTAAAACCATCGTAAAAAATGCAAAAAAATATTGTCGATATAACTCACTAACGACCCTAATGATAAAAAATTGGTATATAAAGTTTATTATTTTAGATTTTCGGGGTTTTTCCCATTTAAAACATTAATAATAAAATTTACAAACTTAAGCTTTAACTACCGAATTACCCCAATGACCCCAACGTAACGCTTATTAATAAAGAAAGGATTTTTTTATTCCCCAATGTTAACAAAACCTAAACAATATAAAGCTCTTAAATGAGTCATAGCATTAACGTCATTATTAAAAAGTTAAGAAAACCTTAACATTTAGAGTGGGGAAAACAGATTCCGAAATAATCCACATAATAGAGTGTCTACTCTCTCAATTAGTTTCTCAGCAAATTACTTAACCGCTAATAAATAAATTAAGACACCTTCAAAAATTGACATTACTTAGAATCGTATAAATAAGACGTCTCAAAGTGATTTAACCACAGTTTGAAAATGGTCTTGTAAGCCAAAATAGCTGTAACAAAAATAAACACTAAAATACTTGCTAAATTTGATAATAAAATATTTACTTTTTTTTAAATTATATGGATTTCTACGAATTAATAAAAAAACAATTAATACCTTTATAACCTTTTTCCTCTTCATACTTTCCATAAACTAGACCGGCTTCACGTTGCAATAGGAACTGCAATAGGAACCTTCTGACTTAAATAATACTTATATTTCATGTTTATTTTTATTTCAATCGTTTTCTCTTATAGATCAAACATTAAAATGTACATTTTTTAAAATTTCAATTGCATTATTTTTATTTATTTATCTATATAAAGTTTATTTAAACGTGATTTTTCGATGCCTGTCTCACTAGGATATACCTGTGTGGAGACAGACAGATTATGCAGGTAAATTTCAGTCACATACGTCTTTTAGTTTATAAACATATTCAGGCAATATTATTGCATTAGTGGATGTAATTATGGGCAGTAGTAAAAAAAAAGTATCCATAGAAACGAAAATATTTCTGTAGGTCAACTGATCGGCCTTAATAACCCTGACTTAAAAATATACTGAATCAATAAATATTTAAGTCTGCAAACAGAATTTGCGTAGCACGACTCAGATAAAGTTAAGCGTTATCAGATGTCTCAATTTTAATTAAATTATACAACAGAATAAAACAGTATCAAATTCATTAAAATAACAATATAATTGATTTTCCATGAAAGTACATGTTGATCCTTTAAATGCACTTATGTTATTTTACTAATCGAAATGGAGTTAAGATGTAATGTCTCTCTCTCTCTCTCTCTCTCTCTCTCTCTCTCTCTCTCTCTCTCTGTATGTAATCTTTTACAGACATATTTTTCCATATGTTTAACACTAAACCTTGTACTACGTTATTTGATTAAAAGACTTTGGTTCTTTGAAATCACAGTTACTGTTTATTATTATTACGCACAATACAAATATTTTTTAAGACGACACACGACCTTACAACTCGCTACCTAGATTTTGTCTGGCGAGTTCCCGTAATTAGAATGACTTGTCTGACCAACCGTTCGGCTATCTTCAGCACACGTTGTAACCGACACCATTTGACCCGAGCATAGCATAAACAACAAACCAATAATGGAACTGATCATATTAATTGATATTTCGATGTATTACACTTTATAATAATCCTCTGTCTTGAACGTGTTACGTATTAATTATGGAAAAAATACTTGCATTGCTAAATGCACGGACCAACAACCTTATATTTCTTGGACGAGGATGAAAACCAAAAGAATGCCAATTTTCTTGTTTATATATGATGAAGACAGGGTTCATTGCGGTCCAATCCAATATTAGGTATGTTTTTCAAGAGATGGAAAAATGTGGGTTTACCGGAAAGTTGAACAAGATATATCTAAGTTTGTTTTACTTGCACGGGAAAATGTTTTTTTTTCTTTAATAAAACGTTTTATTTGCATATTTGGCAATAGCTGAGAATACGCTGTTATTCATTTTTCATTCAAAACGTCTTTTAAGGCTTTAAATAATGATCAGTCTTTTTCTAGATATTTCATATTTTTATACTCGTATATTTCAGAGAAATCCTCTGCTTATCGGACCACATTCAATTACTTTATTTAAGCAGGGAAATGCGAATAAATTAAAAATAGCTTTCCATCAGAACTTTTTGTTTATTTTCAATACATTGATGTTAATTATTACCTCCCTAATTGACAGTTCATCCATCATCTTAAGAGAGGGAATACTATCATGGATTTTATGGTTATATTAATTTTTGTATTAACACATTTTCTAAAAAAACAATTAACCTTCAAAATAGGACTGACAATGGTCTGTTTATGGATTTTAAAAGTAATGTTTTTTTTCTCAGTGAAGCCTTATTATTTTTTTTATAATTTTTAATGAAAATCTTGATATTCTGATATTTTTGGCCGTAATAAAAAAACAAGTATGCTTTAGACCACACGACTGAAGTAAAACTTCACTAACTTGTGCCGTCCATTAACAATATAACAATAACTGGAATAAAAATATCCCCATCCCCTCAACATCCCAATCAACTCAACTCAACTCAACTCAACTCAACTCAACTCAACCCAACTCAACTCAACCTCCAACTCAACCTCCAACCCAACCTCCAACCCAACCTCCAACCCAACCTCCAACCCAACCTCCAACCCAACCTCCAACCCAACCTCCAACCCAACCTCCAACCCAACCTCCAATCCAACCTCCAACCCAACCTCCAACCCAACCTCCAACCCAAACTCCAACCCAACCTCCAACCCAACCTCCAACCCAACCTCCAACCCAACCTCTAGCCCAACCTCCAACCCAACCTCCAACCCAACCTCCAACCCAACCTCCATCCCAACGTCCAACCCAACCTCAAACCCAACCTCCAACCCAACTCAACCTCAAACTCAACTAGCGTTTTACTTTCATTATAGCGTTTCATATAGATTAGCGTTACAAATTCATTATAGCGTTTTTACTTCAATTAGCGTTCGCATATGGTTCTTTTTCGTAACATATTTATCATTTTACCTCTAAGTGTCGAGCGTGCGTAAAGAAGTTTTACTTCAAACAGTGGTCATGCAAGGCAGCCGCATTGGGGCTTGTCTGCCGTTTCTGCCATTTTGTCTCAATTTTATGAAAATGATACCTTCAGTTTCATAATTTTAAAGCTTAAATTTATTACGATAATTTGCAATGATGTTATGCACTGATCAACCTTTTCTTATTTTTCTAATTGTCCTCTCTTATCGAAAATTATCCCTGTAAAAAATACTCTAATCATAATAAAATATGCTACAATGTGATTAGATTATGCTTTGCAATTTGGTTAATGACGTGGATGCTTCTTGGCGATACGGATCTTTTGTTAGCAGGACTAATACTCTGTGTATAGAGACTACAGAATGCATAGCGCCGCGCAGTGCCGTCTTGGCACAATGAGCTATCTGAACAATTTATCTTCTGTATAGTCTAGTTAGCTATTCGTCGTATATACTCATATTCCCCGCCTTATCTCCTGCGCTGCCGGGCTTTGTTTCCTCGGCAGCCTTCAGTTATTCAGTCTTGAGATGCATCAGCCTTGAGTTGCACCAATTTTGAGTTACACCGACTTTGAGTTAGACCAACTGTCTTTGTTCTGTGGGGTGATAATGCAGTGCTGTAATTGAATCTGAAATTGTAGAACACTCACGGAAATATTGGACATACGAATTATTATAATAATATGCATGTTTAAAAGAAAATAATTATTCCCTGAAGACCTAACTAACGAAGTATTACTAGTTACCAAGGTATTTCATTTTAAGTGTAATCTCTTAGGGCTTGTAATTTATGTTAATTCTTCTGATTAACAATACAGTTCTGTTGATCGGGAGTTCGGTACGTCAGAGATTACGAGTCATGTTTATTTTCGTGTCGTATTTATAATGAATTTCTAACTGGACTAACGTCTATTCCAAAGGATTCTCTGCGCCGGGGGTTACGAGTCTTGTTCATTATCGTGTCGTATCTACAATGAATATCTAACTAGACTAACGCCCGTTCTAAAGGATTATCTGTGGCATGGGAACCGCTCACTGAAGATGTTCGCCTGTAGATCGGATATAATCGGCTATCAACGTAACCGTTTGAGTATTCGACCCAAATATCCGACAATAGTCTATAACATGTACTACTACCAATGATACATATTGAGACACCATAAAACAACTTATAAGTATATATTAATGACAACTCTTGAGAGCCTTTGAAATAACTTTTATTTTTGCAAACACTACAATATTTCAATGGCATCAAATTTTATTCAAGTATAATATTACTAGATAGTATTATTAATAGATGTAGGCATATTATACCCAACAGGCGTAATTAAGTACAACATGTTTAATTAATTATGACCGGTTGGTGGCTGAGTTGGCATCGTGATTGGATCCCACCCAGGCGTCCTGTGTTCGATTCCTCGGCTACGAGTCCACCATCACGATACAAGCAACATTTTCCGCTTTCTGTGTAGATTTTCAAATAGTGTCAGGTTATTCTTAACCCGGTAATGTGTGTCTCTGTTTTCTTTAAAAAAGGTCTCAAGTACTCAGATGACCGAAAACGGAATCATTTTGCACAGTTATTATGTGTTAATATATATGGATTTCTAAGAACAGTGCTAAGAACAGATGCTAAAATACATAAAAATTAATAAAAATTGGATTTGTTCGATTAATTCTTGATTTTATTGATAACTGTTATTTTTTTCTCTGAAATACAACCATTGAGATCAGACAGACCAACTCGTTTCACCTGTGGAGACACCACACTTCGAATAGGTACTAAAACTGACAATTTCTTTTATCGTTTTTTTTTTCGCAACAATGCAGTGACTTGCGGGTATCATAACTCTGAAATGCAACCACTGAGAGCCGGCAGACCAAATGGTTTCATCTGCGGAGACGCCATACCTAAAACTGACCATTTCTCAGATAAGCTCTATAACTCGAAGTTGCAACCACTGAGAGCTGGCATACCGACATCATTCATATTAGGGGACTACTCTTCAAACTATAAAAGTAAATCTAACCGTATCCATGATCGTTATGAAAAATCCCGTGACCTCTTAGACTATATGTTTTTGGTAAAATTATTTTAATTTCACTTATTTCTGTGATAGACCACAAAGCAATATTCCTGTCGTTTTCATCCATAAACTTTGCAATTTTCAAAAACTTATGATTTTTTATTACATGTGTCATTTTCACACTCTTTTTCCTCTTCGTTTGGGTCAAGGTAGGCTGTTAGGGCATAATATAGACATATGGACAGCCATATCATGTCGAACGTCTGAAATGAGCCGAACTTCTTCACTTACTTTTTTCAGTACAATTTATGGCCTTTATTGCGTGAGCTTTAAGATAAATGTACCACAGAGTCCCTATTATCATTGACGCACTTTGTCTAAACTATAAATAGTGGAAAATTGCCATGGAAAATTGTAAATAATTTACTGAACTCAAGGTCATAAAGATTACCCTAACATTATTATTTTGAAATTTGTTTTACTTGTAAATATTATAATCAAACAAGGAAAAATATCAAATATCAAATTGCAAACATGGGAAAATATCAAATATCAAATTGCAAACAAGGGAAAATATCACATATCTAAGGGAAATTTATTTAAAGATGTTCCTTCAAATTATTAATAAACGCACAATACAGCATTGCTTCAAAGTACGTAATCGTAATCCATGATTGAATGTTTGACATTAAATAAACACCATTTAACAAGAACAGGAATTGTTCTTGAGAACTTCGTAATCGCATTGAACGAGGGGATAATTTAGAGCTGGTTTGAGCACATAAGTTTCAACAGTGGATTTAATGGATAGACATGCTCAAAACACTTAGTCTTTACTTACAAATATCACCAGTACGTTTAATAAGAACTAGATAATATAATATATTTATTATTAGCTAGTTCCCGGCATGCGTAGCTACGCCATTTAAAAAATAAATTGTTTCTCCATGCGTGTCCTTTCCCATTCGTCCCCTTCATCTCCAGCGACCCCTTCCCCTCTCGCGTTCCCACTCCGCCTCCTCTCCTTACCTCTCCCCACTCCACTCCTCCCTTCCCTTCCCCCTCCTAGATTCCCTTCCCCCCTCCCGCATTCCGTACATTCAGTCCCAGTACATTCAGTTTTCAAACAGCTCTCCTATTACAATTTTTTTATACAAATTTCATAATGCCACAGCTCACCAGTAGTTTTATATAAACCTTGTCCTGACAATAACGAATACAAAAAAAAAGAATTATCCAATTTGGTGCAGTCGTTCGGAAGTTATGCGCGTACATACATTTTGGCAATTCATTTTTATGTATATAGACAGATAGATAGATAGATTATTATTATAAAGCGTTGACATTTCAAGAATTTTAATAAAAACTCAAAAAGCAGTCACGCAAAACTGCCAGCAATGATAAACAAACGCTTAATCATTTTGTTGGTAAATTTAGTTTCACGACAATGTCTATATATTGTAACGCACTGTTCAAACTTTTCTTCTTCTTCTGATTGACCTTTCCAGAATTTGTCGCTTCCTTTACCGTGTTTCTGCTATTATTCCTCTGTTGGATTATAATTCTATTAATAAGTGTCTTTAAATACCCGTCTTAATATACCGAGTATCCCGTAAGTGTTTTCAGTAACCAAAACTTTCTAATTTCAAAAGTAAATAAAGTTTGAACTAGGATACCTAACTACGATACGAACTACATACTAACTATGAGAGAGTTTTTCAGAATTTAATAGTACTGACTTGGATAATACTTTTGCACTACTTGAATATTATTAACTTTCAAATTTAATGAATTGTTCAAGATTTTGGCCCTGAAAAGTGTATTACATGTTTTAAATAAAGTAAAAAAACCTAGATCGGTAAGAAAGAAAATAAATAATTGGTAGCAATTAAAATAATGTTGTTATTTTCTAACTCTGTGCAGTCCATTAGATACTCCGATTTTTTGAAACCGCAGGGTTTAAGAACTTTGCTAAAAAAACTAACAAGAAATGTTGGTGGTGCGAATCAATTGAAATCCGTTCGTTTACGGGTGCAACAAAATTATTCACTAAAAAACTCAAAACGCCTTGAGAAAGAGGTAGGTTTCAGGGAACATGCCAAAGACCTACCTTTATTTCCTCGTCCTTTCCTTATTAGGCTGCTGGTTCTCAAGCAATGTCTTATTCACAATTAACACAAAACAGTATTTGCGTGGCGGGCCAGAACAAAATAAATCACACTTGCGCGTAGCGAGGAACAAAAATACAAGGTGCGACACACGTTGCTTTACAGCGGCGGATCAAAATACAAAATACGTTGTAAGAGCACGTTGCTTATACAGCGGCGGGTCAAATTACAATGGCGGCAATAAATCAAATATGCACTGCAACGCTTGTCTTGTAGCAAAACTATGCAGTTCTGACAACCTTAGAGGTCTTTGGCAAAGGGAATGGATAATTGGGGCATCAAGATACAAAGGAAAAGCGCTTTGAGCAATAGACAATTTATATAATTAAAACATCAATTGGCGCCACCAAATGTGTTTTTTAGCGAAAAGAAAAATCTGAAGTATATCTTCTTAATTAGCCTTGTCATGAAATTTCAGAGTCTTAAATTTGCTTGAGTTAAATAATGGCCCGTTTTACTAAGTTGATCATTCTGTCCTAAAATGTTGCCAGTGAAAATGAAAAATTCGTTTCGTCACACGAACAACTTACACAAAAAAAATATTTTCTAGAACGATAAAGGATCTAGCAACTCAACAATGTGTAACGCTTAACTATTAGTGTTTTATTTATTTATTACAATTACGTTCTTACAATACAATACCTGTTATTGTTATTGGCTATGTGTTAACTGAACAAGCTTCTATCTTCGAAATGTAAAAAGCTTTCTTAAAAAAAATGAGAGCCCAGAATCAATATTTATTTAAAAATTCACTTCTTTTGTAAAATACATTTAAAAATAATCCTTTTAACGCAACTTCTTCTAAGCCTTTGACGATTTTTTGCTGTCTTATTATTCAACCAATGTTAGAACATCCTTCGTCATATTGCCGTCAAAGAAAGGTTATTAAAGCATTAATAAAATTCAGAAAGAGATATTTTAATCGGATGTCTCGAATAGAACGTAAATACATCGTAGAAAAATATCTTAAAATGAAAAAAGTAATTTTACATATAAGTACACCGTAGAAACACATCTTAACTAACTAACTAACTAACCATCACGCCGTTTCCCCGCAGGGGTAGGCAGAGAGGACGGACCGCCACACAACTCGATCTTGGCACACACTCTTTGCCTCGTTCACATTCATACATCGTCTCATACATGCTCTTCTATTATTCCGACTCTTCACATGGCCCGACTCAAGTATCTGATTCACTTGGTCGTGCCATGTCTTCCTCGGGCGTCCCCGACTTCTTCTACCATTCACATTTGCATCATATATTCTCCTTACACTCCTTTCCTCGTTCATTCGCTCTACATGCCCAAACCATCGGAGAGTCCCTTTCTTAATCTTACACATCACGCTTACGTCAGCCTTGCATTCTTTGCGGATATCCACGTTTCTCTCACGATCGTACATGGTTTTACCACACATTCGCCTCAGGGATCTCATTTCTACAGCATTCAGTCTGCTTTCATCCTTCCTCTGCCAGTTCCATGCCTCACTGCCATACATCAGGGTAGGTACCAGCACTCCATTATGGACGGCTAGTTTCGCGTCTTTGGACAGTTTTTTATTACCGCCAACGGCATTCAGTCCTCCATTAATGGAGTTACCGGCATTCACCCTTCTTTCAATATCTCTATCAGCCTTCCCATCTTTCGTAAACATACTACCCAGATACACAAACTCATCCACCTGCTCCAAGTATTCATCATTCACAACTATATTGCATACTGTTTTCGTACTCTCTCTTTCAAACACCATGACTTTAGACTTACTTACATTCATCATTAACTCATTCTTCATACATACTTCGTTCATCCTAGACACGAGAGACTGTAGATCTTCCATACTGCTAGAAATTAGCACCGCATCATCAGCATACAAAAGGCAACATACTTCCAGATTACTCAATTTTGCGCCCAATCCCATCTCTTTCAATTCTTGCATACAATTATCCATGTATAGATTGAATAACCACGGTGACATTACGCAGCCTTGTTTAACACCTTTTGTGATGTCAAACCACTCCGTAAAATCGCCGTTCACCCTAACACATGCAACGCTTCCCTTATATAGCGACGCAATTGCCTGAATGAGCTTCGTATTCACTCCGTACTTGGACAACACCTTCCATAGCTTTTTCCTGTCAACTCGGTCGTACGCTTTTTGTAGATCTACAAAGGCACAGAAGAGTTTCTGGTTTTTTGCAAGAAACTTCTCAGTGAGCATACGCAATGAGAAAATCTGGTCCATGCATCCCCTTCCACTCATAAAGGCACCTTGCACATCCCATATTTTATCTTAAAACGTAGATAAAGCTTATTGAATGATCAAAACATTTAAAAATCGATATTTGATGCACAAGTTTTGTAGTATTCTCCTTGTTTATTATTTTTAATTTCTGTTATTTTTTTAGATAAAAAAAAAAAAAACAGCAGCATTTATACAGTCAAACTTATTTAAATTTCACTGGAATTTTCTTTTAAAAAGTTCAATAATAATTTTTAAATAACTTTTACTCAACCACAAAATGCTCCCCTCTTTGGTGGCAATTTTAAAACAAATTATTGCGCTTGCTATCGATTAAATGAATAAAAATAAAAATAATTTTAAGGAATACAGATGAAAATTTATACACTTCGACCGGTTTCGGTTAATCTCAACCTTAATCAAGACAATAAACATAATATTATAAACTGAGGTACATAAATAAAAATATTTTTTTTCATTTGCATTATGTCAAACCACGAAGTGTTTGCTTTCTTCGATAAGATTTAGGAATGTTTGCCAAATTTTAAGAATCCGTATTAGTGATGAAAGGAAAACTTCGTAATTACTCTACTCAAATGTATGAGTTTACCATTATACATTTTTCTAGTTTCTTATTTTTTGTTTTAGGATTAATTTTTTATTATTTATTTTATACTATTAAATTTAAATGTTTTAATCTTATTTCTCATTTAAAAGTAGTAAATTTTCTATATTATTTCACATCGTTACTGTTTTTTTCTATATAAATAAATCAAAATAAATAATATATACTTGCTTTACCATTGTTACAATGTAAAACAAATAGTTAACATTTTTTATTTCATATATATTTTTTTTTTTTTAAAGTTAATATTCACAATAAATAATAATGTGTAACATTTCATATCAGACATCACTTTTTTTGGTTACCCAATTAGTAGAGAAATATTCTCGGGTCTAACTGGGGAGGTAGTCTATGTAATTATATATAAAGATAATAATATGAGTAGTTACAAAAATGGATAAATAATATTTTCCAAAATACTGAAAAATATTACAAAATATTGTACAATAAGAAAATTACATTTAAGTGTAGAAACAGAATATCAACAAAAATCAACGAAAAGTCAACAGAAATCAACAAAAATATTAGCAACAGAATATATCTGAAAATCATAGTCAATCTTCTTTGTAAAAATACAACGAAATTTTTTTTTTTCAATTTAAAATAGTTTTTCTCACTGTTTATTATACCGGTAAATCGTTAAATAACTTTGGGCCTGCATATTCATAATGGTGTTGTGCAGCTGTCGTGTTGCATCTAGGTACATATATGTTCCCAGATGTTCTAGGTCTGTCACATAAATATTATGTGACTAGTGCAGTTCTTGCCTATTTGGTTATTTTGTCTATGGTAATTTTTTTGGAGACTGGCAATTTTTCTTGGGAAGAAAAATGCGAGTTTGTTTATGGTCACTTCCTCCGCGATTGTTTTTTGGGCAAGCGGTCGGCGGAATTAGTCACTCACCATAGAGGTGTTTTAGTCACTTAAATCATGTGAATCAAAGTTTGTTTTTTCTTAAAAGGGCGCGGGGTGTTTTTACGTAACACGAGTGGTTCGTGTACGTTATGATTTTTGGTGGTTATATGAATCCCACTTTTTTCCCGTGTTGGCAGTTGGCCATTTTGTGGAAATGTTTTTGACTCGGGGTTATAAAGTGATGGTTCCTTGGTTGTGGCTAGATTGATATGCCTTGTTGACCCCGCGTCGCGAAGTCACGGATTGCTGAGAGTGGAAACCGTAAGTCTTGGAGACTGGTTGGGCCACGTGCCTTTCGGATGGAGATTGATGGGTCAATCCGAGACGGGAGACGCTCCTTGGAGGCATCACATAGAAAGAGGACCTAGGCTCCCTGGATTCACGCTGGAAGACCCGCCAGGACCGTTTGCTCGACGAACCAAGATGTCGGTCGTCATCCGGCGTAAATTTCCTCGTTCAGGCTTCGATAAGTTAGTTTAGCATGTCCAGGAGTCCATCCGGTATGTCCTTGTTGTATTAATTGTGCATTCATGTTTGCTTATATTATAAGTTTATCTTCTTATGATTTTCCCAATTCCCACCCACTTGACAGAGAATATGCCCATAATCCTGAGCTGTGCCCTGCTCTGCCGCAGTCATTACGTTACATTTGGGGGCTCGTCCGGGTTTTTTTTTATTAAACTTATTCGCGTCATTATGCTTAAGAGAGTCCCTTTTCCATTTTTGACAAAATTGTTTCACATGTCCCTGTTCTTTACAATAGAAACAATTAAAAGTTTTCTTACTATTAAAAGAAGAACTAGAAGAAGACGCGCGTGGAGAACAGGAAGCCTGATTATATGTACCACGGGGTGTGATAAACCCCCCCCCCCTACGAAGTAAAACCTACCTTTTTGATTTCCAAATGCTGCTACAGTGCTACAGCTACAGGCGCAACCCCGGCCGGCCTTTAAAAGCTCGTAGCTCGCCCGTTCTCGCGTCTCTCCCCTGCATTTCTTTTGCAGCGCCTTTTCAACCCCATCACGTAATACTTTTATGCAAACGTGACGAGATGCTCTCAATTAATCAATTGTAATTAACCCCACAACGTTGTGTACTTTTTTTTTTTAGTGGTTTGATATAGTTAATCCAATTTAATTAATAATTTATTTGTTGTAAACCCTTGTTCTTTTAGATATGGCGTGTTACAATTTGCAAGGCTTCGAATAACAATGACTGAGTCTGACTAGCTTGAAAATTAACTAATTATCTATCTATATTCGTTCAGCTTCCTCCCCTAGCACCTGTTATACACCTACGCTCATCGACGACTATTTTTATTGAAGTAATCTGCATTTTCCCTCCTAGCATCTAATATATAAATTTACATTCAAACGGCGAATTGAGAAGATCCTACCTTTCGATACGATGTCACGTACTCTCTGCAGCTCTATAAAATGCTATCATGAAAATAATTTGACATTTATGTACATTCTAACAAAAGATTTACACTCAAGCAGTACGGAGTGCAATGATTCTACACTCACAGTTCTAGATGCAGTTTGTTAGTTAGCTAGCTTGTTTTATTTTGTTAATTTGATTCTACGGGTAGGTATTTTGGATTAACATGAGACAGAACATGTGCTGTTTAAATAATTGGACTCCTCCATAGCCCAACTGATAAGGTGATGGTCATAGACCGCCAAATCAGCTTCCAATTCCAACTCCTCCAGAGAATGTTAAGGTCGCAAGCGACGAATGAAAATCGACATGTTTTGCCTCCTGTCAGGAGAGGGTTTGATGTGTGTTTCGGGATCATAGGGTGGTAATGGGAATAATATCGACCAATACGCAGCCAAATTATAACTATGTTGATGATGATGATGAAAGGTCATCTCATACCGTTTGATATGAGGGTCTGCTCCGATTAATGGCGTGATAGCCGATGTCAGGAACTGTTCAGGAAATGCGTGGGTGGCACGAGGTTTTAGATCGTGACATCCTACTCTGGATTGATGATGATGGTGATGATTTTGAAGTTCTTCAGCATGCCGATGACTTGAGTTCCATTTACTCCTAAAGCACCGGCATAAACATTAAACCGAAGTTGATTAGACAATCGGCAATGTCAGGAGATCGGTGGGGCCGCTCTCTCCTCTGATCTGGCGATGTATGAATTTAATTAAGGAAGATTTTGATGTCACCGATCCTCGCCTTGGCAGTCACTCATGTCCTCAATAGTCCCGTTCTCCGTCCGGCACGCCGCCTCGAACCAGTAGAAATATTGATTACGTTTTTCCTAGGCACGCTACAGAAACATGCGCCAGCCTGCAATCGCGATGGACATCGGTATTTGATTTGAATGAAAAATACGTCCTCTCGCATAACATACACAAGCGTAACTTGGGACCTTCCCCTATATGTGTCACGGGCATATGCTCTACGATAGGCGTACCCCAAGCTCAAACTCAAATATCAGCTCAAAGAAGGAAGGTCAAGCTCGGCGTCCAGGGTGCTGGGTCCAAGAATGAAAGGCACCAGGTCGTGAATCTGGCTTCCCTCCCTTCTATTTCCCCGGCTGCGCTTTCGTCCAGAGTACATTCCCACCCTGATGCTGGATGATCCCTATTCCTAGTGTGAGGGAGTTAAGAGAACTTTTGCTACTTATGTAGGTGGATATAACGCATTACGCTTAAAATATGAATACCTACTGACGGCTTCATTCAACCGACAATATGAAAGTTTTTGCTAAATCGAATATCGAATATACCTAAATCGTAAACCAAAAGGTAGTTAAGAAAACTTATCCGGATTCCAACAAAGAACCGCCGATCGGCTGCCAAACGATTCCATATGTCATGTTCCCTTCGTTCCGCCGACAAGGCAGACCCCACACGAGCGTAACCTAAAAGGTAGTGAAGCCCACGCAAATTTCGTCACTTCGTTTCCCCCATGACGAAGGTAGTCCGGCCAGATCGTAATCTTCGTCCTGCATCAAATTGACCTCCCGCGACGACAACTTTTATCCGCTGGTACCTCGGAGCGGCGGTAGAGGGAGGGGGAAATGGGTGCACGTCCTTTGTTCTCCTGAAGTCCCCCAATGCCTTAGTGACGTACATACGTCGACATCATGAAATGGCTCCGGCCACGCTTCCAATCCAGTCTAGAGCGGGTACGAGATCCACGTTACCGAGATGTGATCACAAGGGATTCCAATTTGCTCGGACCAGACACGACCCTCGCTTACTTCGCCTCCACATTAGAAAAATAGTGTAAGCCCACCTGCATTTCGATCACATCGCCCCCCGATAAAGTCGCGTGAGATACTTCCTCATGGTGGAATAGGAAAGCTGGACCCGTAAATCCATTCGACAACCGCCGTCCATTCTCGAGTCGTAACCCGCTCAATTAAGTTTGAAGAAAAAGAGTTTGTTAATGGTAGGTGGATATAGCGCATCACGCTAAAATGTGAATACCTACCGACTGCTTCATTCAACCGACAATATGAAAGTTTTTTGCTAAGTCGAAAGAAATATACCTAACCGTGAACCAAAGGTGATTATATGATAAGATATCGAACCAAGTTTATGCAAAGTCCTATGTAATAGACTTGTTGTGATACCTAAAATTTGGAATAAGGTGTGGGAAATTTTTGGAATGGGAATTCAATTATGTCAGATTTTGTTAGTAATCAAAAATGCCCATGCTACGCACCCTTCATAAACCGTTATATTACCCAATGCTTTTTCAAAAAACCTTCCAGAATATAGTCCCCTAGCTACGTTTAAAAATATTATTGCGAGACTCGTAAATAATAATTATCACCTCAAAGGCGCTTTACACATTAATTTATACCTACATTCTATACCTATGTATTTTGGTACCCGTTATGTATTGGAGAATACCCAGTAACCTAGTTTTCTAGATCACCAACAAAGCACTTTTAAAGGATTTTATTATCGTTTTGTGGTTTCAAAATCCCGTCTTTTAAATGAAGTCTCTCGTCTAAGATTTATTGCCCGAAAGCGCACTTTGTGTTTCAAATGCTATTTAGTTAACTGTATCCCTAAATTATTATTTTACAACGGTCTTGTCTCAAGAATAACTTCACCCAACAAAGGTACTTGCTAGCCGGTCAACCCGGAAACGTGCAAAGCTCCGCTCGACAAAAAAAAAGGTCCTAGATTCCTAAGGCTTGTATATAAACCCTAATTGACTCTTTCCTGCAAGGCCCGTACTAAATATGTTAATAATTTTATACAAACTTACCAAATTCGCCATATTGCACAAAATAATTTCACAAATCAATTCACTACAATAATATTTAATTCAACCAAGCACTTCTAAAAACACAACCCGTCATGCAGTTATTTATTCCAAGATGCAGCCGTCAAACACAATTCTCGCGTCGATTTCTTTTTTAAATTTTAATCTGACCCTGATAGATGCCCCGAAAGTACGTCCCGACCGCCTCAGTTTACTAATTATATTATTTAACTTCACCGATATGAACTCGCAAGCCTCAATCTCTGACTTCCTTATTCGCGTGGACTCTTTTTTGTTTAATAAAACGGAATATCCTTTGTTTAATTAAAATGAAATATCCCCGATTTAGGCGCACCAAACTGGTCTCCTCGCGACTAACCTTGCTTCCCAACGACCAAATCTTGACTCCCCTCAATCGCGTGAACTATTATCCTTTAATTAAATGACTTATTCCCGGTTTAGAAGCACCAAACTATTATTCTACCGTTTATCAAAACTCGATGACTTTAATCCCGACCGTGCGTCTCCAGGTTCTTTCACCGACCGTCCACCAACACTTCTCTGCCCCGACTATCCTGTTCCAACTCTCTGCCCCCTGACTCCCACCCATCTACTTGTGTGGTTTCAATAATATATTAGCCACTTCTTCAAATCTTAAGTGATAAACACATCTCCCAATATGCATATTTCAATCGTTCTAATAGTGTTCTGTCACATTAGGTCCCAAATTCCAAGAATTCAGTGCAACTTTCATGTTTGCTATTTTTTTTTTGTGTGTAACCTTACATAACAAAATACAAACTAATTTTGTCTGCGCCGGAGTCATAAATTATCCCAATAACGCTTAAAAGAAGAGCTCAGTGGCGCACTTCAATTCACTACTCGTCCTAATTACTTGCGTCGACTTTATTGGTTATATAATAACATTATATAAGCATTGTCTGTACACGTTTTCGTTCTTTCTGCGTGCGTCACTATTTAACGAATTCTGCAATCTTATTTTGACAAATATGTTAAGCGCGTCGCTCTCGTATATTTAAATGCACCAACGATCAATCTTTATTGTCTAATTTTTCAACTCCCCACTGCCATAGAAAATTCACCAGATAATTGTTTCGCAAATCAATCTGCTCGCTTTAAGATCAATCACCACACGGGCAAATATTCATCGGCCGCCTCTGGTTTTGTTAACGATCCTGATATATCCTTTAAATGTTCTTCTGGGTTCCTTCTTAGTTTTGTGAAGAATGGCCTTTGCCGGGGCTCGCATGCACTTGGGCACGCAAACACATGTGGTTACTTAGTGGTAAGGACCCATAAATCACCCCCATGAATTGGAAACAGAGAATCGTATGCTGAAAACATTCCATGTTACAAAATTAAATATATTTCTAAATCGATCTCTCAATTTTAAAGGAATTATTTCGTAGGCCCAAAGGCGAGATCATCACAGGGGAGAATACGAGCCTTGAACTTGTGGCGGGTATGACGGTTGAGAATAAGGAACCCGATGAGTATACGACGTTTTAGGAAAATTAACCCGCGGAGATGAATTAAAGTGTGGTGCGGTTCTGTCTACTGAAAGTTTTTCAAATTTACTGCACACACTTACTAAGGCTGAAAGACTCTTTTCCGAGAAATAGGCAATAGCCAAGGCGTATTTAGGTTGAAGACTGTCACAGACTAAGTCCACCAATTGTTCCTCAGAGAGCGGAGCATCCAACCTTAAGTTTGCTAACTGGACATCTTCAACGTATTCCACTATAGCCTGGTTAAACTTTTGCTTCATAGCGAACAAGGCTTTTAAAGCTTCCGTTTGATTGGTACAAGCGTCAAAACGAGAAATGATGAGCTTTTTCAAGGTTGACCAAGACAAAGAGTCATCAAAAATAGTTCTATACCAGGAAAGTGCTCTTCCCTCCAGGAGGTCAGAGAAAGAGGTAACAACCGAGGACAACTCCACATTCCGGCATCTAGATAGTTCTTCTACGCGTAAAATGAAATCCCTGACATCCGAAGACCCAGAAAATTTTAAACCCCAAGAATGTACGGATGAATAAGTTGAAGGAATAGCCGACTGGTAATAATTATTAATTATAGTTTTATTGTTTTCTGATCCAACTGTATTATCATCACCTATATTCATATTGGAACCACCCCCCTCTTTCAAACTTTTATTAAAAGAGCAAGCCTGTTCGCGCATACTGGATAAAGTAGCTTCCGGAACGATGTTACGATCCGTTAATAATTTCATCATTTCTTCCTTGGTTACCCCATCAATATCGGAAATCGCAATTTTTGTTATGCTTGAAAAAAAAAATTTTCAAAACCAAAAATAAAATTTTATTAAAATTAAAATAATTTAATTTATAATTAAATTATTATTCTTAAGTAATTATATTAAATTAAACGTAATTATTAAATTAATCAAATTGTTATAAATAATAATTTATTTGTAACACGTCAATTACCAAACACCCTGTACGTTTAAACTCGGTAAGTAGTTATTGTTTATTAATAACGACGATGCAATGTATAACTTATTTAAATTTCCTTGGAATGCAGGCATAAAACGGACACGTATACCAATAAGAAACATACCACCAAGGTAATCTCCCAATATTTTAGTGATCACAAGCCAATATTAAACAATCACTTATGACAAATGTCAGTCACAAGTTGCCTGTTGTCTGTAAAACAAAGTTTTAATTAACCTCCGCGCCTCGTAAGTAATTAGTGTACGTACATTGTAATCAACACGCAATCAAACACGTATAAATGACGAATTTAGACATGATATGATGTTTGACAGCTGAGCTCCGATAAATCATAACATAGATAAAAGCACTGACAGCTGTCAGACAATTTGGAATTGCCATTAAACAGAAAATTTTTCCCAACAAAATTTCGATTATCACCTCGAGATAGTATGTATTAATTTTTTGTTTGTTTAACATTATCTTAGTGGCAACACTTAATGCCTTTCAAAAAGGTAAACAATCAAATATGCAACTCCAATAATGCAAATCAATCAATAATAACAGCAACAGTCTTTAACATAATGAAGTGCATTTTTAGAATTTAGTTTTTTAATAACAACAATATGACACACAGTATCTCTGCAGACCGGTTTATATGTACACACACACCGATTTAATTCTAACAGCAAAATCACTGAAAATCCACCCCCACATGACAGAGACGTACATTTCGTGCACTGAAAACAATTGACTTTACACGTTGAGCGCCAATGTAACGTAATGACTGCGGCAGAGCAGGGCACAGCTCAGGATTATGGGCATATTCTCTGTCAAGTGGGTGGGAATTGGGAAAATCAAAAGAAGATAAACTTTGATAAACTTATAATATAAGCAAACATGAATGCACAATTAATACAACAAGGACATACCGGATGGACTCCTGGACATGCTAAACTAACTTATCGAAGCCTGAACGAGGAAAATTAACGCCGGATGACGACCGACATCTTGGTTCGTCGAGCGAACGGTCCTGGCGGGTCTTCCAGCGTCAACCGCCGAGGACGACGCGGAATCCAGGGAGCCTAGGTCCTCCTTCTATGTGATGCCTCCAAGGAGCGTCTCCCGTCTCGGATTGACCCATCAATCTCCATCCGAAAGGCACGTGGCCCAACCAGTCTCCAAGACTTATGGTTTCCACTCTCAGCAATCCGTGACATCGCGACGCGGGGTCAACAAGGCATATCAATCTAGCCACAACCAAGGAACCATCACTTTATAACCCCGAGTCAAAAACATTTCCACAAAATGGCCAACTGCCAACACGGGAAAAAAGTGGGATTCATATAACCACCAAAAATCATAACGTACACGAACCACTCGTATTACGTAAAAACACTCCGCGCCCTTTTTAAGAAAAAACAAACTTTGATTCACATGATTTAAGTGACTAAAACACCTCTATGGTGAGTGACTAATTCCGCCGACCGCTTGCCCAAAAAACAGTCGCGGAGGAAGTGACCATAAACAAACTCGCATTTTTCTTCCCAAGAAAAATTGCCAGTCTCCAAAAAAATTACCATAGACAAAATAACCAAATAGGCAAGAACTGCACTAGTCACATAATATTTATGTGACAGGTCTTATACTTCGCGTTGAGGACACTTCAGATTCTTTAGAAACTTTTAAAATAGAATTTCTTTGAAATAGTTTTGAAACCGGAAGGACCTTAAATTTTTCAAAAAGTTCGTTGGTTGGAAAAATTCTTGGTTTTTTAATTATAACTTTGATGATCATTTTTGTGTTGTTACTATCGGATACATATTATTCTTATAGATGCCTCCCCATGCGATTATTCCGTACAGCAGAACTGACTGCACAAGAGCAAAGTAAACCATTTTAATATTTGAAAGATTTAGGATATTTCTTAATCGTACAAAAATGTAAGTAAGTTTTCTAATTCTTTTGACACAGTTTTCGACATGTTTCTCAAATTTCATGTTACTTTCTTTAGTGATCCCTAAATATTTGACATCTGGGGTTTTCTTCAGGATTTTACAATTATCATTACATTCTCCTCCTTTACACGAACGACTATAACTCCAATATTGGAGTCAGTGACAGGATCATTAAGGTAAAAAGGTAAATATGATGTTTTTTCTACGTTAAGTCTAAGCAAGTTATCATCAAACCATTCCTTCAATATGTTAATGTCAGCATTTGCCGCTTTATTCACTTCTGTCCATTTTATCCCTTCGATTATGATGACTGTGTCATCCACATATGAGATGAAACTTCCATTAAGAGAGAGACTGAACATGTCATTGACATATGTAAGGAAAAGTATAGGCCCGATTACTGTACCTTGTGGAATTCCATATTCAGAAGACAAGGGTTCACTTAATGAATTGTTTAGCTTAACGTATTGTTTATTTTATTTTTTTAAGTAACTCTAGAAGCAAGAGAAACTTTATTAAACACATCTTATTAGTTTCATTTATTTCATCTAAAAGCCCACTAGGGCGAAAATAAATAAATTAAAAATTTGTCATTTATGTGTTCGGGTCAAATCCATTTCCGATTCTGTAAACACTGGAAACTACAGTTTTGTCTCGGGGACGTCCGAATTTTAATTTGTTCACAAATTTCTAATTGTGTGACAGCGACAACATCGCCCAGTAAATTCTATAATTATTCGAAACCGTTGTTGCAGAATCAAGTTAAGCATCCGTTCGCTCTTTGTCACATAAATACCGCGATGACCTGAATTATCACGTATCATTTCAGAAACATAAATCTCAGCTTTAAATGATCAATATCATTGTCGCGACTTGTGCCAACAGAAGTATTTATAACTGTAACACATTTTCAACGAGAGTGTTCTTGGAAGTTTTTATTTTATGATCTATTTCCACGCTCTTATACGGTTATATTATAAAACATATATACATTATAAAACTTAGTAGTGGAGAGTAAAATAATCATTTTATTCGTAGTAGAATTCTATGAGAATAATAAATTAAAACAATAAAAAATTTTCAACCTTTTTCAATTTTTACCGTTACCGGTTTCAGTTTATTATGGCCATCTTCAGAACCAGTACAATTATTATTTAAACTATTGTTTATACAAATAAAATTTGGAGAAGGAGGGTTAACATGGGTAGTACACAATAGCTTTATTAAAATTTTATGGTTTTTTTTAAATAAAATAAGCGAATTTTTTTTTAATTATTTTAATATATTACATTATAGTAAAATAATCAGTATGGAAAATTTTTTCAGTATTGAAATTTTTTTAAAAGTTATTTTAATATATTACAGTTTATAAAATATCAGAAATAAGTATTAATGTTTTATCAACTAACTAACTAACTAACCATCACGCCGTTTCCCCACAGGGGTAGGCAGATAGGACGGACCGCCAAACAACTCGGTCTTGGCACACACTCTTTGCCTCACTCATATTCATACATCGTCTCATCAACATAATATTTTATATCACCAGGAAAACCTGTGCTGAGGTGTTTGCATAATTAAAATTTTTCACCAGTATATTTATATAGAAATAATGTCTTTAGTGGATCGAATTATAAAATTATAATGATAATTACTTTACTTTGTGTTTGAAGTTGATTTAAGTCTTTCTTAATGAAAACGTAATGGAGTTAGTGTTAAGACATTAATTATTTGAAAATATCTTTTAATTACAGACTTATCATTTAACATTTAAGAATTTATCATTTAAACAAGTTGTTAGGATCACATTGCATAGAGCCTATTACTATAGCAACATCAAATGGGTAATGTGGCAGGGAAATATCGCTGCCTGCTTTTCACTTTAATTAATCAAAATAAAATGTCCAACAATAAAAGCTTCCCGAAATACTGCTATATTTTTTATCGGATGTGAATAAAGCAGTGATACATTGACAATTAAAACTTTTATCAAAATAAAACTGATATCTGTGGCGATTAATCTTCATAAAAGTTGTTCCAATTCAATCTAATATACTAAAATTTATGTTAATAATAACACGGTCATCGGAAAGTGATAATACATATTGTGACAGGACTTATTCCTGGATTAATGGATAGTAGATTTAATGGATTTCAGCGGTAATGAATTTTTCTTTAAGACGAGATAAAAATTAGCCTTTCTGACGATGTTTTCCTCTAAAACGACAGATCAAGACATTTATTGAAATGGCTCTATCTGTTTAATCATTTATTTTGTGATGTGTACTTATCATTGAATAATATCAAATCAACTTCCTTTGCCACGTGACATTCGCAAATTCTAATACAACGAAATTTAATATTTAAAAAAATAATTAATTAATTAGACCATTCTGAGGGCGTATATTTTAAAAGTTTTTATAATTACCGAATAGTACCGAAGACATAAGCCGTCAAAATGTTGATATTTGCGGTCGGCCGAAAAGCTTATGACATCAAGGTACTTGCACGGTGGTGCTGCATGACGTACTGCAATTCGAATTGTGAATTGAATTGAATTGTGTTTCGTGAGACGTCACGAGAGTGACAAAAATTCACTATAAAAGCTCACAACTTGCTCAGTTTTACAGATATCGAAAAACTAACATCACTTTCGTTAAAAACTCTCGTTGAAGCCTCCGTATTTTCTAATAAATACAATTAAAAAAATATATATCTTGCCATTTAAAAATTATCTCTCGTTAACGCTTTAAAATATTTTTTTATTTATTTCTATTATTTTAATTTTATTTTCCTTTATTTATTGCATTTTTTCTTTTTACTTTTCATTTCTATGTATTTCTTAAAATTTCCTGTAAGATATTTTCGGAACACTTTTCGTTTTTGTGATCTGTTATATACCACACAAGAAATGTATGTGTTGTGAATAAATAACTTTTTAAAATTTATACCTAATAATATTTTTTTAAATTTATTTTATTTTATTTGCATGGTGGACTTTTATATTATTTATCCAAATTTCGTGAAAATCGGATAACGGGAACAGGTAGGGGTGAAATACAGGAAAATATTTCAGACAAAGGTCGAATTAAGGGCATTTCTTTTAGATCTATCAATACGACTCAACGCGACTGTGATCCGAAAAGCCACCTTTGCGCCCATCCATCAGATCAGTCAGCCTTTTATCTTTAAATCTTCCCTTCGCCTGTCTTTAACTCAATTATTTTACTGCCTTCCTCTAACAGTTCTATATTTTTTTCTTGTTTAATAAATATATAAGAGAGAACAAACAGCACATTGAACAAAAAACTATACTTCCGTATTTTTTTCATGTTTTCATCTAATATTAAATTAATTAATATTATGACTAATGTAAGAGTTAGGCAGATATAATTAACCGCTTCACAACTTGATATACAATCCTTGCTTCATTCACATTCAGACGTCTTATCGTACATTCCACTTCTGATATTCACTTACATTCACTGACTCTTGCCGTTCTGGTATACTGACGGCCTGACTCAAGCATTCGATTCTCTTGATTGTGTCATGTCTTCCTCGGGCGTCCCTGACTTCTCCTACTGTTGACATTAACATTATTACGATCTATTAATATTAATAGGTTTTACGTCCATAAAACGCCCCGGGATTAAAGAAAATTATTTGTTGACCTGCATCTTTCAATGACCTGACCTGCATCTTTTCATAGGCAATCTTTCCCTGCATCTCATAATGCAGGGAAAGATTGCCGGAAGACGTGGCCCTGGAAGAAGGAGAACCTCATGGCCGAAAAACCTGAGACAGTGGTTTGGCCAGTCTACGGTAGGTAAACAAAGACCGCATAGCCAACATGATAGCCAACGTCCGTTGAACGGACAGGGCATAAGAAGAAGAAGAAGACTTTTGTATTACTATGCATATATTCTGGACTGTTACTGTAGATTTTTTATGTGATTACCGTGTAAGAGTCCCAACTGCTGCTACCTGCCTGAAGCCAGTGAGACCACAGCATCCTCAAATAAGGTTTGTTATGAGACTAAAAGAAGTGGGGAGGGGAACGATATAGGAAAAGGGAATGTAGTGATGTACCTGTCTATTCAGATGTGGTCACCAAACACGGCTTAGATCATTTCAAGCAACGTTTTAATTCCAAATGGTGGTATTTCGCCAAAGTGATACTGAATGTATCTGCTACACTTGAACTTGCGGAAAACATACTACCTACATATTATTGATAAATATATTGTGAACGCAAGTGTATCAAATAAAATATAAAGATCGACGAAAAATATTACCAACTCCCAATGAAGACATAAAACAGACAGATACAGAAAACAAAACGGTGGCAACTGGACTCGAACCCAGGTTATCTAGTCATATTTAGTTATATCACACAAATAATCTTAAATATCGAAAAATTTAAAATTTTCGTTAATTCCTAACATTTATTTGTTTAATATGGAAACCTTCACTTTGAGAAAGCAGTTTTTTGGTGACCCGACAATTCGTCCGGCGACAATTCATCCGGCGACAGTTCATCCGGCGACAGTACATCCGGCGACAGTTCATCCTGCCGACAGTTCATCCCGCCGACAGTTCATCCTGTCGACAGTTCATCCGGCTGACAATTCATCCGGCGACAATTCATCCGGCCTGATCATTAAGAAGATTTTTTCTTCAAGTAAGTATGCAAAGAGGATATACGGCCGTACAACTAAAATCGATATACTTATATCTGAAGGCATGTTAAGTGGATAATATTTTTACTAACAATAATTTCGACTCTCCGAAGAAGCATGCGTGAATAACAAAATACGACATACTTATACGAGCAGTCGGCTTTGCAAAAAACCGTAAAGATTCCTTTTTATCTGAAATTAACACCATCTTTTTAGGATGAATTGACTAATTTGTTAGGTTAGGTTAGGTTTGGTTAGGTAAGGTTACAGCGGATTTCCACTCAAGATGCCTTCAGATATAAGTATATCGATTTTGGTTGTACGGCCGTATATCCTCTTTGCATACTTACCTGAAGAAAATATCTTCTAAATGATCAGGCCGGATGAATTGTCGCCGGATGAATTGTCGGCCGGATGAACTGTCGGCAGGATGAACTGTCGGCAGGATGAACTGTCGGCCGGATGAACTGTCGCCGGATGAATTTTCGCAGGATGAACTGTCATGGAACCAGTTTTTTTAATTACTGTGTTGGTTTTCCGTGAACTAACCTTGAGGGAATAATTCACAGATGCGAAATTTAGCAGTTAGTATTAAACGTTAAATTACGAAGTTTATTAATCACTGGAATCACAGGCAAGGCACAAACGTTATTAATCTTAATTCCAAGGAATATTCCAGACCTTCATACAGCTAGTCTTTGAACAGACCGAATCAAAGGAAATAGCGCTAATGATTTTGCCCCACTATGACCTCTCATTGACTTAATAAAAATACTCGTAAATTATCACAGTTAAATCGCATATTAGAACGATTGAGTAGGTAGTACAAAGTCTTACTGAGAATCACTTCCAGGAAATCCTCGTAATTTATATTTTAACCCTCTCCATACCTTTTAGTTTGAAAACTTCCGTCAACTCCCAGGATGACACGCCAGCGTTACCGTTTGAATTTTTAAATGTATTTTTGAAGTGAAAACTTCTTTAGCACCGTTGTGGTTTGAAACTCGATGAAACGAAAAATGGCGACACTAAAAGAGACAAACACATACATCTATAGGAATTAGCCTAGAAGAGAATGAGATAGTATAATCGGTCTCCTCTTTGTGCAGTATTTCGTAGCCTCCCCTCTTGTCTTTTTTAGTTTTCTGAAGATTTCACTTCTATCGCGTGTAAATTGCACAATCTGTTTTTTATTTATTTTTGAAGTAAAACTTCTTTACGCACGCTTGACACTTGGAGGTAAACTGGTGAATGCGTTACGAAAAGTGGTGGTTGTTACGAAAACGATGATCGATGCAAACGGTGATCGTATTCGTATTATTGTTATATTTTTAATGGACTATTTGTCCATAAATAAATAAATAAGTTATATACAGCAGGTAACCGGCATGCACTGTAACCTCGGGGTCAACTAAACAGTAATGGTTCCATCCCAAGTCCCGGGAAACTACATTATAATGCAAGCGCCTGCACTATATAACATTATATACAGCGGATATCCGGCATGCGTTGCAAGGCCACTTTAACCTCAGGGTCAATTAAACTGTATATCATTTCCCTCTAAGCCTTTGCCATTTTAGAGGATCCTGTGAGAAGGGTCTTTTTAAGGAAAGGATGGGGAGAAAATTTTGGAAAGGAAAAGGGTATGAGGGATGGGTAGGCATCTGAGGTCAGTGCTTTCAGCAGTGACAGACATATGAATGCATCTCTCCCACTGCGTTGCAAGGCAACTGAGAAAGAGCAACTGAAGTTGTCAAAAGGTCTTCCTAAACCGACCTCTCTCGAATCGGTCCGCCACGCAGCTGGTGAACAGACACATCTGCTGCCAACACCATTTTATTATTTTTACATCTCCAAACAGGTGGCCCTAAGGAAAATAAATCCACTCAGGGTCTATTTCATCTTTGGGGATGCTGTGTGGAGGGTCTTTTTAGGGGAAAAAAATGAGAGGAAACCTGTATATAAACCTCTAGCGAACCACTTAGGGTGACCTACGGCAAAGGTTTTAATTATCCAATAAATGGTTTCTGGGGCGACGGTTCCCATACCCTCCTCCCAAATTGTTTTTGTAATCATCTATCTGGAACCAGCGGGTGTACGGCAGCACATGAGGTGTGTCGTGAGACTGTAGGAAGTGAGAAAGATAAGGAGATGAGAGCTCCTATTAGCTCCTCTTGTCTCGTCTTGTGTCTTCTCGTATCATCTAGTCTCTTTTGTCTGTTTTTTTTGAAGTAGGGTTTGGTACTGGTACATTCTTATTTAACTATCAAATATGACAGAAGACATTAATATCAATCAAGGATTCGGTCACCATGGTGACACTGAAAATATATTTTGCTTTAGAACAAGGAACGCGAATACTTTAGTTTTAATTATATGTAAAAATACTGAGTTCCATTAAATTATTTCTAGATTTTGTATCTCCCAAACAAAAAACCAAAACCTTTTACAAAAGGTTATTAGTATCATACTTGTAAAATACTGCTTTGGCGAAAAGGAAAAAAATAAAAGGTAGAGAGTTCAATCCAATAATGTATCTATTATTCATCCTCAAGGAGTTAGAGGATTATTTAATATAATATGATGTAAGTAAAAAGTTGACTTGAGACATTATTCCACTTGAAATTGACTTGAAATAAAAAAAACCAAAGAGTTATTAACTTTGTAATATGTTTTTTTTTTCAAATATATATATATACCTATCTATTTTACTTTGGTGAATAGAGTAATGCGCGTTTTCATCCCGCCACATAATATCCCCGACAAAATATCCTCAGACAAAATAAAATATACTACGGACAAAACATCCCCTTAGAAAATATCTACTAAAACCTAACCTAACCTAACAAAAAAATGGGTCAAAAATAATGCGGACATCCTACAAAGACAATAAATAATTTTACGATTTAGATTTTCACGCCAAAAGCATTTTCGTTATTTGTTTTTGGGGTGTTATATCGTGTTGCGCTACCTCTTTTTTTAGCCAACATACGTCTGTAGGATCTGCCCTGATGATGGACACTGCAATGCTGTCCGAAACGTCGACTTAAGAAGGAGGTAGCGCAACACGGCATAACACCCCAAAAACAAAAAACTAAAAAAAAAAATTATTGTTTAAAATTAGTAAAATGGAACAAACATAATACAGATAACAATAATTTATTGTCTTTACGGGATGTCTGTATTATTTTTTTCCCATTTTTTTGTTAGGTTAGGTTTTAGTAGATATTTTGTTGTGGATGTTTTGTCCGAAAAGTCCGCTGAATAGTGTGACTAAACTGGAAAAAGATCAATTTGAGAGAACCACCATTAATGGATTCTTTTCTCCAACCTTTTTTGTGCCACGGGTCTATTCTCACATAAAACTGAAATGGGTCATTTTGGGTGGCCAACAATATTATAAGGCCAGTGACTAGATAAAAATGGAAAATAAAATAATAAAAACCATAAAAATTTCCAAACTGCGGGTGTTGGAAACCTTCCCACGGTAAACGTGCCAAGCGAGCATTTTTAGATTGAACGAATCGAAATCGTAGGTTCTAGAAACTTTATTATAATATGATATTATGGTAGTTTGATGGAGAACAGTCTGACCTCATTTAAGCAAGAAAACCATTATTTATTTATCATGTTAATCTAAATTTAAAATTTTGAGCTTGGGAAAATAATTGTTTCGCGAATCATCCAAAGATTTATATTTTCACTATTTGCCCCGAAACTTGATCCCAAAACTTAGCGTTTTACCTATTTTTCTTGCTCATAATGGAAATGGCATATCGAGCGTCACAGTAAAAAAAAAATTGAAAAGTTAATCGAATTCCGCAATGCAAGATCTAAATGGAAATGCAGGTACCTACTTCAAAATCTTCTCTTTTCGTTCCATCCCACTCTTTTCCGAGTCAAAACATTCCTAAAATTGGATTGTCATAGTTTCACCAATGCTGGGAAGTTTGTTGTGTTATCGTGTGAGGTAATAAATCAGCCTAAAATGTTCAGTCCGATAAATAATCTGCGCTTTTACAATTTCCGTAACGTTTCACGGTTACGGTACCATGACGGCAAAAAGGCAATAAACATACGTTATAATCGCTATAATGGTGCCGCCCTTTTGTACGTATTTATTAATGGTGAACACACAAAATACGTGCGACTGTTTTCTCCAAAGTATTACTTGTGAGGAAAATGTATGATAATGATTGTATGTTTTATTTGGGGGGGGAGGGGGTGCAGACATACGTTCACCGTCTTTCTCATTTTCGACTGTGGTTATTTAGTGTGTAAGAAAGAGCGATAGCATTGTATGTTTAAGAACAAAACAAAAACCATTAATTTTGACGTTTTTGTTTTTTTGAATTTTCTCACACTTATATTCCATACTATTAAAATTATTGTCACGGCTTGTAGTATTGGTAGGGGTCTACTGAGACGGTGCGGTGTTTGAGAGAGATGCAAGAAAATAATAACTTTTTGCTTTAGATGAAACAGATCTACTTACATTGTGTATCTCATCTTTTGAAAGAGCTATAGCATTATTGTGTTAAGGAACGTATGTTTAAATATAAAAGCGCACAATGGAAAGTTTTAGTTAATTAATGGTTATAGCAACACTAATATTCACTATATACCCGTCTGCAAAGAGTCTCGATATAAACTTGTGCAACTCAGAACTAAATTAAATTATAAATAGCTAAATAGAATTGCATCGCCTTATTACAACAATCACTCTTACTTTAAACTGCGATATACTTACAATTTATTGACGAGTGAATTGCATTCATGTCATTCAGTGGGATACTGTGTGCTGTAACACTTCGCGTAGAAGGTTATAGCCGTCTTAACAAGAAGTAATTTAACCTTGGAGATAAAAATAAAACACAGAAACCCAACCACCCTTGGAGCCAAATTACACGTTATTACTACCCTAGCGAAATTTCTAGATACTCGTTGACTTCCTGGTCTTTGCAATGTCACAATTCACTATGATAGTTAATTGGATTGGATATGTAATTTAATCTGTACAAAATTGATCACCCTTTCAGTTAGTATTATTTCCGTGAATGTTAATTCTTTCATTTTTGTAGACGTTTCTACAGAAACGACGCTATGGACGTTTCTAAAGGGGGATGGAAAAAAGCAGATGTAATAAAATACAAAACATTTCTGAAAAATACGTTGATGTTTTAACCTCATTTTGTTTATTTCTCCATCAATCCCAAAACATTATTTGATCTTGAGCGTCTGTCAGAGGAGATTATCATGGTTCGTGTTTTTCTTCGAGAAAGAATTCTTAATAATTTATTATTTATACAGAACGTTCGATTGAAATACAACAAAGTTGCGTTTCAAACATGGAGAAATAATATTACAACACTATTTTAGCAACTAATCAGTAATCTTTATTTATTTATTTATTATAGATACAAAGGAAAGTACAAATTACATATTTGGAAGTTTTGCCTGTCCAACTAGGAAAGTATCCCGTTCCAGGACAGACAAATTGACAGGTTTAGTTCATATTATTCCAAGAAATGTACATAAATACATAACAAAAACAACAAAAAAAACAAAAAATTTCATTTTTCTCTGAAAGTAAGTTATGTAGTAAAGAAAATGTATATATAACAAATATATGTACATACATTTTTTTGACAATGTAGAAAAAGTAATTTGGTAGCATATATAATAATCGGATTTACCGAATTAACCTGGTAACATATAATATATTCAGATTTACAGAGTATGATATGTAGGTAAGTTAGTAGTATTAACTCTATGGTAGTATTGATAAGTGTAAACCAGGTTACTCTATGGTAGTATTGATAAGTGTAAACATCATTACGCTACTTCTCCGCAGGGTTAGGTAAGGTCATAGTTTCGGAGGCGAGAATGGGTACCGCTGCCCCTGAACCATTTATTTGATAACCAATACCCCTGAAGTAGGTCACCTTATGGGGTTGTTACTTTTGGTGACTAAGCAAGGGTGCCCGACTTCATGGGGTGAGGTGTGTCGACCCATCGCCTTGTACCGCAGTGAAAGGGATGGATTCATACGTCCGTAACTCCTGGAAATATTGTGTAAGTACACTATGTTCAGTTTTAACGAGTTGCAATGCTATTAGATGATGTTAAAGTGTTATTTCTGATTAATTTTCTTCATTCAACCCGTGCCATTTGTCATGGTGAGAGCTCGTACGTATGTCATCAACGACCATCCTCTCCCTTCTCACACTTCTTATATGAAAACGAAAAAGTGAGAAGACAATAGAATGACGACGTCATGTACGACCTCTTGCTGGGGCTAGTACATTTGAACTCTTCGTTACAGCACTTCTGTAATGTCACTATAAATAATCGTGAATTATTTCGAAAACAGAAATTCACAACAAAAGAACAATTGATAGCTTGAAATAAATAGAGCACCCACAAATGATATAAATTTCACGAAATTGTCAGGCTTAAAATCTCGGCCAATTTTGCGAATGAAAAATAACTTTTGGAGACAGCAATATTAACACTATAAAGCATAATAAATTATTGTTGGGCGAACCACCTTTGTATTATTTACTTAACCACCATTGTTATTACCATCTACTTTCTACAACCCTCCGAGCTACCTCCATGGCTTCATGGTGTCACGGGTTCGTGACTCTGAGGTGTGACTAAAATATATACAGGGTGTCCCGTAAGATAGGCATACGAATTGGATTTATAGGGCAAGTTATTTTGAATTAAAATGGACTTTTATGTTGTTGTCCAAATCTTAACCATTTCTATCTTCTATCAATTTCTGTATTTAAAAAAAATATCCAGTATGCCTTCAAAAAAATAACTTCTGCGTGTTCCAACCCATCCAATGAAAGAATTTTTCCCGCGTATTCATAATTACTATTACAAATCTATTTTTTGTGATATAATTTGTTTTTTAACTATAATACCTAGTATTCAAATTCAGCTGACACAAAAAAAAAGTATAACAGAAATTGAACAACAACAAAAAGACTTCTGCAGATCATCTTGATTGATTTAAAAAAATATATAACTGATTGGTCACTCTCTAACTAAGTATTATTTTTATATGTGAATATTTTAAAGGTATTTTAAAACATACATGTTACCATCTTACATGTTAGAAGGAAACTAAAACTGTTAATTAAAAAAATATATATTATGATTTGAAAAATAGAATAAAAAATACGGAACTTTTTTGGATGATTTTTTTTAGATGGAATAGTGGGTATTTATTTTTTAAATACAAAATTCGATGAAGCATTGAAAGGGTTAAGAATTGGATCACAACAGATTCGTAAATTTTAAGTAAAAATAACCTCTCCCATCTCCGAACTTTGTTTGATCTATAGCTTATTGGACACCATGCATATTATGAATATCATTTAAATTTTGAGGGAAACAATTCATTTCCTATTTGGGTTTTTTTTACTGTTTGAGTAGCAACCGTTTAGCCCTTCCGTTCAAAATTATAGTAGGTGTAAAAAATAATGTAAATATTTCTAACTGAGGTAAAAACTATGAATGTTTATTTAACGTTTGCTTGTAAAATATTTTCAAAGCCCTGTTAAAAAACTTGAATAGTGTTGTTTCAAGAAATTATCGGATCTTTGTTGTCAATGTTAAATAAACGGCTATCATTTTTTTAATATACGGATCGTGCACTAAATTGTTTGTTAATTACTTCAAATACGACGTCTCCGTGATCGAGGGGTAAGGCTCTCGACTAAATATCTGGAGGTCGCGGGGTCATATCCCGGAATGCGAAAGTAAATTTTATTTGACTGATGTGTGATATTTCACAATTTAATCATTTAAAAATAATGTAAAGTATATTTGCAGAACATTCCAGGGTGAAAGATACTCTCAGTAACGCCCTGGTGTAAGACCACCATTCATAATTGAATGCAATGGCTTTGGCTATATTTAATAACTAAGTCTGGATAGCCAGGTACTTCCCCACCTCCTTTTCCCCATCTCCTTCCCCTCTCCACTACCTTCAGTCTCACAATATACCCCAAGAGGGGATGCCATAGTCGCACTGCCTCCAGGCGGTTGGGAGTAGTTGGGACTCATGTGCGGTACTTATAAAAAAATAATTATCATAAAACACATTTTCGCAAATCTACGATAGTTGATAAGAACAATAGAGTAACCAATTTATCTCGTAAGCCGCTCGGGTTAAATCTTACGAAAAAATAAACTAAGAGGAGATATAAACAGTGAAAGATAAAATAAACAAACAGACACACGACATATCGCAGAAGATTTAAAGTCTTTAAAACTTGCCCGAAAAATAAACAGACAAGCTTTTAACCATTTGCAACATGTCGTCGAGCTCTATTAATATCTTTGGACCCCGCCTCTGGATCTGCAGTTTAATTTGGTGCAGTGTCAAACTCGAATATAACTCTGGCCGCAGTTATTTCCAAAAATATATCTCCGCTTTTACTTCCTCGAGTATATTTAGTTACGCCTGATTTATACGTATTAGAGCTGGTCAGTTCGCGATCGTAACAACAGATTTTCTACCAAGAATATAAATTTCAAAGGAGTGGCAACACTGCCAACAACAACAGTGTTCAACATTGCTTTTAATAGAACCTGTGATATTTCTTACAGGTTCATGAAAATAAAGACGGTTTTGTTTACAAGCGTGCAATTATTATATTTATAATTACTTATTAAAATGATACGAAATATTTCCGTGTTTTTATGCCTAGATTTAATGAGGGTTGTATAATCCCACACAAAATTCTATTCGGCATTTATGTGGGTATATTAAACGATGGGGCCGTCTGTTTCAACAGAAAGCTAAACAATAAACTAAATTTAAATTTTAACCGTCACTTAAAGTAACAAGACTGTTAAACAAGACCACGCATTGTTTCAAGTGTACTTTTGCTAAAATAATAATAATTAGTATGATCTGACTTAAAGGCAGAATATTCCTCAAAATTATGTGTAAAAATGCACCGCAGCATTTTTTTGTGGGACCACACGGAAAATTAAATTTGAAAATCGCCTGTCAAAATATTCTGCTTAATTTTTTTCGCGTCGTTATAGGATCTTTGCACAGCTTTGTTCCTAAAAAGGTATTTTTTGTATTTAAAAATAAATGACGACGTATTATAATATTCGTGATATTACACGGAAAAAAACATAATTTACTTTCCTGTTTATTATTGTAAAATTTCCTTGAATTTGATATGTCACAAATTTTACGAAATCTTTCGACATGTGATTGAAAAGTACGTTTTGGTGAAATTTAACATTAGCGTTTTCTTTTACTCTTAATTTTACTCTAGGAAGTGTTGAAACAGATGACACTAAGAATCACAACACAATATTATTAATTTATACTGAAAATAATATCAGAAGATACATAATTAGAATGCAAATCTGAATATCCAATTGCAGTCATACAATTCTTGAATTTAAAAAAGAAAAATAAAAACGAAAATCCCCTGATGATGGAATTCTCAAATTTCATTTTCCAGAGGAATGTTGATGGCCTATAGGATGGGTCGCTAGTTTATAAGTTGAGTTGGATTCGTACACAAGCTCATACCAACTGACCTCCTCTTGGATAAGAGGTAAACTACGATATAATCGCCCTTACAGAATCATGGCTCACCAAAGGCATCAGAGATGATGAACTTTTCGACCCTCGGTACTATGTATATCGTAGAGACCGCGACTACGCTTCCACCGGGCAGCGTCTTGGTGGTGGTGTAGTGTTAGCTATTAAACAGGAGCTGATCAGCGTCGCCCGACCTGAATGGACTTCGTGTGCTGAAGACATTTGGGTCACCATTCGCACGAATAGCGCACCACACAGTTTGGTCCATATATGCTGCGTGTACATCCCCGGAGGAACTCAACATCAATATTTAATTGAAAATTTTTTAAACATGTTATCAGATATAGTATCGAATAACCCCACGGATTCGTTCGTTATCCTAGGCGATTTTAATCTTGCTGAAATTTCATGGACCCAAGCTACGCCATCTGCTCATTACGCAGCTATTAATCACTCTACCTATGTTAGTAACCATTTCGTAGACTGTATGCATTTTCTGGATCTCTGTCAATACAATGGTGAGCTAAATTCAAGCGGCCATATCCTCGATCTGATCCTGTCAAATCTACTAATCTCCGTCGAATCTAATCACGACCCGCTAGTTCCCGAAGACGCACATCATAAAGCTGTGTCCATTAGTGTGCCATTTCAGGACACCCCCTCATTGAAAAATGCGAAAAGGAAAGTTTTTCTCTATAATCGTGGAGATTACGAATCAATTAACTTCGCACTAGAGCAAGCTGACTGGGCATCCATTTTCTCTAACTCTCAAATAGATCTAGCGCTTGACGGTTTTTACACGTTTTTGAAACACCTGATCAATCTTCATATTCCTCATAAATTTTCGTGGAACTTGAAATATCCTCCCTGGTACAATGCTGCCCTTATCAAGATAACTAAGGAAAAATCTAAATATTTTAGTAAATATAAAAAATACAAAAACCAGGCTGACTATGACACATTTTCTCTCCTTCGTAAACGGCACAAAGATTTATCTCGGAAAATCAAATCTATTTATTTAAGCAATATGGAAAATAATATATCCTCAAACCCGAAAAACTTCTGGAGCCACATAAAATCCTCTAACAAATCCCAAGGTGTCCCAAAATGTATGTATCACGGAGAACTGAGAGCCGATAATGGAATAGGCGTTGCAAATTTATTTTCAGAATTTTTCAGTTCGGTTTTCAGTAAACCCTCCAATCCACTTGCCAGTGTTCCAACTGACGCCGGAAACCATACATCCAATATAAGCAATATTGAGGTGACACGAGAAATTGTCTTAAAACACCTTAAGACAATTGATACTAGCAAAGGTGCCGGTCCTGACGAAATACCTTCTATCCTTATTAAACGATGTGCACACAATCTAGCCTTACCCCTTTCTTTGATTTTCAATCGCTCCCTAACCCAATGCACTGTCCCTGTTATATGGAAATCCGCGTTTGTGTCTCCCATCTTCAAGAACGGTAAAAAAACTGATGTCACAAACTACAGACCAATCTCCAAACTTTGCATATTTAACAAAATTTTTGAAAAAATAGTCTACGATCAACTGTATGCTGCTCTTAAATCTAGCCTGAATATGAACCAACATGGTTTCATTAGTGGTAAATCAACAACCACAAATCTTTTAACTTTCACAGAGTACCTCCAGGATAATTTGGATAACAGAATACAAGTGGACACTGTCTATACCGACTTTAGTAAGGCGTTTGACAGGGTCGATCACGCGACTCTGTTAAAGAAGCTTTTGGAAATTGGTATTCACGGCAATCTTTATCGTTGGCTCTCTTCTTATATCTCCAACCGTAGTCAAATAGTAGTGGTTGCAGGATTTAAATCCGATTCTGTTGCTGTCACATCAGGAGTTCCTCAAGGCAGCTTGTTGGGACCATTATTATTCAACATATATATCAATGATGTCGGTAACTGTTTCTTAAACTCGCAAACCATCCTGTATGCCGATGACATGAAAATCTACTCGCCTATAAAGTCAATAGAGGACTGTCTGAAGCTGCAAGATGATTTGCAATGTTTCAGCAGGTATTGTAATGCCCATTGTCTGGAAATAAATATATCTAAGTGCTTCGTTGTGCGCTTTACTAGGAATAAAAACGTATTTATCCATGAATACTCAATCAATCTTGTACCGTTATCTATCAAATTCGAAAGTAAGGACCTTGGGGTTATACTTGATAGTAAACTGAATTTTAATAAACATATCGACCACATAGTCACTAATGCATCTTCTAAGCTTGGTTTCATAATCCGCTCATGTAAACAATTCAAAGACCTTACTACTTTCAAAACACTATATTTCTCATATGTTCGTAGTATTCTTGAATACGCATCTCAAGTATGGAACCCAGGCTATGCAGTACACAAAAATAGAATTGAAAGTGTTCAAAATAGATTTTTAAGGTATCTCAATTTCCGTTCTTTTCGATCTCATGTTAGTAATGAAGACTCTGCCAAATTCTTCAAAATACAGACGCTAACTTGTCGAAGAAATATAGCAGATTCGGTAATGTTATTTAAAATTATACATAACTTAATCGATAGTCCTGATCTTCTTCAACGCCTATCATTCCACGTTCCTAATCGCAACAGTAGACAGTCGCTTACTTTTAATCTTCCTCTTTGCAAGACTAACTCCAAACATAACTCATTTATCTACAGATCCACACATTCATTCAACTTAAATTATTACCACATTGACATTTTTAACTCGACGTTACATGACATAAAACAAAATCTCACTAAGCAAAATGACTCAAACTAGGAAGTTCAATCTACCCCTCTCCCTCCGCCTTTTAATCCTTATCCTATATTTCTCCTCCCCCCCCCCCCTTACATAATGTAACTAAAAATGAACTAATTAAGTAAACACCTTTATAATGTCACACATTAATTTACTATTATTATCTGTGGAAAGTTTATAATTGGCATAATTAACCATTTTATAATTGTATTATTGTGTAGTTTATGATTTGCTGTCAACTTTCCCAAATATAAATAAAATAAAATAAAATAAACTTTTCGGTTCTAATTCAGAGATCGGGTTCATATTCGTGGGCGGGCAATCCTGTTCCAGAGTGAAAAATACCTTTAGAAGCACCCTGCAAAGAGATAAGAGACCACCATCGTATTAAAATGTTGAAGCATCAAATTAATATAGATATATTCAGTGACTTTTTGTACTCTTTACCTACCCAGTACCCGTTTTGGTACTAGCCATTTCCTCCACGCTCACATTTTTCAAAAAAATTACATAACATAAAGAAGAGAGTCTAAAACAGTTAATTTGTCGGGATAACCAGCGTGTAAACGCTGGAATATCCTTGTAATCTCCCTCACTCAATGCATACATCATAAATCTAGAAGCTATGGCATCCTTTTTAGACGGACTTTACGCGGTCAGTACCGGTTGTGGCATGTGGCGGTGGATTCATGAATATTTAAGGCTCCACCGCAATTTCCATTATTATTACTATCATCAGTTTGATATCCAAGGTTAAGTTAGGTAAGACAGCTTAATCCTGGATTAATGACATAGAAGAGCTTTCACGATGTGGTTTTGTAAGTTAAGTAGAGGTTAAAGGTCCAGCGAGGTAAGCTAACATTGAAAACAGGAAGTTGTATTATGAATAAGAAATATTTCAGTTAAAATATAATTTAATACGAATTTGGCTGAAAAGAGCAGGACCCAACAAATAGAGCGTAAAACGGGGTCAACCAAAATTGGTTAGCTAAAAAATAAGTGAAATTTCGAGGGGTTATGAGTTACTGGTCCATATATCAGTGTTATGAGCGGTATACACAATAGGGTGGTTCGATTTCTTGTTTTTTTGTTTTTCTTAGTAGCGGGGTGCGGAATGGATGCTCTATAGGAATACCTTTAAAAGTTATTATGACAGCATTAAGATATTTTGAGTGCAAGTACTGCCCCAAGTCAATTCAAATTTAAAAAAAGCAGCGAGAAACTAGAAAAAGAAGGGTTTAATCTTTGGTCAATAAAAGTAGTTAAAATATAAAAAAATAATTTTTTTATTAACTAATTATATTATCTACTAATCAAGAAACAATAAAAGTACCATTGCTACACAAAAAAATCACAAACAATGTTAAAAAATAAAATCAAAAATCATAAAAGTTATTGTGTTTTATAGTCCTTCTTCGAATTGAATACTGGCATTATACGACAAGATTCTAGCTTGTTTCGTATCCATCTTTCACGTCTTTCAGGGCCGCAAACAGCAGAGCATGATGCCGTTACCACTTTGATGCATCTTTCCGTGGCTTGCGTGTGACAGGGCATCAATCGGAACTTACACAAAATGTTGGATTCGATAATTTCGTGGTCTGCAATGGCATCAATTATTGTCTCGCTAGATATCAGTTTTATAAGAGGTGGTTCTGATGGTTTTTCCCAGTAGATCAAGTCAATATAGTCTGCTGCGTTGAAATTAAAAGTAGGTAGCTTAAATACTCTTATTGGAGAGAACCCTGACGTACGTTCTCGGATACTTAGAATCCGTCTCAGAGCCAACTCTCTTATTTGTTTTCGTTCGTCGTTTAGCATACTAATAAGTATATTTTTGCTGTGGCCAAAATACCCGTTGCGTTGAATTACGGGATCTACCACCTTTTTCAAATGCTCTGGAAGGTAACGAGACAATTTAATAGTTTCGTGGAGGTGTCTCGCCCCGTAAACACACGAAGGTTGTGTTTTTATTTTAAACCACATTGGAGCATACACTCTTAGCACAAATTCAGTCAATATCACTTGATTTTCTGTCGGATTCTTGGTTGAAATGTATAGTCGGAGAATAGTATTGGCTGTTGTTAACCAACGCGAATGACAGATTTTACCCGGCTTTCTTTTCGCTAAGTTTTCGTCACATTGTCCTTTGGCGATTGCTTGGCACATTTCCAATAAATAGAGCTGGTCTGTGCTAAGGTCGTCACGGGATTTTGTAATGTCCGGTAAGTTGCATTCTACTGCTTGAAATTCTATCACAGGAAGATGTTCACAGTTCTGGAGTAACTTTCCTAGTTGGCCGCTAAAGCTTCTAGGACCTGTTGTCGTTCCATCAAGGTATTCGAAAAGGTGTCTCAAACTTAACTCGTTAGCATGTAACTGACAGACAAACCACTGAAGTGGACGATGGAGCTTTCCTTCAAGAAGTCGAATAATGCCAGCCTTAGCCCCAGTATTAACTGCTGTTCCGTCACATCCGATAGCCACGATGCACGCTAAATCAATGGATTTTGCCACAAAATATGCAAACAATTTGTGAGCTATTGTTTTAGCATCACCGAACTTAACGCCTATGTGGCCAATGTATTGTGAGCCAGGTTCTTTTAAAAGACTGATATGTTCTTCTATCACAACTTTTCTGCGTCCATCTTCCATGATTAATGTTTTATCCTTTCGACCGTCAAACGATATGCAAATGCACGAATCAAAATGGGGCTGATTGATGGCAGTCAGCGTGGTCCTAGTTTTGGCACGAGCACGTCGAATCTTATTACGATCGATCACGTTTGTTAGATTATCTGTTGTCACTAATCCAATATCTTGCAATGTAGCGCAGACGATGGCAGCACCTGCCCGATCAGAAATACTGTATCGATCCAATGTTCTGGATACAACAGATAGTCCACTGTCTGTTGGTTTTATTACATAAGAAGAAGAAGTAGATGCAGCAAAGTATTGTTCGTCAGTTGGAAGATCAACGTTATTTAAACTTAAAACTGTACTGCGAGATGTGGACGGTTGATCTAAAGATGTTTGTTGTGTTTCTTGGTATAGTTTGCGCTTTAATTTTCTTAACATATTGCTCTCATTTTGCTTAGTAGTTTTTCTATCTAAAGAACCAATCATCATTTTTCTGTCGCCTCTTTGATCTATCAAAAAATGTCTTTCTTTAATAGGTACTTTTCGATCTTGCGCACAAAAACAATTTTCGAACGAAGTACATTTGCAAGCAGCTATATCAAATAACGTCTTGCTGCGTCTTTTAAAATCATCCAGTTTTTTAAGGTAACTCTCACTATGCTTTCTACCTTTGTATGGTTTAAGAATCGCCCGATACTTTTCATGGTAGTCCTTTAATCGCGCCAAAATTGTGCGATGTTCCACGATCGGTAGAGACGCTCGTTTCCAAATATTTTCTATTTTAGTAGCAACAATTTCACTTGTATCTCTTACCAAATTCTGGAAACGTTGTTCTGTACTTTGCGAGACGTAAATAAAATATTTCATCATGTCTTGGTAACACACTAGCTGGTAATTCCGCACCACAACCAAACAAAGGACAGTTTTTGTCACCGCTGGATGAAAATCATTGTTATTTTGTTTAACTTGAACTCAAAATAATAATTGTAAACTGTAATTACTCAAATGGACGTGCACGCGACGCTAATTCCAATTGTTTACTGATGATTGCAATAACGCTTGCAACACCCCGCGCCCCCGCGCCCCTGCGCACGGGGATGCGCTGTGAGCGAGCGAGGCGCGAAAGAGGACTCAGCAATTTGTCAAATTTTCGCGGTAAAATAAATATTGTCACTTTTTTTTAATATTATTATTTAAGGCACGGCAATTTTCATTAATTATGAAATGTAAAAGTAAAAAATTAAATTATTAATATTGACACAAAACTGTTTTATAAAGGGACAATTTTTACCAGATTTTAAATAATTCAACTGCTTTGGGGCAGTACTTCTTATCAAAATTTTAAAATGATATTTTGTATGCTTAATTCTATGTACCTAGAGCACCCATTCCGCACCCCGCGAAAACTGATTTCTAAAAAAAAATAAAATCCATACAGTGGCGATCCACCTTAATACACAATGTTATATTGCATTTGTCGATACGGCCATGCAATTACCAGCAGTTTTATTTTAGAACTCTTCGCGTTACTTTTTATCTTCATATTTAAATGCTATACCGAAGACATTGGTTATGGTTAAAAAAATTGTTATATTTTACGATTTTTTTAGTTGTAAAAGTAGGTAAGTAATAACAGTAATTAAATATTAAGTAAGTTATATAATGGCTTTAAACCATAGACAAAGATTTATCGCAAAATAACAATTTGATTTTGTTCCACATGCATATGTATAAAATTTGAATTTTAGAATACAATAGGGTTGTAAATTCCCGATTTTATAACTCTGGCATCGTAAATATGATTCATCTAATCATTTTCTGCACTTTGAGAGTATATCTTATAATTGACACTAAATTCTGAACAAGTCATCAAGTAACAAATAAAGTCATCAACAACTACCATGAATTTACGCGTAAAAGTGACTTGCTTATGCAAGGACTTTCAAATGTAAAAATTACCTACCAATCTATGTTGTAATTATTGTAGGTAGGTACTTTATTTCACACATTTTCTACATGCCATTACATACTTTACCGTTTTCCAGACCATGAGATTTGTAAATAACCAAAAATACGTAAATTATTAGAAATTTTAAAAGAATAGAAAATACATTAAATAAAAAAAATGTTTGTGAATTGCAAACGTGGTAGAAGTGAAACAATCAAAACTAAAGAAAACAAGAGTGGGGAGGCTACGTAGAACCGCAAAAAGAGGAAACCGATAGGCTACGAAGCACCGCACAAAGAAGAGATCGATTATTCTATCTTATTCTCTCGCAGGCTAAACCCTACAGATATGTGTTTGTCTCTTTTCAGTGTGGCTTTTTTTCGAAATAAGAATAAAAGTACGAAGCACATATTTTTTGGTATTAATAGCTTCATCAGGCTTTGTATTTGTCCATACGAGGTATTTGTCTTTGTTGATGTCTATATCTGGTTTCGTAATTAGGAACTTGAGTGAAAAATATGAATGCATATAAAAATATGAAAAATATATAATAAATCGTCATTTAAGAATTATTAAAACAGTAAAATATTTAAATGCCCTGTGATTGATCGGCGGGTTCTGATGGAACTGTGAGAACCCTGCTACCACACGGCCGCGCGCATGAATGCGAACAATTTTGTGCCAAGTTGCTTTGCGTAGACTCACACACTGGTTTCCCTAGCGGTAGCTTTACAATATACTTGAAAAGAATTCATGTTTTTTAATAATATTGCAAAACATTTAAATTGATTTCATACCGACTCGAGGAGTAGTAATATCGTTTTTAGAATCTTTATTATTTATTTATCTTTTTTGATAAATGATGGCCTAGAACACCCTTGAAGGATGAAAGCCAGTCGTGTGTGGTAACGTTTTCATCGAGTCTTTTTTTCATACATATTAAAAAATATATGGTTACAACTTCTATAAGTATAAAAAATTAGAAAATAGGATTCCGGAAGAAGAAATTACCAAAATAATATGGAGAATGTCTCCATAAAATGATTTGTGTGGAAAACATGGTGTATCCCGTTTTCAACACTGTAAAAATTGTTCCTATTAGATATGGATATTTAAAATATATATTATTAGCTTGGGATGATAGTAGCAAGGACTTAAAATCACAACTACCTTATCGCATCCATTATTTAAGCATTTAGGGGATATGCTCGAGGCAGCTTAATTAGTGCGGGTCGTCACAATAAACGCTGCACGAGATATTACCATAAAGCTTGTGGATTTTGCCAGCGATTTCACCACTCTCTTCGCCGCTTCCGGGGATAAATGTGATGCTATCTAAGCCAGGTTACTCATCCACTGGGTGTATAATATTTCTTTGAAGACTATCCTGGTAAAACTAAGCAAAGCTCTCACACATATTGTGAGCCGTGCAATCATTAAATATTAGGTCTGTGATTTTGATAAACTGTCAGTTTGGTAATGTTTTCGCAAGGTGAAATAGCTGTCACGTGTAACAATAATCACACATAAGAATTTGTTAATAAATTAACCTTTTTTAAATAAATTACAAAAAAATACAAAAATCAATGAATATGAAGTCTTACAAATTACCCATGCAAGTGACTCGCTATGTTTTGAGACTTAGTACGTGTTGGTGGGGTGAGGTTTACCTAGTTTTGTTTGTCTTGGTGGCCGATGCGTCTGCCCACCTGCTGCGTGGCGGGTTGGATCAGCCGATCTACCTTCTTTAATCCATTGTTTTATTATACATTGAATTCGCTTAGGTTTCTAATAAGGCTTTATAAAATGAGATGAACCACTTTAAATCTATTCATTTTGTAAATACTTGGCTCTCTTCAGAAATAAATGTTTTTATTTAAGATCCAATTTTGGCTGAACAAGTTAAATCTACCAAATTCTAAAATACATCAAAATATTGATATTAGTTTGTCTGTCAACACTAAAAATCGTGATTTTAAGGGTAATATTTTCTTCAAATACAGCAAACTTATTTTGTGCCACTATTTAATTCAAAATTAATAGAATACTTAGTTTAAACCATGTTTATTGAAAAAAAAAAATGTTTCGTAAGCAATGGTAACTGTAGGTTTTGTAAACAATATACGTGGTTAAAACTGTATTATATTTATTTTGAGGTAGAAACACACCAAAAATTTAAAATCGTTGTGTACATACATGAAGCAAAAAAAATTTGATATGGCAGATTTTGTGTTTTACCGCGCACCAAAATGTGCTGAAATATAAACATAAATAGACTACTTATGTAAATTTATTACCCCAGTCATGATATGATAGCTTCCTCGGTGTAAATATACGATGGTTAAGTATGATTACTACTAAAGAGATTTATATTTATTACTATTAGCTTCTTAAATTTATTACGAATATTTTGAAAGCGGAAAACATTTTTTTTACTATAATTACCCTAGCATTATAATTATTTATTTACTTTGTTCATGCTTGAAATGGTTCGATATAATAACGGTACAAACTTACAGTAATACTTAAGTATACCTCTCCAAATTAAAGACAAATATTATATTAAAATCACCCACTAAATAAATTGAATATTTTTTAACGTATCCGAAAACTAAAAACTGTTTTTGAAATGTGATAAAAAAACGCTTCCAAATTGTATTGTTAGAAAAAAACATATAATATTTGAAATATACAATTTGAATGATAACTGCACCGAATATAAAAAAAAAGTTTTAAAAATGACACCTTACGTTTTTTTTCAACTAAAATTACTAATAATGAAAAATAAATAAAAAGTTTTACATATTTTATTTCTTCAAATATATCATAAACATTAACGTCGCCTCTCTGTTTTTCGTTTCATGTAAAACAATTGATTAAAAATACCCAACTTCTGACTTTAAGGTAGTAGAAGATATGTTCTCGTCAAAAGTTCGTGGTCTCGTTAACACAGTATCTTTAAAAATAATTATTAACAACTGTGTACGAATACATTTTGTAAAAATTAATGATATATATATTTCGACGCTCATACAATGTACCCCGATAATGAAAACTCCAAAAACATATTAAAGTAATAAATTAACCATACATATGTATAAGGACTAAGACTCGAATACTTTACTAGTCTGTAAAAAAGATGACAATTTACTGAGTAATTTACTTTCACATATTAAAGATAAGCTTCAAACCACTTATTGTCTGAGAAATATTCACGTCAAAGTAATATACATAATTTAACTCTCCCACAGCCAACTGGGCCAACGATGGACCCCAAAATCACTTTCCTTCTTATGTCTACTTAAATACATGAAATACATTTTTAGTATTGTAGGTAATCCTGCGCAAAGGATTAATACATAATGCGCCATTTAAAAAAAAATGTAAAAAAATCATTGATCGCAGGAAAAATATTTTGTCAAATATAGGTAATATACCCTGCACAATAAATGGAAAAAAAATAGAAAATAAAAAAGAAAAAAAAGTTTACCATGGTTTAAATGCAAAAAAAAATTCTTGGGGTCGTCTGGCATCTTGGCCTGTCGAGAGTTAAGGAGTCTTAAAAATATTCCAACTTGATTTATAAGATGGCAATATTGTCTTTTTTTAATTGATCCAATGATGAATTTATGGATTTATCCACTGACTGCCTCAAATGCGTCTTTTTTTACAATCGAATTGGGATGATATTTGAAATGTTGAATTTTACTTTATCTTTTTTTATCTTTCTATATTGTACTTTGTGTTTTATTTTTCTGTCTAGTTTTTTTAAGCACCTCTACGTAGTGATGGCTCAACCATAAACTATGTATCCTCCAAATAGCATATTTTTAACTGGATTTGTAACACTTACGCACTTCCTAGTCAAAATTTTATAAATGAAACCTGCTAAGTCACCAAACGCTACCAACCACTTGGCGTGACTTATGTCAGGGGTGTCGTCCAATTTAGGTTCCCGGGGCAGCGGTACCTATATCTGCCTCCCAAAATGAAAATTCTGTCGTTTACCCATTATTATTTGTCATTTTCTTCTGCAGATTTAGCTAATTATTTTTTTTACATTTTATCGTCATTTTTTATTGTACTATGTACTTAAACATACTTGTATATAAATTTTTGAGCATCATGCCTGTTTTATGTTGTGAAATAAAAAAAATTAAGTTGTAAGTAAATATTACCCACTTATCTGACGATTATAATATGACGTTATTATAGAGATTGTGGGTCGTCGTACGCAATAATTAAATCCATAAATTCTGTGAGAGATTCACGGGATGATATATTTCCAGCAGTTGAATGGGGCTTACTGAATTATTCACTTTGACAAACTGCTGAAAGAATTATTGTTATCGCAGTCACTACTATATTTTGTGGAAGATGGCATCATCTGCATAATATTGGAATAATTGTGTGAACTCGCTTTTCCTGTTGGAGTAATACAAATTACATATATAAACACATCATCAACAAAATCATCATGGAGAATGCAATACATTTTCTATATTAAAGCCTATTTAGGATATAAAGGATATTTGTCCCATGTGAAAACAATTATAATTTAATTGTTATAATTAAATTATATAGAACAGTAAAGTAAGTATTACGCTGACATTAATTTATTGAGATATGTAATTATAGCCTGTTTGTAACTATATTCTGTGCAGTTGGACAGATCTAATACTTCATAGATATTATTTTCAACTGTATGCAACATGGGTACAAGCGAGTATCTAAGCGACTCGGTTATGATATTGTTGTTGCAATTAAAAATAATTTTCGAACTCTATTTAGGATGAATTGCCTCTTTAACATCTATGCTCTTTAAAAAAAAAAGTAATTTTAGATCGAGTAGTTCTTGTTAGTGTATGGAAGGTAATTAAGCATAATAAATCAGGACTGTCTATACTACCATTAACAATTTTAAAAAAAGTTATGTGGGTTATGAAACGAAAGCTTCAAATTTCCCAAATGATGAGAAATCTGAAGCTTCTGTCACACATTACAAATATTATTAAATAAAATTATATCCGAAAAATGAGTACCTACTGGTATAATAACTGATAAGGTTACTTTTGTAAAATCCTAATATTTCTACTTGCTATTTAATTCCAATATATAACACAATAATAAGTTCGTTATTTACTTATGATTTAAAAAAAAATCTTAATTTGCTGAATAAAATAAGTTTTTAATCTCATTACATCATTCATAATATTAAAAAAAAAACACTTGAGTGTGTTACGCACGTTTTACGAAATATACAATAATTAAGTACCGGAATGATCCTATTGTATATGAACTTAAAAATAAGCCGATAAATATTTTCCATTTATTTTTTAGTACAACCAACTCATCGTACTAAGCCCTGAAGTAATCCAATTTATTTTCCGCATTGTGTGAACTTAAGAGAGCATAATTGAGTGAGTGTAGAAATAATTCCATGAACTGATTTGCAATTATTTTTCTGCACAAAGATTTTTAAGAGTATATAAAGGACAAAATAAATTGAAATGAAATATTACAAACTTATATGTATGTGGTTTTAATAAATTGAAGGCCAAATGATTGTACCCTAGTGAACTATTCTTATGGCACGTGTTAATTCATAATGATTGTAGTTACAAATATTTGCCATCGAAAATTTTCCAAGCAAAATCTAGATTGGTACCTATATTTGAAACACATTTTTCACATTAATGAGAAAACAAGCAAATGTAAAATACTAGTACATTTCGCGCATTTACAACCATTGTTGTTTCAAACGTGCCTTGGGCGTTCTTGTATAATTGCTTCAGAGAATGAGTAAGCGAACAACCCCAGTATGCCGTAAATGGTAGAATCTACCCTTAAGAGGAATCACGGTCGCCGATAAATTCGAGAAATGGGTATTTTTTATTATTTATTTATCTATTAATTTATTTATTTATTAATATATATTTTTTTTTGTTTATTTATTTATTTATTGTTTTTTAAACAGTGCTCCAGATTTTATGTCCGGGTTAAGTCTTTCCCAAATGAAAGACTAAACCCTTGTACACACTTTTCCACAAATGATTATCATTATTATGATTATATTATAAGTGCATTATATAAAAGTATAATAAATACAAAACAATACAAGAACAATACGTCAATCCACCAGAAACATGATGGGAAAATATTTCACCGACTCCAGATATTTTCATATCTGAGGGTTCGGCTCTGATGAAATCCTAACTCGACCGATAAATCCTACTGATCTCTCAATATAAATATTTAAAAAATCTTTCGTAATCCTACATGCATTTAAAATTACTGAATTTTGCATTTTTATATATAAATTCTTTGACAAATCTAAAACGCCTAAATTTTGGATGAGAGAGCTAGGTATAATTTCAGTAGCCGAAATAACAAATGGTAATATTTTTATAGTCTGAGAAGGCCAAATTCTTTTAATCTCATTTCCTAAATCTGTATATTTTCTTATTTTATTTAAGAATTTGGAATAGCGACATCATTTCTTTATTTATTATTATAAAAAAATACGGTGCTCCAGATTTTATGTCCGGGTTAAATTTTTCCCAAATAAAAGACTAAACCCTTCCACACACTTTTCCACAAATGATAATTTAGTAAATTCACGCAATGTAAGTGCACTATATAAGTAGAATAAATACATAACAATACAAGAACAATACGTCAATCCACCAGAAACATAATGGGAAAATATATCACCGACTCCAGATATTTTTATATCAGTTCTGATGAAATCCTTACTGGTCCGATAAATCCCTCAATATAAGTATTTAAAAAATCTTTCGTAATCCTACATGTATTTAAAATGACCGACTTTTGCATTTTTATATACAAATTTTTTGACAAATCTAATACGCCTAAATTTTGAAAGAGAGAGCTAGGTATAATGGCAGTAGCCGAAATAACAAATGGTAATATTTTTATAGTCTGAGAATGCCAAATTCTTTTAATCTCATTTCCTAAATCTGTATATTTTCTTATTTTTTCAGAAACAGTTTTCTGAATATTACAAGATTTTGGAATAGCGACATCAATGATGTAAGTAGTTTTTTTTAATTTTGTCATGTAAAACTATATCGGGTCTATTAGGACTAATTGTTCTGTCTGCTAGAATAGTTTTATCATAATAAATTTTATAAAATTCATTTTCTAAAAATGAATATGGTACATTACCGCAGTCAATCGAGTTATGTTTAATTACCAAACTTTGGTGAATTATTTTTAAAACTTGATTGTCCCTTAATGTATACTCGGACGGCGCTAATACAGAACATCCCGATATAATATGTTCTATATTTTCCGGAAAAGCCAAACATTTTCTAGATAAATCATCAATTTGATTTGTATCTTTGATGATATGCTTCCTATAATTTTTAGTGTAAATGACTCTCTCTTGAATGGCAAGCACAAAGCCTTCTATTTCTGCTCTCAACTCTCCAATACTCAACCATTTGTTTGACGAAAATTTGTCAACATATGTTTGGTTGAGATAGTTGAGGTGTTTTGCGCGAAGAATTTTATTTGACCAGGAATCTAATAATTCCTGGTTGGTGTTTATAAGAATGCTGGCATTCTCGTCGTATAAATTTAATGGCGAAATATTTCTATCTGCCTTGCAATTTATTTTGTTATTTCTGAACTATTAGCTTTCCTATGTAAAAATTTTCTTAGCATTTCTACCTGCTTATGTTTTAGAGATGTTATTTTGACTATACCTCTACCTCCTAAATTTCTAGGTAAATTTTTTCGTTCTATAGCTGAATTTGGATGGTGGCAATTAAACTTTCTAACTAATCGTTCTAAGCTATCTAAATCTGTTTAAGACCATTTAATTATGCCAAATGAGTAAGTTAATAGAGGTATTGCCCAAGTATTTATTACTTTTACTAAATTTTTAGCAGATAGATTGCATTTTAAAAATTTTCTGATTCTAGTTTCAAATTTAATCCTTATATCATTTTTAATACTAGTATGATCGAATCTATTTGATTGCGGATATCCTAAATATTTATAAACCTCATCCCCTTTCATACTTTCAATTTTGAAGTTTCTAAATATACCCTCGTCTCCATCTACAATTTTACCTTTCTCTATATGGATCGTTCTACATTTATCTAAACCAAAAATTATTTTTATATCATCTGAAAAAATTTTAACTACTTTAATCATTTTCTCTAAATTTGGTTCAGAATTCGAATATAATTTTAAATCATCCGTAAATAATAAATGAGAAATTATATTTCTCTCTCTTGTATTACCTTTAATTTTTATTGCAAACTTGCTTTTAATTAACATTTTAGATAGAGGATTTAATGCTAAGCAAAACCAAAGAGGACTCAATGAGTCTCCTTGAAAAATCCCTCTTTTTATTGAAATGCCCTTAATCTTTTTATTTTATTTGTTTGTTTATTTATGTATCTATTTATTTATTTACATATCTACGCCTATTTAGGCTTTAACATATACATAACAATATTTACGAAATTATAATAATAATTATAATAATATTTGGACGATTTATATAGCGCCGTTTTTGTGAAAAATCACCTCAACGGCGCTGTACAAACTTACCATACATGCCTAAAATCTAGAAAGACTACAAGCTAGACAAACAATTCAAAACAACTTATGGCTAAAAATTGCATACACCGGTTCATTGATCACCGATACGAAAATATATGTACAATATTTTGACCAATGAACGCGATGATGCCTAAAAATTAATTAATACAGGACCATACTTACCTCAGAGGTCGCTTGAAATTAACACTGTTTATTTTCTATTTAAAGAAATTTAGATAGAGTTCGCACGCAGAGGACATAATTGTGAACACATATTGTTTAATCCTGAAAATATTTAAATATTAATATGTAGTATATTCTTTAATGAGTGTATTTTGGAAAGTAAAAGCAACATTTAATGGTGGGCGGTGCAGTAGTACAAGGATTTGATCTTCCGAGAGAAAGATTGATGTGTAAGGTTTCGAGTAAATTAATTCAGTTAGAAAAGTGTGATTAAGACTTATCATAGGTAATACAAGTATGATACTCTCAGATAGGTATATTTAAATTAAGTTAAGGGTATGAGATCCCGGAAAGGCAGGTTTTTAGTTTGGAACTAAACTCTGTTGGGCTTTTTATGCATCTTAATTCTGGAAGGAGTCTAGCCCAAGCCCAGACACTCCGAAAGCACGATCTCCAAACTTAGTATTTGGCTTATATTTATAAATAGTGTAGAAAACGACTGTTTAAAATACTTACACAAAAATAAATATGAAGTAAGAATATTATTGAATTTGGTCCACATTGTCTATTTTCGTTTTCTATTTTGTATACTGAACGTCTGTCGATGGCGTTCAAAACATGTAGTTTTTTTACGGGTCCTAACTCCTATAATAGTAACTTATCAAAAAAAGCAAAACGTACAGATGGTAGTGGTCAATGCCAAGTATTTCACTTCACATAGCACTCTCTTTAGGGTGGATTGCCTTAAACAAAAAATATATATTTCTCTACATTTGGTGAAAAAGCAGGTTTGCTTATTGCATGGCAGGCAGAATCGGGAGAGATTGATTGAGAGCGACCTCACCCAGAATGAATTCATACGTCCGTCACACCTAGACACACTGATCTCCAAATTTCTAACTACCTCTCAAACCGGTTTCCTTACAAGAACTATTTTTTTTTCTTTATTTCATAAGTTTTTATTCCAGTAAAAAAAACAATATTTATTTCTTATTTTCCTAAAAAGACCATTTGCATAGTTTCCCCGAACAAAGGATTTTTTTCCTTTGAAAATCCTATGAATTTTCATATTTACACGGTTCGTTTTATATAGGCACTTGGACACGTCAGCGTCGGCCGTGTTAATGTTATTGAAATTGACATTTAGTTTCTGTATAAAAATGGAAAGATAATTTCACTTTTTATTCATATAATGATAAAAATAGAAAGAGGTGTAAAGTATATCTTAAATTAGTATCAGTTAAAATATAATTAACCGATTAATAAATCTTTTAGCCTCTTTTCAACGTTAGCTAAAAAATCATTGGAACGCTATCTATAAAGGAGAGCCTTCTTTGTCCTTACCATTTTGCGTGAAATTTTTCCGTGTTTCGTGAATTTAAATTGTTATTTCATTTGACATTTTCCACTTTGCTATAAAAGTAAAAAGGTTGTATTGAACCCACTTTTTTGCTTTTACATATTTAATTACTTGTGCATGGACGTGACTACATAATTTATGTTCGTTCCGTGAGACTAAATTCATTTTCATTTTTTAACAATAATTCCACACGTATATTATTTTTAGGATGCTTCTTACATCGAATTACCGGTAGAATAAGAACAGCATTTCCACCATTCACGCCTGTGATCTAAAGATTCAATCCGTTTGTTAAAATTGGGGAATCTACCAAACGGACGACCCGTTCGTACAGAGTCAAGGATTTTTTCAAGTATTTTGGGTCTACAGACCAGAAGTAGCTGCCAAATTCATCATTGGTGGCAAGTTGGGAGGCGGGTATGGGTACCGCTGACCCGGGAACCTTTTATGGGTCACCCTAAGTGGATCACCTTATTTTGTGATTAAGCAGGTACCCGGATTAATGGGGTGAGGTAAGTCTAGGTTCTAGGTGTTTGCGGCACATGCGATTACCCACCTACTGCCTGGCAGGCCAGATCGGGAGTGCGGGAGTTATGGATTCATATGTCCGTCACTCCTGGACACGTTGACCCCCAGATTCCCACCAACCACATATACCCTTTTTCTTCCCAGAACTTCGTCTCCTCCTTTTCCTAAAAAGATCCTCCACGCAGCATCCCAAAAATGACATAGGCCCCGAGGAATTTTTTTTCCTCGGAGCCGTCTGTGTGGAGCTAATGACAAAAAAACCTTTATCGTTTTTGGGGATGCACCTCACATTGAACTACCGGTAAAACAAGGACAAAATTCGGACTCTAATGATTCAACCCGTTTGTTAAGATAGGGCAATCTATTAAACGGATGGACGACCCGTTTCTACTAGTCCAAGGATCTTTTCAAGTAATTTGGGGCACCAGACCAGAGATGGCTGCCAAATTCAACAGTGGGGCGAACTGGCAATTTGTACAGGGTCATAAGTTGTGCACGTACGAGCCCTGAACCGCACGTCCAATTTCTAAGAGTCTTACTTGACTCCGACTTCGATGGAGTTAGAAATTTGGCAATGTTACGAATTATTTCCAAAAAACAATTAAAATAAAATTAACAATTTTCTCCAACAAATAACGACTTTAAAAAGAAATTCCAACACCACCATTATCTAGATTCTTATCCCAAACCTTTGACTTTTATTTTTAACAAGGGACAAAGACGCTAAATAAAATGTGAAAATTTGTATATTTAAAGGAAGTACCTACATTTAAAAGTAACGGACCTTGTTGAAGTAGCAATTCGAGCGTTAAATTTATCAGTCTCTACCTTTCTCTTTGTCTTTTTTCGGCGAATTGAAAACAGATGGGTTTTCAAATTAAAAATTACACAAAATTATTTACTAACTCTACTCAACAATTACGAATCTGTATAGAGCTTTGTCTACACTAATTATTTTGAGCCCATTATAAATAATTACACAGTATCTACGTTGGATTTTCCTAATGAAAAAATCATACCTCTTGGTAACTGTAGTGTTTTGAAAAGACACTAGGTTTTTGTTGATATTAATAGATGTCGTAAGATTTAGAGCTTCTCTCAAGTTCTCACAGATGCCGCCGGGGGTGCCCGAACTGATACTGTCAACACTGGTGGCGGTCAACGCTCGCCAGCCAGCCTCAGATATAATTCGTACCCTGTTAAGTTCCGTCGTGTGTCCCAGTAATATAAACTATTGTAAGCACGTAAATATAATAATAAACCAAATTGTGACAAGCGGCTTTTATTTATTCTTGAAGAGTCCCAACATGACATTTAGCTTTTTCCTGTCGTTAAGGCAAATTTACAGTTACAATATAGCAGATAACTGTATTTTTTGACTGAAAACTCTTAATAGAAAATTTTCAGATAACGCTGTTTTTATGCTATCATATTTTTGTGATATCATTAAAATATCAAGGTGATGTAAACTTACACATCCAGCTCCGATTAATAATACCTACATATTTATAATTGAACATTTTGCACAATGCTATGACTTAAACTACTCACACCTAACAATTTGGGAAGCGGGTATGGGTACCGCCACCCCGGGAACCTTTATTGGATAACCACCACCTCTGCCGAAGGTCACCTCAAGTGGTTCGCTACGTTTGGTGATTTAGCAGGGGTGCCCGGGTTCATGGGGTAAGGTTTGTCTAGGTCTTGGAGACGGGTGACCAGGACACACTGAACCCCAGATTCCTACCCAGCCCTTAAAGTCTTTTCCCTCCCAGAACTCTCCTCTTCGTCTTCCTAAAAAAAACTTCCATACAGCATCCCCAAAGATGACATAGGTCCTGAGGGAAATTATTTTCCTCAAGGCCTCCTGTTTGGAGCTCCAGAATAGCGATGAAGCACAACTCTGACTTTACAAACGTCAAGTTCACATTTTTTTACATTATCTCCATGTAGGAGGTTCTAAGAAATAAAAACACTTTGGCCTATTTCGTCTTTGGGGATGCTGTGTAGAGGTTTTTTTATGGGGAAATGAATTAAGAGAAGTTCAGGAAAGGAAGAAGATATAAGTGGTGGTTACAAATCTGTGGTCAGTGTGTCCAGGAGTAACGGACGCATGAATCCATCCTTCGAACTGCGATGCAAGGCGATGAGTAGAGAGAATCCAGCTAGAGAGGTCTAAAAGACTTTCTCAATCATCCTTCTCGATCCGGCCCGCCAGGCAGACGCATCAAGGCCAAGATTTGGACCGTGAACCCTGTTAAGACTCCAAACGTAGCAAACCACTTGGGGCGGCTAGCACACATACACTGCGCAACTAAATGTAATTTTTTCTCATATATATATTACACAACACTTATTTGGTGAACAGAAGAGATAAACCGATAAAAATGTGTTTGTAGGCTTGTCAGTATGTCCGTAACCGGAGTAAGAAAACGTAACAAATAAAATTACAGTTAACAGCAATAAAAAACTATCATCACCCACAGTGGAGTAAAAAATCTGAAAGCCCAAATTTGGTTCGGTACCTACTTAGCTGGAACCCATCTTTGTTTATATACTCATCAACTCATCACTGTATGATCGAGCAGATTTCTCCCTTGCTAAGTCGGTAATGAGGTTTATTTATTTGTTTTAACAAACTCTGACAGCTGTGCATCTTTTTACTAGTAATAGTTCTTTTAAATCGTATTTTATAAATACAATGGGATTCTTTGGATTTGAATCCTTCTTCAAGCACTTCTTATAGCAAAAAAAAAATCCTTATGTTGAAATCGATCAAACATTTTCAAATTTAGTAATTCTTTATAGAGAATATTATCATCATTATCATTGGTTTATCTGAAGCCTAGGAGCTGAAATTTCAAATTGGAGACAACAAAGATCGTTCAAATCGGTTCAGATCGAATTCTTGGGATTATCCATCGATCAATACATCAAAGGGATCATATTATATTTGGTTGGTTTCATAGAATAAAGCAGTACCTTTGGGCGTGTTTTTGTGATCCAAATATTTGTCGAATCCTGGCTTAAATTTCCAATACAAAATTGTGTTTACGAACGACAAATGGGATAAAAATCTACAATGTCAGGCGAGTGTTGGTGAAACAGAGCGCTGAGCTATCGGGTTAGATTAAATTATCCTAAAAAAAACCGTATTACTACCCAACAATAAACGTATTCCAAGAATTCCCTGTTCCCCCACTTACAAAAATTTACGAAAAAATAGCACTACTTCAGCTACACAAAGATATATTTAAAAAAAATATTACCCCACTGCTAAATATTAGCATAAGGAATACTTCTATTGGTGGACTAACTATACCACCCATACGAACCACAACAGCACAGAATCACTATGTATATAAAGGAATAAAATTATTTAATCAATTACCCGCCGATATGCGAACAGAAAAAAATTACGACAAATATAAAAAAAAAATTAAATCATATTTTGGTAGTCCCTCCATATAATTTTAACTTTTATTATATATGTTTTTGACTGTTTGTTATTCCAAAGGTTTTATGTACATCCTATATATTTTTTGTTTAATTACCCTTATAATCTTATATGTTATTAAGTCTAAATCTATTCATAAGTTAAGTTCTTAAGTTTGTTATAAGGTTTTGAAAAAAAAAAAAAAGAAAGTTATTATCAAGTTGTCCTCTCCTAAACACAAGCACTAGCTTTATTAGGAGAGTATATAAAATATGTAATATTGTATTAAAATAAACTTATTGTAAAAAATTTACTCAATAAAAAAAAAAAAAAAAAAAAAAAAGATCAGTGATACTTTATCGGGGCGCTAGCCCCCCTGTGTAGGCGCTTTGGAGATCTGGCAGGGCGTTTTTCAATTTTGAGCATTAAGGGGGCGCTGCAGAAGTTTTTGCTAGTAGGGATTGTAGCAATATAGAAAATAAGCTCATTCATGAGCTATGCACATTGGTACACTGACAGGCGCACGATTTTTTAAGTTCTGTTAAATTAACAACACTTTCAAACTGAGGCGCTTTCAAAACATAAACTGAGGCGTAGTCCAGCGGTAAGGCTCTTGACTCGCAATCCGAAGGTCGCGAGATCGAATCAGGCGTGGCAAATAATTTTTATTTGATTAATTTGCGTTATTACACAATTTATTCATTTAAAATAATATAGTGGAAGATACTCACATTGGAGGGGGTCCCACCACTTCCCCAACGGCATTATAAGGAAACATATGGTTTCCTCCTTCACCGCACACGTCAAGACTCTACTTGTTTATTGAACGAAGCTACATTTATTTAAACGACTCTAGACCCTCCAATGTCCATGCATACGGGGTTAGTAAACAGTATGCAAGTACTTCATTAACATTATACAGAAGGTAAATAGAAGTAGCAGCCCGTGGAATAATTCTTCTGAAATAGGTAACAAAAAATAGAGATAATAGTGTTAGTAAAAGAAAAAGAAAAAGAGCAGCTATAACCGGTCGAAGAAACCTTCTGAAAATAAAAGAAGTAATGAGGAAAAAACAGTTTTATGCTTAAGTTATAATGTAAGATACTTACAGTATCGCCATGGTGTAAGACCACCATTCAGAAATGAAACGTTGCTTGAAATTACATAAGCCGTATTTGGTGACCAGATCTGGATAGCCAGGAACTTTCCCACCCTCCTCTTCCCTATCTCCTTCCCCTCCTCACTACCTTCAGCCTCACAAAATACCCCAATTGGGGATGCCATAGTCTCACTGGCTTCAGACGGGAGCAGTTGGGACTCTTGTGCGGTATTCATATTTAAAAAAATCTCCTTCCCCTCCCCACTACCTTCGGCTGCACAAGATACCCTGATTGGGGATGCCATAGTCTCACTGGCTCCAGACGGGAGCAGTTGGGACTCTTGTGCGGTATTCATGTAAAAAAAAATACTCAATGTCATTGTGATTCAAATAAAATAAAATCACATTCCAAAAGGTTCAAAATATCACCTATGAGTTAAAGTTTTGTACCGTACGAGGCTCGACACTTCTTACGTATGTATTCATTCGTTGATACGAAGGAAGATCAGTAGTAAGGAGGGAGGGGGACATTTGTTTTCATGACGCTTCTAGTTTTCTTCTTTATTCTGTTGGTTTGGTATATATATTATTTTTTCGTGTTTAGTAAAACTATGAAATGTTTAATAATTGAAAGAAATATTAAATTTCGATCTTAATTTAATTAATCTCCAATGAAACAGAAAAAATATAAAAAGATTCGGTTGCAACTGTGAATTCAATGAATTCTCTGCATTGCCAGGGTATTGCTCTGACCACTGGGCTAACTAATTCGACTATATCAACTTCTTAACGTCTATATATATGCAAATGCCCAACAGGAGGTTATTTTACGAGATGTTGAAAAAAATGATTACCAGTCTATAGTGGTTTATTCCTGTTTTTGTAGAAATCAAATCAATTATTTTCTCGAAGTATTTACAATCATTTTGAAAATCAAACCTCTATTTGAATACATTTATGTATAAGAATCATTTCTTCAAATTTTATTGTTCGCATTATCAAAAAAACCTTTATTTCGGACGGGTTGTTTACCAGAATTTAAACAATTTATCGAGTTTCAAAGTAAAAATTCTAGTACTGTGTAAGTCTTATGCAAGTACTGTAAAACAACCATAAAATAATATCATGACTTTTTAGGAACTTTCACACACAATAAATATTAAATTTGAAATTTGATTAATTATTTAAATTCTGTTAAGCCCGTCCTTAAAAATTATATGTTATTTTAGTGAAGTTTTCTCTTTTTAACCATACATACGTATTTAAATAATGAGTGGTATGTACTCACCAATTGAAACGTTTTTCGTTGTTGCACTTAAATGAACATAATAAATTTTACGTAAATGAGTTTCACGCAATTTAAATTGACATAGCGGTAAGCATTAACACAGCATTTAATGAAATCGCCCAGAGCAATAAAACAGTAGTTAAAATAATAATGTCATAAAAGGTACAACTACGTAAAACCTAACTTAAATACCAACTGGTGTTGGACTATTGCCAGTTATTATTTATGCTCCGACAATCTATTATTAACTAATTATTATTTGTTTTACTGCACTTGTAGTAATTATGAATATCCGTTAAGTGCAAACTTGTACATTGTGAATTTATAGCTATATGTATGGATCGTTAATTTTATCTCTTGCTCTATTACCTATAAAAGTTTGACATCAACAAATGATATTTGTATTAAAACATTGTTTTTTTTCATTCTTTTCAGAATACCTACGTAATCCAGAAGAACATCACAAAACTTATCTACAATTTCTACAAAGTAACCGCAAAATTTAACAAAAGTTCTACAACCAGTTACAAGTGCTTCAAAGTGTTTTGTGAAATTTATTGTTAGTGATATTTAAACACTACTTAACATGCAAAAAATCTTAGGCGCTTATATGAAAAAGTGCCATAAATATGAACATATTTTATCTCTTTGATATCAGAACACAAATAACGATGAGTTCCAAGCATAAAAAAGAATCGTAAAATCTGTTCATGGTGGCAAAAATGTTATCTAACACGGTAGACTCAATAATTTGAAATCGTAAACATGATTTTTAGTGCGTAGCCAATACAGGAAATGAGGGGAGTGTAAATAATTTTTAATCGGTGGAAAAAGTGATAAAAACAAACAAAATGGATATCGGATCCAGCGGAACAGAACTTTTATTGGGTATTGAGGAGTGTGAACAATTAAGCGCTTTTAAAGCTAATAGTAGCTTAGACCCATCAGCTTTGAATGGTACTCTTGTACCAGGGTTGTTGTCGTTCAATGGGAGCATCATTTGTTTAGATCATGCACCACAATTCACGCATGGTCATCTAGTTAGAACTATAGTGTTGGGTATTCTTGCAGTGCTTTCTTTAATTGGGAACCTTGCAACCATATACAGCATCAGGCGGAGTCAGAGAGCACGCCGGTTCTCTCGTACGTCATGTAGTGCCATTTATAGTCTCATTCTCCAACTTTCTGTGGCGGATTTGCTTGTGACGATATTTTGTCTGGCGGGAGAGGCAGCATGGAGTTATACCGTGGCTTGGTTGGCGGGCAATTTTGCCTGCAAGTTGTTCAAGTTTCTACAGATGTTCAGTTTGTACCTGAGCACCTTTGTGCTGGTGCTGATTGGAGTGGACCGTTTTGTCGCCGTCAGATATCCCATGAAAAATCTTTCAACTGGAAGTAGAGGAACCATATCTCTTATCGTCGTCTGGGTGCTCAGCGCGTTCCTCAGCATACCACAGGTAAATAATACAAGTCCTTACTTAAATTATTCGACGTTATTATGCTTGACAATAATACACTAATATTTGTTTTGAAATGAAACAAATCACATTTTAATTCAGTTATGTTGTACAAACAAACATCAGTTCATAGTGTTCATTTGGAGTTACAGCAATAACAGGAATCCAAATAATATTTATGTCCACGCATTAACAGAAATCTATAAATATTTTATTTCACAGTAAATATAAAACCAGAATTGTTGGAAATATTTCACGACCGACTAGGGACGAATAAAATTATTTTATAGGCCGGTATCTTTTTATTGTGATGAAAAATATCCAATTCTTAATTCCATCAAAATATTAAACTTTTATAATCACTAGCCCTTTCTCCAGTAATATTTTATCTATCTAATCAACCACAAGGTCACTAATAGACAGGGGTAGACAGAGAGGATAGAACGCCGCATAACTCTGTATTAATTCTATTCCATTTACTTTTTCAAATCATTTTGTACATACTATTCCGGTATTTCAACTCTTGACATGACCCCGACTCAAGTATTTGATTCCCTTTACTATTGCTCTTCTTGAGGCATCTGTTGTGAACTTGTTCGAGATCTTGATTTACCCATTAGGTACTAGTTAACATTTTCTATAATACACCAATATACAGTGAAAATTTCAGTCATTAAACTCGCAGGGATGTTGTTGGAGTTACGATAATGAACTGTCTGCTTGATATAGTAACTGAGAGAGATTTTGCGGATAAATTCACAGAATATCAATTACTACAATTCTATGTGCTCTGGGGCACGTACGCATTTACTCCACTTCTAATTCAAAGCGAGACCACTGTACACTGAACAATAATCAATCAATGTAAAGTATATTGGCGAAATCAAAGTACCCTCCTTTGAATTCTGTGTCAACCAAAGCTGTGGTTTTAGTATTGAGTCGTATGAAATAGCCGTACTAAAACTATTCAAGCTCTGTAGCAATCTGGTGTTGGTTTAGAGTTAAGGTAAAGGATGATTAGGGTTTCTTAATCATATTATTGATTTACTTCAATTCATCTTTTTTTTTACATTAGCTCCAAACCGGAGGCCCTGTGGTAATTAATTCCCCTCAAGGCCTATTTCATCTTTTTTCCACTGTGTGGAGGGTATTTTTGGCGGAAGGAAGGAGAGGAAGTTCTGGGAAGGAAAAAGGTATGAGGGGTAGGTACGAATCTGGGGGTAGTGTGTCCAGAAATGGCGGAAGAATGAATCCATCCCTTCCACTGCGGTCCAAATACTGCTGAGAATCCGGCTGAAGAGGTCAAAAGATATCTCTCAACCAGTCTATCTCGATCCGGCTTGCCACGCAGTTGGTGCGAAGTTGGTGGATTCTACTACGTAATATTAGAAGTCAGGATTTATTTATCTGCAGAAGTTCTGGGACTAACTACCATATGTATTCCTCTTTGCCCAGAATACTAATGGAGGTAAACAATTATTCCAATTCAGCGAAGTTACTGAGTTACTGACGCAGTTGTCTTACTATAATATTATAAATGCGAAAGTTTGTATGGATGGTTGGTTGGTTGGATGGTTGGTTGGATGTTTGTTACTCTTTCATGCAATAAATATCGAATGGAATTTAAAAATTCTTTCACTAATCGAAAGCTACATTATTTGCGAGTAAAAACGGCTTTATATATTGGTAAGCTCTGGCGTTATGAATGAGCTGTGGCGTTATAAAATTATGTATCATACGTTTTCTGTCCCTAACAAAATCGAGTTATTGCAAACGTCAAACAAATTGGTACCTTGGAAACAATGTTTTTTTTTTTAATTTAAGGCTTAAAAGGAGTGCTTTGTTGTGATTAAAAAGAGTACTTTTTTGGCGTCTTAGTAAATATCTACATATCTCTAAAAATGTTTATTCTCCGAACAAAAATCATAACGTTGCTATAAAGCATAGCGTTTGAAGTGGACTATTTTTTTAGGTTTTTCTGGATTCAAATGTGAATAAAATACTAATAAAGGGAGTAGGTACTTAAAATAAATTTCTATTTCTATAATTTAAATATTTTTTAAAATAGAATTTTTATTAGCGAAATATCATTCTCAAATTTTGAAATTTTCTACCATAATTATTTTCAGCAAGAATAATAACAATTATGCCACGAAAGCGTAAGTCGAATCTAAGCAAAAGCTCTAATAAAGCTCGAGCTATGAAAGTTGCAAGACTTGAAGAGACATTTCCACAAGCTTAAGTGCGAAAACTTAAACATGCGTTGTTTCAGGCAGCACACAGAGCTGCTGAGTCAACAGAACAATCCCAAGCTCGCCGTCAACAGCATGCTGATTATCTATCATCTCAACGTGCTGCTGAGACACCAGAACAGTCCCAAGCTCGCCGCCAACAGCTCAATGATCATAAAAATCAGTTTAGCCGTTCTTGAGTTATAAATGGTGTAACTAACCAGACTTTGTTTTATATATTAATTTTTTTTTTAAATGAGCTCCATATACGAGACGATGAGTAAAATAATTTTCCATCTAATGCCATCTTTGTGGATGATGTGTGGAGGGTTTTTTTAAGGAAAGGGAGGAGAGGAGAGTTCTTAGAAGGAAAGGGGTTTAAGGGGTGGGAAGGAATCTGATGTTCAATATTTACCAGTCAACCACCTCCAAGGCCTAGACAAACCTCACCCCATGAACCCGGGCACCCCTGCTAAATCACCAAAGTAGCGAATCACTTGGGGTGACCTATGGCAGAGGTGTTGGTTATCCAATAAAGGTTCCCGGGGCGGCGGTACCCATTCACGCCTCCCAAATTTGGATTAATATCGCAGTTTTAATAAGTTACTACTTCGATTCAGATGTTCAATATTTTATTTGTATGCAAACATTAAAAAAAATGTTAAATTAAATAAAATAAAACAAGTTGGTACGAGAATTTTATTTGTCTTATAGATATTTGTTGTTTATATTATGTGATTTTTTTTTAAACAGAGAAAATTGGAGGAATGGGAAATGACATAGGCTACTTTTTATCAAGGAATTTTTTTTTCATTAACGTGGGAAAATTCTTTGTACAGTAATTTCCCACTAATACAATAATAGGGGTAAAAGCTAGTTTATAATAAATACAGCATATTTTTTACTAATCAAGGGGCCTAGTCACTATCTTTTAAGTTTCACAAACGGCACGTTTGCGAAACTTGGTGGTTGATTAAGTTTATAACAAATGGCTAAAAATGGTAGTCAGTAACTGTTATGTGATTATTATCTACTGACTAAACCTTATCCCAATAGTTAGTTAATAATAATAATAATAATATTAATATTTGGACGATTTATATAGCGCCGTTTTTGTGAAAAATCACTTCAAGGGCGCTGTACAAACTTACCATACATGCCTAAAATCTAGAAAGACTACATGCTAGACAAACAATTAAAAACAACTTATAGCTAAAAATTGCATACACCGGTTCATTGATCACCGATACGAAAATATATGTACAATATTTTGACCAATGATAGCGATGCTGCCTAAAAATGAATTAATACAGGACCATACTTACCTGGGAGGTCGCTTGAAATTAGCACTGTTTATTGTCTATTTAAAGAAATTTAGATAGAGTTCGCACGATAGAGTTAAGACGTGTAAGAAGAAATAATTTATGAACGGCTTTTAGGACGATCGTCTAGGACGTGCATGCAATCTCTCCCTGGGACCACTAAAGCAAAAGTGGAAATGTGTTTAGAAATGTAGGTAAATCAACCGGTTTTTTTATTTATCTGTCAAAATATTTAAACTTGCCTTTGTTTTATGTTCGCACGCATGTTTGAAGTCTTCAATTGGAATGTGAAATGATGAATCTACATAGATAAATTATTACAAATATCAATACGAATTTAAAAAAAACTACGTAAGAATGAACATTATTTTCACTCTTGTTAAGTAATACATATGTTGATTGGTTTATACTTTACATGGAGCGCGTGGAAGCGTAAATAATAGAGAAGATATTTCTACGTCTGCGAAGCAATATATATTTTTTCAATTGCTCTTGCCGAATTCATATATTTACGCATGTCAAGAATATGTTCAGTTTAACAACGCCAAACATATCTTCACGCAAGGTTTAGTAAGGTATAGGTATTTTTGGTTTGTTGTTAATCGTCGCCTGAGTTGGACAACTTTTTAATCATATCTTTTTAAAAATGATTTTTAATGCAAAAATTTTTTTTGCTCATTTCTATATCCAAAATGATATTCAGAGCCATCGACGTTGTATTGCCGTATATCATTTTATGACAAAGTTCTAATATCAAGTTTACAAGTTTCCATATACTTAAGGTTCTATCATCAGTTTGAACGTTTTGCAATTCCCATTTTGTTAGTATCTGACTGTTGATCGTTTTTACCAAGCACAGTGTAGTTCATGACTTTAGTTGGATATGGTTCTAACTTTGGCTTACCATTTTATGAGGTGTCAAAGTTTGCAAAAACGAATTTTCAAAATCTATTAAACAATTTTCTGATTAGTTTCAATCTTGTGTAAAGTATTTTAGTTAAACATATTATAAAGGAACATCGTTAATTAGAAGTGGCCTTGCGTGGAACGGTATAAGTGAAATGTAGTTAAAACATTATGCAATCAATGGTTATGCTCTAGTTCAACAATTTTTTGTTTTGTAAATATATTTCTTCATATTTCTATAATAAACAGATCATTACATGTTATTAATATATCTGCACATTTATGTAAGCTCTTAAGTGTGGAGTATGCGTCATATTCAAATGTTTTACTTTAAAATATATTAAACTAAAATACTTTACACAAGATTCAGAAATGGGTAGATAGATTATGAGAAATCGTCATTGCAAACTTTGACACCTTATATATCAGACCAAGGTAAAGTGAAGTTAGAACCCTGTCCAACCAATGTGACAATCTATAGCAAAAGTGTTTTACTTCTCAAGGATGAGAAAAATGTGATGGTTGGAAAGCATCTGGTTTTCCACACGTTGTAAATATAAATAAAACCATTTCGTATAACCAAAGTTTTGAATGTTAGTGGCGGTCTCGCACCTGGGCCACGAATGATTTATAAATCATATAACGCGTTACTCTTAATTTGAGAGAGGGTCTGTTGCTTTCATAGCAGTGAATCCAAATGTTCTGAAGTATATTACCATCCTCTAGGTATATCTTGGCCACTTCTCGACCTACACTTATCTAGCTTATCAAAGTGATATTAGCAAAATTTAATAATGTCATGATGCAGCAGATAGCACAGACTTGGGTTTTCAAATAACTTTCACCATTATAAAGCCACAAATTAAGACTTCTCACAATTTCTTCCAATCTTAATTAATTTTGCACTTCGCCACTTTTGCGATCGTTTAAAAATAATAATAAAATACAGTCACAATTTGCAAAATATCTCATAGATAAGAATCACTCACTTAGTGATAATAATAAAGTCAACTCCGTTACATACACAAAATAAAGACCGTAAATTCAAACTTCAAGAACAGTTGCACATTTTAGTTATTTGTTTTTGGGGTGTTATTCCTTGTTGCGCTACCTCCCTCAACGAGGTAAACCTCCGCCAACGTTTCGGACAGCGTTACAGTGTCCATCATCAGGGCAGTAATAGACATAATGAAGTTCTACAAATATAAACTAGTTAACAATATAAAGTGCACTAGATCATAAAAAATGTTCAAACTTGAGCCTTTTTTAACTAAACGTATTGGGGCCAGTTGTTTCACAGAATTTGAACTCATCAAAATTCAAGTTCTGGGAAATTTATATTCAAGTTCTGTTATTATATCATTATTGGCCAGTTGCTTTACAGAACGGAAAATAACACAACTTGAATAAAACGTTCAGTGAACTTGAAAATTTTCTTCCAAATTAGATAAATCGTCCAAATTCTTTGAAGCAACTGTATCAACAATAGGATAAAAATTTAAAAAAAAACAAGTGCAAAAAAACTGTATTTTATTGATTTACGTGTGGAATTTGTACAGGGGTGTTCGTGGAGTCTTGACACACACTTAAAGTACCTAATAAATGTAGAGCAAGGACGTTTTACCTATCCGTGTCTAATATGTCTTTTAATATAGGGTCACCGAATACGGTTATGTTCCGATACCTAATGAATTTAATTAAATTTTTCAGAACCTTCAACCAAATATTCATTTTATTCTGATTGCTGAGCTAGCGCGCACATCAAAGTAGAAAATGCATTTGTTTCAGAACGCTCCGTTTGGTTTCAATTAAGTCAACTAATGTACTGGATCCGAAACCGTTCATCTTATTACTGAGTTGATCAAATTTGGTCCATGGATTAACGCGTGGCCTTAATTATTATTGGGTGAATAGATTATTCAATTTCAAACTCCGATGAACATATCGTTTTGGTAAAACCCTTCAAGTCAGATTTTTTGAGAATGTAACAATTTAACGATTGGACGTAGAATAATTTCGACGTTTTTGCTGATTTTTCGGTTATTTCGAAAAAAAAATTGACGAAATAAGTCAACCCTCGAATATTTTATAATTATAAATATGTAGAATTGCAATATTTTACATCAACATTTTGAAAAACAGATAACCACTTTCATATAAACCTGGACGCATCTCACCCCTATATACCCGGGCATCCTTTCGAAGTCATCTGGGGTGACCTATAGGAGAGATGTTAGTTATGCAATAAAAAAATAGATTTACAGATTTGCATATGTACTAACGGGCTGCAAAAGTATGTATACTGGACCAAGTTAGAACTTTTTTTTTTAACTTGAAAAAAAATAAATTGGTATGAAGAACTCATTCTTCAAATAAACTCCTAGATTTTTGAAGTAAAACTTCTTAACGCACGCTCGACACTGGGGGGGTAAAATGATGAGCACGTTATGAAACGTTACGAAAAAATATGAAGCGTTGCGAAACGTTACTAAAAAAATTAAACGTAACGAAACGTTACTAAAAAAATGAAACGTGACGAAAACATTTGACACGCTAATCAATATGAAACGTTATCAATGTGAAACGCTAATCAATGATATGAGTTGAGTTGAGTTGAGTTGATGGGGATATTTTTATTCCTGTTATTGTTATATTGTTAATGGACGGCATAAGTTAGTGAAGTTTTACTTCAGTCGTGTGGTCTAAAGCACACTCGTTTTTTTAGTAGTTTTACTAATTTGTATATATTAGCTTTTATCATTTCCTTAAAGTTTTAATGTTGTAAAAGGCTTTTAAAAAACCGCAGTAGATATAATATGTAACATGTGCTTTAAACCTTGATTAGATCTGTGAAATCGGCTTTGAATATAACTCACAAATGGTGAGACCTGGAAGAAAGAAATTAGAACAGCTTTTATCTCTGGATTTTCTGAAATAAAATCTGTTTTAACCTCTCATTTCCAACACTTTTTTTATTTCATTGTATAGATTTTCTTATTTTAATTTTATTTCTCTATTTAATGTATGATTCTAAATGATTTTTCCGATGCCTGTCAGTCGAAATAAGTACATAAAACATTCATAATATGTAAATATTAAGATTGAATACCTTTTTTTTAGGTCGATAGAATAATTTTTTGAAAACAAAGAGAAGGAAATGAAATAATATATAATATACTAATATTTTAGGAAGTTTAGTTTGACGAGATAATATTATAAGGAGTAAAGCTATTATGGAGGTCATGTAGGTTACATGTAAAAAACTATTTTAGATGCCGTATTAATTTTTCCACTAATAAATTATTAATAAATTACGAATAAATTTATCATTACATGGTTTTGTAATGGGAAATCATACCCATTATTACGTTTTGTTGATTTTTCAAATAGAAATAATCACTCTCCCGGATTCCATAATACGGGGTCCGCCAAATAACTTTTTTTTTTTGAAAATGCTATAAAAAAAAAACTACTGAATATTTTCTCAAACTTCTTTTTTTATTTATAAGTACAATCCTTCCGGTTAATAATGGAAAATAATTTCATTCAAATGGCTGCCTCGGCTGGCCATGCAGTAGCCTACACGATCGGTCCAATTTTTAAGCACATTATCGATTGTGTGCAGCTGTATTTCACCAATGGCTTCACGAATATTGTCCTTTAAAGCGTCAATTGTCTCTGGCTTGTCGGCGTAACATTTATCTTTGAGGGCACCCCACAAATAATAGTCCAACGGTGTCAAATCGCAGCTCCGAGGTGGCCAAACGACATCAGCTCTGCGGCTGATAATGCGATCTTCAAAAACAGGGCGCAAAACATCGAGTGTAGCTTCGGCTGTGTGGCACGTAGCGCCGTCCTGTTGAAACCAAATGTTGCCAATATCCTCCTCTTCAATTTTTGTGAACAAAAATTCGTTCAACATGGCCCGATAACGATCGCCATTGACTGTAACGGCCACTCCTTGCTCATTTTCAAAGAAAAATGGCCCAATTATGCCTCTGGACCAAAATCCGCACCAAACAGTGACTCGTTTTGGGTGTACCGGCTTTTCAATGTATGCGTGCGGGTTTTTTGTGCCCCAAATACGACAATTTTGCTTTTTTACATACCCGCCAAGATCAAAATGAGCTTCATCCGAAAAGATGATTTTTTTGGCAAAATCGGCATCTTCTGTAAGTCGATCGCAGGCCCACTCAGCGAAGCGAAAACGCATTGGATGGTCAGTTGGCTTCAACTCCTGAACCAATTGGACTTTGTATGGCGTCATACCAAGGTCTTTATGCAAAATTCGTCTCAATGATGTCTCCGAAATGTTCAATTGTTGAGAACGACGGTGAATTGATGTTGATGGCGCTTCACGCACACTTTCTGCCACAGCATCGATATTCTCGGGTGTACGCACTGTTTTTGGCTTTTCACGCTTTGGTTTATCGATGAGGATGCCAGTTTCTTTCACTTTTTTCACAAGATAACGAACATACGGAGCTGACGGTGCTTCTCTTCTTCCAAAAACCGTACGCAATTTTCGCACACATTCTGCAACATTACCATGATTTTCAAAGTAATGTCGCAATATTTCCCAGCGTTGTTCAAGCGTATACACAACCATATTCGCTCAGCGGAAGGATAAAACTAATTATCTGTCAAATCAGACATGAGCTAAGTGTTACCATTCACGAAATAAGCACTAGTTGAAAAAAAAAACTTTAGATGGCGGACCCAACAATATGCTAAAGGCTTTTTACATATTTAATAAAGTAATAATTTTAGACAACTTTGAACCACCACTTCTAATCAATACAGAAATAAATTGGTTTAAGCCATAAAGTAGGTTTATATATGAACAAATTGAAATGTTTATACTGTCGTTATAGCAAGCCATAGAGTAAGTTATTTTTATTATTTTTAGCTTGTTATCCAGCGAGAATAAAAAAAAACGTGAACTTGATTCGTTAACGGCAAATCGAAATTGTGCTCTGCGATTATTCTAGATGTTTTGCCCGTGTATTTTTACTATTGTTTTATAGACAAATTTCGAAACTCTGTTGTTAATAATATTAATTACTATTCCAACACTGAAAATGGCTGATAACGAAAAGTGGAAGTCCAGAGAAATAATTGGAAATAAAAAATTGATTGGAAATAAAAAATGAAACTATTCGAACACTGAAAATGTCTGATGGTGAAAGGTAGAATTCCAGAAAAAATAATTGGTGATTTAGTAAACCTGGAGTTGTTCGACATATTTTTGCCCCTTCAGAAGGTCGACTTCTATCTGTTTCATATTTAGCCTTATCAATTTTATTTACATTCCGCCGATATTTTAATTGTTGCTATGTGTACACCGCAAAAGAGTCCTCCAAAGCCTGTTGGAGTATGGTAGCCCGTTTAGGGTGTTTTAAGTGACTGAAGGCATTGTGAGAGAAATGAGACGAGGAAAATAACTGTTTGAAGGGTTTTGGTAAGGCATTATAATATGTTTGTTTTGTTTGTTCGAAAAAATAATAAAATACATTAATTTATATCACAAAAATGGTGATTACGGACTCTTTGGATTTAGCAGAGACACAAAAATGGATTGTTTTTACAAATAGTATCCGAACAAGTGAAGACTGTCATCATCTGTATTTTTTAATATTTTTTTTATTGTGAAACCTAATGTTGTGTAAGATTAACAACAAACTACTTGTGCATGTTTCAAAATCACAAAAGGATTTTCCTGATCTGGATTTTAAGTGGATAATATTACGGAGGCCTCCAAGATGCAAAGAACTGCATACAAGGTTGGTGAATCTGTTTTATTCCCTTGAGATTTTGTCGGATTGCTATTATTTGTGATACATTGTCCGCCCAAGTAGATTTCATAAACAAATCTTTGAGAATTAAGCTCAGAGGATCTGGGGTTATTTACACACTCCAGGCTCGCATATTGTAATACAGGTTTTCTGGAATTGTTTGCTCTCAACAGTGTGTTTAATGTTATATATACGTAAGAGAGTAACTGATATTACATTAGTCTTGTTTTTTTTATCTCTGCGTAATAATTCCTGTCTCTGTATTCTCAAAGGAAACTCGTGAGACTATAGATTTTAACCCCTTTTCTGTGTACGTTTTCCCAAGGCGATACTCAAATTGTATTAATGTTTAGACCTTTTTTTCCGTGGTCCCTTATGCAATTACAGGAGTTACGGTTTAAAACCCTCTAGCTCACTTAAAGTGTGTTTTAGCTTGTTTTATACGTATAATTCAGACTTCCAAATATTCATGGTGTGTTTATTGTATAAACTGACTTAAGCTTCCGAGATAAGATTTTCAAAGTAAATTAGAGAATGTTATAGCGCCTGTGAAAAATAGTCTTTCGCTTAATAATAATTTATCTATGATGGATGAATACCTTTTACAATTGAAAAGGTTTTTTCTCACATTTTTCACTTAATATACAATAATTGGTTTATTTCAGAATCCCATGCTGACAGTGCTAGCAAATACTGCCAATACCGCCTAATAACCAAAGATGATGTATTTAGTCAAAATCACACTGATAATATCAATCACCCGTGTTAGATAATCTGGAATTTTAAATGTTGAAATTTTTTTCGCATAGTGAAAATTAACGTTAGGTAGGTATCACAAAAGAGATGCTTGAACTGAAATATGTTGGGGGCGCGTCTTATGTACCCCAATTAAGGTGAATTTTGCTTACGTTGGTGAAAATGATTAATTTGATTAAAAATTTTCGGAGTTTCAAGTTTTTCCTTGAACACATTTTGCTGATTCGTCTGGGGTCGAAAGATCTCATTTAAACTGGTGACGCCAAATGCCGATTATTCAAATACCTTATTGTATGTAGTACCTTATATTTGTGTTCCACATTTTCATGAGCTTCATATTAAAAATAATGGACATCGGATGGCTTTGTGATTTTTTTTGCCAGTGCCATATTGCGACCGAGTGGCCAGATTGGGAGGCGGGTATGGGTACAGCTGCCCCGAGAACCATTTATTGAATAACCAACACCCTAGCCACAGGTCATTTCAAGGGTTCGAAACGTTTAGTGACTTAACGGAGGTTCCCGTGTTCATGAGTTGAGATTTGTCTAGCGGCCTGACGGCGGATTCGTTTTTAAAAAGGCCTCCCTCATCCAGTTTGCCCCGGTCTGGCCCGTCATGCGAGAGGTGGTCAGACGCATCCGCCGCCACGACCTGGTCACTCTTCACTCCTATAAACCCGGGCATCCCTCCCAAGTCACCAAACGTACCCAATCACTTAGGGTGACCTATGGCAGGGGTGTTGGTTATCCAATAAACGATTTCCGGAGCGGTGGTACCCATACAAATACCCATTCAATAAATTGAAAAAAAAAAATTGTATACTATAACCGAATACAAAAGTATGTTCACTGCACTTATTTCAGTAAAACCTCACAAGTTATCCGAGTAACCTTCACTTTTACTTTATTAATTCATCAAAGCATTTGAACAAAAAGCATTCGAACAAAGAATTATATAGAATATCAAGCATTCGAAGAATTACTAATTCAAATTATAATGTTGAAACCTACTTTATCGCCTAATAAATAATGGTAAGCAGTTCCAATAAGTTCTTTTTGAATTGAAAGTTCTTTGAACTTGAATAATGTTACAACAACCTACAATTTCTTAATTGTTGGTTATTCAATTAAGAATTTTTAAATTCATTTTTTATTGGAATAACTCTTGTTATGATTTAAAACCCTTCAATTTAATATATAAGAAGAAGATAATGTTAATACATCTAAAGCTAAACGATGTATATGTATAATAATCTTAAATCTTCTTGAATTAAAAATCAAAAGTTATTATATCAAGAGTTATTCCAATAAGAATAATAATTCATTTAAACTTTTAGAAAAGGTCAATAGTATCCCAAATAAATAAAACGGATATGTTTACCCGAGACACTAATATTGTTTTAATTTTTTTGTTTTATTTTTATTTTTTTTTTTTGTTTTATATATTCAATAATTTTATTATTAAATTAATAAAAACAGTTTATTTATAAACAAGTTCTGCTGGTAATTATTATTACGCGTGACCACAGTTTGATAATGCCCTCAGAAGGCGAAACAGCTGTCACGCGTAATAATAATTACCAGCAGAACTTGTTTATAAATAAACTGTTTTTATTAATTTAATAATAAAATTATTGAATATATAAAATAAATAAAAATTAAAATGGAGTTCTACAAATTAAACTTGATAACAATAAATAAAAAAAAAACTAATATTGTTCATTCTGACTCTGAAATATGAGATCTATAAAAATGATTTAACAGTGGTCGAAAAAATTGAAGCGTTTGTCCCGGTAGACAAGAGATCCTGACATCGAGTCCCAGTTGCAACCGTTACTTTTTTATTTTTCTGTACTTGTTAATTCATATTTTTGTTCAAATTTATTATTATGGTATTATCTTCAACTTGTGAATTGGTTACCCTTTCTATTCAAGGTATTTTGGAGTTGCGTCTGTGGATATCCACATTTCAAAGTTTCCTACCTTCCATACTTTCCCAGCAATGCTGAAATGCCCATAACTTGTGGTTTTGAATGTGGATTCTAGTTACTCTGACAATTTTCCACTGTCGCACCCCCGTCATTCCTACCCTTCTCGAACCATCCCTCTCGTGAACCCATATGACGTTCCGCGGCGTCATTCTGACTACCTACGCATTTAACAACGTCAAATAGAAATAACCCTGGGAAATGTACACACGCGCTCAATCTCACCATAGTTCATTGACGCATTATAATAAGCGTATGTGTGGAAATTTAATGAACTTATTTCATAATCTATATTTAAATCCAAATCCAGAGTAATTTGTTGGCATGTTCGGTTGGTTTTTCGATAGGTCGAACGTTTTGATTTTTTGGATGGAAATCTATGTATGTATGCATATAAAAATGAATCTGTGTTTCCTTTGGTCACGCCATAACTTCAGAACGACTTTACCTGTTTAATAATTCATCTTTTTTTAAAGTTTTCGAATACTTTGTAGAAGGTTCTTACGGAAAGAAAAATTGCACAGAAAATTTAGTAATTTCAGAAAACTTAACGACTGTTTTTACTTCGCACGTTTGAAAGTTCGGGCGTTTGATGAAATTGAATTTAGCAGGCAGCTGTTTATTTTTTGGATTGAAAGAATTATCTATGGATTTTTTAAATTGGTACCTATGTTAGGTGCCAAATTTGATTTATTGGCCTTATAATATACTAAAATTAATATTTTTAAAATACGAAAAATGAAAATTTAAATACAAAATTGTAATAGATGGCACGCGAGCTGTCAAAATGAAATGTACTGGGACTGAATATATGGAACGCGGGAGGGAGTTTTGAGGGGTTGGGGGAGCAGGAGACGGGAGACGGGAGAGGTTGGGCGGGAAGGTGGAAGGGGAACGGCGACGCACGGGAAAGGACATGCAAGGAGAAACAAAATATTTCTTTGAATATGGCATTGCAACGCATGCCGGGAACCAGCTAGGTAATATATAAATTTATGAATTTCGTTGTTTTATTTCTGATCACCCTTCAACGCATATTTATGTACTTATTCAAATATATAAATTTGACAATTTGTATAGCGTCGTTTTTTTGTGAAAAATCACCTCGTTCGTATGTACAATGTACCTACATATATTTATATACGTACGTGTCGGTTGGTAGAAGAAAAAATTGTCAACAGGCATATGGGAGGCGGATATGGGTAACGCTGTACCGAATAAGTGGTTCACTACGTTTGGAGACTTAGCAGGGGAGCCCGGGGTCATGGGGTGAGGTCACGGACTCTCTCCACCCATCACCTTCCACCGGTATGTTGTGAGGATGAAGGTAGTGGGGAGGAGAGGGAGATGGAGAAGAGGAAGTGGAGAAGTTTCTGCCTATTCAAATCTAGTCACCAAACATGGCTAAAGCCATTTTGAGCAACGTTTCAATTCTGAATGGTGGTATTACACCAGAGCGATACTGAGAGTATCTTCAACTTCGGAACGCGCCACAAATATACTTTATATTCATTTTATGTATTAAATTGTTAAATAACACGAATCAATCAAATCAAATTTTCTTGCGCACGACCAGATTTGAACCCGCGACATTCGGACTACTAGTCAAGAGCCTTGACCCTCGACCATGGAGGCCGTCTGTAGAAATGTGCTTAATTATCTTACATTAAACTAATGTTGATCATTCAGCTAGCTTTAAAGTTTTAATGATGACGAGAAAATTGAATCAACATCGAAAGTGTAGGTACTTAAAATTAAAAGCACGTAGGCCGTCAAAAATTTTTTTTCACATCGGAATCGGTCAAGCGTATTTTTGCCTGAGATATAAAAACGATTTCTTTTTCTAAGCAGTATTCATTTGCAACTTAAACATTATACAAATTGTAAAACTTTTTTCTTATTGCATAAGCTCTTTGATAAGCCAACTCTTTACGTTCACGTTTCTTAAACCGACTAATAAATTAAAATAGCTTAAGTTAAAAGTTTCAAGGGTTACTATTTCATTGCCATTATAAATTTTAAACTTTCTTTCAAATTATCTTTACTGTCCTCCATAGAAAAAAAACTTTGTTGTTTTGTGTAGGCATGCTTTCATTGAAGTAGATGAGACACGAACAGAAAAAAATGGTTTCACTTTATGGGAAAATTCCCACAACTCTATATTTACATTCCTAAACGTTAAACCGCGACGTAAAAATATAAAATACTAATAATTAGCCAATTTAGAATTGAAATACTAACTTTTGTAGGTATACGTTGGCACTCGGCGTGTACTTTTTAACACTAAACGGGATTTGATTACTTTATGACATGTCATATTTTTATTAAATTGATCGCGTCTTAGACGAATTAATTATGTCTGAGAATCTAAGAATTCTAAGAGCTTCATTAGTTAAGAGTGTATAACCAGAGAAAACCAGAAATATGTCATTTTTAAATTAGTGTTTAGACGTATTGACTCTTTTCCACAAAAAATTATAAATTGAATTCGAAAGATTGTTATTTTATCTAGTAAACGTATGTAAAAATTTTTCAGAAAAAATGTTTATTTTCAATATAATAAGGTTATACCATAGGACGTTGGCGGATTTGTTAAATTTTCAAAAAAGTACATGTATTATACAACACCCATTTCAAATCATATAATCATGCAGTAAAATAAATCAATATATTATCTGGTAAACGTATGTAACAGAATTTTAATTTTAGTTTAAATAAAATTATTAAAAAATATATAAGTACATGTGTTTCTTGACGAAAATTGGTCCGTTTGTGCATTTATTTGCGCACTTACAGACTAATATATTTCAGATTTTTTTACATTCTAATTTTGCTAAGACATTATTGAATTATGATAAATACGTATGATCAAAAAATAATTACAAAAAGTACATAATTTTAATAGTTTTATCGTCACGCCTTTCAGCATTTTTGGATGAAGGTATAAATTAAAGCAACTTTGGAATGAAATAAAATCGATGTTGAGTTATAATTTTAAAAAGCTGGTACGGAGAATACCTTATCTTTCTCTTTAGAACCGCCCTGTACGATCGTAAGAACATCTTTCGACGAAATGTGGATTTTCGTCCGCTGGCTGGTTATGCGCTCTTAAGCTTCATTCACTAATAAGTCAGACATATTGCATAACAAATTATGTTTTTCAAAAAGTTGTGCATATATACTGCTTATTTGACACGCATTAGGCCGCGATAAGATTAGCGGCTTTCGTCAACCGACTCTCGGAATCATAATTTTGACCGTGCTCGCAAATAATGTCAAGTAACCATAGATGATGAATTTTGTCAATATCGTACATAGGGTTTTATCGATCGGCCGTGCTAGAAGTCCAGAACGATGGAAACTGCCGAGCCCGGTACCCGCGCACCGCTCCGGCTTGCACACAGTTTGTGGAACCCGCTTCGTATTTGGTATGTATGCAATAGCACCTCCTTTGCTTAGTATCCAATAAAAGGAACTGATCATTTAAAAGATTTTTTTTTTCTCCAGATGGATTTTTTTTTCAGATGTTTATATTAAGAACGTAGTTGAATTTATTGTCGAATTCTAAGTTAAAAAATAACAATAAAACGTAAAGAACTCGTATTAGAGTTCCCGCATGGTGCCATGTCTGAAAATTTTAGTGTTTTTGTGAGATTATTCTGGTTTATTTTAATGTCTCTTTTAAAAGAGGGAATTACTGTTTTATAACCTAAACTTTTTTCAGTTTTAATGAAAGATTTTTCTCGTGGGAGCTATTACGGTCATTAAGTTTTACTATGCTGTAGAAATGAGACTGAATGCTGTAGAAATGAGATCCCTGAGGCGTATGTGTGATAAAACCATGTATGATCGTGTAAGAAACGCGGAGATCCGCAAAGAATGCAAGGCTGATGTAAGCGTAATGAGTAAGATCAAAAAAGGAACGATCCGATGGTTCTGGCATGTAGAGAGAATGAACGAGGAAAGGAGTGTAAGGAGAATATATGACACAAATGTGAATGGTAGAAGAAGTCGGGGAAGCCCGAGAAAGACATGGCACGACCAAGTGAATCAGATACTTGAGTCGGGCCATGTCAAGAGTCAGAATAATAGAAGAGCATGTATGAGACGATGTATGAATGTTAACGAGGCAAGGAGTGTGTGCCAAGACCGAGTTATTTGGCGGTCCGTCCTCTTTGCCTACCCCTGCGGGGAAACGGCGTGATGGTTAGTTAGTTAGTTAAGTTTTACTATAAAAGAAAAAAATTGTAGTTTTTAACTTAATTGCATTAAATATCAAAATAAAGGTGATCTAGTATTACTATGGCGTGCCTACCGGAACATTTTAATAACAAAGCGTGCGGTCTAACAGCAAATCAGTGCAAAGGTGTACGGTCTAAGACAACATTAATTTGGACAGTATTGTTTATAATATGGTGTACGGTCTATAATCTGGTAATATTATTGCATGTGGTCTACCAAAACATGTTTCTACTAAAACATGCGGTTAAGTATTATTGTCCACCGACTGTTGGTCTCCTAACACATGATCCTCCCACAATTCATCCCTATCAATTGATCCCAGAATACTTGATCGCTCTGCCAGATGATCCCTTACACATTAATCCTCCCAGAAATTAATCTCCTAAAGTTTCTTGAAGTATGTAGGTATATTCAAACGTCCGTATATTATATATTATTTTTAAGTGGAAGGAGCAAATTTATAAAAAACATTGATTTAGCACGATATTACTTTACATAATGATTTCAGATAATTTGGTATGTTTTTGTATTAAAAATACATCGATTTATTAACTTTTATTATAACATTTTATGACAAATTTTTTTATTTATTCTTCGAACAAATATTAGGTGGAGTTTTTAATTTTAATTTTATTTACATTTTAATAAAATCAACCGATTACATACTTTAAATTATTATAAAATTTTAATTTTAAAAGAAATCATTTGAAATATATTTGTATTTATAATTATAACCGGAAAAAATAAATGTAAATAAGATAATGAAACGTGAGTGTGTAGCAGTTGGAATACTGCTACAACAAATGAGTTCCTACCCGTACAAGGAACATAAAAGAATTCCGGCGATTTATTCTAGCCGCACGCTGTCGTCTATGGCGGGTTGGCGTTGACTTGGGTAAACCACAGAGAAGAGCCCACTGATGTGATGTCTAGGGAAATTTCCCTAGATCTAGGGGAGAAAAATATTTTTTAGGGAAAAGGGAAATCAGCACAAAATCTAGGGAAATTTCGAACTCTGGCAAATTTTTTTTTACATATGACAATATTACTGGTATTGCTAGTCGTATTTTTTTTTTGGAATTCCCATGAATCTTAAATATTGTGTTTATGTACTTACATTCAAGCAATGTTGTTTTAAAAACACTGACAACTCAAAATGATACTATGTACCTAAAAAGATAATGGGGACTTCTAAAAAAAAAAATGTTGTGATTGCGTTTGATTTTTATTTTGCAAAGTGATTTTCATTGGGAACTCCGTTTATAATTCAGTGGTTAAGTACATACTTTCAAATTATGGTAAATTTTCGATCGAACTGACCATATATGAATATTTACGATATTTTTAATAATATGAATATTTTTCATAAAATATAAAATTAAAAATAAAAAATAAAAATTTTAATAAGAAAATATTTTTTAGAAAAAAAAAAAAAAAACTCATTTTTTAAATAATAAGAATATTTTTTTTAGAAAATATAAAATCATATATATTTTAGAAAAACCTTCAGATTTGCCAATGACTACGCGCACTATGCGGGCATGGTTGCTGTCATTTCTTTCTGCAGGGTAGGCGACTTCCATATGATATGCGTCCCCCCCCCCCCCCCCCACCCCCCCGACACGGGTTTTGATTGGCCCAGGTAGTACCGCCGAAATCTAGGGAAATTCTAGGGAAATTTCACATCGAAATCTAGGGAAACAATTTTTTTGCTCATCACATCCCTGGAAGAGCCAGTGAGGACCAGGCTTTCGAGATGACAACATGGCGTTCCAGGGCAGAGATTGGCGGCGTGCGACAGACATTTACTTCACCACATTACTTCACCATCAAGATTACACGTATCGTACTTTATATTCATTGGTTACAGTAGTAATTTCCACTTATCGATTATGTGGATCATATAGAAATCGATTGGCGCCCTTAACTTTAATTCTTTTTAATACCCTAGTAAATTCAGTAGTCATTCTTTTATATGTTAATAATTTTGCCTGGTTTCTTGGAGCAGGCAACCACGACCTGAGACTGATAAATTAATCATATAGAGTCTTTCATCGATGTAGTCACACTTTAATCTATAATAAAGTTTATTAGTAAATCCTTGTTTGATTTCTGACGCATTGATGTTAACATGTTTCCTACCGCGAGCTTAGATAATCTTTACAATACTTTATAATTTAAAATAATATAGTTGAATATTCTAGTTAAATACCATCGTTATATTATCTTACGTTACATTTTGGCTCCCGACGTGGTTTGACAATTATTAACATAATTCATTTTCACAGATTCATGTTATTTCATTGTGGGTATGCACAAATTTTTATGTGTTGAGGTTATGTCGCACTGTCTCTGTCTTGGAATGTCATGTAAGTTTCTCTAATTTATTATTTCGGGTGAATTATTTAAATTTCTTTTGTTCCTGTCTGGTTCTCACTCATCATTTTATTCGATTCATAAGCATTATTTTCTGGGGAAAATTTTGGCAAACTCTTGTAATCTTTAATGACCGATTAATCTTTTATAATCCAATTTTACACTTACCTGATCCTGGTTTGATTTGTTATGCAAATGATTCTTATTTCAAATGGCATCTAATATTTTTCCTGTTAGTGCTATAGGTACAAAGGGAAGAATACTTTTGTGACATTGATAAGGTCAGCACATGGCGTTTTATCAGATGACTATGGCAAGAGGTCCAATAATTATTGTAATGGACTATACTTCAATAACGTAAGTTTAACTTTATTTCAAGTTTGATAAATTTTAGCTAATTTTGGTTTCAGATTGGCATTTTAAGGACATAGTGCTTCGTGCATTCATTGGCATTTCATTAAATTAAAAATTTATTTAATCAGTTCTTTTTTTATGAATCATATGACAAGGATTGATGAGTTTCAGCTTGTTGGATGATGGCAATAATCGCTGGGGTTTCCTTATGTTTTTTCCTTAATTTTTGTATCGCGCTAATAGTTTTGACGGGGAGATAAAGTCATTTAGACGTTCCGATGACGGATCATATGTACAGTGATCTGATTTATCATTATGTTTTATGCATTTTATCAATTGTAGATTCCTTCGTGCTTGTAGGTCTTGATAATTTACTGATGTGTTCTACGATTCTTATAGTCGGATAGACCCGTGGATGACATATCACTCTTATTGTTGGTACTTTCAAGTTGTAGTTTTCTTGTGGGTTTCAAATTGAGTCATTTTGAGACTAGATTATAATTTTCTTTGAAACTTATCATATGGATTTATAAACTTATGGTATTATAACATTTCGTAATGAATTCTTTGTAATTTCAATTATATTTTCTTCGGGACCAGTGATAATATTTGCAGTTCTTCAAGATTTATTTTTTTAGCATTCCTTTTGAGGGTTTTTAAGTGTTATAATGTGAAATTTCGTTTGAACTGTAACAGTAATTATTCCTTTTGAATTATATTTAATTTTTATAGTATCCTGGAGGGATTATTCTTTTCATAACGCCATCTGTAGTTTTGGTTTGGTAACTTTCATGCTTAGGTTTGAAGCTTAGCTATATCGTACATGGTTTAATAAAAATAAACATAAATAATTAGAAATGGGGAATAATTAAAGCCATTAATATGAAATACTACAGGGAACATCATAATTTAAATGCTTGTTTGGTTATTTAATTGAATGATAAGCCATTTAATCTGGACGTACTAAAGAATTACTTAAATTGGTACATATATTTTTTTTGGTCTAAAATACTTTGGATACAAGGTACAAGTTTGTCAAAATAGTTCCTTGCGGGTTCTTATATTTTACCGCTGTTCTGTTTGGATAACCATATGGACTGTTTGTTCATTCTGCGTGTGAAACGTACACGATAATTTACCATGGGTAATTGTCATAAGTAAGAGGATAATAATTATTATAAATTTTCTCTTTTGGGTTAGTGTTTTCTGTTTAAGGAAAATTCGACAGTTACCTTGGAGCCGTCACAGGGCGATTGTGGTATTTTCTTTATCACCTCCAAGGCAGAACTCTTTGAACACGATTGTTCTGGATTGGACGTGAGTATCTTTGTGAAGTCTGTCCTTGTCTGTGAATGTTATAGTACACACATGGTAGTTCAGTTTAGTTTCACTTGGGGTGAAGCCAACACCTGGTTAAAAACAGGTATATTTGTGGTATGGTTAGGATACTATTCCTCAGATTTTGTCGCTAGAATGTGATTAAATTAAGTACCCATATGTAGTTCTTGTCAGCGGGGCTACGCTAAGTTTATGATACTTTGTTTTGTTTTATCTTGGAGTCTAGCTGCACTATCTCTTTGAGGTTATACATGGTGTGGTTCTGATTTCAGTGGTAAGTCATGAATGGAGTTTTTCAGAATATTTTTACTTTCCATGTGGGAATGTATCGGCATTTTGCAAGCGATATGCGAATAATTACGAGCTTTCCATGTTTAATACCTCTGAGTTCGTGAGTAGTTAGTCTCGGGTTCTATGTTCTTAACCTCTGAGTTCTCGGACGCGATTTTTTTTTAAATCTTTCGCGGAAATGGATTTGGGTTTCCTTTCCTTTCAATCGCAGGAAGACAGGGGACCTACTGATACAGATGTTTATTCCTGTAGTGGTGGGAGGCCTGTGGTCCTTTTCTATTTGCCATGGGTTTTTTTTTTATTTTCGGGGAGGAAAATTTAAATATATAAATTTTCCCTATGCATCTCTTCGGAGGATTGAAGGAAAATGGTAGGATGTGTGTGCATTCGTTTTATTGTGATTGTTCATGTCATCAGGTGTATGTATGTACAGTTTATGTGGGGGAAAATACAAGCCTGGTGAAAACAGGTATATTTGAGGATTTGACAGGTTATTTTACCTTTTCTCTTTGTCGCGGGAAATGCGAATATGTGTTTCACATAATATCTGGTCAGCGTGACTACAGTAATTTCAAATAATTATTGTTATTTTGGTTTTCGCATAATGTATTGCGATGAGGATATATTTCCTTTATCTTACGCGATTAATGTAAGTAAGTAATGCTTACGGGACGTAACCACTTAGCGTATTTACGTTGTTTTGAAATATCTCATGTGGGTTGACACCTTTGTATTTGTACGACGTGATCTCTTATGAGGATATGTTACGTGGTCCAGATGCTTTCGGTTTTCGATCAGGATGTGGTGTTTTATTATTCGATACGTTGGTTGCGTATCAAAAAGGTGATCGGTTTATTCACTTTAAGTTCCTGCTCATTGAGAGATATATGGGAATTGTTTTGGCTTTTGTCAATATTGTGTGAATAGTACGTGGGTTATTCGCGTTTTTATTTATGCGTTTGAATTATCTTAACAGATAATATAAAAATTTCAACATCAATGTTGACAATATATCCCATCTCTTCGGAGGTTATCGCGGGATTTTCGTATGTATTGTCTATGTATTATACTTAAATTTTTTTTAAAGATTTACGTAGATTTGTAGTTTTGCGTGTTCACAGTTTTTCCTTGAGCTTTTATCTTTATATTAGATATCTGTTTGACGAATTTTCTTATAATTTCTTATTCATCATCAGGAAATGGGATTTCTGTTATTTTGGGTTTTTCAAATTATTAAATAATTTTCGAATTGAATAATTAAATTTTGGTACCACTAGCGACATCTATTGGTGGTTGTAATAAAGCTTAAATCTTTGAAGATAGTTTCATGTAAGTTTATTTTTCAGATGGATTTTATTCTTATAAATTTCACGCATTCTTCGTGGGAATCATATTAAGTTGGTTCTTTCAATTGTTTTGCTATATTATAAATTGACTGGCTTCTAGCATAATTAAAAATTATATACATTAAATTTTTAAAAATAATAAATGATTAGCGACATCTGTGATTTCTCACTTAATTTAGCATTAATTCCTTGATTTGTTTTTCGACAAGAGTAAGTTCGAACTATTATTATATTATTAGAAACTAAAATTATACTGAGTTTTATTTTTCAAAGATTTTGGGATTCATATTTATACCTATTAATGATGTAATAACCTACTCCGTATGTTGGGGTTCTGATTTTGACTTTCAATAGAGGTTTCTTTAATCAATTGCTTTAATTTTGTTTGATATAGCGTTTACATTGGTATTTGAATAGAATATATTTCAAATAATTATTATATTTAATGCTAACATTTCTGATGTTTATTTATATTATGCACATGGTGCTGTTTTGAATTTTATTAGGAATACTGTGATTTTAGGTGATGTTATTTACTTTTTGAAATGGGCCTTTCGATATAATATTGTATACAGTTTTTCTTTTTCTTGATTTGGCGTTTTAAATTTTTTTTTCTTGTGTAACCAAGTTAGGCAGGATTTAGCCTTAGGGAACTTCAAGAAACTGGACTTCGACTTCCTACTATTCGGTCTGCAACTTTATACCTTTTGGACTTCATACTTCGGTTCTTCAAGAATAGGCTATACTTAGAAGGCATTTTTATTCGAAAATAGTGGATCTTTCTTCACTCTCTCGTGGTTCTAATACGTTTCTTCAAGATATACCTCAAGTTCATCGGATGATGTTACACCTGCATTTTATAAAATTTCAAGAATTATTCAAGATGGTACATGGATTGACATGTAATCTGGCAGCAGTTTCAAACAGTCTCTTCTTTTCAACGCTTATGTTGGCTACAACCACAATTAAGTTGCAGTGATATCTGCAGAAGATGAAATTGTGAGGCCTTTCTGCGGAGACATTTCGGAAAGACTTCGCCATCGACATCAACTTGGAGGAAGCAACATTACTAAACGTCTTTTTCGACACTGGATTTCATCTTGCCACATGCAGCCTCTGGTACATAATTTTCGAAGCAGCTTGGAGGACGTTCATCTTCCATACCGTTCTTGCAAGCGCCAGGTGGCTTATCAGGAATTTCAGACGAAATTCTTCTTGGCTGGAGGGGTAATGTAGCAGTTGGAATACTGCTACAACAAATGAGTTCCTACCCGTACAAGGAACATAAAAGAATTCCGGCGATTTATTCTAGCCGCTCGCTGTCGTCTATGGCGGGTTGGCGTTGACTTGGGTAAACCACAGAGAAGAGCCAGTGAGGACCAGGCTTTCGAGATGACAACATGGCGTTCCAGGGCAGAGATTGGCGGCGTGCGACAGACATTTACTTCACCACATTACTTCACCATCAAGATTACACGTATCGTACTTTATATTCATTGGTTACAGTAGTAATTTCCACTTATCGATTATGTGAATCATATAGAAATCGATTGGCGCCCTTAACTTTAATTCTTTTTAATACCCTAGTAAATTCAGTAGTCATTCTTTTATATGTTAATAATTTTGCTTGGTTTCTTGGAGCAGGCAACCACGACCTGAGACTGATAAATTAATCATATAGAGTCTTTCATCGATGTAGTCACACTTTAATCTATAATAAAGTTTATTAGTAAATCCTTGTTTGATTTCTGACGCATTGATGTTAACATGTTTCCTACCGCGAGCTTAGATAATCTTTACAATACTTTATAATTTAAATAATATAGTTGAATATACTAGTTACAAATCGGCTTACGTTACAAGTGAAATGGAAAATGATTATTATTATTTTTTTTAAATAAAACTGAAATTGCAAATATTGTAAGCGTTGATATTTTTACTCATAATTTCCCTGTTTAAGATGATAAACAACTTGTATTTAAGCCCTCTATCACGACACAAGCAACATTTTCCGCTAACTCTGATGGTGGTATAAGATTTTCAAATATTGTCAAGTTATTCGTAACCTTAATGTTTGTGGGAATGTTTGTCCTGAAAAAGTAGTATTCGTTATATCTCTTCCAAATAATGTTGTGTTTCATTAGCCATACGTTGCTGTGGCTAATTAAACACACCGCCATCTACTGGATGGTTACCCAACCTTTATAACCACGATAAATTAACTCACACCGCCATCTGTTAATTTCCATACAAATCAAAACCACACCGCCCGCTTGCCAACACGCCCATCCACAACGTACGAAATTATCCTTTATCAATCAACTACACTATATAAAGAGGTAAGGTTTGTTTGTTTGTTTGTTTGTTTGCATCGAATAGGCTCTGAAACTACTGAACCGATTTGAAAAATTCTTTCGCTGTTGGGAAGCTACACTATCCCTGAGTGACATAGGCTATATAATATTTTCAAAATAATTAGGGATCATTACTAAAACTCCAATAATGCAACCCAAGGTGTAAAAAAATTACCTAAAATATTCTTTACATCGCGTGCGCTGCGAAAACTATTGATGATAGAATAAAATAATGTACTACGACTTTGTAGAACACATCATTATTTACAAAAAAAGTTGCGACAGCATATATCTTACTATTATGGTTATGCCACAATAAGTATTCTTTTATTTTAAAAATTTAATTAATATGTCGCCGCTTGAAAAGGCTTTTTATTTGTATCTTGGTGTTAATCCTTATCAAAATAAATTACTTCATATTCAAAACAGCTTCAATACCTTTATTTAACTTTTTGAATTTTTCAATTCGGATATTTAATTAGAAAGATATCACGAGTTTAAAAATGTTAGTATTAGAAAAAAGTTTCTGCTACGGGCCGGGCGGGAGAGGAGTCAAGAAATGAAGTGCCAGGGGGGTTGGCGGGACGGGGGAGCGGGAGAGCGGTGGCGGGGAAGGTGAAAGTGGAACGCTGGAGGTTAACGCACGGGAATGTACGCACGGGAGTAACATTTTATTTATTTAAATATGGCATTGCAACGCATGCCGGGAAACAGCTAGTATATAATATATTTAAAATATTTTACATAAAACCTTGACAAATAATAAACCTAAACCTTACTCATGAATCACTCTTTATATTGGTGAAAACCACATGAAAATCCGTTCAGTAGTTTTTGAGTTTATCGCGAACAGACAGACATACGCGGCGGAGGACTTTAATTTAAAATATGTAGAGATAATAATATGTACACCGAGTTCCGCCATTTAATCACTCACGATAGAAAGAATTCAAAATTAATTCTTACCATTTATTAACTTCGGAAAGGGTATTTATCACAATGTAATGTATCAATTGCTATCACTGTGTCGATTAAAATTTTCATAACGCAGAATAGTTAATGACTTAATACGAAATCACAAATTCGACAACTGATAGCCTGATCTATTATTCTTGATTTTTATCCATAATCCATCCTCGCAAGCTAACGTTGAGGCAATATCTAGCGAATTCTTGTGACTACTCCAATACTGATTCAAAATTATTATTGTATACTTCCGTTCGCCGTATATAGAATTTGGGTAATGATTAAATGTTGATGACTTATTTAGCGCCGCAATCAAGAAATACAAACAGATCTTCGTAAAATTTATATCGGCAAGCAGAACAACAAATCTGATTGCGGAAACTACCTAGCTCTGTTCGAATTTCAATTATTCGTTGTATGTACTATTCCTAATCTACTATTTTCCCGTCTTGCATCGTAAATAATTTTATGATTATGTGCTACTTGTTTCCCATTCGTCCGTTCCCCTTCCGCCTCCCCTTCCTCTCCCGCATCCCCTTCCCCTCACGCGTTCCCACTCCACCTTCTCCGACTTCCCGCTTCTCCCGCTTCAAGTCTTGCGAACCCCCCTCCCGAATTCCCCTCCCCACTCCCGAGTTCTCCTCTTCCCTCCCGACTTTTCCTCCCTTTTCCCGCATTCCATACATTCAGTCCCGGTCTTCGACCAAGTATACCCTAGACAAGCCCTCTCATAGTAACAATCAGAATAAAATAACGCCAGTAACAGTAATTTCGCAACAAAACTCTCCTTCCAATTCCGCCGTCTTGCATACAGAGTTCCCGGCAATAAACAACTGACCGCCAAGTTATCCTATTGTGTAATTCTGTCAAACTAATACATCAATAGTTGTTCACGGATTGGCCGCATGAATAATATCCACAAGCCGTTCTGTATACAGTGGTTTTCAAAGTGGGGGTCACGAGACATTCATAAATTTTAATTGGAAAAAAATATTTTTTTTTACTTTATTTTGACAAGCGATTCAATTTCGGAGGCCAGTATGGGTACCGCCGCCTCGGGAACCATTTATTGGATAACCAACGCCTCTGCCATAGGTCACCCCAAGTGATTCGCTACGTTTGGTGACTAAGCAGGGGTGCCCGGGTTAATGGAGTGATGTTTGTCCAGGTCTTGGCGGCAGATGCGTCTGCATTTTTTTTCTGTTGGTTCGTAAGCTTAATGAGTTTATTAAAAAAACCAATCATCATTTGCTTGAAAACATTTACGAAAAAATCATCTTTTTACCGCCCATGCACCGTGGGCTACCCAAGTTGGTTGCTCATCATTAACACAGTGATGAGCAACCAGCGGTCCGCAAGCCCATTTACTGCTTTTCGGACTGACTACAAAAAAATATCAAAAAATTGCGCTAAAAATATTCAAAGGCTTCTGTTCCGTTTTGCAAAAGGTATTAGCCAAAAACTATAATTTCTTTTTAAAGTTTTGAATCAGCTACTCAAAACAAAGCTTTTTGCCTATAATAAATAAATAAAAATTACTGAAATTAGTGGATACTTAAAGCCCAGTAGTAAGCGCTCAAAAAGAAGAGGAAGGGGAGATACGTAAATACGAGTGTTAGAGGGAGCGCGCTATTCTTAAAAACATGACTCGTTTGAAATAGGACAAAAATCTCACGGAAAATGTCTCAAAAAGGATTTGAAAAAAACAATGAATTACGAAAATTTTCGTATACCTATATATCTTGTAATACGTGTTAATAATGTTTTTTGGAGTATATCTTACGATTTTTATCTATCGGGGGAATTTCATACAATTAAATTATAAGTGTTAATTGTAATTGTTAATTGTTTAACTTGCGACCTTAATTAAAGAATTTTGCAACGATTTTTTGTTAAAATCTGTGTTTTATGTATTTTAAAGGTTTCCGTTTTACAAAATAATAAAAATTATCTTGACGAAATATTGTACTTATAAATATTGTAATTACAAACGAAAATAAACTAACACCATTTACTGGTTTGACCTTGAACGTAGTAAAAATTTTGTCTGGCAATTTTTGCCCTTTTTGAATCAACCGCCAAAATTTAACATTTCCAAATGAAAAAAATCGGTATCATTCATTGTTTTGGCATTGCGGATATAAAATTTTCAGCTGCGGCTTTTTTTTACCCTCTTTGATAGTTTAATTAAACAAATATTGTTTTATAATATGTAAAGCAGGTTTGCGACTCCACCGACAAAAAAGTTAACCAGGTTATGTTGTACATACCCTCCCAACAAGGTCCGCATAAGTACATAATAATAATGGATACATTAATAATACTTCGACTAAAAAGGTTGATCATTCCTAAAAAACAGCTGGTGGTGAATTTATGTAATTATAATTATAATTTATGGAAATAATATAATTTATTTTATTACTAAAAGCGGGTCGCGCTTTAAAAAAGTTTGAAAACTCTTCCAAATTGTGATACTAGCCCTCCTTGTATGTATTAGTAGTCGAACACAGGCAGTGCGGTGATTTGATGACGTAGGAAACTTTGATGGCAACAAAAGTAATTCTGTAACATTATTACGTTTATGAAAACGCTGTCTAAAAGACATATGTAAGGTCAATTTTTTTGTTGTAGTCAGATAGCTGACTACATTTTCAAAAATAAAGTCCGCGGTGTGTACTTAGTACAACATTCGGAAGTTAGATATTTTTGTGTTTGAAAAAATTAACTCCGGTGCGGACGGCTGGAACACAAATTGGTTTCGGTGTAGACCTTGTAGACCGATAAAAGGTACAACACAAAGCACTATGCGATCTAAACGGTGCAAAACAATGCAGGCACTTCTTCATAAATGGGCCGTGAGCCTGCTTTTGCTGGCTTCTGGGGTCATTTTGCATTTGACAGGGCGCGTCTAGGATATCATACGTCAATGGTCCCGGTACATTCAGTTTTCAAACAGCTCACGTGCCACCTTTTGCAATTTTTTTTATTCATAATGCCAGAGCTCACCAGTAGGTATATATAGAAACCTTCGCGGGCGTGCTCACAACAACTCACCAAAGTTTCTTCGCAATCGGATGAACGGTTTAGCAACGCATATTCATGACACCAGAGCTCATTATATATATAGAATCCATCGCAGGCATGCACACATCAAATCCCCAAGTTTCATCGCAATCGGATCAACGGTTACCGATGCAAATCTTATCCACTTCACTGGCAACAGAGGAGAAAGTTTTATACGGAGAATAAATAAAAATAATAATTTAATTTTCAGATATACAGTTTCTACCAACGGATAAGTAGCTAAAGCAACAGCTTGGCGGGTTTCATAACTATCGAAATGGAGCGATTTGAAGCTCGATAATATTGAATAAAGGATTTTACCAATCCTTGAATCCTCAACTACGTTGTCTGGTCTACATAATCCAGCGCATTGAGCAAAATAACGAAAATAATCCCTCTTTGCAAATCACTTTTCAAGATACTGTTACGATGGTTTTTCGCCAAGTAATACATTTCGTAAAACAACTTTAGTGTTATAGTGATGATCAGGTACCCACAGATTTTATCCCGTAGGAAGCGCCACGTTGGGCGCCAATTGTTACGACGGTTTTTCGCCAAGTAATACATTTCGTAAAACAACTTTAGTGTTATAGTGATGATCAGGTACCCACAGATTTTATCCCGTAGGAAGCGCCAATTCTGGACGGGTTATGGTTCCCGTCAAGAATACCTGTGGTTCCCAAATATGCTCAGGGGGTGGATTTTAAACCATGATGTGTGTCGCTCTCCAAAGGAATGGTGTGTCAGGTACATAATTTAAAAGGCAGAGTTGTGAGAACAAGCTTATAATTTTTATAAAACAAGTGGCAATCAGGGTTTTTTAAATATGTCATTTCACTTACCCCCATGAACCGACCTCCTTTATTGTGTATACTATTGCTAGCTAACTAATAAACTGTCCATCTAGTGGCTGCCAGGCCCAGGCAGCATTTTCCCATGCAGGATCTGGATGGCCCTCACGAGGCCGAGATCTGGAGACAGTTCCGCCGCCAAAGGGGAAACATCAAGCGGCCTTACGCCGCGATCAAATTAGCAAGTCTTCCCGCCGCCAACGGGAAATCATCAGGGGGCCTGTCGCTAGAAGAATTATGAAGGAGGGAGACCGCCCTCAGTCCAGACGAGAGTCAAGGTCGGCGTAAATTTACTTCTCCGCCACAAAGAACGGCAAATTGCATCACGGGCTAACGGTACACCGGTCATCCGTCAAAACAGGGCTCTGTCCCAAGTGTGATCGCACGTATTACATATCGATTGAAATATATCCCGGGTTTCTAGTACGCCTGCCGCCATTTTACGTTACAGGAAACTCGACTAATCCCAATACAGGGATTCAATCTTTCCGAACACACAATGCGTATCCATTAATACTTTCACCGCCCGACATTATTTAAAGTTAAAAGGAATTATTTTCCCATTCAAATACTAAGTTTCTCACAAAACTGTCTTGACTGTCGCGTGGTTAGACACGTGGCCCAACACTCCCGAATCTACCCACTCAAGAAGTGACGTATATCCCCGGAACTGTGCAGATGTCGCCTCAGACCGTCGATCAAATCAGAGCTGGCACACTAATAATTAATAACAAGTTCCTACCTAATTACGATTTCGACGGGTAGGGTTATTAGGATGCAGTACAAATAATAAAGATGTTAATAATTATATTTAAAGTAATACGGATTTGTACTGCATCATAACAATACCTTTAATCTTAATATATAAAATTATATGTTTTTTTGTTTGTCCCTTAAGCTTTCCTAAACCATTCATCCGATTGCGATGAAACTTTGATGATTTATTGTGCATATGTCCGCGATGGTTTTTATAAATATATAGGTACTATGGTGACTTCTGGCATCATGAAATTATTTCCTATAAAATTCATCCGATTACGATGAAACTTTGGCGAGTTGTTGACCGCTCGCCTGCGAAGGTCTCTAAATATAAGGGTGATCTCTGGCGTTATGAATTTATATGAAAGATTACAACACGTGGCACGCCAGTTGTTTGAAAAGTGTGTATTTCAAATAATTTAACAGCAGGGAGAGAATGCAAAGGGGGAGAAGAATCAGGAAGAGGGGGATTTATTTGGCTCGCTGACAAGTACATCACATACTTATTACAGTATTGTAATATATTTTCGATGATTTAAATTACAGGTTATTCATTACAATATTTACAAACTATTCATTACAATATTATTAATGCAACGATAAGTTTAAACTAAAAGTAAGTACGTACATAAAGCAAAGAAGACAAAAATTAAATTTTGATTGGCGTCTGGCGCTCATTGACGCATTTTACGAAATAACTAAAATAATATTAAACGGTTTAAATATTGAAATAGTAAAGAGAATGGCCACTAATATTGCACTGCATTTATAATAATAAAACGATTCAGTTACACGACATAATGCCATCAAAACATAATGTATAGGGAAGCAAAATACAAAGTGATCGTATACTGCGGTGAGTAAATTATAAAACAGTTGTAATGGGGTAAAACTAAATACTTATTTATTTATTATAAGCAATAGATTATATTAAGTAAGAGAATAGAGGAAACATTTGGTTTGAGTTCCGATATAAAAAATTGGCTGGTATCATACCTATCCAATCGCTTACAAGCCGTTAAGGTTGGAAATAAACTCTCTGACTTCGCAACACTTTCTTCAGGGGTACCCCAAGGATCCGTTTTAGGTCCACTTCTTTTCATCCTTTTTACAAATGATGTCGCCAAAATAATCGAGTCATTTGGTCTCTTGTCCCATTGCTACGCTGACGATCAAAAAGTTTATTTTCACTGCTCTCCAAACGAAATCAATAGCCTCAAAATCCGTATAGCTGAATGCCTAGAAGCAATAACTCGTTGGATGTCTTCAAACAAGCTGAAGCTGAACCCATCTAAGACTGAGTTTCTCTGGGCGGCCACAAACAAACGTCAACATTTCATAGACAATTCACCTATTTCCATTTCCGGCAACGATATTATTCCAAAGACAACAGTCAAACTTCTTGGCGTTAATTTAGATTCAGACTTTTTGCTTAAAAGTCAAATAAATAGGACAGTAAGCACCGGCTTTTTTCACCTAAGACAACTCAAGTCAGTTCGAAGAAACCTTCCTACAGAGGCGACAAAACTATTAATCAACTCCTACGTAGTCTCACGGCTTGATTACTGTAACGGCATCTACGCTAGTCTCCCAAAATACCAAACTGACAAACTTCAATCCGTATTTAATGCAGCGGCAAGGCTCATAACCGGGGTCTCTAAATATTCACACATTTCAGAACACCTTCGTAACCTTCACTGGCTCAAGTGCCCTGAAAGAATCCAGTACAAATTGTGCTGGATGGTGTTTAAATCAATCAACGAAATGGCCCCACCTTACATCTCTAAATTATGCGTCCCGGAAAATACCGGTCCGAGGCAATTAACCCTTAGATCGGCAACTTCATCTGCTATAGGCAGACTAAAAGAACCCAAACAAAAGCCAAATACTAAGTTTTTGGAGTATCTGGGCCTAAGGCTTGGAAAAGACTCCCTCCGGAATTAAGATGCATAAAAAGCCCAACAGAGTTTAGGTCCAAACTAAAAACCTACCTTTTCGGGCTCTCATACCCTTAACTTAATTTAAATATACCTATCTGAGAGTATCATACTTGTATTGCCTATGATATGTCTTAATCACACTTTTCATACTGAATTAAAATTACTCGAATCCTTACACATCAATCTGTCTCTCGGAAGATCAAATCCTTGTACTCTGCGTGCGAACTCTATCTAAATTTCTTTAAATAGACAATAAACAGTGTTAATTTCAAGCGACCTCCCAGGTAAGTATGGTCCTGTATTAAATCATTTTTAGGCAGCATCGCGTTCATTGGTCAAAATATTGTACATGTATTTTCCTATCGGTGATCAATGAACCGGTGTATGCAATTTTTAGCCATAAGTTGTTTTTAATTGTTTGTCTAGCTTGTAGTCTTTCTAGATTTTAGGCATGTATGGTAAGTTTGTACAGCGCCCTTGAGGTGATTTTTCACAAAAACGGCGCTATATAAATCGTCCAAATATTATTATTATTATTAATAAAAATTATTAGCCTGAAACCCACATCAACATTGAAAAAATCTTCCGAGAAAAGATAAATACCGCCGACGGGACTTGAACCCGCATCCTTCTGATATCCGGTCAACTGCTCTACCAACTGAGCTACGTCGGCTTATCTCCCACCCGCCAAATAATTCAATATATACTATTGTTTCATTCAACAATTACTGCTTATTTCATTTTTCACCTGAAAACAACCAACTTTATTTTTTTTGAGAAAGGCGTTATAAGTGCTAACTCTCCTACTAGATGGCGTCGAGACAATAATTATTGCTTATAATAATTGTTACCCTTTGTGCTATGCATAAAAATCTTGTCTTAAACATTAGTTTACCAATTAAAAATAATAACTTATTTATTTATTCGGTTTTAGTAAATAAACCGAACCTTTTTCGATCGAAGACTAAAATTCTGGTACTCTGTTGGTAAGGGCAGATCTGTTATATTCATTAATTGTGGTAAGTACAGTGGATTCAATCTACTTGCCATTTTTTCCACTGTGACTGTCAAAAGGAACTAGACTAACTAAGGATACCAGATTATATGGGTTGTACTCGTACAATGCCTGTGAGGTTTGTACGTTTTGTAACTCCCGAAAGATTATCTCAACTTTAATTGGACCTCCGTGCCTGAAGTACTCGCTTTATGTTACAACGATAATGTCAATGGAAAGCTTGTTGGGTAGAATGATTCCAATAAAGGCAATTAGGTAAGATTTGAATTCCTTTATACCGCGATTAGACACGCTTGAGTCTTCGAAACTTTGCAATGTTTACTGCTCTGCTAGGCAACGACTCAAAAAAGGTTCTTGGTCGACTGGTAGAAATAAGTATTTCAGTGTAATCCCTATTCACACCACTATTCAATATGTGTAAGTCAATTTGTTCGGTCTGTAGGTTATCTAATATTGTCCTTCATTAAAATTACCTGCAAACCAGCTTTCGTTTAAGCACCGTAATTACAACATTTCAATTTACCCTGGTCCTAAGTTACGGCTTAATTCGAACCCTTTGGGAGCATCTGATAATTATAATTGCTTCATGAAGATAGTTTATGGGGTCACCAAAACCTTAAGTCAAATACCCAAAAGTGTCTGTAACATGAGTAGTGCAAGGTTGCGGATAGGGGAATAAGATTATCGAGGAATATTATGGAAGTAAATATCAAATTTCAGGCTTTTACTGCATATTACAAATCAACATTTCACTAATGAGCATATTGTACAAGTAATAATAATGATCTTTAATATGTAATGTATTATGTGTTATTAATAAATAAATTACAAAATATCGCCCTGGGAGATACATCGGTCTTCCATGAATTTAAAAGTACAAAAATGGAAAATGTATAAACATCCTTTATGATGGCCAGTGCAAAATGGTGTAAAATAAAACAAAACTTAAGTAGCACGATGTCTATTAATTGTTTTTGTGTTTAATTCGTGGAAATTCATTTTAATTTTTACATTATCAAATTTAATTTTAGTATCAAATTATCAAATTTAACATCACAATATAATTTAATAACATTATCAAATTTAATTTTAATTAAATTTCTAAAAATTAGCACGATATCGCTCAATATCTACTCCCACAATAAAAATATCAAGCACGCAATCGAATTCTCCTTCTCCGCGCTTTCTCCGGTGACAATATTGATAGGATGATGATTGCCATTCTGACAATTATCCTATCGGCCATGAAACATTTCAACCCTATAATTTCTATCCGATTTTTTGACAAAATGATCTGAATATGACACCATGTTCACATTTTTACGAGGAATAAGAAGAACCTAAAATTGAGTTCAAAACTTCCCTTATCACGAACAAAAACCATGTTAAAACTGCGGGTGAAAAACGCAATTCGCTGTAACATACGGGAAGTTATTATCAAAACCCACTATTTCCGGTATTTTTATATACCCGGTTATTTTGCCGATCGTACGTCAAAATTATCTTCGTTTCTAAACCCACCATGTCAGGTTAGTTGAGTTTCAAAATCCTCTATATAAGGAAGTGAGTATCAAAATCCGATTTATTTACCGAAATTATTTAAATATTGCTAAACATAAATAAAAAATTAAAACTTTTCTAAGTTAAATTACTCTAATTCATTATATAAAAAAATAGATGCATTTACTTATTTACGCTAGAGATGTGATATATTTTTTAATTTATCTCAAAGTTGATATACCGGATATATAAATTACATGACTAAAGGCACTTAGGCACCGTAATATCTGCTTCCTACCTGGAATTTCGCTGTTTCTAAACGGGCAACTGCTTTAGGGCATCCCTCAAGAACCATTAATTATTTATATTACATATGGCAAACTAAAACCACTACTGCTTTGTAACGTACTTTTATGTTACCGCTGGAAGATACGTAAAATAGTTCATGATGCGTGATTTTTCTACCTTTATTTTAGTTAAATTCTTAGAATTCCTTCAACAAGGCTAGTAACTAGTAACTTCTAATTTTTGAAATATTTCTTAAGAATTTGGGTTTTGTGTAATCTCGCAACATGGTCAAATTTGCGACTATTGAATATTTTGTAGCTTTAACTGGGCATTGGGATAAATGTTCCACATACGTGTAGTAGATAAAATGTGTGAAGTTCACACGCGGTAAACTTTCAGAAAACTAAAGTAAAGAGTGAGGAGGCTACAAAGCACCGCACAAAGAGGAGACCGGTTAGTCTGTCTCATTATTTTGGAGGCTAAATCCTACAGATATATGTGTCGATTTTTCGTTTCATCGAGTTTCAAATCCCAACTGTTCTAATGAAGTTTTCTCTTTAAAAAATACAAATCTTATTTCTAATTATTCAAAGAGTACAACAATATTGAATTAGTGCATTTATTACTTTATTATAATGCTAGATAGATGGATGCCTTTTTAACGGTTTAGTCAATTGTCCTATTTGTCCTAATTGTCACTTTGAATTTCGTGTTCTATTTGTGTGTTGCTGATAACATAATATGTTAAGGGCATAGGGACCTACTTGAGACTCGTAGAATTTTAGAATTTAAGACCTTAATTTTAATAGTACTTAAGTATAATTGAAGTTTTGTTCTCAAGGCACTGTAACCAACATCGTTATATAAGTAAGGTTAATGGAGTAACCATCTCGGGTACATAATGGACAATAATTATTTCCTATCGCGTAATGTTTTTTTTGGGAAATTTTATAAATGGAACAGGTGAAACATTATAGAACATCGTAAATCAAGGTGAAATGCATTATTATTTCTTATACTCATATCATAAGGAACTCTTAACATTTCAAATTCGGACAATTTCAAAACGCAATAAATATCATACCTAAGTACATAAAAATTGTCATAATATCATGTAATATGGCAAATTGTCAAAGGTGCAATTTTTATATTTTTATTACAGAGTGGTGTTGTAGTAGCTGGAATTAAAATCTGTTCCGTGGAAAAAAAACGTCAGCCAATATGGTGCTCAAATAAAGATTTGAAAACTTTAGTTAAGTGTACCGGAATTCAGAAATCAGAATCAAAAAGCTTTCTCGCTTTCAAGGCCATTATTTCAAAATATACATAGAGGAGAGGTGAAAATTTTGACCTTCATTTTATTTAAGTGGTTATTTATTTTATTATATGTTAGCTTGGAGTCGAGATCAGACTTAGAAGAGATGACAGAGGGGAGACAATTTTAAATAAGGCTCGATATAAGACAGGCTTTTTTTTAGAAGATGGGGACACCTAAACAAATAATTGATTTAATTTTCCCACCTCTAGACCACAGAAAGTACAAACTGAGGAGTCAAGCATGTGGTTTTAAAAATTTGAGAGGAAATATAGCAATAGCCAATTCTTATTCGGATATGGGAATTGTTGAAACCACGGATTTGATGGGATGGATTTGATAGGATTGTCTTTTGTATCGAGGCGTAGCAAGCTCCCGTGGATTGACTAGCAATTTGCCAATAATCTTCCCAAACATTGCGGGATAGGATAGAGTGTGTAATCGAAATTTGTATGTTATTTGAATTTTTACTTTTGGTAGTTTTAATTTAATAAAATTACTAACTCTTTTTGTTATTATTATACCCATATACAATCCAAATTTAAGCGCAAATGTAGGTAGTGTCCAATGACTAATAAATTACTTTATTCAATGGTAATGTCTCATAATTAAACATTTTGCCAATAAAATCGAATCGATTGGGATGTGCAATCGAAATTTTGTGATACTTGAATTCTTCTTTCGGTAGTTTCAATTTATTAATATTACTAGCTCTTATTGTAATTATTTAAACCCATATCCAATCCATATTTATCTTCAAACCTAGGTAGTGTCCAGTGACTAAATAAAATACTATTTTCAATGATAATGTCTCATTATTACATTTTTTGCACAGATAAGTAGATAAATTATAGTAGATACCTTAGACACAATAATTCACAACACATAAAATCATCCAATTTCTCAAAAAATTTCAGCTTTCCATTCTATTATTCATGAATTAATGAATGTACCTCTTTCTCCCGGAACTATTTTTAATAGAACTCAATGTTATTAAACAAATTGCAATCAATAATAGATATAATACCAATTTAATTGAAAACATTCTTCATATAAAAAATAAGAATAAATTCCTTAAACCATATAATTATCCGGTATAAAAAGATCGGGAAAGGGAAATTATGTATTTTAATTACAACATTTTCTTTTCTTCCTTTAAATTAATACAATTTCCAATTCCTTTACAAAGAATGTACCAAATGAAATTCTTACTGTATTTTATGCAAATAACAAACTAAAAAAATAAATTCTAAATAATAAGGATATGGATTCAAAAATGAAAAAAATCTGGAATCTATAAATTGAAGTGAAATGATTGAGGTTTCTTTTATTTAGGTAAAACTTCGGGAAACTTTGAAAAGGAACATATAAATGTTAAAAAAAAAATGGTTTCTCGGAGTTTACCAATCATTTGTTAGAGACGAGTCACACTTTTGATTTTATAAGTGGAATCGAGGTTATGCTTTGTAATTTTAAAGATGCTCATTTGGAAATCTTAAAAATCAGAAAGAGCATGAATATGAACTTAAATATTATTTAAAATCAAAAAATGGTTTTAATTTACCAATTATTAAACCTGTTCCCTTTGTAAATTATCCCCTATTGCCCCTTCTTCCCTCTACCCATTTTCACCTTTCTATTGATACCGTTGTCCATGTCTATTATTTATAATTAGTTTTAAGTAAACCCTGAAGAAGTGAGCGTTGTTCATGAAACAGGCCGATTTTTTATAAACAATAAAATGGTGAAGCTAAGCGTTATATTAATTTTTATAAAAAATGGTTCCACAAAATAAGTTTGCTGTTTTTTAAGAAGATGAATCTTTATTTTTATCAATATTTAACCAGAACTGAAGTATTGTTATTTTTTCTTTTGCAGTATACGGTAAAAGTAACTTTAAAAATACTTACCATCCTTGTTAATCTTAACATTGATAGAATATTTTAATGATTTCCGGTATTCAAGCCAGGAATAATCGTTATTACTATTTTACGGCGATTCTAAAATTAGTAATTCTTCATCATAATTTTTCAATGCGACATTTTTCCGTCCCTGAACTGCAACTCTAAATTCGCAAGCCTCCAGTTTACGACCCCAGCCGATAATGCAAGTTTTCTTCCGCATTTTCACTCTGGTGGAAAATAATAGTTTGCGGAAGAAAATCCCTCTATTTCCGCATTCCGGTCTGGCGGAAAAGGAACACTGGAAAAATCCTCAGGGCAAATTTAATATTTCCCTAATGGATACCGAGATGATTAATTTTACAAAACTGTTATTTTCTTTCGAAACCTACGAGAAAATATAGTAAATTTTGCTGTCTCTTTGACGAATCTTTCATAAATCATATATAAATCTAATCATTGTGCTGAAAATATTAAATTTAACGGCATGCCGTGGAAAAATATATTTTTGTTTTTTTTTTCAAATAATTCAATTTTAACGTAAATAAAATTAAAAAATTTGCAGTTTTTTTAAAGCCATAGTTCTTTATTAGATACGGTATTTTGTTGGTAGGTCAATTTAATAAACATTTTTATTTTTCGGATTTATCGATACTCGTCGCTTGAAATTACTTTACCCGTATTCAGTAACCAGGTCTGAGAATCCAGAAACTTCCTTGCCTCCGATTACTCCCTTCAGCATCACAACAGACCCCAAATCCATTATTTTTTTGTTGTTTTAAAAAAATTGATCCATTCGTTTTCAGGCGTTTTTAAAAAACATATTATTAATACATACTTTCCCTAATTACTTTCCCTAATTAATTTTAATTTTAATTTTAACATACCATTAAGACGTACACGCCATACAGAACTATTCCACATGCTTAATTACAAGACTAATGCAGCAACTAATTCGCCAATCAATCGTGCTCTTCATGTATTCAATAATATTAATTTAAATTATAACATCGATATTTTCTCCGATTCACTGCCCAAATTTAAAAAGAGCATCATGTCAATCATATAGTTTAATGCGCATACTTACACACATACATACACACACACACACACACACACACACACAGACCCTCCCTCACCCTCACACACCTTCCCACAACGCACATCACCCGGTAAAAATTTAATATAAACAAGATACTTCAATGAAACATATCATAGGTACCTAACTTGAAATATACTTATTAACTGTAAACTTTTTTCACCAATGTAAATAATGTACTGTTTGTTTCTGTTAATAAATAAAATAAAAAATAAAATTAAGCAAAATAAACCATTTTATCAACAACCAGAAAGAGAAAGGGGCCTTTTTGGCCCGAAACTCCGTTTGCCATTAAATCAAAAGTCAAAATTCAAAGGAGATACTTAACGAAAACACAGAAATGAATGCTCTCCATGATGATAGAGTTTTCAAATCAAGTCTGAAGAAAATATAGAAATATGCACATCCCTTCTGACCCATAGATGAAAAAGTCAGTAGGATAGATTTACTGGTAGTAGCCACACTCCCTCACGTAGAAAAATCTCAGAAATTTATTTTGAACTCTCTCCATCATGAAGGAATACTTTACCTGGTATGGTATCCAAATAACCTACCAACTCACAGTGCACTAAGGAAATGAATAAAAGTATAAGATCCCCGGTATTTAAGCCCCCGCATTCCGTATTTGTACCGTTTTATGACATATTTCTCTTGAACACTTAAGTTTTTAAACTTTAAAAAAAAGTTATTTTTAAGGTAATATCAATACATTTGCCAGGCCGAAACGGTTATTTTATAAAATTCCCTCAATAGAAAGAAATCCCAAAGTATGCTCCGAAAATTATTAAATACAAAGTTACTATTTTCCTTCATTTTACAAGTTTATATGTACGAAAAATTCACATTGTTTCTTTAAAAGGTATTAAAGACATTTCCCACGACATTTTTTTCTGTATTTTAAACAAGTCCTGTTTTATTGAAGAGTGCTGCAGGTACACCTTCTTTGGAAACTTGTTATAACTAAATATCGCTACTGCTCCAAATCGTCTTAATAACTATGGTTAGCAAACAACAGTAATAATCAGGTACACCAGTAACCTTTAGGTATGTTTTGATTTGCACTTAAGTGTTTTTCTGACTTTGTTGTTTTAGCAGAGGTGACGCTTGTTGACTTGGCAAGAGTGTCCGGGTTCATAAGGTGAGGTTTGTCCAAGTCTTGGTGGCACATGCGTTTACATAACTCCTGCTTGGCGCGCCGGATTGGGGGAGACCTCCTCTCTTTTCTTTCCTTAAATCGACCATACACAGCATCTCCGAAGATGACATGGGCCTGGAGAGAAATATTTTACTCATGGCGTCCTGTATGGAGCTAATGTAGACAAAAAATTCATTTTTAATATAGTATTTTTTTCATCCCTAACGCAAATAGTTGTATACTATATAGTATTGTTTGGTTTTTTGAAAAACTCACTAAAATCGACCGTACCGCCCCTTAAGTTTCTCCAACCTCAAGGATCGCTTTCGGATAAACCATTTTAAGACGACCCCCTGCACGCCAAAACGACTTTTCCACTCTTCGAGTTTCACCAACCTTAAGGTTCGTTGTCGGTCAAATTGAAATTCAGTCGCTGAAATGAGGTGTTTTTTTTGTCGAAAAAATTAATGTCGCCAGCGATTTATTCTCTCAAACGAATCAGTGGCGAAAACTGGAACTTCTCATTAAATCACCCAATTCGGCTAGGTTATATTTCCCGCCGCCAGGTTCGCATTAAAAAAAGGAAAGACAAATTAGACCTCAGTTTCAATGCAAAGGAAAATACTAGAGAAAATGTTGAGAAAGGTCAGTTATCCGAGACGTCAAATGAAAACGGATCTCTCAGCGGTTTGGGTTGTTGTTTTTCGGAAAAGGGCATTACAGCCGAAAAAACGATCCCCGCTTAGATGTTTTTGAAAAATACGGTACTCGGAAATACTCCGCAACTTTTAACACTAATATGACATGTCCGTCCCATGTAAAAATGTTCAGGTTTAGCCGACAAAAATGTAAAATGTTCCAATAAAATGAAGAAAACGCTTGCCATAGATTATTCAGAAGTGGAGATTTTTACTGGCCAGTTTAAATATGTTCCTACAGGGTAGGTACTTATTTCGGTGGTATTGCAAATATGATGAAAAAGCAAATATTGCTGGAATTTTAGAACCAAATGCGGAGGTACCTACCCGAATACGTAGCTACACAATTAAATGCAATACTTAGGTAAGGTTGTTACACAACGATACTGAATAATTCAACATTTTTTTAAAGTTCATTTTCACGTTTTGCGTAAGTTCTATTCAAAATCTGTTTTTTTATATCAGTACATGCCAGTTGCATCATAAAACTGAAATAATTACAGAACTTGAATAGAATTTGAACAGAACTTTCACAGAACGTTAAAATTGACTTGAATACTTTGGAAATACTTGAATACTTGAGAACTTTGGAAATCTAGTTATATTACCCCGATTCTCAAAAAAGGTGACGACACTGACATTAAAAACTACCGTCCTATATGTATACAATCAGCGCTCCCGAAAATCTTTGAATCCCTTGTTCTTGATTTAATTTATCCATCAATATTAAAAGTAATTGATAAAAACCAACACGGATTTGTTTCCGGTAGGTCAACTGCTACCAACCTGTTACTTTACCATAACTATATTACAGAATCTTTTACAAAAAAAAAACAAGTTGACAGTATCTACACAGATTTTTCAAAAGCTTTCGACAAAGTATCACATAAAATATTACTTAGTAAATTGTATGCCTTAGGACTGAGAGGCAAGTTGTTGGATTGGTTCTCAAATTATTTGTCTAACAGAATCTTATTTGTTAAAATTAAACATTCTTTATCTAAGTTATTATATCTACCGCAAGGGAGTCATCTCGGCCCCATCCTTTTCTTAATATTCATAAATGATATCATAAGCTGTTTCAACGATGTAGAAGTTCTGCTTTTTGCCGATGACATCAAATTATACAAAGAAATATCCAATATAGGTGACTGCCTAATCCTACAGTCAAACATCGACAAATTGCAAAATTGGTGTGTCACAAATAACTTGTTCCTCAATATCGATAAATGTAAGACACTAACGTTTTGTCGAACAAAGACCCCACTATCTTTCAAATACACAATAGATAACAAAATCTTAGAAAAAGTCAATGAAATTAGAGATCTTGGAGTTGTGTTTGACACGCAATTAAATTTTATAAATCACATACAACAAATAACCAACAAAGGCATGAAAACACTAGGATTTATAATTAGAACAATCAAAGACTTTAACTCGTTAGAAGTTATTAAAATGGTATATTTGTCACTCGTACGCAGCTTGTTGGAATACAATTCCATAGTTTGGTCCCCATATTATCAAATTCATATAAAAAATATCGAAAGAGTGCAGCACAAATTTTTAAGATTTATTAACTTCAAGCTACACATACCTATTCAACACATTAACTACACATCCTTACTAAATACACTTAAATTGCATTCCCTAGAAAACAGAAGAAAAATAAATGACCTAACTTTTTTGTTTAAAATTATTCATTCTGAATTAGATTGTTGCGAACTCCTGCATCTCATCGATTTCAGGGTACCCAATCGAGCAACAAGGCAAAATGTTTTATTCTACAACAATAATTCTGGGACGAACTACCATATACATGCACCTATTTCTCGACTTCACACATTAGGAAACAAATTCACCTCTAATATCGATGTATTTAACACAAGTTTACCATTATTTAAGAAATACCTGAACGACACTTTTATGTAGAATATTTTGATATTTAAGGGGCATCACATAGGGGCTAATGCATTTATTCGTATAATTCTATATTAATACACAATGTAAAAACTTGTTGCCATTTTATTTTTATGTATCTTGCATTTTGTCATGTATTTACAACTTACAACTTACAAACTTTCTCCTTTATTGTAATGTATTATCTTTCCTTAATTTATGTGTATACTCTTTATGACGTGTACTAGTTATTTTTTATAGTTTATCTTTTGTTTTTAAAAACCTGTCTCTGTATTATAAACATGTAATGTAAAAGCCCACCAGGGCGTTGAAAATTAATAAATAAAATAAATAAAATAAATAATTGAGAAATTTTTAATTTCGTTAAACAACCCAGCCTAAATATGTGTTTTTTTTTAGTAGGTATGTATGCAAGTACCTATACTCAGAATATAAGTAGGTTCCTACCTGCACATAAACGCTCGGTATCATCCGATGATATTGCATATGTATTAGTTTTCTAATTTTACAATGAAATTAACTGAAGTTGAATGAGATATTTTTTTTAAAGTATTAAATTAACATAGCTTTTTTTTAAGCCGTAAAACTACTGGTGAGTTCTGGCATTATAAAATTTGTATGAAAATGTACGTACGCTCATATCTTCGGAACGACTGCAACTAATTGAAAAATTCTTTTTTTGTTGTGTTCGTTATTGTTACGACAAGGTTTGTATAAAGCTAATGGTGAGCTTTGGCACTAAGAAATTTTTTACAATCGAGCTGTTTGAAAACTAAATGTACCGGAAATTAATATATGTAATGCAACAGGGGGAGGGGAAACAGGGAGGGGAACCTGGGAGGGGGAGGGGAACTCGGGAGGGGGTTTACGAGACGGAGAAGGGGAGGAGTGAAGTGGGGGGAGGAAGGTGAGGGAGGTGGAGTGGAAACGCGAAAGGGGAATAGGACGCGGGTGAGGAAGGAACGTTTTCTTTATTAAATGGTATAGCAACGCATGCCGGGTACCAGCTATATTCTATATATATAAAAATCAAAAAATGTTTGCATATAAGTATGCAATGGTGTCTATATACGAACGTATGGTAGATTTTTGCTGCTAGGCCCTGCGGGCGGCTTTATACTATATATTTGTATGTTTAACCGCTAAGCGTTGCTAAACCATTCATTTTATTGCGATGAAAATTTGAGGATTTGATTTTTACATGCCCACAACGGTTTCTGTAAACACAGGTGAGCTCTGGCATCATTAAATTACGCATTGCTAAGCCGTTCATCCGATTGCGATGAAATTTTGGGGATTTGATGTGTGCATGCCTACAATGGTGTCTATATGCTAACGTATGGCAGTTTTTTGCTGCTAGGCCCTTTATTTAGGCCCGGGCGGCTTTATATATATTTATATGTTTAACCGCTAAGCGTTGCTAAACCATTCATCCGATTGCGATGAAACTTTGGATTTTAATGTGCGCATGCCTACCATGCCTGCAAAGCAGTAAGTACCTACGCGCTTAGTATGAAATAATATTGTTTTTCTGTTAGTTAGTAAGTCAACGGGCTTTGCAACAGGCAAAAGCTGTCTCAAAATAAATTGATGAACTTAGTAAGTAGGTACTGAAAGTAGAAACTATTTTTTCGTCTTATCCAGATTCAAACATCGTTTTTTTCGTCATATATTTAATTAAATACCCGCTCTTCGCTTCATCCACATTCACACATTAATTTGCATAGTGTTTTAACCCGTGAGTTGCTTTGCAACAGGCATAAGCTAGTTTTATAGTAATGAAGGTGAATCCAAAGTTTTTTTTTAAATATTCTTATTAAACATGTCCAGCGATCCCGAAAGTTGACCCTTTTCCACACTGTCTACGGCGAATTAATTTCGAAAATGAAATTTAATATTCCTTATATTTTTAGCCTATTCATTATTCGGCTTGAAGTCAAAGCTGGGGAGTTTTTAGAATACTAATTGAACGTGAAATGCTAGCTCCCCAAACTAATCTCTGAAAAAGACGACGTGTAACTTGCGTAATGAAAGTTTTGTGGTAATTGAATTCAATAATTAATCCTCATTTTGAAATACAAGCAATCCACTTAAATTTTGTTTTTCCTAAAACGCTCCTCGTGCCGTTTCGATATTATGCAAATTTTAAATTCACTAGAAAAAAGTACTATATAATGCCTACTACTACCTACACTTGAAAAAATAAATATAAACGATTTAAGCAAGCCACTAACTCAAGGTATCTACTTACACACGCTGACTGGAGAACTCATAACGAAATCAAATCAACGCCTCCTTTTAAATATCATTAAAAGTGATGGCAAAAAATTATAAAAAATTGATTTAATAGGTTAGGTTATGGGATATTTAATAAAAAACATAGTAATAACTTATTGAAGAGGTGTTGAGTTGCAATGATTCTGAGTTAGCATGGAGCCCTTACAAACAGGTCAAAAATCAACAAAGTAATATTTCGGTATTGAAAAATAGTAATTTTATTTCACAGTTTCTTAACATCCTTATTTTTTATTTATCGTTTTGTAGACCTAACTAGGTTCCCTAGATGAACACAGATATATCTACTAGATATAATTTTTAATTTAAATTTAATTACTTGTATATTTAGCCTTCCGCAAAAAATATATGTAGAAATTTATGTTTATTATGTTTTTTTTAAATTCACAAAAAAATTCTTCCACATGTCGTCACTGGTCACTCAGCCGAGTAACCGCCCAATCTCTCACTCCAACCTTAACTGCCCAGTACCTACAAATTTTTTTAAATGTTTTTATTCGAACAAAAAAACATTATAAATAATATTAGACACCGTTTTTAATCCCAATAATGCCAGGAATCACTGGAGGTTCAAATACTTCCCTTAAAAACCTGTACATTTAAATTAAAATTGTATCGAAATGTTAAAATTCTGTGATGCAGTTTTTTCTCACATTATACAAATTAAAGATGTTAACTTCAACATATGTCTTGAACAAACTTTCCACTAATAATCTTAAAAGTATTATAGGGTGTTTTTTTTTAATTAGGATTAGAAAACATTAAAGGGTCTGAAAATAATTGTTAAGAGCTACCAAAACTAAATTGTATTTTGGTACAGTTATTTTATCAAATAACCCTTTATAGTTACCTACTAAAACTGATGAACCAAACAATGAGACAGGCATAGGATATCACAGACTGTGTGTCTAGAATTAATAAAGATAAATTAATTAAAAAGACCACTCGCCTAAAGTAAAACTTCACTAACCTATAAAAGAACAGATGACATTGGGGTGATATATGACATTGGGGTGACAAATGACCATGGGGTGACCTATGAGCCTGAGGTGACCTACGACCTTGGGGTGACCTACGACCTTGGGGTGGCCTACAGTTTTGGGGTGACCTACGACCTTGGGGAAACCTACGACCTTGGGGTGACCTTAGACCTTGGGTTAGTATGTACGCCTTACCTTAGTTGGGCCGTGTGTACGCCTCGCCCGATCACCGTTGGCATCGATCACCATTCGCATCGATTACCGTTTGCATCACACTTTTCGTAACGCAATTATACCAGCTTACCCCCCCCCCCCCCCCCCAAGTCAAGCGTGCGTTAAGAAGTTTTACTTCAAAAATAAAAATAAAACACGATTTGAGTATGTAGGTAATGCATGTTATACTAGGTATCACCGAATAAACAGTGAACCAGAGATGTTATAATAAAATACAAAAAATGCTGAATTTTGGTAAAAGGTCGGTTAGAATATTGTCGTAAAGTTATGTATCGTACATTACTGTTGACGTGAAAGCAGGTCTGTAAGAAAGTTATATGTGAAAGTTGTAGGGTGCTAAAATACAGGCAACTTCTATCAGTGCTTTTTCGTTGTGTGATATTTCCTGCTTCGGTTATTTTTTACGTCAGCTTCATAGAGGAGGCCCTGAGTAAAAAAAACCATCGGAGCCAGTGTGTTCTTTGAGGATGCTGTGTATAGAGTCTTTTTTAGGCAAGGAAAGAGAGGACGGAAAGGGTATGAGGGGCGAATGGGATTTTAGTGGTCAATATGTCCAGTGAGTGAGTGATGAATGAATCCATCCCTCCCTCTCCGGTGCAAGGCGATGGTTCGAGAGAGTACAGCTGGAAAGTTCTAGGTAAGATCTCCTTCAACCAGTCTCTCTCGATCCGGCCCGCCATACAATAGGTGGGAAAACTCATTCGCCGTTATAACCTAGACAAACGTCACCCCATGAACCCAGGCACCCTTGCTAAATCACCAAACGTAGCGTGCCTGTGGGTGGCCTACGGCAACTAATGGTCATCCAAAAAAATGATTCCCGAAGCAACGGTACCATACCCCTCCCAAATAGATGGTATTACTCCATTTGCCCTAATTTTATGTTTTCTCTTTTAATTCTGTATAGTAATTATTACTACTGATTTCACAATGCAAAAAACACATTAAATCTTTACAAGCAATGAAAAACAGGCCATTTTATGGCATAAAAACAAGATTTTTCTACTCATTTCAAAAGGAAATTTCATTGTTCGAGGAAAATTTTCTAAGAATTTGTTTTCTACCGTTCTTGCTGAGCTGAAGAATAAATAATACATACAACAACGAAGCTTCCTGATTCCAAAAATTAATCAAAGTTCACGGATACGGAAGAGAAGGCTTACTAAGGCTAAGAAAATTACAGGAAGGCTAATAATTATTAATGTTAGCAAAAAACTATTCTTCCTCATGAGTTCTGCATAATTTAAATGGCACATTTTACTTTAAGAGTACTATTCCACAAAATAATTAAGTCGGTACATAAATAATGAAATCAATTATTCTTCTCTCTCATCCGTATAATATTCTCAGTAAACATAACCCCAACCATCATAAACACGGCTAGGAGGAAGGAAAATGTTTTATTTTTATTATTAGTAACAAATAGATACATAAATTACAAATAAATTTTATACAGTAATTAGTTACATGGTAGATATATTTGATATACCTCCATAAGTAAGCAGGGTTTGTGTGTATGGGGGGGGGGTGTTATTGTATTGTAACCATAGCGTAAAGTACCTAGGACACATCATCACAGACGACCTTAAAGACATCCAGGATATGGTAAGGTAGAGAAGAGCGATATTCGTTAGAGCAGGTATGCTATTAAAACGTTTCAATTTAATATTAAAAGAATATTTTTCAACGCCTTCTGCACATCGCTGTACACGTTAGAACTGTGGGTTGTCTATACTGCATCTCAATGGCATAAGCTAAAAGTCGACTACAATAACACTCACCGCCAACTTTCCACCTACCAAGATACTGCAGTGCTACGGAAATGTTCCTGGATAGACTAGTGCATACTTTTCGAGCACTTCTCCGCCACCACATGGGAAGTCTATGGCGCAGACTGCGCCAATCGAAGAATCACAGCCATGATTGCCTGGACGGAGTCCCCTCTGATGGCCCTCTTGAGACGGGAGACGGTGAAATACCCTTCGTAAACGGCTGCTTGAATACATTTTAGTGTTTAATATTTTTTCTGTTACAATCAATTCTGAACAATCTTAGTATGGGACTTTTATTTAAATTTAGTTGGTTATTAACTACCTTACTGTTAGTGTTTATGGCTTTCCTTAGTTCAAGTGCTTCTAGATTGTCTAGCCTAATACCGATGTTGTTTTTATGAATTAGTGTTCCCTATTGACAAAGAACACGCCCGTTCCCTTCCCAATTCTCCATCTACACCTATACCTACTTCCTCCGTTACTTGAGGAGTCCAGCCCATTTGGTTAAATCATGTATTAGCTATAACACACATGGAAAATAATTTTAGTAGAGATTGTGCTGCCCTGAAGAAGCTACGGTTGTAGCGAAACCCGGTCGGCATAAAGTATATAAAAAATAAAAGTGATGTTTATTTGTCTTTCTTTTGTTATTTCAAAATATGGAATGTATCGCATTGTACTACCAATGTACATAGTCTGGAATAAGCTATTATTATTTATTATTTTTAATTGCTAAACTAATTTTTAAGACAAGATTTTTATGCATAGCACAAAGCGTAACAATTATTATAAGCAATAATTATTAGCCTGAAACACTCATCTACATTGAAAAAATCTCCCAAGAAAAGATACATGCCGCCGACGGGACTCGAACCCGCGTCCTTCTGATATCACTGAAGCAGTAATTGTTGAATGAAACACTAGTATATTTATATTGATTTATTTGGCGGGTAGGAGATAAGCCGACATAGCTCAATGATATGAGTATTTGACCGGATATCAGAAGGACGCGGGTTCGAGTCCCGTCAGCGGCATGTATCTTTTCTCGGGAGATTTTTTCAATGTAGATGATTGTTTCAGGCTAATAATTATTGCTTATAATAATTGTTACCCTTTGTGGTATAATCATTACCTATTATTATTATTATTATAACGTTCTTTTCTTTATCTCAAAACCCTGAGATAAAATATCACCACCAACGTATGCACCAGCCGAATTACTTATGAAGCAAGGTGCTTATTTCTCTCTTCACTAAAGCATGAATTATATGGGGATCGATCCGTGTTTATGGCGGTCTTATTTCAATAGAGCGTTATCTTCTTTGCTGAATAACAGGGAATACAAGACGCCATGGGAATACTAATTGAGTCTCAAGGAAGTCTCCTTGGCATGAAAATTACTTTCCGCGTCGTGGCCTCGGCTAGGGAACTGGATGCATCAGTGTCTCGGATCCCTGATACCATTTTCTAGCAAGATGTAATTTAGCGTTGTTACCTAATTCAAAATTGAAAATGAAATGGAAAACTCATAACCCAACTTTAATAAGATTTTTATTTTTCTCTTTTTTCCGTTCGCGGTACATACTCGTAACCTTACAAAATATTGGAACACTAGAAAAACACTAGTTAAAAATATTTGCAGAAACGTAATGTGATATAATTATAATGACGTTCCTGAAGAACGAAGTCGGATGTGCGATTTTTTTGAGATCAAGAAATATTATAATCTAACTCCTCGATAATTTAATCTAACTCCTCGATCTGAATATTGTATACCTTAGTTATACCAATTGTATTATATATTTACTTGTACAGCGCCCTTGAGGTGATTTCTCACAAAAACGGCTCTATATAAATTAGCCAAGTATTATTATTATTTTTATTTTAAATCAACAAAATAAGCCGATAAATGAGCTAACAAAACGATTTTCAATTTTTAGCAGATTCGGCATTGTTCTTCGGGACCGTCGGTATGGGCCCTTTGGAATAACAAGGTTCCATATGTCGCGGTTACGTCGTGCGATAGTGGGATACATAGCAAGCGACTTTAGAGTTTATTATCGCATGACGTTACCGCGACAGATTGAACGTTGTTATTCCAAAGGTTCGATATGTTAGACCTGTTACATACGTTCATTTTTTAAAAGATTGCTCGCACTACGAGTTAATTTGATATTTTCGGCTAAAAATCATTGGGCTCAATTAAGTCTTCATTATCTTCATTGACTCCTCTTTGTAATATATTATTATGTCTTTTCTTATAATAAATATATAAAAAAAATTGAAAGTTTATCCCACAAATCTTAACTTTAACACAACACGCGACATCGGTGTGTATGTAAATATAATAATATATATTTAAAAAAAAATATATATATATATATAAAAAAAAACAATAAAAAAATAAGCTTATATATTTGTTTAAATTTTTATACTATAATTTATTACATTAATACCTAGCAGTGTATAAAAATCCTTTTTACGACATTTCGCATTAAATTTGTTAAAAGATATTTAATCTCTTCCCTAAATATGAATTATTGTTTCCTTGAATGTCACGGATATGGTATTATATTATTTTCTAAATATGGATTCGAGTCTAATTTAAAAATATACCGCAACAAGCAAGCCTGATTGAAATGATTAGGAAATGACTTTTATAAAAAAATTGTGAATTAATACAATTTTAAAATATTTCATTATTATTCCAGCTTAATTGTAAGCGCTAGTTAGTAACTTTATTGTTGTGTATATAATAATTGAATAATTAACAAAGGTAATCAACAAAAATTGGTTTCATTCAAGCTATTTAACTTACAAGGAGGTGCTGCCTACTCAAAACCCTTCATGACATTTAAATATCTTTAAATTAGTTGTCTTATTTATTAATTTGAATGCGTTGTCAGGTGAAATTTACCATTTATTTTTATAATCTATATTTACTTTTTGTAAATATTATTTTAATATTTAACTTTTTTAAATATATAAATAGAATGTCATACTTATACTTACCTACTAAACAAACCTAAATAGCTTCACAATAAAAGGATTTTTTTGGTTGTTAAATCAAAAAAATCAAATATAAACAAAGCGTCAATATAAACATTTTTAGATATTCATTAAAATGTCAAAAAGAATATTAAATTTATTTTCGTTTCAAAACAGACATTTTCGCGGATGAATTTGGTTTTAACGCCAGTTCTTAGAAAGTTGTCATTAATGATATTAATCAAAGCGGTGAATGTTTTATAAAATTTTATCGAAATTTAAAAACATTGAGTAAATATAAAATACTTAAAAAATAATGTTACAAGGAAAAAATGAGCACGTCTAGATTAATGAGAAAACTTCCATACAAAATGGTCCAGAATCTAGATCAGGAGCAAGGTAGATTGTTGCAAGTTGTTTATCTTAAGAAAAAAACTGTACGGAAATATTTTATGCGTTTGAACCAGGGCTTAGTGCACCACAAAATTGCTTTAAAATGATCTTATTTTCCCTATAAGCTAAAATAAATGCGTATAACATTTTCAATGAACTCAAGGAGCAGACCAGTTAAATCACTGGAACTAAAATTTCAAAAATGCCCCGTTACAGAAAAATCATAAAACATGTCGGTGAAAATTGATGAAATTCTTAGATGGGAACCACGCGTAAATGTATTACGGAAAAACTCAGTGGCCTTATGCATTTCTATAAAAATTCAAGAAATTCTGTAATTAAAAGGATGTGAAAAAGTCAACATCCCATTAATTAATACTCCAATGGAATGTAGAAATATAGGATGGAGATCTGATACACATAACCTGAAAACAATTCAAAATAAAATCACAAAAAGACCATACTGAAAGTATCTACCAAAAGAAATTTTCATTAGCTTTGATGTACCAAATGAACAATGAATAAATGCCAAAAATATTTTATTGAAACTATTCAAATATAATGAATACTCTTCTGGATCGTGTGTGTAATCATCACATTAGATTTAATAAAAATGACGTAAAAAGCATTCCAATTTTAGAAACCCCATTCGGACATTTAAACTAATCTTGTTTTGCAACAAAACTTCACAACTTCCTTCGCCCCGACATAAAACTAACAAATCTGGGTGAAGGAGGTCAACAAAAAAACCGAAAAAAATTTATGAAAATGACATAGGAGACAAATAAACTAGAATTAAATAACTTGAATGCGCACTGAACTGGGACCCACACAGGACATAAGGTTTGATATTATGTAGGTGCACTGTTTAAATTTCTTTGTCACCGTTCACAATTTGGGGGCCATTTTAGTTACATGCATTGACTAAAACATCATCATTATTGAAAAATCTGGCATGCTGAATACACGATGCCCGAAATATTTTTAAGAAATGGTGGCGTTATATGTTACCAATCGAAGTTTGACATCTAGAGTCAAAGGAAGACAAACATAAAATATCTACGTAATAAAAATTAGTTTACAAACAGTTCCTTTTAACCATAATATTCACTTGCTACAATTTCCATAATTAATTATTAAATGATATCGTTTCTGGCTTCTGCCAATTGCGGTATAATTTGCGTACGAGGAGTCGTAATAAGACTTTTAGAAATCGAGTGTGGCATCATGCACAATTATTACTTCGCATAATTAATTTATTTGATTATTTACGTGAAACATTTTAACAAATTTTATCCTACGAAGGCACTTCGTCTGTTTTGGTTTCAGATAAATATGACCGAAAATCCATATAATAGATTATTAAATTTCAATATTTAGTAAAAATGGGCTCAAAAGAACAAAACACAAGCTAATTTTTGTTTTTTATCCAAAATACCAAGAACGATTTCATATTCCTTGAAACGCTTTCCAATTAACAATTTTTCTTGGAGGCTTTGTGTTTATTAACCTATTCTCTCAATTTTTGTTTTTCCCTTGTTTTTTATGCAACAAACGGGAAATATATATTCCATTAAACTGTAAGCAAGTTGTAAAACACGCTTGACGCTGCTGTTGATGTGTTGATCGTCACACAAAGAAAATGTGCGATTTCAGTTAAAAATTTAAGATAAAAATACAGCCTCCCGCAATTTTTAATTAATTAAACGTCACGTAAACTAAATAAAAAATAGCAAGGTCCGGGTTTCATTTTGCAAATTTTTTATACTATTTTAGGTAGGTAACTAACACAAATATTTAAAAAAAAAAATTAACCTTTTTTTTCAGTTTTTACATTACTTTACTTTGGATCAAATTAAAGTGGCGTATGACCAATTTTTGTTCTCTCTCATCACAATTTTTTTTCATAAAAAATTAGGATTTCCCTTTTCTTGTTCCTTATATTTTGGCTTGTTAATTAATTTTTAATTACTGAAACATCATCATGCTCGTAGTTTAGTGATGAAACTAATTTCTCATTAATAAATGATCGACACTTGACAGTTTTTTCGAAGTGATCTTAATTGGATTTTACAACAAAAAAATTATAATTCTAGGTAATTTGGTCAATGTGATAGAATTGGCTATTTTTTTAATCTTAATTAATCAAAATATTTTACTAATCAGAGTACATACCAATTGTTTTTAAACTGTAAAAGTTTTCTATGAATCCCAAATCTATGAATCCTACCTCCTTTGTTAATATTTTTTATTCAACGACAAAAATTGATAAAGAAATAGAAAAATACCTCTCAATCAAATTTATTTGAAACCGGTATCGTTCACGGCCCTTACTGAAATTATTGATAAGCAAATATAAATAAAATGATTTATTTTAATGAGCATTATAAAAAACACACAATTTTAATTTAAGCATAAAAAATCATATTGGAAAGTACTGAAATAGAATTTGAGAAATATAAGAAATTAACAACATAAGAACTAAAATGTTCACCTTTATAAAACCAAAGTTTCCAAGCGGAATTTGGAATAAACAATATGAAACTTGAGAATTCAAAAAAATACATTTTTTCATGAAACGACAAAAAGTGAGGTGATGATAAAGTTCATTATTTGTCTAATAAAATATTTGTGTGTTTTTTTTCATTACCAGTAATTTTAATTAGAAAATACCTAAGGCGAGCCAATTTAAATCTTTTTAAAGTTTGCATTCAATTTTTTTTATATTTGAAAAATTACATGGTTTTATATCTAATTATAAAATTTGAAAGTATTTTGTCGTCTTTTGAAAACATTTTTTAGTTTACAAATATTTCATTTATTTGGATTTTAATGCAAAACAGAAATATTCTGACCAACTGACAGAACATGGTCGTGGTATGAGGGGTAATGGTTTGATTTATCTTTATGACATCAAGTCCCTAACCTGTTTACCAATATAACTAATAAAATAATAATATTTATTAATTCATCTGATTAATTTGCTCGGAAGTTCGTCCGAAAAAATATTTTATTCAATTATGTCACCTGCTAATTGGATAATTAAGCAAAAAATATATTTTCCCACTCTATCAAAAGGGTGTAAAATTCGCTTTAATTCAATCAGAATGTTTTCTTGTTGATGAAGCGATTGGTTTACTGAATTATTGGAGAAAATAAATATTTTCTTAGGAAACAGTGGGTGCTTGCCAAACATATCGGTTTCTCGTCAGAACCTAAGCGGTTGTGATGGCCTGTAATTTAATAAAATAATGCCTACAAAATAAACAATGTCGTTGGAGGAAGTTCTATCCAGTACCGAAAACGAAGATATTTCGTTCCACGATAACCCTACAAATGGTGAAACAAAATTTCAATCATTAGGGAATTGAAATAATACTGACAGCATCTGTCGATCAATCTTGTAATTATCTTTAAATTTAGTTAATTTTCGGTATTGAACATCGTTTGCAGACCTCACAATCGTTTGTCAAAAATAATTAAATAGGAGAGAATTTACTTTTGGTAACGTTTAATTAAATAAATTCATTGAATGTCAATTACTTTATATTTAACCAATCCAAATAATTTATGTTTAAGTCGAGACACTGTTTGCCTTATTAACGGACGAAAAAGCGAATTATAAAACAATATTCTTACATTATAAATACTGATACTGATGCAGCGTTTCCATCGTGCTAACAGCCTCCATGATCGAGGGGTGAGGCTCTTGACTCCTAATCCGAAGGTCGCGCGATCGAATCCATCAAAAAGTAAATTTTATTTGATAAATTTGTGTTATTTCACAATTACCTCATTTTAAATATTATTATAGTATATTTGCGGAACGTTCCAGGGAGGAAGATACTCTCAGTATCGCCCTGGTGTTAGACCACCATTCACAATTGAAACGTTGCTTGAAATAACTTTTGCCGCGTTTGATGACCAGATCTGAATAGCCGGGTGCTTCCCCATCTCCATAGTCTTACTGGCTCCAGACAAGAGCAGCTGGTCCTTGTTTTGAAACCGTCATAAGAACCCGGGTGACAGGATTATGAGATAGGATACACAACTCCGGAAATATCCTAATTTTGGAATCCCGCCAAAGTCCGAATTCCTGCATCGAAAAATACTGAAGAAATTAATTGACTCATCAATCTTGAATTATGCTACAAACCGTTAACGTATTTTTCCTTTGTTCTTTTTTAACTTATTGTTTTTAGTTTTTGTTTGTTCTTTCTAACCAGTATGAATATTCTACTTTAAAGAATGTGTGTGATCGCACCAAAGATAATTTCAAAATCTTTGGATCGCACTAATTTCTCCACATTCTGTAACAAAATAAATTACAAAAAGTGTTATTATTATAAATAATAAAGGTACCCACTTACAACAACTAACAAAAAATAGTTAAGTGAGCGCTAGCAAGTATGAAAGTCACATAATTATCGATATTTCGGTGTAATTTGATCGGTCGCCAAAGAAAATTTTATACTTGTTATCATAAAACAGCTTGTTCCATTGTATCTGAATAATAAAGAAGCCCGATTATAAATGCAGCAATTTTTTACAATAATAAGCAGACGCAACTGTTGCCAAACTTTTCTTTTCGAAGTCTTAAATTTTGAATTCAAAAACTTAAATGTTTAAAATAACATAAATAAGCTAATTGAGAATTCTCCAACTTCCACTGAAATACCTACAAAATTGTAAAATAAGACAAAAGGGTATAAAACGAAAATTATTTTACCTGAATAAAAATTTACTGAATATTTTAAACTACGTGATAACATTTTGAATTTTTACAGCATAGTTCAACTTCTTCCATTCGCATTTATAAAATGTTTACTGAATTTAAACAAAGACTTTTACAAACTTTATTGCTATCATTAAAAAACGTGAATCTCTTTACATCGCATTTTAAAAGGTCCCCACTAAACATTGTCTGTGTTTTTTTGTTTTTTTTTCGTTAGCTGGATTCATAGAATGATGAAGAACATAAGGAATACGATGTGGAGGTGTGGGGGTAAAAGTCTGAAGGGTTCTTTGTTCTAATTTCACTTGCAGAAATGTGATTCTTAATTCTTTGTTAGCTACATGATTTTAGGATTTTTTGAACACTATGCTAGTGTTTATTCATGCAATTTCTATTCATATCAAATAGGATGACGATACACAATGTCAGGCAAGTGAAAGAAAAACAAAGCGCGGGATAAAGCGCCAGAACCACAGGGGCTAATTCAACGACAATAATGGTTTCTATTCTCAATTTGGGAGGCGGGTATGGGTACCGCCGCTCCAGGTATCAATTATTGGATAACTAACATCCCTGCCATAGGTCACTCCATAACGTTGGTTACTTAGCAAAGGGAGCAAGGGGTTCTTGGGGTAAAGTTTTATCTGGGTCTTAATCGGGAGAGACTCGTTAAGGGAAACTTTTTGAACTTTCTAACCGGACTCTCTCAAACCATTGCAGCCTTGCATCGCAGTGGATAGGATAGATTCATATTCTCTTGAACACACTGACCCCCAATTCCTACCCACCCAGCATCCCCAAAGATGTCATAGGCCCTGAGGGATTTTTCACGCAGGGCCGCCTGTGTGTAGACAATATGAAAAAATATATAAATACACATTCAAACCTACAAGGAAGGCATTTCTAGTGCTTATTATCTGCGCAGAGGCTAGAACCCTCTATACTTTATGTACATAGGTACCAAAACATGTTACGTTCTGCTATGATATTGTCAAAACATTCTCTTTGTTGATACGATGGTCGCCAGTGATAACTAGTCAACATTTTTAAAATCGGTAATCATTCCTGCCAATTCATAAATCACCCAATTGATACATTCAACTACATCTTTAATAGTGACCAACCAACGAGAATCTCTTGTCCGCTTGTGAGTTTTTTGATATACAACAAATGCCTTTAGTATAGTTAGTTACACAAAGTTGAAAGATATCACAACAGATGTCAGCTAAATATTATTTTAGAACAGTATCATCTATCTTCGTTCGTGTCAAATGTACGAACGGTTCCGATGATAGCCGAAGGCATCTGATAGTTGGACAGACACCATCAGTCTGGAGACTCGGAGCGACAGAATAACTCAAAGCCTACTAGAGTAAGGACGTCTAGTCCAGTTAAATTTGCAATCCAATTAACCCTACAGTGGTCGCGTGGATTTCATAGGTAGGCCATTTTTAAAGTAAAAAAAATAAGTAAAATCCTTTAGAATTATTGTGTATTCATATGTTAACCTTATAACCTAAGCATTGTTTACAAGAAAAAGCAACTTACATTAAACATAATTTCTATGTTTTTCACAATTAACCAAAACATAAATGACCTCTTTTTTTAAACTAAAAACTAATTCTTTCACTAAAAAAATAAAGTATACTAATTTAATTGCTGATTTCTGAGCAGAATAAACATAAAATTATAGAATGATCAGGAAATATGATTTTTTTGCATTTTGCATACACTTTTCGTGTATGCAAAATGTCACGTAATTGGTCGCGGGGATTACAGGTGTAGACCATGGACTTTGCAGAGCATAAATAAATAAAATAAAGTTATCCAACTTAAAGCACAAGGAAGATAAAATTATTCGTGTCACCCGTTTTTTATGAATCTTTAATTTTGCATGAATGGATTACATGACCACAAACCCTTGACTCTGTGCAGAAACGGGCGGTCCGTTTGATAGATTCTTCCATCTTAACAGACGGATTGCAATCTTTAGAGCACAAGCGTCAGGTGGGAATGCTGTCCTTGTTCTACCGGTATTACAATGGAAGATGCTCCGAGGAACTAGCGTCATTGATCCCCTCGGCACCGGTGCATAGTCGGGAAACACGCCAAACACGCGACTAATATTTGTACACGGTTGACATTTTAGTCACATGAGAACGGGTCGTTTTAACGACTCGTTCTTGAGTTCAACAGCTCGGCTGTGTAACGATTTACCGGCCTCTGTGTTTCCTCCCTCCTACAACATGGGTCAACAAGAGTGAACATGGGTCTCTTCAAGATCCATGTTCACTCCTTCCTTTCCTCAAAAAGACCCTCCACACAGCATCCTCAAAGATGACATAGACCCTGAGGGAAATTATTTTCCTTAGGGCCTCCTGTGTGGAGTTAATGTAAAAAAAATAAATTACACGCGTAATCCACGCGACCACTCCAGGGTTAAATCAACTTGTAATCTCAACGATCCTCGATCTTATTTGGAAGTTTCCCAACATATTTTAAGTACATTAATCATTGGATTAACAGATACTATACGTATGTGCAGTATGCAATATGACTAGTACAAATTACACGCACTTTTTGAAACCGGCTTGCTTCGATCCCAAAGGTTAATAGAAATAAAACTTCTCCTTTTAAGGGCGTATAATAAGCCAGCGGCCGAAATTCCACATTTCGTTGAAAGAGGTTCTTCCGATCGTACAGGGCGGTTCCAATGAGATAGATTAATTACTCTCCGTACCAGCTTTTAAAAATTATAACTCAATATCGATTTTATTTCATTCCAAATTTGCTTTAATTTACGCCTACATCCAAAAATGCTTAAAGGCGTGTTGATAAAACTATTAAAATTATGTACCTAATTGTTTTTTGATCATAAGTATTTATCATTTTTCAATAATGTCTCAGCAAAATAAGTATGTAAAAAAATTGAAATATATATACACAAACGGACCAATTTTCGTCAAGCAACGCATTTACTTACATATTTTTTTTATGTATTTTTTAAAATAAAATTAAACTTTTTTTACATACGTTAACCAGATAATAATGATATAACTTTATTATACTAAAAATTATAATTTTTTCTGAAAATTTAAAAGATACGTTTACTAGATAAAAGAACAATCTTCCGAAACCAATTAATAATTTTTGGTAGAAAAGAGTCAATACGTCTAAACACTGATTTAAAAATGACATATGTCCGATGTTCTTTTGTTATACGCTCTTAAGTGATCACGATATGTTTTACACCACCGCTTTTCTAAGTGATACCTATTAAAACTACTTGTTTTGCGAACCACTCTTTGAAATGTAGGAAGTAATACAACTCCATCTTTTTGGATTTTTTATCCAGAAATATATTCAGTTTATCAAGTGAATTCTCATCTCAGCTGAAACGTTTCAGTTGCAATTTCCATCTCCACCGAGGGATTTACTTGCATTCATTTGCATTCAAGTTTTTTTTTTTTTCCACTTGAATGTCATCCGAGTTCACATTTATCACTTTCCGTTCCGTTGCAGTTTCCGAGGGTCTTTCTGCAAGCCATTTGTAAATCACTTTTTAAAAAAGTCATCCATTTAAGACGTTCAGAGGATTTAGTTTCTATCTAAAGGTGTTAATTCTAGAGCTAAGAGTCATATTATAAATTGAAAACCGTGCTTTAACTAATTGATTCTATGAAAAACCCTCATCTATTTGTCATTATTTGTTGTGTCGTTAAATATCAAACTAACCATTTTTCTAGTGTGGAAATCTACGTTTTCAAAATATATACCTTGAAAAGCGTCGCCCACACATACCCGTTGATGTGAAATTGAAATTACTCTAATAAAAATGGATAATATTCTGGAACCGTTTTATAAAAGTAATCATTCCGGTAAATAGCGCTTGCGATGTAAACGTTTTGATCGATAGCAAACACAATTTTTTTTACGAAGATATTGTTTCGAAACTAGTTTTTCAATATACGAGTAGATAAAATAAAATAATGTAGCTAGAATGATTGGAAAATTTCACTGCGAAAGGCAGGGGATTTATTTTATGGGGTATTATAACCTCCTACTTTATCCGACATTTCGGACAGCGTTGTAGTATCCAGCATCATGTCTGATGAATACAGATATTTTTGCATACATCAGACATACGCCCATAATTATTATGACGAATGCAGTAAACATAAAATCAAATAAAGAACAATAACCATGCCTTTCTCAGAAAAGGAAATATGTATAACTTTGCACGTTATTTGGTACCGAATCCAAAAATATTTAAGTTGACGAGTCTGTGACCTTCTCAACTATAGTTTATATCTCTCTTGGACCTACCTTAATCGCCTCTTGTTTGTTTATTGTACCCAAAATATGTATTTTGATTATAGAATATTACAACCTCCCTAACGAAAACACGTTTGAGACACATCACATTATCTTATTTTAAAAGTGATGTTACAGTGCTCTTTCAAAAAACGTACTCATTACCCAAATAAAAAAATCTAACTTAGTTTTTTTGAAAGAATTCTCAGAAATAACAAAGCAACCATCAGTTGAGCTTTTTCGGATAATTTATTGAATTTATGTTCACATATAACACTAATAGCCAAAGTTCATGATATAGGTTTATCGGATCATCGGCTTGTCCGCACTGAAATTGATTTCAACCCGCCTAAAGTTCCATACAGGACAATAGAATCGAGGGAATGGCGTAAATTCGATTTCGACAAATTCATTGAAGAACTTAAAAATTCTACTTTATGCATAGAAAGTCACTGGGGAATAAAGACACCGACCGAACTCGTCGAGGAGTATAATAAAATTTTGTCAGCTTTACTAAATAAATATGCTCCAACCACCTCGAAAATACGGAAGGTTCGAAAATCTGATGGCTGGTTCGATGAAGAGTGTCGGAGTCAAAAGAGGCTTATGCGGAAACTGGAGAGGTTATACCGAAAAAACCCCGATGTTACTCCACGAGACGAGTGGATTAATGCTCAAATACAGAGTACAGGACGAGAATAAGTGAAAAAAGATCTGAATACTGGATCAATAAAATTGACTCTGAGCAGAAAAATCCACAACGTCTCTGGAACTCCGTTAAAACTGTCCTTGCTAACAATACCGTGCAAACCTCTACAGATATTACTCCGCAGGCCTTTTCTAAGTTTTTCTATGAAAAAATTGAATCCATACGCGCCTCCACATCTTCTGCCCCCCCCCCCCCCCCCCCCCCCCCCAACAATATTTACAGCCAATCCCAAATGTTCCCTGTCATCATTTAAACCTACAACGCTAGAAGAAGTAGGAAAGTTAATTTTAAGTTCGCCTAATAAACAATGTGTTCTTGACCCTATCCCAACTTGGCTTCTCAAGAAATGTAGCAACGTGTTGGCTCCCTTCCTGGTTCACGTTTTTAATAAGTCCTTAAGTACAGGTGACTTTCCAGAGCCACTTAAGTCTGCAGTAGTCACCCCAATCATTAAAAAACCGCAGCTTGATGCCGACAATTTGGGTAACTACCGACCTGTGTCAAATCTGCCTTTTGTAGCGAAACTACTTGAAAAAATTGTTGCGTCTCAAATAACTTCCCACTTAAACGTGAACAAATTATTTACTGATCATCAATCTGCATATAGGAAGTTCCACTCAACAGAAACCGGATTACTTCGTGTCCTGTCAGATATAACTCTTGCCATAGAATCAGGTAAGTTAGCCCTTCTTTCACTTTTAGATATGAGCGCCGCATTTGACACCATTGACCACGACTTCCTTATTAAGAGACTAGAAGTAACATTTGGTTTACACTCTAACATAAAAAAATGGCTACAATCTTATCTATCCAATCGCTCTCAAGCAGTGAAAGTTGGAAACAAACAGTCCAACTTCACAAAAATCTCTTCAGGGGTACCTCAGGGATCCGTTTTGGGTCCACTTCTTTTCATTCTCTTCACAAATTATGTCACAAAAATTATCGAGTCATTTGGTCTCTTATCTCGCTGTTATGCTGACGATCAGAAAGTATACTTTTACTGCACACCAAATGAGATCAACGGCCTTAAAATTCGCACAACTGAGTGTCTAGAAACGATCAGTCTTTGGATGTCCTCGAACAAACTTAAGTTGAATCCCACAAAGACCGAGTTTCTCTGGGCAGCCACGAATAGACGCCAACATTTAATAAACAACTCACCAATTTCTATTTCCGGTAGCGACGTAATTGCAAAAACAACCGTCAAACTTTTAGGTGTTTATCTGGATTCAGACCTTTCGCTGAAAAGTCAAGTAAATAGGACCGTCAGTACTGGGTTCTTCTATCTAAGACAACTTAAATCAGTTCGTAGGAACCTCTCAACGGAGGCAACTAAGCTTCTTGTGAACTCATACATAGTTTCACGTCTTGATTATTGTAATGGCATTTATGCAAAACTTCCTAAATGCCAAACTGATAAACTACAATCAGTGTTCAACGCCGCAGCACGGCTAATTACTGGGGTACCCAAGTTTTTGCTCATTTCGGAACACCTTCGAAATCTTCACTGGCTGAAGTGTCCTGAAAGGATCCAATACAAGTTATGCTGGATGGTGTTTAAAGCTCTCAATGAAATGGCTCCACCCTATATCTCTGAATTGTGCATTCCGGAAAATATTGGTCTAAGGCAGTCAACTCTTAGATCAGCGACATCATCTGCAATCGGAAGGTTGAAAGAACCTAAGCGAAATCCGAACACTAATTTTGGTGATCGTGCATTCGGAGTATCCGGCCCTGAGGCTTGGAATAAACTTCCTATGGAATTAAGATGCATAACCAGCCCAACAGAATTTAGATCCAAACTTAAAACTCACCTATTTAAACACTCATTTCCATAAATTCGCTATTCCATTCAAATATTGATATCCAATCTGTTGTTGAGCGATGAATTATCTTATTGCGGTTGAGATCGACGATTAAATTCATTCATTCATTTAAGATACCTATGCTTTCCTTTAAATACAGTTAACCCATTAAAATCATTTCAAAACCGTGTTATAAAATTGTAATATTATGTACGAACTTCCTTCTTCTTCTGGCGCTAACAATATTAATATTAAAAAAGGGTATAAAATAATTTGTAAAATGTGTAGAATAAAATATGTTTGTATGTATACATGTATATATAAAATCATCAAACTGCTTTGACTTGCAGCAATAACTTTCGTCTCTGTCTGTACCTATATCGGTAGAGTTTTGTTGATCACTTGGTAATATTAGACACCTCGCAAAACTAAAAATATTTATTGTCATATGTAAACACCTCTTTTAATTGTAAATCTCTAATTTTAAGTCACATTTGAAAATATATATGTATGCCACTAGTTTTCAGTCAGTAGTAATAAGTCTTAGTCGTAAGTCACTAGCTATGTACATAATAATATATAAGTCTTAAATGTAAGAACCTAGTTATAATTTGGAATCTTAGTTGTAAGCCTATCGTATTAATCTTATTTTATTGTATGCTTATATGTACAGCGCCTTTGAGGTGATTTTTCACGAAAACGGAGCTTTATAAATCAGCCAAATATTAATATTATTATTATATGAACTAAAGGGGAGACATCGCCACCTTTATCAGGTGTTTCAGGGCTCACATTTTAATTTATTCGACTATAATATCTTTTTTAAACGGATACACATAGGATGTAAGTTATTTAAGTGAAAACTTCTTAAGCACCGTTGTGATTTGAAACTCGATGAAATGAAAAATAACGACACTAAAAATAGACAAACACATACATCTATAGGATTTAGCCTGCGAGAGAATGGGATAGAATAATCGTTTTCATCTTTGTACGATGCTTCGTAGCCTCCCCGATCTTGTCTTCTTTAGTTTACTGAAGGTTTCACCTCTACCGCATGTTTTTTTTTACATTTGCTCCACACAGGAGACCCTGAGGAAAATGATTTCTCTCATGGCCTATGTCATCTTAGGGGATACTGTGTTGAGGGTTTTTTTTAAGGAATCGAAGGGCAATGGATCGAGAGTCGGGCTGAAAAGGTCAAACGGCCTCCCTCAACCAGTCTCTCTTGATCCGGCCCGCCATGCAGCAGGAGGGCAGACGCATCCGCCACTAGGACCGGGACAAACCTCACCCATGAACCCGGGCACCCCTGCTTAGTCACCAAACGTAGCAAACCACTTGAAGTGACCTATGGCAGAGGTGTCGGTTATCCAACAAATGGTTCCCGGGGCGGAAATATCCATACCCGCCTCCCAAATTGTGAATTACACACTCTGATTATTTTTTAAATAATTAAGATTAATAAAAACAGTAGTACCTTACCATTTAAACTTTTCACGTATAACGTTATTTTCAACTATAACATTGGACGTAAGCACCAGATTTTATTTTACTAGACGATGAAATTAGTAACTTTCAGTCTAAAAATTTTTATATTTTTGTTGTATGTTCACAATACGCCCCCCGGAAAGATAAATTTTCTAAAACTTACTGCTAGAGCAAATTCAACAATCCAAGGTCCGTCCAATACGCCGACGCTTTCTTAACTTACGTAGTTAAGACTTTATTTTAGAGTATTGTGTTGACTTAAGTACCTTTTTAAGACGTAGCGGACAATAAACTCCAGCACTAAAATTTCCCAAATGTTTATAATTACGGCACGTTTGGCACGCACGATTTGTTAATAGATCTCGCAGATGTTGGCAACAGGTTTTAGAATGATAAGCAAAGGTTATGGCGTCACAGTCGTCGGTTTGACAGCTTCCAGAAGTCAGATTGTAATAGTTATTCAAGAAATCCACAATCAATAGTAAACTTGACCGCTTGCCAAGAATATTCGGTTGCTTGGGTGAATGAATTCATAGATTAATATTTCAAAAGTTAGTTTGCTACTAACACGCAGCTCCTTTATTTATACAATGTGCAGTCTGGCGTTCAGTAGTAACTTTTAAAATGTGATATAATATTCTCTTTTTGTTTTTTTTTTCTCTTAACGCTTTGTTTGCTCTCAATTTGCGATCTCTAAACAGTTAACTTATCAATATGTTAAAAAATCTTAAAAACATCTATTTTATAGAAAATATGAATATATCAATTTTATCAAATAAAAAGGTTCCACAAAGTAACGTTGTTCCATGGACTCATTAGCACAAGGAATCGACGATAATCAACTATCAAAATAATTTATACCTACCCACACACATATTAACCATAATAAATTAAACACAAAAACATTCCAATCCATCACTCAACAATCATAGACCCCTAAATATTTGGTTTTTTTTTCATTACCGTCCTTACTGTTACCTTTTATTTTATTATTGTATTGTCGTATAATATAATATGTTCTGAAAACTTGTTTTAAATCAGTGAAAATAATCATGTTTGCACATAATATATTACATACTGTAGTTACAACGCTTAAAAAAAATCATATATATTATTACATGCATAAATTATATCTAATATTGTAGTTTCTCCTATAAGTGTAGTATCTCCATTAAAAGTTCACACTTCTAAACACATAATCTAACATAACTTCATATCTTTGTTGTAAATCTTATTGTAATTATTCCATCTTGTTATCAGGTACCTGGTTTACACTTATCAATACTACCATAGAGTTAATACTACTAACTTACCTACATATCATACTCTGTAAATCTGAATATATTATATGTTACCAGGTTAATTCGGTAAATCCGATTATTATATATGCTACCAAATTACTTTTTCTACATTGTCAAAAAAATGTATGTACATATATTTGTTATATATACATTTTCTTTACTACATAACTTTCAGAGAAAAATGAAATTTTTTGTTTTTTTTTTTTGTTTTTGTTATGTATTTATGTACTTTTCTTGGAATAATATGAACTATACCGTCAATTTGTCTGTCCTGGAACGGGAAACTTTCCTAGTTGGACAGGCAAAGTTTCCAAATATGTAATTTGTACTTTCCTTTGTATCTATAATAAATAAAATAAATAAATAAAGTTTCTAGAGTAAATTTTATTTTACCTCGGTTTTTATTTCAATTTATATGTATTATCTATTTTCATCTATTTATTGAATTTTATTAAGTTCTAAAATTGGGGCCTAAACACGAGTAAATCACCAAGTGAGGCCAACATTATCAAATAATATTATAAATGTGTAAATTAAGAGGGTATTTCACCATCCTCCTCGCAGATTATCCATACGATAACGTTAATTTTCTATTGATTAAACACGATTTATTTATTTAAAGTCTGAGTTCACTATTTGGTACGTCAATCTGTGAGTAGTGGCTATACAAAGAATAAATTTGCCGAGTTCTTAAACTATTGCGAATATTTATTTGTTTATTTATTAATATTTTTTTATCATATGGATAAGCCATCAGGAGGATAGTGAAATACCCCTTTTTATGTATTGAATAATGTAAAAAATAAATATGATTCAGTTAAATAAAGGTCACATTTGAAATATTTTTTTATAACTGGATTCATTGAACACCATACGCATTTTTAGTTATTTATTTCTATTCTCTTGCACACAGTCAACATGCAAATAAATATTAGGTGCAAGTAATACAAAAAAGGTTAAGAAAAAATGTTAAATATGGTAGTAGAGCATGTAAATGTTATGTTTTGTGAGCACCTCACTAGGAACTAGGAGAACCTGTTCTGAGGTGTTCGCATGTTTTAGAATATTTAAGATAGTATTATTGTATAATAGATTAGTAGCAGTTAAAGTACATCATACAAGTATTTTATATACATTATTTGCTATATTGATAAATAGTATGCATTGTCATCGACAAACGAGTCTATTGGGTGTCGGGAAGTGGGTTTGTTTACACTTCCAAGATTCCACTTCATTCGTCCATTTATTCAATCGAAAAAACGAGAAAGAAATTAAGTACAAAAAAAAGTATTAAAAAATTACAGAAAAATTATTTTAAGATTTTGCTTTATACACTTTATATATGAAACAAATCACCCTGAACCCCCCTTCGATTACTCCGTTTATTGAACATAAAAGTAGCAATTTAACAAAAGGTCTCTCCCACCGTCTAGTCGTCTAATAAACTGGCTTTGAATTTCCCATTCATTGGATCTTTCTGATTTGAATTCAGCACCAGCAAAGTTGAAAACCTCATTTCCATTATCAATTATATTGGTTCAGTTTACCCAATCCGCGGAGAATTTTCCGAGAACATTACGAGACAAGAAGTACTTACTGCTATTTGATTTAAGATGTATTATCAATAAAGCGATATCTTTTACGGACCCTTTGATAAAAGTTTGTTTAATTAAAATTTATCCGACTGTAAGTTATTTACAATCTGACTTTACAGAGCTTCTTTATCTTTATCTTTACCTATTATTACTCTTATTATTATTACTAAGTATAAAATGAAGTCGCTTAGATCTTTTAAACTATGCAACGGATTTTCATGCGGTTTTCACCTATAGATAGAGTGATTCATGAGGAAGGTTTTTTATATATGTGTTTTGTCAAGGTTTTGTGTAAATTGGTCGAAATACATAATATATCTGGCCAAGCGGCAACGGGCAGCGGGCAGCGGGCAGCGGGCAGCGGGCAGCGGGCAGCGGGCAGCGGGCACCGGGCACCGGCAGTGGTATGGATTTGATTTATCAGATGGCGTTGGTTATAAAGGTTTCGATAGCCGCAGCAACGTGTGGCCGCGTCTGCTAGTTCCTTATAAATTTCCCTAATTAAACTGAGATGAATGGTCAATAAATGAAGCATTATTTAGTTATTTTTCACGTTATCTTCACACATCTTTGGGGGTGATGTATGGGCGGTTTTTTAAGGGAAAGGAAGAGAGGAGTCCTGAAAATGATAATAAAACAAAAACGAAAAATGAGGAATAAGTAGAAACCTGGAGGTCTATGTGTTCATGAGTGACGAACATGAAGCCATTCCTCCCACCGCGTTGCAAGGCGATGGTCGAGAGAGTCCTGCCGGAGAGGTCAAAAGGTCTCCCTCAACCAGTCTCTCCCGATCCAGCCCGCCACGCAGTAAGTGAACAAAAGCATCCGCCGCCAAGATCCAACCAAACCCCATCCCTTGAAAATACATGATTCACTTGTACCTACCTACTCCAAAAAATTGAAACAAAATTTTTCCCGATACATCGAAAATAATATTGGGTATTGTTGAACATGAAATGAAATTGCTTTCATGGTTTTAAAAAGAAAAATGACATCAGATACCAACCTTCTGTCGGACAGCTTTATTAATTTTAGATTTTTCATTAGATAGTTTAGTTTATATTTTCAATAAGCGTATTAAGTTTACGCATATAATTTATAAGTCTTAAAATTGTTGCTGTACTTTTTCAATAGAAACAGAATGAAACTTATTATGAGGTGAACAAATAGGAAAGTTATACTCTTTTTTTTTTACATTCACTTCTCACAGGAGGCCTGCAGAAAATAAATTCCCTCAGGGCCTATGTTATCTGAGATGCTGTGTAGAGGGTCTTTTTGAGGAGAGAAAGGAATAATCAATGAACATTGGTACTGAAGAGACTGTAGGAAGGAGGAAACACAGAGGCCGGCAAATCGTTCCACAACCGAGCTGTTGAACTCAAGAATGAGTCACAGAAACGACTCGTTATCATGTGACAAATGTCAACTGTACATGTATTTGGCTACGGAATAATGAAATTTTATTAATTTAAACCTCACACCAGAGTATAAGACAATCTCAGGATCGTCCTTCAATAAGGATCGAAACCTTTGCATCAAATTGCTTTAGCTATGATTCCTTTGGTAGCTCCAAACACTTTCTCTCCTCTTTCCCGAAATACTTCGACATAACATTTTTCCTTACAATGGAATGACAGGTTTACTGACTTCGGGAATTAGAGACTAGGAAAATAAAATAATGATTCTCTTTAAAAAAAATTATATGAATACCGCACAGGAGTACCGACTGCTTCCGTCCGGGGCCAATGAGAGACTATTTCACCCCCAATTGGGCTATGTTATGAGGCTGAAGGTAGTGAGGAAGGAAAGGAGATGGGAAAGAGGAAGGTGGGAAGTAGCCGGCTATTCAGATCTGGTCATTAAACACGGCCAAAGCCATTTCATACAACGCAACGGTTTAATTTTGAATGGTGGTATTACACCAGGACGATACTGAGGGTACCTTCCGCTCTGGAACGTGCCAAAAATACACTATGTAAATATTATTTTTAATTAATAAATTGTGAAATAACTCAAAACAAAATTGTGCAACAAAATAAGTTTGCTTTGTTTGAAGAAGAAATAAAATTTACTTTCGCGTGCCGACTTTTGAACCCGCGACCTTCATATTGCTAGTCGAGGGCCTTACCTCTCGACAAAGGTGGCCATATTTCTGTTCCAGTTTTTTTTTAGGTTTCATACCAACTTTTAATAAATACGTAATATAATTTTAAATATTTATTTAATTATCTGTGGGAAATCAAGAGTTGAATACATATTATAATTCTTCATAATTTTGACATTATGCCATAGATACAACCAATTATGAATTTCCGGCGCCATAAAACCGGATCAGCTCAGCTAAGGGAAGGTAACCCCTACAGAAAAATCCCTGGAGAAGGCAACGGGAAACCACTCCAGTATATTTTCCCAGCAAATCACTATGGAGAGAAACCAACCAATGGCCCCGAGTCCCGGGCGGCCCTTAAATGGGCCAGGGGTGCGAAGAATCTCCCGGCTCAAAATAGTGAATTCAAATATAAGATTAGGAACATGGAATGTTAGAAGTTTATACAGCGGTAAATTGGATAATACGATACAGGAAATGGAAAGATTAAAAGTGGATATTCTTGGAATTAGTGAACTGAGATGGACTGGCAGCGGCATACACCAACATGAGAAGGGAAATCTATACTACTCAGGAAGTGACCCGCAGGACGAAAATCGTCGAAACGGAGTTGCTATATTTGTCATGGAGAAGTATGTAAAATTTGTTAAGAATTTTGTACCCATCTCGGACAGAATAATATTATTACAATTACACTGTCAACCCATCAGCATTAATATTATTCAAGTGTATGCACCAACAGCGGAAGTGAGATATGATGGTGATGTGGAATCTTTTTATGACTCACTAGCCAGTACATTGCAAAGTTTGAAAGGAGGAGAAGTCAATTTTGTCATTGGAGACTTAAATGCCAAAATTGGTGAAGGTCGCCGCTCTCATATAGTTGGTGAATATGGCTTAGGCATAAGCAATCAAAGAGGTGATAGACTATATGAATTCTGCCAGGATAAAAATATGGTTGTATTAAATACTTGGTTTAAAGTCCCGAAAAGAAGGCTTTATACATGGAGATCACCTCAGGATGGAACAATCTATGATATTGTCAGGAACCAAATTGACTATGTGTTAGTAGACCATAGATTCAGGAACTTTGCAAAGAGAGTCACCACGTACCCTGGTGCGGACATTGGTTCTGACCATGTTTTGTTAACTGCCGATATTGTTTTATGCTTAAAACAAATAAAAAAGCCCAAAAACAAAATTAAAATGGATATCTCGAAACTCCAAGAAGAAGTGGTCAGAAATAAGGTATCTCAGACTTTGAACGATAATATTAGACTACTCCCTCGTGATCCATCAATAGAAATACAAACACAGTGGGATAACCTGAAGTCAGTTATATGTGAAACCTGTGATACAAATTTGAAAGCTGATAAGCAAATTAGAAAAAAGAATTGGATGACTGACCACATTTTGAACTTAATGGATGAGAGACGTAAACATAAACATAATGAGACACAATATAAAATCTTACAAAGAACGATTAGATGTGAAATTAAAAAAGCCAAAGAAGAATGGATGAAGTCACAGTGTGAAGAACTAGAGTCGTACAGTCGTAGTCACAATGCATTTAAACTTCACAAAAAATTGAAGGAAATTACAGGCACTTCTAGAAGAATTACTCCATCATGTTTAGTTGACGATTCCAATAAATTGATATTGGATAAAAAAGATATTTTACAAACATGGGAAAAGTATATTCATGATACATTCAAAGATATTAGACCTGACATTAATATTCCTAACGATCAATTGCATGGACCATCGATTTTAAAATCAGAAATTCTTCATGCGATAAAGACTTCAGAACATAGAAAAGCGTGCGGACCAGACGATATTCCAGTTGAGGTGTTGAAGCTCTTTGATAATGAAAATGTTGACTACCTGTTGAGGTTATTTAACTCTATATATGACACAGGGAATATACCCCAAGATTGGCTAAAATCCACCTTCGTGACATTACCTAAAAAACAATACCCTAAGAAGTGCAGTGACTATCGATTAATAAGCTTGATGAGTCATGTCCTTAAATTATTCCTTAAAATAATACATGCCAGGATACGCGATAAGTGCGAGCAGGACTTAGATGACACTCAGTTTGGCTTCAGAAATGCGTTCGGTACGCGTGAAGCATTATTTTCTGTCGACGTACAATTGCAAAAGTGTCGTGACCAAAGAAAGGAAGTCTTTGCCTGTTTTATTGACTACGAAAAGGCATTTGACAGGGTAAAACATGCTGACCTAATGAAAATGCTTGCGGATTGTAACGTTGACACCAAAGACCAGAATTTCATTAAAAACCTGTATTGGTTCCAAACAGCAGAAATAAGACATGGGAATGAGAGATCTAATGCAATCGCCATTCAGCGTGGAGTACGACAAGGATGTATCCTGTCGCCACTATTATTTAATCTTTATTCCAACTATGTCTTCAAAAGAGCCCTAAGTAATACCCAGAAGGGTCTCAAGATCAACGGAGTTGTCATTAATAACATAAGATATGCAGATGATACTAGCTGACAGTATCAGTGACCTCCAAGACCTATTAGATCTTGTTAATAATGCTGGTGAGCAACTGGGCCTAACAATCAACGTCAATAAAACTAAATGGATGACTTTTGGACGACTAGATCACTCTGGATCAATGATTCAGTTAAATGGTTGTAATGTCGAAAAGGTGGAGAGATTTAGATACCTCGGCAGTATCCTCACGGAGAATCTTGACCCAGATATAGAGATAGATTAGGTGCAGAATTGAAGCAGCAAGAACTGCATTCATAAAAATGAAATCCCTCTTCTGCAATGACAATATAAGCTTAAAATTAAGGCAGAGAATGCTAAAATGTTATGTGTGGTCGGTCTTGCTGTATGGTTGTGAAACATGGACCTTGAAAATAAATACCATGAACAGGTTAGAGGCTTTCGAAATGTGGCTTCACCGGAGAATGCTCAAGGTCCCATGGACCGACATGATCACCAACATAGAAATTCTCAGGCGGGCTAGAGCAGATAGGGAACTGCTTACATTAATTAAAATCAAGAAAATTTCATATCTGGGTCATATACTTCGAGGGGAGAAGTATCACTTGCTCCATTTAATATTGAAAGGCAAGATAGAGGGTCGCCGAGGGCCTGGTAGGAGACAAATGTCTTGGCTGCGAAACATACGAGAGTGGACCGGCATTAGAAGTGTGGAGGAGCTATTCCGGGCAGCGCAAGACAGAGAGACCTTTTCAAGAGTGATCGCCAACGTCGGGGGGACCTGATAAGGCACATAAAGAAGAAGAAGAATTAGAGTTATCTTCTTCTTCAATAATAAATATTTTTAATGTTATTGAATAAAACAAACAAAATTTTACAAAACAACATAACAAAAACTTAGTCATAATAATACTAAAGAATAAAAAAAATTCAGTGTACATAATACAATAAGATAAACCAAATATAATCGCCTTTAGAAAGTAATAGAGGAAACTCCATAATCAAAGAAAAAGCTCATAGTATTTGCTTTACAATATCACTCCGGAGATAATCTGTTTGGCCAAAAATATTTCTTTGCTCTGAGAGATTTCTTTCAGGCAAAGGCTTTTTATAGGCTTTGTTGCCAAAAGATACACAAACCTTTTACTAATTTGATCTGGCCAGCTTCTTCTTTCAGTCTCTGCTACGGTTTTACTTTTCATCTATGCTTCACGTCTCATCCCTGTTCCTTGTATTTCATCTTTTTTCATTCTCTTCGTCAGTTCTCTATTCCATTCCAGTCTCTCCGTCACACAATATGTTATTATTCTCCTTCCGCCCATATCTATTTTTAACAGTGTCTTATTCAAGTATTAGAAGAATGATATTCCTTACTTGTCGGCTATGAGAGAGTAAAGGTTTTACCCTTGCCAAAAAAACAGATTTTATATGTGTCATTCAAGTACCTATGTATGTATTTAATGATGAATTGTTGGTTCTTAATCTGCTCGTTCATAGATGGGGCTAAATTTATTATTTCAGGAAAAAACACATTTGTATGCTCGACAAAACTATTTGATAAAATTAAATGAATTTTCCTCATAAAAACATAATTCTTACTAGAAAGGCATACAAATGCAATATTTTACGAGTGAATCGATCCAATATTGTATTTGAATGTCTTTCTTGGAAGAATTATGTTTATATATGGACAAAACTATCGTACGGGCACAAATTAATAATTCATGTTAATATTTTAAATGAAAACTTGCGATAAGATTTTACACGAACTAATTGAATTACTGATGTCTATATAAAAGCATATTACGAATTATTTTTAATTTACCCTTAATGACTCACCCTCGTTATTTTGTATTTATTGAATCCTTAAAATAAGGGACTTTATACATGTCAAATTTCTAAACATATTGTAATAAATTTAAGCACAAGTGTATGAACTCGTGAATCACTACCCTTGTCTTGATTGTTATTCAGTTCAATAAATAATTTATTCAATTATTTTGCCTAAAATAGCAGATGTTCGATTTTCAGAAGGATTAAATATGAATATTCATTAACAAGCACAGTCTCAGTATTTTTGGAATTTTACGATTTCTTGCAAAAATCCCTTTAACATTTGAAGTTTTTAAGCTCTTAAAAAAATATAACTTATTCTTGAAGATAATAATATATCTAGACATTAATCGCGCCCAAACGCAAATTATATAAAATTCCCTCGATAGAAAAAAATCGCAAAGGGTGCTCCAAAAATTATTACAAGCACGTTTGTTTCAGTTATTTTACAAGTTATATGTATGAAAAAATTAACAGCGTTTTTTTAAATGCTGTTTAAGACAATTATTGCGAGATTTTTGCTCTATTTTAAACGAGTCGTGTTTTATTAAAGATTTTCATGATTTTATCGTTGTAAATGTTAGCGCGCTCTTCTAACATTCGTAATTTCATATCTCTCCGTCTTCTTCTTTTTGGGGCCGGGAACTGAGCCTTAAGACAGACTATGTTATTCTTCAAAATATACATTTTTTAAAGCAATGAAAATTTTGCTGAAAATTTTTACGTGCATTTCTTAGCACTTTGGAATGATTTTATATGCTATATTTTTATTGTTAATTAATAAAGTGAATGATAGAAGAAGTCGAGAACGTCCTAGAAAGACATAGCACGATTTAGTGAACCAATTACTTGAGTGGCACTATGTCAAGAATCAGAATAATAGAAGGGTATGGGCGATATATGAATGTGAAGGAAGGAAAGAAGGAGGGTGTGCCAATATACAGATGTTTCGCGCTCTGTTCTCTCTGCCTAATGCTTCGGGGAAACGAAGTGAGAGTTAGTTGTTTATTTAAGTAACAAAATATTATAATCGCCATACAGATTAATCATTGGGGATTTAAATATGTTGTGGCCAGTTGTGGCCCACGCAAGTTTCTACCTAATTTAAATATTATTTAGTCAGCTTCATGGAGGCTTTTTGTAATGGCAACTTTTAAATTATGGCCACATCCGTGTTTACAAAGGAAATTGCTTGGCGTGAAGTGGATTTTTCTTTAGCTTCCCTCTCCATTAAATCCTCCCTGAATAATTTTTAGGTTTATTTGATTGTGGATTATATCTATTTGTAGTAAAAAGTTATACACGATATCCCGAATTCACATAATTGACATAAATATTTGAATTTACAAAAAAATTTATTACCACAGTAAAAGTGAAAAAACAACTCCTTCTAGAGAAATTTCTCATTTCACTTCAAATTTTAGTTCACCATCAACGTCTTGATTCTGTTTTTTACACATTGGATACATGTGAAAAATACAGTGCCTACTCAAGAGTTGCCAACCGGTCGACCGAAGAGCAAATTTTGATCGATCCCAACAATTACAAAAATTTTATTTATCTCCATATTTTAAATTTACTACCAACTTTAAATACACTACTACTATTACTATGAAAAAAATTATCTGATGGTCTTTGGACAAATTGCTTTCGCTAGATTACCTTATCTGTTAACGAAGCGGTTTAATGGTCGAAGTTTTGAAGAACTAATAAAAATTAAAGGATTTCTTGTAATATTCTTGTTATAGAAACTAAGATAACAAAGGTAAGCTCACAACATCTGTATGGTATGCTATCTGGTAAAGTGGTAAAGAAGGAAAACTGCTTTGTGGATCTTCTGAATGGCCATATCTGCGTTCCAAACGTACCACTTTGATAAAAAAAAGTTTACGGACCGGCCACCTGTCAGTCACTCGATTGGAATTCTTTTTTTTAGGTTACCACATCTGTCATTTACACTTTCCTCCAAAGTTCAGCGTCATAGCTCTTGGATTTTGCACCACGATATCGCACCGTCGCACAATGCAAGACTTGTCCGTGAGTTTTGACCAAAAACAACACGAATACTATCCAGCAGTCCAGGTGAATTCGAAATTCACCCGATTTGGCTCTCTGCAAGTGTTACTGTTCTACTGACGTAAAAACCACTTAAACGCGATAAAGCACCAAATAGAATGTCCTTAAAAAATCTAAAACGGCTCTGATGGACATACTGAAAATTGAATACCAGCAATTTTTCCAGGATTGAATCAAGCACTGGAGTAAGTGCGTTGCACACGACAGTAATTGCTTTGTCGGGGACCATATCAATTTTGATCAATAAACTTGTATTTCAAATTTTGTGAATAAACTCCATATACTCTTTGATCAAGGTACATAATTCATACTATTTTTTAAGACCGTTTATTTTGAAACCGTGTTAAAGGGAAATTTACTGTAATGGTAATGGTTTATTCACCTTACAAAAGATAGAAGATCAATTGTCCTGTTTTAACGTTTAACCCCCGCGTCAGGTCGCATGAGCGTGTATCCACTACAAACTATCAATCCAGAATAATATGTATTATTTTACCTACCCTTTTAAAGAATTTTTCAAAAAAGTTTTTCTTTAAATCTTTTCCCAAAAAAATACATGATTATAAAATAAAGAATTGTTAAAAAAAACTGCCTCATTATATCGTTTTGAAAAAATAATTATATTCTTGATATTTGTGTCTTAGAAAAGGTTATACAAATTTTATTACTAATGAGGTTGGTTCATATGAAGATCCTTTATGTGGAAAATTATATTACATAATATCTTTTCTCTTAGGCATTTTACTTAGTAATGAATGTGAAGGTCACCTGTCATGAAGGAGACCTCATTACGTTGAAATGTACAACACAAGGAGCCAAGGTGCTGTTTATAGCCTAACCGGCACTGCAAGACCATCTGGGGGCCTAGTCTCTATCTTTTATTAACCTCAGTTAGCGCGTTAATTACGTCATAAACACGTATTTTGACAGTTACGCTAATTTTGGTTCTGTCAAAATACGTGTTTGTGACGTAATTAACCCGCTAACTGAGGTTAATAAAAGATAGAGACTAGACCCCCTGGTTGGGAAAGGTTGCCGGATAGTTAGCGATAATGTAAGAAATAATAAGAGAATAGTTTTTCAATCCGTAAAAGGGGATGCCAGGATATTAAAAAAGTTTGTTTTTTAACTTTTCTAAGTCTAAAAGCAACCGTTTTACCGATAAAATGTTATATCTAAAAATACGATGGTGAAGAATATTAAATAACCTTCCATTTTATCGGGTTAAAGTCAATTTTACCTACGTGTTCACCTTGAAGCATTTAACTTAAAAACTTAATAAAGTGTTTTCTTTTCGTAGAATTATGTAATATATATTTAATGCTCTAGTTAACTTCAAAATTATTTGGTGTTGATAACTTTAAATATTATATATTTTTGCTTCGTGAAAAATACAAAAATTCTGACTAGTTTCTTGGCCTCGAAGTTTTTACGTAAAGTAAAATTTCTAGCTTTTGCGTTAAGTATTTTTGGCCATCATTTTAATGGATTGAGAAAGTGAAGGCGAAATTATTCAAATGGGCTAATTTATTATATTTTGAAGAATTGAAGTTGAGTTCAGACTGCGGAAGATGGAATGTTAAATGACGATTTTTTTTTTTTTAAACGATTTATTTGTTTCATTGTTTAAATATGTTCCAAAGTTTATGAATGTTGTATTAATGTGTATGTAACATTCACAAACAAAACAAAGAGCAGTATTTTTATGTATTTAATTCTCCCCAGAAATCGAGCGTACTTTTTAAAAGGTCAAAATATTTCCCATACTTTTCTATGGAATGTGCGATATTGCACAAAATTATATTTTGCAAAGCTATTGTCCATGAATGCTACCTAATATGAACCACAATACATATGTAACATAAATAATACTACCTAATAATGAAAACAAAATGTCGACTGCGGGGGTTTACAATTTGCGTGGGTAACCCAGTCAATTAACCTAATATATGAAAGGCAAAGTTACAGAGAATACGAGACCCGGAAAACATACATGAGTAATTCATTTCTGGGGAATATTTGATGGTCTCATAATTTAATAGGACAAATTCATTTGAATTTTCTTCCATTTCTCTAAATTTTACTAACTTTGTGTTGTCACAGAACAATGCCACGTAATGATTTGTACGTGATCTTACTCCAGTCAGAGGAAAACAAACAAAAAATTATTTAATGTGTAGAAAATATTTGCATTTCCTGCCTAAATATCTTTGTATTTACATTAACTTTACATAGGAAGCCCCAAGGGAAATAATTTTCATTTTGGCCTACGTTTCGGCTGGTGGTATTTACATTTCACCAAAATGATTTCCGCGTTCTTATAATAACAATAATTATATTTGTAAGGAAGGTTCTCAAAGCAAGTAAGGGTGGGATGAATGAAATTTGTTTTATTGAAATGTGAGATGATTTCTCTGCGTATGGTTCACTATATTTTTGAATGATTTCACTATGAATACAAATAATTTCCAAATAAATCTTGCTATAGGTTTTTAAATGCGATAAATACACGGGGAGACCGTTGTCACTTAGTTTATTGCCAACAATGAAGAGCTTGGGGGACAAGTGGAGAGAGGGGAAGGGAACAATTGATTGCTATAGAATAAATCTTTATTCCCAAACAAAATACAAAATAATTCGCCAGGTTGTCGTATAATCGGCGCAAACAGCTTATGTCAATTTTGTGGGTGATGTGTGGAGGGTTTTTTTAAGAAAAGGAAGGAGAATAAGTTCTGAGGAAGGGAAAAGGTGTAAGAGGTGGGCAGGAATCAGGGAGTTAGTGTGTCCAGGAGTGACGGACATGTAAATAACATCCAAAACTAAGACAGTAAAATTGCCCGTTAATTTGAAAATAAAACTTCATATTCCAATGCAATTCCAAACAATAAATATAATGATTTTAAGTTTCTCGTAAATTGCAAACGAAACTTTGCTTTTCTTAAAAATATAAGGATTTTTTTTAACTTTCACGGATAGCAACCTAAGCTTTGTGGTTAATAGTATTATATGATATTTGAATAAAATAACTTTGAAACAAAATTATTTTATTCAAATTAATTTTTTAAAAAGTGTAATGGTTAAAATTTGGGCTAGCACAACAATAATTTATTAAGAAGTACTAAAGACAGACGTGAATTTATGCGTCAATTCTACAAACGAATAAAAGAAATAATTATTTTTAATAATTTAAGGACATAATAATGTGGTTACGAAGTTGTACATACAAATGTAATTCGTGTGGATTAAGCTACTGACTCTAATATCTCGGCGATGTGTTCATTCTCGAAGAGTTTGTTCCATCAGGTTCTCAACAAAGAAAATGTGCAGTTCACACGCGGTAGAAGTGAAATCTTCAGAAAACTAAAGTATACAAGCGTGGGGAGGCTACGAAGCACCGCACAAAGAGGAGACTGATTATTCCATCTCATTATCTCGCAGGCTTAATCCTACAGATATATGTATTTGTCTCTTTTTAATGTGTTACTCTTTTTCATTTCATCGAGTTTCAAATCACAACGGTGCTAAAGAAGTTTTCACTACACAAATTACACGTGTGCAGTGCACACTTGGTAGAAGTGAAACCTTCAGAAAACTAAAATAGTCAAGAATGGGGAGGCTACGAAGCACCGCACAAAGAGGAGACAGATTATTCCATCTCATCCTCTCGCAGGCTAAATCTTGCGTTGTCGTTGTCTCTCTCTTGTAAAAGAGCTATTGTCATCTGTTTTACCTCCTTTATATATTTCGGGCCTCTTGAAGACCTATTAATAAACCCCTTCCTACAGCCACTACCTTAACCCGGCTCACAACGCTGCCCATTCGAATGGTGATATTACAGTTTCCCTGTCTTTAATAATTAAATAAATATCATGTGTATATAGAAAATGTCTCAGTTTCCTTCCTTTATTATGTACTAGCTTTTACCCCCGGCTTCGCTCGCATATTTGTCCCCCCCCCACTCCCCCCCACCCCCTCTCCCGCACTACCATTCCCCCTCCCCCAATCAATCAACAATCAAATACGCTCCGTTTCGCATTCATAATATTAGAATAGCTGTTGGCTTAGGTCAAAATGTAGACAAGTACCAATTTTATATTTGTATCTACCTACACTAAATATTCATATTAGAATACTAATATTTGAATTTTCGCTATAAAAGAAATAATATTGACAGCCAATGTCAAACATTTACTTAGTAACACGCTTTGCCAATAAACGTATAATAGATAATTTCATAACGCCACGGCTTATTCATAACGCCAGAGCTTACCAATATATATAGCCCCTGTTACTCGCAAATAAAGTAGCTTTCGATTAGTGAAAGAATTTATAAATTCCATTCGATATTTATTGCGTAAAAGAGTGACGACCATCCAACCAACCATCCAACCAACCAACCAACCATCCATACAAACTTTCGCATTTATAATATTAGTAAGATAGTAAGATGTATTGCAAAATATTTTCAAAAGATCTGAAGGTAAACTTTTAAGGTACCTTAGGTGTCTGCACTGTCTGCATAACATTTCTAAGAAATCTGTCTAGTCTTTTTTACAACAAAAAAAAACTCGGGAACAAATTTATTGATATTTTCGATCGCTTGCTTTTATATTTCATTTTTTGTATTCCACTCTTTGTTAGAAATAAGATCTTTAACCCTTCTAATCACAGGAGACCCAAGTTGTCCCAAAACATCATATGCCGTTATAATAACAAGAGACCCAGATTGTCCCAGAGCGACCGTGCATTATTAAAAGTTATATATCTCTCTTCCTGTCATGCAAATATTTGTGATTTCTGTTATGTTAGAGAGCCAAAGAAATAATGCTTCTCATTGTATTAGGATTATATGAGCTATGTTGTTGAGATATTTTACAAACCCGATCATAAGTGACGGTTTTATTTCGAGCCAATTTTTGACGTAACAAACATTTAATTTTAAAATAAAATTGTATGAAAGTGATAAAAAGTGAGGTGACAGTTTTATTAAAAATTATGTTAAAAAAAGGAATCTGTATTTAAAATTTTAAGTTCATTCTATTTTAAGTACTTTAATTCCAATATTCGCAGGTATGCATTTTTTAGCTAATTTACATTTCCAATATCAAAATTTTAATATTTAGAAAAAAAAAAGTTGATTTCTAATAAACACATCAGAAAGATTATTTTATCTAGATTTTAGAACAATTTTTGTTTTTGCAAAAGGGTTAAAAAATAACCCATAAATAGGAAAATTTAAGATGCATGGCAAGAACCAGGAATTTTGCGCGCGAACCTTGACAGGCAAAAGGTTACAGATATTATTTTCTTATTATTCGAAGGGTTAAAATACCGAGTAAAAACAAATACATAGAGGTCTTCAGAAAAAACACCTCTTTGAATAAATTGTGTACGAAGCTACAAACTTTACTTCAACAGTCTTACGGCTCAGAAATCAGCGAACTTATTTTAACTTCTTTCGGAAGGATTTATTTAGTTAATACCCTAAAAAATTGGGCATATTTCACCAACTTCGTCCATTTCCTAAAACAATCTTAAGGTTTGTCCATATGGCTTAGAAGAGTGATCTTTAAGTGGATTCGATAAATATACCACGAAACGGACGTTAAAATCGTACCAAAATTTATACCCTATAAATATAATTTTATAACGGACATCTTCAAAAATTTTAAGTTGTGGTATACCTCAATGGTGCTAGGAACATATTTCACGTCATCTCATTACAACTTACTAACTAACATACCGTCACGCCGTTTCTCCGCAGGGATAGGCAGAGAGGACGGACCACTTTACCGTAGAACACCTTTTTCTTAGTCAAATGGGGCCGTATTTTCTGCAATTCTGCGTCGAATCGAACCAATAATTCGGCAAAGTACAGCCCTGGAATCTTTTTTTTTTCTCATCATTTTCTTATTGTCACACCTTGTGAATCCCAGAAAACGGGGGCCATCACCTTTCCGGACGATAGGATAGTCTTCGCCTTCTTCGGAGCACGTTCGCCGGATGAAGTCCACTGTTTCGACTGTTCTTTGGTCTTTGGTGTGTACCAGTGGATCCATTTTTTGTCGAAGGTCACGAAACGATGCAGAAACTTTTTTGGATTACGCTTAAACAGCGTTAAACACTGCTCTGAAGTGGTCTCACGGATTTGCTTGTAGTTTGGAGTGAAGAAACGCAGCACCCACTGCGCCGACAGCTTTCTCATGCCCAAAATTTCATGCAGGATATGACCCACGCGGTCTTTTGAAATAGCTACTGTCTCAGCTATTTTCAATCGGCGGTCTGCCAATACGAGATTGTGGATTTTTGTTATGTCATTCTCTGTGGTAGCCGTTTTCGGGCCACCTGGGCGTGACTCATTAAAAACCGATGTGCGACCACGTTGAAACTCGTTAAACCAATTTTTGATGGTCGCCATCAAAGGAGAAGAGTCATCGTACACAGAATCCAAGGGCTCTTTGATTTCGCTGTGCGATTTTCCTTCCAAAAACAAGAATCGAATCACCGAACGAAATTACTCTTTTTCCATTTTTCTAAAATCCGCGGACACGCCCGCTTCCACACGTGGTCAAAACAAAACTGCGAGTCCGATTCGGCTGAAATTTCGACAGAGCCGTCTACGAAAGTGTACTACATTACTACACGATAGTAAATTTCTCTTGCGATAGTGGCACTATCGGGCGGTGAGGCTAAGTACTTATCGGATGGCCTGTGTACTTCTAATATAAGTAATGGCAATATTTTAGTACATACTATCCATCAAGCTCCAGGTATTTGTTTTCTATATTATCTGAAAAAAATACCTCTTCTTATTATAAATTGTTCGCGCGTATGAGTTTTTTATGGCAATTTTTTCTGTGTTCCTCCAGGTCTATACCACGCAACAAATTGTATTAGGAAAGAAGTAGGTACTTACAGTAGGAAGTGGTGAGATGGAGATCACTTTGTTGTTCATATGCGTTTAATTGCGTAAAAATGCGACAGTAATTCACTTCGATCAATTGCGAAACAAAACCACAAAAAAATGCGTGTTGTTTTAAATGCGCGGCCATTGATGCACTGACATTGCACTGACACCTTTATATCGGCTCTTGCGAACTTCGTCGGGGCAAGGTGAGGAGAGCGAGCGGGGAGACAGGGAACAATTCATCACCTTAGCATAACCCAAAATCACAACAAAAACAATTCACCGTTATGTCTCCTACAATCGGCGCAAACATAAATGATTAAGCTGAGAAATTGTACAAACAATTCAAATAAAATTTACTTGTGCATGTCGGGATATGAAGAGAGGGAATTGGGAGAGTCTTACCCCACGGCCAATCTATAATTTAATTGGCCGAATGTTCTTGTAGCGAAAAGAAAAATGGAGCGATGGTGCCCTTTGAAACTAGTATTATTCGTATACCTAAAACTCGTTCATAATTTCAACAAAATAACGCAGTTTCCATTCAATATCTATCACAAGTTAAACTTTCAATTAACCTGTAAAGTCTATTTGACCCCTTTTGGGGTCAACTCATAGAACGGTTGTATCTCCCTTAATATCATAGTGAAAAATATGATGTGAACGGTGTTAGAAAGATAAAAGACCACGCTTTATATACAAATCTAAATTAACCACAAAATAAGTAAAATGTATACGTTTACCAAACCAAAGTTTCGAGTCGCATTTTGAAATGAATTTATGAAAGTTTGGGAATTTTTTATAAATGATTTTTACATGGAACGACAAAAAAAGTGGCATAAATATTAATATGTATTATTTCCTTTGTAATTTTAGTCAGAAAAAATAAGGTGTGCCATTTTACAAACTTTTTTGTGTTTGCGTGCAAAATTTTTATATTTCAAAAATTATATGTTTATGTTGATTTATAAAACTTGAGAGCATATTTCATTTCAAAGCTTATCACCTTTCTAAAACATTTTTTTGTCTTCGGATACGTTCAGAAATATTTCATTTATTTGGATTTTATTGCAAAGCGGAATTATTTTGACCCTCTGAAATAATACAGTTTTAAGGGGTATTTAGCAATAATACATTTCAGCATTGGAATCTTCAGAGAACAGGCGTCAGACTGTGAATGCTGCCAATGCTCTACCGTATTTCAATAGAAGATGATCCGAGAACCTAACATCATTGATCTCTTCCGCACCCTTTTTCCTCTTTCCCGACTTTGCACTGGTAAAAACATTGTATACGGTTGATATTTGTTGCATGTACATACCTCGTTCCAAAAAAGGCCTTTTGTCATGGACATTTCCAATCGAGAAGAGCACAAAGAGGACAAATGATACGTACGTCGTTCTTGAATTCAACAGCTTGTCATACTTCCTGGGGCCAGGGTGATACTGAAGCCACGTAGGGTCCAGCGTTATACTTCTGGTCTCCAGAAATATGTCCCTCCCGGGGGGGAACAAGTGTTAAGCAGGCCCCCCGGGGGCAATATGCCTCGGCTTGGAAGGCTCAGCTCAGGGTCGTAGGGCTCCTCCGAGGCTGTCGATGGTTGACTCCAATGAAACAAGGTTTGGGCACAATTCAAATGTATTCAATAATGCAAGGGTGAACAGTACAGGCAACCAGGTAAGCTGTTTAAGGCCTAGCATAAGAGAGAGTGAGGCACTAGAAATACTACGGAATTTAGGCTCGGAAAGACTATAAGAGGGTTAGAATCTCACGTGGCGTCGTACGGATGCAGGCAGCTTCCTACGAAGTGGAGAGATCTAGAGCAAAGCTCATAGATCGTGTGCAGGAACGGGGCGGCTCGGGGTGCGTGGGCGGCTTCTCGGCGTCATGGTGGGCGGATTCGGACAGCTTACCGAACCGGTGGGCGATAACGGGGAATTAAGCGGCTATCGGCAATGTAGGCGGATTAAAAGCCGTGCGCGTCTGGGCGGCCATGGTATTAAGTAGGCGGCCGTTGTGAATTACTCGGCTCGTCGGCACGTAGGCGGATTAAAAACCGTGCGCGGCCAGGGCTGCTATGGTAGGCGGCAGTAGGATTATACAGGCGGCTGTGGTGATAGCGCCATACTTGGTTCGTAGGTGAAGACTTAATTAGCCGCGTCGAAGGGTGGCATACTGCCCGACAGTACGTAGTAGTGCGTACGACCGCTCGCGCCGTTGTCTGAAATATTTCTGTTGCTTTGGCGATCGGTGGCTGGAACTCTCTGCCCGTGATGAGCGAGACGGAAGACTCGAACGCGTGCCCTATAAGGTAATGTCTTCTGCCATTGGCTGGATTTCGCGCCGTGTGGCCATATATGGTAATGTCTTCTGCCAGCCTGAGAGGGACAGCAATAATCATACGATGCTGAACATGTACTGAGCACGTGACACACAGCTGCCTGCCGCTTGTATAGTCCGTTCGTAGGATTTATGGGCAACTCATAACACTACCCTCCTCCCCCTGAAAAATGAAGGGAAAAGGCAGCGAGGCTGATGCAGGGGACCACGACCTTCCATACAGCATGGGATGCGATGGTTGCCACAATGTGAGGTACAGAGCTACCTCTTCACCAGGATTTAAACACTCCCTACCTAAGAGCCAACAAAATTTTAACTACCTGTGAGCCAAGCTAAAAAAAACTAGCAATAACTGAACAAAGGTTGCCAACTCTCTCAAGAAATTTAAAAAAATGTGACGTACCTAGTGCGATACAAGACACGCTAACGAAGGTGCATGAAGAAATAAAGAAAACATGACCCTTCCGAGAAGGATTACTACCATGTAAAAATCTTAAAATTAGACAAAAAATTTCCAACCCTATTCCTGTTATGGAATATTGTACGCTGACCAATGTCATGAAATGATCGAAATCAACTCATATTCGCGTCTTACAATAGAATTCTTAAAATTATACAACTTTGTTTTTATACACTTTATTCCTGTTATGGAATATTGTACGCTGACCAATGTCATGAAATGATCGAAATCACTCATATTCGCGTCTTACAATAGAATTTTTTAAATTATACAACTTTGTTTTTATATACTATGCTATTTTCACAATTCAATTCTAACCCAAATGTTAGTTTCCCGCACTCTCAGCTTGTCATGGTTTGTCTGGTTTGCATTTAATTATCAGGCATAAACGACCATCCTCTCATGTTCGCATATAATTGTAAGGTAATGCTACAAAACCTATCATGAATATTAATTTTCAGGCATAATATGAATCCTCTCATGTTTTCTCGACTCACCCTCGGTGACCCGTACAGCGCTGTACTTGGTATACTAGAAATATACCCTTGCCGCAACGACATAGACAACCGGATAGATCCCTTGGAATCCTCACGGTGAACTTGCGTTCGACGAAACCACATAGGACACCCTCTAGGTGTTCCCACCAAAATAACCAGACGAACCGTAATGACCATAAGTGCAATTACATTATTCTCTAATAAGAACAATACGACCCGAATGACATAACTTTATGACATTACCGAGCTAATTTACTCAACTGGGTGCATACTTTTAAATTTTCTTACTACGAGAAGTACTACTCCTTATTTGAATACAGTGATATAGCAAGTTACAAAACACCGTACAATTGCGTCCTGATATGGCAAGGACTTTACACGCTGGCTTACCATATTGATACCGAAGTAATCAATTACGTGTTTACAAAATATTTATATAGTAATTTAATTAATTACATTTATCATAATTAAAACACTTGAATATACATTTGTTTACCCACCAAAAACTCTATGTGTGTGAGTACAATTTTGTTAAATAACTTTCAATTCGAGTTTGTTTCAACTCAACTTAAACTCTCAGGGTTTGACTACGTAAGGAGAGAAGAAGGAAAAAAAAAAAAAAAAATTTTAAAATAAATAACAACAACGCCACGTATTTTTACCAAAAAATACGAAAATTTAATACTACCGACAATGTTATTAGAAGAGGAAAAAATTTTTAATTGAGTAACGAATTTCTTCCTAACACCGGAATCATATATACTTTAATTGTTCGGAAATTCGCGTTTCCAACAATCTTCCTGCTCTAATTCTAAGGAGTTTAGCCATCCTATCACGCTTTGGATTATAGCTAACAGCCGAATGACACGTTAGGTCGATACCCAAGTTCCATCCTATCGGACTTGTAACAGCTCTATAATACCACACAACGAGTAACCGTTGTTATATGATCGCGGAAGAAGGTTAAAATTCGATACCACCACAACCTATGTGAACCGAATAGTGTTGTCTATTGGGCCTATTCTGATAACAAAAATGTGGTAATATAATTATTACATTGCCTTTTCATCGTGAATTCACTCCAACATACGCTAGAATTGAGACATACCCCGTTAAGGAGTGGGTAACTACCCGATTGTGAACGTTTTACCGCCCCAATTTCTCCTATATCGCAACGTGTGAGATGTCCAATACCATAACGATTTAACCTACATGTGAGAATAATTCGACAATGAAAGAGATTGAAAAACCCGAAAAAAAAAAGGACAAAAAATAAAAAAAATTAAAATGATATTTCCATTTTATACATGACCTTATATTAATATATACACAAGGTTATTTACAACCATAAGGTTCCTAAGTTTCTTACTACCCAATGACCTACCCCAGTATGATGAGAGCTAGGCGCCTTTATACCTACCACTTGTACAAGAATTTTCTTATGCCGTCTCTTGCCAACGAAAAGAAAAGAATATGCTTGCATATTCTTTCATTGCATCTAAAATTAAGTACTTTTTAGAATGCAAATTGTTCCACGAAAATAGAAATTAGGTCTCTACTTCGGTCCCGGGCAGGATACTGAATACCTAACGCAGTTTTTTCTAATGAAAAACCTAGCCTAATTTAGGGTTCCTTGAACTACGCCCTCAATCAGTGTAACGTGTCGTGTTTCTTAGACGAATTTATATACTTATGTAACCATATTCATATATAAATTAAAAAAAAATTTTTTTTTTTAAAAAAAAAAAAAAACAACCTAAGTGGCTACGCACTAGGATGGAAAAGTAATAAATTATTACTACCAATAATAGTCATTACAATAAATGAACTAAATATCGCATCAGTAATTTCACTAGTGTAAGGTGAGTTACCTCTTTTTTTATAATAAAAATAATGACAACAAGTCTTCACGTGCAGACATACCGGCGTCCCGGATTGTCAACACTTGTGATGACGATCCATTAAGAAAGGAATTGTATACTTCTCTAATAACAAAGGTTAAGTTATATGCGTTATAACCTCGTACTAACCACTAGGGTTCATGACGTCCTAGGGTTGTATATAAAAGACAATACAATACATGTACCTCGTGAATAAATTTACAATTTTTTATTAAGGTCATCCAATGATGGACAATAATGCTGACTAAGTCATGTAATCAATGAAACTGATACATATTCGCATTTTACAACCTTATGTAGAGGACAATACAATACATGCACCTCGTGTTTAAATTTACTGTGTCATTATAATTTGTAACCAATTTCTTTTCCTACTGGTGAACTAATTTCCATGCTCTGTTCTGTTTTTCTGTTTTCCTCTCCGTGTAATTCTCAGGATACGCCTCCTATAGCGTCGGTCATATTATAAGGATACCTCCTATAGCGTTTGGCATATTATAAGGATCTCTCCTATAGCGTCGTATAATTATAAGGCTATACTATAATCCTCTCGTGTTTTCAAGAGATACGTTTGCAAACGTCTATCTCCGTGTGGCCACACCGTTACGTTCAGAGAACCGTAACCTTGCCTTAGTTCACCAACACAAATGAGAAATTACCTTCCTCAAATGCCTGTGCTTCGGCAAAAAACAACACATAAAAATAACACAATATCCAAAAAAACAGAACTTCATTAATTATTTAAAATTTATGTTACTACGATTTCTATAAAATCTTTCTTTAAAAGGTTACTCTATATTTAACAGGAATCGTTTCCAAATTTTAACAACACAGATTTTATAACACCGCTATACGATGCGTAATACACACTGACTAAGTCGCTCAAATACCTAAGTATTCAATTCGTGTGTTTACCTTTAACATTACATGTTATAAGCTAGCAATTTTATATACATAAAAAAAATTGAATCATAACTGAATTGCTAACGACGTTGCTTCTTACTATCTTCCAAAATTTAAAACTTTTACCTGTTTGACTGATTATTTGAAAATTCCTTTTAAAAAAATTCCGTGTCTATTATTTATTTACTTCTTAATTTAACAATATTATCCAATGATAACTTTTTTTACTAATAACTTTTCACTATAAGTCTCAGTTTAAACTCAACTTTCCTGTTCATAACTGTTTTTTAATTTTTGTTTACTTTACTATTATTATGTTTAAGAAAAAATTCCATTGTATTTAACTATATAAGGGCGCCATGACATTTTTCTAAATTAGCTATGTCAAAACTATACGAATTTACAATTACCTAAAGCTTACTTGAGGGGTTAATTCTCTAATTCCAATTCTTTCCTATATCACAAATTCCTTTTTTTTTTTGTTCAAGATTTCACATCTTAACAATCCCACCTTGCCCTAATTCTGAGGAAGGCATTCCTATAACGGTTCGAAACCAGAATTGTATACGCGGGTACCTATGTATCCGTAGTACATTTCTTGAGTTTATTAACTCAATATCTAAAATGATATAATTTCCTAACAACGATCACGTTGTCATAATATGTAATACAAGAAAAAAAGAAGAAGACAATTTCTTATAATTTTATAACCCTTTCCTTCATTACAAGTAAGACATTATTAATTGGATTCTATTCATTATTTATTTTGTTACTAAATGACAATACCGATTTAACTGTAGTGGTTTACTTTTTAATTTTATGTTTTAATAATTTTCCACAGATGTTTCCAAAAAAAACTTATTTTATCTTTTCTATTCTGCATTCCATTATACTGTTATTCATTCATGTAAATTTGTTGCCGAAAACATTCCTAAATTCTTATGAAAAAAAACTTAATTGACGCTAAACATTTAAATGTTCTTTATTCGAGAGTTTATTCTGTTAAATTTTACAAGGATTTCACTTTAAAAATTCTTCGTTATTTTCTATTTAAAACGGTAATTTGAACATATGATGCTATTCACTTGTTTCTTTTGAAGTGTCTTTCCCAACGATAGTTTATTTTATTATTCGCATACTACTATTTAGAGTGGGATAGTCCCGATTAAAAAACAAAACATGTTCCAATACTGTCTCTATGGTAAATACCTATAGCATATACAAAATTTTATTATTAAACCTTCCTTAGATAACCATTCGAAAAAAAAAGTATCTAGTAACATATACCTTGTAGTTTGGAATTTATTCTTTAAATGATGTTCTACTGTTTTTCACTAATTTAATTAATTTTCTACCACTTTAGTACGAAAGCAATTCAAATAGATTTTAAGAACTTAAACTAACAAAAAAAACACTTAGCCAATTATATACATTGATATACACGTTGCCTTGTTTATATACATTTTTATATACACGTTGCCTTGTTTATATACATTTTTATATACAAGTTTGTTCCCTTCCCGAACGTTTATTACTTTAACAACACTGTGTTTTCTAATTTGTGTAATATGGAGTATTAATTCAATGATGTACGATCTCTAACCGTGGGTTCATGACACTCATGATTTTCAAACGAAACAACATTAAACTTCTAAGAACTTTACTATTTTTAACCGATCTGTACCTAAACTTTTGTTTCTTAAAAAAAAACTTTTGACTGAATTTTGTTTATTCCTTTTCCTTCTAAAATTTATGCTATTAATCTACATTTGTCCTGAACTGTTCATTAATCCAATACGCAGTTAGCTACTCTGCTCTAGACAATCAACAATCAAAATTACAATTCTAATTTATTCTAATGTATTAACAATAAATTAAAACTTCTATGAAGAAAAATAACAATTGTGGCTTTAACTAATATTACAAGGGAAGCTTTCCATATTAACTTATTCTGTTTTGAAAATTAATAATTTGTTGCTTTAAAATTTCTCTTTTATAACATTATGTAACGTCGTTTTCCATTTTGTGATTTAAAACTACCTATTGAGAGAAACGAAAACTAACTTTATTACTTGTACTCATTATTTATTGAACTTTTCGTTTAACGTTTATTTTATAATTCAACTTCCGGGATTCGTTAAACTCAACACATTGTTTTCGTAAAGTTAAAAAAGCTCTTTTGGGGACTACGCCTCTATCCATCAACATTTTTCTTATTACCGACGCGTTTGCTTTCTCGAAATTTAATATTCTATCCATTATTGGTATGGTGGCCTCCATGATTATGCGTTATTATAATGAACAAAGCAAAAAAAAAATTTCGGACGATTATAGAAGACGAGAGCAGTTGCTGGCAGTCGACATTATATCCTCCTATTACAGGGAAACGGATGTGGACGAGCACAATCCGACAGTAGTTACTACCTTTTATTGGAAACAACCACTGCTCTTCAAGGAAGAAATAATACAACTAACACAGCCCCAGGTGGAGAATTTAAAATAACGAGATTCATTACTCAATTAAAAAAAAACTCCGCGCGAATGACGAACAACTCTGACTGCCGCGATAGAAACGTAATAGCGTGAGAATGAATGCTACGGTAGTAAGCGATGTTTAAAATACCTAACACTCGAATAGCACTAGCCGACGGACTCGCGACGTTTGGAATAATTCACACAGAGCTACAACGTTACGGTAATAAGCGATGTTTAAAATACCTAACCTCGAATAGCACTAGCCGACGGACTCGCGACGTTTGGAATAATTCACACAGAGCTACCGTTGTTGATGGGAGCACAAATATAAAATATTTATAGCTAAGATTACATAATTATGTTTCTAGGGAGACAACAATCGACAAGACTTCGGCCCAGTTGGCGCGCCAGTGTCATACTTCCTGGGGCCAGGGTGATACTGAAGCCACGTAGGGTCCAGCGTTATACTTCTGGTCTCCAGAAATATGTCCCTCCCGGGGGGGAACAAGTGTTAAGCAGGCCCCCCGGGGGCAATATGCCTCGGCTTGGAAGGCTCAGCTCAGGGTCGTAGGGCTCCTCCGAGGCTGTCGATGGTTGACTCCAATGAAACAAGGTTTGGGCACAATTCAAATGTATTCAATAATGCAAGGGTGAACAGTACAGGCAACCAGGTAAGCTGTTTAAGGCCTAGCATAAGAGAGAGTGAGGCACTAGAAATACTACGGAATTTAGGCTCGGAAAGACTATAAGAGGGTTAGAATCTCACGTGGCGTCGTACGGATGCAGGCAGCTTCCTACGAAGTGGAGAGATCTAGAGCAAAGCTCATAGATCGTGTGCAGGAACGGGGCGGCTCGGGGTGCGTGGGCGGCTTCTCGGCGTCATGGTGGGCGGATTCGGACAGCTTACCGAACCGGTGGGCGATAACGGGGAATTAAGCGGCTATCGGCAATGTAGGCGGATTAAAAGCCGTGCGCGTCTGGGCGGCCATGGTATTAAGTAGGCGGCCGTTGTGAATTACTCGGCTCGTCGGCACGTAGGCGGATTAAAAACCGTGCGCGGCCAGGGCTGCTATGGTAGGCGGCAGTAGGATTATACAGGCGGCTGTGGTGATAGCGCCATACTTGGTTCGTAGGTGAAGACTTAATTAGCCGCGTCGAAGGGTGGCATACTGCCCGACAGTACGTAGTAGTGCGTACGACCGCTCGCGCCGTTGTCTGAAATATTTCTGTTGCTTTGGCGATCGGTGGCTGGAACTCTCTGCCCGTGATGAGCGAGACGGAAGACTCGAACGCGTGCCCTATAAGGTAATGTCTTCTGCCATTGGCTGGATTTCGCGCCGTGTGGCCATATATGGTAATGTCTTCTGCCAGCCTGAGAGGGACAGCAATAATCATACGATGCTGAACATGTACTGAGCACGTGACACACAGCTGCCTGCCGCTTGTATAGTCCGTTCGTAGGATTTATGGGCAACTCATAACACTACCCTCCTCCCCCTGAAAAATGAAGGGAAAAGGCAGCGAGGCTGATGCAGGGGACCACGACCTTCCATACAGCATGGGATGCGATGGTTGCCACAATGTGAGGTACAGAGCTACCTCTTCACCAGGATTTAAACACTCCCTACCTAAGAGCCAACAAAATTTTAACTACCTGTGAGCCAAGCTAAAAAAAACTAGCAATAACTGAACAAAGGTTGCCAACTCTCTCAAGAAATTTAAAAAAATGTGACGTACCTAGTGCGATACAAGACACGCTAACGAAGGTGCATGAAGAAATAAAGAAAACATGACCCTTCCGAGAAGGATTACTACCATGTAAAAATCTTAAAATTAGACAAAAAATTTCCAACCCTATTCCTGTTATGGAATATTGTACGCTGACCAATGTCATGAAATGATCGAAATCAACTCATATTCGCGTCTTACAATAGAATTCTTAAAATTATACAACTTTGTTTTTATACACTTTATTCCTGTTATGGAATATTGTACGCTGACCAATGTCATGAAATGATCGAAATCACTCATATTCGCGTCTTACAATAGAATTTTTTAAATTATACAACTTTGTTTTTATATACTATGCTATTTTCACAATTCAATTCTAACCCAAATGTTAGTTTCCCGCACTCTCAGCTTGTCATGGTTTGTCTGGTTTGCATTTAATTATCAGGCATAAACGACCATCCTCTCATGTTCGCATATAATTGTAAGGTAATGCTACAAAACCTATCATGAATATTAATTTTCAGGCATAATATGAATCCTCTCATGTTTTCTCGACTCACCCTCGGTGACCCGTACAGCGCTGTACTTGGTATACTAGAAATATACCCTTGCCGCAACGACATAGACAACCGGATAGATCCCTTGGAATCCTCACGGTGAACTTGCGTTCGACGAAACCACATAGGACACCCTCTAGGTGTTCCCACCAAAATAACCAGACGAACCGTAATGACCATAAGTGCAATTACATTATTCTCTAATAAGAACAATACGACCCGAATGACATAACTTTATGACATTACCGAGCTAATTTACTCAACTGGGTGCATACTTTTAAATCTTCTTACTACGAGAAGTACTACTCCTTATTTGAATACAGTGATATAGCAAGTTACAAAACACCGTACAATTGCGTCCTGATATGGCAAGGACTTTACACGCTGGCTTACCATATTGATACCGAAGTAATCAATTACGTGTTTACAAAATATTTATATAGTAATTTAATTAATTACATTTATCATAATTAAAACACTTGAATATACATTTGTTTACCCACCAAAAACTCTATGTGTGTGAGTACAATTTTGTTAAATAACTTTCAATTCGAGTTTGTTTCAACTCAACTTAAACTCTCAGGGTTTGACTACGTAAGGAGAGAAGAAGGAAAAAAAAAAAAAAATTTTAAAATAAATAACAACAACGCCACGTATTTTTACCAAAAAATACGAAAATTTAATACTACCGACAATGTTATTAGAAGAGGAAAAAATTTTTAATTGAGTAACGAATTTCTTCCTAACACCGGAATCATATATACTTTAATTGTTCGGAAATTCGCGTTTCCAACAATCTTCCTGCTCTAATTCTAAGGAGTTTAGCCATCCTATCACGCTTTGGATTATAGCTAACAGCCGAATGACACGTTAGGTCGATACCCAAGTTCCATCCTATCGGACTTGTAACAGCTCTATAATACCACACAACGAGTAACCGTTGTTATATGATCGCGGAAGAAGGTTAAAATTCGATACCACCACAACCTATGTGAACCGAATAGTGTTGTCTATTGGGCCTATTCTGATAACAAAAATGTGGTAATATAATTATTACATTGCCTTTTCATCGTGAATTCACTCCAACATACGCTAGAATTGAGACATACCCCGTTAAGGAGTGGGTAACTACCCGATTGTGAACGTTTTACCGCCCCAATTTCTCCTATATCGCAACGTGTGAGATGTCCAATACCATAACGATTTAACCTACATGTGAGAATAATTCGACAATGAAAGAGATTGAAAAACCCGAAAAAAAAAAGGACAAAAAATAAAAAAAATTAAAATGATATTTCCATTTTATACATGACCTTATATTAATATATACACAAGGTTATTTACAACCATAAGGTTCCTAAGTTTCTTACTACCCAATGACCTACCCCAGTATGATGAGAGCTAGGCGCCTTTATACCTACCACTTGTACAAGAATTTTCTTATGCCGTCTCTTGCCAACGAAAAGAAAAGAATATGCTTGCATATTCTTTCATTGCATCTAAAATTAAGTACTTTTTAGAATGCAAATTGTTCCACGAAAATAGAAATTAGGTCTCTACTTCGGTCCCGGGCAGGATACTGAATACCTAACGCAGTTTTTTCTAATGAAAAACCTAGCCTAATTTAGGGTTCCTTGAACTACGCCCTCAATCAGTGTAACGTGTCGTGTTTCTTAGACGAATTTATATACTTATGTAACCATATTCATATATAAATTAAAAAAAAATTTTTTTTTTAAAAAAAAAAAAAAAACAACCTAAGTGGCTACGCACTAGGATGGAAAAGTAATAAATTATTACTACCAATAATAGTCATTACAATAAATGAACTAAATATCGCATCAGTAATTTCACTAGTGTAAGGTGAGTTACCTCTTTTTTTATAATAAAAATAATGACAACAAGTCTTCACGTGCAGACATACCGGCGTCCCGGATTGTCAACACTTGTGATGACGATCCATTAAGAAAGGAATTGTATACTTCTCTAATAACAAAGGTTAAGTTATATGCGTTATAACCTCGTACTAACCACTAGGGTTCATGACGTCCTAGGGTTGTATATAAAAGACAATACAATACATGTACCTCGTGAATAAATTTACAATTTTTTATTAAGGTCATCCAATGATGGACAATAATGCTGACTAAGTCATGTAATCAATGAAACTGATACATATTCGCATTTTACAACCTTATGTAGAGGACAATACAATACATGCACCTCGTGTTTAAATTTACTGTGTCATTATAATTTGTAACCAATTTCTTTTCCTACTGGTGAACTAATTTCCATGCTCTGTTCTGTTTTTCTGTTTTCCTCTCCGTGTAATTCTCAGGATACGCCTCCTATAGCGTCGGTCATATTATAAGGATACCTCCTATAGCGTTTGGCATATTATAAGGATCTCTCCTATAGCGTCGTATAATTATAAGGCTATACTATAATCCTCTCGTGTTTTCAAGAGATACGTTTGCAAACGTCTATCTCCGTGTGGCCACACCGTTACGTTCAGAGAACCGTAACCTTGCCTTAGTTCACCAACACAAATGAGAAATTACCTTCCTCAAATGCCTGTGCTTCGGCAAAAAACAACACATAAAAATAACACAATATCCAAAAAAACAGAACTTCATTAATTATTTAAAATTTATGTTACTACGATTTCTATAAAATCTTTCTTTAAAAGGTTACTCTATATTTAACAGGAATCGTTTCCAAATTTTAACAACACAGATTTTATAACACCGCTATACGATGCGTAATACACACTGACTAAGTCGCTCAAATACCTAAGTATTCAATTCGTGTGTTTACCTTTAACATTACATGTTATAAGCTAGCAATTTTATATACATAAAAAAAATTGAATCATAACTGAATTGCTAACGACGTTGCTTCTTACTATCTTCCAAAATTTAAAACTTTTACCTGTTTGACTGATTATTTGAAAATTCCTTTTAAAAAAATTCCGTGTCTATTATTTATTTACTTCTTAATTTAACAATATTATCCAATGATAACTTTTTTTACTAATAACTTTTCACTATAAGTCTCAGTTTAAACTCAACTTTCCTGTTCATAACTGTTTTTTAATTTTTGTTTACTTTACTATTATTATGTTTAAGAAAAAATTCCATTGTATTTAACTATATAAGGGCGCCATGACATTTTTCTAAATTAGCTATGTCAAAACTATACGAATTTACAATTACCTAAAGCTTACTTGAGGGGTTAATTCTCTAATTCCAATTCTTTCCTATATCACAAATTCCTTTTTTTTTTTGTTCAAGATTTCACATCTTAACAATCCCACCTTGCCCTAATTCTGAGGAAGGCATTCCTATAACGGTTCGAAACCAGAATTGTATACGCGGGTACCTATGTATCCGTAGTACATTTCTTGAGTTTATTAACTCAATATCTAAAATGATATAATTTCCTAACAACGATCACGTTGTCATAATATGTAATACAAGAAAAAAAGAAGAAGACAATTTCTTATAATTTTATAACCCTTTCCTTCATTACAAGTAAGACATTATTAATTGGATTCTATTCATTATTTATTTTGTTACTAAATGACAATACCGATTTAACTGTAGTGGTTTACTTTTTAATTTTATGTTTTAATAATTTTCCACAGATGTTTCCAAAAAAAACTTATTTTATCTTTTCTATTCTGCATTCCATTATACTGTTATTCATTCATGTAAATTTGTTGCCGAAAACATTCCTAAATTCTTATGAAAAAAAACTTAATTGACGCTAAACATTTAAATGTTCTTTATTCGAGAGTTTATTCTGTTAAATTTTACAAGGATTTCACTTTAAAAATTCTTCGTTATTTTCTATTTAAAACGGTAATTTGAACATATGATGCTATTCACTTGTTTCTTTTGAAGTGTCTTTCCCAACGATAGTTTATTTTATTATTCGCATACTACTATTTAGAGTGGGATAGTCCCGATTAAAAAACAAAACATGTTCCAATACTGTCTCTATGGTAAATACCTATAGCATATACAAAATTTTATTATTAAACCTTCCTTAGATAACCATTCGAAAAAAAAAGTATCTAGTAACATATACCTTGTAGTTTGGAATTTATTCTTTAAATGATGTTCTACTGTTTTTCACTAATTTAATTAATTTTCTACCACTTTAGTACGAAAGCAATTCAAATAGATTTTAAGAACTTAAACTAACAAAAAAAACACTTAGCCAATTATATACATTGATATACACGTTGCCTTGTTTATATACATTTTTATATACACGTTGCCTTGTTTATATACATTTTTATATACAAGTTTGTTCCCTTCCCGAACGTTTATTACTTTAACAACACTGTGTTTTCTAATTTGTGTAATATGGAGTATTAATTCAATGATGTACGATCTCTAACCGTGGGTTCATGACACTCATGATTTTCAAACGAAACAACATTAAACTTCTAAGAACTTTACTATTTTTAACCGATCTGTACCTAAACTTTTGTTTCTTAAAAAAAAACTTTTGACTGAATTTTGTTTATTCCTTTTCCTTCTAAAATTTATGCTATTAATCTACATTTGTCCTGAACTGTTCATTAATCCAATACGCAGTTAGCTACTCTGCTCTAGACAATCAACAATCAAAATTACAATTCTAATTTATTCTAATGTATTAACAATAAATTAAAACTTCTATGAAGAAAAATAACAATTGTGGCTTTAACTAATATTACAAGGGAAGCTTTCCATATTAACTTATTCTGTTTTGAAAATTAATAATTTGTTGCTTTAAAATTTCTCTTTTATAACATTATGTAACGTCGTTTTCCATTTTGTGATTTAAAACTACCTATTGAGAGAAACGAAAACTAACTTTATTACTTGTACTCATTATTTATTGAACTTTTCGTTTAACGTTTATTTTATAATTCAACTTCCGGGATTCGTTAAACTCAACACATTGTTTTCGTAAAGTTAAAAAAGCTCTTTTGGGGACTACGCCTCTATCCATCAACATTTTTCTTATTACCGACGCGTTTGCTTTCTCGAAATTTAATATTCTATCCATTATTGGTATGGTGGCCTCCATGATTATGCGTTATTATAATGAACAAAGCAAAAAAAAAATTTCGGACGATTATAGAAGACGAGAGCAGTTGCTGGCAGTCGACATTATATCCTCCTATTACAGGGAAACGGATGTGGACGAGCACAATCCGACAGTAGTTACTACCTTTTATTGGAAACAACCACTGCTCTTCAAGGAAGAAATAATACAACTAACACAGCCCCAGGTGGAGAATTTAAAATAACGAGATTCATTACTCAATTAAAAAAAAACTCCGCGCGAATGACGAACAACTCTGACTGCCGCGATAGAAACGTAATAGCGTGAGAATGAATGCTACGGTAGTAAGCGATGTTTAAAATACCTAACACTCGAATAGCACTAGCCGACGGACTCGCGACGTTTGGAATAATTCACACAGAGCTACAACGTTACGGTAATAAGCGATGTTTAAAATACCTAACCTCGAATAGCACTAGCCGACGGACTCGCGACGTTTGGAATAATTCACACAGAGCTACCGTTGTTGATGGGAGCACAAATATAAAATATTTATAGCTAAGATTACATAATTATGTTTCTAGGGAGACAACAATCGACAAGACTTCGGCCCAGTTGGCGCGCCAGTGTCATACTTCCTGGGGCCAGGGTGATACTGAAGCCACGTAGGGTCCAGCGTTATACTTCTGGTCTCCAGAAATATGTCCCTCCCGGGGGGGAACAAGTGTTAAGCAGGCCCCCCGGGGGCAATATGCCTCGGCTTGGAAGGCTCAGCTCAGGGTCGTAGGGCTCCTCCGAGGCTGTCGATGGTTGACTCCAATGAAACAAGGTTTGGGCACAATTCAAATGTATTCAATAATGCAAGGGTGAACAGTACAGGCAACCAGGTAAGCTGTTTAAGGCCTAGCATAAGAGAGAGTGAGGCACTAGAAATACTACGGAATTTAGGCTCGGAAAGACTATAAGAGGGTTAGAATCTCACGTGGCGTCGTACGGATGCAGGCAGCTTCCTACGAAGTGGAGAGATCTAGAGCAAAGCTCATAGATCGTGTGCAGGAACGGGGCGGCTCGGGGTGCGTGGGCGGCTTCTCGGCGTCATGGTGGGCGGATTCGGACAGCTTACCGAACCGGTGGGCGATAACGGGGAATTAAGCGGCTATCGGCAATGTAGGCGGATTAAAAGCCGTGCGCGTCTGGGCGGCCATGGTATTAAGTAGGCGGCCGTTGTGAATTACTCGGCTCGTCGGCACGTAGGCGGATTAAAAACCGTGCGCGGCCAGGGCTGCTATGGTAGGCGGCAGTAGGATTATACAGGCGGCTGTGGTGATAGCGCCATACTTGGTTCGTAGGTGAAGACTTAATTAGCCGCGTCGAAGGGTGGCATACTGCCCGACAGTACGTAGTAGTGCATACGACCGCTCGCGCCGTTGTCTGAAATATTTCTGTTGCTTTGGCGATCGGTGGCTGGAACTCTCTGCCCGTGATGAGCGAGACGGAAGACTCGAACGCGTGCCCTATAAGGTAATGTCTTCTGCCATTGGCTGGATTTCGCGCCGTGTGGCCATATATGGTAATGTCTTCTGCCAGCCTGAGAGGGACAGCAATAATCATACGATGCTGAACATGTACTGAGCACGTGACACACAGCTGCCTGCCGCTTGTATAGTCCGTTCGTAGGATTTATGGGCAACTCATAACAAGCTTGACTGCAGAACGATTTGCCGACCTCTGTGTTTCCTTCCTTCTATATGGTTGACCCATGTTCACTCCTTACTCTCCTCAAAAAGCTCTCCATTCAGCATCTAAATAATAACCTATAACTTGTGAAAACAAAATAGAATATGGGTGCATTTTACCATTTCTTCTCATAAATTAGCTCATTTAGAAGTTACATTTAATTACAGAGGTGCAATTTTAAAGTGATCCAAGTTGAAATGTATTACTTATTTATAAAAAGCATTATCTTTGTGGCTCGCCATAATTTACAATAAAAACACATATATTTGTTACATTTAATATTATTTTATATACACTCTACCGGTTTCGGATGAACCTTTCCTTCATCAGGGGAATATAAGAACTAACCTACGATACAGAATATTGACAGACGTACACAAATTTTAAGTGTGTGAGTAATAGGAAGGGGTAATTATGGAATTCCCCAAAAACAGAGCGGTTTATTTGAAATATATCTAGAATAGGAATAAAAAATGAATTAATTTGGTTATTTCTTTACATAGTTCTGACAATTTTTAAAGAGATTTATTACTAACGCAAACTCACACCAAATAAAAAACCTTTCTTCACTTGAAAAAAAGCCTACTAAAATTTTTGAAAGTTGCCAGTTGAACTTGTGACCAGTTTAGCACGGCGTATCCCGTTTGCCGCATCACGTCTCATAGAAACTATTGTCATTAGAGGGGGCGTTGTTCTATTACATTGTAAAGGGTAACTTCCCCTAACTACAAACTTCATAATGTGGCTAATGCATAACAATACAGTCCATTGATAACAGGGAAGGCAGAATTAGTGGGGAAAATTATATTTATATTTATTTTTCTTGGTATCGAGCACGCTCATTTACGCGGTACGGCACGGGTATTTCAATAGAACCTGTTCTAAGGATCTAGCAGCATTGATCCTGGAACCCATCTTAACCCGTTTTACTCACCCACCCAACCAGGTGGCATATTTCCTTTTCCGTGTTCAATACGATGAATGCCATTTTTTCTCCAAACACGTGTCCAGTAGAAGGCAACCGGCATCATACTGTGCACGGGTTTGTAACGCCAATTCCCCTCCCAAACCCGTGTTCAGTACTAGGCATGTTAAATTAATGCGTTATAGACAAGTTTGTACCTGCATGTATAACAGCAAAACATTGAAAGAAATGTATTAGAATAATTACACATACTGGCTAGACAAACCCTGCTTTGCCAAACAAACCATTCAAAACCTGGGATGTTTTTAAAAATTATGATGACATGCTAGTTTATTTTAGAGAATTTATTTTATAAGTTTCAAAAAGTGTCATAAATACTATATTATAAAGTTTTTATTTATTTTATTAGTAAGGCTGTTTGCATTTCATTGCCCATCCATTATATTGTGCGTATATGCACACACTTCCTTTTATGTTATAATCACGTTTGCAGGATGCCTCGTACTGAACACGGGTTTGGGATGGGAATTGGCGCTACAAACCCATGCACAATAGGATGCCGGTTGCCTTCTACTGGACACGGGTTTGGAGAAAAAATGGCATTACAAACCCGTGTTGAGTTCGAGGCATGGTTGCCTCGTATTGAACACGGAAAAGAAAATATGCAACCGGGTGGCGATATAGTTCCTATGTCTTTACACTGTACAGATGATGTAACAAACAATTTTAAAAAAAAAAACTTCGTTTTAAATGGTCTATCCTGGAAAGTTTTCTAAAAATATGATTTGTAATAAGCGCTTGCGATGTTCAGGAAAGAAACTGCCACACGGGAAGTGAGAACTCGTTCAAGGTCCATAAATCTGTACTAGTTAGGTCGTTCCAAAAGGAAACGGGTTCCAAAACAGACGCCCTTACATAAAATACGATGACAATCAGTGTTCAGTATTTTTCAAACACACTTCTAAAAAATCTCTACACAATCGAGGTTTTAGGCGACGTAGGTAGTTAAAAAGGGGAGTCTGGCCGAGCCGACCCAAAAAATATATTTTTTGCTTAAAACTCTTCATATATAGAGAATACAATCCCTAAGTTAAAGCATAAAATACTACATTTAAATATAGTTGGGAGTGGTGCACGCCAAGCAGGTAGACCTTTAAAAACGGAACAGTCCGGTTACGAGCGAAAATTTTAATCGCATTTTACTCAAAATCACTTTTTTAAAGTTGGCAGGAATCATAGCTCATCGAATTTCTATCCGATTCACTCCATTCAAAGTTTAAATCAAAGAAAATTAAATTTATATGCGAATGAACCTCGACTTTAAATTATTACTCTAGGACCAAGTTTTTGCAAAATTAAGACCGTTTTTTTTCGTCAATTTTCATTTTATGAGCGCCTTTTTTTCAATCAACAACTTTTTTTTGCTAACTATGGTTCATGCGCATTCAACATTTATACTGTTACGATACGCCCCTGAAGCGAGTAAATACGAGAGCACAGAACACAGCACAAGTCCACACGGCTCGGCCGCCGCCTCTCCCCGCCCCGTATCCTGTTTCTCCTTGCCTCTCCCCCGTGCCCTGCCACTCGGCATTCCCGCTGCGCTCGCGACAGAAGAGATCTGAGCGCCTTTGAGAACGCACGCTCGCGGCTCAGTTGTAGCCGGCGGACCCAATTCAATGGGGCCGCGATGTATTATTGAAATACTTTTGAGTAGAATCAGTCTTTTGCCACTATAGTTCGGTCTATTTAGACTACGAAAGTGCCTGATGAAGCTGCCACATGAGACGAGGTTCCTGCCAACCTACATGTAAGCTGTATCTTGATTTCCTCCTTAAATGTTGTCCGTAATTCAGTGAAATGTAGGGCCCCCGCGGAAATCACGACTCGGAGAGTTTCGTTTTGAGAGAGAGTCAGAGAGAGTTAAACACTTTAGCTAGGTTTGTGTAATTTGCATTTTTTGTAATTGAATTGTACTGTAGAAACCTATGTATGTGTTTGAGTTTACAATACATGTCTAAATGATTTAACATTGTTATTATTCTGCTACGGCGGGAGGATTGTTGACCAGTGAGGATCCCGTGGGTCACCGGAGGATGGAGAGAAGTTCCCTAGCCTTGAGCTGCCCACCCCCCTGAATAGAGAGTACCATAGTCCCGCTGAGAGCTAGTCAGGGACGTGTTTTGGGCCCTGGTGTTGGTTTAGAAGCCGACATCGAGGCACCCTAACAATACTATAACCATTTTTTAAAAATTGTAGGTTTTTCAGTAACTTGCACGACGATGATTTGAAAATACAAGTCAGAATAAATAAAACAAGTCAAAATACATTATTGTAGTGATATATCCAGCTGTCTGTGCATTCCATTGGAAAGAGTAGATTCCATTAGATACTTAGGCGTAATAGTTGATAATAAACTTCGATGGGAAGATCATGTAATTAATGTCACAAGCCGTATACGGAAACTGGCATATATCTTTAGATCACTGCGCAATATACTAAAAAAAATACACTGAGAACAGTATATTTTTCCCTGTGTCAATCAATTTTATCGTACGATATAATTGTATGGGGAGGATGCTCTAAAACTGTATTAGATCCATTAATAAAAGCCCAAAAATTGTTAATACGCACTATTTATAAAGTACATTATATACACCCCACGAAAAACCTTTTTAAAGACTTCAAAGTTCTTAATATAAAATCCATATATGTTAAAATTATTACCTCTCATTTTAAATTCACATATACAAAAAAATATATCATAAATTCAAAATACAACACAAGATATTCAAACCAATCGAATTATATTATTCCAAAAACAAAAACTTCATTGGCACAATCACAGTTTAACTTTCTTGCACCTAAAATTTTTAATAACTTATCAATTGTAATAAAGTCTAAAGCCAAATATCTCACTTTCAGAAAGGCGCTTAATGACTTTCTGATAAGTGACTATGATAGTGTTTACAACTTGTTTCATATACTCAGATAAAGATATAAATTTTCAACATCATTACATACTAGTACCATATGTTTACAGGTTTATTTTATTTACATGTTTGTTTTACGCACTTTTTTTTCTCTTTTCTATTTTTATTATAACTTTACCAATTTAACCATTTGTTTACACTAGACTACACTCAAAGTTACTATCATTAATTAATCACCATGAAACAGGCATTCGCCTAGTATGGTGATTTAATAAATCTTATCTATAGAAATGTTAAATGTATGTAACATGTTATAAATAAATAAATAAATAAAATTTATTTTTCCGACAACACCTTAAGCCAAGATTTGATGGACAAAATGTTGTTTTAATATTTGATTTATTTAGTTTGATTTAGGATTCAAAATTAAGAGCGTCTTTGTCCATGTGTAGTAATAAACGTGTATTTGCTTTTTTCTGGTTTTATGATTATTTCGCTTTTTGTCTTTTTTGAGTTGATGAATCAGAATTTTTTGGCACAGATTTTTGTGTTCCTACTTGAATAGTCAAACTTTTTTACGGACGTCAAAGATTTCTGTTGTTGACTATTGTTATTTTTATTATTCAGCTGAGATCTCATATTACTTGTCAGAGAGGTTCATACAACATTATTGATCAACTTTTTTATGTGAATACCGCACAAAAGTTCTAACTGCTCCCGTCTGGAGTCAGCGAGACTATGTCTTCTCCCATTGCGGTATGTTGTGCGGCTGAAGGTAGTGGAGGGGTAAGAGACAGAGAAGAGGAAGGTGGAGAACCTTACCTTACTATAGTCGACGGAGCGCTCAATAGTTCCAGGTATCCGGTAAAAATTGATGGCTATATCGAAACTAAACGCAGAAAACCATCTTGAATTATTCTATAATACCAGCTCATAGAGGAGTATCTATAGCCGGCAACACGATATCGCATCTACGTACGTAAGCACACGCTTCACCATTATCACTTACGATGGTGAACACTGCAACTTTAGCGGAAACGTTGTTGGCTAAAGAAGGAGGTAGAGCAACACGGCATAACACCCCAAAAATAAATAACGAAAAAAGTAAGTACGCGGTTAGTCAGATGTAGCGCCATGACTTTAGCCGTAAAACATGGCTAAAGTCATGGCAAGCAACGCTTTAATTCTGAATGATTGTCTTACACCAGGGCGATATGGAGAGTGTCTTCTAAATATACTTACTATTTATCATTTTTTTATTAATTTATTGTGAAATATCAAGTAAAATTTATTTGCGCACGCCGGGATTTGAACCAGCGACCTCCGAATTGATAGTTGAGAGCCTTACCCCTCGAACACGGAGGTCGTCAGACCTGCAAGGTTGTGACAATTATAACGTTAGCAGAGAGATCATCAATATTATAATTCATCGCGCACTTATCCCTTGTTAAAAAAATAATTACTCAAAAACATGAATGTGCATTTAACAGCGGTTCGAATATTATAGTACAAATTAATTAATGTTGTTTGTGTAATATTATAGGGTTCCGCGCATTTTCGAGACAAAATATCCCAGAAAAATATCTACTAAAATCTAACCTAACCTAACCTTACAAAAAATACAGACGTCCTGTAAAGACAATAAATTATTGCTCAAAAATGGTATAAAATGGGACAAAAATAATACAGACATCCTGTAAAGACGACCTCCGTAGTCCAGTGGCTAAGACTCTTGACTCACAATCCGGAGGTCGCGGGTTCGAACCCGGCGTGCGCAGATAAATATTATTTGATTTATTTGTGTTTTTTCACAATTAATTCATTTAAAATAATATATAGTATATTTGCGGCACGTGGAAGTGGAAGATACTATCAGTATCGCCCTGGTGTAAGACCACCATTCAGAATTGAAACGTTGCTTGAAAATGGCTTTAGCCGTGTTTGGTGACCAGATCTGAATAGCCAAGTACTTCCCATCCCTCCTCTTCCCCACCTCTTTCCCTCCCCACTACCTTCAGCCTCACAACATACCCCAATTGGGGATGCCATAGTCTCACTGGCTCCAGACGGGAGCAGTTGAGATTCTTATGCGGTATTCACTGTAAAAAAAAAAAAGACAATAAATTATTGTCCATGTATAGTAAAATGGGACAAAAATAATACAGACATCCTGTAAAGACGATAAATTATTTTTAGGTTAGGTTAGTTAGATTTCACTGGTCAACATAATTTTGTAACAAGAAAGGTGTTAACTATTTTCTGATTAATGACCTACCCTCATTCCAACACGATACTTATTTTGATTTGATCAGGTCTCATTATTGTGTTACAGCTATTACCATATTCTTCTAGACACAAATAGATTTACATAATTTCTGCAGTTTTTTGTTTATATTGAATGTGAGACTTCTTATCATTTTTACATATGTACTTTTTATTTTATTATGTGGTTTTGTTTTTATATTGTATTACGTATTTTCTTTTCTCATTGTATTATATTTTCTTCATTGTTTTTATACTCAACTTATAAACTATAATGTAAAAGCCCATCAGGGCGTGTAATAATAAATAAAAAAAATAATAAATAATTAACGCCATTAGTAAGTAAGTCATATAAACAGTATTTTGGATCTATACCATTAGGTGAGAGTTCTAACATGAAAGAATCTTATGAAACTATTAAATTTATCTTAGAAAAAATTCAATACAATGAACACAACTGGAAAATTTGTGAATATTTTTAGGTTATTGCCATTATTTTAGGATTACAATTAGGGTTTACAAAATACCGGTTTTTAATTTGTATGTAGAACAGGAAAGACTGGTCAAAAATGGAATCTCTTAACTCCAGGGCAAAAAATATTTAAAATCCTCCATTAGTGCAGCCTAACAATATATTTTTATCACCTTTACACATAAAACATGGGCTAATGAAAAACTTCGTGAAAGCTATGAAAAGGAGTGGTGATGGCTTTTTATATTTGAAAGAGAAATTTGCTTAACTCAGTAATGCAAAAATTAAAGAAGACAAGTTTATTGGTACATAAATCACACAGTTGAAGAAAGATGAAATATTTAAAGACAAGCTTAGTGATTTGGAAAAATCAGCTTTGGAATCTTTCATTAAAGTGACTTTCTCGGAAATCACCGATCAAGTGATTATAAAAATATTGTCGTGGAGCTGTTATTTACTTATAAGAATTTAGACTGCTTTTTTGCCATTGAAAATGTATTTTCTACGTCCAAATTTAGATTTCTTCCCTGAAAATTTAGGCGCTTTCAGCGATGAACGCGGTGACAGATTCCACCAAGACATTTCTACGATAGAAAAACGATATCAGGGCAAGTGGAGTCTACATATACTGGTGGATTACTGTTGAAACATCCCTGAAGCACAATACAGAAAGAAATCATAAAGTTAAATTGACATTAAGATTGCAATATAACGAAGTATCTTCATTTTGTTGATAAAAACTGAAATTATCTGAAATACATTAAAATGAATTACGAAAAAACTGTTCGTATTTAAGACATTCTAATTTTATTTCTATTATCCTTATCCTTGTTCTAAACATAACTACACAAAAGTTTTCATTTTACATACAAAAAGTGTTTTTTTGTTGACTAGTGTTTTAGTAGATATTTTTTTTGGGATATTTTTTGGGATATATGATGAAAACGGATACCTATTACCATATTATAATAGGGAGACATATCAAATTTTGATGGTTGAATATTCACATAGCGCTAAAGTATTTCACGTCTCGGTGGAAGAACTTTTAACATTTTAATGATCAATTTAATTAAATGATGATACCCATTTAAGTTCAACAAACATCAACGTTTACTAACTAATAAACGAATTTTCCATTTAAAAGTTTGTCAAATTTAACCAATGAAACTGATTTTCAATGTTAGAAATTGTAATATACTACCAACGTGTGGGATAAATATATAAAACATACAAGTGTGCCGTTCACACGCGGTGGAAGTGAAACCTTTAGAAAACTAAAGTAGACAAGAGTTTGGAGTCTACGAAGTACCTCACAAAGAGGAGACTGATCGTTCTATCTTATTCTCTCGCAGACTTTATTCTGTAGATGTATGTGTTTTTCTCGTTTAAGAATAGCTTTTTCGCTTCATCTAGTTTCAAATCACAACGGTGCTAAAGAAGTTTGACTTCATGAAAATCACGGAAAATAATAATTCAAATTTTGAAAATAATTTTCTTTTAGATGTAGGTTGATTTGTAACCATCAGCAAAATACGCTTTTTTTATTATTTTTGTATTGGTTTTTGCATTTGTTTTTAAAATATTTTTTTTTTTTTCTATGTGTTTATCTCTTTTTTGTTTCACTGATTTTCAAATCACAACCGTGTTTCACTTCATTATATCATTAAATCACGGGGTATTATAATTCAAATTTTGAAAATAATATTTAAAATAATTTTCTTTTGGAAAATTGTATATGAAACTATTTTACCGCTTGTTTGAATTATTCTGCATGCAATCAATTACATTTAAAAAATAACAATATAAAATAAATTTGGTTGTTTGCAGGTGGAAAAATGTAATAAGTAAGTAGTAATTGTTGAATTAACTAACTAACTAACCATCACGCCGTTTCCCCGCAGGGGTAGGCAGATAGGACGGACCGCCAAAAAACTCGGTTTTGGCAGACACTCTTTGCCTCACTCACATTCATACATCGTCTCATACATTCTCTTCTATTATTCTGACTTTTGACATGGCCCGACTCAAGTATCTGATTAACTTGATCGTGCCATGTATTCCTCGGACGTCCCCGACTTCTTCTACCATTCACATTTGCGTCGTATATTCTTCTTACACTACTTTCTTCGTTCATTCGCTCTACATGCCCAAACCATCTGATGGTCCCTTTCTTAATCTTACTCATTATGTTTACATCAGCCTTACATTATTTGTGGATATCCACATTTCTCACACGATCATACATTGTTTTAGAACACATACGCCCATCTCTCGTAAACAACTGAATGAAACGTTGAATGAAACACTAGTATATATTGAATTATTTGGCGGGCAGGAGATAAGCCAACGTAGCTCAGTGAATAAGAGCAGTTGACCGGAAATCAGAACGACGCGGGTTCGAGTCCCGTCGGCAGCATGTATCTTTTCTCGGGAGATTTTTCAATGTCAATGAGTGTTTCAGGCTAATAACTTTTACTTATAATAATTGTTAGTTTAGGCAATTCAGATTAACATATAAATATTTTAAATTGTAATTATATTAGTAAAATCGTATAGGGAATTTGGGAAATGTATGTGGGGTGCTTAGGTGGTTAGAATGTAAAATATACGGGTAATGTGATTGAAATATATTGCAGAGAGCATTCGTGCTTTAAAAGCATGGAGTTGGTATCCGGTTTTTAGGTTATCGGGGGGTAGGTTGAAGATTTTATGAGCTAGGTAGATAATTAATTTGTCATTGTGTTGTCCAAAAAAAATTTTATGTGGACAATTTCACGCGGGAACAACGGTAGTTTGTTCGATTACATGGATTGCATGCAAAATTTGAAAGGATACGTCAATTATTTGAAATTGGCGAATAAACTAGATTTGAACTCAAATTCATCTTATAAGGGAAGCAGTAACATCGAATTTCAATACTCGAATTTATAACACGGAAGAGGGCGAGCTAAGAAATGTGGTGATATTTGGTTTAGCCTTTGGTTTCAGCACGCAAAAACCTTTTCATTGGTAAATGACCCTTCGCATAAATCTTGTACGGCTTTGAATGAGAAATGGTGCTCAAACATTTCCAGAACCTCCCAAAAATCTGGAGGATTTGCCCCAAAAATATATTGAACACCATTTTATATTAAGGGAATGATACATGTTTCCTCTTGGTGTTTTTGATATTTACGTATATATATAGGTATCTCAGAAGTGTCGGAAATAACTTTTTTTAGTTCTCATAAAACGGTATTTTTATGGTATTAAAATTTTATTGAGGGGTGCCCGAGTTCATGGGGTGGGGTTTGTCCGGGTTTTGGTGGCGGATGTGTCTGCCCACCAGCTGCATGTCGGATAGAGAGAAAATGGTTGAGGGAGTCCCTTTGACTTCTCCTGCCGTACTCTCTCAGAATATCGCTTTGCACCGAACTGGGAGGGATGGATTCATACGTCCGAACTTCCTATCCTTATTTTCCTAAAAATACCCTCTACATAGCATCCCCAAAGATGATATGGGCCTTGAAGGGAATTATTTTCCTCAGGACCTCCTGAGTGTGGAGCTTAAGTAAAAAAAGAAAATGTAATATAAATGCAACTATTTTCAGCACACAGCCATTTACGTTGTGAGCTATGTCATCTTGACGTTAATATTAATTTATTTGTCCAAAAATATATTTGAAATATTAATGCTGCAATTACAATATTCTTATGAGTAAGTAACCATTGGCCTTTTTGCATTTATTTGTGTTTTTTTATACACAAAAAGTTCAGATGTGTATGTGGTGTATCTTTAAAGTATTTAGAAATTCTGGGAAGAAAAATGTACGAGGGGTGGTTAGGAATCTGGGGATCAGTGTGTTCCGGAGTGACGAACTTATGAATCCATTCCTCCCAATGCGGTACTAAGCGATGTTCCGAGAGAGTCCTGCTGGAGAGGTCAAAAGGTCAACCAGTCTGTCCTGTTACGGCCTCCACGCAGTAAGTGGGACAAACCTAACAAACCTCGCCCCTGATCCCGGGCACCCCTGTTAAGTCACTAAACGTAGTGAAACACTTGGGGTGATTTAAACCAGCGGTGTTTGTTATCTAATATATGTGGTACCTGGGGCGGCAGTCTATGCACGCCTCCCAAATAGCGTGATTATTGCCAGTTTTAAAAGCAGAAGTATTGTGATTAAAATACAAGTACAATTTTATAGACAGTGAGTAGGATATTCACATACTTCGCAATACCAGTAATTTTTGTTTTCGTACTTTATTTTTTTGGCACTTGAAATACAAAACATTTACTGTTACGTATCACAGCACAGCGAAGATTGTCCCGACATCCAATTTGTGAAAATTCTTGAGATTTGTTCAGAACGAAAGGTTTATTGTCGCCCACGTCAATGAGATGAGTTCGATGCTTTGCTTGAACAAATACATAATTTTTCTTGTTATATCTGCTCAAATAATATTAAAAATTTCCACTTAACGATTTATTAAAAAAGCTAAAAAATCTTGCATTTTGTGCATCCAGTTGTAACGAATCCTCTAAATAGAGCTTAGTTTATTAAACAACTAAAAAATTATTTTTGAAGTTTTATATTAGGGTGGCGCTAAAAATATTACTTAGTGCTTATCAGCTCAGATATGGGGGCTCCATCGAAGCGAGTCTCAAAAACTGGGCGTAATATGTACGGGGCCCGCAGATTCTTTAATAGTGCATAACTGCTAACCCTGTACAAATCACAAGTGCGTTCCACGGTTGAATTTGGCAGTCACTTCTGGTCTGGAGCCCCAAAATACCTGAAAAAAAAACCTTGACCCTGTGCAGAAATGGGTGGTTCGTAGATGGTCCTAACTTAACAAGCGGATTGCAGGTGACATTTATCACATGAGAACGGGTCGCATCTTTGACTCGTTCTTATGATAAACAGCTCGGCTGTGGAACGATTTGCCAGCCTCTGTGTTCCCTTCTTCCTACAACATGGGTCTCTTTAAGACCAATGTTCATTCCTTCCACTCCTCAAAAAAAAAATAAATAAATAAATAAATAAAAAAAAATAATAAAAAAAAAAAATAATAATAAAAAAAAAACCTCCACCCAGCATTTCAGAAGACATAGGCCCTGATTAATTGTTTTCCTCGGGGCCTCCTGTGTGGAGTAAATAAATAAATAAAAAAACAATGATTTATTCCCACGGTAGAAATATTCTCAATTGAAAAATTTTAAACAGGGATATTATTACGTTTTGGGCGATTGGTAACATAATTTATAATATTGACAACGTTGTAAAATAGATTTACGGTTGACAGAATTCAAAATATACTTTGAAATCAATAATCAGAAATGTTACGTACACAAATTGTTTCTGTTAGATTGTTGATATTTCAGCAAATGTGTTTCTAAACATACACACACACACCCTCTCTCCCTTACACACACCCTCCACACACGCACACATTTAGAGACACGTGTAAGCGGTAACTTTGATAATTTACACTAATGATAACTATCAACTTTAAGTGCCTTAATTTAATTGCTCTATTCAAATTGGATTAGCATAGTGAATCCATTAAGTGATTCAATCATAACATTGTGGTGAAAACTTTGCCATCTCCCGAGTCTATAGATTTACCGCTAACTAGCTAACATATTATTTCACCTTTGGTCTATTTTATAAGTAACTAGCCGACCCACCTAACTTCGTACCGCCTCAGAATCAATAACTGTTATGTTAACTTATTAGCTGAATTAAATTCAGTTAAAAATGACACAATGATGCAATTATCATTATAACTGTCCGTGTTTTGTTTTTGTCAATATCAGAGATGGCGGTGTGTACGGATTTATAATATGTGTGATTTTCTTACTTTTCCACTTACTTACGTGAGTTGGGTTTCATTTTATTTATACGTGTGAGGTAGATATATTATAATTATTGTATTTTTCATTTGGAGGGGTGTAGACATACGTTCACCGTTTGTCGCATTTTCGACTGTTGATGTTTAATGTGTAAAAAAGAGGGGCAGCATTTTATATGTTTAAGAACAAAAGAAAAACAATTAGCGCATTGACATTTGACGTTTTTGAATTTTTGTAATTCACTCACTACTCAATATTATACTTATCACAATATTCCTGGAGCTCTTTCAAAAAATGATAATTCGTTCCATACAAAATGTACGAGGAAAAGATTTTTCTTCACAATTTTTTTTCGTTAATTCTAACCAGACTTTGTTATATATAATTAAGATTCATTAGACATGTTTTATTTTATTTAAAGTGAATGTTTGTTATCCTTTACGCTACGAGTTCACATTCATTCAACAGGTACGGTGGAAAACTTAAAAATAAAAATATAAAAGTGATATATTCCTTTTTGACGTTGTGCAATGACTTTATGTAAGAAAATTAGCACTTTTATAATTACTTTGAGAATTCACGGTTATGGTACCGTGACGGCAAAAAAAGCAATAATCATACGTTCCTTGTTAATATAATTCTGCAGCTCTTTCTTACACATTATATAATGCTGCGACAAAAGATGAGACACCTTAAATATGCGTTTACTTCAAAGTACTACTTTCCTTGCGTTTCATTTTCTTTTTTCGTTTGAGGGAGATGTATGATAATGATTGTATGTTTCCTCTGAGGAGGTGCAGACTGCAGACATACGTTCGCCGTTTATCTCATTTTCGTTTGTTGTTATTTAGTGTTTAAGAAATAAATGCAGCATTATATGTTTAAGAACAAAAGCAAAACCATCAGTACATTCATATTTGACATTTTTTTTTGTTTTTTTGGAAATTACTCACACTTCAATATTATCCTTGTAACTACATTCCACAATTTCAAAATTATTGTTACGACTTGTAGTATTGTAGTGGTCCACGGAGAGGTTACGGCGCGGTGTGTGAGAGTGATGCAATAAAATTATCACTTGTTTTCTTTGGAGGAAACAGACCTACGTACATTGTATATCTCATCTTTGAAAGAGCTGCAGCATGTTAATTGCCTTTTTTTGACGTCACGGTACGGTAATCGTGAATCACGACGGTAATAATAAAAGTGTTCGTTTACTGTCAATTTTAATCAAAATGATGTTAAACAAGTACTGCATTGCTCTGTACCCATGTGAGCCGTGGACACAATGCCCAGTGGAGAAGCTAAATAATGTGCTACAACAATGCATACAAGCAACTACCAAATTTCTGCATGTTCATTGAAAGGATAGTGTACTCATTCCCCATCCTACATCACCACCGACTAGCCAGCTTCTGGGCGGGACAAAGTAGTCAACTAACATCCTTGTAATGCCTGTATCCGAGTGGCACTGCTTTCCTTAATTAGTATAGGGGAGCTGAGACAGTTTTTTTTTTTTTTTAATTTAACTTTTTTTTATGATGAATTTTATTTTTATTTTATGTTTTCATCAGGTCTGTTGGCCTCCGTGGTCGAGGAATAAGTCTTCTTTACTCGTAATTCGAGGGTCGCGGATCGATTCCCGGCGTGCGAAAAGAATGTTTATTTGATTAATTTGTGTTATTTTACAATTCATTATTTTTGTAATATATATAGTAGTTATATTTGTGGCACGTTTCAGAGTAGAAAATGCTCTCAGTATCGCCCTGGTGTAAGACCACCATTCAGAATTCAAATGTTGCTTGAAATAGTTTTAGTTTTGTGACCAGATCTGATTAGCCAGATATTCCCCACGTTCCTCTTCAACGTCTCATTCCCCTTTACCTTCACACTCGCATTATTTCCCAATTGCAGATGCCATAGTCTCGCTGGCTCCAGACGAGAGCAGCTGGGACTCTTGTTAGGTATTCACACATAAAAAAGGTTTCGTCCACTACAATGTTATTCCATTTCATTTTATTTCTATTTTTTTATTTTTTTATTTGTCTCTGTGCAATAGTTGTATATTTGATATAGCTAACTAGGATTGCACTATCCTTCCAGTCTTGCTGGAATTTACACTAAAATAAAGAAAAAAAAACTTAAAAAATAATTTTAAAAAACCTACAGCGACTACAAAATATAAGAACTATAAGATATTCCTTATAACTTGGTTGATCTTTGTAAATTAGATAACATTTAAATATTAATTAATAACTAATAGGTTTAAAACACACCAAACCTCCCATCAAAACAGACATACATTGCCACCATTCAGTTTACCTCACACGTATAACCCTGACAATATCACCTCTACCCTTAACAACATAAACTCCCTGCTTGTCAAGGAGTAAATTCTCTCCATCCATCCTTGTGTAGGCTTCCTCTATATACGAGGGAATCCAATTAAGGAAGCAAACCTAACTAATTTATTAAAAATAAATTACGACCAATGCTGAGTTTGGAGGCCAAATAATACAAGAAAGCAACACTGTAAAAGACTGTCTTGACAATATACGAATTTCAGCTAGACAAGCATTGCTCTGTAGGTAACTTGCGCCTTAAGGGTAAACGAAACAAGATTTAATCTATGCGTTCACAGGTGGCGCCTATTTAATTATTTAAGAAAAAACTCTTTTACAAGTTATGCTTTAAATCATTAAGATGAATTATTTGTTTGCGCAATATGAATATGAATAAATAAAGAGTATGCAAACCCAATTCTTTCGAGAAAAGCCTACAACTTCAATGTTGGATCGAATCACCGATACAGTATTGTATCTGTGTGCCTTTCTTGGAAGAATCGAGTCTGTACATGCACATTTTTTTTTTATTTGTTGTCATATTCCATGTGTACGAGCGCTAATAAATATTTTATCTTAACATTTTAAAGCTTAAATTGCAAAAATTGTTTTCCCTAAAATAGTTATATTAGCGCCACCTACAGTACTGTGCGAATTAATGTGAACACAAGTGATAATTTAGAAAAAATAATAAATATTCTTTGTTGAGGAAAAAAAATAGAGAAACAATTACATTAAATTACATTAAATATGAAGTGTGTCCTCCCTTAACTTTTATAACTTTTTGTACATGGTTTGGCATAGAATCACAATCATTGTTTGTTACAATTTTCTGATGTTTGCGTGTCTCTAAACAATATCTGAATTACTGCCTCCATCAGCTTTGTTTTTGTTATGCAATCAATTTCTTGCTTTAACTATAGCCCACAGATTTTCAATTCGATTAAGATCCGGAGAGTTACCTGGCCGTAACCTGGTTAAGAGTTATCTGGTAACAATCATCCATTTTAAAAAATAAGAAACAACAAAACTTTAGTTAAGTTTACTTCTGCAAAAAAACTGTAACTCTAAAAATTAATAAAATTTAACGCGTCTGTAGCTTGGTGTGTCTCGTAACTCACCGATTGATAGAACACAAACACTAAATGGCCGCTATTTTGACATGAATGTATTGCCAACTGCGAAAAACAAGTGAATTGTGATAATTATCACGTGTTCACATTAATTTGCACAATACTGAATGAAAGCGAAAATTATGATATCTTTTAAGTTTATTCGGAGATGGCACCTATTGAAATATGTTAGAAAAAAAAATTTGCACGCTGTGCTTTAAAATATGTATGTAGATGAATTGTTATTTATTTTGCAAAAACAATATAAAAAAACCAATGCATTGCAAAAGCGATGCTGAAAATAACAAAAATTTTGTTGGCTTAATAAATACATTAGGTTACATGTGAGAGAAAACAGGTTGCACGAAGGTTCACAGATACTTCGTACTTAAATTTGCTGTATGACATGTTGAAATATGTATGTCCACTTTTCCTGAGAGGCAGTTTATTAACCTGGTAAGTTTTTCCAGGGACATCAGTTTGGTAAGTTAGTTCTGAATCTGGGAGGAATCAGGCCTGTATTGGTGGCCTCGCTTAAAATCTTAAAAAAATAACCGGAACATAGAATTCCATTTTAGTCACATTGTCTGGTATTTAAAATACAAACCGTTCACAAGCTCACGAGCTATCAGCAGTAATGCGACATCCCTCCTAGAACTAAGGCTGCAGATACAAATCACTCCCGAGATAAATCCTGTTAGACCAAAGATATTGTCTAACAGCATATTTCTCGGTGTATTTCAATATCAATGTGTCGGACACTGCCATAGGTAAAAGCCGAAATCCAAAGATATTTAAATACAAAAGAGATATACTATGATGTCCGCGCGACTGTTGGCGGACTACTACCTAATAGGAGTAGTTTGCGTACGAAAATAATTTGTTCATTTCGTTGATTTTTTGAAGGTGTGCGTTAGTATTGGTTAACAATATAGTTTGAATAGGGAAAGAGTTCGTTCATTTAGTTAAACGTTTGTTTAGTTTATTCGCTAATTATTCCTTCATTTGGTTTATTTGTTAATTGGTATACAATATCGGCGACACCCGAAAGCACAGTTCTAGGTTCATAGTAAAAACTGCGGATAGCACATCTCTTGTATTTCAATACCTTTGCCGAAATCGGTGACAAACACACGCGGATATTCATTTTTTTCTGGAATTCGAAGAATCACTTAAGTAATATACGAAATAAATATCGGTCTTACATCTCCGGATTTTACCCGGCATGCAGCGTTGTTGATTCTGATCACTGGGTATGAAGGTTCAAACCATTTTTTTAGTTATAAAAGACTTTGAAAGATAAATGAATTACGGTAAAAAAACTTTTTTTATGTAATGATTTTTTATGCGGGAAAAGCAATGTACCCATTCATGTTCTATGTATGTACAATCGTCAACAAACAATCAGTCATCATTATAAAGCACAATGCGAGAAACCAAGATTTATAATTGGTGTGGTGTGCAGAAATAAATTAGGTATATGTAGGGAAAACGTACAATCTCTTTAACGAGAATTCGTCATCTATGCGAACCACGTGACTGTACAGCGTAGTATAATAATGGATGCTGATTATTAATAATTTCGCAAGGGTAGAACAAAGCAAACAAATTAGTTGGAGGTTCTATTAGCGTTGGCAATCATTGAAGGAGTAATAAGAACTTGTTTGAGCCTTCATAACAATGGTCGCTTTACAGAATGGAACTAGTCCAAAACTCCATATTTTCATTTAAAAAAGGGTAAATTCTTTTTTCATAAACAAATCACAACTTTTGCAAAATGTTATTGAAACAAAATAACTAGTATGGCATTATAAAAAACATTATTCTATTATATGTTAATATACATATTATTTTAACGATATCCAAACAATGATTGTAGGCATCTTCTCAAGCTCAAGATAATTACGTGTCTTTTTAAAGTTTTGAATTTTGAAGAGATTTGTTTCGTGATCCTTTTAGAGGCCTGATTTTGGCCTATATTTCCATATAAAACTTCTCACTGATTACAAAATTGAAATAGAATGGCAATATTCAATTTCAGACAATTGTTGGAGAGATGGACCGCGTGTTATAGTCTAAGTCGGAGGCACATTTGTTTCCCTTTAAGTTTGTACGAAAGACTTTTCTTGTCTTATGTTCTTTGATCTATTTTTGGATAAAATTAAATTATTATGTTTTTTTCAATCAGGCATTTTGTGTATCAACAACTTAACCTCTCTTTATACCTTTTTACTGAATTGTATGTGAAACTGATATTTTTGATATCAAAACAACCAAATAAAATTGGAACTACCTATTATCTCCCACTTATTGTAATTTCCTCCCGCACCAAAATGAGTTTTGTAAATCATTGGGATTGCTAAATATAAAAAAATTGCTTTAATATAACAACTGATAACTTTTTATGAAGCAGAATTAAACTAAAAAGGGAACGTGAGCACATATTTAATATTTATTATGATGTTGTATTTGGGTTGTATTCATAAAGAATTTTTTAAATGATGTTAAAAACTTGTTGCGATCAAAATTTTATTATTTAGTGGTAGATTGTATCACTAAATAATGAGATCCTTTTTGGAAAAAACGTTTCGCTCATTTTTTATACTGAAATGTTTATGTTTTTCTTGTTTTATGGTTTACTTTATAAGGGTTATAACTATAAATTATTGATCAGGACATGACCCTTATATCCTATTAAACTCCATTACGTTAATATGAGAAATGCGTAGTATGTACTTAGTTTAAAAAATAAATAATATACGGCTTGTTAAATGTCAATGAAGTATCGATTTTCTTTCACATCTTTTATCTTCCATAAAATAAATATAATATATTTGGATTATAATAAATCAAATAAAAAACTTTATTCCACTTAATTTTATTTGACCGTTACCGGTTTCAGCTCGTCAGAGCCATCTTCAGACTGGTACAAGTAATTCTTAGCCCACGGTTTATATACATAACATATGAGGGAGGGGAGAGGGGTGGTCTACAAGGATTTTAATGAATTATTTTTGTTACTATGTCGTTTTAGACTGTCGAATTTCTAAGTATTTTGGTAATTTCAGTGGGCTAATTACTTTGGGTTTGTAGCTCACTTCAAAATCTATTGGTTAGGGAAATCCTTACAAGTAATGTGAATTATTAATGGACTAATTTTATTCTCAAATCGTTATTCTACATATCTATGATCAATGAGATTTTTTAAATTGCTTTTTGAAGGGATACATGTTTACATTGGAGTGGGAATGGTCAAAACTAAATACATATTTTAATTTCAAAATTATTATGAAAATTATACCGGATAAAAACCTGGTGTTTCAGTAAATGATTCTAATAGCTTATTTATTACAAAGTTACTTTTTGAAGGGATGCATGTTTACATTAGATTAGGAATAGTTTAAACTAAATACATATTTTTTTTCAATTATTTCTATCTTTCACCCTTCAAGGGTGTTCTAGGCCATCATTTAAAATTACAGAGAAAGGGAAAGGTGAATTTATATATTAATTGTATTTAAATGTACAAATTTCAGAATTATATGGAAAATTGGAGTCGAGTTCAGACTTAGAAGAGATGAAATGTTGAATGGAGGGGAGGCAATTTTAGATAACGCTTGATAGAAGAGAGGATATTTATTTAGAGAGGGACAACCGAAAAATATGTGATCTAAAGTGCCCACATCTAGACCACAGAACGTACAATCTGGGAAGTCAAGGATGTGAATTTTAAAAAGGTGAGAAGGAACGGAACAATGACCGATTCTCATTCGAATAAGTGAGGAAATTTCTTTTTTGGAAAAATGGGGAAATTTTTGAAACCACGGTTTTGATGGTCCTTTGGGATAGTCCTTTGTATTGAGGCGTAGCGAGCTCCCTTGGGTTGACTGGCAATGTTCCAATACTCTGTCCAAACATTGCGGGATCTATCTTTGATGATGGAAAAAATATCAGATAGGGGAATATGGTTTACGAGGGTAACAATAGGGTTGGACGCTCCTTGTTTTGCCAAAGAATCTGCAATATCGTTACTCATTATGCCAATGTGTCCAGGGATCCAAACAAGAATTACGGTTTTTCCAGAGCTTTGAATGGAGGCTATCAGAGCACTCTAATGAGACATACAAAGTGATCATCAGGATAAAGAAGTGGACAGGATTTAAGTTTTTGGAGGAAACTGAGAGAGTCAGAGAGAACAAGGGAATGTTCACAATTATTTTTGATTATGTATTTGAGTGCTTCAATTATTGCAATGCACTCAGCAGAAAATATTGAAAATTGGTTTGAAATTGAATAAAATAATCTATCATTCGAATTATTGTGGTAAACTTTAATACCTTTACCACAGTTAGGAAATTCAGAAGATTTGGAGCCATCAGTAAATAAAAGAGAAGAGTTGGGCCATTTAGAAGAAATAATGTCATTGAACATTTTATTAACAGTACGGGCTGGGAGATTGGAATGACTTTTAAGGATGCCGATCCCTTCCAAAATTGTTGGGGATAGGGTGACGTGACTATATTATAATCTGTATAGTGGAAGAAGATCATTTTGGATATTTTGAAGCTCTGAGAGAGAGCGAAAATTTTTACAGATGGCAGGAAGAGGCTTAGTTCGAGCTCTGATTGTAAATGAATGTGTTGAGTCTTTGAACAACGAAACTCTGGGAATAACATGATGACATTTAGAATTTAAACATTTAAGAACAAATTTGTCAGCAAACAGTTGTCGCCTTAAATAAAGTGGGGGATCAGAACATTCCACTTGAAGGGAATTGATGGGCGAAGACCGCATCGCTCCAGTTATTATTCGCAATGACTTCGATTGAATTTTGTCTAATTTACTGAGTGCATTTTTGGAGGCAGTACTAAAAAGTGGGCAGGCATAGTCGAGATGACTTCGAATAAGTGCATTGTAAAGCAATTTAATGCAGGTAGGGTGAGCGCCCCACCGGCCAGTCAATGATCTGATGATATATAAATTTTTTTCACATTTAGTAACTATATTGTGAATATGGGAAGACCATTTAAGTTTCCTATCAAATGTTACTCCCAAAAATTTAACTTCAGAGGCGTTAGGGATTGGAGAGTTTTTAAATAAAATTTGAACAGTAGGATTTTTATGACGGTTTGAGAAGGTGACACACCGACTCTTTTGGACTGAAAGTTCCAGACCATTTAAAGTGAGCCATGTGCAAAGGGCATCCATGGCTTCATTAAGATATTTGACGGCGAGTGGGATGATTTTGGATGATAGGAAGAAAGTCATCTGCGAACTCAATAACTTTTACTTGAGGGGGAATAGAGACATGCATATCGTACGTGTATATATTATACAGTATGGGGAATAATACATCGCCTTGGGGTAAACCCTTCCAAATTGATCTACTCTGAGGAGTTATATCTGGTAGCTCAATGAAAATTTTTCTATCAAGAAATAGATTAATTATAATTGGACAAACATGGGGGGTAGGCCAAGGCCTAAAAGTTTTTTTTTAAGGATTGAAATGGAAACATTATCAAAGGCGCCTTCTATGTCTATAAAGACTGCAAGACATACTTCATGATTAGAAATGGATAAATTAATATCAGTACTGATGATGGCAAGGTTATCTTGCGTAGATTTTTTTTCCTAAATCCAAATTGAGATGGAAAGAGAAGCTGATTACTTACGACAAAAAATTCTAACCGGTTTTTAATTAATTTTTCATAAATTTTACTGAGGGTAGATAAGAGCAATTGGCCTGTAGTTGGATCCAGAATTGGGTGATTTGTTTGATTTTAGGATTGGAATGATTACTTGAGTACTCCAGTCATCAGGCATTATGCCAGTCTGGAAGATTTTATTTAAGATGCTTAAGAAGTGATTTAGAACATTATCATTACTATTTTTGATAATGCTATAAGGAATACCATCTTTGCCTGGAGATGAGTCCTTGACTGTTGATAAACAATTTTTTAATTCAATTAAAGTGAATGGAGAGTCTAGCCAATGATCAGATAGCCAATGATCAGACATTTGGCGGGTATTAGATAAGCCGCCATAGCTCAGTGGTCAGAGCTGCTGACCGGCAATCAGATGGTCATGGGTTCAATTCCCGTTGGCGGCCAGTATCTTTTCTCGGAAGATTTTTTCAATGTAGATGAGTGTTTCAGGCTGATAATTATTGATTATAATATTTGTTATCTACCCTTTGTGCTATGCATAAAAATCTTGTTTAAACGTTAGTTTATCAATTAAAAATAATAATTAATATTTGACAAGTTAAAGTATTTCAGCAAAAAAAGCAGACATAATTAGTCTCGACGCCACCTAGCGGGAGATTTAGTATTAAAAATACCTCTCTCACAAAAATAAAGTTGGTTGTTTTCAGTTGGAAAAATGTAATAATGAGTAATTGTCGAATGAAACACTAGTATATATTGAATTATTTGGCGGGTATTAGATAAGCCGCCATAGCTCAGTGGTCAGAGCTGCTGACCGGCAATCAGATGGTCACGGGTTCAATTCCCGTTGGCGGCCAGTATCTTTTCTCGGAAGATTTTTTCAATGTAGATGAGTGTTTCAAGCTGATAATTATTGATTATAATATTTGTTATCTACCCTTTGTGCTATGCATAAAAATCTTGTTTAAACGTTAGTTTATCAATTAAAAATAATAATTAATATTTGACAAGTTAAAGTATTTCAGCAAAAAAAGCAGACATAATTAGTCTCGACGCCACCTAGCGGGAGATTTAGTATTAAAAATACCTCTCTCACAAAAATAAAGTTGGTTGTTTTCAGTTGGAAAAATGTAATAATGAGTAATTGTCGAATGAAACACTAGTATATATTGAATTATTTGGCGGGTATTAGATAAGCCGCCATAGCTCAGTGGTCAGAGCTGCTGACCGGCAATCAGATGGTCACGGGTTCAATTCCCGTTGGCGGCCAGTATCTTTTCTCGGAAGATTTTTTCAATGTAGATGAGTGTTTCAGGCTGATAATTATTGATTATAATATTTGTTATGTACCCTTTGTTCTATGCATAAAAATCTTGTTTAAACGTTAGTTTATCAATTAAAAATAATAATTAATATTTGACAAGTTAAAGTATTTCAGCAAAAAAAGCAGACATAATTAGTCTCGACGCCACCTAGCGGGAGATTTAGTATTAAAAATACCTCTCTCACAAAAATAAAGTTGGTTGTTTTCAGTTGGAAAAATGTAATAATGAGTAATTGTCGAATGAAACACTAGTATATATTGAATTATTTGGCGGGTATTAGATAAGCCGCCATAGCTCAGTGGTCAGAGCTGCTGACCGGCAATCAGATGGTCACGGGTTCGATTCCCGTTGGCGGCCAGTATCTTTTCTCGGAAGATTTTTTCAATGTAGATGAGTGTTTCAAGCTGATAATTATTGATTATAATATTTGTTATCTACCCTTTGTGCTATGCATAAAAATCTTGTTTAAACGTTAGTTTATCAATTAAAAATAATAATTAATATTTGACAAGTTAAAGTATTTCAGCAAAAAAAGCAGACATAATTAGTCTCGACGCCACCTAGCGGGAGATTTAGTATTAAAAATACCTCTCTCACAAAAATAAAGTTGGTTGTTTTCAGTTGGAAAAATGTAATAATGAGTAATTGTCGAATGAAACACTAGTATATATTGAATTATTTGGCGGGTATTAGATAAGCCGCCATAGCTCAGTGGTCAGAGCTGCTGACCGGCAATCAGATGGTCACGGGTTCAATTCCCGTTGGCGGCCAGTATCTTTTCTCGGAAGATTTTTTCAATGTAGATGAGTGTTTCAAGCTGATAATTATTGATTATAATATTTGTTAGACATAGGAGTGTTGTGGATGGGAGTTATTTCATCTAAGTATGGTACAGAAAGGGGGAAAATTTTGTCCAAGAACTCATCTATCCATTTAGAATGAGACGCTCGAGGAGATGTTGAACTGAAGGAGGATCGAAATCTTCGAATCATAGACCAAACTTCCGAAATTGGAGTATTCGGAGATACTGAACTGCAGAAGTTGTACCACCCGGATCTTTTTTTTGACTTCAATACCCTTTTGTTATTGGCTTCGGCATTTTTGTATATAAGATAGTTCTCCATAGTCATATTGTGACGATACGAAAGAGATTTAGCTTTTCGAATTCTCACTACCTTAGAACATTCCTCATCCCACCAGGGAGTCGGAGGGAGTTTTTTATGAGATTTGGTTTTAGGCGGAGGATTTGATTTATTTATTGCAGTTATGAGCATCGATTTGAAGTTATCGTAGTCATCTTTGACAGATAATATATCGGAAGAGGGTAAATTTTGTATAAACTTATCCATATGCGAGTTAAATTCGTCCCATTTGGTGTGTTTTGTTTTAATCTTCGTCGAAATATGGGACTTGTCTGAATGGAAAGAAGTTTGATAAGTGATGGTGATCGGGAAATGATCACTGGAGCAAGGATCGGGGGACACCACCCACGAGGAGAGAGGTGCCAGATTTGTAGAGCATATGGAGAGATCCACTGCACTGGGGTTTGTGTTGGGGCGAGAGATTCTCGTAGGAGATCCGTCGTTCAAAAGGAAAAGGTTGGATTCATCTAAAAAATCCATTACATTTCGACCATCTCGATCAGAGAAAGCAGAACCCCAGACGGGGGAATGGGCATTAAAATCGCCCAGTAAAAAGAATGGAGGGCTTAGTTGACGGACAATTTGTAACCAAGCTTGCTTATTGAAGTGCGATGATAGGGAAATATAAATAGAAACAAAGGGTGTGTCCTTTATTTTAGCTGCAACCATTTGAAAGTCAGCATTGGGGGGTTTGATATTATTTATTGGGGAAAACGGAAGGGATTTTTTAATAAAAAGGGCAGCACCGCCGCCCGTACCTTCCGGGCGATCATCACGGAGACAGGAGTACCCTCCCACATTAAAGTGGGTGGATGGAGTAAATCATGTCTCCGAGACAGCAGCCACAGAAACAAGGTTTGAATTTAATATGTTAAGAAGGTTCGATTTGTTAGAAATAGCACCGCGGCTATTCCACTGAAGTATTCTGACATATTGAAGTGCCATTTTGAACAAATGATTTTAACGTGGAAATATTAGAAGCAGCGTTGGACGGTAGATTAGTTTGAGAAGAAATAAGGTCAATTAGAAGCATAATAAGAGTTTGTATAAATGAAGAATTGTCTTGTGAGAGTTGTTCAGAAAGCTTTTGATGGTTTGTTGAGGACGAATTATAGATGTTGCCGCACCCATTTGTGGCATTTGAAAGAGGAGAACCATTGGGATTTAAGTGAAGTGAGTTGTGTTGTTGCCGATCGTATCCAGGAGCCGGTTTAGAGACAGGGTTTTTGTACATAAATTTAGTTGAACGAGAAGATGTTGAGGAGAAGGGGAGAGGGTTGGATGGAGAGTTACTGGATAAAACCTCGGTAAAAGATTTTTTGACAGGCGGGAATAGTTTAGAAGCCTGCAGAAAAGACAAGTTCTCAGAGGCCATGGAAATTTTTATATTTTTTTGGCGAGATTGTTCAGGGCAAGAAGAGTGAATGGTGGAATGAGCGCCTGAGCAGTTAAAACATTTAGGTGAAGAGAGAGAAGAACATTGGTCATGGACCAATGTTGGACCATTGGTCATGGACAGATCGGTCGAGATACCCCTGACCAGGCCCATTCGAGTGACATTGAAAGTTGGGATGTACGCCTTGAATTTAGAATTAGATGTAATAAAAATGTTTTTGATGAAGTTGTTTGCGGCTGAACCTGAGAGGAATTCAATAGAGATTCGGAAGCGACCCTCGGCTTTTACACCTCCGGGCTTAATCGAAAGGTTCTTGAGGATGAGGATGTATGGTTTTACCTTGTTCAGTTTTTTGCGCATATACAATGAAGGGGCCACGGGAATGAGTAGAGTAAAAGTTTGTTGGAGAAGGTTGAGGAAGAGCTGGTGGGGACTGTGAAGACGAAAGCGAATCATGTTTTTTTGGGGAAGGGGGACTGAATTTTCTTTTTTTTATTGAGGTTAGGATGACAGATTCACTGTCTGAAATGTTTGAAGGGTCTGAAATGTTTGAGGGTTCTGAAATGTCCGAAATGTCTCCATCTGGAGGGTCAGGAGGGGGATCTGGGGGCTTTGTAGGAGGTAAAGGAGGGAAATAATCCTCCATTGTTCAAGTTACAGGAAGTACAAAAAGTGACAGAAGTAAAAGTAGAAAGAAAAGTATATAAATATCTGAAAATGAGCAGCAAGAAGTGACTCCTGGAAGATCAGGGGGAGAAGAGTCCTCAAGACACAACACACTACACTTTTTACAGCAAAAAACAATTAAAAGATTGGTTTTAGATGATTTTTGAAAGAGCAAAACAAAAAAAACTGTTGACAGCCAAATGTTATTGTTGCGGGTCCAAATACATATTTTAAATTTCGAAATTATTATGAAAATTACAATGGATATAAAAGCGGAGACTTAGCAAATGATTCTAATTGTTTATTCATTACAAAGTTAGGGTCTATTTTTTTAGTTAAGCAAATAATTTCTAAAGATTCTAGTCTATCTAGTTTATGACCTTTATTGCAAGTATGAAGAACTTTAACATCTCTGTCTTTATCAAACGAGTGTTTATTTGCTAATAAATGTGATGCTACATTCGACAATTCTCCTTTGTCATTCACCCAGTTTGTAAAGTGTTCTTTAATTCGGGTTTTGAATGATTCCTGTTTGACCAACGTAATACGATGGGCAGTCAGCGCAGTTCACTTGGTAAACGCCTGAGTTTTCAAGTTTTTCTCTCTTATCTTTATTATTGATTAAAATTCTCCCTAGAGAATTCACATTATAAAAAGCTATTTTGCATTTATCATTATTAGTTAATCTGGATATTTTTGTTGATATTTCGCCAATATAAGGGATTTTAATCCATTGTTTAGTGATATCTTTTTCATTTTTAAGGCCTTGTGAAATACTTGTGAATGTGAGTTTTTTATCCTTTTTTTTAATAAGCTATCAATAGTTTCGCTTTTGTATCCATTATTCTTTGCTATGGTTTTTATTATATTTAATTCATTATTATAATTTATATAATTCAAAGTCACATGTAAAAGTCTGTGACTGAATGAATAGAATACCGATAATTTATGTGAAATATGGTGTCTAGATGTATTGTGTATGATGTTATCACTATATGTTGGTTTTCTATAGATTGAAAATTCCAATTTTTTATTAATGGTTTCAATACCTATGTCGAGAAAGTTAATCTTATTTCCCCCCATTTCCATTGTAAACTGGATCGATTTGTTAATTTTATTAGTTTCTTTTGGAAAAATATAAATGTCTGTTTGTGCCTGTCCAGATGATTAGAACGTCATCTACATATCTACGATAGAAGGCAAATTTTTTAAATGATTTTAATTTTTCGATGGATTCTTCGATATAATTCATGAAGAACTCAGCTAACACCAGCGAAATCGGGCTGCCCATGGCTAACCTATTAGATTGGATGTAATAGTTATTATTGAATCTAAAGAAATTTTGTTCTATGCATGTATTTAGTACTCTTGTTATTTCTTTACGTTTAATTAAATCAATGTTTATTTTTTCCATGTAATTATTAATAATTATTTTTAATTCGTTTGTTGGTATATTTGAGAACAAACTAACAACATCAAATGAAACTAGGGAAGCATTATTAGGTACTGTGATGTCTTTAATGAGGTCTTTAAGTTGTAGGGAATTAATTATTCCGTATTTAGGTTTAAAATTAAGGGTATTTTTTAAGATATTATTTCCAAATTTTGCTAATTTATAGGCAGGAGCTGAGTTATATGACACTACTGGTCGTACTGGCATATTATTTGTATGTACTTTTGAAACTTGAAACCGGTTACGGTCAAATAAAATTAAGTGAAATAAAGTTTTTTATTTTTTTTATTATTATCTATTATATTGGACTTCCACCACGAATTATCAGTTTCAAAAATAGAAAAAAAAATAAAGATAATAATAATAATATATTTAATACCATTTATACGTTATGGATCTAACAAAATTAGCCTTATTATGTATCATGTACTTTGGGTACCAAAGTTTTCCGACCACAATTTGCGGAAACTTCTAACCAGATTGTGAAACGTAAAAACATTTTGAAACGGGATACAATTACACAATTAGCAAATTCTCGAAAGTGATTCCATTCACTGGTTCATTAGAAGTTGGTGTATTTTCTGGGCTTCGTGAAATAATGAAGCCAGTTGTTTTCAGTTCGGTAACAACTAACAACTTCCCCTGGAGTAATGCCTTCTGTAGATTATGGAATGCAGGGAGCTGATGATAATCTCGAATAACATTTGCATGATCTGAATATTTTCCTTTCCAGCAAAAAATTATTTTTTGCCTATCAGGGTGGCGGATATTGTAAGAGTTACGAGATATACTGTAACATTTTTTTGGTGATCAGAACGTGAATGTGAATGAGCATGGAAAAAAATCCTACTCTTAGAATGGAATAGCGAAAAAATTGAAATTTTTTGGAGATCATTTTGAATATTTTCCGCCCACATTAAAAAAAAAAATACCTCCGAATTTTAATATGAAGATATGCAAATTGATTACATAGTTCTATATAGCCAATGAATTTGCCTATATTTTTACGATTATCACATATTTATAGGATTTATAAAAAAAAATCACATAACTGTAAACTTTGGTAAAAAAAGTTGTCTAATTTTTGACCGCTGTCATTCACAGAAAAATAAAACGGTCCAAATTTTCACCTTAGTTGCTCCGGTGGTTATTATTTAAAAGCATAACTTGTAAAAAGTGTTTTTCCTTAAAATAATTATACGCGCACCATCTATGAAAGAGTAGAATATGAATTCTTTTGACAATCACCTTAAGATCAATCATCTTTAGTATTAGTAGTATAATGAAAAAATTTAAAAATGTTCCATAAAAAAGTATTTAAGAAGGCTTTGACAAAAAAAAAGAGAATTAGAAAATTATTAATCCCGCGGGACTGGGGGATGCGGGTTTGCAAACCCTAGTCGTTAGTCCTGAGTTACGTAACATTACAGTAGATTGAAGTTAAAAGCCACCTTTTTACATTGTAATTGTGTTACGCTATGTTGACAAATATGGTGGTGGTTGTGATATACCCCCCCCCCCCTAAGAAGTAGTCCCTACTAATTTTTTTATGAATCCAAATGCTGCTACAGCTACCCTGCTACAACTACCGGCGCAACCCCGCTCGGCCTTTAAAAGCTCGTATCTCGCCCGTTCTCTCGTCTCTCCCCTGCATTTCTTTTGAAGCGCCTTCTCAACCCCATCACGTAATACTTTTATACAAACGTGACGAGATGCTTCTAATTAATTTATTTATAATTAACCCCACAACGTTGTGTACTTTTTTGTTTTAGTGGTTTGGTATAGTTAATCCAATTTAATTAATAATTTATTTGTGGTAGACCCTTGTTCTTTTAGGTATAGCGTGTTACAATTTGCAAGGCTTCGAATAACAATGACTGAGTCTGACTAACTTGAAAATTAACTAATTATCCATTTTCATTCATCCAGCTTCCTCCCCTAGCACCTGTTATACACCTACGCTCATCGACGACTATTTTTCTTGAAGTAATCTGCATTTTCCCTCCTAGCACCTAGTATATAAATTTACATTTAAACGGCGAATTGAGAAGATCCTACCTTTCGATGCGATGTCGCGTACTCTCTGCGGCTCTATAAAATGCTATCATAAAATAATTTGACATTAATGTATATTCTAACAAAAGATTTACAATAAAAAGCAATACGGAGTGCAATAATTATACTCTCAGAGTACTAGATGCAGTTTGTTAGTTACCTAGCTTGTTTTATTTTGTTAATTTGATTCTACGGGTAGGTATTTTGGATTAACATGAGACAGAACATATGCTGTTTAAGTAATTGGACTCCTCCATAGCCCAACTGATAAGGTGATGGTCATAGACCGCCAAATCAGATTCCAATTCCAACGCCTCCAGAGAATGTTAAGGTCGCAAGCGACGAATGAAAATCGACATGTTTTGCCTTCTGTCGGGAAAGGGTTTGATGTGTGTTTCTGGATCATAGAGTGGTAATGGGAATAATATCGACCAATACGCCGCCAAATTATAAATGTGTTGATGATGATGATGAGAGATCATCTCATACCGTTTGATATGAGGGTCTGCTCCGATTAATAGCGTGATAGCCGATGTCAGGAACTGTTCAGGAAATGCGTGGGTGGCACGAGGTTTTAGATCGTGAAATCCTACTCTGGATTGATGATGATGATGATGATGTTGAAGATCTTCAGCATGCCGATGACTTGAGTTCCATTAACTCCTAAAGCATCGAGCATAAACATTAAACCGAAGTTGATTAGACAATCGGCAATGTCAGGAGATCGGTGGGGCCGCTCTCTCCTCTGATCTGGCGATGTATGAATTTAATTAAGGAAGATTTTGATGTCACCTACCCTTGCCTTGGCAGTCACTCATGTCCTCAATAGTCCCGTTCTCCGTCCAGCACGCCGCCTCGAACCAGTAGAAATAATGATTACGTTTTTTCCTAGGCACGTTACAGAAACATGCGCCAGCCTGCAATCGCGATGGTCATCAGTGTTTGATTTGAATGAAAGTACGTTCTCTCGCATAACATACACAAGCGTAACTTGGGACTTTCCCCGAAATGTTGTCACGGGCATATGCTCTACGATAGGCGTACCCCAAGCTCAAACTCAAATATCAGCTCAAAGAAGGAATGTCAAACTCGGCTTCCAGGGTGCTGGGTCCAAGAATGAAAGGCACCAGGTCGTGAATCTGGCTTCCCTTCCTTCTATTTCTACTGCTGCCCTTTCGTCCAGAGTACATTCCCAACCTGATGCTGGATGATCCCTACTTCTAGTTTTGAGGAAGTTAAGAAAACTTATCCGGATTCCAACAAAGAACCGCCGATCGGTTGCCAAAACGATTCCATATGTCATGTTCCCTTTGTTCCGCCGACAAGGCAGTCCCCACACGAGCGTAACCTAAAATTAGTGAAGCCCACGCAAATTTTGTCACTTCGTTTCCCCCATGACGAAGGTAGTCCGGCCAGATCGTAATCTCCGTCCTGCATCAAATTGACCTCCCGCGACAACTACTTTTATCCGCTGGTACCTCGGAGCAATGGTAGAGGGGGGGGGGGAAATGGGTGCACGTCCTTTGTTCTCCTGAAGTCCCCCAATGCCTTAGTGACGTACATACGTCGACATCATGAAATGGCTCCAGCCACGCTTTCAACCAGGTCTAGAGCCGATACGAAATCCACGTTACCGAGATGTGATCACAAGGGATTCCAATTTGCTCGGACCAGACACGACCATCGCTTACTTCGCCTCCACATTAGAAAAATAGTGTAAGCCCACCTGCATTTCAATCACATAACCCCCAGATAAAGTCGCGTGAGATACTTCCTCATGGTGGAATAGGAAAGCTGGACCCGTAAATCCATTCGACAACCGACGTCCATTCTTGAGTCGTAACCCGCTCAATTAAGTTTGAAGAAAAAGAGTTTGTTAATTATGTAGGTAGATATAGCGCATAACGCCTAAAATATAAATACCTACCGACGGCTTCAGTCAACCGACAATATGAAAGTTTTTGCTAAATCGAATATATCGAATGAAATATACCTGAACGTGAACCAAAAGGTGATTATACCATAAGATATCGAACCAAGTTTATGTAAAGTCCTATGTAATAGATTTGTTGTGATACCTAAAATTTTGAATAAGGTATGGGAAATTTTAGGAGTGGGAATTCAATTAGGTCAGATTTCGTTAGTAGACAAAGGTGCCCATGCTACGCACCTTCCATAAACTGTTATATTACCTAATGCCTTTGCCTAAAACCCTTTTCTTAATATAGTCCCCTAGCTACGTTTAAAAATATTATTGCGAGACTCGTAAATAAGAATTATCACCTCAAAGGCGCTTTACACATTAATTTATACCAATATTCTATACCTATGTATTTTGTTACCCGTTATGTATTGGAGAATACCCAGTAACCTAGTTTTCTCGATCACCAACAAAGCACTTTTAAAGGATTTTATTATTGTTTTGTGGTTTCAAAATCCCGTCTTTTAAATGAAGTCTCTCGTCTAAGATTTATTGCCCGAAAGCGCACTTTGTGCTTCAAATGCTTCGACCAAGTATACCCTAGACAAGCCCTCTCATAGTAATGATCAGAATAAAATAACACCAGTAACAGTAATTTCGCAACAAAACTCTCCTTCCAATTCCGCCGTCTTGCATACAGAGTTCCCGGCAATATACAACTGACCGCCAAGTTATCCTTTTGTGTAATTCTGTCAAACTAATACATCAATAGTTGTTCACGGATTGGCCGCATGAACAATATCCACAAGCCGTGCTGAATACAGTGGTTTTCAAAGTGGGGGTCATGAGACATTCATAAATTTAATTGGAAAAAAATATTTTTTTACTTTATTTTGACAAGCGATTCAATTTCGGAGGCCAGTATGGGTACCGCCGCCTCGGGAACCATTTATTGGATAACCAACGCCTCTGCCATAGGTCACCCCAAGTGATTCGCTACGTTTGGTGACTAAGCAGGGGTGCCCGGGTTAATGGAGTGATGTTTGTCCAGGTCTTGGCGGCAGATGCGTCTGCATTTTTTTTCTGTTGGTTCGTAAGCTTAATGAGTTTATTAAAAAAACCAATCATCATTTGCTTGAAAACATTTACGAAAAAATCATCTTTTTACCGCCCATGCACCGTGGGCTACCCAAGTTGGTTGCTCATCATTAACACAGTGATGAGCAACCAGCGGTCCGCAAGCCCATTTACTGCTTTTCGGACTGATTACAAAAAAATATCAAAAAATTGCGCTAAAAATATTCAAAGGCTTCTGTTCCGTTTTGCAAAAGGTATTAGCCAAAAACTATAATTTCTTTTTAAAGTTTTGAATCAGCTACTCAAAACATTAAGTTTTTTGCGTATAGTAAATAAAAAAAATTACTGAAATTAGTGGATACTTAAAGCCCAGTAGTAAGCGCTCAAAAAGGAGAGGAAGGGGAGATACGTAAATACGAGTGTTAGAGGGAGCGCGCTATTCTTAAAAACATGACTCGTTTGAAATAGGACAAAAATCTCACGGAAAATGTCTCAAAAAGGATTTGAAAAAAACAATGAATTACGAAATTTTTCGTATAACTATATATCTTGTAATACGTGTTAATAATATTTTTTGGAGTATATCTTACGATTTTTATCTATCGGGGGAAATTTCATACAATTAAATTATAAGTGTTAATTGTTTAACTTGCGACCTTAATTAAAGAATTTTGCAACGATTTTTTGTTAAAATCTGTTTTTTATGTATTTTAAAGGTTTCCGTTTTACAAAATAACAAAAATTATCTTGACGAATTATTGTACTTATAAATATTGTAATTACAAACGAAAATAAACTAACACCATTTACTGGTTTGACCTTGAACGAAGTAAAAATTTTGTCTGGCAATTTTTGCCCTTTTTGAATCAACCGCCAAAATTTAACATTTCCAAATGAAAAAAATCGATATCATTCATTGTTTTGGCATTGCGGATATAAAATTTTCAGCTGCGGCTTTTTTTTACCCTCTTTGGTAGTTTAATTAAACAAATATTGTTTTATAATATGTAAAGCAGGTTTGCGACTCCCACCGACAAAAAAGTTAACCAGCTTATGTTGTACATACCCTCCCACCAAGGTCCGCATAAGTACATAATAATAATGGATACATTAATAATACTTCGACTTAAAAGGTTGATCATTCCTAAAAAATAGCTGGTGGTGAATTTATGTAATTATAATTGTAATTTATGGAAATAATTTAATTTATTTTATTACTAAAAGCGGGTTGCGCTTTAAAAAAGTTTGAAAACTCTTCCAAATTGTGATACTAGCCCTCCTTGTATGTATTAGTAGTCGAACACAGGCAGTGCGGTGATTTGATGACGTAGGAAACTTTGATGGCAACAAAAGTAATTCTGTAACATTATTACGTTTATGAAAACGCTGTCTAAAAGACATATGTAAGGTCTATTTTTTTGTTGTAGTCAGATAGCTGACTACATTTTCAAAAATAAAGTCCGCGGTGTGTACTTTGTACAACATTCGGAAGTTAGATATTTTGCTGTTTGAAAAAATTAACTCCGGTGCGGACGGCTGGAACACAAATTGGTTTCGGTGTAGACCTTGTAGACCGATAAAAGGTACAACACAAAGCACTATGCGATCTAAACGGTGCAAAACAATGCAGGCACTTTTTCATAAATGGGCCGTGAGCCTGCTTTTGCTGGCTTCTGGGGTCATTTTGCATTTCACAGGGCGCGTCTAGATATCATACGTCAATGTTCAAATGCTATTTAGTTAATTGTATCCCAAAATTATTATTTTACAACGGTCTTGTCTCAAGAATAATTTCACCCAACAAAGGTACTTCGCCAGCCGGTCAACCCGGGAATGTGCGAAGCTCCTTGTTCCCCAACGCTCGACAAAAAAAAGGTCCTAGATTCTTAAGACTTGTATATAAACCCTAATTGACTCTTTCCTGCATGGCCCGTACTAAATATGTTAATAATATTATACAAACTTACCAAAATCGCCATTTTGCACAAAACAATTTCACAAACCATCCACTACAATAATATTCGAATTCAATCAAGCACTTCTAAAACACAACCCGTCATGCAGTTATTTATACCAAGATGCAGCTGTCAAACACAATTCTCGCGTCGATTTGTTTTAAATTTTATCCTGACCCTGATAAATGCCCGAAAGTACGTCCCGTATTGAAAATAAATGGATATTGACCGCCTCAATTTACAAATTATATTATTTAACTTCACAGATATGAACTTGCAAGCCGCAATCTCTGACTTCCTTATTCGCGTGGACTCTTTTTGTTTAATAAAAACTAAATATCCTTTGCTTAATTAAAATGAAATATCTCCGATTCAGAAGCACCGAACTGGTCTCCTCGCGACTATCAGAACTCGACAATTTTTCTCAACTCTCCTCTCCAACGACCAAACCTTCACTCCCCCATTCCAACCCCCTGCCTTCTGAACCCCCACCCATCTCCTTGTGTGATTTCAATAATTTATTAGTCACTTCTTAAAATCTCAAGTGATAAGCACATCATCCAATATGCATATCTCAACGCTCAATAGTGTCCTGTCATATGACATCCCAAATTTCAAGAATTCAGTGCAATTTTCATGTTTGCTATTTTTTTGTGTGTAACATTAAATACAAAATACCAACTAATTTTGTCTGCGCCGGAGTCATAAATTATCCCAATAACGCTTCGACCAAGTATACCCACGTCAATGCAATAACGCTTAAAAGAAGAGCTCAGTGGCGTACTTCAATCTTCTATTCTTCATCATTACTTGCGTTGACTCTATTGGTTATATAATAACATTATTTATTCATTGTTTGTACACGTTTTCGTTCTTTCTGCGTGCGTCACTATTTAACGAATTTTGCAATCTTATTTTGACAAATATGTTAAATATTTTAACCCCTTATCGGCGCGTCGTGCTAGTATATTTAAATGCACCAACGATTAAACTTTATTGCCTAATTTTCAATTCCCTACTGCCAAAGAAAATTCACCAGATAATTGTTTCGTAAATCAATTTGTTCGCGTTAAAGTCAGTCACTACTCGGGTAAATATTCATCGGCCGCCCTTGACTTGATAATGACATATCCTTTAGGATTCCTTCTTCAACCAAAGTGTTTTGGCACACGTGTTTGCCCTAGTAATGGCCCGGTTCCATAAACCACCCTTAAGAGTTGGGAACAGAGATTCGTATTCTGAAACCATACCCTGTTACAAAATTAAATATATTTCTAAATCGATCTCTCAATTTTAAAAGAATTATTTCATAGGCCCAAAGGCGAGATCATCACATGGTATAACGAAAGTGTAATCTACCAATAAACAGCAAACAGCTTTATATGTCTTTTTTCGTTGTTTGTTTTTGGGGTGTTATGCCGTGTTGCGCTACCTCCTACTATAGCCGACGTTTCGGACAGCGTTGCAGTGTCCATCATCAGGGCAGATCCGGTAGATCCGACGATGTGTAATTGTTAGTGTAGAGTGTGTGATTATTTACTTGGAAGCGATACCGTGTCGCCAGCTTCAATTCACTACGAGCTGGTAGGTATTTCAGGAGAAAGGGAACTGCGATTTTAGTGAAAGCGCAGTATTTACGTTAGCCTGGGGTCCGTCCATGTGAGAATTGCCGACGAAAGTGGCGCCATCGTTATTCTAGAATTAGACAACAGAGTTCAAGTGGTTAAATCGAAAGTAGCCAATATAAGCAAAAAAGGTTTTATACCTTTATATTGTATTATTATATGGTATTACAGTATACTTAGACATGGTATTTTTTTTTTTTGCGTTTCGCTTTGGTGTAGCCGTCAATTACCGGATACCAAGAGCTGTTGAGCTTAGCTCCGTCGTTTCTATTAATATTAATTGGATTTTTGTAGATTTCAATTGCCTCCGTAATCAGGCGTGATCTGTAAGTTTTGGGTCTTCCCAGGACCTCAGGAACGAATCCAAAGTAATGGCCGGTCTCAATTAAGTGCTCGGCGATTGCCGATTTATCAGGGTGGCCGAGTTTACAAGCACGAAAATGTTCAGCTATCCTTTTGGAAATCGTCCGCTCTGTTTGGCCTACATAAACTTTGTCACATCCAGAACAGCTGAGTTTATACACTCCATCTGCTTCCAGAGGAAACTTAGTCTTTGCAGACCTCAGTAGGTCGTGGATTTTAGTAGTGGTTCCGAAGACAGTCTTGATGCTTTCTTTTCTCAACAGCCTGGCAATTCTGTCTGTCACATTGTGAACGAAAGGCAGGAAAGCACAGGCTTTTGACTCTTGTTCAACTCTGTCTTCGTTCGGTGTAGATTTGGCTCTTATAATTTGCCTTGGATGACTTGCCGGGTAACCGTTGCGCTCCAGTGCATCGGTCAGCTTTATAAGTTCTGCTCCAAGTTTTGTTTCTTCACATATTCTGGTCGCTCGAGTCACCAAAGTATGGATAAGTCCTCTCTTCTGCGCTGGGTGGTGGTGCGAATCGGCATGTAGATACCGATTTGTATGCGTTGGTTTTCTATATACTGTAAGTCCTAGATTACCATCTTCTTTTCGCATCACCTCCACATCTAGAAAAGGCAGGATTTTATCGTCGTTTTCCAGCTCCATTGTGAACTTAATTTTACTGTGGAGTGAATTAAGATGATCCAGAAATTTGTTTAATTTTTCTGTTCCATGAGGCCAAATGGCGAAGACATCATCGACATAACGCCACCATACCTTGGGAACAGCCGAGGCTGTGTCGAGTGCCACTTCTTCAAACTTCTCCATAAAAAAGTTAGCTAGTACTGGCGACAACGGACTGCCCATTGCAACTCCTTCCACTTGCTCAAAAAGTTCATCCTGGAATGCAAAATATCCCGTTTTGAGGCAGTGTTCAAAAAGTTTGCAAATGTCTTCCTCATAGATCTCCTTGAGCATTGTCATGGAGTCTTCTAGTGGTACATTTGTGAAAAGGGATACTACGTCAAAACTGACAAGGATATCTCCTTCCTCAGTCTTAACCCTTTTGAGCTTTCTGATCAGATCTGCAGAATCCTTAATCCAGGATTCAGTTTTTCCAGTTTGCATCTGTAGCAATCTCGAAAGGTATTGGGAAAGTTTGTACGTCGGTGCACCAATAGCACTGACAATCGGTCTCATTGGGATATCCTTTTTATGTATTTTTGGAAGACCGTACAGGGCAGGAGTTCTGGAGGCTTTAACGAAAAGCCCAGATCGATCCTCTTTCCTAATACTGGAAGCTTTTATTAACTCCCTTGTCTTCAGGTCAATTTTGTTGGTGGGATTGTTTTTAATCTTCTTATAGGTGCCGGCGTCGCACAATAAGTCTTCCATCTTTTTAATGTAGTCTACCGTATTAATCACGACAGTGGCGTTTCCTTTGTCGGCTGGCAGAACCAAGATGTCCTCATTGGCGCGCAATTCTTTTAGGGCCGCAAACTCAAGAGGCTCTAGAGGCTCAACCAAGCCAAAAAAGGAGATCGAAAACAACTTGATCAAAATAAAGTTGTTATTAACATTTCGACCCTTGCGCTGAGCCCAGATGCAACTTCAGTGCTTGCTAAGGGGATGAACTACGCAGTTGCCCCCAAAAAGATACCTGTGGAATCTATCGTATGTGGTGTGGAGACAGCACTACATACAATGATGAAAGTCCACAAAATGTCAGAGTCGCAAGCAGAGAATATACGACAAGAGACTTGCCATATTTTGAAAAGGGCTGAAATACCCCGCCCAAACATCACAAAAGGAGAGTTTGCGGCCCTAAAAGAATTGCGCGCCAATGAGGACATCTTGGTTCTGCCAGCCGACAAAGGAAACGCCACTGTCGTGATTAATACGGTAGACTACATTAAAAAGATGGAAGACTTATTGTGCGACGCCGGCACCTATAAGAAGATTAAAAACAATCCCACCAACAAAATTGACCTGAAGACAAGGGAGTTAATAAAAGCTTCCAGTATTAGGAAAGAGGATCGATCTGGGCTTTTCGTTAAAGCCTCCAGAACTCCTGCCCTGTACGATCTTCCAAAAATACTTAAAAAGGATATCCCAATGAGACCGATTGTCAGTGCTATTGGTGCACCGACGTACAAACTTTCCCAATACCTTTCGAGATTGCTACAGATGCAAACTGGAAAAACTGAATCCTGGATTAAGGATTCTGCAGATCTGATCAGAAAGCTCAAAAGGGTTAAGACTGAGGAAGGAGATATCCTTGTCAGTTTTGACGTAGTATCCCTTTTCACAAATGTACCACTAGAAGACTCCATGACAATGCTCAAGGAGATCTATGAGGAAGACATTTGCAAACTTTTTGAACACTGCCTCAAAACGGGATATTTTGCATTCCAGGATGAACTTTTTGAGCAAGTGGAAGGAGTTGCAATGGGCAGTCCGTTGTCGCCAGTACTAGCTAACTTTTTTATGGAGAAGTTTGAAGAAGTGGCACTCAACACAGCCTCGGCTGTTCCCAAGGTATGGTGGCGTTATGTCGATGATGTCTTCGCCATTTGGCCTCATGGAACAGAAAAATTAAACAAATTTCTGGATCATCTTAATTCACTCCACAGTAAAATTAGGTTCACAATGGAGCTAGAAAACGACGATAAAATCCTGCCTTTTTTAGATGTGGAGGTGATGCGAAAAGAAGATGGTAATCTAGGACATACAGTATATAGAAAACCAACGCATACAAATCGGTATCTACATGCCGATTCGCACCACCACCCAGCGCAGAAGAGAGGACTTATCCATACTTTGGTGACTCGAGCGACCAGAATATGTGAAGAAACAAAACTTGGAGCAGAACTTATAAAGCTGACCGATGCACTGGAGCGCAACGGTTACCCGGCAAGTCAGACAAGGCAAATTATAAGAGCCAAATCTACACCGAACGAAGACAGAGTTGAACAAGAGTCAAAAGCCTGTGCTTTCCTGCCTTTCGTTCACAATGTGACAGACAAAATTGCCAGGCTGTTGAGAAAAGAAAGCATCAAGACTGTCTTCGGAACCACTACTAAAATCCACGACCTACTGAGGTCTGCAAAGACTAAGTTTCCTCTGGAAGCAGATGGAGTGTATAAACTCAGGTGTTCTGGATGTGACAAAGTTTATGTAGGCCAAACAGAGCGGACGATTTCCAAAAGGATAGCTGAACATTTTCGTGCTTGTAAACTCGGCCACCCTGATAAATCGGCAATCGCCGAGCACTTAATTGAGACCGGCCATTACTTTGGATTCGTTCCTGAGGTCCTGGGAAGACCCAAAACTTACAGATCACGCCTGATTACGGAGGCAATTGAAATCTACAAAAATCCAATTAATATTAATAGAGACGACGGAGCTAAGCTCAACAGCTCTTGGTATCCGGTAATTGACGGCTACACCAAAGCTAAACGCAAAAAAAAAAATACCATGTATAAGAATACTGTAATACCATATAATAATACAATATAAAGGTATAAAACCTTTTTTGCTTATATTGGCTACTTTCGATTTAACCACTTGAACTCTGTTGTCTAATTCTAGAATAACGATGGCGCCACTTTCGTCGGCAATTCTCACATGGACGGACCCCAGGCTAACGTAAATACTGCGCTTTCACTAAAATCGCAGTTCCCTTTCTCCTGAAATACCTACCAGCTCGTAGTGAATTGAAGCTGGCGACACGGTATCGCTTCCAAGTAAATAATCACACACTCTACACTAACAATTACACATCGTCGGATCTACCGGATCTGCCCTGATGATGGACACTGCAACGCTGTCCGAAACGTCGGCTATAGTAGGAGGTAGCGCAACACGGCATAACACCCCAAAAAAAAACAACGAAAATGCTTTTGGCCGTGAAAATCTAAAAACTTATCCAGCTTTATATGTCATTTTCAATGGCCGCCCGAGAGAGGAATAGTAGCGATTGTAAGACGCCATATGTATTTATGGCATTACCCCCTCACCGACCATTCTGTCATGTCACTTACAAACAGCGTTATTTATGTGAACTCTATGGTTGGCGTATGGACAATGATGGCGTCTCTTAAACGCCATGGATATTTACGTAATTACTCCCTCCTTTACCATTGCTGACCAACCGCAGGGCCATAGGTAGACCCCACCCCCTCCCACTACTTCGCTCTAGAACGGCCAGCCAATTTTTTTTTTTTTTTTTTAATTTGTTTTTGTTACAAAGAATACATCAGTACAAAGAAGCGTTGACTGTCCAACTAAGATTCTCCCGTTCTAGGACAGCCAAATTGACAGAAACATTTTGATAGGCGTAAATTTAATTTACAGATGATTGGAATTGAAATTAAAAAACTTTTTCACTTTGTTCCACTTTTTTATTATTACCAGGACCGGTTTCATCCTACTACGGACATTTTCAGACTGGTAGTTTAAACTCTTATGCTATTGATTTTCTTGTATAGTCTCTTCAGTGTTGCTGTGTTCGCTGCTTTTAATGAGTCTAGTTTTTGCACTGTTAATTCGTGGTGGAATTCCATTGTAATAGAATTTAAATTAAAAAACTTTTTTACTTTGTTATATATGTAATAATAAATAAGTGGAACAAAGTGAAAAAGTTTTTTTTTTTTTTTTATTTTTTTATTTCAATTCTATTACAATGAAATTCCACCACGAATTAACAGTGCAAAAACTAGTCTCATTACAGATGATTGATTTATATTGGGACACAAATCAAAAAATCATCGCCAAATAACTTTATCTTTCTGACTGAGGCAAAAAATATTTAACGACACAGTGTCCTTTTCGTACATGTTTTTTTTTTCAATATAGAAAGAAGAAAGAAATGTAAAATTTTAAGATTACTTCCAAATAAACCAAAGAAAAATAGTACATAGGTATATAATACATAAATAAACCAAAAGATTACTTGTAAATAAACCAAAAGAATAATACACATTAGTACAAGGTTAGTGAAAGCATTGAAGAAGAAACAAACAGAAAATACCTGTTATACGGTGACCTTATTAAAATATGTACTGCTAAATTGTTTAATTAGAACAGCTTTGTTAGTAATTGCAGGGCTCGGTCTTGAAAATGGCTGCAAAGCTGAATGACGGCTCTTTTTGGACATTTTTGTGTAGAATTAATATTGAATTTATGCAAGTTTTCCTAGAGTTATTTTAAATAAAAGTATATAGATTAAACGGCTAGACTTGCGTCCATACTGATAAGATAAAATGAAATATGTAAATGTTTCCATTAAATAGATATAAGGGTTTTTTCATACTGATATCGGGCTAAAACCCCACTGGTTAACATTGTACAATTATTACTGAATTTAATAAAACTGCTAGGTAAAGTGGTTTACATGAGATAGAGCGGCAAAAAGAGTAGTTTTGTTCATATAATTTAATTTTATCATTCCATTCTTATGTAAGGATACACGAAGCTGTAAAGAAATGCACCAACGTTCAATGAGTAATCCTGTCAAATGCGAACCACTATTGCGCGCACGGTCACGCGTAGCTATATATAGCATGCGCGCATATATAGAGCATCAAGCTCTGTTCAAATCAGCCTCATTCGAACTTTAATCGTCGCGTCTACTCTCACCGCCTCTATCTTCTTGGGCCGCTTCTTCCTGCCTGAACTCTACAATTGTCTTTGACTTCCGACCTTGCACTTCCTTGGACAGCTGAATTCTCCCTCCTCGGATACTCACAGCAACCGGACCAGGCCCTGAGCGTGCACAGCAGCCCGCCGACTAGAAAACCAGCACCCGTATTTTACAGTCAATATAGAGGACATAAGTCCGATATAGTTGGAAATGCCTTAAATGCGCTTAAAATTAAAAATGATTTGGTACATGACACATACAAAAGGAATCGATCTTTGTGCGTAAAGAAGAGTGTCTGTGGCGGGCAGCGTTGATTTGATTTTTTATACAAATTCACCGTTTTATTCCGAGATTGGTGAAATTTTTAACACTTGACCTTCAAGATAAGAGGAGGCACACCACGTCTTATGATAACCCAAACCCCTTTTTCCACCATTTAAAGCTGATTTTTTTTTATAAAGACGACATAGGCACTAAGGAAAGTGCCCTCAGGGCCCATGTCATCTTTGGGGATGTTGTGTGGAGGGTATTTTTAAGAAAGGAAGGGGGGGAAGTTTTGGGAAGGAAAAGGGTATGAAGGGTGGGTAGGAATCTGGGGGTAGGTGTGCCCAGGCGGGGCAAGGCTATTCTACGAGAGAGTACGGCTGGAGAGTAAGTCAAAGGGACTACGAGAGAGTAAGTCAAAGGGACTTCCTCAACCCCTCTTTCCCGATTCGGCCTGCCATGCAGTGGGTGGGCAGATGCGTCCGACACCAAGACCCAGACAAACCTTACCCCATGAATCTGGGCACCCCTGCTAAGTCACCAAACGTAGCGAACCACTTGGGGTGACCTATGGCAGAGGTGGTGGTTATCCAATAAATTGTTCCCAGAGTTGCAGTATCCATACCCGCCTCCCAATATGTGAAATGTTTCTTAATAAAATTTTGCTCACTTTACGTTCGAAATAAGAGGAAAATTACTATACACCAACATCTATTTTAAAAAGTATTAATATTCTAAAAACCAGGTATTTTAGTGCCTTGGCACAAATCAGAAATTTCACTAAAGTAGTAAGGTGGTTTTTTTACCGCCTACTTTCAGGAATGGATAAAGTTTAGCCATATATAACTTTAATTGTTTTATTTTGTATATGTAGTAGCTATTATATCTGGGTTTCTAGCATGGTCGATCGATATAGGTTTTATCGAAAATGTCGGTAACTTGCCATCGCTCCCGAGCACGACTGCAGGCCGCTAACGAAGAAATAACAGTTCACGTCAAATAAATTAGGAACCCTTAATCATTGTGAACTGTTGTTTGTTCGTTATCAGCCTGCAGTCGTGCTCGGAAGCGATGGCAAGTTACCGACATTTTCGATAAAACCTATATTGATCGACTATGCTAGATACCCTGGGTTGGATGATTTCGACTGCAAGGAATAACGGGTCCTATTACATAGCACATTGACAAATAACTAAAATCACGCATTGGACTAATGCCACGGTTTATCTAACTTAGTCGCTTCTTTGTTGTTAATGTCGGTATGAGACATAAAGCACGTTGTTTACGGCTTTCTAACCCATTAACTGACGTATCACTGACCTTGTTGAAGTTTCTTATCATTAGTACTGTGATGGGTCCCCTCGTCTCCTGATAAGGAGCTTCAGCGAAATTGAGAAAGACTCTTCTGAGGTCTTGACTCCGCTTTAACGATTTTTCATTCGTCAGGGAGCGTTATTGAGCGCAAAACTTGTACTCCTCCTAAACGTAATAACTATCCTTATTCCCTTCCTCAATTATTTCCAGCTGACAGCATTCTCTAATCAAGATAATAGATGATGTCGGAAACAAAGATCGGTTCCGCGCGTTTTCATCCTGCGACAAAATATCCTCGACAAAATATCCTACTGGCAAAACATCCCCCAACAAAATAATATACTTAAACCTAACTTATCCTTATTTAACCTAACCTAACCTAACCTAACAAAAAATGGGACAAAAATAATACAGATATCCCGTAAAGACAAAAAATTATTGTTATCTGCATTGTTTATGTCCAATTTTCATATTATGGAACAATAATTTATTGTATACTTTTAAATGTAGCTATAATTTTGTGGTAGACAATAAATTATTGATAAATGAAACAATGTTACTTTGTTTGAACCACTTGGCTTTTAAACAAATATACAAGTGGTTCAAACAAAGTAACATTGTTTCATTTATCAATAATGCATTGTCTTTACAGGATGTCTGTATCATTTTTGTCCCATTTTTTGTTAGATCAGGTGAGGTTAAAAGTGATGTAAACAAAGTAATTTGTCTTTTTATTAAAATAAAAAAATGTGTTCCAACAAGCAGATCACAATATAAATCTTATAAAAAAATCAGGATTATGTAAATAAAAGAATAATAAATTACGACCAGATAAACAAACACAAAACAAGCGTTTGATTTACAAAAGTGAGTACCACAGAAAACCTCCACCTGAAATCAAACAAGAGCGTAAAAAGCGCAATAGACTATTGTTTGGAGTTAACGTAAAACAAAAAACACGAATAGACAAAATACGAGTATCAAGTTATACAGTACATTATTCGTTGGCGAAATCACCAAATTCTTTATGGGTTAAGTTTTCATCACTTTAAAGATATTTGTAATGTGTCGTATTTTGTTTTTCGTTTTGGTTTTCGTGAAAGCTTTTCCCAGTTCTCCGCAGGTTTACAATTTCAATTAATACTGCTCTTTAAATTCGGTCTGCAACCACCGTGAAACAAATAGTGATTAAGTGAAAACCTTCATATCTGACATACTTTGTAAACTAATAATTGGATTACTCAAGTTTATCTTTTGTACCCAATGCAGGGAAGACTCTATGGAAAATACATTCAAGGTTCTTCCTCGGAAAAGCTAATGGATAATGCAATAACTTCATTACTCTGGAAACTTTCCTTTCTTCTAAGTTCTGATATGCCACTGAAGAACTAAATTTAGTAAGCTTGTAGAAGCTTATGTTTTCATGTACTTCTTATTTTTTTTCAATAAATAAATTATATTTTGAAAATAAAATAAAAGAAAATTATTTTCTTTTATTCAGTTGGTAGAGCAGTTGACCGGATATCAGAAGGACGCGGGTTCAAGTCCCATCGGGCGGCATTTATCTTTTCTCGGGAGATTTTTTCAATGTTGATGAGTGTTTCAGGCTTATAATAATTGTTATCCTTTGTGCTATGCATAAAAAATCTTGTCTTAAACATTAGTTTACCAATTAAAAATAATAATGAAAATTATTTTAATCACCATTTTTGATATTGGAACTGATTTGTCAAGAGTTCAAACCATTCTATTTATATGAAACATGTAGCTGTTCCACAAAAAATGGTTCCACTTTTTATCTCCAATTAGATTAATTTGACCTCCAATTCTACGTTCTAACGCCGAATGATGAGAAATTATCGAATCCGGTCTCCGTGCACTACTACTCGCGTGATAATAGTGGAACACATTTCAACGAGATATTATTACGTAAATTGTCGTTATATTTCACGGGATAATTCTGATTTACCAGACTATCATGCCATATCTACTTAAATGCATAATATATTACGTTCATCTATATGGTTAAATGAATACCGAAAACTTAAAAGGGTGTAAGTGACATTTATAAAAAAGAGGTAGACGGGAATTTAAAGCACATTCAAAGAAAACCATATTTTATTTTTACATATTCACTTGTTGATTTAGCATAAAAATGAAATTGAGTTTTTCTTTGAATATTTGAGCATATTTTAAATTCCGGTCTACTTCTTTTTTGTCAATGGCACTTACATCCTTTTAAGTTTCCGGTTTTCTAATATCATTGATATAACGGCAGGTAAATACTATTTGTGTGACACGATAATGACATTAATTAAGCACTACCATATTATATTAAGCCAATTACCTTTTGCCACATTCACGTCACCGCTTAAGAGGAACGACTGCGTGGCCTTTTTCATATAAAACTTAATTTTAGATTTGAGACCAAAATACCCGACAAAAATAATTATATTTTCACTCAAATATATATCTAGTACCGATTTTGAGTTTTTTTATTTTATTTTTGCGATAATACAAAATAATTGTTACATACAAAATACAATGGTGAAATTAAGTTTAAAATATAAATATAAAGCTATTTTGTTTATTTTTGTTTTAAACGATGATATATAGGTAATTAAAGAAATCAATTTTGCTTCACTTTGGTGGCAACTGTGGAATTTTTCAGTAAGTATGTATATTTATGTTTTCGTCTTCTTTTCCATAACTACCACTAGATGTCTTACGTTGTGGATTCAAAAAACAAAAAAAATATTTCTGATGGTATCCTACAACTGCAGAAAAGAGAATAAAAACGGGTCAATTCTCTTCTATCTGTACATAACATTATATTTTATTATTATATTACAACATTTCGCTTCATGAATGAAATTCCAGAAATATAATATATATCCCTGACTATCCCTGTGATTTTCAAAAATGGGATTTATAGGATTATTCTTGCAAAATTTCTTGACAGCTAAGTGACTTTATCATGAACAAAACACATCGACCTTTACACGAATCTTATAAAAATGCAGTGAAATAAGTGTTAAATCCTGTTAAAGTGACAATTGCGCATCGAATGAGATTACTCTCGTCTCGCGAAATATCGTTTTTAGTGAACTTTTGTCATTTTTTCTTAATGATAATATTATCAAAAATAAACAAAAACATCTCTGATTATCTCGTTCATAAAAAATAAATATCTTAGTAAAGAGAATAGTGGAATTCAAAGATACAATCTTAGTGAAAAATTATATATAATTATCTGTGTTCAATTTATGCAAATTAACAAAAAATAGTGATTTAAAAACTCGACTCGGTCGTTTCTGTATTGATCGCAAATCTAGTCGAGCTGGACTGATTGCCCACACTCGAGTTTTTAGGCGCAAAGCTGAATAACATCAATACTGTGTTTTAAATATTGTTATTTTTATGTCATAAGTTTGTGTTTAAAAAAAAACATGAATCGTCCTAAAAAACGAAACTTGAACACGATGATGTCTCCTAGTACAGATGATATGGGAGGAAAGTGCCTCATGATTGAGGATGCAGATGAAAACAACTCGGTTACGTCATCCAAAGGCTCAGACGTCACCGAAGCAGAATATCCTTGCGCTTCAGGAATAGATGTGTTAAACGAAGCTCAAGCACATTTGACGGCTCTACAAAACGTGTTGGCAGAGAAGCAATCAAAGGTCTCAAAAGACCAGCAGCTGAGGATTTCTAAATACGTATCGGAAGTCTTCAGATCCGTATCGCAGCTTTTATTGGAGCGCGAGACCATTCGTGCTGATTTAGCTACAGTGACCGCGCAACTAAAAATGGCAGAAATAAAAATCCGCCATGAGAAGAGGGAAAATCGACACCTAGAACAAAAAATAATTCAATTAGAATCTGATCTTGGACCGGTAATGAGGAGGGTGGCGGTGGCAACGGAGGCTACCCTCTCTTTTGCTGACATCGCCCGCAAACAACCTACTGATGCTCACCAACCCCCACCCATCACTCAACATGGACATCGCGTTGGACCACCAAGACCTGCCGTCTGCATCTTTCCAACGGATGCGGATGCCGCCAAGGACTCTGACGATACCAAAAAAATCATTGAGGACATAATTCGTCCATCTGAACTAGGCGTTCGGGTAACGGGAATCAAAAAAATTAGAAATAAAGGCATTCTGATAAACACGGCAACCGCGGGCGAACAGCAAAAATTACTTAATGCACCCTGCTTCGACAAATCGAGCAAACTTAAGGCCCGACTGCCGACAAAGCGACTACCGAGACTAATTTTCTTTAATGTACCCCGGGACCTGGCTGACGAAGAATTTTTAAGGATGGCTCTTACTGGTGTTCCCAACATTGAAGACATTGAAGGAACTATTGAGTCTTGCACATTAAGTCACTTGGCTGGTGCTCGTACAGGAAATACCTGCCATCGTATTTATTCAGTACCCGCTACCGTACGTAAATTTCTGGTGGAACAAGAAAAGGTATATATATGCTGGACTGTTTACCGCGTCAGAGATTTCATTGGCCTTACTGTCTGCGCTAAATGTCACATGATTGGTCACTCATACAAATATTGTAGAGATACCAAACCAACATGTGGACACTGTGCCCAACAGAATCACACCGGTGAGGCTTGCCCGAATTCCTCCACCAAACCAGTTTGCGCAACATGCACCAGATTTGGAAAGCCTGCTGATCATTCAACTGGAGACAGGGACAACTGCCCGGCCTACATGGCTGCCCTCAAGAAAGACCTTGCTACAATAGATTATGGAGTGTAATAGATACAAACGCAAGTGCCTAACTATCGATGAATATACTCCTGTGAATAGCTGTCTTCGAATCATGTACATGAACGCGAGAAGCATCCGGAACAAATTTGACGAAATTGAAGAAAAACTCAGAGGAATACGCGATATTGTCCATGTCCTTGTCATCACTGAAACATGGCTTGATGTTGGAGAAGAAAAGTTTTTTGGGTTAAAAGGCTACAACTGTGCGTTTGCTTCTCGCCCCAAAGAGGGAGGAGGTGGTGTCGCCATATATGTACTGGACTCTATGAAGTACTCTATCATTGATAAATTTTCCGACGAAAATTCATTTTTAGGTATAAGTGTATGTAGCAAGGATAGGAAACCAGTTAACATTTATGCCATCTATCGGAAACCCAACCCTAACATACACGATTTCCTGACACATTTGGAAAAAATACTAGACAAAAGCAGACAAGATACATTAATACTCGGAGACTTTAATATTGACACTACCATAAACACATCCTCTTCTTTAAATTATCTCAACACCTTAGAAACATACAATTTCTCAATACAAAACAAATCATTTCCCACTAGAGTCACTAACACGAGCAGCACACTTATAGATCACGTCATATCAAATAGACTAAATATTCCAACTACCGTATCAAACGTAGATGACCCACTTAGTGACCATAACATTCTTATTATTGATTTCAAGAATAACTTAAAAAAATGGTCTAATAATAGGGACAAGCCGCGCCTTACAAAACCTGTCATCAACAATATGGCAGTAAAATCCTATTTTGCAGCTAACAAATTCACCATCAATTCAACCAAACCAAAAGAGAGCTATAAAGATTTTAACGATTATGTCAAAAGTGCAATAGAAGCAGGTAAAACTACACCTAAAGTGAAAATAGGAAATCAACAACACCTAAATACACCGTGGTTCGACTCTAAACTGAATTCGCTAATCAAGGAAAGAAACCAGCTTCACAAGCAATGGAAACAAGACCCAGGTAATATGACTCTTGCAGTACATAAAAATAAACTGAGAAATTTAATTACTAATTATAGGAGAAGTTTGAAACACAAATATTATGTCAATAGCTTTCAAAAAAACCTGAATAACCCCAGAAAAACTTGGAAAACCTTTAATTCAATTCTGTCTAACCGTGCACATAAACCCTCCAACACCATCGAATCTCTCATCATAAATAATTGTGAGGTTAGGGAACCCGGTCAAGTAGCTTCAGCATTTAATGAGTTCTTCTTATCGGTTGGAGAAAAATTGGCAGCTGCCATTCCATCATTCCCGGATGACTGTAATACTATTTATGTAGAACCAAAGGCACGTCAATCATTATATATGGCTAGGACAAATAAGGGTGAGGTATTAAGGATCATCTCGAAACTTAGGTCGAATGCAGCGGCAGGTATCGATGGAGTAACCCCGTGCATCCTTAAAACCTGTAAAGAAGAACTAGCTGGGCACCTAGTGCAACTTATCAATTCCTCTATAGGCTCGGGAGTATTTCCAGATCAATTAAAGCTAGCAAAAATTATACCAATTTATAAAGAAGACTGCAAAAAATGTATTTCTAACTATCGCCCAATATCGGTTTTATCAGTATTTTCAAAGGTGTTCGAGACTATTATAAAGGATAGACTTCTAAAATATATCTCTAACAACAATATCCTAACACCACAACAATATGGCTTTCGAAAAAACTCCAGTACCCAATGTGCCACCTTCGATTTCATCTCGAACATTCAGCAGTACATAGACCAGGGCGAATACGTAGCAGCTATTTTTATAGACCTAAAAAAAGCCTTTGATACAGTAGATCATGAAATACTCCTACAGAAAATGGAACATTTGGGTATAGTTGGAAAATCTTTAAAGCTTCTCCGAAGTTACCTATCTGATAGATTTTGCCTTGTCGACATCGAAGGGAACCTAAGCGACTTTGGAAAAATCACATGTGGAGTGCCACAAGGCTCGATTCTGGGACCCCTACTTTTCTTACTATACATCAATGATATAACTAAATGCGGCATCTCGGGAAAACTACAACTTTACGCTGATGATACCGTGATTTACTATCGTTGCAAAAATCTGGGGGAACTTGAATCTCTAATGAATAAAGATCTCGCAAAGCTAGCTAAATGGCTGCGAATAAATAAATTAAGCCTCAATGTCAAAAAAACCCACTACCTCACTTTCGGGAAAAAAGATTATATGAGCATGAATATTACTCTTGGAAATGAAAAGCTCCAAAATGTACAAGTAACGAAATATTTGGGGTTATTCATAGATTCTAACCTATCGTGGAACTCTCATGTTGAATATGTAAAATCCAAAATTTCCCCGATTACTGGTGTACTCTATCGACTTCAAGATGTGCTCCCCATAGCTTTACTGCGTGCCACATATTATGCTCTGATCCACTCTCACCTAAGTTATCTGGTTAGTATCTGGGGCACCATTACTAAGAAACAAATATCCGAAATACAAGTAATCCAAAATAGAGCCATAAGAAATATATACCATTTACCATGGGATACACATGTCAAAGATATATACTCACTGACACAAATACTTCCCTTTACCATTCTGCCAAAATATAGCATCACCACTGCCATCCTACAAATAATTCAACACTCCTCACACACCAACACTAAACCAGCCTTTAATTCCGATATACACCAGCACAAAACACGATCCCTAAATCAAACACACTTAGCATCATCTACCTACACAACTAAATTTGGTATTAAATCATTACAATATATTGCAAATATACAATACAATGCATTACCTAATGAAATAAAGCAACCAGTAGATAACAAAAAAAAATTAGTTAAAACGCTTAAAGAACATTTCCTGAAAATGTTTTTAAACCAGTGAATATTTGCTCGCCTTCATACGTTTTGTTTATTTTTTTTATATGTTTTATGTGTATGGATGTCCTCAGTATTTCTAAAATTTCTATTCTTGACAATGCATTTTTTTTCCCCTTTTTATGTTGTATTTTTTAAACATGTAATATTTGTGTAAAATGTACTCTTATGTGTTTGTCCTTCCCGTAATGAGTTTTTTCTCAACTCATTGGGAATAATGTGTTACTCACCATGTTTTTGTAATACATTATAATTAAATAAATAAAATAATATTATCACTTTAATCGTAGGGCATGAGGGACTTAGAACGAACCGCCATTAACAGATGGCATTATCTACAAACAAATATTGAGTTGGGTACGAGTTCTTACCCTCCCCACTCACTACCTTCAGATTTCTGAAACATAAAGGAACCCGAACTGAAATTACGGCTGAAATTAGCATACAGATTCCGGGAACATCTGTAACTGCTTGGTTATTTTTAAATTTAAAACTATATAATATGTATAATAAAATATTTACTGAATGCACACAGTTATCTCAACCCTCATTTTTCCTTCACTTTTAACTCACATCATCGGATATCTTCAATCTTAAATGAAATTAACCGTGTCAAACCCATGAAAAATCACGGGATAGTTTAAACGTGTTCATTTATTATCACGCGTGTAGGTAGTACCTACGCAGGGACCGGATTCAATGGTTTCAGGTCGTTTGGCATAAGAGCGATGGGGATCAAATTGGATTTATTTGAGGCAAAAAGTGGAAATTGGATGGATTTTTTCAAAAAATTTGAACAATTAATCACATTTTGAAAGTAAATTTTTATTTAATTGAGAGTTCTATTCTTAATTAAATGCTGTGATTAATTCAGTTGTTTAAAGGAACTGACCTATAATAATATAATATCAGAACTTGGATAGAACATACACAGAACGTCAAAATTAACTATTGGTAAATTGTTAAAATTCTTTAAAAGAACCCGTCCTACATATATAATACATCAATGGGATAGTCTGAATTCCATAAAAATCAGTTCCAAAATTAAATAAACAAAAATTTTAACAAAACAAAAAACGACTTAAAAAAATGCACTAAAAAGTAAAAAAATAATTTCGTACGATTGTTATTTTTGGAGTCGGTGTCAGCCAAGGTAACTACATACATAGGTTATAGGTGAGATTTGGAAATCTTGGCTGACACCGACTCCAAAAATAACAATCGCACGAAATTATTTTTTTACTTTATAGTGCATTTTTTTAAGTCGTTTTATGTTTTGTTAAAATTTTTGTTAATTTTTTTATTTTTAATGACGAGCGCGCGTAAAGAAGTTTTACTTTAAAAAAAGAATCATCGAAATCTGTTGGCGTAATATTGAGTTATTCGTCCATTTGTCGCGCACATACTTATTGCAAATTTAAGACATATATGGTTTTATCATGAATCCCATTGTCAGAACTGGACCAAATTAAAATGGGACCACACGGGAAGCACCAGTTTTCTAATAAAAAAGAATCATCAATATCAGTTTACCCAATCGAAAGTTCTGAGGTAAGAAACATGAAAAAAAAAAATACCGTCGAATTGATAACCTCCTCCTTTTCGAAGTCATTAAAAAGGCATTTAAATTTTTTTTCATATAAATTAATATTATGTTATAGGTAGTTATTTTATTGCTCGTCTAGAATCTCAAAACAAACACTTCCAATTTTGAAAATGAAGCTTGAATTCAAAGAAAAAGTTTGAGTTCGTTAAACCGAAGTTACAGACAGAAGCCCAACCGAAATTAGTATTTATAAAAATCTGGAAGTATGTGAAACCCTGTGATTTGGAAATTCGTGCTTTCAACAATCGATTTCCCTTTATAACGTTTCCAAGTTTATGGGGTGAGATTTGTCCAGGTCTTGGCAGCGGATGCGTCTGCCCACTAGCTGCGTGGCGGGCCGGATCAAGAGAGACTGGTTAAGGGAGGCCTTTTGACCTTTCCAGCCGGACTCTCTCAACCCGTCGCGTCGCGTCACCTTTCACCGCATTTGGGGGGATGGATTCATACGTCTGTAACTCCTGGGCACACTGAACCCCAGATTCCTACCAACCCCTCATACCTTTTTCCTTCCCAAAACTTTCTCGCCTCCCTTTCCCTTAAAATATCCTTCACTCAGCATCCCCAAAGATGACATAGGCCCTGAGGGGAGTTATTTTTCTCAGGCCTCCTATGTGGAGCTAATGTAATTTTTATTTTATTTTTTAAATTCTCTTATCTCGGCTTTACGGCCTCCGTGGTCGGGGGGCAAGGTTCTCGATTACCAATTCGAAGATCGCGGGTTCAAATCACAGCATGCACAAGTAATTTTTAATTGATTGACTTGTGCATATTTGTGGAACGTTCCAGATTGGAAAATACTTTCGGTAGCGTCACTCAGAATTGAAACGTTGTTTGAAATGGCTTTACCAGTGTTTGGCCGCCATTTTCCTCTACCCCATCATCTTCCCCTCTCCATTATTTATTTTATTTATTTATTTATTTATTAATTTTCAACGCCCTGGTGGGCTTTTACATTACATGTTTATAATACAGAGACAGGTTTTTAAAAACAAAAAATAAACTATAAAAAATAACTAGTACACGTCATAAAGAGTATACAGATAAATTAAGGAAAGATTATAGTTAACAATAAAAGAGAAAGTTGTAAGTTGTAAATACATGACAAAATGCAAGATACATAAAAATAAAATGGTAACAAGTTTTTACATTGTGGATTAATATAGAAATATACGAATAAATGCATAAGCCCCTATGTGATGCTCCTTAAATATCAAAGTATTCTACATAAAAGTATCGTTCAGATATTTCTTAAATAATGATAAACTTGTGTTAAATACATCGATATTAGAGGTGAATTTGTTTCCTAATGTGTGAAGTCGAGAAATAGGTGCATGAATGTGGTAGTTCGTCCCAGAATTATTGTTGCAGAATAATACATTTTGCCTTGTTGCTCGATTGGGTACCCTGAAATCGATGAGATGCAGGAGTTCGCAACAATCTAATTCAGAATGAATAATTTTAAACAAAAAAGTTAGGTCATTTATTTTTCTTCTGTTTTCTAGGGAATGCAATTTAAGTGTATTTAGTAAGGATGTGTAGTTAATGTGTTGAATAGGTATGTGTAACTTGAAGTTAATAAATCTTAAAAATTTGTGCTGCACTCTTTCGATATTTTTCATATGAATTTGATAGTATGGGGACCAAACTATGGAATTGTATTCCAACAAGCTGCGTACGAGTGACAAATATACTATTTTTATAACTTCTAACGAGTTAAAGTCTTTGATTGTTCTAATTATAAATCCTAGTGTTTTCATGCCTTTGTTGGTTATTTGTTGAATGTGATTTATAAAATTTAATTGCGTGTCAAACACAACTCCAAGATCTCTAATTTCATTGACTTTTTCTAAGATTTTGTTATCTATTGTGTATTTGAAAGATAGTGGGGTCTTTGTTCGACAAAACGTTAGTGTCTTACATTTATCGATATTGAGGAACAAGTTATGTGTGACACACCAATTTTGTAATTTGTCGATGTTTGAGTGTAGGATTAGGCAGTCACCTATATTGGATATTTCTTTGTATAATTTGATGTCATCGGCAAAAAGCAGAACTTCTACATCGTTGAAACAGCTTATGATATCATTTATGAATATTAAGAAAAGGATGGGGCCGAGATGACTCCCTTGCGGTAGACCACTAGTTGCATATAATAACTTAGATAAAGAATGTTTAATTTTAACAAATAAGATTCTGTTAGACAAATAATTTGAGAACCAATCCAACAACTTGCCTCTCAGTCCTAAGGCATACAATTTACTAAGTAATATTTTATGTGATACTTTGTCGAAAGCTTTTGAAAAATCTGTGTAGATACTGTCAACTTGTTATTTTTTTGTAAAAGATTCTGTAATATAGTTATGGTAAAGTAATAGGTTAGTAGCAGTTGACCTACCGGAAACAAATCCGTGTTGGTTTTTATCAATTACTTTTAATATTGATGGATAAATTAAATCAAGAACAAGGGATTCAAAGATTTTCGGGAGCGCTGATTGTATACATATAGGACGGTAGTTTTTAATGTCTGTGTCGTCACCTTTTTTGAGAATCGGGGTAATATAACTAGATTTCCAACGGGTTGGAAAATGTCCAGAAGAAAGTAAATGGTTAAATAATGTGGTGAGTGGACCTGATATTGCGGATGCGCATTGTTTGAAAAATATTGGTGGGATGTTATCTGGGCCTGCAGATTTGTTAGGGTCGAGTGAAATGATTTTATTTAAGCATGATTCCTGTGTAATTGTGTAGTTCTGTAGATGTATTGTGTTTTGATATGTGTATGATGGTACGTTGTTATCTGATATTTCACCTTCGTATACACTTTGGAAATGATCCGCAAACAAATTTACAATATCAAAGGTGCTATTGGCTATTTTTCCATCATAATGCATTGTGGGGGGGTAGTCTGTACTTTCATTGTTTAATTTTTTAACAAAATTCCAAAGATTTTTTGTTCCTAGCGCAGTTTTCTCAACGGAGGTGATGTGTGCTTTATAGCATAGTTTAGATAGTGTTTTACATTTCTTTCTTGTTTCTGAAAAGTTTGAGTAGTCGATGATTTGTTGAGTGAGTTTAAAAATTTTGTGTAGCTGTTTTTTTTGTTTCAGTAAGAGTATAAGGACTGTGGAGAACCAAATTGGATATGTTCTGAGTTTTGGTGTATATGAGGGGACATGTGATTTTATATTTTCAGAAAATGTTTCATAGAGTTTTTCTAGTATTTGTTCGCTATCACTGTTATCAGTCAAGAAAGTCCAATCTGTATTTGCGAGTTGGTAGTTAATGGAATCGTAATCGGCATTTTTAAAGTTGAGTGTTGTTTGTTTCAGTGGTGGTTTGTTTGTGTACATATTTACTATAATGTGTAAGGGGGGGTGGTAATTATCCACGGGTACGAGCTGATCGTCTGACATTTCAACACACAGTTTAGAGCTGTTTGATAGGGCAAGATCTAGAAGGCGATCACATATATTAGGTACAAAATTGTGTTGATGCAAATTTAAATAGTTTATCATATCTATCACTTCACGTGCTGGGTCGTTAGAACTTTCGTTAGTAATATAACCATTGTCACTAGAGTTCCATTTCAAATTGGGAAGATTATAATCGCCGAGGATAATTATTTTCGATGTAGGATTTTTTGACATAAGAAATTCGATGTCTTCGCAATGCTTCTTGTAGGTTTGGATGTCGGAGTTTGGTGGTATGTATACAGTTCCAATGATGATTTTTTCTATGGGAGTAACAATTTGTACAAATAGTTGCTCCAGTGAGGTATTTTTCGTGCTTAGTTTTTTCACGGATATATTTTCCTTGATTGCAATCAAAACTCCGCCTCCTCTGGATTTGGTACTGGATTTTGGGTTTCTGTCACGGCGAAATATCTTGTGGTTCGTAAAACCTAGTTCAGGAGATTTTATTTCTGGAACGAGCCATGTTTCAGTAAGGATAAATATATCATGTCCGTGTAAAGGTACCGTTACTTTATTATTATTGTTATTATTGGGAGCAGTTGAGACTCTTGTTTGGTATTCACAAAAAAAACAACCGATGAAATAAAATATTTCTTATTACAATACCTCTTTTCAAATGATTTTTTTTTACTGTGTTTTTGACCTTCCTTCCCAGTGATCGGAATCAATCGCGCTACCAACCAGAAGTTGGTAAGGCCGACATTTATTTTGTATATTAAGTGCTTTAATTTCTTAGAATTCCAGAATATAAAGTAATGCAGACCGTGCGTTTGCATGATTGCCACCAACATTGATAGAATCTCTTGTCATCGACAACGAATCTATTTACCGAGTTTCAGTATGCCGGGAAGTGGGTTACTTTTCACTTCCAAGATTCCACATCATTCATACATACATTCAATCAATAAAACAACAGTGAAATTCAAACATTACCAAATAGTCTTTCTCGCATCATATTTTTTCATGATATGAATAAAATTAATAATAACTCTGCCTATCGATAACCTGTCATTTGCAGACTGTGGTTACATGTGGCAATCAAATTGTCAATTTATTAATAATTTGATATGTAGAATATAAAATTACCCAGTCGCGTAATTAATTTTGAACCCATTTGAATTAAACAGTAATATTTAATATTGTTTTCACTTTTCCGATTATTCCCAGGGACTCCATTCCGGATAATGTTATCGGTAATAGATATGCAATATTGTTTTGTATCACAGTGTAATGGTTACTACGAATTGCGTAATACAATATGTCGGTGTTGTTTTGAAAAAAGTTTTAACGATTTTTGCTCCTAATTCGTCAAAACTAAAGGAATCAATATCAAGGACGAGTTTTTTGAAGTGAAAACTTCTTTAGCACCGTTGTGATTAAACTCGATGAAACGAAAAATAGCGACACTATAAAGAGACAAACGCATACATCTATTTTAGAGAGAATGAATAGTACAATCGGTCTCCTTTTTATGCGGTGTTTCGTAGCCTGTCGGACTCCTCTTTGTGCGGTACTTTGTTGCCCTCTCCTGTCTTCTTTAGTTTTCTGAATGTTTCACTTCTAGCGCGTGTGAATTGCAGACTCTGTTTTTTTTACATAATCTCCACACAGGAGGCGTTGAGGAAAAAAATCCCCTCTGAGCCATTTTTTATCTTTGGAGGTGCTGTGTGGAAGTTCCATTTAAGGAAAGTAAGGATCGGAGGAGTGGGTTGGAATTTGAGGGTCAATGAGTTCAGGAGTGGTAAATATATGAATCCCTGAGAGAGCCCTGCAGAGGTCCAAAGGTCTCCCTTAACCAGTCTCTCCCGATCCAGTTTGCCGTAGTATGTGGGCAAAAGCATCTGCCGCCAAGATCTAGACAAACCACACCCTATGATAAATCCGAGCACACCTGTTAAGTCACCAAACTTTGCGAACTACTGTATAACCATGTAGCAGGGGTGTTAATTATCCAATGAATTGTTCTCGGGGCGACGATACCCATACCCGCCTCCCTAATTAAAAAATCAACACATATTTAGTTTCCAAAGCTTATAAAACATTTTTTTAAAACTAGCCACTCATTTAAAATGTTTTTTCTTTCTTATTTTAATATTTTGGATTTATGCATGCAGAAATTACTTTATATTGCTTCTATCAAGAGTAAACTGTTAACCTCCGTACAGGCCATTATTCCTAGTAAAGAAGAATATTAAGTAAAACTTAAGCTTTATGTTCTTTGAGAAGCAAAACATAAAATTAATATATTCAGATAACTTTTCTAAATTGTTTTTGTTTCATAGTTGTTAATTTTCATTTGGCTTGAAATTTTTTTTTTTACAAAGATGGATGGATTCTTCTGGATTCATTGGTGGCGAGAGTGCGCTGGTTTTCACACAGTTTCTAGGTATGTAAAACTATCGCGTTACTTTGTAGAGCCGCACCTATTATCATAGTGGCGTATCGCTACAAATATCATAATGTGGCTTATAAATGTGGAATTACCTGGATCGAGGTTCAGTTGCTTACAAGAATGAAGTTATTTTAATAAGACTACCATCATGTGATTTCTTTTAATAAATACAATAAATCAATATTTGTTCTGTGGGGGCACATCTTAAAACTAATAATGAAAGGTCTTTGAGACAAACTGTTTTATTATTAGTTTACATATTTACAATATTTCTATTACTGGTTGCACGACCTGCCTAAATTGGCTGCTAATACTGTTTAATAACTATGGCTAATAACTACGAATTACTAATCTCCGTAAATTGTAGTCGCAGATAAATTGACTGCGAATCAATGAACTGTAATAAAAATATGTTTTTTCAACGTGTCATAACTATGGGAATAGCTTGGTGAACAGTGGACAATGGGAAGGAATCTGAACTATCTTAAATTTTATACATAACATTCTTGTGAGATACAATAATATATCCCAGCTAGGAATAACTGAGAATAACAAGAATCCGCCTAGGAACGCCTAGCTGACTCCGCGTCTTACGCCAAACCGTCTTCGTATGTGAAGATTGTATGCGAATCTTCTTTTGTAATAGAACCGAATTAAAGCAATTCCAAAAGATGGCGCTATTTACGTTAACAGCTGGCGGGTGTAAGCAATAATCAATTTGTAATTTCGTGAATCTCTCCGGATATGATTATTATTATCGTAAGCGGCAGTTGTGAATAATAATACCACTCGTCTATATATTATATACTACGTCACGGATACTTTGTCCCGGTGACTAGCTGTCACTGGATCCCAGTAGATCTGAGGAATCGGCTATTTTTGGAACCAGTTCCTTTCGTATTTATATAATGGTCGCCAACACTCAAACTGGGCTAAGCCAAAATAAAAGCCGCCAGCAGATCATGCCGGTTTTTAACTGCTAGTCATTAATACTACGTTAAAGCTTATTTGAAAGTAATTAATGAAGATTCACAAAATTATTTTATACTAGCTGGTACCCGGCATCCGTTGCAATACCATTCAAAGAAATAAATTGATTCTCTCTGCGTGTCCTTTCCTGTGTGTCCCCGTTCCCTTCCGCCTTCCCCCTCCCTCGTCTCTTCCCTCTCCACGAACCCCACCTTCCCCCTGCCTTTCCTCCCTGCCGCTAAAATATATGATATACACACATTTTCATTTATACAAATTTAATAATGCCAGAGCTTATTAGCTTAATTTTTAAAATCGGCGTGAAAACGTAACAAACAAACTCATGCAGTTTCGCATTTAGATGGGTTATTTGTAGGTAGGTATTTAAATTTAAACAAGGTAAAGTAATTCAACGTTCCAACCAAAGGATAGCGATGCTTGCAGTGAAATGAACTAAATATGACAGACGTTTATAATTAAGAAAGGTTTACTCCTGTCAAAGCTTTATTCAGATCTCGCAGTTCATTCATTATCACAATCCGTTAGTCTCTAGACAGGTAGTAGCAAATGGTCCCCTGCTTTTAGGATTTAATTAGACATCGTCCCTTCTCAGCGGAAGAGCTGCAATACTAACTGCATCATGTCTGTTGCAAAGTTAAGTCTTCGTAATGACGTTGCTGTGAGGAATCCTATATTGGAGTCCCTAGAGAAATGTTTCAGATTATAGTGAGGGTCTTATAAACTTTGCTCTTAATTTTCAAGTTCCAACGGTATACTTAAAAACTTACTACCGGAACATTTTCTTCCATCTTGTGTTAAATTTTAATTAATTTTCAATACTAACTACTCCTTTTATTAAGAGTTTCGCCACGTAATAAGGCGCTCTTCAAGTAATTTTCTAACCGTAATTTATAATCAGATTTTACAAGATAATTTTTTAGATTTTCACGGCCAAAAGTTTTTTCGTTACAGTATCCATCATCACACATCTGCCCTGATGATGGAAACTGTTACGCTGGCTGTCCGAAACGTTGGCTAAAGAAGGAGGTAGTGCAACATGGCATCACACCTTAAAAACAAATAACGGAAAAAAAAACAAATTTTATAAGTTTAAAAATTTAGATAAGCGTAAAAAGTATAATTTGCTTAATTCAATTTCGGCGCGGATAGTTCATATTTGATTTTGTTTTACATTAGCTCCTCACAGGAGGCTCTGACGAAAATAATTTTCCTTTGAGCCTGTGTCGTCTTTAAGGAAGCTCTATGGAGGATTTTTTTAGGGAAAGGAAGGAGACGAAGTTCTGGGAAGGAAAAAGGTGTGAGAGATGGATAGGAATCAGGAGGTTTGTGTGTCGGAGTGACGAACGTATAAATCTATTCCTCCCACTGCGGTGCAAAGCAATGGATTGAGAGAGTCCGGCTGGAAAGATCAAAAGATCAATCTCAACCAGTCTCTCCCGTTCTGGTCCACCAGGAAGGCGCATCCGCCGCCAAGACCCAGACAAATCTCATCCCATGAACTCGGGCATCCCTGCTACGTCACCAAACGTAGCGAATCACTTGCGATGATCTACGGCAGGCGTTTTGGTTAAATGGTTACCGGAACGGCGGAATATTGTTCCGCTATCAACATTATTGTATAGGCCTGCAATAATTTAGCTATCTTTAGTTACTAGATCCCAATAGATGGATTTGTACCAACTTTTGACATTAGCTCGGAAAATAAATACAAACGCTTGGGTGTTACCTAAATATTTTTATTTTAGAACAGCGTATTTATTAAAAATAACCATAAAATTATATTTTGCAAGATTTAATTTTAGCTAACGGTTTAATTTTTTAATTTTACACCGTATCTCTGCCCTGAAAGGTTTTTTTCATTTTCGAACTACCTAGTTACAATTAACTACTTCCCTAAGTTATAAGTTATTTAAAAATTATTTTTTCATAAAAGTCTTTTATAAAGCGGTAATTTTCTATTTTATTAAGAAAATTTATAGGCCAATAACTTAACATGCATTAAATAGGACAACAAATTATAATAATTAGGTTTTAACCCAATAACTTATGTTCACATCATTTATAAATAATAAATAAAAATTCAATAATTATTATATTTCTTTTGACTTAATATTAAACAGATAGGAACTTGTGAAACTGTCTACACATAATCTAAATATACTATCTGATAATATATAAAAGATACAGACAAGATAAAATAAAATTACAAAGAAAAGTAGAAAAAATAAATATATGTTTATATGAAAATAATAATAAAAACTGAAAAACACCAGACGTAATGTCGAGAAATAATTAATACATATATAAAATAAAAGTAAATAAAAAGTCATGATTTGTTATTTGTGAAACAAAAACACTACGAAATAAATCTTTTAACTCAAACTAAATTGTAAATATTCTATATTTTTTCATCATTGTTCCAAATGACCGATTATAAAACATAAATATTTAAAGTTTATCGCGGAAAACAATAAACGGTTCCAAGTAAGCCAAAATTCATTTCACATTCCGAACATTTATCCTAAACCCACTCACTGAAACATTTAACTTTATTTAAACTAGTAAAAGTCAAACTTTTGAATGCCCATCTAATAGGAGCGTGTCGTACAGAAATTGAATATCGTGTTACAATTTGATATTAATTTAAAGCCTTGCGTTAAAACTTTAAACCCTTCCACGTCCGAAATAAATTCCAATTACGTTTCATCAATTTAATGATTGGGCACGTACAACAAAAAATACTTGTTTTAAGATGAGTTCTTTATTGGTTCATGATTAATATATTTGAGGATGTGAAACGACAGATGTTCAGACAGGAATAAACTTAAATTTCTCGTAGAACATCAAAGTTGTCGCAAAATAGCTGATATCGACGATTACCAAAAAATAAATGGAAAATGGAGAACGTTAGAACCCATCAGCTACCAACAGAGTGCTCTTAAACTTGCCATATATTTTAATGCTTAGCGTAAATGTGACAAAAAAAGTTGTAATGTCTAATAAAAAGTTTTCCTCGTTCTGAAAATGTCCAAGAATGAGTGCGGTATTCGACAAACAGCTTAATGCGTCTCTCTTTCTCTTTACTACAGAAGTTTCCAAGAGGCTGCTGGTGACGTGGTGATCTAAAGCTAGACATAGCGCTGTTATACGGCACCGCCCTTATGACGTCCTTCCAAGACAAGCAAAAGCTGGGCTTATTTCTTTCTCAGAAAGCTAAAATTGTTTCGGTCAAAGTGAATAATTCTGTCGCATGAGCAATGAATAATACTTTCTACTAGAAATCTGTATTACGCTTGACATAGTTTTAACTGAAAGCACTTCTCGTCGGTATACTGCGGAAAAACAAATCAAAATAAGGGCCATCGCTCATGTAGAAACAGAAAAAAACAGTTGTTGACGCAATTGCAATCAACCTCCTGAACAAAATCTATATTTTTGTGATGGTCGCCACGGCAGTCACGTTTCAGTTGTCTTGTTGACAGATTGCCATGGTAATGGCAGACGGCCTGTCAAGTTGTATCATGTTTTGACATGTCAAATCAGAAAAATATCAATTTTGTTCGGGAGGTTGATTGCGATTGCGTCGACAACTGTTTTATTTTCAGTTTCTTCATGTGCGAAGGCTCTTACAGTTTTGAAATAATCGGTTTTGAAAGTTTGATTATAATTCATGGTGTTTAATGACTTACTTGACTTACTTTAACTAATAATTCCTGACATTATTTGAAGTAAAAAAGTGTTAATGAAATTTTGGTCTCCGACGACATTTTTTTCCAACAGAAACATAAAAAATCACTAGGTTGTGGGCAATTAGTGTGGTTACTCGGCTGAATGACCATTGACGATACACGGGAGAATTTCGTTTTGTTTAATTTTTAAGAAAAAACTTTTTTTTAAGGTCTTAAAAAAAGTCACCTGAGACCAAAATTCCAATAATGGGTTTAAATTTACAAGATTATATAATTTATGTTTGAATGTTTTGTTTTTTTTTTTAATTTCTCTGTTTGTAAAGCTGCCAAGTCAATACATGAATACCCTAGTCAGATCAGTGGCTTATGCTTTTTATTGTATTACATTATATCTATTAAGAATTAGTAGACAAAATAAAATAAATAGTAACATCCTTGGTGAGGTTCATTATTTGTAAGGTTTTTGTGTATTAAATATTGTTCGCTCAGCAATATTACCTCGTTATTAAGTCAACATTTTTACTCAGTGCTTTTCCGCAGTGTGACTACTGTATTTAAACACATTTGTATGTAAATACCTATACTAAATATTTATCGCTTCGATGAGAATTGTAGGATGCTTCATTCTACAATGTAGTTCAAAGGTGTAAAAGCCAGCTAAATAAAATTTTAAAAAAAAACATTATGAATGTTTACTTTTCTCGTAGATACACATAATAAAATACGAGCACCTAACCTGCAGCTATTCGGGGTGTTAAGGGACGTACTTGACTTACTTTAACCAATTATTCCTGACATTATTTGGAGTAAAAAATGTACTTAAATGAATTTTGGTCGCCGTGACTTTTTAAAAGACTTCTTTTTTTTCTTCAAAATAAAGCGAAAAACATTTTCTTCCGCTTGTCGTCACTGGTCACTCAGTCGAGTAACCGACCAACCGCTTACCCCATTACGATTACTTATCTACATGTTTAAAATATTAGCATTACTAGCAACATTTGGTTTTGAAACATGTAGATAATTTTGATTAAGTAGTGGTGTTTTAAAAAGTGTGTTAATGTTTTCATTTTATTAAAAATGACGCCAAAAAGTGAATTTGCAAAGATTGAAGAAGCATTAATTATTTTTATGTGTTATTTATTTATTTATTTCTATTCTATTAGTTTCTTATATTAAAAAATATTATATTCACCTATTGCCCAATAAATACGAATATCTACTAATAATAATATAGGAATTGCACTAATCCTCGAACAAAACATTTTTATTTTTATCATCATTAATAATAATAATTGGACAATTTGTAGAGCGCCGTTTTAGCGAAAAATTATTACTTAAAAGAGATTTTGATTTAATATATTTTTTAATTTCTGTAAAAGAATAATGATTGTCAATTTAAGGATTGTCATCGTAAGTATTCGTCTTGTTATAAAATATTTCTAAAATATTTTGTGCGTAAATGTCCCTGTGGGAGTAATTCTAAGTAAGAAGATCATTCTTGAATCCAGCATCTTAAATGTAAAGTGTTTATAGTTTCAGCTATTGGAATAATGCGTAATTAGGATAAACCATGTAGCACAGTTTGTATAAACAGTATTTGAGGTCCAGAGCTCTAGGCTCATGGAATAAGCCTTCTGCTGTATGTAGATCTTTCGGGCTTCGGCCCTTAGATGATATTTACACAAATTTAACTCTGGTTTGTTTTTGAGGTGCCAGAATGGATAAACAAATAATGAAAACAGATAATTTAAAAATAATTTGTTATATGCGTGTGAATGGAAGAAGATATCGATAAAATGGAAGAAGAGGTTAGGAATCCATGCCATGAACCAATTATTCAAATACTTACTCATTTCATTAGTCGGGTCTTGTCGAAAGTCAAAATTACCGCGACGTCGGGGTCACCAGTTTAGAAAGGGATTCTCTCTCTCTCTAGTTTCATTCCTGGGATTGGTTTGCAGCAATTTCCTCTAATTTTCTCTTCCATTCGTCCCTGTCTTGTGCGGCTCTTTTGAGTTCTGCATATGATGAGCAGCGCACGTCCACCAGCAGGTCGTCCAGATACTCTCGGCGTGGGCGTCCCCTAGAGTTTGTCCCCTCGGTCATACCCTCCATTATGGTATGCAAGAGGCCTTCTTGTCGTATAACATGTCCGATCCATCTTGCACGCCTTTCGGACAAGGTCCTGAGCAGGTGCCTTCCTCCTTCGATACTTTGGAGAACCTCCTCATTTGTAATGTGGTCTCTCCAGGAAATTCCTAATAATCTTCTATAGGACCACATCTCAAAAGCCTCTAGTCTCCGTTTATCTCTTTCGGATAGGCACCATGTTTCGCAGCCGTACATCAAGATACTCCACACATAGGTCTTGATGAGGAGTATTCGCAGAAAGGGATTATGTTTAGGTATTTAATCCTGGTTGGACTTGCAGTTTACAGTCATTTCCAAATTTGTAAACTAGGTTGCGTGAGTAGTGGAAATTTTTCAATAAGAACTCTTGATTATGCTACTCAAATATATTTACAGAAAAACGTTATTTTACAATGTCAAAACAATGACGGCTAGAGGGAAGGTAGAACAGCCGAACGGAACGGGCGCGGAAACCGGAATGATTTACATTGTCACGCACTGGACCGGGCAGCGGTTCTCAGTGATACCAGTCGGTAAAATTAAGCAATACCTAATAATATTTTAAGTTTGTTCGGCCATAGTATGTTTAAATTTTAGCTGTGTGCAGCTACAAAGTTATGTGGCATTTTTTCCTCTCTGTTTATCACTGTGGAAAATATGGACAATCGTTAATTTTATTTCGCTTACTACTGTGAGAATGATACAAAAAATCGAGTGCGGTTCACACCCGGTAGAAGTAAAACCTTCACAATGATTAACACACAATCTCAACCAATAGGAGTCTTGAAAAGTGTGCTCATAATCAAAGCGGCCAATGAGGAGATTTCATTCTATTTCATTCTCTCGCAGGCTAAATCCTGTAGATGTATGTGTTTGTCTCTTTTTAGTGTCGTTTCCGTTTTATCGGGTAATATGTAGGTACTTAATTAGACGTACGATCCGAAGAAAAGCACAGTCACCGAACGAGACTTAAAAAATAAACGTCGGAAATTTCTAAACAGAGTTGTTTTGTGAAATACGGAAAAAATTCCATACGGAATCGGCTATCAAATTTGTGGGATTTTCAACGGCTGTCAATTGCTTTTCCAAAAGGGTGATGATAACTGTCGCTTATTTTAACTAGTTTGAAACACGAAATACTGTAAGTACACATGATTATTTATTCATTTGAATAAATTCAGTTAAAATGTTTATACCGTGGATTTGACATTTGCACAAAATAGTTTCTTAATTTGGGCAAAGTAAATAATTCTTGCATACATCTTCGCATATGTCAAACGAGTCTTCGCATATGAAAAACCCATGGTTAATAACTTTAAACGTAAATCAAATGCATACCTACTTAGAGTAATTGGTGTTTTAAACACTCTGAACTAAAATATGCGACAGCTGACAACTGAAATCGGCCCATGTCACCTATGAAAAAAGCAATTGGATTGACAGCCGATTCCGTTTATGGGATATTTCCCGTATCCACAAAAGACACGAAATTGCTCCTCAGGTTTCAATGTTGATTAATTTCACTTGTCTTGAATCATTGTGCTAAATGTGGAACTTCAAAACCTCACGTTTCATTTATCTTTAAAAACTTCCCTCTTAAAGTAGCAAGCTGAATTGAAATAGATATTTTTTATCGAAGGAAGCAAATACTTTGTGGTGTGACATTATATATTAAATGAAAAACACACACTTTGTAAAACACCATTTTTTATTTGAATTAATAGTTGATATAATCAGCTCTGGTGAAGCTTGAGCTAAGCCAAACCAGGTTGGCTGTTAAATATTAATTCAAACAACAGGTGGTGTGTTTTTTCATTTAATATCTAATAGATATGTTTAGAACAACATGGTTGTTATGTTTATCTGAATTCATTTGCCATGTTAATCATGCTAAATGATTTTCTGTCTGCAAAATACTTTCCTTTGAAGAGAGAAACTGTTTAACAAATTCCAGATTAAACAAGATTACGTTGAATTAATTTGGAAAGGGTAAAGCGTCTAATGTAATCAGACATATTAATGACACAAACATATTTAAAGCATCTTCTGAAGCTCGTGAAAGCTAAAATTAATATTAATTTTATAAAGTTCGTTTCCCCGCTGTTTAAATTATTAATAACTTGCACAGAACCGTCAAAAATAAGTAAATATTATATCGTAGGATTCGTGAATCTCATTGTTTTTCAAAAACAATATTGAAAATTTGTTTTATAATATAATTATATTGTTTTGTTGAGAGAGATCTAATAAATGTAATATTTAAAAGGGTGATGCGGGATAAAAAGCTACTACTGTAAATCATACAATTTGCTAAATAACTAACCGTTTTCCGCACAGCCAAAAAACTCGGTTTTGGCACACACTCATTGCCACATCTATATTCATACATCGTCTCATACATACTCTTCTTTACTCTGACTCACAGGCCCGACTCAAGCATCTGATTCACTTGATTGTGCTGTGTCTTTCTCGGGCGTCACCGACTTCTTCTATCATTTACATTTGCGTTTTATTACACTCCTTACACTTCTTTCTTTGTTCATTCGTTCTACACATCTAAACCATCTGAGCATTTCTTTCTTAATCTCACTCATTACGTTTACATCAGCCTTCCATTATTTGCGGATCTACACATTTCTCACATAATCATGTTTACGCCTCAAGGATCTCATTTCTACAGCATTCAGTGTAGCTTCATCCTTCCTCTGCAGTTCCTTGCCTCACTGCTCTACATTAGGGTAGGTACCAGCACCCCATTATGGACAACAATTTGCAGTATTTTTAATATACTAAATACTAGTTGTTATCACACATATATATGTACTTGGTTTAATGTACATTCTTATTTTGTTATTCTTAGTTTATTCCTGTGTACCATTGTGTATCATGTATCATGTATCACCGGATTGTAAAAGCCATTAATTTTATGGCGTCGAAATAAATAAATAAATATACCTAGTATCCTCTGTGTGCAGTTCCAGTTTTTAAAATGCTTCGTTGAAATTGAATAATTTTAAATCACGCATACAACCATGCACCGACAATTTAAATAAGTATATTCAAATATAATATTTTTATGTTAGTAATTTTCTGTTTTTTGTGGTGTTAAAAATACACATTTCTTTCTTAGTTATGTTAATCGATAATAAATAATAAAGCAAAGAACAAAAGATTGAAAAATCAGAGTGTGTAATTCACACGCGGTAGAAGTGAAACTAGAAAGTCAATAGATGTCGCTTTCTTTTCTTTGACTTGTTTTTTTTATAGTGGTTTGAAGATTGGATATATATTTCACAAGATAAAAATGTTTTTTTTTGGGTTTCGTAGGATTGCCAACTGCGCTATGGAAGGCACGCGTCGAGGTGCGAAATTACCGCATTATTTTAGAACCTAGTATTTGTGTAGAACTGAGTTGTGACGTATTTCCGTTTCGCCCGAATTTCAAGTCACTAACGGCGCTAAAGAGGTTTTTCTTCAAGAACTTGTAGGTGACATGTGGAAACTTATTATTATTGAAAAGACAATTAAAATTTGGTTGGAAAACAAAACCTTTGAATTTCAACTTTCCCGGTTTTTTTTTAAAGAACGCTAGATAATATTATTTAAATTAGATAAGTACATAGGTATCTAATTGTGTTTTTAAATCAGTGTTTCTACAACTGTAAATGCTTTTAAGAGCGTATAACCAGAGAACACCAGAAATATGTCATTTTTAAATCAGTGTTTAGACGTATTGACTCTTTTCCATAAAAAAATATAAATTGTTTTCGAAAAATTGTTCTTTTTATCTAGTAAACTTATGTTTTAAATTTTCATAAAAAATGATAATTTTTAGTATAATAAAATTATAGCATAGGTCGTTGGCTGATTTGTTAAATTTTCAAAAAAGTACATTTATTATACAACACCCATTTCAAATCATATAATCATGCACTAAAATAAATCAATACCTTATCTGGTAAATGTATGTAACAGAATTTTAATTTAAGTTTAAATAAAATCATAAAAAATATATAAGTACATGGGTTTCTTGACGAATTTGGTCCGTTTGTGTATTTATTTGCGCACTTACAGACTAATATATTTCAATTTTGTTTGCATTCTTATTTTGCTAAACACTATTGAAGAATGATAAATTTAAAAAAAAAAGTACATAATTTTAATAGTTTTAATAATTAAATAATTAAAAACACTCTGTTTTACCACAATAATCTTTACTTAAAAAGTCTGACTTTTTAAATAAAGATTATTGTGGTAAAAACAAAGTGTTTTTAATTATTTAATTGATAAAATGGTGCCACAAAGTGAATTTGAAGAAGTTTTAATAGTTTTTCAACACGCCTTTCAGCATTTTTGGATGTAGGTATAAATTAAGGCAAATTTGGAATGAAATAAAATGAGTTATAATTTTAAAAAGCTGATACGGAGAGTAAACAATCTTTCTCATTGGAACCGCCCTGTACGATCGTAAGAATCTCTTTGGACGAAATGTGGATTTTTGGCCGCTAGCTGGTTATACTCGTACGCGCTTAACGTTGTAAGCCCGGTTAGCAGAACGTTTCAGAGCCACTTTCCATTCGCGATAATAAACTTTTTTCATTCGTTTTCAACGTTTATTTTGATTATTTATTCGTATATAGAAGCAACGAGATCTAATTGTGTAAAAGACATAAAATTTAACAATCAACACTCCGAAGACAAACTTTTTTTTTCATACTCGCGCCTTAAGGTTACCACCCATGAAAATGTTATTAAAGTCCTTAAATAAATCCTTTTAAATAATCATAGGCTGCAAATCGGTTCATCTGAAATTAAAATCTTATGAAATTGTCCCTAACAAATTTCGTAAGTAATGTTGTTTGTTCTCAAAGGTTAATAGTACTTTTTTTCTATAAACTTTTTAATAAACGCGAATATTATTTTATATTGCATTTAATCAGATCTATCAACCCAAAAAATGTCATTTTTTGAACATTTGTGAAATGATCTCAAACGTTGACATATATTGTTACCATAAAATTTTATAGATATGGCAATTGATAACATAACATTGATACAATTTATTATAATTCATATTTATTAAAGTTATTACACCATTTCAACATGGATTCATTTTGGGAAGATCAACTCTACCAAATCTTATGATTTATCAATATCAAATAATTGAAACATTGAATAAACGATCCCAAATTGATAAGAGTGTACACAGACTTTAGCAAGGCATTCGATAAACTAAAAGTTCTAAGTGCCTCTGGTAGTATGTTAAACTGGTTCATAAGTTACTTGACATGTAGAAAGCTTTCTGTAAACATTTTAGATTGCATTGGTATCCATGTCATAGGATTTCGCATCTTCATCACACAAGATAGGTTTTAACTTAAGATTACTTTTGCGTAAGAATAATAGAGGTACCTACACACGGAACAGTCAATGTTTTAAAATGTTGCAGCACATAGCATGCAACTCAAGTGCAAAGCTTCACTCGGTACACGATGAATCGGCAACTTGTTATTTAATTTATCGTCATATTGCGAACACAAAACTGGTTTTAGTTAAATCTGTATGCGGTGAATTAAAACTACACTCAGAAAATGAAAATGGTTTTTCTTTGATTCTGGCAGTAAATCACACACCATAGATGAGAATAGAGGAAACAACAAAAAAGGTGCGACCATTGACAATTTATGCTACAAATAAAAAATAAACAAAAAGGCATGAAAAATGGGCAGTCTTATTGAGGCCTAATTGAGGATCAACTAACAAATACTGTGAATAGATCTATTAACATCGGCAAATTTTTCTCGATATCGACTCAAAAAAACACTCGCGATCTACCGGTCGACCGCGGTCGACCGTTTGAGCACTCCTGGTTTACAGGATTGGTGTAATTACAAGGAACTATTTTTAAATATTAATATATGTCAATTTATATCTTTCTGTAGAAACAAAAATCTTTTTATGTCTCATTATAGTATCAACAATATTTCTGTTAAAAAGATGTCTCATATCAAGTATATGGGTATCTATCGTATTTGATGAAAAGTTAACATTTGTTCCACACATTAATGAAGTTACTAATAAAGCTATGATATGTTTGGGATTAAAATTAAGAACAGTAAAGGATTTTACGTCACTTTATTAATTTAAAATTCTCTTCACTGCTTCAGTAAGAAGTAATTTAGAATACAATTCCACTACTTGGTCCCTATACTATAAAGCGCATGAAATAAAAATTCAGAAAGTTCAACATAAAATTTTAAGGTTTATTAATTTCAAACTCTCCATGCCCATTGAACAAATTAATTATGGTAACTTAATGAAAATACTTAATTTAACTGGCCTACCGTGTAGAAGAACGAAGATCGATTTGGTTCCTTTATTCAAATTAGTTCATTCATGGATCACTTGACGCACCTGACTTAACAAAACTAATAAGATTCCGAGTGCCAAATCGTGACACGAGACTTCCAGAGCTGTTCTTTTGGTCTGAACTATTTCATTAACTCCCCAATCCAAAGACTTCATAGGCTTGGAAATAAATTCAGTTCGGTTGATATTTTCATATAATTCCTTAGCTAAATTTAAATCCAAATTTCGAAAATTCTGATGTTTATTTTATTATAATTCTTCTAATATTTTTTGTTGTTGTTATTTCTTTTCAATTCTGCTTCCTTTTTATTAGTGTAAGGGAATAGAAATAATATAATAAAAATAATTGGTATTTTTTTGTTTCTATTTTTATTATAACTATGTAACACGATTGATCTACATGCTCAAAGGGCGTAAATAAATAAATTTTAAAAGAAAAGTTAAAAAAATTTCATGTTTAGACGAATAGAAAATAACTTTTAAGTACAACAAAATGCCTAATTTTTTATGAAGATTCTTTCTTACCAAGAAATTTATTGATTAAAAAATATACACGTAATTGGTAATAGAATAATAATTCAAATGTCAAAAATGAAAAATTATGTCTATTGATCTATAAAAAAAGCCCATAAAATAACCTAATGTAACCTATTAAACCACCATGCTAATTAGTGGAGTTATTAATTGCTGGCTTAATTATAATATTCTACTTTTTTCCAATTGGACATTTGAATAATATGGCATCTTGTTGTATTCTTTGACAGTTGAAAGTCTATTTCAAATCCCCATTGCGCATAATACTAAAGTAGTAATAATACTTAGTCTAATAATAGAATTATTTTTGTCGTTGAATACGCTATCATTTTTATAGTATTTTTTTTATTTAACACAGCGTTTTCGATTCGTTCCTTCAACTTCCATAATATCACATCATTTCCACGTCTACTTTTACCGATTTCACGTCTCATGGCCAAACGTTTGAGTTCGAATCACTTTATCAATGAATCAGAACTCTGTGTGAATTGCTAACCTCGCTTCTTTTGACACGTGCTTATTATTTTTGACAACTTTTTATTCTTCACTCGATACAAATTATTTTTAGTAAGAACCTAACGGATGTTTTGCAAGAAACCGATTTGTTTTTACGATCAAATTCATTTTTTCATATACAGTTGAAAATTTAAACTGTTTCTCATCATTCCAAATATTGATTATATAATCAACTTTGCACTCAAGTCGAGTCAAATTAATTATATATTTGTTTACACTAATATTCTTTGATCTTTGTGATATGAAGACAAGCAATAAATTAATGTAAGCTTTGATGAACGAAGTTGCGACTATTTTCAGTAATGTCAAAGCATTTCATAATATAAAATATTATTAATTTGACTTAAACGTTTTCTACAATGATTGAAGTCTGGCTGAACGTACATTCTTATCGTTATTTTGGGATATTACTTAATAAACAAAGATAGAACTTTTACATCGCTAACGATTTGTGAAAAGTTTCTAAGAAATTATAATCCAATATGTAAAATTATTAAATATTGTGCTTTAAAATATTCAGTATCTGTAATTTAAAACTGTTTGATTGAAGAAAATATAAATACAGTTATGAAAGCTCTCGTAAAAACAAATAATCATTTTAACAACTTATTTTGAATATGTCAATAGTAAAATCCCTAAGTACAACACATTAACTTAGATACAATCTATTCCTAAGTGCTCTATTAATTTTAAATTATTCAAACAATGGTGCTTACAAGAAATACGTATTTTTACTTGTCAGTTACATCATAAAGATTGTCTTTATGGTATTAAGGTGTCGGAATATAATAATATTATTTTTTATCTTAAAAAAACATACACTGTGTGTTCATGTACATTTTAGGAGAAGATATCTATCTATAAATACAAACAAGAGTGTCTGTGGCGGGTGGGCCGGTGGTGTGGCTATTTTTTAAACATAAATCTGCGGTTTTATTCCGAGATTGATAACAATTTGCACACTTGACCTTGAAAACAAGAGGAATGTCACCGCCGAAGATCAACTGAAAATCGCGCTGATGGAAACAAAACTACGAAATTGGACATCCGACATTGGACCGTTGCGCGTTGATTTTAAATCGAAAAACTCAGAGTAAAGCCCGGGCAACGCCGGGGACTTCAGCTAGTATAATACAGGTGACCTGACTACCAATTAGAGTCCTTGCGAGAGCCTTGAAGGAGTAACTATCTGTTACTTATACCAGGGCGGGTAAGTGGTGGATAATAACCTCCAATGACCGGACTACTCAACAAATTGGCGCTACATAATTTTCTGAAAAGTCATCAAAAGCGATTAAAAAAATACATTAGATTAAATAGGTTATGTTATATTAGGTTATTTACCACTTTTAATGACTTTTAAAAGGGTTGTTGAAATGCTACTTGTTGAGTTATCATGGAACCATAATACATGCAAAGTAACACCGGGGTTTCGCGGCGGAAATGGATTATCATTTCTATTTTTGTGATGGAACACAAATATTATCGTTAATTTCTGAGGATGACTTCTTCAAAGAATAAATGGGAGACATTGGAAGTTATTGTGTATTTTATTTTCTATTTATTAAAATCTGCTTTATTGTAGTTGCAGATTGAAGTTCCGGTAATGTGCAGTGGCATTTAAACGTGCAATTACTAATAGGAATTTATTATATTAAAGCCTAACAGGAAAAGAGAGATCTAATATTTGTATGTAAACTAGTAGGCACTAGTGAGTATTTCAAAACTCTAATATCAAATGGTTTAAATAATATTAAACAAGTCTCTGGCGGAATGTATTGTTATTTAACTCATATCTTCATATTTCAACTGACCTAGATATTAGAGGTAAAAAAACTGTTCAAACTTCATGACACGGAGCTCACAGTTGGCAAATTCTTAATGAGACCTGCAAACCGGTTTTCTAGTTAAGATTAATAATAAACCAATGTCAATTATAGTGCAGACATTCCGCTGTCATTAACAAAACGGGAATGATTTTATTATTTCTCTTTGATTAAAAAAATTGCTATTTTGTGATCTCCCACGTTAAACGAGGTATTTATTATTTTCGTGTTTTTATAATAAATCAAATTTAATTATGTTCGAGTACTGGCCCATTGCAAGTCAATCCAAGAGTGCCTGCTATGTCTCAATACAAAGGAATATTTCACCATAACTGTGGTTTCAACAAAGCCATATTTAATTTCGTAATGAGAATTGGACATTGTTCAGTTCTTTTTCACCATTTTAAAAATCACGTGCTTAACTCCCAAGCTTCTATTTTCTGGGTTATAGAAGTGGGAACCTAAGATCACATGTGTTTTGATTGTCACTCTCTAAAACAATATCCTCTCTTCAAGCAAGACTTACATATATAAAATTGCCTCCCCTCCATTCATCAACTCATCTCTTATATGTCTGAACTCGACTCCAATCTTCCATATAATTATGAAATTTGCACATTTAAATACAATTAATGTGTAAATTCGCCTTGCCCCTCTCCGAAATTCGAAATGACGGCCTAGAACACCCTTGAAGGGTCATTTGAGAAAATGTTATTCTGAAAGGATTTACCGCTTTTCAAACCCACGTTGTTTAAAAGCTAGATGTTGTCGTCTTGTAAATATTAACCGTAGCTCCAATACTGTAATTAATTCTATTCATATTAACTATTAAGTTTTTTATTAAATCTGAGCACAAACATTCAAAGGAAGGGCTCCATTGTGTCATTTTGATTGCTCGAGATAGTTCTCCAACATTAATTGGCTTTGAAATCAACTCACAACATATATATGTATGTAAGTTTACATAATATCTAAAATTTACTGACAAGGCTGATTCAAGATCTAAAACTGATCATTTTAACTGTAATAATATTTGCTCTTCAAGGAAATATTCCTTTGATTAATGACGTAGTATTTTTCGTACTCTCCAAATTATAATAAATTTAAAAGAGACACAGGTTTCATTTTTTTAAACATTCTTTCATGACGTTCAGTGCTTCTCAACCTGGATTTTCTTAGAAAATAAATAACAGTGCTGAATAGTTTTGTAGTTTATTTTAATTTATCTTTGAATATTTTGACACGAATTTGTGATCCGTGTGTCGATAAAGTTTTAACCATCGCATTTTAACTTGGCGTCATGGAGAGATGGCTCAAAATGACCCAAGTGTTTTAAATTTGCTTGTAGTTTTATAACTACGAGTTTTCTCGGTAGCTGGAGGCGTAACTTTCTTTAAACGTTTTTAATGAGATTTTTTTACATTTTTGCTCCGTCTATATATATGCTTTGTTTCTGGTGCTTTTTAAAGTTTTAATAAATAAACTTTTTGTATTTTTTTCCAAAGATTAGTTTGTTAAGTTCCCAAAAGAGCCATTTAAATTAAAATAATGATAAAAATAAGTGATCAGTATCTATGATTACGCCAGAAGAAGCTAATTTTGTTAATTTTATAATAGGTGGTATGTTTATTGGTTAACAAAAATTAACATATTTTGGTCGATATAATGTCATTTTTAACTTCCTTAATAAAGTGAAATATAAGCAAAATTTTCTATTTTTTTTACAAATATACCTAATGAAATACCTGGTATTGAATACGTGGGTAAAAATGACCCAATCACCATGTCCTTGAAACAAATTTCCACACGCATGATGCTGGGTTAAGACAAAAATACAATTTGAAATGTTTTTTCCAAAGTATTTTTTTAACCCTTTGAAAACCCATGGTTCACCTATTATAATTATTTTCAACAGAGAAAAATGTTTAAGGTGTAGAATTGTAAAAAAAGTATGTTCTTAAAGTCCTTTTCTTCTTTGTTCCAGATGATCGTCTTCCATGAGGCGAAGGGTCCATTTGTAGAGGACTTCTACCAGTGCGTTACCCACGGCTCCTACACGGATCCTTGGCAGGAGCAACTCTATACCACCCTGTCTCTCCTCTTCATGTTCGTCATTCCTCTCATCATCTTGATGCTGACGTATGCTGCCACTTTCGTCACTATTTCAAGTAAGATTTATACTCGTAAAATATTACCTTAGTTATCCCCGTAATTGATAATAAAGAAAATATTTTAAAAAAAATCTTTTTGTGAGGGTACGGAATATTGGAATATACCTAACTATGCACAGCCTACACAGAAAGTCAATGATTCGATTCCGGGCCCCCTAGCATGGTCGATCGATAAGAAATGATCGGATAACTTTATATTGATAACTTTTTATCGTTCCCTAACATGATTGCGGATTGCCAATGAATAATTAATAGTTCACAATGACTAAGTGTTCTTAATATATTCGACGTCAACTGTTGTTTGTACGTTAGCGATCTGCAGTTGTCCTAGAGAATGATGAGGAGTTACCAAAAGTTATCATATCAATCTTATCGATCAACCATGCTAGAGGGGCAGGTCTTAAAATGTGCAGATAACTCGATATATCGTTACTTCAATTGGATACGGTTCTAACTTTACTTTACCATGTTCCCAGAAATGAGGTGTCAAAGCTTGCAAAGACGATTTCTCATTATCTATTTACCAATGTCTGATTTTAAAAGTTGAACCTTGTGTAAATATTTTTAATACAACATATTTTAAAAGAAAACATTTAAATAAGATATATTTTACGATTTACCGGATACAATAAAAAGTGAGAAAAACTATTCTAAATTTTAAAAAAAACTTTCGTTGTATTTTTACAGAGAAGATTGACTCACTTTTATCGATGATTTTCAGATATATTTCAGATATGTTGCTATTATTTTTGTTGATTTTTTTGATATTCTGTTTCCTTAATTATATGTAATTTTCTTATTGTACAATATTTTTGTAATATTTTGAAGTATTTTTGAAAATATTATTTTTCCATTTTAGTAACTATACATATTATTATCTATATATATAATTACATATGTGGCGACCAGAACGGTCGCCCCCTTTTGCCACAATCCTTGCGCCGCCACTGATATAGCAAACACATTCTCGAAATGTACATACTACCTACAGTTGTAGTGTTTCACGCCGCTCACGGCTAAACATTTCGGGAAGCGCAGCGAAAGGCCTCGACTAACAGCCGTCACATTCTTACGGCCGCGGAATGTTCCAGAGGCTTCTCCACTTTGCGCGGTGGCTCAACATTACTTGACGTTCCGGGTACTCACACGGTCGGCTATATAAAGCGCAGCGACACCGCGCTAGTCAGTCAGTCAGTTCCAGTCATTAGTGCAAGCAACATCACTAACACACATAGACAGTGCATCGAGTAATAACGATTCCAGTGCGGTACCGGCCAGACTCTCGGCGACCCACTGCCGACTGTGCCGGTGCATCATTAACCTTTGAGGACGCAACAAGCGACACAATTGCCCACGACAAGTCCCACGGCGGGCCTTCTTGTCACGTGAGCGGCAACTCCTCAGGTTCACCGCAGCCATCTCCGCGACACCGCGTCGAGCATCCATCCTGAACGTCAAGGTCTTCTCCACCACCACGGTGCGGAACAACATGCTGGCAACATGCAGACCCGAGGTCTGCTACACCACTGCATCACCGACCTTCATCACATGCAACACCGTAGAGCCACATCATCATCGCTACTGTCTACACCGTTACTTTACTCCAACTTACCATCGCTACGTAGCAGCAATAAAGACTGACTCATACATCGACTGACGTCTTTTCATTCCATCGTCCCCCGTCTCTGCCGATCGCTGCCCGCTCCCTCACGTCGGGGTCACCAGTTGAGGGAGCGGTAACTCCTCAGGTTCACCGCAGCCATCTCCGCGACACCGCGTCGAGCATCCATCCTGGACGTCAAGGTCTTCTCCACCACCACGGTGCGGAACAACATGCTGGCGACATGCAGACCCGAGGTCTGCTACACCACTGCATCACCGACCTTCATCACATGCAACACCGTAGAGCCACATCATCATCGCTCCTGTCTACACCGTTACTTTACTCCAACTTACCATCGCTACGTAGCAGCAATAAAGACTGACTCATACATCGACTGACGTCTTTTCATTCCATCGTCCCCCGTCTCTGCCGATCGCTGCCCGCTCCCTCACATAGACTAGCTCCCCAGTTAGACCCGAGAATATTACTCTACTAATTGGGTAACCAAAAAAAGTGAAGTCTGATATGAAATGTAATATATTATTATTTATTGTAAATATTTACTTTACTAAAAAAATAAAAAAATAAATAAAAATGCATACTTACCATTTTATAACATGCAAATAGAACCATGGTCAACAAGCTGTGTAATAATAATTCATAAAAATTCTAGGATCACGTCGTATTTAAATATTTCCCATTAAAATATGATAAACTTAAATACTTTACACAAGATTGAACCTCAAAATTTAAAAAAATGTTTATTAGAATACGAAAATTCGTCTTTGCAAACTTTGAACACTTAGAACATGGTAAGGCGAAGTTAGAACGCTATCCAACAGACAGATAGAAACAAATAGAGAGTATAAGTGATGATAGAACCTTGTTAAATAAATAATTGTTTAAAATGCTTACGAAAATACAATACAGATGGATCTGAAAATTATTTTTGGTATAGAAATGAGCAAAAGAAATGCTTTGGCATTCAAAGGTCATTTTTGAAAAAAGTGGCTATTAGAACCGTATCCAAATAAGATGACGATATTAACTTTAAAAAAATTTCCGGGATGGCGTAACCATTTAAAGGTATGGATTTTTTCTTTTTTCTTGAAATAGGTTTTGATTTAGTTTGAAAGTCTAACCTTCGAAACACGTTAAATTATATGAAATTTGAAAAGTCTAGAAAGTTTTCAGACTATTATATTATTAATATTGACAAAAATAAGAGACCTTTAGAATTTTTTTTTCTATTGTTCGGAGCTGAACAAATAAAAAGTTGTTGAGAATATACTGCAAAGGTGACATTTTAATAAAGTTAAGGTGTTTATACGTTTCTATTCATTTTGTATGTCACCATAGCGATCTTATAAAATAATTATCAATACGTTTAATAAAATCTTTAATATCTTCTTTTAAAATTGCAAATAAGATGATGTTTTAATATAATTTTTTCCATAGTAAATAACACAACCACATGAATTTTCCAATGAAAAGGGTAAATGAAATTGCTAACTTTGTTTACACCACTATTTTTAATAAAACATGTATCAACGTGTGTCAAAACCACAGCCTTTTTTCATCAGGAAAAAAAGTTGATTGAAAATTAAGACACAAGAATAGAAAAAGCAGTGGGAGAATTCGGAAGGCGGGTATGGGTAACGTCGCTCCAGAAACCATTTATCAGATAACCAACACCCCTGCCAAAGGTCACCCCAAGTGATTCGCTACGTTTTCTGACTTGGAATGAGTGCCTGGGTTCGTGCTGTAAGGTTTTAGGTATTGGCAGCGAAAGCGTCTGCCCACCAATTGCGTGGCGGGCTAGATTGGGAGAGATTGATTGAGAGAGACCTAACCTAGATCTCTCTAGCCGGACTCTCTCGAACTATCGTCTTGCACCGTAGCGGGAGGGAAAGATTCATACGTCCGTCACTCCTTATTCCAACTCACCCCTCACACCTTTTTCCCTTCCGTAGTTTCATCTGACCCTCCACACTGCATTCTCAAAGATGGCATAGGCTCTGAGGGATATTTTTTTCCTAAGGGCCCCCTGTGTTAAAAAAGGTCATTATCTAGTTATTGTAAAAATCAATTATATTACGTATAATGTTAAAAAAAGTTAAGTGATTAATGTATTTATATACTTTTTTTTTTTCAAAAGAAGCAAACACATTGTGACATGACATTTTAAATAAATAAAAAGAAAATACTTTGTTTTACGTCACTTTATTGATATTTTATAGTCTACCGGTTTCGGTACCTCCGTACCATCCTCAGGACTGTTATAAAAATACTAACAAATACAGAGTAATACAAATATTTATACAAAATTGTTGAGAAAAAAAGAGACAGTAAATTAGAGCGGGACAGTGCGACAGTCAGTCGTGCGGGGGAGGGGAGTGTGGGATAACGGGAAACATACTTATACTATATATAAATTGTTAAGAAAGAAAGAGACAGTAAATTAGAGTGGGACAGTGCGTCAGCTGTGGGAGGGAAGTGGGGGAGGTGAGTGTGGGATAACGGGAAACATACTTATAATAGGGCTGAATGTTAAATTAAGTCGATTGTTGATGATTTCGGCCTTTGAATTAACTGATTTTTTTATTTCCAATGCCTCTAAATTATTTAATCTTAAGCCTATCCCATTTTTGTGTAGCAGTTTAATACCCGTATCCCGGTTAAACGTGTGATCTTTATTAATTAAATGTTCTTCAAATTCCGAAAAACCTGAACTTGTTAGGCATCTTAAATGTTCTTTAATTCTAGTTTCTACATTGCGTGACGTTTGTCCTATGTAGAACGCGCCACAATCATTAAAATTAATTTTATAAATGCCCTAGTGGCTTAGAACATCTTCTTTGTCTTTGGCATTAATTACCGAAACCGGTAGACTATAAAATATCAATAAAATGACGTAAAACAAAGTATTTTCTTTTTATTTATTTATTTATATACTCATCACAACAACTTCAATACATTAGAACGACAGAAATATTATATTTACAATAAAAATAATTATATCGTATACTATAATAACATATTATTATAAATATTGGATGGTTTTACGATAGTTATATTACCTTAACGAATGCTGAGCGACGTTTTGCCGGGAATTTTTTTTTTTCACAAATTTGAAAATAAAAAAAAATAAGATTCGCAGTCTACCATAATCTATAAAAGTTTAAATTTTGCGCTAAAATACCTTAAAGGAGAATCTTATCAAACTAACAGACAACACCAGACTTTCGATTGAGAAGGGTTTGGCCTAGTTTAAGGGAAATTATATAAAATATCGTAATAAACACGTTAAGCCGAATGTTTACAAAATCCCTTTGAAATCAATTTATTTATGTAAAAGGTTCTAAACTGTACACTTGTAAATTTTATAGTGGGCAATTTACGTTAGTTACAGTTATTTTACATTAAGCATCATATGAGTATATCAATAACACTAGGAAGAGCCTTGAGGTCGTGTTTCGTGAGCCTATTATAGGCTCACTTTTGGCCTGTATTTCATCACTCCTGGACCCATTGAGCAAATTCCTATCCTTCGTACTTTTTTCCTTTCTAGATCTTCCTCTCATTCTTTTACTAAAAAAACCCTCCACGCAGAATCCTCAAAAATTATGTATGCAGCTGATGTAAAAAAATATGTATAAATATGTTTTTGGTAATGACCTTTTTTTATGTGAATATCGTACAAGAGTTCCAACTGCTCCCGTCTGGAGCCAGTAAGGCTATGTCATCCCAAACTGGGGTATGTTGTGAGGCTGTATATAATGGGGAGCAGAAGGAGAAGGGAAAGGGAAAGAGAAAGGTGGAGAAGTACCTAAGATCCGGTCACCAAGTTCGGCTAAAGACATTTCAAGCAACGTTTCACTTTTGAATGGTGGTCTTACATCAGGTTAGTAGCCGAAAGTCTTACCTCACCTTCCAATCTTCCATAAATTATCATCCAAAGATTGATAAAGCTATCAGTAGTTGTTCAATTTAGAATTATTTATACTTATACGTGTAAATCAGTGTCACTCAAGCCCAGTTAACTTGAACTGCATATATTATTACGACATTTCCACAAGTTTCAGAGTTGAACTAGAAGAGCTTCTCGCTTTTATAATAATATACGTGTATAGGTATGCCAAACACGTGGCCACGGCCGAGTTTCAACAATTCGCATGTTAATTCTAAATAGGAAGACTTGAACCAGAAACACTATTAAATTTGGGTAAATAGCCGAAACAATCGCTAAAACTAAGTCAAGTCATGTCAAGTGTAATTATTATTTCTGGAGATATGTTAAACTATGAATATTAACTTGTATAACATCACGTACATTCTAAATAAATAACAGTGGCATACTGAGGTGTTTATGTTTTCCAAGACTTGTTTTATTTCGGTGAACCACAAAAATAATTAATCTTTAACATCTACACTTAGGAAAGTCTAAAGTCTAAAATAGGGGATGGCAAGGAAAAGAAGAAGACGGTTCAGTTGTGCCTGTATATTCAGAACTGCTTACTACACAAAGCTAATGTCATTTCAAGATACGTTAAGATTCTCTCAATCAGTTCAAAGGAGACCAAAGACGGGTATATAAAAACTCGGCCAAAAATCAATCAAACACAAATTGGCAATTGCTGAGTACATAATTGAAAAAGGGCATTATTTTCGATTTCCTCCTGAAGTCCTGGAATGACTCAAAATATATAGAGCACGCCTAATTACGGAGGCAGTTTAGATTCACCAAAATTCTATTATTATTAATCGGAACGACGACGGGACTAAGCCCAACAGTTCTTGGTGTCCAGTAATTGATAACAAAAATTAAACGCAGAAAACGATTTTTAATTGCACTGTAATATCAGTTCACAGAGGATTGGGGTCGATAACTCGGTATTGCTTATGTAAGTATCGATAGTATATCAACACTATCGATTACACATCTGCCCTGATAATGGAAACTGTAACGTTGTCCGAAACGTTGATTAAAGAACGAAGTAACGGTAAAATACCATAAAAATAATTCACAATAATACTTTTGGCCATAAAAATCTAAAATCTTGTCTAAGGACCGGTCGTTTAACAAAATTTGAACAATTTGTCAAATTTCAAAGTTAATTTTCAAACTACGAGTATGTAAAGGTTCTATTTAAGTTCTGTTATTATTTCAGTTGTGTAATACTACTGGCAAATTATGATTTTATTACGTAACTTGATAAGAACCTTTTTTATAACTAGAAAATTCACTTTGATATGTGATAAATTATTCAAATTTTGTGAAACAACCCATTCTTAACCTGTAGAAGCGGATTGTACACACTGCTTATTGATTAAAAAAATCACCTGGAATATTTTATATTGGAAACATTTATATTAAAAAGACCAAACATAAAAAAGGAGTTGTGCAAATGCGCCGACTAAAATCTTATTCAATAAAATTATTTAAGTAATTATAAAATATTACAATGCATTTTTAAATATATAAATATTGATCAGTGTAAAGTTCAAGCTAAGAAAACAAGTATATAAAAAAGCAAGTCTTAGTATCTACAAGCCAAAATAAAGCATGCTGTTTAAACTCTTCGTTGATGTTATGGTAATATAACCACTCTGGTCACAAGATTCCAGACATATTTGGCGATAGCTTCCAGAACTTTATTAAATATCTCGAATCGCTTGCTTTGACTTCACTTGACCCAAACTTTATTGTCTCATGTTTATCTTAATGTTGTTCTACGAACATATTGTTTTATCGTTATTTTAGTTGTACGATGATCACCGTTATTGGGCAGTTGGTATTTATCACCCTTTATAATTTTTGGTTTTGCTACTTTCTGTTTTTTTTAAATTTTTTTTTAATGTGAAATAAATAAAAAATACGAGTTCCAACTAGATCTAGGAAAGAAGAAGGTGGGGAAGTACCTGGCTATTCAGATCTGGTCACCAAATACGACTATTTCAAGCAATTTCAATTCTGAAGGTAGTCTTACACCAGGGTGATACTGAGAGAATATGAAGGTATGGTTAATATGTTGAATAGGTATGTGTAACTTGAAGTAAATAAATCGTCAACAAAATTTGATGCACTCTTTCAATATTTCTTATATTGATTTGATAATATTTATGGGGACCACGCTATGGAATTGTATTCCAGCAAGCTGCGTACTAGTAACAAATATACGATATTTTCTATTTGCAATAACTAGTTTTAAGATACGTAACAGATGGCAACGTTAAAAGGTAAGAAAAAAATATGGGGGTCAATACATTTATTTTTAAATTCCAAAGTGGGCGGTGGACGAAATCAGTTTGAGAATCGGCGATCTGGTTGGCAAATTAAATTTGTAAAGATTGAGAATCCCAATTAATTCAGACTAAATAGTTCATAATTTAGAATGTTGAGGTTTTGCGCTAAACCAGTGGTTTTCAGCCTGTGGTAGGCGTACCCCTTGGGGTAGGCGAAAAAAAAATTGGGGGCACGCAATATCGTTGCATGAATATAGATTTTAAAACTTAGCTCAACGGAATCACTGGTAAAAAATGCCCGAAGTCGTGTTACACTCTTTATAAAATTGCATTAATCGTATTTGTTTTATAGGTGTCTTTCATTACAGGTATACATAAGATAGATAAAGGGTACAGAGTACAAGAATTTGTATGGTATATCGTAAGAGTCTATAGTATATCGTAACTTTATAGTAAGAGTCAAGAGGTACGCAGGCTCAAAAATGTTGACAACCGCTGCGCTAAACTATTTCAAGCGTCGTACATGGCAGCAAGCTCTACCTTGGTTCATTTACTGTACTATTATACTAGGTAGTATTTCGGTGGTAAGTGGGTCCATAATACAAGGATGGGATTTTACTTAGTCTTTAATGGTCGAGAAAGCACATACCAGAGAAATTCCAGAGCTACCTGTATTTTAGAAACTTTGGGCACTATCCCTGGTTTTATCCATTAGCCTTACATTCTGCATGGCGGATATAAATAGTCTTACTAACTGGCGGGATAATACTTTGCAAAAAAAACACCCAACAGTGTAGATAATTTTAAGAGAACGCGTGCCACTAATTTCTTTGTTCAGAGATTTAGAGTAATCTAATAAATACTTGACAGTTCCTAAGGGAGTGCCTCTTTATTTATTTATTTATTGAAAAAAAAAAAAAGAAATACATGAAAACATAAGCTGCACATCTCACTAGGGGATTCCTGTAACGAGATATGCAGTTTTACAATAAAGTAATTTAAAAAAAAAAGAAACATAGATACTATGCTCATTTACCTTCCCTTTGATAATGATATTTTCTTGTTTTAAAATATTTTCTTTCAACTTCACACCGAAGGCCTGTGATGTTTAAAGACTTGTTATGCTTTGGGATGTCATGTGGAAAATATGTTTTAAGGGTTTTAAAGTTTAAACCTGAATCTTGCAGACACTCATGTCGTAGAAAGAAGAAAATACAAAATATGGAGAATCATGTTCATTTTATTCGCATGAAAATGTCACGAAGGCATGAGAGTCGATAGTCTAAGAATGGATTTATTTAAATTATTATTTGAGCGCCCGCATTTGACTTTTACATCCAGAGAAGATATTTTAATTTTTTTTTTAAATATAGCATGTAGTAGTTCTAATAATCTATTTATAAGCTAAGTTTTTAAGAAAAAAATTCTTTCAGGGCCATCTGTATGGAGCTAATGTAAAAAAAACATAGTGTGCAAGTCACAGGCGGTAAAACCTTCTGAAAACTAAAGTAGACAAGCGTGGGGATGCTACGAAGCACCGCTAGGCTACAAAGCACTGCACAAAGAGGAGACCGATTAAACTATCTCATTCTCTCACAGGCTAAATCCTGTAGATGTATGTTTGTCTCTTTTAGGTGTCGCTATTATTTGTTTCATCGAGTGTCAAATCACAACGGTGGTAAAGCGTATAATTATTTAATTGTTAATAAATCTCTCAAACTTTGTTTTTTTAATGTATGAATACCGCACAAGAGTCCCAACTGCTCACGTCTGAAGCCAGTGAGACTGTGGCATCCCCAATTGGGGTATGTTGTGAGGCTGAACGTAGTGAGGAGGAGAAGGAGATGGAGAAGATGAAGGCGGGAAAGTACCTGGCTATTCAGATCTAGCCACCACACACGGCTAAAGCCATTCCAAGCAACGTTTCAATTCTGAATGGTGGTGTTACACAAGGGCGATACTGAGAGTATCTTCCACTCTGCAACTTGCCGCAAATAAACTATACATTATTTTTAATTAATTAATTGTGAAATAACACAAATTAAACAAATAAAATTTATTTGCCCACACCGGGATTCGATCTCGCGACCCTCAAGAGCCTTACCCCTAAACCAAGCCTGACACCCTGTTCTAAATTATGTACATAATTTCAATTCCATGCAAGTCGTGATGCCTTATCTTCACATTCCTCTAGTCTGAAATCCGGAATTAGGTACTTTTTTTTTTTAAATGCCGGCAACCCGGGCGTTTATTGAAATAATAATATTTTATACAAAAAAAGTAAGTAACCCGCCTCACTAGACTATGTCTGTTCCGAGACGGGTACATATAAACTAGAACTATTCTCCTTCCCTTAAATACCGGGGGTCGAGAATCTAAATATGACAGGCAGAAAAAATATGTCGTTTTTTTCGTCGAAATTTTTTGCTTTACAATGAATGAATCCGAATACCAGAGGTTTAAAATCTAAACATGACAGGCAGAAAAATGGCTTCTTTTATTTTTTTTGTATTTTAATCAACAAATTAAATTCCTGGAATGAACGTTTCAAATCTCTTTCGGAAAGTATAAAATTTATAAATAAAAGTGAGGAATATTAAAAAAAAACGGAATTTCAAAAATTTATAAGTATGTGATGATATTAAAATGTTTTTCTCAGATTTTATCGCACTTTAAACAAATTCTATTTGTTATTTAATTTCAGCGGCGCTTTTTATTCAGTGCTGAATTTGATATAAATGGAATGAATTTAAGTACATTAAATATTTCAAATAGTTACTATCAAAGCTAACTTTCAAGTGTTGTGGGTACATGTGTAGGTGGAAACGAATTTGCACGAGATAAACAATTTACATTGTACACGTAGTATATAATATGTTATGTATCTGACTTAATTTAACCACTGATTTCTGAGCTTATTTAAAGTAAAAAATAAATATGGAATTTTGGTCTAATTTTACTCCTTAATGGCCATTAACCAGCCAGTGGCCGAGAATTCATATTTTGTCGAAAGATATTCGTACAGGGCAGTTCCAATGAGAAAGATTAATTATTCTCCGTAATAACTGAATATCGATTTTATTTCATTCAAAATTTGCATTAATTTATACCTAAGTTCAAAAATGCTGAAAGGCGTGTTGATAAAACTAATAAAATTATTTAGTTTTTGTAAAAAAATAAGTATTTATAATATATCAATAATGTCTAAGCAAAATAAGAAGGTAAAAAAAATGGTGGAGCTATCGTAAAAAAAGTTTGGATCGGGTTGGAGGGTTGTGCGGTATCTCGCCTGAGTGTCCAGTGATGACAAGAGATATTTTTTTGTTGGAATTCGGAGATTTTTATTTAGCTTTGTTACAAACCATAGGTCACCCCAATTGGGTGGCTACGTTTGGTTACTTAGCAGGGGTGCCCTGGTTCATGGGGTGAGGTTTGTCGGGTCTTAGCGGCTGATGCGTCTGCGCACCTGTTGTATGGCGGGCCGGATCTAGAGAGACTTATTAAGTTAAGCCGTTTGATCTTTCCAGCCGAACTTGATCCATCTCCTTGCTCCGCAGTTGGAGGTAAGCATTGATACGTTTGTCACTCCTGGATATACTGACCCCCAGATTTCTACCCACCCCTCATACCTTTTTCCTTCCCAGAACTTCCTATCTTTCCCTTCCTTAAAAAGACCCTCCACACAGCTTCCCCTGAGATGACGTAGTCCCTGTGGAAAATAATTTTCTTCAGGGCCTCCTGTGAGGAGCCAATGTAAAAAAATAAGAATAAACAAACAAACAATGTCAGGAATGGCTGGTAAGAAATTTTCAGGAACGTCCTTTAATAAGTCAAGTACGCCTCGTACATCATACATATGTCTGGTAATGTTACATTATCGTGAAAACAAAATTATGGGTCCGAGTGGTTAATTATTAGAAACATAAAATATATGCCAGGTTTTCCGTTAAAGAGTTTTGATTGTATATTATTGAAACAGTCGGATATGAACAAAAACATGTAGGTACCTACTTGAGTAATGTTGTAATTACATGCTTCAATATATTTTGTATTTGTAATTTGTAAAATATATTAAAAATGTAACCAATACACTTTTGTATCAATATATTTTATTATATATTCATTATATTTTTGGATGAAATAAATAAAATAATAATAATATTCAGTAATTAATCGAATTACTTCCGAAAAAATCAATTGAAAATTTTTGACTTTTCTAATCAGCTAACTGACTTTTTAAATTAAACCAATTCTTTTCCGCATCCCTGAAGCAATGTGAATGCCTGAAAATAGTGGAATACTTCCGTGGATTTTCCTGGATCATCCAAAGGAAACCCTGTTTGTATTGCTTATTTAGGTGAGTCCGAGGTAATTCCACTTAATTTCTTTCTCGATAAATGGTAGGTATTCTTACCAACCTGTAGTTGTTTTTAATTTTCTGCACAAAATTACACATGCATCAGTTGATACACCAAACATTTTATCCCTAATTAACATCAACACACCATCAAGAAATTCAACAAGGAGGATGCAAGATATTTTATATGTATCTACCTTCAACAAAATATTTCAGGATATTTCTCCGTTTTACCACGAACATTAAGACATAATAACACTATGTACTGCTCAAATAATGAAATTGACATTTTTAATGACACATTTTGTGTGCCGTTGGTCACCCGGTGGCCACGGCTGTATTTAAAAAAAAAACTTTGCATGCAATTTTGACCCTTATGTATAAAGAAAATGTATGAAAGATAAGGTCACAATCGCTTGCGCCAATATCTCTCTTCGTAGCATCAAAGATTTCATGCATGTGGCAACACTACACGATTTGTAATTGAATTATCTCTGACTTCGAAACCTGTCAAAACTGGAAATTAGGGAGAAAGCGGACTTTTTGTTCCTTTTTCAAATGCATATAAAGGTATTTATTTATTAGCAATCACCTTTGAAATGTGTTTTTCATGTAGGTTGTGTATTCAGGTTTGTGTGAAAATAACAACATCAGTTCATTTTCGTATTTATATGGATATCTAAGCAAAAGTCAGGAAGGTAGTTTGCGCACGCTTTGTTTCAAATCGGCCTGGCGAATTTTTGGCACACAAAAGGTTAAACACTTCAAAAAATATATATTACTATCAATCGTATTATAAAGCTGATATTGTGATGAAACCTTTTATTGAAAGACGGGCAATATTGTACCATAATAACCTAAGGTACCTACTAAATCATTGTCCTATCAGCACCGGTGCCGATAATAAATTGTTGGTGATTATTTTGTATTCTACTCATTTTGTAATTTATTCATTTTTGTTTGTCATTCACTTTTGCATATTTAACTTATTATTTTTGTTACTAAGTATTTTAGTTTTAATTTCTGTTATACACTGTATCTAAATCATCCATGTATATAATTTTTTTGTCAACATGCCTGTTTTATGTACTTAAATAAAAAATAATAAATAAATAAAAATCTTACTGTCCTTAACAAAAAAATGTCGATCCGGATAAAATTTGTGAAAAGGGATTTGTGTTTTAAAAACTTTATTTTCGGATTGATCTCTCAAATATCACAAAAATAAGAATTATTATAATAATAAGAATAACTAAATAAATATTTAGAATTAAATCACAAGCTTAGGGAGTGTGGCGAACCCATCGCTCAGGGAGTGGAAACACAAACCTGCAACAGCCTACCCAAGCCAATGTGTGAGCTACCGTGCTCAGGCTGAATGTCCTGGGGAACAATGTCACGAACGGTGTCTCTGAGAAACAAGGTCGCATCTCGGAGTATTTAGACCTTACTCCAGCACTCATCAATGGATTCAAGCAAAATAAAAGGCTTGTATTTTTAGAATTTGCTTAAATAGTTCCATGTTTGAGAGCGGATTTAATTTTTCTTTTAATGATGGGAAGAAATAAAACCGTCTGATCTCCAATTTTTGAAAAGGGGTAAGGGGGGGGGGAAGAAATCAGTGGAAAGCAAGAAGGTATACAATTTATGCTTGATTGTTAAGAAATTTCAATCTTAAGGTTTAAAGCTGAAATATATATAAGGTATTTCTCTCTTAACCACAGCTCTTAACCAGTTTCGAAAACTTAATGAAACGTTTTTGTTATCATTCGCAGAAATTAAACTGATGAGAGATAGGATATTGAAAAGAACTTATCGTAAGTTTTGCGGTTTAGAAATCGAATTTTAGATTTTATGACGGAATTTACCGGAGATTGGAAAATATTACGTTGTATGGAAGGAAATTACCAAATTTCGTTGTATAATTTGACGAAAATTGTCAATGAAAAATGCTGTCTTGTTTGTAGAAATCTGAGAAACAAATTGATAAGAATATTCTTTGAATCACAGGAATCAGGCGTTATGAATAAAAGGCGATAAAATTTAAAAGGATATAGAATGTACGTAAAATAGGAGTATATTATTTTTATTAGTGACAAAGTGTTCATCTTGATCAAAGATTTTCTTGAATATAAGTGTTATAGCCAAAAGTTTAACTGTTTGGAATAAATTCAGATAGGTACTTAAATATCTATGAGCCAATAATAGAATATTTTAAACCAAAATTACTTAAATGTCTTTTTAAAAAGTTGATTATTTTTACTTTATCTCGACACAAGAGGTCTAGGATTAAAAAAATCCCTCAGATCCTATGTCATCTTTGGGGATGCTGTGCAGTGGGTCTTTGTAGATAGGAAGGATAGGAAGTTCTGGGAAAGTAAAATGTGTGAGGCTTGGGTAGGAATCTGGGGTCAGTGTATTCAGGAGTAACGAACGCATGAATCCATCACTCCCATTGTGGTGCAAGGTGATGGATCGAGAGCGCCCGATTGGAGAGACCAAAAGGATTCCCTCAACCAGCTCATCCGATCCGGCCCACCATGCGGTAGGTAAGCAAACGCATTCACCGCCAATACCTCACATTAACCTTACCCCATGAGCCCGTGCACCCCTGCTAAGTCACCAAACGTTGCGAATCACTTGGGGTAACCTACGGCAGGAGTTTTGGATATCCAATCCGGCGGTACCCATATCCGCCTGTCAAATTGAATGTCTCTGTGCAGTAATTAGTAAAAAAAATAAGTAGAATTAACACAATATTACATAATATGAACATGAGAAAATGGTTCAATAAAATTGCCTCCAGCCAAATAACATATCATCTCTTCTAATCGATTCTAACCTTTTATATGATTTTGAAACTTGCCCATTTGAATAAAATTAATATATAAATTTACCTTTCCTCTATCCATAATGTAAAATGGCGTCGTTATTATACATTATGGATTAGTATATTGCTTACTACGTTAAAACGGATCCGAATTATAATTTCATACTCATCATAATATATCAAATATTCCCGAAATCCTTTGACCTAGGATATATTTCCCTGTATCGTGTTCCTCTATTCATTCAATCCTTTGAACTTGGACAGAACCCGATATATCATAATAGGAAATCCATCGCTAAAAGAAATACGATACGTAATAACCAACTCCATTGCAGAACACTCTTGTCGCACTTCTCTTTACAGAGATATTCAACCATTTAATTTAGTCCTACGTTCACCTTAGGAAGAGAACAGCTAATCTACTAGAGCGAAGGGTACTATTAATACATGATAATATCTCGCATAATAGATTACAAAAGTTAGTAATGCTGCCGTTACTAACATATCACTAGATTTAGCAATTATTTTGAGAACCGGTCTAAGTGTTATCTTTTATATGTGAATACCGCATAAGACTTCAAACTGTCCGAAGCCAGTGGGTTTTTAAGGGGTAGGAGAATAAGGATGATTAGTACGTACCTAGCTATTCAGATATTTTTTTACCATAGCTCCGCACAGGAGGCCCTGCGGAAAATTATTCCCCTCAGGGCCTATTTTATCTTTGGGGATGCTCTGTGGAGGGTCTTTTTAGGAAAATAAGGAGAGGAAGTTCTGGGAAGAAAAAAAATATTAGGGATGGTTAGGAATCTAGGGTTGTCAGTGTGTCCAGGAGTGATGGACGTTTGAATCCATCCCTCCCACTACGATGCAAGGCGATGTTTTGAGAGAGCACGTCTGGAGAAGTCAAAGAGACCCGGACAAACTTCACCCCATGAACCCGGGCACCACTGCTACGTTACCAAACGTAGCGAACCACTTGGGGTGACGTATTGCAGAGGTGTTGGTTATCCAATAAATGGTTCCCGGGGCGGCGGTACACATACCCGCCTCCCAAATTGAAACCTGGTTGCTTAACACTGCTAAAGACAAATCAAGCAATGCTTTGATACTGATTGGATGTACACCAGGGTAATTCTGAAAGAAATATATCTTTTTTAGATTATTGATAATAATTTTACATTGTGGCTTGTCAAAAATAGTTTGCATTATGACTTATCAAAATAGTTCAAAATGTGGTTTTCCAAATACAGTTTTCATTGCGATTTGTCAAAAATTGTTTATATTGTCGCTTGCCAAAAAGAGTTAACATCTGCGGACCCTGTACAGTACGATGCACCCAGCTTCTGAGAGGCTAACTTAACTCTGGCTTCGATGGAGCCCCCGTGAGCTGGTCACTTTTGTACATTTGTACACATTTGTAGATACTATTTTTAAAAATTATTATTATCAAAATGCCTGTTCTTTTGGCTAACTGCCTATTTTCACTTTTGTTATTATTTGTCTTCACAGTTCGCAGTTCGTGTCACGGTGACTTGTTACCCCTCGAAGATGAATGGTTTCCTTTAACGTTCCACCGTTCCACACTCCAATAGTCAGTTTTGTGGTACGGAGCACGGACCGTATCAAATAACAATAATTTCAAACAGAACTCGATATATTGTGGAATGTCGCAGACTATTTCTAACTCAAAAGCGTACTCTGTGAATGGAATGTAATATCAAGAGGTGAAACTGTAAACTACAAATATTATCCTGCTGTAAAATTATCTACAATCTCTTTTATCGTGGGTTTTAAGCAAAGGGAACTCTTTCAAAGTTTTGAAATAAATTCATAAAATGTTAGGTAACAGGATAACAAAGTTTCGATAGTTTTTCCCAACTGCCCACAAATATCTGGAATCAGTGAGACTCAAATTGGAGTATGTTGTGATGCTAAAGGTAATGGGGATGGGAAGGTGGGTTGGAAGATTGAGGAAGAAGGTGAGGAAGTATCCGATTATTCAGATTTGCTCACCACAGTCAAATACGACCAAACCATATCGAGCAATGTTCAATTTCTGAAAGATGATCTTACATCAAGGCGGTACTGAATCATATTTTTTTCTCTAGAACAGACAATTATATTCATCTAAAATTAATTTTACCCAGTTTTGAATTTCTTTTATCTGGGAAAAACCTTTTTCATTGAATTTGAAATTAAGATAAAGAAGCGTTATATAAGATTTTTAAACGGTAGATAATAATTATTATTTTTTATTGATAAACTAACGTTTAAACAAGATTTTTATGCATAGCACAAAGGGTAGATAACAAATATTATAATCAATAATTATCAGCCTGAAACACTCATCTACATTGAAAAAATCTTCCGAGAAAAGATACTGGCCGCCAACGGGAATTGAACCCGTGTCCCTCTGATTGCCGGTCAGCTGCTCTGACCACTGAGCTATGGCGGTTTATCTTATACCCGCCAAATAATTCAATATATACCAGTGTTTCATTCGACAATTACTTATTAGGGGAGAGTAGGGTATATCGTACCGGTCGATAAATCGTACTTACTTCCGCTACTGGTCACTTTTAATTAAGCCTGACAACACTCCATAAACCCTTTGAAGTGTCAAAGTTGTCCCATCATTTTTAATTAGTGTTGGATCATGCGTCTGTTGCAGTACAGTTTTTTTGCTTTTTCACAATCTTGATCTAATTTTTTTGGGTCCTACCTAAGGTGATATCGTGTTCAAAGGTGTGTTTGTTTTTTCTCAAATTATCTTCAGCTAACATGTTTATATTCTATAATTTGCTATTACAAATTCACATTTGTCAAGTGTATTTTTACATGTTCTGCAGTCATTATTTCATAGAAACTCACAGTTCGCTAAATCGTACCGCCAGTGGTTTGATAAATCGTACCGGTACGATTTACCATATGTTGTTTTCTAGTTTTTTTTTTAAAATTTTAGATGACGTCGAAAAGAAAGTATTATCAGTGGTCTAACGCAGATTTGAAAGCAGCGATTTCGGCCATCAAGAACAACGTAATGGGACCAAACGAAGTTTCACGAGTGTTCAAAGTTTCTAAACCTACATTAAGAAGACATATGCAAAACAGGAATGTATTTGCAAATAACTTGATTTTACAAAGGGGAAGACCAACGATTTTTTAAAATCAGCTCGAAAGTATACTTGTAGAGCATTTGTTAAAACTTGAGGCTCAAGTTTGTTTGGTTTAACCATAAGTGATATTAGCGTCGATTAGCTTACCAAGTTGCTGAGAAGAATTGTATTCCACATACTTTCAGCAAAACCAAAAAAATGATGGCAGGTAAATCGTGGTTTTACAGTTTTATGAAACGCCACCAATGATTTATAAGTTGCTGCTGGTAGACGCTCAACTGTCAAAATTCCCAAATTAAAAATTGAGAAAAGGACAAAAAAGATTATTAAAAAAACTGACAAAAAACCCAATAAGGGTAAGAAGTATAGTTGACGAAAGAAGCCTAGAAATTGCAGTAGTAGCGATGGTGAAGATGCTGGTACTGTTATCGTTTTGGATGATTCGGACACGGATATTGATGATGATGATGAAGAAAACGTGTGCCATCTATGTTTTGGAAATTATTTTGACAAGGCCGGACCTAAAGGAGACTGGATCCAGTGTGTTCGATGTCATAAATGGGTGCATGAAGCTTTCACCAATAACCCAAACATTTGCGACGCATGCATTCCCTAAAAATGACCATATTTTCTTTAATGTAAATTGACATAATGTTCTAGGTACGATTTATGTACCGGTGGTACGATTTACCATACCGGTTGGCCAAATCGTACCAAAAATCATTTTTTATAAAACCTTTAATTTGAAAACTTTACAGATGCATGAAAAATATGATTTAAATATACGTGGTACCCAATAAAACAGGCTTTCATTTGAACCTAATTTCACTTCTCTAATCCAATTCCATCATACTGTATTGAGAGTTAAGAGAAAAGTGGTACGATATACCCTACTCTCCCCTATTACATTTTTCCAACTAGTAATTGGAAAAGAAAATAAAGAAATTGGAAATTAAAAGTAAGAAAAACACAAAAATGTAAATCCGTTCACAACGCCATCTCTGATACTGAAAAAAACAAAATACGTCCTGTTGCGCATCGATAATTGCTTCATTGTGTAATTTTTAACTTAATAAAAAAACTGAATTTAATTCAACAGTTATTGATTTTGGGGCGGTACGAAGTTCGTCGGGTCAGCTAGTAAATGAATAAATTGAATTGAATTGAATCAGGTACACGTGCAGAAAATGGAATTTCAGTGTTTACGTACACTGTATTTGTTTTTGAACAATATACGAGCAATCTAGGATTAAAGGTTTACTTTGTTTATTTAAGCGGATTAGGTTTATTTAATGTTGTCTTTTAGAGATCGATTTTGCTGGAAAACTTACCCTTGTTATTTCAGTAAATGGATTCGCACTCCTGGAATTTACATATGTAGTTGTGTTCCGTTTTACTTGGAAATATTTATGTCGTTTCAGTATTTCATTTCTCAGAATTGATTGTGTGAAAATGTCTCTTCAAAAATGTTTCAAAACAGATTCAAGAAAGACTATTTTTATCAAAATTGAGTGGTAGGAACAACATAATTGATATCGTGATATGAACAACATTTTTTTTCTTACAAAACTTTTTGTAAATTATTAAAGTGGGAATGGTGAACTCTGTTCTACGTTGTCTTGACATATGAACGTGCAATTCATAAACGTGTAAGTTTATAAGTTCTCATTACATGCAAAATGTGTGACTGGTGTGGGTTTTAAATTTGCCTAGGTTGTCTGGGTTTTATTTTGGGAAGCAGTTACGGGTACCGCCTACCTCGGTAACCATTCATTGGAAAACGGATACCTTTGCCATAGGTCACTCAAATAGGTTCGATACGTCTGATGACTTAGAAATGGTGCCAGAGTTCATGGGGTGAGGTTTGTCCAGGTCCTTGCGGCGGTTGCATTTGTCCACCTACTACTGCATGGCGTACTTTTGTTTCCTTTTTTTTATTGATCTATATACGTGATGTTTACAATATATTATTCGATGCCTGTCTCGCTAGGGTATACCTGTGTTGAGTCCTTAAAAGACCCTCTGCAAAAGGATCACCAAGGATAAGATAGACCCTAATGAAAATTATTTTCCTCTGATTCCTTTGCGTATAAAAGTGAAAATAAAAACAAACAACAAAAGAAAACACCTTCTTTGTTGACATTTACGTCGCCTCAGTTCTTATTTGTCCAACAAACCATTTTAGTTTTTGTTGAATCTCCACTTTAAAATAAAAATAAATTATAAAAAATGGAGAGTTAATCACTTAACTAAGAATTATTTAAACTAATGAGACCTTTACCTTTACGGAAATAGCTTTATCTTATACACCTATCATAATTTTTCATTGAAATAATGAAAGAAAACCTTCTCCTTCTGTGAAATTTTCTAATGGTCTATTGGACAAATACGAACTAAGGCGACGATTATTAAACATTTGACGGGAGCGAGAAAGAGGGTTGAGATGGATTTGAAAGCAATGGTAGTAAATGTTAGGTTTATGAAAGAAACAGACGTAAAAGGCGGGGTGGTGAAAGGTGGATGATCAAATAAAGAGTTTTAAAAGGTGGATTGGTGAAATCGGGTATAGTGAAAAGTTGGGTGATCAGATAAAAAGATGTAAAATGTGGAGTAGTGAAAGCAGGATTAGTGACAGCAGGAGTAGTGAAAGGTATAGCGATCAAATAAAGAATTCTAAAAGTTGGAGTGGTGAAAGCAGTAATAGTGAAAGGTTGGGTGATGAAATAAAGGGTTGTAAAAGGTAGAGTGGTGAAAAGTTGGTTTGTGAAAGAAAATGTTGTGATAAATGGTTGAGTGGTGAAAGCAGGATTGGTAACAGTAGGAATAGTAGTAAAGATGGGGTGATCAAATAAAGAATTCTAAAAGTTGGAGAAGTGAACGTAGGAGAGGTTAAAGGTGGAGTTTTGAAATAAATAGCGGTTAAAAGTGGAGTGGTCAAAGAAGGAATGGTTTAAAAATTGTGCTATAATACAGTGTTTTTTTTGCTGTATTTAATTAAAATACATGTGAAAGATTTGTTGTTCATTAGTCTCTCAAATTCGAATAATGTTTAAATGTGATTCGAGGAAATATTATTTGTAATTCTATTTATTTACTGCTTCTGTCATAAATAAAATTCTCCCGGCAGATAAGAGGGAGGGGGGGGGGGGGGATGAAAACTGTGTTCAGTGACTTAAGTCTTCAACACTGGGGTCTACGACAAATAAATCTTTAAAAAATTGTAATTTGCTTACAATAAACCATTAGGAAAAAAAAATAACAAATTATTGCTGAGTATAGACAGGGTTAGTACAACCATAAGGCAAAGCTTTATAAAATATTCTCAAAAGACTTTAAAAATCCCGGAAAACATTTTTGCCAGCGCTGCAAATTTAAAACAATTATAATTTCAACATTTCACAACGGATGTTTTTGTTTTAAGCCTCTTAAATTATGTTCTCGTTAAAATGATACCAAACAACTCTTCCAGATTTTGTAATGCTAAACCTTTTGCATGAACAATGAGTGATGGGTTTTGCCCAGGAGCCTGGCATATTTTAGGTCCGCCACTACATGTATAATTTATGTAAAAGGAGCATCCATTAATTACGTGAGCACAAACGGGGGGGGGGGGGGAATCCAGCAAAATCTCACGTTACTTGAAAAAAACATCCGAATTGGCCCAAATTTATCTCACCGAGGGGAAGGCGGGTCTAGATTGGTAGAAAAAAAAACTCACGTAATTAATGGATGCCCCCAAAGGTGCTAAATAGCTCTCTGTAGGAATATTTTTTATTAGTTTCTGCTAGTCCTCACGCGTGCTACCGTAATTCCTTATTCATAAAGGAGCGCTGAAATGTTATAGTAGTGTATTTTGGGCGTGTCGATGTGCTCATAGTAAGTGATACTTACTTCATACTTCATTCTTACTTTCATACTTACTTCTGCTTTTTTCCCGTACCTCTATCAATTAGTGTTGATAGTAGATACCTAATAAAGAACTTCAATTTCTAAAATTTATTTTCCCATGCATTCTGGCGGCGCGGCAGCTTGCTTCACTAGCGCATCTAAGGTGTGCGTGTTGGATTTCTTTCATTTTTTTTAATTGAATTTGAAAACTAAAAATAATAAATATTAGATAACCTAAAAAGACCTAACTGCTATTTTCTCATATTTAAAAATAATATTAGAATAGACATTAGGTTTGTAAATGACGATGAACGATGAACCCGATTAGCAGTAAGCATACCGCCACCACCATGATGTACTACATAAATTCTATTACTTTCCGCCATTGTCTTGAAGGAATGCAACATGATACACTAGCGCCTCTAGCGGCAAGCTTTACCAGCCAATACAAGTAAAATAAATGAACATATTGCTAATATTTTACTGGAGTCGGGGCGCATTATTAGGGTATTTGCCTCTGCTGAAATTCGACAAGAGGTTTTCAAATATCAAAAAACTTTTTGTTTATTAACGCCTATGTTATTCGACATTAATATGGTTGTCGTGGTGTGAATAAGTTTTACTTGGATTGGCACTATCCATTTAGACCACGGTATTAATGAGACTCGGTTAATACTTGAACACTCAGATTTATTGAAATGATTAGCCGTGGTACATGACTCTATATCAGAAGGGTTTTAGTTACACGAGATCGTAATAAAAGCAAGTTAATAAGGAAGTCAATTATAACGAACTATCCGACAGGAATTCATAAGAGCAAGTGCGTAAGCGTAGCGGGTTCGCTTAATTCTGGACGTCAGAATGGTAGTTCGTCGACCGGCCGCTTGTGGCGCTAATGTTGGAAATTGCCAGTGTAATGAATGAGATTATGTATGATTAATGCCACATTGAAGCCACATGCCCAATGGCTTCTGCCTTTGACCGCAGACGGTGCCCTGGTACTTAATAGATCCTCAACCGATGCACTAACTTCAACACTTTCTGATTTTTTAGACTTTACCGGCTTCCATCAATTCAATAACCAGCTTAATGTAAACAAGCGTGTTCTCGACCTGGTGATTTCGAGTTGCATGTGCACTGTAAGGGGGTGCAATACACCGCTAGTGCCGGAGGATGCACACCACCGCTCGCTAGAGGTGGTGCTGCGCATGGCCCGCGAGCCGTCCCTCCAAATCCCACGCTCGCGCACGGTCCGCTCCTATCACAGCGCTGACTATGTGCAGATTAATAGCGCCTTAGCAGCCATTGACTGGACAACGACTCTTAACAGCAGTAATGTAGACTCAGTCACGGCGCGCTTCTATTCAGAATTTAATAAGGTAATTGTCGCGCATGTACCATCTAGAACAGTTAACATAAATTCCAGTTACCCCCCATGGTAAAGCGCTGTCTTAAAAAAGTAATTAAAGATAAACTTAAATTCCACAAAAAATATAAAATTTATAACCGAATCTCTGACTATCAAACTTTCTCTCTTCTCCGAGAACGACAAAAGCGTATGGAGAAGGTGTGCTATGATAATTTCATTAATATGGCCGAATTTAATATCAATACCGATCCCAAACACTTCTGGACCTTTGTTAAATCTAAGCAAAGAAGTTTTGAACTACCTAACAATATGTTTCTTAACTCCCAGCGTGTATCGGGTAGGGAAGCTATAAGTAACTTATTCAACATACATTTTCAATCCTCCTTTGAATCCCCCGCCCCGTCCACGTCGTCTACCAATCGAATATATAATCCAAACACCTCAGTACTAAATCTTAATAATGTTTATACAGATACTAAATTAGTTTGTAAATATCTTAAATCATTAGATGCTACCAAAGGCAGTGGGCCTGATGGTATACACCCGGTATTTTTAAAGAATTGCGCCAATGTTTTATGTTATCCGCTAAGTCTAATATTCAAAACTTCTTTGTCTTATGGCATTTTTCCACAAGAATGGAAAAAGTTCATATATTGTGCCTATTTTCAAAAAAGGCGACAAACACAACATAGAAAATTACAGACCGATCTCTAAATTAAATGCAATGGGTAAACTTTTTGAAAAGATTGTTTTCGATATCATTTTTCCTTGTATACGACCATACATCATTTCGAATCAACACGGCTTCGTGAACAGAAAGTCAACAGAAACTAATCTATGCGAATTTTTTGACATAGTCCTTGTTGCAATGGATAACGGTTTTCAAGTCGATGTAGTCTACACAGACTATTCCAAAGCCTTTGATAAAATCCCACACAGCATTTTAATTGAGAAAGTCGAAGCAATGGGTATACACGGTGACCTCCTTCGTTGGTTAGCCTCTTATCTCGAGAATCGTACGCAAGCTGTAACTGTACTGGGGTTCTGCTCTAGTTTTGTCCCCGTAACCTCAGGAGTTCTCCAAGGATCTCACCTTGGCCCCCTTTTATTTAAAATTTGTATAAATGATGTTAACAAAACTATTCGTAATTCTCAGCTGTTCTTATTTGCGGATGACAAAAAGATTGTCAAAATCATTAAATCTGAGATGGATTGTATAGAGCTCCAAGATGACCTGAACTCCCTGGTAAATGTGTATTGTTTAGAAACCCGCCTTCTTTTGAATGCAGATAAATGTTCCGTCATATCTTATTCTCGAAAGAAAAACACTATACTATATCCGTATATAATTAAAAACAATCTTTTAAATAGGGTAAATGTAATTAGAGATCTTGGAGTTCTATTAGACAGTAAATTTCTTTTTCAATCTCACGTCGAGCACATCACGTCTTAGGCTTTGAAAATGCTAGGATTTATACTTAAAGTAAGTTCTGTTTTCAAAAATCCACAAATATTTAAGATTCTCTACATATCATACGTCAGAAGCCACATAGAGTATGCTTCAACAGTACGGAACCCTCATTGTTCTACATATAAATCAAATATAGAAAGAGTCCAGAAAAAGTTTTTGAAATATATTTCGTTTCGCATGCAAAATGATGTAAATTATGTCTCTATAAACCTCAAAACCCTTGATCAACGCAGAGATATCAGAGACCTAATAATGCTTTATAAGATAATCCACAATTTTATTGATAGCCCTTACCTATTACAAAATATTAATTTCAGATGTCCAATAAGAGTTACTCGATCTCCAGACTTATTTTATATTCCTAAGAGCAATGCTAATTATCTTCAAAATGTGTTTATAAGAAGAAGCTGTTGCACCTTCAATAGATTATGCACAGACGTTGACGTGTTTAACACGAACCTTGCTAACTTCATAAAATTCGTAAAAAGTAGTATTCAATGGAAAACTTAATGTTTCATTAATTCCTTATCTTTCTTTTTCATTTTCATTTTTTTTCATTTTCATTACATTTTCTTTTTTGATTTCAGCAGTTTGCATTAAATAACCTCTTCAAAAATGTTACAGTATATATATTATTACCCTTGAAAATACATTTTTTGTAGATTTAAGTGAGTAGATGCACTTTTTCAGAACTGTTTATATTACATACGTATATTGTTTTGTTTGTTTTTCTTTTTATTATGGTCTCAAATTTTTATGTCGTTATTTTATTGGTTAATGATATGATTATCTCTAACACTGTTATATTTTTACTTGTAATGACTGTTTATAACGCTAACTAATAAAATAAAATTAATAAAAACAAGTTCTTTACTTTTATGACGATCTCCTTACGCCCTTTGTTGTGTATTTTAATGTGAATAGTAAAATTATACAGTATTTAATATAAATAACTAAACTGCCTCACAAACAGAATTCGTTTAGTGATAATTTTGTAGGTGTCCATTGACTTGGTATAATTATTTCCTTCCATTTTCTGGGCCAAGAATAATACTTATTTTTGTTAGTCCAAAATTTCTGCACTCAAATAAAACTGGACTTCTAGAATCACATAGTGGAATCAAGCAATTCTGGACTATCAACTAAGTCAGTGAATATCATGTTTATTAACAGGTTTTTTTAATATTAACGTCTTTCTGTGACTTTATTTCATTTGAGCAATTTCGTTAGTCTGACTGCGGCAAAGAAGTCGAGAGGTATTGAGTAAATTAATGAGATCAGTTGTCGTTTATCGGTACAGATCACTTCTAGGAATTATGTGTTCTATGGGATTCGCCATAATATCCAAAGTAATATCATCACCCTTGAAGAAGTGTCGCAGATAATATACACGTGCACGTACGGTCGTAAGGAGCCGACTGACTATTTTTATTATTGAAACGTCGAATATGTATCGTTTTCGAATAAAAAAGTTTATTTGAGTCAATTGGAGTGACGAATATTTTACATCTTAATAAAAATTTCTTTAATCCATTTTGTTCAGAAAATATGTATTTATTAAGAGATTGGGATTGGTTTTACTATTTTATGTTTTTATGGTTTTACTATTTTACGAGTATATTCCAGTATTTACCAATTTCTTTAGTTACATTATTTTTTTCTTAAATATGAATACTGCACAAAAATCCCAACTGCTTCCGATGGTTCGTAGCGCGTTGGACGATGGCATTCTTATTTAAGGTATTTTATGAGGCTGACGGCTCTGTGGAAGGTATGGATATCGGAAGGTCATAAATAATGCATAGCATGTTTGCGACACATTCCATGATGTTATAACACCAGTTGGCCACCATTCAAAGTCAAAACGTTGCCTGAAATGGCTTTAGCCGTGTTTGTAACCATATATATCTAGCTAGTTACTTGTTTTACCTTTCGCTCCCCATCTCCTTCACCGTTGTGACCTTCATCCTTGGTACGTTGTGACTCTGAAGGTGGCGGCTTCAGTGTCACAACGTAACTTACGTATAAAATAATAATATTGAACTAGGTACCCTGATTCTAAAATTTAGATTCAGGTCACGGTTACAAAATTAATTTTTCAATTCACGCATGCGTTGGTTATGTACGACATAATATTATGTGTAAGACGTTTATTTTTTGTATTAGCATTACACAGGAGACCCTGAGGCAAATATTTTCCCTCGGGACCTGTATCATCTTTGGGAATGATGTGTGGAGGGTATTTTAATGAAAGGAAGGAAAAGAAGTTCTGGGAAGGAAAAAGTTATGATTGGTGGGTAGGAATCTGCGGGTCAGTGTATCAAGCACTCCAGACGTATGAAAGCATCCCTCTGGCTGCGATGCAAGGCGATGGACCAAAAGAGCTGCTTTAGAGGTCAAAAGCAATATCTTATCCAGTCTCTCCCGATCCGGCCCCCCACTCAGTAAATGGGCAGACCCATCCACCGCCAAGACCAAAGCAAACCTAACCCAACGGCAGAGTTGTTGGTTATCTAATAAATGATCTGTTGTGCATACCAACGCAAACAAATTCTAACATATTGTAATACACACAATTTCATTATTTTCAATAAATAATACAAACAACATTCATTATTTTCCATAAAATAAATTATAAGGATTAGCGGCATCCTAATAAAAAAACCTGAATAGGCCAAAAGGGAACCAATTCGATTCCAAATTAAATTTCACAAAACTATAACTCGTTTTAAACAAATAATTTACAGGTACAGAAAGTTCTTTAATTGACCTGTACGGGAAGTAATATCCCTAAACACGATTTTTTCCGCTAGTAGCTACGCCTACGGTAGAAACCTTAATGATACTATACCATTTACCAACTCGATTACATAATACATATACTCCCAACAAAACAGTTATCCAAACATTCTATGATTTCGAAGGGGATATATGTATGGAGAGATTTATTGAGTAAAGTAGTTCTGGGAAGGAAAATTTGATGAAGGATGAGTTGGAAACTGGGGGTCAATGTGTTCAGGAGTGATATATGAATCAATCCCTCCCACTGCGGTACAATTGTGAATACCGGACGAGAGTCGCAACTGTTCGAATGCAATGTATCAATGTTTTAAGGCTGAAGAAGCGGGGAAGGGAAAGAGACGTGGAAAAATTTTCGTGAATTACAAGGCTATTCTGAATATAAAAAAATTCATTGCCAAACGGTCTCCGTGATTAAGGGTAAGACTCTTGACTCGCAATCTGAAGGTCGCGGGATCGAATCCCGGCGTGGGCAGATAAATTTTATTTGATTAATTTGTGTTATTGTATAGTGTTGAATAGTGAAATATTGTAGAGTGAAGCAGTTGAGACTTTTGTGAGGTATTAACATTTTTTTTAAAACATAAAACAATAAAGCCATTTCAAGCGACGCGATGCCGACGCTTTACTAGAGACGAGAGTATTATGGTTATGTCATATACTCTCAGTTTCTGCCATACTGAGGGTGTATATTGGTTATCTTCTTCTACCTAGTCACAGCCCATATCACATGCCTTTTAGTGCCCATTATAAAATGACTACCACACCACCGCATTAAGGCACATGTAACACGATAAAGGAGGCCATTGAATTTTAATTCTGAAGCACACTTAAAATACCGAATTTTCCTAAAATCTGAACCTCCATTATTCCAAAACACTCCTTTGAATTTATAATATACTACTCCTTGTATTCTCTGATAATTCAAGCATAATATTATGTGAGATGACAGAAAAGAATCAAAGGGAAAAAATGATTAAGTTAACATATTCTATAGCAGGTAGCTATTAAAAAAAAAACAATTTAGATTGTATAAGACAGCATGATTACTCATTCTTTTCAAAATACATAAATTTTTCTTTTTTTCCCTTTTTTCAACAAAGAAAAAGAATTTTCACTGAATAAGGTTAACACTTCTATTTGAAAAATCCAAAGATTTTCCCTTTAAACTCAAAATACTCATTTTGTATGTGACAGTTTCCTGTATGAAAGTTTTTTATTATGAAACCCATCGTTTTAAATAGGTTCATAAATTACAGATTTTAAAAACTTAAAAAAAAAACACTGTTATTGATTATTCGGGAAACACCTCCTTAAGGCGAATATTAATTTTTAATCAATATTTTCGATTAATCTATGCTAGGAATTGGTTTTCTTTATGAATACCAAAAATATGTTTTGGATAAATGGAACCTTTTCTTACCTTTTCTCTTGAGTAGAAATAAAATAAATTTGCAAATTACAGAAATTTAAAATATAAATCTCTCTATACATGATATACCAATAAACTTAAATAAAATACACAAAAATATTTTTTTTCATTATAAATGTATGAATGCATGTAAGAAATAACTTTTTGAAAATACAATTTTTTTCATAAAATTGTCTGCGACTGTTTCCATTTTTATTCCTATAACTTAAATAATATAAAAAGCACACTAAGAATACATACATTTTTGGCTTGGGTTTTCGTCTTAAGGCGATGTACCACGTCGTGTAACATTTGGAATCGGGCCGCTAAGAATAATACTGCTTATGTACGCTCGTAAAAGGCGCTGAGATTCAAATTCCCACTTAACACCAGCCGACTGTTTGCAAGAAAAAAACATAGCCAAAAGTGTGTATTATTTTATTTTTCGAAGTTCAGACATAAAATATTAAAAATATTTTCTAAAGAACTTAATTATTCATATTATAAATTTAAACCGTAACCGAAAAGTGATTCGTAAGTACAGTTTTTGATCTTTAAAGCTATTTTTATAAGCCTGGAACTTTATTTTTTTCTGGGCTTATGAAAAGACTATCAAAAAGTATTCGATAATTTTAAAGGCCAAGATGTATTCTAATCGCAAAATTTAACAAAACCATCTTAAATATTACTAAGCGATGAAATTTTCAAACCAAAAACACACGATTTTGCATTACTTCGTAGTGCTTCGCCAAATACCTATCAGAAAGTAGGCATCCACCTACTACTCTGAAATAGCTATTCTTTTATTGCTATGAATGTTTACTTTAGTCGCTCAATATTAATGAAAATGTGGCCTATCTCTTGTGGTTTTCAAAATAATGTTTCGGCGTATTTTACATCAAGAAATCGAAAATCAATCTCTTTTAAAGAGTTCACATTTTTCATAGGTAGGTACTTATAGCATTAAGTCCCAGACAATAAGTATTTAATGAAAATCTATTTTCTCCCTTCCAGACTTTTGAATTGTATTGTTATACTGCTTATTTGAAAAGGTTTGAGCATTACCAATGTTGACCTCATTAGTATTTCCACCACGTCGCTCACATAAAGGTCGAATAGTTTGACTTAGTAAACTTTCATGCATGTAATATTATTATTTATCTACGGAGTTAGAACTATGCTTTCGGTGGGACATAATTTATGTTCATTGTTTGTTTAATATGTTCCAACCGTTTTCATTTCTCACCATAATCTTCTTAATTATTTTATTTATTTTTTAAACGCCCATAGATTTCCAAACATAATAGGTACGTACATTTCAAACAATAATAAAATATAATGTTATTATTATATTTACATTTTATATGTATTGGTAGTTTGGTGGAAAAGCGCTTGTGGTAAGTTATGTAAATATTTATTTACGTTTTATTTATGAACGCCCTTTTTAGGGGCTTTTACTTACATCTCGGGAATAACCATCAAAAGTTATAAAAAGAAAGCTGTTCTAATAAAAATTGCTTTTACATGTGATTAGTAAAAATTATGCAGTATTTTATTTATACAATCAACTGAACTGCCTCAGTAACAAAATTATCTTTAGTGATAAATTGACGATGTCAATTGACTCAATTTAATTTTATTTTCCTCCATTCTGGGCAAATGGGGATTACACAGTATGCTGGTTAGTCCCAGAAATTCTGTACTGAAATAAATTCCGACTTCTAGTATTTTTTTCATAGTGGAATACGAATGCTTATCAATGCAAACAATTCTGGACTATCAACTACATCATTTAAAATTTTATGTAGAAATACTGACTGACAATTTAGGCATATCATATTCATATTATTTAAAAAAGTGTTGAAGTGCAACAATTTTTTTGGAAAAGCCATCTTTAGAAAACCGAAGAATTTGTTTTGTACGTCAATATTATAATCTGGGTTCCAGGCGGGAGTATTATACCCAAGTCGACTTCCAATAAAAGCAAAATATAACAGTTTAAAACACTTGATACTTTTGAAATTTCTAGTTAGCCTATTTATAAATCCCAAACATTTTTAGGCCATTATTTCGAGATTTCCGTCATGTGGTTAACAAACGATTTTTTTTTATTGAAAAGTGATGCCTAAGTCTTTAACTTTAATTTAAGGTTGTCACAGTGGAAAAGATGGTGTAGTCAAGTCAAACAGAGACACGAATATTTACCAAGTTAAACAAAATTTTACATGTTGTCTCAACGTGTATTGATACGTATTTACCTGTTTTAATTTAAAATTTATTTTAACTTATAATTTAATAATTATAAATAAATTATTTTAACCTTTTGAGAACATAATATTATTTACACAGGAAGTTGTTACTGTGCTTCTGGTGGGACATAATGTATGTTAATGATTTCTTTGATACATGTCGCATCGTGTGTGTCAATTTATTCAACCTACCAGTTGAATGCCCTGGAATGGTTCTCACACCCCTGGAGTATTAAACTCCCTCTGTCGTCAATATGTTCACTTAGCTTTTAGTTTGCGCTTTTCTAGGTCACACTTTACTCTGGTAGCGGTTGGTTTGAAAATTTTCCAGAAAAGATAAGGGAAAGCCAAAGTTTTGCGCGAAATTCGAATATTGCAAGTATATGGCACCAAGTGTTTTCAGTTCACACGTTCGTTTCCATCCATTTTCCATGTACCTTTGTTATTCTATTTTTCTTTACCAAAATATAAGACGAGACGCACACATTTGGCCCCCCGGCGTACTTATATGCAATGTGCAGTCAATTTAGGGAAAATACCACAGATAAGAGAAACAAAGGGAGATATGCCACGTTGACCGCCAGACCGTGGGCGGACTACGACGTAATGCGCGTAGTATGAATACGGAAAGAATTCGTTCATTTATTTGATTTTGTGTCGTAACCGAGCACGGTTTGTGCCCGTTTTATTCAAAATGCCGTCTTGTTCAATGCAACTGTGTAAAAATACGACAAGCAATGTGAACTTCAAGATAAATTGAGTTTTATTTCACCGCTAAGTACAAAATTAGAGTGAGTTATAATTTTCTAATGATTATTCAAAGTCATAATTGACGTAAGGCCCCGGTAAAGCAAACATCGCCGCCATGACGAAGCTAGTGAGGGGGACGCGAATTCTTTTAAAAACCGACTATCGATATTTCGTAAAATAAGCAGGGCTATGTAAAAAAAAAATATATATATATACAAACATATTATTTCTTTTGAATTTTTTTTTGTAGATAATGATTAGTGTCAATGCTGATTGGTGGTAGAAAAAAATGCCATGCTTTTCTTTTCAAATCTTAATTTTTTATAAAAAAATAATTGTTTTTTCCGCATGTGTACCATTTATCCGATTTTCAATGAAACTTTGCTGATTTTTTGTGCCTGAGCCCGCGGAGGTTTCTATATGTACGAGTATAACGGTGGGCTCTAGCATTATGAAATTATTTCCTTTACCATACATCCGAATGGGATGAAACTTTGGTATTTTGGTGTGGGCACGTCCGTGGAGGTTTATATACATTTAATGGTAACCTCTGGCGTTATGAAATTTGTATATTTTTTGACGCGTGATCAGTTTGAAAAATGTGTGCAATTCATAAAGTTAAGCGACAGGAAGGGAAGGAGAAGGGGAAGGGAATCCGGGATGACTGATCCGATAGGGAGAGGATAACGGGGGTGGGGGAGGGAAATGAAGGGGAGGGGGGTTGGCAGGGGTGAGAGAGGGATGAAGGGGGGGGGGAGGGTTCGCGGGACGGGGAGAAGCATAACAAAAAAGACATTGGGGTTACATATGACATTGGGGTGACATATGACCATGGGGTGACCTAGCTTACTCCCCAAGAAGTTGAAGTAAAACTTCTTTACGCACGCTCGACTTGGGGGGTAAGCTGGTGAATGTGTTATGAAAAGAGTGATGTTACGAAAAGTGTGATGCGAACGGTAATCGATGCGAACGGTGATAGGGCGAGGTGAACGGTCGGGCCTTGACGCACGCTTGACTTAGGGAGTAAGCTGGTAAATGCGTTACGAAGTGTTATGGAGAGGTGCGAGCACAAGGAATCATTTGTTGAATAACCATGCCATAGGTTAACCCAAGGTCGTAGGTCTCCCCAAGGTCGTAGGTCACCCCAAGGTAGTAGGTCACCCCAAGGTCATAGGTCACCCCACAGTTTAAGGTCACCCCAGGGTCACAGGTCACCCCATAGTCATATGTCACCCCAATGTTATATGTCACGTCAATGTCAATGTCACCCCAATGTCATGTGTTCTTTTATAAGTTAGTGAAGTTTTACTTCAGTCGTGTGGTCTAAAGCACACTCGTTTTTTTTTAAATAAAAGACAAACATTCCCGGGTAACGAATAACCCGACAATATTTGAAAATCTCCTACCACCACCTCAGTAAGCCGAAAATGTTGCTTGAGTTGTGATGTAGGACTTAGCCAGCCGAGGAATCGAACACGGAACGCCTGGGTGGGTCCCAAACGCGATGCTCACTCAACCACTGACCGGTCATACTATGATTCGATGCGTTTTCTATTTAGTTTTTACAAAGCATAGTTAAGATGAGATGGCTGTTAGACAGCATTTAGAGTGGGATGGTACACAGATGCATGGGACTCTTGTGAAGTACTAAAATACAAAATAAATTAACATTAGTAAAAAATTTGAATTTCTTTTTATGGATTTTTACAACAAAAGCACAATTTGAGTGTTATTGTGATTAACATTATTGAACAAAACCACAAACTGTTAAAATTCTAAATAGATTAGAAACAATTGATGTGGATTTGTTACGAATGGGACACGTTACGATTTGGACACACTTATTCCGATTTATCCGTTCTGAGAATAGATCACACTTATTCCGATTTATCGGTTCTGAGAATAAGAATTTTTCATCCAAATTTCACCTGGAATAATTTAAAAATTAAAATACCGATTGCTATCGATTTATATTGTTGCAATCTTTATTCGTTGTCATTTGAATGTATTGCTAATTGCGAATGCAGTCGAGACGTGTACGCATAGAAATCTGTCCTAAGTATTAGTGCCAACGAAAACGACAAGTTTCAAGTGTGAGTTCGAAAAGGGGCGGATACTTTAGCGTAAGCGAAGGTGTGTAAGGGTATTGGTTAGCAATATCGGCGACACGAGGTAGCGCAGTTCTAAAGGGTTCAAAATGCCTATAGCATATCTCGGGTTTCTAATATCTTTGGAAAATACAGTACACCTACTTACACAAAAGATAACTAACTGTTAAATATTAAAATAATAATAATATATAGTTAATACAGTCACCTTCAATTTTATTACACAGACGACAAATTCGAGAAAGTGGATTGAAGTAGGTACGCAATACTGTTATTTTGAAATAATTCAAGATGGAATATAATATTGTAACCAATATCAATAATTAATAATTATTAATAATAAATATCCAACCACGGTGGACACCATTGTAATGTAAATATAATGCCTGCCAATGTAATGCTTATGCCACTGTATACACGTTGCTAAAAGTAAATCTTTATGAATTAATCGAGGTATAATTATTGAAATAAAAGAATTCAGACAAAACAAATATTTTTATTATTTAAAATCCAGAACATGAGACTCTTTAAAATAAATTTTAAATACTCAGAGTCACTTTAAGCCTACGAGAGAAACTAAATAGTTAAAAAATTATAAATAAATTGATAGATCGTAGCGTTTTGTAAATAAAATAAATGATGTTAATTAAATTTAAATCACGATGTGAAAGATAATATTATTCTAAGGGCGCCAGTTCAATTATATTATTGAACAACTCATTAAATGGTAAATCGACAATCGATGATAATTAATAAAATTCTAACTGACGAAGAAATAATTAGCTCACAGAAATGATGGATCCGGGGCCTAGTCTCTATCTTTTATTAACCTCAGTTAGCGCGTTAATTACGTCACAAACACGTATTTTGACAGTTACGCTAATTTTGGTACTGTCAAAATACGTGTTTGTGACGTAATTAACCCGCTAACTGAGGTTAATAAAAGATAGAGACTAGGCCCCCAGACCCTCCGGCTTTCTATTTGGAACTGTTTTAAAAAAATAAGCTTGCCTGTAGTATTTTTATCAACAGAAGAATCCAGTATTCCTTTTGTTCTAGTTTGAACAAAAATCAATTTGTAATAATCTGTAGTCACCAACTTAATTAGGTACTGGGTGCTTACTTCGCATTGTAATTTCAAACTGATACAATATAACTCCCTTAATTACGTCTATTGGGAACTTTGGTGTGGGAATAGCTCAAACAATGAGTGGTTTCAAGCTAATTATGAATATGTACTTAGATGAAATCTGTTACAAATAACGCTAGGGCATTATTAAATAGTTTTTTCACTCTCCATATAGAGAATAAATAATGCCTTATTTTTAAATGTCAGGGGTCTCAAAAAATGCGTATGATCAGTAGCTATTCGAAAACGTAAACATAAATTAAATTGGTGTTTACTATTAGCTCGCTAAAATGGCCGGAAGTTTTGAAAAAAAAATTGATCTCGTGATTTGGGAAAAAAATATAACAAAGGGTTCATATTTTATAACCCACTTAATTTTTATTCCATAATAGCAGTACAAAGAACCCAAAAAAATTGCGTATGTGATGTTTTTGTTAAAAATATACTAAGGAAATAACATTTTTAAAGTACTCTTGTAGACTTCTTGCATTCATAAATTTGTTTTTTTTTTTCATTTTTGTTAGCTATTCATACGCAGTTTTTAATAACAAATAAACGTTAAAAGGTAAATTATTGTAAAAAAATATTAGTTACCATAATTTAAAAATACATTTTTTTCTGATTTTTAATGCATTTTAGCGAGCTTATAAAATTTAAAAAAAATACAGTTCTCATTTTGTTTGCAAGACGCAACTTTTGAGATATCAGACTTTTCTGAATTCAAAAGTTAAAATAATTGACACACCCTATTGTTGATGTGGAATTTTCCCCATAGTACGCAGTTACGTACATTTATATATCATCTATTTTCTATTTTGGAAATATTTTAACAGATATCAATGAATGTACCCTTTCAACATTTGATACAGTTCAGATGTCATTCCCAAATCATCTCCCAAACCTGATCGTTAAATCTGAAACAACTCAACAGTACAAGTTATTTTCTGCCTTGTGTTAAACAGACTTTGGTAATTGTTTAGACATCTTCTACTTCAATTTTATTCCCGTTTATTTTCCTTTTTTTCTTAGAACGTCTGACAATGGAATATCGTCGACAGTTGACCACTCGTCATCATCGAAATATTCCACAAATGCTTCATTTTGAAACTGTGGCCCCGGTAAATTTTCAATTCGTTCCTAATTTTCATGACCAGAATCTAGATTAGTGAGGTCATAATTGACCTTTACTGGTGATTGCATGCAAATTTAGCTTATTTGAATATAAATAGAACACGTTGGACGCCCACAAACCTACCATACCACAATTGAAACACTAAATTTTGTTAAATTACGTTACCGATGACTTTTGTTACAATTTAAATAAATACAGTATACATGTAAAAAAAAAAAATATATATATATATATATTTACATGTTCATATGAAGACGAAACATATTTTTTTCATAAACTTTTAAAGCATAGTTATACACATATGTATGCTTATGTTCCACAATACTGGACGAAGAATGGATGGTTATCTCGAAAGTGTTTTCTCTTGGGGTAAGAATAACCGCGTCGAATTTAATGTTTCACGTCTGATTACGTCTCAAAGGGATTGAAATGAAAATCTAGTCTCCTTCAACGGAAGCAGTCTTCCAAACAGGCCCTCCATTCATATGCTTGGTGTAACTCTAAGTGACCAGCTCAGGTATGGGGGCTCCATCGAAGCCAGATTTAAGTTAGGCTCTCAGCAACTGGGCGTACGTACAGTAGTACACAACTGCTAACCCTGTACAAATTGGCAGTTACCTCTGGTTTGTAGCTCTAAAATACCTAAAAATAACTTGACTCTGTGCAGAAACGGGTGGTCCATTTCCCAGATTCTCCTAGTCGTTTCTACGACTCGTTCATGAGTTCACCAGCTCGGCTGTGGAACGATTTGCTGGTCTCTGCGTTTCCTCCCTCCTGCAACATGGGTCTCTTCAAGATCGATGTTCACTCCTTCCTCTCCTAAAAAAGACCCTCCACACAGCATCTTCAAAGATGACAAAGGCCCTGAAGGAAATTATTTTCCTCAAGGCCTCCTGTGTGGGAGTTAATATTAAAAAAAAACATGTTTATCGATTGTGTGAAGTGCAAATATAATTTAAAAAAAAAATAATTAAAATAAATACCTCAAGTGTGGTGCTTGGTGTTCAAATCGTAAAGGCTAGTGTATTCACAGTAAGAAGCCAGTAAACAAAGTTATTTTTAAAAACTTTATGCCTACTTATAATTATTATTTATTCGAATTAAAAGTAGTGCGGTACCTAGTTGGTTATTCGTAATCCGGCTTTAATTTTTTTTATTTAATATTAAAAAAATACCAAAAGTATCACAAACTAAAAGTTCCTTTCCTTTTTTAATTCAAAAGCTCATGTTAGAATTTCAGTTTGTTTTTTTCTTACCAGACCAGGGGATTCTAAATAAAGTTAGAACGTTGAGTCCTAAACCCAATCAATTCCATTAATCTAAGGTTAAGGTTTACTCCTAAGATACAACATCAATTAAATTATCGTATGTCTTAGTCCTTTTCCACGAAAAACGCCAGAGAGGACTATTCACTATTGTATATGTCTGTGTGTAATATATCAATAGGTTTTTAGTTTTTGTTTTTCATTTTCTTTATTTCTTCCCATAATTTCTACATACATTTCTAATAACTTTTAACATATTTTAAAAATGCAGTAAATGCAAACATTAGTCACAAAATAATGTAAAAGTAAGCAAAAAGTATATATATGAATCTAAGACAAAAAGTAAGTAGTGGGAACTCACCAATTCACGGCATTTGTACGGGTAATATTACCAAAAATGCTAAATTACATAAAAAAAGTCGATCGTCACGAGAAAGGCAATATTCGAACGCTCACCGTAAATCAAATGATATTAACAAGTGTCTTTGTTTTACGTATTAAATATGCTATAAGATAATACTGGAAATGATAACTGTCAGTTATATTAGAACAACTTTTGGAAATATCCTACTAGTGACCTTGAAAACATCAACATTTTGTTTTATTTACCACCAGTTTTCTCTTTATAATTGATTTCGTAGTGTTTATGAGTAATCTGAGTAGTGTACCATATAGAGCAGAGTTTCCCAACCAGTGGTCCGCAAGAGCTAGAATATGGTCCGCGAGAGATTTCAAACTTTGAATGAAAGCAAGCTCGGCGCGCAGGTGACCGGGGGAGGTGGGGAGGGGAAGCACCTCTTTATTTTTAACCTTGTGGTCCCTGTTAACAATAATGAAATCAATGTGGTCCCTGGTAAAAAAAAAGGTTGAGCACCACTGATATAGAGGGAACACTTTTACATATATCTTTTATTTTTAGTTCTGTTTAATTTTTGTTTAACTTAATATAAATTTCATTCTTCATTTTTTGTTATTTATGTGACAAATTTTATTTTCATAACTAACTAACTAACTAACCATCACGCCGTTTCCCCGCAGGGGTAGGCAGAGAGGACGGACCGCCAAACAACTCGGTCTTGGCACACACTCCTTGCCTCGTTCACATTCATACATCGTCTCATACATGCTCTTCTATTATTCTGACTCCTGACATGGCCCGACTCAAGTATCTGATTCACTTGGTCGTGCCATGTCTTTCTCGGGCGTCCCCGACTTCTTCTACCATTCACATTTGCGTCATATATTCTCCTTACACTCCTTTCCTCGTCCCGAATCATCGGAGCGTTCCTTTCTTGATCCTACTCATTACGCTTACATCAGCCTTGCATTCTTTGCAGATCTCCGCGTTTCTCACACGATCATACATGGTTTTACCACACATACGCCATTTATTTTATTTTCATCTTACCTAATGTGTAATCAATTTTTTTTCTTATTCTTTTAGATTGTTTATGCAATATGGCAGACTGGGATTGCACTACCCTCGCAGTCCTGCTGTAATAAAAATAAATATAATAACTGCGTACTCAACTTATATTTCGAAATTTCGGAGATGTCTGACTAATCACGTGTACGATTGAAGTACCTAACTATAAAATGTAAATTTTAAAGAAGCGGGAAAAAAATAAAGGTATCTGTGAAAATATTATAGTCGGAAAGAACTTTTTTAATATTTTTATTAATGCATTTTTTTATAAAAGAAGGTAGGCTATCTAACTAACCTTCACACTGCTTTAGAATCTTAGAATATAGAATTTTGTAACTGTGGCACTCGAAAAACTAATCTGACGTGTCGATTTTCTCGACATTTTACTGAAGTTATGTGAAGATATTCTTTATTTTTATTTTTATTTTGTATTTTATTTAGATATAAAATTTGACATCTTATATCTAATGTTTTCTTCTCTATGACTACTACAATATTATTTACTACCCACTGACTAAAATTTGGACTTTACAACATTAAGACTTAATCCACGAAAAACTGCAAGACTCTTAGCCTCCTTAACATTTACAGGGAGTTGATTGAACATTTTTAAACCTTTATGATAAATATTATTTTGTGTTCCCGATAAATTTGTTTTAGGAAGCCTAAAATCGTTGCAGTTTCTCGTAGGATAACAATGAACTGTACTGTTGATTCTAACATTATTCAACATATAATCTGGTAACATTTTATTTTTTAACTTATTAATAAAAACTAGGGTATTGAAAACTAATCTTTGCCACACACTTAATATATTCAGTTGGCGTTTCATGGTTTTTCTCCTGGTATATCTGTTACAGCACAATATAGACCTCATGCTTCTGTTCAAAATTATTTTCATTCTTTTAATTTCGTTTCATTTCTCAGAAACATTCGTTTTATTTCTCAGAAAGATTACACTTGAGCAATAATTCAGATGGGATGCTGCAGTTGTGTTATAGACCAATTTCCTAGTTTTAATGTCTAATTTTCCATTTATTCTACTTAAGAAATTAATCTTTTTGGCAATTTTTTTTGTTAGCATTTCAAAGTTAGAGTTAAGTTTTAACTTATTATCGATTATGATTTCCAAATATTTAATTTCTTCTACCTCTTCAATATTTTGATTGTCTATATTTAAGGTAATAATACTAATTTATTCTGGTCCATCGTGAGTTGGCCTTTAGACCCTCCAAGACTTTTGGAACACCCTGTATAAGTATGTTTCTCTATTACCTAACTTAATCTTTTCACAAAAAAAGTAAATATGACCCCTTTTTAACCACTTAGCCCCCCCTACCACTCGAAGAAAAAGTATTTCAGTGTCGTTCTTCCCCGTAGGAAAAATAAAAGCAAATAAGGTGTGTGCAATCCATCTTAACTTGTTTGAGAGATAAAACGTGAGAAGCGTTAAAGATAGCGCCCGGACTATTACGAACATTGTAAAAAATGTGTTGAAAATATTCAGTGATGTGAATGTTTCTGGAATCTACCAATATATTTTTATTTTTAAGTACATATATCGATCGACCAGTCTATTAGTCAGACATGGAAGGAACAAATATGTCAAGTAGTAAACAAAATTAGAAAATTAATGTATATATTTTTACGAATTAGAAACTTTCTGTCGATAAAAAATCTATATTTAATCTTCTATGCCTTAGTTCAATCCACTTTACAATACGCTATTATATTTATTTGCAATACGCTGTCGGGGGTCCGCGTATAAATGTTATATTCTTCCAATTGAAATTGTATAATGAAACCATTATTAAAATTATACTTAAAAAATCGTTAGACTACCCAACAGAAAGCCTGTTTGAAGAATTTCAAGTACCTTCGCTTAAAGATTTATATATTAAAAATTAATTAATACAAATTATTAAAGAAAAAGATAAATCTCAATTTTTAAATGAAAGCAGAACTCGACTTAAACATGTTTTTCTATGCCCAAAACTAAATACGTCTTTCGCACAACATCATTACACTTACCAGGGAAGAACTTTTTTCAATCGTCTACCAGAAGAAATCAGAAGCATTAATGATAAAACCCGTATATTGCTCTCTGTCAATAGATATTTAAAAAATATTCTTAAGAAAAAAACCACTGTCAATTAATTAATCTTACAAATATTCTTAGTTTTCCATAACATTCTTTCTTTTATTAAACACACACTATTATCAAAATAAATACTACAGCAAACATGTATTTATGTACAATGAATTCTTTAAGTACTAACTAATAACAAAATTTATGTACACACCCCTTCCATACACAAGCAAATGCTTTCAATGGAATAGAAGTAAAAAAAAACCTAAGATGTAAAATTATAATTATCATTGTGTACCATATAAAATATATTATAAAAAATTAAATTATAAAAAAAATAATAAAAGATCTCCAAATACTAAGTTTTGAGATTATGACATCAATATTCGAAGGCTCACCGGAAATCAAGTTTTTTATATTTATTTAATTTATTTATCTACATAAAATCTATTTAGATGCGATTTTTCGATGCCTGTCTCACTATAATTTACTTGTTTCGAGACAGACGTAGAGGAACATAAATGTATATAAATATAGTTAAATTAATCATCATCATCACCACTCTTGGCTCTATAACCCCTGTAAGGTTTTGGTCTCCTCAAGAGTCTTCCTCCACTCATCTTATTTATTATTTATTTTATTTATTAATTTTCAATCTTGGTTTTATGGCAGCTCTATCCAGTTTAGAAGCTCCAAGCTTGATATATAACAATTTTTTTTCCTAAATTACGAACCTATGTCAATTAATATTTGTATTTATCTCATAAGTTCTTTGAAAAAAATAATATTTGTATTTATCTCATAAGTTCTTTTTAAACATTTAATTAGAAATTTGTATTTATAAAAAAATAATATTTGTATTTATCTCATAAATTCTTTTTAAACATTTAATTATAAATACAAATATTAATCTATTAATATTTGTATTTATCTCATAAGTTCTTTTTAAACATTTAATTAGAACATTATTATTATTTTATTTTTTGCTTGTGAATAAATACTCCTCCCATAAACACGAGCTCCCAGAGCTCAACTTATGGAGTAGTAGAATAAAAAAAAAAATGTTGTTTAACCTTGCAAATGTTATCATTTTTTAATGTAAAAACAAGTCTTGAAATAAATAAATAAAATAAATAAATATCTTTGAAGACGTTGTTGCTTCATCTTAATCTTGGCCTTCCTAGACTCCTTCGCCCTATCGTTATTGACTTCAGCAGGGACGTTGGTGCTTGATGCTGAGTCATTCTATCCACATAACCTAGCCACTGAAGTCTTCCCAGTTTTATAAATGTTGTTACGTTTAGCTACTTAAACAGAATAGTTACATGAATATTTCAGGTTAAATTCAATACAATGAAATTCAAGAAGTGTGGATAAATCCCATAACGAGTGTGATTCTACAAATATAGGAAGAGATGAATTAAATAAGTAAATCTAATTATGTAAGTTAGATTTGACAGGATTCTACTATTTTGTATGAGTTAGGTCGTGTGTAAATTGTTATTTCTGTCTAAGTGCAATTTATTTTACAGATGTTTCTACGAGACACGTGTCACGTGCACGTTTTTATGTTTACGTGTCTGTGTTTTATATATTAAAAATTCAATAAAATATACTCGATGGCATAACGGTCCGGTGAGTTAGTATAACTTTTGAATTTTCCTATTACTTTTACATTTTACTGCATACGGTACTTGAATTTCGATTTTTCGGGTGTCAGGACGATCGACACACAAACGTGATAAATTTATGTACCTACATGAATGTTATGTTTATAAAGCAAATTGAATAAAAATAATTTATTTTCTTAGTCGAAATTGGACAAAAATTAAAATTGAAATTAAATTGAATGGCTAAAAAACAATAAACAAAATATTAGAAAAACTCAAAAATCTCATAGTTTTTATATATTTATTTATTGTTTCTTTACACTGCAGATAAAATGTTTACAAAACAATTTGTCACCTCACTAGGACAAGCCTGTGTTGAGTTTAACAATTTTACAAATTAATAAAACGGTTAGTTACAGTTGTCTAAATTTTATAACGGCCTGCAAATGTTACATGTTATATCCGTTTTTTATTTTTTATTTGTAACAAAAAGATACATAAATTACAAATAAATTGTTCACATTAATAAATTACATAAATGACATTGTGTTTGATGTACCCATTGTACTCCCATAAATAAGCAGGGCTTGTGTGTATCGGGGGGGTATTGTTATAGTGGTTTTATTTTTTTATTCAGTTAAAGTTTTCAGTATAATTTTTAATGTTAGTTTTAAATTCTTTTATATAAATACTCATGTTTCAATTTTTTTTTCTGGTAATGACTTTAAAAAAAATTAACTCCAATTAATTCATTTCCAAGCATATTCTGAATTTCAAACCGGCTAAAATTCATGGTTTGCAAGTGCAGTTTTGTCTGAGATTTCATTTCACTGAGATCTCTTCTAAAACAATAAAAGGAAAATAAAAAGCTTTCCAAATTTAATTTTTTAAAATGCATTTTAAGCAGATGACACTAACTTATTAGTAGTTTCTCTATAATTGTTTTAAATACGCTCGCCATTTACAACACATTTTTTTATCAGTCAATTATGTTGAATTTTTCGTGGAGAGTCTATCCACGATAACATTACTGTACCACCCCTACAACTCGTGGAGGAAAATTTAGAACGGGGTGGGTATTATATGACTTAAAACATGCAAACACCATTAGCAATGGGAAATATTTAAATTCTAGCACTACGGGAAGGAAAGCACAAAATAATCCCTTTAGGGATGTATCTGAACCCCTCACAACATACAAACTGATAAGCTTTCACCACCAAATAGTTGGAGTTCCACAAAATAATTGCTTTTGGAATCAACACCACTCTAGTAATTTGTTTTTTTTTTTTTTTTTTTTCATGTTCGGTGTATCTCGCTCCGTACATAAATCTCGTAAATCAAAATTTATAATTATTTACCTACTTAAGAAATAGTTTTACTTGTACATTATTCATGTGATCACGGTTGTTTTAAAAGATGCTTTAATAAACAAATGAAGCGTTTTGCTCGGATTGGATTTCGGTTAAACATCGGTTTCTACATTTGAGCAGTTGTGGCTCAAAAATGAATTTATTTTTATTTTATTTTGTGGCATAAAGCAGGCATAATAAGGCCTTAAACTTAATACCTGAATGTGAAGAGAGTAATTAATTGAAAAGAAGTCATGAAGAAACCATCAATAAGTAAAAGTTATACAAAAAGAAGTGGGTAGAAGGTAGAATACCTAAAACATAAACAATTTATTATTTGCATCTGTGCTGATGACTCACTGATTTGGTACTTAAGGCGATCAAATGGTACAGGAAAAAATCTAAATCGGAATTCACGCCCCTTTATGGGAGGAGTTTAAAAATACTTGAAAAAAAGTTTTGGAAAAGTTGGAAAAGATATTTAATAAATTTTTTTACTTGCTGATTTCGTAAAGGCCTGTAAAAAACATTAATTTCTTTTTTACGCAATGTTTATTGTAATAAAACGGAATTTTAAAATTGATTCCACGAAAACAAGCGACGCGGAGCCTAACACGTCTATTCTTCGCTCCGTCCGGAGAAGTAGTGACAGAAAATAGGGGTGGCTGCCAGTCGTTCTTCGGTGGAAGGTATAATAATAATAATAATAATTGGACAATTTGTAGAGCGCCGTTTTTGTGAAAAATCACCTCAAGGGCGCTTTAAAATTCATTATAAATTCCTAGGTTCTATTTAATTTTATTATTTACAGATAGATACAATAACATACTTACCTGCTGGTCACTTCCAAAAAACACACTTTATTAGAAAGTTTGTGCTTGGGAAAGATACGACTTTGTACGTGGAGGGCATTATATCCAAAACACTGGACATTGCATGACTTTACCTTTGCTTCCCTCATCACTGTTGGTTTTACATTTATATTTATAAGAAGATTAATGCCAAAGTTGAGTTAATATTTATTTGAAAGACTGGAGAATTGAAAGAATTTGCTTTATTTTTACAAAATTAGTTATTTACTATGTCGCGAGCCGTGAAGCTGAAGGTGAAAGGTTTTAACTTATGGATACGACTGTCTGAAAAGATGAGTTTTTAGTTTAGCTCTAAATTCTAAATATGAGGTTCACTTTGATATTTCAAATTCGTCGACTGCCGTATTGTCGCCGTGATGTCAAAAATGCATATTAAATTTTATTTTGTGAGGTTAGGGCGTAATTTTTTTTTTTGCGATTATCATAAAAGAAACTAAATTTGCCACATTAAACAATAAAACCATATCCAAAAAGAGGTTTATAAATAGGAGAGTTTGGACTTCAAAGTGTTTTTATGGAAATTATAATTTATTTTTTTCTAGGCTTATTAAAAGGCTTGTAAAAAAAAATTACCGATATTTTTAAGGGCCAAGATATGTTCTACATGCAGTATTTAATTGAAGTATCTATAATACTTCTAAACGATCAAATTTTCAAAACAAAATCATATGATTTTGTATGATTTTGCATTATTTAGTATGGCTTTATCTTAATATTGTCTATGTTTAATATAAAATATATTTTATCCTCTTGGTTGATTTTCTCGATGGTATTAATTTGGTATAAATGTTTGGTGAATCAACCGATGCTTTCCTAATTTTGTGTTGAAGCAATACATCAGAAAATTTGTTCCGTGTAGTTCATAGTGCGAAATTCGATCATTATACGTTCCACATTGTTCAGAAAAACATTCCCGATAAGTTAATTGTGAAAACAGATCTCACAAAATTTGCATAAATAAAAAGTATCCAATGACACAGAACAATTGATTCTGAAAGCGGTAATGAATATCATTTTACAGGGTACCTACTGTCAATAAATTGCTATATGTCCATAACCAGTATTTCAACTGTCCACATTAATATCTCACATACAATATTTTGCAAGTCCAACACAAATTCATAAAGGTTTCATGTGTTTTTAATTTATATTTTTAATGTAATTTAGCCTCACCATGTTTTCCCTTAGCCATTATTCCACAATCTAGATTTACACATACACATTTTTTTAATTATTTTTAAGTACTAAATAGTACCATCGTTAAATGGACAGTCCATAAAAAATCAAAGAACGTTACAACTACTCTATTATTGCAGTTTAGAAATGAGTCAAACGTGGAGTTGTTTCGTAAAATATAAACGACCTTAATATGAAAAAGAAATGGCTCATTTTCAGAGAGACTCCAAGTACGTTTTTTCATAGTAATAAAGTAGAATCGGGACATTAAGGATGTGAACAGACCGTGATAACAGTAGAACAAGAACAGATTTTTTGGTCTGTTGCTTTTATGGGTTAACTTGCAGTTCGTGTCCAACATTACCCTAGATTCAGAAGTTTTAAAGCGTAGTAGTCTGTTAGATAAAATATTCAGAAAGCTTTAAAATTCATAAAAAAATCCAATTTGGAATTGAATTGAAAATTTCTTTAAAAAAAATTGTTTTGTATTTGTAAATCTGTCGTTTTAGATATACCTCATATTTTTTTTCAAGCGAGAAGTTTTTTCTGGCTCCCTATTGTTATAAGTTATAACACTCCGAGGAAGTGAAAAACTGGAGAATATTTATATTTCCTTAAATATGTTCTCCAGTCATTCTTTGTTTTTTTATGGCACCATTAAGGTAAATTAATGCACGCTTTACATTCTGAAATGACTCCCCGCCGAGTTTCAAATAACTAAAAGCGAAACAAAAAAAAACGATTTGGGGCGGTATATTACCGGAATAAATAACGTAAATTCACTTTTTCAGTTACCGAATCGTGAGCGGAAACTTGCGAAAGCTTTGGACTTGTTGCTAAAGCCTCCTCGAGTGACTTCCGTTACCTAACAGCCCTCAGCCTTCCAGTTCCATACTAGTACTGGGCGCTTGCGACAATACGAAAAAACGACAACACCGCTATCGTTGGTGAATGTCAACTGTTGAATATAACTGTACCAATAAATATTTGGATATGACGTAAATAATGAATAATGTTCCTAATTATATTAGGGAATCCCAATATTATGTTGTTCCAATAGGTTGGAATACGATAAGAGCCGATGAGCCAACCAGTCAATAGTTACTTTACAAATTTACTTGCTACCGGCACATTGTAGGCGCATGAGCTGCATCAAGTAGGAAAATGCACATAGACGTCTAGTTAGAAGAAATATTAATACCAAAATACTATTTCTAATTATAAACTGTTACACCTTTTTTTCATCTTTAGTCAATTGTAAACTGTTGGGCCTTTTTTGAAGCCTTAAATTTTGTTCGTATATTTGATATTTATTGGATAATGAAGTTGTATGTTTGACTTCTGCAGTGTTAGAGTGAGCTGATAATAGTCAAAGGTTTATAATATACAGTAACGCTTTCATCTTTCTTTCGATCCCAGAACTCACCTAGCACAGACGTTATCTCTCAATCATCCATTGTTACTTCATGTCGAGTACAGAAGACTTTCCAATAATCCTTCACTCTATCCTTTAAATAACATTGGCGCAGCCGGTAGGATCAATTAAAACATAATGCACAGTAAATTAAAATTAAAGATTAATTAACGGTCAAAGTTTTATGTATTTCTGCTCTTCGATCTGCTTCTTTCTAATCGAGAACTTGAATCAGAATCACAGACGTTAGCAATTGCAATGTTCATTGTTACTTTTATCACCTAATTAATAAACGTTGTCGTGTAGACAATACTATTCAATAATCCGACACTATGCTTTATTGCAATATTATAAATTATATCCGACAATTGTTGACACAATTTTTCGTCGTTTTAAGCGTTGACTAAATTTAGCAGTTATTTCCAACGGTTAGTTATATTTTGATTCAGTACTATCCCATGCACTCGGCACATTACATGTATACTCGGCCTTATGGCTCTCGGCTCACGGCGCTATGCAAACCTGGTAGCGGGTTGGGAGGGCCCCAATATTTTAGCCTCTACTCTGCGGGTTTTACACGTGCATTCCGAACATTTCCATGCACACTTCCCTGATTTGCCGATGGTAAAAGAGCGACAGAGTGATGGTGGTGTCATATTGCTCGTTAGGGTAACTGTGTGGTAAAATGATTACCGATGTATTATTTACTAAGTATGGATGTGTAAATACAATAGTACAGCATTTTGCGATAATCTCTCCCCGATGCAATTTGCCGAAAAATGTATTCTCTTCATTACAGTTTTTTAATTTTTTTTATCGTGATTTATTTTTGGGTTATTATGCCGCGTTTCGCTACCTCCTTCAGCTAACGTTTCGTAAAGAATTCCATTGTCCATCATCAGAAATTATGTGTAAAATAAATAATAAAAATAAAAAAAACGTTTTTTTTTTTCCTGAGCTCCACACAAGAGGCTTTGAGGAAAATAATTTCCCTCAGGGCCCATATCCTTGGGGATGTTTTGTGGAGGTTTCTTTTAAAGGAAAGGAAGGAGAGGAGAGTTCTGGGAAGGAAAAGGGTTTAAGGGGTGGGTAGGAATCTGGGGTGTCCTGGTCATCCGCCTTCAAGACCTAGATAAACCTCACCCCATGAACCCGGGCACCCCTTCTAAATCACCAAACGTAGCGAACCACTTGGGGTGATCTAAGGCATAATACTTTTGGCCGGGAAAATCTCGAATCTTATCTCATTATATTAGTATTTGTTGTATCCAAAATGCAGTTTATTTATAAACAAGTTCTGCTGTCTAATCATTGTTACGTATGACAGCTGTTTCGCCTTCCGTAGCGTATCAAACTCTGGTGAAGCCATTTACAAACTACTTATTTATAATATATCTTCTGTACTTATAGTGAAAAGGTGGAACAGCTATCAGGCGTAACTTTATTAATTTATAATTACGCCGCAGTTCTACAAATTAAATAATTTATTTTTAAATATTTTAAATATTTTCTTAAAGAAAGGCAAACATTCCTGACTTACGAATAACCTGACAATATTTGAAAATCTTCTACTACCATCAGAGAAAGCAGAAAATGTCGCTTGTGTCGTGATGAGGGACTTAGTCATCCGAGGAACTGAACTCAACGCCTGGGTGGGTTCCAGAAGCGATGCCAACTCAGCCACTAACTTTTTAAGTTATTAACTTTTTGTATATATAGTTTATCTATGTTCCGAGTTATTCTGTCATGACTCAATCTAATAGCAAATGTTTATTAGTTTTAATTCCTAAAATTAATTTTTAACATCCAAGAAAATGTGATTAACCTAGTTCAATTTGGTTTTCACTATTAATTTTTCACGACACAAATTATGTTTTGCATTTGCATTTTTGTGAACATTAAATCTTCTGCGCATTTTTAGTTTCCACGACAGCGTATTCCATAAATATGAATCCGTTTACAACCCGCGACATCTGTGAACAAATACAAGTATATAAATACAGTAGAATCCATTTATTATGACTCCGCCTATATTAACCAACCGCTTAATATGACGTAATTAGACAGCTAAGTTTGGTTTTCATATAAAATTCTTTATAACAAAGTCGGATATAATGACTTCACTTATAGTGACATGTCGCTTATTATGACCCATTTTTAATAACTTATGATCTAATTTCATGGAATATTATGTCGGTTATAGTGACCTATGTATATGATTCCTAACACCTTCGGCAGTATTCGGACGTGACCCCCGACGACGTTCGACGCGTGCGTGGTACGTCACGAGTCTTAATATGCTGTGTTTTTCTCTATTAAAATAAATACATACATATATACCTAAACACAAAAACAGGAGGTTGTTTATTTTCTTCAAAATGCTTTGTATGACGTCCGCTTACTTTGACGTATTTTTCATTTCCCTTCGATGTCATTATAAACGGATTCCCCTTTACTTTCATTAGTTTAGCCTTTTTCTATCCCTTACTCACTTTTTAACCAGTAATTCCTGATCTAATTTGGAGTAAAAAAGAATGGAGTTTTGGTCACCGGTAACATTTTTGGTTGATTTATTTGTTTTTTTTTTTTAATACGAAATAAATACATTCTTCATATGGCGTCACTTATCATTCAGTCGATCAGTCACTTATCGTTCCCCATCCCGACCCCTATCTAATACCTACTGATTTCTTATTTATACCCGAGACCAAAATGTTATCTACATGTTTTTCCCCAAATCCTTATCAGGATTCACGGATTAAAGTTACTCACGCAACCCTGTATAACATGTGAATAGCTGAACGTTATGGAGGTTTTAAGCTTTTACGACAAATAATATACGTGGGTAGACTGAAGTTCACACATGCTTGTACAACATGAACGAAATAACCTTCAGAAGCGCGACAGATGGAATATGGAAGTGACATTCCTCCTCTATATGTAAGCGCAAGTTTGAGGTCGCTAAATTCATCCAGTGTATTTTGAAAAGCGGAAGTTTGGAGACATGTTTTATTGTTATATCAATGCAAGATAAAAAACGTACTGTAATCGAATTCTTAACTTCTGAAAAAGTGACTCTTACTGAGATTCATCGTCGTTTAAAGGATGTTTAGGATGACGATGCTGTTGATGGTCTACTGTAAATCGATGGGTAATACAATTTTATGTTTGTTAGCCTGGAAAAGCAATAATTGTTGATGAAACCCACAGCAGCCGTCCGATCATTGAGTCAAACGATAAACAAACCAAACTTGTATAAGATTTGATTCAAAATGACCGGAAAATTACTCAAAAGCGTATCACAAACCATTTTGGAATATCCAAGGAACGTGTTAATTTCATGTTGAACAAATTTTTGGACGATGGGTACCATGCCGTTTCACAGACGAGAACCAACAGGGTCGATTAGAGCCTCTGCTAAGCCTGACCGATTCCACACCCTTTTCTCTCCCCCGATCTTACTCAGGAGACACCTCAAGGGTAATCATTACACCTCAGACGATGAGGTGAAGGCAGCTGTCAAGTCCTGGATTCTAGAAATGTCGGAAGATTTTTTCAGTAACGTACTGAAAAAACTTGTTACATGTTGGGAGAAATACGTTAGCCTTAAAGGTGACTATGTTGAAAAATAAATATATGATTTTGAAGCTTTAAAATCGTACCTTAATCTTATTTTTGATCGATCTTGCTATTTTTTTCCTATTTTACAAGCATTTCTGCATTACTTTTCAGCATACCCTAGTATTTTGATTTGCAGATTGTTTTCAAAAGATATCACGCATTTTCACAATAAAAAATGGTACCGCACTGGACCAATGCCTAAGTGATCTGCTTCGCTAGTTCACCAGATAAGGTTAATAATTACAATATAAGTGTTTTACTCGAAATCTGAATTACTGAATCTGAGAACGCAGCTTTTTCACAACTATTTAAGTTGCAAAATTTGCCTACCTCGAGCGTAAAGACCGAGAAAATAACTTGCACCATATAGAACTGTAATAAACGTTAGTTCTAAATGAGCCTGTTTAATGTAGAATCTAAGTATAGCCGTGTTGCCTACCATAAATCTCATTAGGAGCTTTTATTATTACCGTGACGATTTACGATTACGGTACCGTGACGGCATAAAAAAAGCTCTTTCAAAAGATGAGATACACAATGTACGTAGGTTTGTTTCCTCCAAAGGAAAAAATAATCATTTTCATGCATCTTTTTAAATATTTTTTTAACAACTGTTCCCGTCTGGAGCCAGATAGACTATGGCATCTCCAATTGGGGTATGTTATGAGGCTTAAGGCAGTGGGGGGGGAAGTAGATGGGAAAAGAAAGGTGGGGAAGTAACTGGCAATTCAGATCTGGTCACTAAACACTGATAAAGCCAGTTCAAGCAGCGTTTCAATTCTTGGTGGTCTTACACCAGGGTGATACTGAAAGTGTCTTCCACTCTGGAACGTACCGCAAATATACAGGGTGTCCGGGGGTAAAGTGCATTAACTTCGGGAAGTGATTCTACGTGATATTGTAGAATCACTTCCCGATAAAGATAAATCACTTTTTTCGAAATTCCGACTTTTAGGGGTAGTTTTGTGGTAAAAAGATAAAATTAGACCGGCGTGTGCGAGCAGCATTATTATTATTTATTGTAATTAAGTTTATTTTGTAGAACTCCATTTTAATTTATTTTATAAATTCAATAATATTATTATTTAATGTATAAACGAGTTCTGCTTCTCAAGCTCTTCTTCGGAAGCAGAACTCGTTTATACATTAATTAAAGAATAATATCTACTAAAAAAAATAAAAGAATAAAAATAATTTTTTTTTTTTAAAAGCATTATTATTACCAAGCAACGTTGCAACAATCGTGCCCGGCAAGCTAACAGCAACTTTATCGAGTAATTTTAGCCTTACACTAAGAATTTTCAGTAGGTATGTCTTTTTGTGTGGGAAAAAAAGTTGGAATTTCAGAAAAGTTAATTTAATCTTTTGTACTCGTACCATAATGTAGAATCACCTTCCGAAGTTAATGCACTTTACCCCCGGACACCCTGTATAATATATTATTTTTATGAATTAATTGTAAAATAACACAAATTGTTTTTTCGTTGTTAGTTTTTGAGATGTTATGCCGTGTTGCGCTACCTCCTACTATAGCCGACGTTTCGGACAGCGTTGCAGTGTTAGCGTCGGATCTACCGGATCTGCCCTGATGTGTGGACACTGCAACGCTGTCCGAAACGTCGGCTATAGTAGGAGGTAGCGCAACACGGCATAACATCCCAAAAACTAACAACGAAAAAAAACAATTTGTGTTATTTTACAATTAATTCATCAAAATAATATATTATACAGGGTGTCCGGGGGTAAAGTGCAGCGTCGGATCTACCGGATCTGCCCTGATGATGGACACTGCAACGCTGTCCGAAACGTCGGCTATAGTAGGAGGTAGCGCAACACGGCATAACATCCCAAAAACTAACAACGAAAATGCTTTTGGCCGTGAAAATCTAAAAACTTATAACACAAATTGTATTTGCCCACGCCGGGATCCGATCCCACGACCTTTCCAGACCACGCCGGCCGTCATTTCTCAACACATCACACAAATGTCAAATGTCAATGCGCCGATGGTTTTGCTTTTGTTCTTAAACATATAGTGCTGCAGCTCTTTCTTACACACTAAATGACAACAGTCAAAAATAAGATAAACGGTGAACGCATGTATGCACCTCCCAAATGAAACAAAAAATCATTATCATACTTCTCCCTCAAACGTTTAAAGAAAATGAAACGCAATTCCCGTTGCCGTGGCTGAGCCGTAATAAGATAAATCTGTTTTCTGCAGAGAAAAAGGTAGTATGTACTTCATAGGAAACAGTCGCACGTATTTTGGGTGTCCCTTCTTTTGTCTATCATTAATTAAAGTCTAAGAAAGAGCTGGAGCATTATAGCGATAAGGAACGTACGTTTATTGCCTTTTTTGCCATCCCGGTACCGCAACCGTAAATCATGGTAATTATGAAAGCGCCCATCGATTCCTAAATTCAACAACACACTCACCGACTTTCCAAAATACGCATTAATACAATAGATGTTGATTTTGGCAACCGAAATACCATCGTCATCCGTGCCTCAACTATTGACGAGGGAATTTATATTACGTGTATTATCGATGAATCCAACGAATTAAACCCATTAATATGATGGAGAATCAACATTTTCACAACACAAACATTATCACTATTTATGCTTTGAACCGCTTACTCGTTAATACGGAATATTTTTTATTCAAACATGTAGATTTAGCTTTATTATTACGAACAGTGAGTATTTGTGTCGGGGGAGACAAACATGTAAAAAATATGCATTTAACATTTTAATTTTGTTTAAATCAATTCACTTACGCCGTAACGCCATTTTATATTAATCGTTTTTATTTAAACATTTGATAGACAATCAATCAATGCTGCCAATCATAGAAAAAATATTATTGCCATATAAAACAAAGTGAATGCATTATTGACAAGTTTGTACCTGTATTTATAACAGCATAACAGGGGAAAAAATGAATTAGAATAACACATACCTGCTAGGCAAACCCTGCTTTGCCAAACAAAACATTCAAAACCTGGGATATTTAATTATGATGACATGCAGATTTCGTAGTTTAAACCTCAACCCGGAGTAGGTACTTTTTGGTTGGTACTTCCGACAAATGTCATATTTGATTGTCTATTAGTTAAAAATTGCATATTTACCAAATTCTCAAAGCTCTACTGTTTCCTATCCACCATACAATTAGATGATCATCGTACAAGGTAAAGTGAGTAGTCGGGATCCAAATGTACTGAAGCCGACTTCTGACTGGGGCTGGCTCTATAATCTTCCATCTAACATCGTACAGTACTATCTTTTTAATGCTAGTACCACGCGGTGAATTCACACTAGACTTGCTTCATATTTGAGAGGTTTTCTGCAGTACGAGTCGGTTTGGATAATATATATTTTATTAAAATTTCTGTTTGCATTTACGCTTAACGCTTTACTGGCTTTCGTATGTGACTTTTGACAAGCTTTCAATCTGCTTTTCAGGCCGCAGGACTCTTTTTGGTAAATGTTCCTCAAGCCTAAAAAAAAACTAACCAAATATTTGAATCTTTGTTTTATTTTTCGTTTATATCTTGTTATTTCTAATTGAAGCGATACTTATTTAGCTCTGCTGTGATTTGAAACACGATGAAATGAAAACACGACACTAAAAAGAGACACACACATACATCTATAGGATTTAGCCTGAGAAAGAATGAGATAGTATAATCGGTATCCTCTTTTTGCGGTGCTTCGTAAATAATCTGTTATCTCTTTCCTAGCCTCCCCACTCTAATAAACTTTATTTTTCTGAAGATTACACTTTCTACCGCGTGTGAACTGCACGCTTGTATTTTTTGTATGACTTTGACATTTGTAGAGTTTTGTTTCAATCCAAATGAGCATGAATTACTTATTTTACCCAAAAGAACCCAATAACCTAGTTTTTGCGCATAAATAGTTGTTTCTAGTAGTAATTGTGGAAATAACGTGTAATTTCCATAACCTGTGCTTTAAAGCGCGGTGGCTTATGGAATATTTAGTCTCTTTTTTATTTTAAGAATAAATTATTGAAAAACTGTTAACATAATACACATATTTTATTTATCTTTCTTCGTCGTTTCTCACATTTCTTCCTGCATTCAAACATTTGTAAAGTATATTATATCCCTAACAAAATAATTATTAGGGATGTCGTAGTCCCCATTTTTTTACTTTGAACAATTGCAACGAGTTTTTATTACGGCAATAAAAACACATATATTGATCTAAGTACGCCACATATTATTCATGTTTTGACACACCAAAGGTTCATCAAAATTTCACATTAAAAATGCGTAGAAATCGTTTCAAAATCGTAGACGTTTTTTACAATAATTCCGCACAAGAGGTCCTGAGGGAAATTATTTTCCATGTCATCTGTTAAAGATGCTGTGTGAAGGGTCTTTTAGAAGAGAGGAAGGAGTGAACACGAGTCTTGAAGAGTCCGACGTTGTAGGAGGGAGGAAACACAGAGGTCGGCAAGTCGTTCCACAGCCCAGCTGTTGAACTCAAGAAGAGTCGTAGAAACGACCCGTCATATTCTATCGTCCTATGAAAGCAAAAAAAAACAATCAATGTTTTATAACTTTTACAGTACGCTTGAGTTTTGCCATCGGGTATCGACATCGGTCTTAACAGCAGCAAAGTAGACCCAGCCACACGTTGCTTTGGCTAACGAAACACAACTCCATGCCATTACCCAACAACCAACGCCATCTGTTAAATCAAATCCACACCGCCCACTTGCCAGCACGTTGCCCACTACACGCTGCCCACTTGACAGCCCGCTCCCTTTATTTATATACATCAACCAATTTACACAAAACCTTGACCAATAATATACTTAAAAACCTTCCCCATGCATCACTATTGGTGAAAACCGCATGAAAATCCGTTATGTAGTATAAAAGATCTAAGATCGCATAGACAGCGGGAGCGACTTCATTTTATCTATGTAAGGATTATTATAATACATCAAATAAAAATTCAATCAACTTTGTGTATGATGGTGTAATATGTTAAGGTACTTCCACAGCCTCTGTGCACACATGATGCATAAGATGGGGCCTTAAAGAGTGGGCTATGAGTAAATGCTGTACGGCTCAGACCACAGAACATGTTGGCAACGAATGCCCTCCCCATTCATTCCCCTCTGGGATTCATGAGGTCCACGGGGCATCGCCTGAGGCCCTAGATTGCTCGCAGACCTAGATAAAGACCCCTTCTGACCCCCAACCATACAAAAGAAGAAAAGTGGGGTAAAATATTACTTTATTACATCAATAGATTACAAGAAATAATCGGCAATTTAGAAACCAATCAATGTTTTCTTCGTCAGGGTTAACCAATTCATGACTAACAATTTTTTTTAGAATTTCTTGCTGAAATTTCACATGGTGGTAGGTTTTAGACTCTAAAAAAATTCAATATAATAAAAAAAAATCATCTCCCCATCCCTCAGCAGCCTCGATAAGGATGAGATCCATATGGAACCTTCTCCAAATTAATAACTTCATAGTCAGAAATTTAATTTTTTTATGTTTATTGTAATTTATTTATTTATTTATTTATTTATTTATTTACGGACGAATAGTCCATTAACAATATAACAATAACACGAATAAAAAATAGAGAGATGACAATGGAAGGAGAGTACATATATATGAAGAGCATTGACAAAATACATATAATATAAAAGTAAACATAGAAGATAGTAAATATAAATTCATATAATATAAAAGAACATAAGTAGCTTGAAGATGGATTTAAAAGACTTTAAAAAATCACATTGCGTATCGACTGCCGAAAGTCATTTAGGCTTACACCAAAAAATTCAATGCATTGATTTGCGTTGACAAGTCTCGACATTCTGGATAAAGGAGAATGATATCCATAATTAGTAGAATGTTGATTGAGGAACAGCAATTCAATATTTCGGAGTCTACGGGAAGGGATGTTGAACTGGATGAGTTGTAACAAAGCAGGTGTGTCAGTAATACTGTTGATAATTTTGAAAATGCATATTAGATCAGAGTCCTTTCTACGTTTTTCTAAAGAAGAAATGTTTAAAGTTTGTTCAATTTCATCATACGAGTACTCGCCTCTTTCAAGTCCTAACCTCCAAGCAATCCCTCGCAGGAAGCGATGTTGTACAGATTCGATGTGATAAATATGGACAGCATAGAAAGGAGACCAAATAACACTAGCATATTCAAGGTGAGGGCGAACCAGCGAACAGTAAAGAGTTTTAAGTGTACTTATATGTTTAAAGTCAGAGGTAATTCTATGAATGAAGCCGAGTAGTTTAAGTGATTTGTTTACAATGTTATTGATGTGATCACGGAAAGAAAGTTTGCAGTCTAGAGTGAGCCCAAGGTCCTTTATAGATGTGACAGTAGAGAGACAAACATTATTTAGTTTATAATCAAACTCAATAGGTTTTTTCGTTCTATAAAAGGACAAAATTTTGCATTTGTCAACATTAAGTTGCATGCAGTTAATTTTGCACCAATCATTAAATGAATCAATATCAAGTTGAAGAAGTAAACAATCAAGATGGGATTTAATTATCTTAAGAATCTTATTGTCATCGGCAAAAAGCCAAAAACGTGTGTGAGAAAAAACTTTAATGATATCGTTAATAAAAAGATTAAAAAGAAGCGGGGCCAAATGGGCTCCTTGCGGAACGCCAGAGGTTACATCAATGTTAAAGGATTCAAAGTTATTTATTTTAACCCTTTGTTTTCTATTTATCAAGTAAGAGTGAATGAATGATAAAAATGGGTCTCTAATGCCTATAGCATATAGTTTAGCCATGAGGATACGGTGGTTAACTTGGTCGAAGGCTTTGGAGAAGTCAGTGTAGAGGACATCGACCTGAGTGTTGTCTTCTAAGGCTTTAATAATGGTATTTGTGAAGGACAATAAATTAGTTGTTGTAGATTTGGCCGATCTAAATCCATGCTGTTCCTCAATCAGAACATTTTTGAAAATAGGAGTGATTTTCTTTGTAATTATTGACTCAAATATCTTTGGAATATTAGATATAATTGATATTGGTCTGTAATTTCCAATATTTGACTTGTTTCCGGACTTAAAAATGGGTCGAATAAATGAAATTTTCCATGAGTCAGCAAATGTTCCGGATGAGAGTGATAAATTGTACAACATACAAATTGGGTTAGATAATGAACATTTACATTCTTTTAGCAAGATTTCTGGAATGCCATCAGGTCCGGTACTTTTTTTGTTAGAAAGATTATTTAAGGATTGGTATACCTCTGCAAGTGAAATTTGGCAATCATTCAAATCAATATTATAATCATAGTTAAGTGGAGGGATGGTACATGAAGCATCAGAATATACAGAGGAAAAGTGTTTAGCAAAAAGGTTGGCAATGTCGTGACCATTTGTAGCGTGAGTTTCATAATAATACATACTTGAAGGGAGATCATTATCTGTACGCTTTTGCGCAACAAATTGCCAAAATTGTTTAGGATTTTGCAGTAATTTTGTCTCTGTAACTTCTACATAAGATTTATAGCATTTGGCTGATTCGATTTTAGACAATTCCCTTAATTGAGAAAATTTTTGATAAAATTTTAAGTTGCCAGTGTCTTTAAATATCTTATGAGTTTTCTTTTTTTCAATTATTAACTGTTTAAGTTTCGAGCTAAACCAATTTGGAAACTTGGGTTGAGAGTAACATCCCTTAGGAACAAACAAATCTATAGCACGTGTTACACATTCATTAAATTTAAATACGGCGTCATTAACATCAGAATTTAAAAATAGTTTTGTCCAATTAATCTGGGAAAGATATTTGTTCATGTTAGAATAGTCACCATTAAGATATCTGTAGTGATACGAGACACTTGATTTCAGAGATTCAAATTTGAAAAAGTTAGTGATGTTAATAGAGAGAGGTGGATGATATTTATCAATAGGTAACAAAGAGACATCAGCTTCACTTACTATGACATTAGGTATGCTAGTGAAAATTAGGTCAAGGCAAGAACCTAGATAGTTAGTAACTGAATTTACTTGAAACATATTCATAAAGGCAAAAAAATTTACAATTTCAATAGCTTGTTGCGAAAGATTACTAGTAGGAGTTTTGACCCCTTGGTTGTCATTCAGCCACAATATTTTAGGTAAATTATAATCGCCACATATAAGTAAGGAATCAGCGTTTCTAGAGACACGCTCAATTGAAGCAGTATGCGACTTGTAGACTTCTACCGAAGAGGAAGGAGGAATGTAAACACAACCAAGTACAAGTTTTTTGGTACCAAATATAACACATAGGAACAATTGATCAGAAACATTGTTAGATGTTTCTAGAACATGGCAAGGGTATTTTTTATTTACACATATCATCACCCCACCACCTTTACTCTTCACAGAAGAAGTAGAACGGTCACAGCGAAAAATGTTGTAGTCAAACAGTCCAAGTTCAGCAGATGAGACATTATCCGAGAGCCATGTTTCGGTAAGAAATAAAAAGTCGTAAAGACATACACTGACGTTACAGCGAATAGTGTTCAGTTTTGTATTTAGGCCACGAACGTTTTGGTAGTACGTTGAGAAGGAATTATTTACAGAACGATTCTTCAGATTCAACCTAAAAAATTTATCCTAGAAAGTTCACGTCTCTCAGCAGATTGGCGAGCAGGGCAGTCTTGAGCTCCAGTTTTGTGGGAAGCCGGTTTTCTGAAGAAGGTGCAGGTGGCACATAATGGAGATTTCTCCTTTTTGGGGCAGACATCACGGTTGTGGCCAACTTTGGCACAGTGGGCACAGGTGGGTAAGTCTGCTTGGCACTTGGAAGCTATGTGGCCATATAGTTGACAGTGGCCACACTTCAGGCTATCTACCCAATCTCTTACGCGGTGTAGCTGCCAGTCAATGGCAAGTTTTGTACGGGATATTAGAGAGTGACGAACAGATGAAGGGACTCTAAAAATGTGGATGCAGTTACCAGTGCGAGGGCCCGATTTATGAGAGAAAGATATGTTCTCTTTTAAATTTTCTAATGAGAGACCAGTGTCGCTGGAAGATTGATGATGAATCGCCGAGATAATATCCTCAGACGAAATATCTTGAGGGAGGTCATGTATCGCAATACGAGGGAGGCGATTTGGGGCGATCGTTGCTTTAAGACCAGCTTCAGATAAAGCTGGAGCATTTGCCAATTTCGTCGCTTCAGCAGAAGTGCTAGGGTGGATTATCACCCCACCACTTTTCATAATAAAAGTAAATTAAAGTAATAAAAGTAAATTGATTGGTGTTACATTATTTGGTGTTTACAACATTACTTGGTGTTATAGCCCTCGAAACAAAGCAACAGATACATTGATTGCGTTAAGAAGATGAAGAAGTCATTTTTCCACACTTCTTAGTCTCAGTTGTTGGAATTGGCCAAGGATAATGTGGAACGGAGGTGTCGTACTGCATCGCCATTTGACCTATTTTGATGAGTTTGTCGGGTGCCTTGAAGTGTTTCATTATGACATTCCTTTCCAGTAATGCTTTGATGTTTCTTCACGGAATTCTAACTGCTCCATTTTACAGTTGCTTTACCTTCAGCAGCCAATAATTCTGATTAGTTACATCTATGGCCCTGCTTAAATGGACCACCACCATTTCTGTTGACGAACAATAATGCGATAACATGCAACGTTTTGGTCCATTTATCAGTTCCGCCCATATTCGTGTTGCATTGAAGAAATGCATTGGTATCTGAATCTTGCTTGCTTCAATTGATTATTTCCGTATTTCCTTATAGTCCAGTCAATGAATGGTCCAAAAGGAGGTGTAGAGTGCGTGAGCAGGAACCTAAGCGATTCCTTCAGAAACTTGTTTAGGGTGCTTAGGGTGTGAACATACTAAAACTCCTGATATCTAGGTGGTGAGCTAGCAAAGGGAGGGGGGGAGGTCCCCCTAAAAAGTTTTCTTCTGCGAAGCACCGTTTTCGAGATATAAACGGAAACCCGAAAATCGGGATTTGAATGTTGGCAAATATTCCGTCGTCATCTTCATCAACTGAATCTGCTCCGATCAAATCAGTCCCATTTGGCGACTCTACAACAATAAAATCTGTAAGACATAACATTTTATGTACCTACATATAATGAGATCTGCCGAAAGATTTGAAACAAAAATAAAAATCGTTAATTCACAATACTTGTTTTGACCCAACTGTTGAGTGTTATTTCATCCTTTTTCAAATATTTAACTTAATTTTCTACTTATCATTTTATACTTAAATCCATATTGATTTAATTCCGTGCATGGATTCTTTTCTTTTAATTTAACTCGCATTTTATCTTAATTTTTTAAAAAACTAATTTGTCTTTGTATCATTTTGTCTATGCTTTCACGAGAAGCGAAAATATCAAATCATGAAACCTTTCATCATCAATAATTTGTAAAAATTCAATCATTCCATTTTTGAAACCTCACAGACAGCATCTAAAATCATTTCACCGTTATTGCATTAAGCTTATCTGAGCTATATGGAATTAACCAATATACCAGTAATTTAATATAGGTGTATTATTTTGACTATAAGCTCAATTATTACTGTGCAATAAATCCCCTTGTTTTGGAAAACGAAATAAGTCATAAAAGGAGCTTGATTTACGACCGCCTCAAGACCTCCAGACAAGTATAACAATAATAATTTTTTCAGTAAATTTCATTGCTTACGTATCGTAAACCGTTTTGTACAAAAAAATAAAATCTACTATTTAAGTTTAATGGATTGCTCACTTATTTTTTTTTTAATATAGACATAATTTCACATTTTCTATTTCAAACACTGTAAATAAACGCCTGTACACGTCTGCATACACAAATGAACTGAACCAAATAAGTCAAATATTTTTGTATATTATGCTTGTGGACTACATAAAACTGTATTTGGTGCCGCTGTTTTAACATTACGGCATGATGAGACTAATAAAGTGCCTATTCTTTTTCGGGATCAAATAAATCATTGGTTTGAAAAATATCGATTATTTTGATTAAATAGTAATGTAAAAAAAGTGATTTATTATCGTTAAATTAAAATGAAGCCACAAAGTGAATTTGCGATTATTGAATAAGTACTCTATTACACAATAGCATTCATGTTTCGACGTCCTTGTTAATTCTTACAGTTGTTTCACTACCAGTACCACTAAACAGTTGTTTCTGCTACCAATATGCGCTTTTATAATTATCGTGACGTTTCACGGTTACGGTACCGTGACGGCAAAAAGGCAATAAGCATCCGTTCCCTCCTGTTGTAAAAATACGTATAACTGTTTCCTCCAAAGTTATCCTTTTTTGCTACTGGAATATTATATTATTATTGTATGTTTTCCCTTCCCCTGTAAAAACCCTTCTGAATTTAAAGTCATTTACCACGGCAATCATTTCAATGATCAAATTAAAACTTCGACTGAGGTAATAAAAATATTCACACCACGACAGCAATATTGGTGACGACCGCCATATTGGTGACCCCGACGTGATCTCGTAAACCAAAAACCCTTCTGAATTTAGTGTGATTTATCACGGCAATCATTTCAATAAATTTTAGTGTATCTTTCAAATACTAACAGAGTTTTATTCATCCCGTGATCCCTATGGTTTGTGTTAACTCGAGTAAAACTTCGACTGAGGTAATACAACATTCACACCACGACAGCAATATTGGTGACGACCGCCATATAGTATTATAAGGGGTCTACGGTGTCGCCACGGTGCGGTGTAGAGAGATGCAAGAAAATGATGACTTTTTTCCTTTGGAGGAAACAGACCTACGCACATTGTGTATTTCATCTTATGAAGATTATAGCGATAAGGAACTTATGCTTTTTTTATTGTTTCCCATTTTATTTTGATACATTATAAAAGTGATATTTTACATAATTTCTAAATATATAACATAACATAAGATACAAGTAATGTTAAAGTTAGAAAAAAGTAAATAAATATATATAGTAAAAAGTTGATAATGGGAACCCACTAAGGCACTGCCTGTGCGTGTTTATTGCCTTTTTTTACCGCCACGGTACCGTAACCGTAAATTTCCACGGTAATGATCAAATCGTCCTTCGTATCTGTTAACAACATATTTTTTAAATAATTTATTCCTTTTTTTAACAAAATTTTTATTGAGTAAATGTTTACCTGATTTACTTCCTATTGGTGGAATTGGTGGAAGCGACAGCATTAAATTTAATTATTTTCATTGAGGACAAAGGCACGATAAAAAAATTCTGTTTTGTTTCTCTGTCAATAATCACCCGTTTACCAGCATGATTGTGGCGGCGCTAAGGCGCGATTACAAAACAAACCCTTTTTTTTAAGGTTGGATTTTAATGGTTAACAGAAGTTATGATTTTTTACCAGAAATCATTTGACAGAAAAATAACGTTTCAAATTACAATAATATTATTTTACAGCAAATAACAGTCGGAATTTAAGATCTTTGAGCTAACGCTTAGACAAAAACAACAACTGATTTCTTTAACGTAACACTGGGCGGCCAATAGTTCGTAAACTCCACCCAACTAACGAAATACTTAACTTTGATAACCCTTACAAAGCTCCAAAATCATAAAATAATTAATTTAGTTCATGTGAGAAGTTGTTTATTCATTGAAGTTGGAGAAAACACTAATAATCTTAACAAAAATATGAAAGAGAAAAAGACACAAAAATAAAAAACCCAGAACCTCTCTTCTCTCGTTGGGAACGATAACAAACTACCGACAACCTTTATTGATGTGCTTGTGAAGGTATTTTTTTGACTTTTTGATTTAATGGCATACAGAGCTCCGGGACGAAAAGGCTCCTTTCTCTTCCATCATGAGTTTATAATACGAGTAGGTATATTGTTGTTAAAAAAATGATGTATTTTGTTGATGGTTAAAAATTGATTTATAATACGAGTTTATGGTTGTTCAAAACACGATTTATTTTGCTGATGATTGTGATTGCTGATTTGCAAGGGGTGGGACATGGCTGCAATGTGGGGAGTTGGGGAAGGGCATAAATATGCATTGTTTGGTTCGCTTTGAATATATACCTAATAGGAGCGTTACTATTAAACGTGTTCTAAATTTTGAAAACAACTGATCAACAACCGTTAACGATACACACATGATTATTTTGCTGTTGTGTAAAATTTAAAATAAGTTTTTAGTAAGGGGGCAAGTACTTTCATAATAGCACGAATAAATAGAAATTATTAAAACATTGTTATTTGAATGCTTCATAAAATTCGCACTTGAAATATCGTAATAAAATGAAAATTACCGTAAAAGCCAATCTTTTGATACACTCCATTGAATTCTCTGTGGTCCTGAAAACTGTTTATTTTTCTAGATCATAAAAATACAGTTATTTCAATATCCAACTTTCGTGGGAGTCAAAATCCAAAGCACTCGACGTGGGTTTTTTTCAGTTCTACCCTTTTATTATCCCGACTTTATTTTTAAGAACTATGTGATTTGGTTATTTATGGCAAGTGTTATTTCAATATTCCAATTAATTTATTCCAAGAATATCAAGTCTTGAAATTGTTTTCATATTTACCAAGTATACAAATTACTCAAAATATTACTTGAAAGGCCTGCTTTATATTTTTTTACGGAAAGAAAGTGTTTTCTTTGTAATGCTTTGTTGGTGACAAATTGAACTGGATTTAAACGGATATATTTGCTGAATTGGACTGTAGTAGTTGGTTTCTATTGAAATACGAAACAAGTATAAAAAATAATGCTTTTTTTATTTGGTACCTACTGCAATAACCAACATTTTACGAAGAAGCGGATGAATTCTACGAAAAGTTTAATGATTTTTTTAAATTCATTTTGCTTTACGGCCTGTTTTTATTTACAATTAAAACTAATTATAATTAGACGGAGGCACCAAAGAATGTTGGGCTTCTAAAAGTCTTATTTCGGTCCTGCAGATATCTAAGCCGGCCCTGCTCGACGTAAATAAATAACTAGTGTGGTATTTATTTACCATAGAATAAATTAAGGGAGGTAGTGCTAATAGCTCTTTGTCGAACTTAGAAGAGAATAATGAGTCTCAAAAATAATTTCTTCGAAATCTTCATTTCATCTTTCAGGCTTTCGTATGTTTTCTTTAATCTATTATTTGTCTTCCAATCCAGAGTTAGAGAGGAGATTCAATGAAAACGTTACGTTTTATTAGATGAACTAGATGATGAGAACGAAACTTTGCGAAAAAATCAACCCTTAAAAAAATAAAGTTTTTGAAGTGGAAACTTCTTGAGCACCGTTGTGTTTTGAAACTAGATGAAACGAAAAATAGCTACACTAAAAATAGACAAACACAAGAATCTATAGGATTTTTTAGCCTGCAAGATAGATAGTATAATCGGTCTCCTATTTGTGCGGTGCTTCGTAGCGTATCGGTCTTCTCTTTTTACGGTGCTTTGTAGCCTTCCCACTCTTGTCTATTTTAGTTTTCTGAAGGAATCACTTCTACCGCGTATATCTATTTTAAAATTTTGACCTAGTTACGCCGTCTCTTGGGCCGGCTAGTAACCAACTTCATTGAGATGTATTTAAAAATATATTTAGAAAAAAAATGGTTTGACTGAGAATCGAACCTTTCTCCCCAGGGGCTGGACCTCAATGGCTGTGAACTTAGAAAATATCTTTTAAAACTTAAAAATATATGTATTTGGTTTAAATGAGGATTTAAGATTCCTCCCCACGGACTGAATAAAATGTGTAAACACCGCTAACACCAAAAGCCAAATCCTAATTGGACGGTGCCGAGATTTATTTAGAATGTGAACTGTTGTAAATTTTTTAAATGTTAAAGAGTTTTTTGCATTAATTATAATGTCATCCAATTTCAGAGAAATGCATGCGTGTGCGCAGGTACCTAACATCAAAAGTTTATAATGTGCATTAGCATCAACGACGAATCTATCTGCCGAGTTTCAGCTCATTCATGCTTTTTTATGTAAATACCTCACACCCAGCTGCTCCTGTATGGAGCCACTGAGACTATGGCATACCCAATAGGGGTATGTTGTGAGGCTGAAGGTAGTGGAGAGGGAAAGGAAATGGGAAAGAGGAAGGCGGGGAAGTTCCAAACTATTCAGATCTGGTCACCAAACACGGCTAAAGCCATTTCAAGCATCTTTTTATTTCTGAATGGTGGTCTTTCACCAGGGCGACACTGATAGTATAGCTGTATCTGGTATGATACTATATCTTCCACACTGGAACATGCCACAAACATACTGTATACTATTGTTTATAATTATTTAGTTGTTAGTTTATAAAAATCAATCCATAAAATTTATTTGCGCACGTCGGGATTAGAACCCCCGATCTTCGGATTGCTCAACGAAAGAATTACCCCTCGTCCTCAGAGGCAATCAAGGCTGTATCACTGTTGATGTCCTGTCAAATAGTTACCGACTTTAGTATGTTGAAAAACTGGTTCCATAAATATCTCCTATCCTTAATCACTAAAAAAATGATTTTTTTCCCATTTTCCAATAAATTTTAATTAAAACCAGTATTCAAAATTATAATTCCCAAAAGAAAATATATCACAGCTAATTGCAGTTAAGCATTTTATTTACTTATTCCAATTGGCAAATTTGAATATTTTTGAGTGTGTAGATCTATAATTTATATGGAAAACGCATATTTGTGAACTTTTCAAACAAATTGAGAAATTTATTTATATATTTTAGAAATGTTCTTAGACTAGAAAACCTAAAAAGAGTGTAGGTACTATTAAAGTGTTCAATTTTCGAGTATATTATAATAATGAATAGTATTATCGGCTGGGGAGGAATATATTTATGATAATATTTTGAATAATTCAAAAATTTTAAAATAATTCTTAGATTCATAATAAAGATAATCTTTATAAAAAACTTTATTCCACAGAAACCCTCTTTATAAAAAAAATATGTTAATCAAAGTATAACAAAATATTCAGTTATGCAAATTTATAAAGAAAAACAGTTGAATAACATACATTTTAATATATCAGCAAGATATCAGGATATCGTTAAAATTTAACATTTAGCATATTCAAAATACCTATCGCCATTAAGGAATAATTTACTTTAAAACAACCTTCCTTTAAATCCAAAAATTATCGAAAATATTCATGAGGTCAAAAAACCATAAACATAATTGTACATTTATGGCCGTTTACTTTTGAAAACTTACTTTTGGGAAAAAAGGACGGTTGTTCTGTGAAACAATTAGTCCAGCGAGTTCATTTTTGCTATTATTTTTTTTAATTCGTCTTTTTAAGTTTTCGATAAACTTTGCGTTCCTGTTATTTATTTTCTTGTTATTATTATTACATTATTTTATTACTTATCTACTAGCTGGTACCCGGCATGTATTGCAATGCCATTCTTTCATTCCAAATTGATTCTCCCTGCATGTCCTTTCCCGTGCGTCCCCGTTCCCTTCCACCTTCTCCGCCTTCCCCCTCCCTCGTCTCTTCCCTCTCTGCGAACCCAACCTCCCCCGTTCCCCTTCCCCCCTGCCTTTCCACCCTGCCGCTAAAATATATGAAATACACACATTTTCATTTATCTATACAAATTTCATAACACCAGAGCTTTCCATTATAGCCTATATGTTATTCTGATGTATGAGCTATATTATTGTAAAGTTTCATTAAAATTAATTCTGTAGTTTTTGCGTGAAAAAGTAACAAACACACAAACATACATACAATCTTTCTCGTTTATAATATTAGTAAGATATGATTTTACTATTTTAGCCTTAATTCTCTCACCAAACACAAGAGCCTTTTTACTTTACGGTGGAGAAAATCTGTTATAATTGTTTACTTTATAATACACTGAGAACATGTCAATAATCATTGTGTACTTACTGTAAAAAATACATATATTAAATTTATAAAAACTTATGGCAGTCAAAACAAAATGAGTTTTCTGGTGGATGGTGTATTTGAATTGTAACCTTTATTAAAGTTTCCAACATAGTTTTTATGCGGTTGTCAAGCACAGAATAAATAAGAAAACAATAAATGCGATGTAGGCGTGCTTCTTGATCAAAACTATGTCGATGACATTTGTCTGTTGTTATTTGCTACGATGTCGGGCAAGTGTAAAAGGAACCGGGTGACCGGACAACTCAGAATGAAATCAACTCAACACCTCCTTTGAAAAATCATTAATAGTGATTGAAAAAAATTTGAATAAAACTAGCTGGTTGCCGGCATGTGTTGCTATGCCATTTAATAAATAAATCTTTTCTCTCTGTGTGTCTTTTCCCATTCGTCCCGTTCTCCTTTCGCCTTTCTTTCCTGTCCCACGTCTACTTCCCCTCTCGCGTTCCCACTCCGCTTCCTCCACCTTCCCTCTCCCCACTCCACTTCCCCTTCTTTCCCGTCTCGCGAACCCCCCTCCAATGTTCCCCTCTCCTATCCAGGTCTACCTCCCCTGTGTTCCCTCCCCCCCTCCCGCGAACCCCCTACCCGATTTCCATTCCCCCTCCATTCATTCAGCCCCGGTACATTCAGTTTTAAAACAGTGCGCTTGCCACCTATTGCATTTTTTATACGAATTTCATAATGCCAGAGCTCACCAGTAGTTTTCTACAAACCTTGTCCTGACAATAACGAACACAAAAAAAATCCAACTTGGTGCCGTCATTCGGAAGTTATGCGCCTACATTCCTGTGATTAATTTTTATTTATATAGAAGTTAAATATGTGACATTAATTTAGGTTATGATCAACGTACTTTTCCATTATTTTTCTCTATTTCGAAGAGGTATTGAGTTGACTTGATTCTAAGTTGGCATGGAATCAAGGAACAGTGCGCTAGAACCAAAAGATAATAAATCAGTTAGTTTCGACGTTGGTTCCCTTCAAATCAGAATGGAAAGCATTTCTAGTGTGTTCAGTGTTGTCTACTATTTACTTTGTTACGATGTTAAAATTACTAATATTTACGGGTTTCAAAAAGTTTCTGTGTATTTTATAATTTTTATTTGTGAAAATTACATTTCTTTCATTAAAGGCATCCCACCTTAAATTCCGTTTCAAAATGAAATGTTTTTTTACTATATTTTTAGAGCCCTTTTCATTGGAATTAAAGACAAAAAAATTAAACCTCTGCGCGAAAAGTCGAAAGTTTATAAACAAATTCAATTACATTAAACTTTAGTTATATATTTTTTTCTAATATATTTAATTCTTAGAAACCCACAATACTTTTTGAGAGCTACTCCGAAATGGATATCCTGAATAAATATGTTTTGGGATCCAAAAACATGAATTACTAGGAATCGTCCTAAGGCCTAGACTGGAAAGATAATCATTTTACGAAGTAAAATTTAATTTTAGTCTAATTTCCATTGAACCTATCGACTATGGAGAGTTGTAATAAAGCTGATATAATAATTGTTAAATAAATAATAGAAATCTATCCATTTTGTCTTTGACACTTCTATACTTCTTATGTACTATAAAAGTAACCTAAAATTGTAATATTTAATCCTTGAAGACAATATCAGCGACTTAGAACTTAAGGATTAAACCCAGGATCTTAGCCTTGCCAGGACTCTGCTCTAACTAATTCTACCCTATCATATCGATCACCTTTAACTGTATCATACTTCGGCTTAGAACTATTTCGTTTTCTTAACGTATATTTTTAAAGACTTATTTTTATGTACGCCTGCAAAATTCCTCCTAAACTTAAAGCAATCTAGACAGTGTCTTGGTTGGTTCCATGACAAGTGATTCGATGACAATTGGCCCCCTGGCTTACTTATATACAATGTGCAATCGGTTTAGGGAAATTAATTACATAAAATATAACTAAGCGATCCTGAAGAGATGTGCAGAGAGGATGTACCGTAGAATAATAAAAGTATAAAACATTCATTCAAATGCATTGACGAAAAATCTGCTTCTCTTTATACTGAACATACCAGCGCATAAGTACAAAAAAATTGACACTGTGTATAAATTCATTTGATATTCATGCCAACTTATTATTAAGGGTATTTTTGAAGTCGATTTTAAGATTGAAGTTGGTAAATAATGCAGAAAAAAATTATAATTTTAGAGTAAATATCATTTCGGGGGGCTAACTTTCAGCGGATCAACTGTCGAGTCACCGTCTTGATTAAATATAAATCCATTTTAATTTCAATGTGCGACATCTATTGATTTTACTGTTATTATTTTGTTATAACTGTGAAACAACCAACCCATGATGAAATAATAACAGAACTTGAAATTTAACTTTGAGTTTTGATGAATTGTATGGAAAAAAGTTCAAATTAACCTTTTTTTGCGAAAAAGTCTAAATAAATTTAAAGTTTCCTGTGTAATGAAAGAGAACAGAATAAGTTTCAAATTCTCCAAAACAGAGCAATGAGAATAATTCTCCGAAGAAATAGATTTTCGAAAATAAATAAAATGTTAAAGGAACTTAATTGGTTAACAGTGAAACAAATGCTGACCTTGAACACGTTGATATTTATTCACAAAACATTAAACAACATGTTACCAAAATACTTCTCAAATAAAATCGTATACAATAAGGACATTAACAGACATTACACAAGGACGTGCAAGGAAATAAGATTAAACAAAAAGGACAAAACGAATACGCAAAACAGTTTGCTATACAAAGGAATTAAGTTATATAACACACTACCAGAAACTCTAAAGTCCTCACCAATTGAAAAGTTCAAGATGTATTGTAGGAGCTACATAAAACAAGAAAAAAAGAAAGAAAAAATATAGTGAATTTGAAATATTATAATTAATTAGCTGAAATATAAAATACTATAATTAATTAGAAATTTGTAACCTTAAATGTACAAATTACTAAAATAAAATTCAAACAAAAAAATAATAATAATAATAATTCATTGTTATTTTTAATTGGTAAATTAATATTTAAGACAAGATTTTTATGCATAGCAGAAAGGGTAACAATTATTATAAGCAATAATTATTAGCCTGAAACACTCATCAACATTGAAAGAATCTCCCGAGAAAAGATAAATGCCGCCGACGGTCAAGTCCCGTGTTGATGAGTGATGAGTGTTTCAGGCTAATAAATAATTCATATTTTTCTCTTTATAGATGGCGACGCTTTTTACAAGATATTTTTAAAAATATTAAGAATAATTAATTGTTTGCGCCCGTCCACACGCAATATGCATGTGATCAAATGAATAAATAGTTTTGTCAATAAAAAAACTCAAATCTTTCAAGAAAGGCTAACAAATACAATATTGCATCTGCGATTCAATCCAATTGCGTGCGTACGGGCGCAAACAATTAAATATTCTTAATATTTTAAAGCATAACTTGTAAAAAGCGTTTTTCTATAAAATAATTAAACGTGCGCCATCTATGAAAGAGTAGAATATGAATTCGTTTGACGTCACCTTAAAAAAAATTGTGTTCGTCGTTCTCACCTCTGAAACCTATCACTGTAAAAGACTTCTCTACCATTCCACTAACTGAGTGTTTGTTTTTCAGAGAGCGAGAAGGTATTCAAGCAGGAAGTGACGGGCAGGAGACCAGACCTCAACAGGAGGCGGCTGATCCACAGGGCCAAGATGAAGTCCCTGAGGATATCCGTGGTCATCGTGGTGGCCTTCGTCGTCTGGTGGACACCCTACTACACCATGATGATTGTGCTCATCTTCCACCAACCTAGTAAAGCTGTAGGTGTTATTTTAAATATTTTTTTTTTCATTTTTAAATTAAGTTTCCCAACGGCTCCAAATCGCCTGGAGCCAGTGAGACTATGGCATCCCCAACTGAGGTATGTTGTGAGGCTGAAGGTAGGTGGGGAAGGGAAGTAGATGGGGAATAAGAAGGTGGAGAAGAACCTGGCTGTTCATATCTGGTCACCAAACACGCCTAAAGCCATTTCAAGCAACTTTTCAATTCTAAATGGTGGTCTTACAACAGGGCGATACTAAGAGTAGCTTCCACTCTGGCGTCAAATATCCACTTAAGCCTAACATAACCTAACCTAACAAAAAATTGGGCAAAAATAATACAGACTTCCTGTGAAGATAATAAATTAGTATTCAAAAATAGTAAAATGGGACAAAACTAATACGGGCATCCTGTAAATACAATTAATTATTGTTCAAAAATAGTGAAATTTAAAATCAGGGTAGGTTAGGTTAAGTTTTAGTAGATATTTTGTTGAAGGATATTTTGTCCGTAGGATATTTTGTCGGGTATATTTATATTTTGTCGTGGTATGAAAACGCGCAGTACTATTTGGAACTGGATACCAAACACGGCTAGAGCCATTTCAAGCAATGTTTCAATTCTGTCTTACACTCGGGCGACACTGAGAGTATCTTCCACTCTGGAACGTGCCGCAAGTGCACTATTTACTATTTAAAAATAATTAATTGTGAAATAATGCAAATAAATCGATTAAAATTTATTGGCGCATGCCGGGATATGAACCCCAGACCTAGGGCTTTGCAACCAGCATTTAACCACCCCATGTTATATTTAGTCTGGTTTATGATTTTAAACTGCGTACATTATTTTATTGTCTTCGGTTGATTTTTAGTTATTCTGCCAGAGACAGCCAGGACACCATTTATAAAAAAAGGAAACCAAAATACCTATTTTCTCAGAATTCGTAATGTATTATTCCAAACAAAATCCATTAACAAAAGGTTTTTTTACGTTTTTTTATTGATGCTTACTGAAAAGAAGGGTTGATCATAACGTTAACCTCTATTAAATATTTAAGAGAACTGGAAATAGTTTTATAAACTTTAAAATGGAAATGGACGAAGAAAATCATTCTATTTAATAAAAACAATTGGTATTCTCGTAAAAAAAAAAATTCAGAATTGCTGTTTTTTTAACTACATCGCTTAAAATAGATATAAATTGCAGAAAAGAGATGTTTCTTAACATCACAATCAATTAAGAGGTGATCCAAAACTCAACGTCATCTTTGTAGGGCTGATAGGCCAACTTGTGACGGACCAGAATTGTTCCGCGCATTTTAATTCCACGACAAAATATCCCCGACAAAATAACCCCGACAAAATATCCTACGGACCAAAACCTAACCTAACCTAACTTAACAAAAAAATTGGACAAAAATAATACTGACATTATGTAAAGAAAAGACAACAAATTATTGTTGTCCGTATACTTTTGTCCCATTTTACGATTTTTGAACGATAATAATTTATTTTCTTTACAGGATGTCTCCATTATTTTTGTCCCTTTTTTATTAGGTTAGGTTAGGTTAAGTTAGGTTAGGTTAGGTTTTAGTAGATATTGTGTTGGAGAATGTTTTGTCGACAGGATATTTTGTCGAAGGATATTTTGTCCAGAATGTCATAACATGACTTTTATAAAAAGTCGTTAGTTTTCAAGTTACACATTAACCCCGTTATGGATTTCGAGAAAATTACAAAATTCCGTATTCTAAGTTTAAAATTTTCATCACGTAACCCTGAATAGCTTTGGTACTGGTCACAGTTCGAAATAAAACAATTAGTGCTTAAACTTTAGGAAAATTATTCATAGTAGTCGCTAAAAATGTTTGTGCACTTAGATCTTTTAAACTACGTAACGGATTTTCATGCGGTTTTCACCAATAGATAGAGTTATTTAAGAGAAAGATTTATATGTATAAAATATGCTTATTATGTTAGATAAAAGCCGAGAAATTCAAATATTCATCATTACATAGTATAAAATGAAGTCGCTCAAAATGTTTGTGCGCTTAGATCTTTTACTACGCAACGGATTGTCATGCGGTTTTCACCAATAGATAGAGTGACTAAAGAGGAAAGTTAATATGTATAAAACATGCTTATTATAGTAGAGAAAAGCCGAGAAATTCTAATATTCAATTCAGGCAGCGGGCATCTGGCATGCGGGTGGTGTGGATTTTATAAAGGTTGGGTAATGGCGTTGTGTTTCGTTAGCCACAGCAACGTGTGGCCGGGTCTGCCAGTATTAAATAAAATGGATTTTGTCCGATTCGGTACAAATGGTGATATTTATGTTATTAGCTTACTTCGATTTCTCATACCTTTTGTAAAAAATGTGCTACCTATCCTAGCAACATATATTTTTTTAAATGTGTTCATTTTGTGAAGTTTTAAAATGGCATAACATTTGCTATATTTTTTTTTCGGAAAAAAAATTGTTGCCATTTGAATGCATAAAAGCTCGTCAAATTATTTCAATGATTAGGAATTCGAATCAAAACAAGTTAAATTAAAGGAAAATATCTTATACCTAGCAGCTCTTTTTGGAGTAAAATTAATTGCAAAATCCTTTTTTTAAGTAAAAGATGGCAAATGTACCATTTTAAAAACAATTCTAAGTGACAAATTTTTTAAACATGTCTTGCCAGAAGAGCGACATTTTTTCTACAGATCGAGTAAAAATGTTGTAATTTTTGAAAGTCGTAGGCACTGTTAGTTTTATGTTGAACTATGATAGCTATTCAGGGTTGCGAAATAAAATAAAAAATTTTTTGAATATTAAACTTTTTAGTTGTGGCACTCGAAAAACTGGATTTTATTAGAACATTTCGAATAGTAACGATTTTTTAATAAAATCGCATGATGATATTCTGGTCCGTCGTCAACCTTTTAATCCCCCTCCCCCCCTTTTGATATGTGGTGAGTTTTAGACTACTCCCCCCCCCTAGCCAAAATCACAAGTATTTTTTTTAGTACAAAGTATATTGAAATTTTCAGAATAATATATTATCTTTAAATGAAGGTATAATCTGATTAAATTTTTTTTTGTCACAAGAGCCCAAAATTACGTTTTCATATTTTCTCCAAATAATGTCAGGAATCAGTGGTCAAAGTAAGTCATGTTTATCTCTGGGGGAAACCAGTTAGTTACTAGGTCACTGCTGCTAGGTACAACCTTTGATCAAACTCAAAATTTAAAATTAGCTTTAATTCAAGCAAGTACCTACAAAAATATTCCCAACTCCGCCTTCCTCGTTCACTTCTCCTTTCCGCTTCCTTCAGTTTCCTAATAAAGTCAAGTTTAGCTAAATAAGGAGCAAGCAAATCAAACATGCCTCACCCAAAGGTGCTCAAAACACTGTTCGAGCTTTTTTGCTGGTTAGCTTTATTGTGTTGAGTAGGGTTAAATAATGTGCCTCCTAAATTGTTGTGGTTTTACAATTCGCCCCATGGTCATAAATTTCAATATTTATTCCGTCGATTTCAGCAATTAAAAAATAAAAACAATATCTAAACCAGTGATGAGCAAACCACGCACGCGGCCCACGAACTCATTTCGTATCAACTTGGCTAAATAAAATATCGAAAAGTTTACTGTAACGAATACCTAACAGTTTCTGTTGTTTTAAAAAATGGTTGAGGGAAAAACTTCAGTCTTTTTTCAAAATTTTTAATCAACTGCTCAACAAAATAAGATTTTTCTTACGGTGACCGGACTACTCAGGAGCATGCAACTTCAACACCTCTTTTACAAAGTCATTAAGAGTGATGAAAAAAGTTGGATTTGTTTGGGGGCTAATGTCAATTTTTTTTCCTAACTTTTAATGACATTTTAAAGGGGTGTTGAAATTGCATGATGCTTAGTTGTCATGCAACCTTTTTTTATATATTCTGAGATAAAATTTCGTGGTTTTCGTTTTAAGTTTTCTTGGCAAAATTTTGTTTAACTTTCCGAACGATAATTAAGTGTTTTTTTTAATATATCTATTTGATTGACAATTTTGGTTGTTCGAGTGAATTTATGAATGGAGTGGAAATTAGCCTACTTTCCGGCATCCGTTCGAGCTAAAACTCGGCAGATATATTCATTGTTAATGACAATGCATCCTATCATTGATGGCAATCACACATACAGACGCAGATATATAGGCATGTCTCTGAAATTCGATGACTTTCCAGATTTATATGAAATAAATACGAGTATTTTACTTACAATCGGGTTATGGCTCTCTTTGGTAGAGTTGTCGACTCCAGTTCCTGGATAAGAAGGTTCAATCCTCAGTATAATAAAAATAATAAAAATAAAACCTTTGAAAACTACAATAACAAAGTTTTGTTTTTAACGGTTTGATTTTCATAAAATTAACAATAAATGTTATGATCGTTAATTTACGAGACTACATTTAATGTGTAGGCCATAAGAAAAATTATAAACAATTATTTTAGAATAAATGTAAAAATGGCATTGAAATGAAAAAATCCTTGGGGTAATAGAGTCACCCTTCGTGGCATCCCAAGTTTTGTATTACATCTTGCATGCTGGCATGCCGGAGTTTGAGACGAAAAGAGAGGTGTATTGATAGTTCATGTGTTCGTGTATGTATTTTTTGTACCACGTTTTTTTCTGTTTTCAGCTAAGCGAAGACCTCCAGTCCGCCATCTTCTTCTTCGGCATGTCCAACAGCCTGGTCAACCCCATCATCTACGGGGCCTTCCAGTTGTGGCCCGCCTCCAGCCGCCGCAGGAGAGGAAGCCAAAGGTTTTACATGTTCTCCTCTCCCCTCACTCACTGTAACAGTCTCAACAAGCACTATATTCCCTATTACACCACCAGTCACAGCACCATCGCCGCGTACCCTCGCTTCAACACCAACACCCGGGGGTGGTCGGAGGGGTTAGGACAGCTTAGATCTTCCCTTCTTCATCACCCGTCCTTTTGACTTCTCGAAGTTAGTATGGCAACAACATGTTTTTGTTTGGTGTTACTTGATTTTCCAATGCATCGGTTTTGAGCATGTCGACTGTTTGTTTACTCGTTTTGTTACTAAATATCTACAATGAAACGTTGAAAATCCACACCCTTCTAAAGATAGGTCAGCACAGAATAGGTCAGCACAGAACGTCATCATTATGCTTCCTTTTGACTTCTGGAATATAGTTTTGCAAATAAAAGATTTGGTTCGGTATTACTTACTTTTTTGTTGCATCGGATTTACGCATATCGACTAGTTGTTCTGCTCGTTTTTTTACTAAATCCAGAGAAATGGTGAGAATTCACACTATTCTAGAGATAGGCCGGCATGGATCTTCATCACCATGTGTCATTTTGACTTCTTGAAGATAGTATGACAAAAATTGGTGTTTTTTTTCCATTGCATCTGTTTTAAGCAAATCGACAGTTTATTCGCTCGCTTTTTTACTAAATAAATCGAAATTCAAACCCTTCTAGAGATAGGCCAGCAAAGATATTCTCTTCTTCATCACCTATCCTTTTGACTTCCAAAAGTTTGTATGCCAGCCATGTTTTTTTTTGGTATTTTTACATTGCATCGGTTTTGAACATGTTGACTTTTTATTCGCTCGTTTTAGACCTTCTCTTCTCTTTCAACTTCTGGAAGTTGGTATGATAACACAGCATTACTGTTTGGCGTTACTTTTCCATTGCATCGGTTTTTGAAGTCGACTGGTTGTCACCTCGCTTTAATACATGGAAACGGTTGAAAATCGTTTCCTTCGAGAGATAGGCCAACATATGTCTTCTTTTCGATCATTTTGACTTCTAGAAGTTATTATGGCAACATAGTGTTTTTGTTCCGGTTTTATTTGTTTTTCCCCTGTGACGATTTTTAAGCATGTCAGTTTTTAAGTTTGTCAACTCTCTTTTTTAATGAAATGGTAAAAATCCACATTGTTAGAGAGATCAATCGCAAAAAAATATATCGACAATATCAATTAAGCTCTGACGAAATTAAGTCAAAATTAAACTCGTGAACACCAATTTATTAAAAATGGTATTCACGTTACATGTAATTGTATCAAATTGATAAAATAATGTGACCTTCATAAAAACGACAAATATTTATTGTATTTTCAATAAATTCATGCCATATTTTCACAAATTTTATATTAAATTTGCCCTGAAAATAATGTTGCATGAAAAACTAAATGAAAATATGGCAATAGTTTTGGAACATTTGGCCAAAAAAATAACTCCCGGCCAATATGCCTCCCTTGAGATTCTATTTCGTATTTTTCATACCGCCAGTAATAATTTATCATCAGTAATTTCGCAAAACACAATCTGCTTTTGAGGTGATAATAATTTTAGTACTTGTTCTACTTAGGAGTAGTTAAAAACAGTTTAGTATTTTTCTTAGATCGTTCAATTTATCAAAATGTGTGAATATTTCCACCCTCGGCGATTTTTTTTCTTCCTCCACCCCAAAAATCCAAACACTGTATATAAGAATGCACCTATTGATTATTTTACCCCGTATCTCCTGGCGTGATTTAATTAAAGGTGTAATTGGTTCGCTAACCTAACCTTAATAATTGCGCCTTCACTACACAAAAATAAACCTAATACACAAACAAGACCTACTTGCCTACAACAATAGATGATAAGAAAAACAAACGACACCCGTTAAATTAATTTATTTATTTTATACCCCAGCACCTTTATATTTATAGGTACCTACTTTCCTTCTTGTATATTATATGTGTAATAATATTACTACCTTCCTGTTAGGTACCTCTGTCTTATAAATTGCTTTGTATTTAATAATCATTGTTGTTTCCATAACGTAATAACATGACAGCATTCCATTATTTTAAAAAATATACTCCCCAATAGTCCAAAAAAATATCACCATCTCCCAGTAGCGAAAATAATACGTGAAAGGCTTATTATTAATGTATTATAAATAAAAATTAATTTCTGGGCCATACTCAAAATTATTTCCATTGTTTTGGCTTTATGGACTACTACAGCCATCTAGCGATATTGTATGAAAACTGTAGTCATTGGTATACTGTACAACAAAAACTTTTACAAGCATACATAGATGGCAGACTACGTCAGATATTTGGGACATTCTCGTCATGGTATGCAAAGCTATAAAATAATTATTATATTATATTAATAATACCATTCACCAGTAGCAATAAAAACAACTGTTTGTTGCCCCCATTTTTATAAGTTTATAACTTAAGTCAAACCAGTCAAGCCGAAGGTACCTTCATAAATTATTTTAATTGATTGAATATTCATACAGTGCGAAGAAATGCATTTTATTTCACAACCTTCTTCAGACTGGTTTGATTTTAGTTATAATTTTTTTTTAAATAAGCACTTGCTAGCATGATCTTGCAGTGATTCAAGCGTTCTTTTCTGTCAGATTTTAATACTTGCAACAGTTTTGAATTTTTCCATTTACACACACAAGCAAATGCTTTAAATGGAAAAGTAGTAAAAAACCTAAGATGTAAAATTATCGTTTAGCAACATGTAAAACATATTAATGAAAATAAAAAATAATTAAAAAAAAAAAAAAAAAAAAAAAAAATATTCAGTTCCTGATGGATTTTAGATTATTTGCTTCCATGAGAAAGATATCGCAGAGATCTTACAATAAGACATCTTCTGTTGAAAAATTACAATTTTAATTTAATTGCTTCATTCCAATTGTCGTTCAATGCGCGCTTTTTTAATTACCGTGACGATTCACGGTTACATCACCTTGACAGCAAAAAAAGACAAAAAATATACGTTTCTTACCGCTTCAATGCTGCAGCTCTTTCAAAAGATGAGATACACAATGTACGTAGGTCTGTTTCCTCCAAATGAAAAGTCTCTCTCACACACCGCACCATAATGTATCCTTAGACCCCTACAGTACTACTAGCCGTGATGATAATTCTGATAGTATATAATATAATTACAAGAATAATATTGAAGTGTGAGTGAATTCTAAAAATTCAAAAACGTCCAATATGATGGTTTTGCTTTTGTTCTTAGACATGTTGACAGTCAGACAGTCTGCAGCTCTTTCTTACAAACTAAATATCAACAGTCAAAAACGAGACAAACAGTCTACATCCCCAAAAATAAAACATCATTATCATACATCTTCCTCACACGTATAAAGAAAATGACACGCAATTCCCGTCGCAAAAAAGCAGTACTTTGGAAGAAACAGTCACACGTATTTTGTGTGTCCCACCATTATTAAATGTGTAAGAAAGAGTTGCAGCCTTGTAGCGTTAGGGAACTTATGTTTATTGCCTTTTTTGGCATCACGGTAACGTAACGGTGAATCGTCACTTTAATTATAAAAATGCACATTTTCTAATTTCATAATTATCTCGAAGAATTATTAAATACTTTTCCAATTCACTCACAACCACCCAAAAACTGTTTACAAACAGCCCTGGTTCCTTTTGGTGATAGTTTAGAAAACTGATAACAATGATTCTTGTTCTTTTATCAATTAGTATTAAATTGTGTTAGTTTACAGTGATTCAAATGATAAATATAATATTTGCCGCATTTATTTAAAGCCATCTAGTTTCCAACCTAAGGTGACCTTAAAAGAATTCGTAATCTTCTCTTTCATAGCGTGCTAGATCAACTATTTTAGGAAAATACGTTTTAGCAAGTTATGCTCCTTAATATTAAAATGAATTAATTGTATGTGCCCCGTACGCACGCAATAAGAATTAGATTAAACGGTTTTCTCCACAAACAAACTCAAATCTTTCAGAATTCGTATTCAAGAAATACAACATTGGATTGAATTACCGATACAATATTGTATTTGTAAGACTTTCTTGAAAGATTTTAGTTTGTTTATCACTAACAAAATATTTATCCTTATTGATAGGTATGTACGGACACAAATAATTATTTCATCTTAATATTATAAAGCGTAAATAGCAAAACGCGCATTTTCTTATAATAATTACACTTCTTCTTCTTCTTGTGCCCTGACCGTTCAACGGACGTTGGATATTTTGTTGGCTATGCGGACTTTGTTTACTGCGGCCCGGAACCACTCTACGGTAGACTGGCCAAACCACTGTCTCAGGCTTTTCAGCCATGAGGTTCTCCTTCTTTCAGGGTCCCGTCTTTCGGCAATCTTTCCCTGCATTATGAGATGCAAGATCTCATTCTTCTAATGGTTAAATAATTACACTAGTGCCATCTATGAAAGAGCAGAATATGATTTATTTTAAGTATCACCTTAACTTAACATGCAATTCTTCTTTGAAGCATTGAACCGGTTGAACTACGCCGAAATCATTTTTCTATTATGTTCAAGAAAGAATTATTGCAATAGTTCTGATAATTGATCAAATCTTCGCCTGAAGTAATAAGGCACAACGCCAACATGATACGGTTTATTTCTTTAGTGAGCACAATATAATATATCTTTTCAATATTTTATCTGTTTTTTTAACAATTTTTATATTTTTTTCAGTTTAAGTTTGAAGCGATCTTTCCCCGACACTAATATCTTTATTGTTCACAGCAGAGACTTCTCGACATCCACGCGCATGACGCAAGCTTCCATCATCCGCAGCAGTACCCGGATCGTTGACCGGATTAATCCTCGTTCCAGGCGTGACTCGGAGGGGATCCCTGAGGCATCCTCTCTGGTGGCGCTGGACAGGGAGAGGATCTGTCGGAGCAACAGTAGCAGCAACGGCAATGGTAATGGGAACCTTCTGCAGCCGTGCCGAACTAACGGAGTCGTCAGCAGCCAACACGACCACACACTACTCAGTGTTACCAACGGAAGTGCCATAACGAGAGTATGAGTGTTGGACGGTTCTGTGTATCTATCTTACTACCAGAATGATTACTACTTGAGTACTCGGATTGAGATGTGAATCTGAAATCGATTTATTACTTGCCGCTTAGTATAGAATTATGCAATATTGGACATTTGACTGTGTGGCGGTGAGTAATTATTGAGAACATTGAGTATTTTACATTGGCATACAAAACTGATTTTCTGCTAAATTTGAAAAAAAATTATATCATCTTTGGACACGTTGTACAAAAAATATTATTATGTGGGTAGCGCAGAACAGCCGCAATTGTGCATTAATATTTCGTCGACATATTTTCCACTATTACAAGGCAAGTAACAGTACGCGGGGACCGGATTCGATTTTTTCCAGTTTTTCGGCAATAGAGCATTGGGGGCATTGGAGGTCAAATTAGATAAAATTGGAGGTAAAAAAGTGGAACCATATATGTAGAGATACGAAGTGACCAAATGGTCACTTCGTATCTCATCTAAATATAATATCTACATCAGTAGTACAAATTTGAAAATTAATATATTTTATTACGGCTTGCCAGAATTTGTTCCAAAAAACTTTGAAAATGAAACTTAAATTCAAAGCAAAAGTTCTAGAGTTCATTGAACTGGAGTCCCTGACAGACAGATGGAATCGCAACCGAAATTAGTATTTTAATTATCTTTTTTATGGAAAGACAAACATTTCCGGGTTTCGAAGAACCTGACAATATTTGAATTCCTCCTACTTCCATCACTATAAAATGACTATCTTCCATCACTGCATAGTAGTACAATGATGAAGGAGTTGGCGGAGGATAGCTAGCAGAGGATTGAACCCACAACTCCTGTGTGGGAACCAGAAGTGTTTATTCGATCAGCTACTAACCAAACACCCATCCATATTCCTTCCATTCACTAAACAGAATACAGTGAAACCCTCTTAAGAAGTTTTCCAAGGGACCAGAAAAAACAAACTTCTTAAGCAGGAAATTGTGGGAAAAATTGGACCGATTTTGGGCAGAGGGACCGAAAAAATCAAACTTCTTAAGCCACGAAAATCCTTAAGGGAGAACTTCTTAAGAGGGCTTCACTGTATCCCTTTCGACTCCTGGGCTCCAGGCTGATCAATGAAATTATTGGCTTTCTGTTCATGAAATACTTTTGATATTCAAAGTTTGATCAATTTCACCCGAAGTAAGATAAAAAGTATGTTACTTCGGGCAAACAAATATGCTCACTATACACTTCTATTGCTTTATCTCTCCAGTGCTCCCATCTCATTCCTTTAGCAATACCAAATACCATCATTGATAAATTTAGTTGATGACTTGATTTGATGGCTTTCAATGACTTGAGTTGATGACTTTTGAAGACTCTTATTGTGATGACTTTGGTCAATAACTTGAGATGTTGAAATTCAATGACTTAATTGATGACTTTAGTCTGTGACTTTAGTTGATTAACGCGTCCAAAATGAACTTGTTCCATAATTATAACTACATTAAATCATAGAAGGTATTGGAGCAAACATTAATATTGTTCATATCGAATTGTTTGTGATAGCTTTAACGAGCAGAGTTTTATGTGACCATTTTTCAAGTTTTGCAGATTATCAATTTTACTGGAATGTAGATATTGATTAATGTAATCATTTTAAAAACACAAGTCCATCCTGAAATTGGATAAGTGTTCCACAGATAGGCTGAACCATAAAAACATTGTACATAATTTGTAAAAATATTATGTGTATTGTTGGCGGTATGTCTATTCAAATAATGTTTATGATATTATGTAATTATTAGAAGTACCTACCTAAGTAAAAATATTGTTATCAAATAGTAATATTTGTTTGGGCAGAAGACAAAAAGTGATATGTAATTTTTCTGGTGTTTTATAACTCTTTATGTATAAAATAATATTATAAATTTATACGATGTAACGTATGAATGATAAATTTATCAAGAATTATATTTTGTGGATACCTTGAATGTACCATGTAATTTTATTCATAATTGATCCATTTGTTACATTATGATTGAAGTTTGTTTCTTTTAAATATTTTATTTGAAGTCCGTCATCTAATGAACAAAGTATATTTTTATATGTATTGTTATTTTTGATATCTGTTAGATATTATTTACCGTACATGGAAGCCGATTTTGCCATTTCACCCTTTCAAGACATTAAAAAAATCTAGCTCAGCCATATAATGTAAAAAGTTAATTTCAAAAAATGTTTTTATAATCTTATGACTAAATAGACACACTAACAGTACCTACTTACAAGGGCGGCTGCTTCATAAGGTTAATGGGTCAATGTTATAAGACGGCAGTAGTTCTTATAAAATATATTATTCAATTCATTTGAACATTCTGTTGCACTCTGATTATTTACAGTATAATATGATAACATTTTTGAAGATCAATAAAATAAATTTCAAAATTAGTCACACATAGTTCGTTCAATGATGTTCCACCTCTGCTGCATTGTCTAAAAATCAGTTTACAGATTATAAAACACACTTGTATATATTTGCATTTCAAACCCTTTTTGCTTCAACTCAATGCCGTATAAGTAGACCAGTTTTCGGTTGGAACTCGTCAATCACACCTCTGCCATTGGTCACCCCAAGTAGTTCACTACGTTTGATGACTGAGCAGGGGTGCCCCGGTACAATGAGGATGAGGTTTGTTCGGGCCATGGCGGGTTATGTGCCTACCCACCAGCTGCGTGGGCTGGATCGCGAGAGACCGGTTTAGGAAGACCCTTTAACCTCTACGGCTGGTCTTCCTCGACCCATCGTCTTGCACCCCAGCGCGAGGTATGGATTTATAAGTCTTTTACTCTGGAACATACTGACCCCTAGATCACTACCCACCCCTCATATCTTTCTCTTCCTTTCATTAAAATGACTCTTCACACACCATCCCCAAAGATGACATATATGATAAAAAATAATTTCCCTTAGAGCCTTCCGCGTGGGGCTAATGTAAAAACAATACCCATATACAGTGTTAATTATTATTTTTAATTGATAAACTAACGTTTAAACAAGATTTTTATGCATAGCACAAAGGGTAGATAACAAATATTATAATCAATAATTATCAGCCTGAAACACTCCTCTACATTGAATACTCCTCTACATTGAAAAAATCTTCCGAGAAAAGATACTGGCTGCCAGTTCAATTCCCGTTGGCGGCCAGTATCTTTTCTCGGAAGATTTTTTCAATGTAGAGGAGTGTTTCAGGCTAATAATTATTGATTATAATATTTGTTATCATATACAGTGTGTCTAACTGCTGTAAAAATCTTACCAAAATTAAATATAGTAATCCCCATTAAAAGGAAAAAGGGGGAGAAATTGATTTTGTACTGTTTCAATAATATATGGAAACATTTTTTTTTCTTTTTATGTTTTAAAAATAAATTTGCAAAATTATGTTTGCTCAACATTTTTAGATTTATTTTTAGATTAAAGTTTTAAAAATAAAACCAAACTTATTTTTTAAAATATTAATACCTAGGTACCTTACAAAATAATAAAACATATTATATATTAATTAGCAAAAACTGTAAAATAGTAATAACTTTGATTTATATAATTGTAGTATCAGTTGATTGTTGACTGTAATTGAATTTTTTAGTTGATTTTATTTACCAATATGTTATCATAATTTTCTGCATTTATTATCTACTTCTGTATTATTTTAATACCAATCTGTAATTTTTATTTTGTTGTTGTGTTTTGAAAAGCATTGTTTGTCTTTTCACAATAATTATTATTTTATAAGCAAATAAAATCTACCTCAATCACACTTAACTAATCAATAATTATTTTCATAGTAAAAAGCCAAACCTTTCATAAATAAGAATAATAACGAGTTGTTTCACAGATTCTAAGTTCGTTTCAGCTTTGGCGCCAATTGTGGTCAGCAAAAGAGGATAACTATCATGTTGTTCTTATCAGCCTATTACAGTTTGATAGAGAGCTGAAACTCACCCAGAATCGGCATTTAATGCTAACCTTTTTAAATGTTAAAAAAAAAATTGACGCTGGATGGCCATTTAATGACAATGTTTCATTTGAATATCTATGAAACAACTGGGCCTAAAATTATCGTTTCTAATGGATGATAGTACAACATTACATTATGATTTTAATATTATTCTCTTATTTTGTGGTTTCATTATTTTACAGTGAACGTTACAATAATCTCCAGAAGGGTGATACTATATCTTTTGTTTTGTCTAAAGTCGGCGGTACGATATGATTAAAAAAGATATCGGATGTCGGAAGGCTTCCGTCACGCGTTATCGGCTTTCAAATTTCTGTGCTTTTCAATGGCTCTTAATGGCTTGTGTATACCTACCATGTGTAGATGTCAGTTGTTATGGATTAATTACTTACTTAAAAACACAAATTACTATACATAAATTAGTCATTATAACTGCTTTCAAATAAGCCTAAAAGGCGTTCATAAATGACTATCTGTTTGTCATATTATTTTGATGTTTGTATGTGATAACATTCGATTTACAATTTTTCCTGCTACTAACGTCTCTTAAATTAGTCACGCATCTCAAAATTAAAGGATTATGCAGCAAATGCGCCGTCATCTCTGGCGTTAGCGAAACTACTTTTAAGAGATGGTGTCTCAACACTCAAGATCAAGGCTTTGTGCGTAATGAATGTGTATGGTATCCTTCAGAAATACAATATTGTACATATGTCTCCACTCGTCTCGTACATTTGGTCCTTCGAGCCGGATCTGCACATCACTCTTTCAGTCTCACATCATGGCTCCAGTCTCACATTAGAATTTAGCAGTATTTAGCTTGTTAGCACAATACGGAATGCCGCATTTAAGAAAAATGTCAAAATGTGTCATATATGGCCGATTTAACATGTTTTAGGCTGGCGCAAAGCATCCAAAATCACCGTGCTGGTATATTTTCTATAATAAATTTATTTATCAAAATGGATTGTACGCTTATCACTATTTTTTCAATCTTATCTATTAGAAAAGTGAATAATAAAAATAATGTTTACAGTAATATTTTAATTATGAATCTCCAATAAGCTGACCCATAGGTATCCTAGTTTTTCCTAATTTGCATTTATGTTAAGTACCTTGATATTCCTAATTTTTGATGTTAACGTCAATGTCAGTGATTTTTTTTAATAATCGCCCACAATATAATGAGATTATATTTTTTTAAGCCATTGGTTAAAATATCGATCCATGGTAATTAAGAATAGGTTATAAATAATAATGTTAACACAATACCTAAGAGTAATTTACTCATAAAATGAAGAATTCTGTATGTAAATACATTTATTTGAGTGTTAAATAATATTGCATAAACTATATTTATATTTTGTAAAGTAAATGAAATAAATAAAATATATTTCTGTGTTTTCTCTGATTTGTTTGTTCAGAATATTACTCTGTATCCACGCAATGATAGGAGAACTTCCTGCCTAGTTCACATTCCTACATTATCCTGTACATACCTACTCCTCTGTATATAGTATTTGGCTCACTGGATCATATAATATCTACCTTGGTGTACCCGATTTCTTTTTCCATTCACATTCGCGTTGTGTATTCTCCTTACAGTCCTTTCTGTGTTCATTGGCTCTACATACCCAAACCATCTCAGTGTTTCTTTCTTAATCTTACTCATTATGCTTATGTACATCAGCCTTGCAATCTTTGTGAATCTCTACATTTGTCACACGATCTTAAATGGTTTTAGTAAGCTCATGGGTTCTCATTTCAACAGCAATTAGTCTGCCTTTCATTCTTCCTCTGCCATTTCCTTGCCTCACTGCCATACATCAGGGTAGATATCAGCACTCTATTGCGGACTGCTAGCTTAGCTACTTGGCACATTCTTTTGTTAGCGCCATCCGCGTTCAGTTCTCCATTAATGGAGTTTCCTTCATTTACTCTTCTTTCAATAACTCTATCAGCCATTCCATCCAGCGTAAACATACTTCCCAGATACACAAACTCATCCACCTGTTCCAAGTTTTCATCCATTCATCGTTAACTCATTCTTCAGAGGAATATAAACGCTAGAAATATTTCGATTCTCGTGCCTGCAAAATTTACTATCGAGCGTCTTATTTGCGCGAGGCAAGTAAGCGAAAAAGTAGTTTTTATTTATTTTGTGCATAATTTTATAAGAGTGAAAAAAAGTTAGAACATATGAAACCTCAAAAATAGTCTTAACCATAAAGAGGTATTTTTATAAAAATGTTTCTAAATAGTTAAGTCATGAAAAAACGTTTTTTTAGTGGTTTACGCTTATATTTTTTGTTATGTAAATATTAATTTTATTGTAATTCCAATACATAGAAAACCTAGTAAAATCTTCAATTTATCCGTAGCAAATTTTTTTAAGTTCATACTTTAAGCCAATTCGTCGTAAAGATTAATCTAAATAGGATTTCACATATAACTTCACCTTCATACATTATTCGTTCATCCTGGACTCGAACTTCAAATCTTTCATTATATTAGAAATCAGCACCACATCATCTGCATACAACAGGCAACATACATTTATGAACACTTTTTATACATTTTATATATTACCTACAAAGAAGTATAAAGGTTTGGCGACATGGCCGGTGCCTAGGTCGCCCATCTATGTATATTTTTACATTAACTTCCACACAGGAGGCTCTGCTGTAAATTATTTCCTTCGGGCATAAATGTCACCCTTTGGGTTGCTGAGGAAATAGTACACATTCACTCTAGCCCGGGCCCTGACCGAAATAGTGTCCGTATGAAAAATGTAAATATTATTCTAAGTGTGTGCTCAAGTTTAGTGCCAAAATGTTATTATAATATTTGTAGTGACATCTGTTGGCAGACAATGTAACTAGCTCCATATGTGCTCATTTAATTCAAAAGAACCACTAGTGCGAAAATCGCGATATTTACTGAAAAATGGTGTAAAAAAACAAAATCATCTGCTATTTCTTATCTAATTTCACCTTTGTCGTGCGAGTGAAAATGGGTAATAATTATGTTAACCTCTTTTAGTAAAAAAATTCCAGGTTTTTTCGATAGATGTCACCCATAAATCATATTTAACAGAAACTGTAATAAATTTCAGTGTCCCGAATCTATAAAAATGTGTCCAGTTACTGTACTTTTTGTTATATATGTTTTATATTTTTTCTGAAATAATCTGATTGTTCTTCAAGAAATGCAGCTGTGCAATAAGAAGGCCATTGATCGATTTAACGGCATTTATTTCTTAAGGTAGTTTCATTTTTTGTAATTTAAGTACTTACTCATCCGAATTCAACAATCTTTTTGAGTCCCATAACTATAAGGTTATCTTACCAATCAATATATTTATTTTCAAATTTCATTGATCCCGATGTATGAATTTGGAGCGATTAGGAATTTGGAGCAATAAGAATTTGGACCAAAACTTATAAGGCCCATTTTTATGTCTTTACTTTTGTTTATCGACCAAAGCCGTTCGTCTGGGGTCCTAGCAGCATGGTCGATCGAACTAGCATTGTCGTTGTGAACTGTTATTTGTTCGTTAGCGGCCTGCAGTCGTGATCGGGAGCGATGACAAGTCACCGACATTTTCGATAAAACCTATATCGATCGACCATGCTAGATACTTTGGAGTTTGTGTCAGATCTATCTAATGTGGCATTTTTTGTCGTAGCATTAGATCGATTCATATTTCGTCGAGGTATATGCCAAAACTTTTATAGCGATTGTGGAACAAACTTTATCGGTGCAAAAAGATATCATACCGGCCTTTCTAAATTCAGGAAAGCATTCGAAAACAATGACAAACTTGTGGGTGAAACTGTCACTCGTTCAATTACGTGATTTTTAATCCTCCCTCCACACCCCATTTCAACGGATGGTCGGTGGATTCCAAGTTCCATAACCAGAATATTGAAATATTGCCTACGTGGTCGAGGAGTAAGGCCATCCGCTGAAGAAACTGAAAAAACCAGTTGGCGACTCAATCGCTATCCACAGGAAAGGAACTTGTGAATTCCATTAACGGTCCGTGCACGGGCAACATATTAAAGACAAGTTGTTGTCAATGACGACGCGGTAACCAGCAGGTGACTAGCACTACTAGCAGTGGTAGTTACCGCGACCGTCGCGTTTCAGTTGCCATTTTGACAGGTTGCCATGGTAAAGACTCACGACCTGTCAAGTTTTCAAGTAATTTGCGATATGTCAGATCAGAAAAATATCGATTTTGTTCAGGAGAGTTGTGCCGTGAATTCAGTTGCCAACCGATTTTCGGTTTCTCCGTGAGTGAAGGACCTAAGGTTTTCGACTAGCGATCCGGAGGTCGCGTGTTCAAATCCCGGCGTGCGCAAGTAAATTTTATTTGATTGATTTGTTTTCACAATTTATTAATTAAAAATAATATTTGTTATTTTTGCGTGACGTTCCAGATTGGAATGTACTCTCAGTACCGCCCTGGTATAAGACCACCATTCAGAATTGAAACGTTGTTTGAAATGGCTTTAGCCGTGTTTGGTAAGTAGATCTGAATAGCCTTCTTCCCCTCCCCACTTACACTTACCTTCAGCCTCACAACTTACCTCAATTTGGGATGCTATAGTCTCACTGGCTCCAGGCAATGTAAGTCAATTGGGACTCTTGTGCGATATTCACATAAATAAGTATATATAATATATGTAAAAGTATTATAGTAACGATTTTCTGAAAATTCAGATTTTTCTTAGGTCACCTACCGAACTTACTCGAACACTTGCTCGAACACGTTTCCGTCCCCTTTCTTTATTGACAGGCTTTCGATCAGTTTGTTTTTCATACATTTTCTGTTATTTGAGGAGAGAAACATAAAAATAAAACTCAAAAAAGTATTGTAAGTAATATGATTTATTTTTTTAATAAAGTAAAACTTACGTCAAATGATCCATTTTATATCAGATTTCTAATGTTTGTTTATATTTACAACAAATAAATACCTACTAACACTTAATCTAAAGATGGATACCTATTAGAGCAAACTAATTAATTCTGTTTTGTTTTGGTCAACTATTGTACTTTTTCCCACTAACTGCTACACAGCAAAAAGAATAACAGTAAATTAATGATAATATTATAATGAATTGTTTTCTTATAACTTGACCACTAATAGATGAAAATGAAGAAGGTGAGACAATTTACATAACAAAATAGTTTGACTAATGTTTCGTGGATCGTATGTTTTTTTAGAATTCTTATACAATAACAAAAATTCTAAGAACAGCCATTCTATATACAACAGCTGAGATGGCTTTTGAAATCTAAAAAATATTTTGTAATAGTTTCTTTACTATAAACGAGGGGTATTTTTCAAAACTGACTTATTCCACCTGAATGTTACATTGGAAAATCTTGAAAATGATATAGGTGTCAAATATGTGATTTTAAATCTGCGTTTTTTTTTAAATAGAATATTTTTATAATATTCGTTTTGAATAATAAGATAAAAATACATATTGAAAAGTAATAAGATATTTACAATATAGGTATGTTTTGAATAAGAACTTTCTAACATGTAATTATGTACTGTTTGTTTCTGAAAAGAAAAAAAAAAATTAAGTCTGTTTTACAAGACAATCTTGGAATAGGTCTGTTTCACAATACAATCATGGAATAAGTCTGCTTTGCAAGACAATCTTGGAATAAGTCTGTTTTACAAGACAATCTTGGAATAGGTCTGTTTTACAATACAATCCTGGAATAAGTTTGTTTTGCAAGAAAATCTTGGAATAAGTTTGTTTTGCAAGAAAATCTTGGAATAAATCTGTTTTGCAAGACAATCTTGGAATAAGTCCGTTTTACAAGACAATCTTGGAATAAGTCTGTTTTGCAAGACAATCTTGGAATAAGTCTGTTTTACAAGACAATCTTGGAATAAGTCTGTTTTACAAGACAATCTTGGAATAAGTCTGTTTTGCAAGACAATCTTGGAATAAGTCTGTTTTACAAGACAATCTTGGAATAAGTCTGTTTTACAAGACAATCTTGGAATAAGTCTGTTTTGCAAGACAATCTTGGAATAAGTCTGTTTTACAAGACAATCTTGGAATAAGTCTGTTTTACAAGACAATCTTGGAATAAGTCTATTTTGCAAGACAATCTTGGAATAATCTTTTTTTTTTAAATAGGCAATTCACCCTAAAAAGAGTGCTATGTGTGGAATAGTCTTGTTTTGCAACCAAATGTGTTGGAGTAAGGTGATTTTGAAACGCCATATAACACACATAACAGCAACTTTCATACAAATCAACTAGGCGACCATTTTGTTTTGGTAACAAACAAGCTAATTTATTTTTCTTTGGGAATAAGTAGCTTTTGCAACATCATATTGCAAAAATATTGCGATACGATTGCATTCATAATATGTCAAATTAGACAAAAATTGTAATAATTCAGTTATGCAGATACACCCCTCATGTATAAATTTCAAGTGTACCTACTTACCCTTGAAGTATAACTTTTACCAAGGCAAAATTTTAAAACAAATGCCAAAGTGCACTCAGCCAAAGTTTTGAATTGAATAATGTCAATTTGTTTACAAACAAAAAAAGTAATTGCAAATATTTTTTTTCCAAATGGTCAAGTTATAACATATCAGAGCCATCATATTTTGATATACAGATCAAAATCATTATTCATTCAAAATTTATACCAATAATAAAAATATGTATTAACATTGTGTGATGTGACCTAAAAACTTTACATCATTTTAAATTAAACATCATTTTGTTGTTGAAAGAAAGTTAGAAATACTTATGTGTAAAAGAGTATTCTCCTATATTAACAGGCTTGTTATTAACCACACTATTGAAAAGATTTGCTTTTCAAAATTCATAATTTTAAAAAACAATTCCAAATCGAATTATTCTCTCTTTGTTGGCTCGCTAAGTATTGAAATAAGTGTAGTTAATTTTCACTTTTAGTTATACAGAAGAACATAATAATTATAATTGATATAATTCAGTAATGAGGATTATATTATGGAACTAATACAAATATTGCACTTTCGGCCTCAACTATAAATAATCGCAATGTTTTGTACAAAACCAAAACTAATAGATTGACACTTGTCGAAATGATGTCAAATTATTTATGGTAAAATAATACTTCGTAGTAAATTAACATAAAACTTAGGTTCTTTGTTTAAAACCACTTTGTTTTATTTATACACATCTACCGGTTTTGGTTGATCTCAACCTTCATCAGGGCAATAAACATATATCCTGGAAAAAAGTTGTTTGTTTAAAACCACATTATTCTATTTATATACGCCGACCGTTTCCGGTTGATCACCAGCTTCATCAAGACGATAAACATGTGTCCGGATAAGTGGGTTTAAAAAAAAAACTTTTGTTCATTTGTTTAAAATAATGTTAAGCCACAAAGTGTTTTCTTTCTTTGATAACGTAGTATTACATTTTGTAAGGTTTGTCAAATAAAAGTAGTACTGCGATTGATTTAAGATAATTAATGGATATAATTTACCATCGTAGAACATGGCGTTTACTATTGTGTTATATTATGTAATGTGGGGATGGTATGTTTTTATTTTAACATTTATTATTAATATAGGGGTTGTGTAATGATGACTTTACTAAGGTAATTACACATAATTACATATTTGCATCTTCGTTATTTATAGATTATCATTATTTATGATTGATTCTTATCAACAAATGGAGTGATTATCATTACTCGCTAATGTATGATTGCTTCAACAAAAATGATCTTACTAATATCCATCAATTTGCTAAACAGATTTTTAGGTCTTATTTCACAGTTTTATTGGATGGATGTACTTTACATTCTAGACTCTGTATAAAATGGAAAATAGATTTGAGAATATTCTCATAAAAATGGGTGGATTTGGAATTCTGCTGTTTTGCAAAAAAATTGCATTAATTTTCACATTTAAGACAACTAGTTCTCGTTATTAAATAGTTAATAATTATTTTAACTTTTATTAAACTATTCATTTTCATTGCTGTCATATTTCTATATTTTTACAAATACGGGAAATGTTATTTTACACGGTTACCAACTGACTCTCTGCAAAACTTCTCCATTCAAAGGCCAAACTTTATAATAAGTTATAAACACTATTCTTAAGTTAAGAACCTCAATTAACTTACTGAACCATTAAATGAGATATTTAAACTTTTACACAGTCATAAATTATTACAGAAAAAATATCATTTTGGCTGTTTTACGTTGATGACACTGTTCAAGCTTTTCCACAATGATTTTTTTACCAATATGGAATATAAACAAATGGAAGTGTAATAAGGATTAATTACAGCAGTAAAAAATATAATAATTGTTTAAAAATATATATATATATAGATTATAGATCAACAAACGCCAATGCCGAATATGTAAGTTTTATGATAATCATATTTATTCATAGAATTAATAAATCGTCATTTAAAAATGAATAAAATACCATCTCATCAAAACGTCCTGTTTGGTTGGCATCACTACTTCGGCGGTTTCTGAGGTCACAATAATCATAATCACAAGAATCATTTTGGTTTTGAAAGCATATTTTTATGTTTTGATGTAAATTATTGTATCTTTTTAGTTTTAGGGTACTTAATTGAAACTTAATTTCAGGGACTGTGAGTTTTATAATAATTACTGTAGTTAATGACAAATGTTGATAAAGAAAATAAATAACTAAAAATGGACTGGAGCTCCTTATTCTTACAGATACACTTTAATTTGGGACAATTGAAGATATTTTGCAAATTCTCAAGTGTTTAATCTCTCTTTAGATAATAGTAATAATTATTTAGAGAAGTTAACTATTACATGAAATATACTATGCATTCAACTGACATTAAGAACCAATCTTCCAAATCACAAACCATTGTTTAGCATTACACATTTACCATCAAAGCAATCCTATAATATTATGTAATATCTCTTTTGTACAAAATTACACCATCTTTAATATCTAATCAACATCCCACCAGAAACTGACCAGCACAATAATGAATAAGAGATGATAACGGGTGAAGTTTATCATCAACCATGCACAACTTTGGCACTTTTTTCATTTTAATATACAGTAATAAATTTTTCGTACACCGTTTTTGAAAACTTGCCTTCCCCGACCAACTTTGGGTTTCGAAAAAGATTAAAAGGTATTAATATTTTCCAAAGCAACTGGTGCAATTGTGATTTGTTTATTGATCATCAACTTGTTAAAACAATATACAAAATGTATGTGGAAGCATTGATGCAGGTACTGCACCTATATTATATTTCACACTGATATAATTATACTGCGAAGTTTTGGGGTGTTTTTTGTGTGTAATGCATATTTAAATGTTTTCTGGTAATGAATATAATCAAAAATACCCCTTGAAGGTTCGCTGTCTGAAAGTCAAACTCGATATAAAAAATTATTTGGGAAAAACTGTTAATTTTAACAATGTTTTGGGAGCAGGATTTCAAATGTCAACTTTTAACAACAATATTAAGTATTCTCAGAGGTATGTCCTAAGATTGCATTAACGGAGACGTACATGTGTTCAGTTCCAAATCTGGTGCAGTTTTCTTCAGTCAGTTTATGAGACCCGCGGTGAAACGTAACAGAATTTGAGAGACTCTAGGTCTGCTCTTGATAGCATCTGTGAGTCTTGTGGACTTACAGCGTCTGGGTATTGAAATGAAATGAAAGACACATTTTGTGTTCTGTCACAAATACGAAAAGTTGTCTTCAGTCAATTTATCAGACACAACCCTCGGTTAACCTGGACAGAAACTGCGCTAAATCTGACAGGACCTGATAGCATGTGACATTACCAGGCAGCATCTGACAGAAACAGATAGCACCTAACAATATCTTACACCATCTGAAATTACCTGAAAGCTTCTGACAGACGGCAACTAACAGTATCTGACCTGAATGGCATGATTCGTCAGTATCAATATCCGACACAGCGTACGGTATCACCTTACAGAAACTGACAGCATTTGACTGCAAGGGATGGCATACGGCAGAATCAGACAGTATCTAACAGCAGCTGGCAGTACCTGACAGCAACACCAACACCATCTGTCAGAACCTGACAGTGTCTGACAGTTGTTAGAGTCGGCTCACAGCAACTGCGCGATGACGGGTATGGAGAGACACATGTGCTCGGCGCCGCGTACTGGCAGCCGGTTCAGGCAGAAGTGGCGGATCATCTCAGGGATGGTGTCAAAGGGGCGGCTAAACTGGCCCAGGATGTACTTGCCAGTCTCCTCGGACTTCTGAATTCGCATGTGCATGAAGCCGCGGGCGGATCTGCAAATCATAATTGACTATTAGAAGAAATGTTATAAAAATACACATTAAATTATGTGAACATAAGCCAAGACTGCGGCTGCTCGAAGCCACTAGATACTACGGTAAAACAGTTGGGGAATGTAGTGGGTAAAGCCGGTAAAGGAAATTCTGAGAAAAACGATTGAAATGATTTTTTGTAAAAACTTGTGAATAATATTAGTCGACTCGTAAAAATAAATCTTTATTGTCTAGTTAGATGTGGGTGAGTACATAAGTTTTTCTTTCGTAGGACATTATTAGAAGTCAGTCTATATTTGGATTTTTTTTTAAAATTTATTTCTCATCAGTGGAGTTAAGTTTGTTTGGGAAATTTATGTATATATATATATATTAATTCATTTTAAATTTAATATTGAATATAATATAAACCAGTAAAGTTCCATTTATAATAATTATTGTAATGGTTACAGATTAGAAAACAAGTATACATATATTAAAATATATAATTAGTAAAATAAGTAATTATTATTAGTAATTAGTAATAATAATTAATAATTATTACTTCTTAGTATCATAAAAAAAATAGTAATTATTATTTTTAATTGATAAACTAACGTTTAAGACAAGATTTTTATGCATAGCACAAAGGGTAACAATTATTATAAGCAATATTTATCAGCCTGAAACACTCATCTACATTGAAAAAATCTTCCGAGAAAAGATACTTGCCGCCAACGGGACTTGAACCCGTGTCCTTCTGATCGCCGGTCAGGTGCTCTTGACCATTGAGCTATGGCGGCTTATCTAATACCCGCCAAATAATTCAATATATACTAGTGTTTCATTCGACAATTACTTCTTATTACATTTTAAAAATAGTAAATTAAAAATAAACAAATAGTTTCAATTTAAGTACATTAAAAGTTTAATTTTATTTTAAACATTCAAAGGTACAGTGGAAAATATCTACATCTCTTAGGACATTGTAAAATTTGCTGACATGTAAGAGCAAAAATATTTGCGCATATTTCACTTTGAATGTAATGTATACTATAAAATAAGATATTTGATCTGGACCCCTAGCACGGTCGATCCATAAGGATTATATCAAAAACTTTCGGTAACTTCTCATCATTCCACACAACTGCAGATCAATTTTCAAACCAAAAACACATATTTTGTATTGCGTTGTAGTGCTTTGCATTAATACTGAACACATGAACTTTAATTCTATTATATTATGTATATCTTTGCTTACCCGCCAAACATATTAATACTACATTAATATTCGCTAAATTTACGGTTAATTCAACAACGCTCAACCACAACGTAGTTAAGTAGCTGTTAGATACTGGTAGGCGCCAGTTAGTTAAGAAGGAGATAAGTGTTTGTAGACTCACTTGAGACTTAAGGAGTAATCCCTCCTGGCCGATTCACTGTTCCTTACCAGGAAACCTCCTTCCGCTGCCCCCCTCAATACAGCCTCCGCCTCCAGTCGGGTCATGGCGCCGTGGTACCAACTGAAATCACACCACTCCAAACAATGAGAATATTGTACGCATTTAAGAGGAAAGACTGGGCGGCCTTTTTCATACAAAATTTAAATTAGGATATGAGGCCAAAACACTTCGGTAAAGTTTTTAAATTAAAAATTTTTGTAAAACAATTTCAAATTAATTCTTTAATTAATAAGAGATAACTTTGTATAAACCACTTTTTTAATAAACAATATCGACATGTTTCAATAACAATGTTATCTTCTTCAGGATATGTTAATATAAAGACCAACAAGTATAGACAAATTAGAATAAACTATAACATAGACGAAATATTAAAAAGTAGAGGTGATTAATTGCTTAAAAATCATAAAAATAGTTATACAAAATTAAATATAAAAATTATTTAAAGAAAAATAAAATTGCATTTAGATAATAAAAAACTTTTACGAACAAATAAATAAAATAATTAGTCTAAATCAAAAAATAAATAATTATTGTAAGTATTAATAAGAAAATAAATTTAAAAGATGGCTTTTTTTTTAAATGTTTGGTTATTTATAATATTTAAATTACTATTACTGCTTTTTCTAATTTCTAAAATTTATTATTAATTATTTATTAATTAATTATTCAAATTAATTCATTATTTTTTTATAGAAAGCATGACACGGGACAAAGGGTAACATAAGAGGGACAAAAAAACTAACGTTAAGACAGAACACACTTCAATAATTTATTAATTATTTGTTTGTTTCTGGGACACCAAGCAATCAACTTGTATTGAAAAGATTCAATTAACCCGTTTAATTACAGAAGACTAAATTTATCCCAGCTCACATACTTAGGTCTCATATTCTAATACAATTCCCTTACTATCGGTATTAGAGAAGCAAGCGAACACGCTTCATATTAAAAAAAAAAACAATCACAAAAAAGCAAAATGTAAAACTTTATGCAACCAAATTTTTGAATAGCAACTTGAAAGAAAAACTAAATTTGGAAATTTTTTATTAATTATTTTCACATGTAACGACAAAAAGTGAGAATAATAACGTTTAAAATACACTTGTCTTATAAAATATGTACCTATGTGTTTTTATTTTTTTTCGTTATCTGTAATTTTAATTAGAAAAAACGTAATTTTATTCGTTTTTTAAAACGTTTTTATGTTTGCATGCAAAATTTTTGTAATTGAAAAATTACATGTTAATTTTTAATTATAAAATTTAAAGGCATATTATTTCATCATTTTTCAAAAATAGTTGATGGTTTTCAGATATGTCTCGAAATATTCCATTTAATTTGCATTTTATATTGAAGTGGAACTATCTGAAAAATACAGCAAATTTCTGAAAGGCATTGCGAGAAAAAACATTGAAGTTACCCTTGGCTATCCAGTGACAAAGCAGTGTCCACCACATCGGCCAACACTGGAACATTGCTGCTGGCTCCAAAGTTTAGGTTCAGCCCCTTGGGGGGCTCGGGGCCCGCTAGTGGCGCAGCGGCGGGGGCCTTTTCCTCCAGATTCAGGGTCAGGTTGGGACGAGGCGCCCCTAAAATCCCAACAACGAACATATTTATATACATACAAAGATTTATCCGTGTTTCAAGATTAATAAAAAACGAAGTGTGTAATTCACACGTGGTAGAAGTGAAACCTTCATAAAACTAAGTTAGACAAGAGTGGGGAGGTTACGAATCATCGCACAAAGAGGAAACCGATTATACAATCTCATTCTCGGGCAATGTATGTGTTGGTCTCTTTTTAGTGTCGCTATTTTTTGTTTCATCGAGTTTCAAATCACAACGGTGCTAAAGAAGTTTTCTCTTTAACATTATAGTAGCTTCCGCTCTATAAAGCTGTGAAAAATTGATGGAAAAGTGTTTTGAATCCGGCTTGCCGCTTTCCGGCGAAAAACATATTAAATTAAGCTAAAAAAATGGTGATCAGACGTATTTCTCGGAAACGGTGAGAGCTACCGTAAAAAATCATGAGAAGAGTTTGTAGATCGTAAAATTCTCTATAAAAATATATCAATATTTTTTTTCCCTACAAAGAGAGCGGTTAGAGCTCACACATTACAATGTGCAACTTCACTCATTCATTTATTTTAAAAGTCATTAAATATGATGAAAAAAAAAACATAAATAGGTTATATTAGGTTAGATTATGGCTTATTTTTGAAGTGAAAACTTCTTTAGCACCGTTTGAAACTCGATGAAACGAAAAATAACGACACTAAAAAGATACATTGAGGTGATACAAATCATCAAAGTAATATTATTTTTTATATTATTCTTCGATTATTAACAAAATAATGCTATCCCACTCGTTAATAGTGCGCATTTGAGTACCGTAAAATCAGGCCACCAGAAGATGGATGCGTGTATTTTTGAAATATCAAATCCATCTAAATTGTTATAAGTGGAGGCTGGCATTTTAGATCTTCAGAAGGGAAGGTGACCTTCCTTTTCGGGAAAATCTTAAATCTCGACTGTTCGGCGTCTGACAGCTGCTAGCGAGTGTGACGGATGATGTGCCAGGAGTAAAGAAATGGAGGGAGATAAGAGGGAACAACAAGTAATCGAAGTTAGGAAATACTTGCGACATATGTGATGTGTAATATGTGGATAAATTGGCCCTTCCGTTCATTTTCACCGATTCTCGGTGATGGATCACGAAGTATAGACGTCTATTTTAACATTACCTTGATCAATGGATTGCTTTCGATTAAATGTACAATGTACATGGCAATATCAGACGATTAAGTTGGATATTTTACTTTTTTTTTCGAAATGAGATTGATCACGCAACAAAAAACGAAAAAAGTATTGGGGAATCTTGGCAGGTCTAAAAATTTACGCGATTCATTTTGCACTTTTTCTAATGCATTTAAATTGATGGTAACTTAATAGGTAATTCCAATTATGAAAGAAAATATTAAAATAAGTTTCTGTTGAAAAATTATTGGTAGGTACTTAATCAAATCTCTGAATTTGTTCAAAAGTTTGTCACAAACTTTCAAAAATTTGTATGTTTGATTTTGGCAATTCGTGATAGAATTTCATTTTAATAATTTTAATTAGATTTTATCTAATTATACAAAAGTCAAGTTTACGAATTCACACAATGTCCGAAAACTCGCAGTACCTACAAGCAGGAATATACATAAAAAAGAGAACCCTATTGTTATTTTATTTATTTGAGTCTTTCGATTATTTTTCAATTTTTTCGGCAACTTAAGGGTAAAAAAAACTTATGGGCCTTTAAAACTTAAAAAAAACGTTGACTTTAAAAAAACTTTAACGCATTCTGAAAGACATTAAACAGCTGATATTTGCCCGCTGGCGACTCACTTTTCTTAAAATTGGTTAACTGAAGAATTCCAACTACGGATTCGATACTCGAAAACGAAATCTCAAAACAAAAAAACAATTCCACAAATCGACCTTAAACGTGTTTTAGATTAATTTGTTTCCCGCTTGTACATAGGTACTAGTACTACATGCGCCAGCCGCGTCATAGCTGGTGCTTTCGCGGTGGGTCCGGAAGACAGTGAATAAAGCTATTAATAGAAAATTAAGAACCCATGAATGTTACCTGTATTGTTTCTTAAATATCAGCTTTGATTGGAAACGATGCCATTTCAATCGTCAACTATTTGTTAAAAGATGAATTGCCTTGCTACGTGCAACCAACACGATTATAAATACGTTTCCCACACGTCTCGCATCTCCCGGTCGTCCGAGGAACAGGAAGGATTGCATCGGGTGATCCGTCTCAATCAGATTAATGTTTCTAAGAGAAACAAGCTCCGTAACTCAATGTGATGGAAACGAATTAACCTCTCATTACATTAGCGGCCATTTCTCAGATTTGTTGAGAATCTGTGTACGGGATGGAGATACTCTGAAGCGCAGGGAATCTATGACAGTTTCTACCAAATGTTGCGCCTGAAGATATTTTATTATATCTACAGTACCAAACATCTTGGTAGATCTTACAAAACGGTTGGTGAAGATGGTTCATTAAGTTTGACAAGGAATATGAAAGCCTAATTCTTTAAAAAATGTCTTTGCGTATCGTGTAATTAATCTGCTCGCTTTCGCAAGGGACCGTGCTATGGAGAAAAATTCACCGCGCTCATTAGCAACGAGTGAAAGTCTTTATTTATCCCACTGGAAAAAATATAATAGATTAGTCGTATTACGGTGAGCGTCCATCTGCCCGCGTCGGCCGCTACGCACGCACGGCACGCAAAGGATTTTTCTATATCTTTATATAGAAAAATCCGTTGCCTGCACCGACCACCGGTATTTGCCGATGGACGGTGAACGCAACAGATTTTTCTAAATAAATAAATAGAAAAATCCGTTGCGTGCCGTGCGTGCGTTGCGGCCGGGGCGGGCAGATGGACGCTCATCATTATTGTTATGAAAATTTTGAACTTTGCCTGCGTTCCAATTGTCAGCATTGGACGTAATTTAGTTGTATTTTTCAACCTACGTAGTAACATCGCGTATTTTGAAGGGCTCGTTTTATTACAATGTATAAAGTAATGATTAATAAATTTTATGAATTATATTCTTACCTTGTGCTTTTTCAGCATCCTGGACACTATGACTGGAAGAAGCGTGTGAACCGCCACTGCTGGCTGGACTGGATGACGCTGGAGCTCTCAATCTCCGTCTGAGTTTGGGCATGTCAAATGGCAGCTCCCGCAGGTCTACGGAGGTAGCGCTTCCAGACGTGCAAGCATCCTGCGCGGCGGCCTTCCGTCTTCTTAGCTTTGGCATATCGAACGGCAAGTCCGAGAAGTCAACTTGACAATTATTGGCATCCACAGCTATACTACTCGTACTGTTGTCCACTGGTTGATTTAGTTTCAGGAAGCCTAAGAATGCGTTCCTCGATTTCATTCCGTCTCGGGAATGAATCGATATCCCACTGTCAGATCCCTGGATTTCCATTTCCCCAGCCGTCGCATGCTGGAAAGCTAAATTCAACAAGTTTTTATTCAAAGGAGGTCTCCGTTTGAATTTAATACTTGAATTATTTTCTACATTTCCCTGCTGGTTTGCCATGACGTTCTCAGTATCCTCGGGAGACACTTTCTGCGAATTATTATTTCTGTTATTATCAGAAGTTTCTGAGACAGGTTCTTGCGATGATTTATCTGATATTGGACTGAGGATGTGCAACTTGTTAGCATGGTGAGATATAAAACCACTTAATGGACTAGCATGATGCATGTTTTGAAATCGACTATTGTTACCAGAGTCAGAACTGTGTGAACTAAGTGACGTGGAATGCCTGCTATCTGAGCTGGACGTGCTTCTGTTGCCTTCACTTGTACTACTGCGTAGAGACTCCATGCTGCCTCCACTACTACTGGTGGCCATACTTTCTGTGCTGGAGTAGTTATGTCGCCTCCTGTTGGCGGGCCTTCCCTTGAATTCCAGAATTGGTCCAGACTCCTTGGACTTTCTGTACCGGTGCATGTGCGGAGTGTCGGTGTCAGAGGCGGGTCGGCCCTTAATCTCTAAAAAAAGACCATTGTGCAAACGCGGTCGGCCTTTTATTTCAGATATTCTTTCCTGAGAGTCTTGAATCATATTTCTTACTCTATTACCACATTCAAATTCGGTGTTATTATTCGATCTTTCTTTTATTTCTATCATGCTCCCGTCGCTACTAGCTGGCGATTCTCTGGCTCTCAATGACTTAACAGGTAGTCTCAAATCCCTCAGACGTGGGTGAGTTGGTTGAGACGGAAGATTAGGAGCACTTTTAATGCTATTCATCGCTAGATCTTTACTCTGTTGGAACTTTGTAGGCAGGGGGGCGGTGGACGGAGGTGATGGTGTGTATCCTCGTAGCGGAAGGCGAGAAACTGTCGTTTCTTGGGATTCGGGATTATTCAGTTCCATGTGTTCTAATTCTTCGGACAGCATAGACACTACACTACTTTCATTCTGCAATCGATTTGGCACGGTTTTGGGACGTCTTCCGTTGTCGGACCTACAAGTAATTTTACGACGAGTTTTTTCGCAAGCTACAATGCTCGAGTGTGGATCGACATTGGATGATGAAGACGAGGCAAATGTGTCAACTCCCAGCACTCGACCATCGCCGGTTAATTGTAGAAGTATGGGATGATTACTGACGCGATCTACGTCATCGAGGTCGTCGTCAGAGCGAGCGACCTTACAGTCGAAAGCTGTCTCGTAGAGGCGACGCGCTCGGGCCGTCATGTCGGTGCCCAAGTAGAAGACGGCGCGAGGGAAGTCGTCCTGAGGACGGCAGGCGCAAGAGCGGCGCGGGGGCATGGAGCCGCCCGAGGAGCTCTCCTCCGAGTCGTCCTCTTCGTCTTCGTCGTCGTCTTCTTCACCTTCCCTGAGGAAGAGCCCGTCCTCTGTGACGGAGAAGCGCTTTGCGATGGGCTCGCGGCCACGGGAGGCGGGTCCCTCTAGACTGGCTGACTTTCCACAGCGCGCGAGGTCTCCGTAGTAGTAAGGCGATGGCTGGCGATTATTGGAGCGGCCTCGCCCACTTGGTACGTTAGCGTAGGCGTGTTCTGCTACTTCTTGCAGTTTCTTCTCGTTTATGCGGTCCTGACGTCTCTTCGGTACGGCGTATCGAGGGGGGTGGCGTGGCCCTGCAGGTAGACTCAGCACTCGCCCACTGACGGATCGTTCCAAGCTCAAATCCGAAGAAGAGGCGTCATCTGATGATCCATCTGGAAAAAAAGGAAAATATTCGTTATTCATTTTTAAATGAAGATAATGGATAAATTTTACCTTCTTTCATCCAGTTTTTGTTCAAATTGCACATAGTTTTGACACAATATATAATTTTAGGTCGAATGAAGCAAGGAAAGAAAACGAGTGGTTATGAATAAGGTATCTGCTATTCAGCTAGTTACTATACATAGCTTAAGTCACTTCAAGCAACCTTTCGATTACGAGTGGTGTTTTCTCACTGAGCGATACTCGACCATTTTCCAGCACTGCAACAAAATGCCCTTAAAAACTGTCTAGTCCTATCTTGTTCCTCTATCTCCATTAGGCACACAACTCGGCCGTCACTAATTCATCCTAATCCCGCCACGCTCCCCCTTACCATTTGTATGGTCACTCATTTAGAATTATTGTAGAGACCCCTCGACTCTCCCCCGAAGAGGGTCGGCAATTCCAAATATCAAGCTCGTTTTATGAATATTTATTTAAGTGTCATGCTTCTTTTTCACATTTAACTCTCAAAAAATGTTTAAATGTTCACTACGTTTTCAATGTAGTGAATTTAGCAAATTCCGCGCACAACGGAAGATAAGAATTTATAATAAAAGATATAACATCATTTCGTATAATATTATTATCCTCTTTTATACTGTGTAAACACCCAAGGGATATGTTATCAATCAAAACGAATAAACGATTAAAATTACCCTTCTGCACAAGTCAGATTATGACGAATATACTAACAAAACCTTATCCGCCGTAACGAATAAACAGTTCTCGCCTTTATTAACAGAGGTAATAAAGGTCAGTAGATATTATTTATATGCAAACAAAATGGGACTTTTTACAGATCCCTGAGGAAGACCGCGCCGTAGGTAACGTGGTGTATAGTGTATAGGGTAGGCAGTTGATGAATGAAGAGGATTTGTTTGTTTTGGATAAAGTACACTCCATGTCCAGTCTGATAGAGGGATAGATATACGAGTATATGCATTTTCCAGCGTATTTTTTTCATTGAAATGAGGGTCCATACTGAATTTAATGTCTGAAGTAGATATCTACTCACCGTGGAAAGCGGAGAAGAGAATCTGTACTTATTAATTCTAGGTTAAATTTTAATAAAAAAACGTTTTTTGCACAAAAATTGGGCGAAAAAGCTGGTAAAATTTCGTAAGATTCTATTTTAAGATGTATGTTTTAAATAAATTACATAATGAGTGTTAGGCGAAATAACGGATGTTTAATCGTTTTAATTTAATGTGAATATGGAAGTTTAATCGTTTTAATTTACTGTGAATATGGATGTTTAATCGTTTAAATATACTTTTTTATGTGGAATATGGCTTTTCCAAAAACAAATATGCAGTGTGTCCGATAAGTAGACAGCAGGAAAATCTTTCAACTGTGAATGGGATAAAAGTTTCACGGTTTAAGAGTTAATTGGGCTTTTTAGAAATTTTCCAAAACTGACACTCTTAGGTGCAAGGGCGGATCCAGGATTTTTTTCTGGGAGGGGCACAAGGGGTGGAGAGGGGGCGCCCCCCCCCCCAGGACAGCCCAATTTTTATGAAGTCGAAATTTGTGTTTGTCAACTTTAATGGGGGGGGGCTTTTCCGACCGCGCTTTCCCCCGACCATACCGTGACTGATTATCATCTTTCATTTGCAAGTGCATGAAAGGGATGCAATAAACAAAATTCGCAATTCCAGCCAGAAATAGACAAGAGTTTGACTCATGTTCTTTCTGTTATTTTATTCATATATTTTAACAACTCTGATAATTTTATTAGATTGTAATGTGATGAAATCTCCACAGTACACAAAAATACCGTCCTGGGGGGGGCACGTGCCCCCGTGCCCTCCCCGCCCATGCTTAGGTGCAATGAAAAAATGTTTTCAGTATGTTTTTTTTATCTTATATTTCTTATCAGAAATGCACTACTACAAGGTTTCCCCAAAGTTTCATCTTTCTTGATGTAAACTTTTCTGAGGTGGCCTGGCTGGGTAGGTAAATGGCTAAAAAGTATAAACGGCTTCGGTGCCGGAGAGTGAGAATTTTAGAAAATTATTTCAATAATCAGTTTTCAATTGAAGAAATATCTATCAATTACCGGACACTGTGTAATTATTTAATTAGTAACCGTATTAAAACACATTAATAACGACGACATCAAACGGTTTTTATTTTATTTTGTTTATTCATATTTCTTGTTCATGATATTTTAGAGAACCATATTTTGGATTTAATTCACGGACAGATATGTAAAATTTAACATGCAATGTTTACGTAAATGCAGCTTTAGTTGTGTTTAAAACCCGTAAACTCTTACAAACTGCTAAAACTGTAGTAAATAATTGAATCCCAAAGCTGCATCACTGAACTTTACTGGGATGATTCTACGAGTACATCCCTCCAGCTTCGAGCGTAGCGCCCTCTATCTCTCGTGTTTCGTTTAATATTTACCCCCAACTCTAACATTCTCTTAGGATTATAAATTCATAAGCTCAACCCAAACCCAATCATGCAACAAAGTGTAAAGAATACTAACTAACAACAACTGTTATTTACTTTATTAGGTTGAGAGTGTGGAGTTTAGTTTGTTTGTCTGTACCTATGTGGTTTTAAAATTGTGCAATGTTGTTGTTTTTACAAGCTTTCGTAAGCTTAGTTAAATTTATTTTATTACACATTATTAAACCATTTTTTCAATGCAAATACTTCATAGAACGTATAGTGTTGATTATTCGTAGAACGTGTGGTGTTGATATATAAAATACTAATGTTCTACAGATATTCTACGATCTTTAGTGATATGCGGGTAACATTTATCATAATATTATTTATTGTTATGAGGGGGGTTCTGTTTGTTGCGTAAATGTAAGCATATAAATAGCAAGGGAGAGTGACCCTAGGTGCGGTGCAACGCAACCACCATCCGTTCCCACATACTTCATCACTTAAAACATGGTTCAGAAATACCACTCTAATTCCGTGAAGGCACACGATTCTGCCTATCGCAGATTTGACTGATTCAATGCTCTCATTTCCATAGAAATAATTTTCGATGTTACCCATTTCATCGATGTAGTTTTGGCACGAAGTTGCTAATAAACTAATCTTTGTAATAATTTTGAAATTTTGAGAAGATGTATAATAAACTATAAATAATATAAAAGAGATGTAGAATATTTTCTTCATCCTCCGCACCCGCACTAGGAGATACTGTGCTGCGGCGAACTTGTTTTAACAAGATTTTCAGCGACTTTGTGATTCAGCTTCATGGTTTGTATGGTATTTTTTTCATTAACTTCTCTGAAGACGTTCTTAAAATTCCAATTTCTCAAGTAAAGATTTGATTCGTAGTTATTGTTTGTTTTCATGTGTTTGTTATTGGGCTATTGACTAGACAGTTGGTCCCCGGACAGTTTGTTGTTATTTACCAATTTCGAACCTAAAATCGGTATCAAAAATACATTTTATAATAAATTGAAAGGATATCGAACGAATTTATTTACTGTGTCGATTTTTTTTACTTATTTGCTGGTATATATTATATAGTTTATAGACAAGTAGTTTTTTTTTCCTTGATTCATTTGAATGAAAATATGTTTTATAATTATGTTATTCTGTGGTATATCCTCTCTGCACCCACCTTCGGAGACACTTAATTATGTTTTGTGTAAGTAGGTATACCGTATTTTCCCAAAACCGAGTGCATACTGTATGTGTTTGCCGGGGGGGGCAACCGTTGGGGATCAACTGTCATGGAACTGTAGCCGAGCAACGAATAACCATAAAAATATTATTCAAATCCTATTTTATACACTGGCATCACCGGCCACCGCTCTCCGGCCGAGTGCATGATAATGCAAAATTATTCCGGTTTCAGTGTTTGTTCCATGCACCTGCTTTTCTTCTAAGCGAGATAATTATTAAATCTTTACTAAATTATTGTAACACAAAGTTCAACGTAAATATATTTGACTCGCGTTAAATCAAGAGTTATTATTGAAAACCTCCACAACACACGCATCCAGTTTTCTGACGTGGAAAGGCCTGTAAACTGATAAACCCTCTGGATAAAATATATAAACATAACCCATATTGCCAAACTTTTTTGTGTACCTGATTGGAACGTCGAACTATTTAACTTAACATTTTTTTGAGAACTTTTGATATGTAGGTAAACTTTGAAAATGCAAGTACATGAGCGGTAAGGGGACGCAACGGACAGCCTAGCAACAATAAGAATAAGCCGTTTCTAGTTAAAAAGGGTGTATCCAGCGCTCTAACCCTTCCGTCCATTTCGCGAGAGTAAACTAAAGGCCGATTTTCACCTTGATAGTAGCTAGTGATTAATTTTAACTTAACTGAATAATAACCCCCTTACTTTTAAACTAAAGGTAAGGTCAGAATTGTGAAAAAATGGACTTACGAGTATTACCACGGCATTTTTTTTATTTATTATTAAGACGGCCTTTATCCCGGCTTAAAGCTTGTTGACCATACGTTTTACCATACGTTTAACCAGCGTTGAACCAGTGTATAAGGATCTAATTTGTGACGATAGGTGTTGTCAAGGTGTAAATTTTTTTTTCAATCAATTTTTTTAAAACTTTTTTCTTTAATCATTTATGGTTTTTGCATATATTAAAATGTGATTTTTTATGTGGAACCTTCATTGGTTCATGCAACCACGTGATAGGTAATTATTTATATGAAATATGTAACTGTTTGTTTCTCGTCAATTGAGTGTTTTTCTTAAAATGAACCTATATTAATATATAAAATAGTTATTTATTTTGTGTTAAAATATTGTTACTTTACATATACTATTTAATTTAACACAAAATTATTTTAGCTGTGCCAATTTCAAAATTGGAGCTGATTTGTCAAGAATTGTGATTTTCTACGGACAAGCTAGCTATAAACTAGTTTTTAACAATTATTTACGAATTTTACCGGTCTTGAAACTGTTTTTTTTTACTTCCTTAATAGTTATAGTTTTTGGATATAAAATATTTCGGTTATTATTCTGGCGTTCGTCCGTTAGTTACAAAATTGATAGAAAGAAGACCATTTTTTTTGAGAATGAAGGCCATTTAAAAGGGAAATTATGTATATTATCTTTTGGCCATGGCCAGAAAGTGAAAAATCGAGCACACAAAAGTAAGCAAAGCGATTCGTTAAAATGTGATAAATATCCTTTGTTCCTTTCTTTCGGGAGCTTTTGTGGGATTTTTCTTTATTCCACTTGGCATGAAATGAATAAATTCAGCTTTTGTGGTCATATTACACCTCATTGTAAATGCATATTTCAAGTTCTTAGCCATTAAGAGGGTGGCTTCTTACAAATATTGAATATTTTTTTTAAAGTTTTTTTAAATATTTTTTATTTGTTTATCTATATAAAATTTGATTAAAGAATTTTTACCTGTGTCGAGACAGATGTAGGGGGTACGTATAAACATATAAACATAGTTACATGAATTCTAAGAATAAATTCATTTTAACATTTTTCTTTGTGGTTGACAGAACCATCTTCCAATAAAATCCAAAAGATAGGTAATAGGAAGCGCAGTATTTGACTCGTAAATCCTATAAAGAGTATAACATTACACATATAGGAAAAATGATGAAGTGAAGTAGATATTGAAATAATTATTATGTTTGACAGGATTTTATTACCGTGCAGGTTTGTAAGGCAACCGTAACACATGGTAGACAAACATTTGATAATATGGTAATATTTGTTAATCTGACCCATTTTCAGATGGATTTACTTAAAATAGACATAATCAAATATAAATAAATAAAGTAATAAAATTAAATAAATATGATCACAAAATTAAAATAACCACATAAAATTTTAATTCCAATATAGCTTTATTGTCTACAGTGATAGTCATTGTTGTCGTACAATTTAAAATTTAAATGCCTATTACCGATTACTTTTACGGAAATTGTCTTCTTCTCTTCTTCGTGTGCCTTTCGGCACCCTGTCTAGAGCCCGTGTTCTAACAACTGTACAGCATTTTGGCTTCATAGCGCCCAGTCAATTTCTTTGACTTTGCTATACTTTTTTTTATTGTGGTTACTTCTTGAGAAGTTGAATTGACGATGGCACAATGTTGTAACTTAAAAAAATAACACTTTTGTAATTGAGGAAAATTTCAAATTAAAATACATCGTTTTGCCGGGACTCCCGACAAATACATGTGTTGCCATTACAACGCCACTGCCGTGCGGGAGACGGATCGTTTGAGTTACAGCGTATTGGCCTCACGTATCGACAACAAAAATAATTAGAATTAAGTTATTTTTAACTTTATGAGTAATATCTCAAATTATAATATTTAATTAAATGAAGCCAATATTAGCGAAACTCAATCGAAGATCTGGAGACAGAAAAATCAGAAAAAGATATTGGCACCTCTGGGACTCGAACCCAGGACCCTTTGCTTACATGGCAAGTAACCTATATTTTTATTACTTTTACCTGTATTTTCTCATAAAATCACTAATATTTTTTGTTAAATTACTAATATTTTTTGTTTTAATTTAAACAAATGTAATTTTTTTTTAGTTGTCCTCTCCCAAACACAAGCAGCTGCTTTATTAGGAGAGTGATTGAAATATTAATGTATATATTATGTTGTAAAACTGAAAACTTGTTATATTTTTAAATAAAAAATAAATTAAAAAATAAAATTAAAAAAAGTGCTCTGCCAACTGAGCTAAGGTGTCTATATTCAATTCGGTCACTTTTAACTGCATCATACTTCGACTAAGTTAAGTCGAAAGTCTAAATTTTTAGTCGAAGTATGATACAGTTAAAAGTGACCTAATTAAATATAGACACCTTAGCTCAGTTGGTAGAGCACTTGCCATGTAAGCAAAGGGTCCTGGGTTCGAGTCCCAGAGATGCCAATATCTTTTTCTGAGTTTTCGGTCTCCAGATCTTCGATTGAGTTTCGCTAACAGTGTCTTCATTTAATTAAATAATTGGAATTAATTATACGAGCATGTACAAATGAAAACTAACACCATTTCTCTTCGATTGGTTTTCTGACGTATTATGACATCGATTAACTCAATTTTTCAACATTTTTATAAAAACAAATTCACAACCAGGCGCTTGCGAACTTCTACATTCACTATGACTTGCGTGTGGTAGTGTCCTGCGTCCTATATCACATGATACGTCTTGTAGATTCGACTAGACACTAGAAAATTTTAAAGAACTTAGGGCGTATCTTGGTATTGTACATCAATCATGTTTCCATTCAAATATTTTGAATAACAAGCAAAACTCCTTCAGTCAAAAGAATAAATTGTTTCCCTAGAAAGATCTGAAGAAACAACTGTACATACGAAATTGCCTGCGTCGACCCTAAATTATCCACCTAAATTTATTTTTTTCCTCGCACCCCCTCACTTTGACGGGTTTCCCGAATTTGTCGGTATAAAAACCGAGAACCCATAATCGTATGTTTTTCTGCGGGCATTTGAGGGAGATATGCAACGGGAAATATGTTTCCCTTTGATATGTGAATATAAAAATATTATTGTACACGAAGCCCTCTCCCCGTCCGATGCAATCCCGGCAAATATCTCCACTGAGGAATTCGACAAATTTAATAAATATGGGGCTGAGTGTAAATTCACCATATTGAATTAATTTTTAATTTAACTTAATGCATATATGATCAGATTTTAAATGAAAATTTTGGAGATCGTGCTTTAGACCACACAACTGAAGTAAAACTTCACTAACTTATAAAAGACGAGAGAAAGAAAATGTAAGCGCGCACTGCTCTCCCTTGTTCCTACAGTGTGATACAGACTAGATATACGAAACGTAATTCTCTCTCTTTCTATCTTCACTAACTTATATCTCCCTCTCAACTTCCATTCGCCTCGCACGATCACACTTTTCGTAACGCTATCATCACGCATTCACCAGCTTATTCATCCCCAAGGCAAGCGTGCGTAAAGAAGTTTTACTTCAATAATTTTCTAATGCCAATTGCTGGTAGGTGAAGATGAAATACAATAAAATATAAAAAAATATCAATACAATGATTTTTGTGATTAATTGTTGCGATCTTGTAACGATCGCAAGTTATTATACACGTGTTATTTGGCATCAGTTTTCTTAAAAATCGGCATAGATCACTCTTACAGGTACTTCCTTCCCTTCCCACTTCCTTCAACCTCACAACATACTAGAGCAAGGGCCGTGACGATCAGACCTTCGTTATTTTATAAAACCTGAAAGTTTCTCTGTGTATGTCCCTAATAGAGGAAAAGACGATCCCCGACTACAAAGTTTGTATCAAGGTGGCCTTGAAAGATAGGAGGTAGCAAAGGTATATAAAATTGCACCTCAATTTCTAGAGCATTTGGATAGCACTTTTACAAAATAGTGATAGCGTCCAAATTTCGCACTATTTCACCTCCACCCGCTTGCATGTATACATATATCGCGCTCGCACCTACGGTAGACTTTTAATGTGTCTGACAAGGTGAAGGAACCATCGAAACTGTCTGATAACTGAGAAAACATATGTCTCAAGTAACATATATAAAATTCAGCTTTTATACTTTAACGTAAGTACAATTACAATTAATTCATATATTATATTTCAAAGCCACGTGATCCAAACTTCATAGTCGGGGATCGTCTTAACCTGTATTAGGGACATACACAGAGAAACTTTCAGGTTTTATTAAATAACGAAGGTCTGATCATCACTATACGAAAATACCCCGATTGGGGGGGGTTATGGTCCAACTGGCTGCGGGCAGTAAGAACTCTTGTGCGGTGGTGAGTGTAATGACATAAAACAACACTATTTGGAAACATATACTTAATATAACTAACATCAACCCTTTTCATTCCTTCGCCATTTCTATTCGTTTCTTCATCTCATTCTAATTAATGCTAATATAAGCGTAATTTTCTCTCCAGATCTTCTTCCTCTTCCCGATCTCCTTCGCCTCCCCACTTCCTTCTTCCCTTAGTATTTCGACATACCGCAATAAGAGATTCCAAAATCCCTCTGGTACAAGTGGGGTATTCACATAGAAAAGAATAAACATGTTTTTATTTCTCGGTATGATTGGTCAGTTCCAAAAACATACGTTTATAGCACACGATAAACTTTAATGCAGGCCTGAACATTGTACCAGTTACTGACTTTACAATAAACGTAAGCGAAATAAAAACATGCGTACAAACATACGAGCGATAGAGAAAGGCGTGAGCCATGCCATTTTTTTTACCTAAACTCGCATATTGCGACGATTTCTGTATCCACGACATCAGGACAGGATTAAAGTTTGGCGTAAACTGTACGATATTCTTGTTTTATTTCCACGGTATTTTGGCAACGTTAATTCATTAATGGCAGTGATCATATATAAATACTTCAGCATCACCATTACGAGATGTAATTAGCAACAGCCGTCATTTCCCAGTGAAGCCCACGCACACCTCCCACACGGCACACGTGGCCTTCTGTCCGGTCGCAAGTACCACGTGTCATTACACTCATTGCCGTAGCTCGGGGGGCCATTACGGACATATTACACGATCATTGCCCATCACACATTTCACGATCGTAAAAAATATGAGTGATTTTCACCATTATCTCCCTCCCCTTTGCGTGAATGTGAAATTTATTTATTAATCTTCAATTAGATCACATCGCTGTGTACCCACTACAATATAAAAAATTCCAGGATTTTATTTATAAAGTGATTTTTTCCTGTTATCGACTAAACCTTTTTTCACTGTGAATGAAACTTAAATTCAAACATAAATCTATTTGTACAATAATTACCGAAAAATAATAAAATAATATAATTTTTCTTCACTTAATAAAGTGTAAATAATAAATAAGTACTAACTTCAAAATTTTATTATTAATTATTATAAATAATAACTTAACATGCATTTAACTCTTTTTACAGTGCTATTTAATATTGCTTACTCTATAGTACTTACTTTGATTTTAAATATTTTCAAATTCATTTGATTTTTAACACTTATTAATTATTTGCCTCTTGTCATTATTTCTCGTTTGTCTTTGAACTTACATCGTCCAAAATTACGAAAAAACCTTTCACAGGTAGCAAAATTTTTACCTTCTACGAAGTCCACTTTATTCGCCATAATTAATCACACACAGGCTGTTATTATTTTAACCCATTCGCGGGGTTTTACTTTGAGGAATATATTTTCGGCAACACGCAAAGATCTCATTATGATTAAGGTCAGCGTGGATTACTACCTATTACTGATAAAATAATCATTAAAAAATATCTTAGTTGAAAAAAAAATCTTAATACTGTTGAAAAGTCTACATCGTTTCTTTTAAGATTTTTTTAAAATAGAAGTAGAATAAAATTGGTATAGTTTATTATTATGTGGCTTGACACATTCAATAAAATAAAATGCTTTTTTGTTTAAAACCACGAGTTTTATTAATTTATGAACCGACCGGTTTCGCTTTACTCAAGCATCATCAGGGTACCAGTATTAATTTGTACCCTGATGATGTCTGAGTAAAGCGAAACCGGTCGGTTCATACATTAATAAAACTCGTGGTTTTAAACAAAAAAAGTTTATTATTAATTCCAGTGGTTAAGATTTCTTGAATTGGGTTGGGAAACTTCCAAATAAGATCGAGGTTCGTTGAGATTGCAAGTTGCTTTATTTATGTTTATCGTAATGTTTACAATTATTAATCAAACTTGTCCAGGCGTCCTTTCTATAGAAGGCTCTAAGTTATTCTGTGACTGCAGACTACGATACTGATGGACTCTAGCAGTCTGTCGTGTGCATAAATATACCAAACCACCCACGTCGTGTGCATTCGGCTATTATCGTAACCATTCGATAGATGATTCTCTAACTACTTCTTAACTTGTAGCAGTTCCTACCTTACTGCTACGGAAGATTTATTATCGTCGCACAGCATTATGCACGGGCCTTAATTTGGTTGACCACGTGATGTCAATTGAGGTAGCTGCTTCCTACTTTCCCGCTAGGAGTCAGTCTTGGAGCGATCTACCGGGAGGATGTGACCCGCAACACGGAAGTCCAGGCACAAGGCCGCGTCAGCAAGCAATCATGGATCCACGATCTCCGTAACGTTTCACCAATTTATTATTAGAGTCATAATGGTTATCCGTATAATTTAACTTCACAACCTTTCTCGTTGGGTTGTAAAATTTGCAATGAGATGGCGTCCACTCGTAGTTTAATTATCCGCACATAGAATCATTTAACTTCGTAATATTATTTAATTAACTTAACAATAATTTCTAACTAAGGTTTTCATCGAGCCTTAGCGGCCCTGAGAATATTTAAAATATAATTTAATGATAGAGTCTCATGCATATTTTATATTGTTACTTGATTAATAAATTTATACATGTTTTACTGAGCTAGCATCTTTTATTTTATTGGGCATATTTATTTACTCATGTTTCTATTTCAGAGTAAACATCAGAATAAATACACACATATTAATCACACATATTTAAATAGTAACAATCTTTTACGTTACAAACTGACATCTGTTGAGATACCACAAAACTACTATACTAACGACATCTGTTGAATAATGTTAAACGTACATGATTAACTTATACACCACAATTAGCCAAACATGTTGCACTTGCACTGATTTTTTAGACGTCGTCGCGTCGCTTTAATTCAAGACATTTGCTTAATTAACTTTTTTAAGAGAAAATAATCAAAAAACTAAAACTGTCTCATTTCAGAAATGTTTGCATCACATTAAATTAGAAGAAGGTATAAAGAAAAGGAATTGGCTTTAAAAAAATATTTGATTATTTACAAAAAAATTAAAAAGTATTATAAAAAGCAAAAAATATAAAAAAGTGTTTCACCTGTTTTGTAATACTTACCTATTTAATTATTTTAGATCGTCTTACGTCATTATTCCAATCCTTACGGTAAGGGTTGATTATCTCTTAATAATTATGACTTAAGACAATTTAAAACCCAATAAGTCATTAATTTCGCGGAAGACGCAAACCTTGTCAGTCAGTTTATTACAAAAAATAATCATTAATTTCTCGAGTGACAGTGGAAAAAATGTCGTCAAAGGATTTTTATTCCCTCTTTTCGGAAATTGTTGTTTTTCATCTTTCAATATCGATTTTTTTTCAACACTTTAGAATTTATTTTAGAATACCATTATTTTTTCCATGCTATGTACCTATCTGTTTCTTTACCATCGTTTAATTTTAAAGGAAATGGCCAAGAATTATACATTTTTTTCTTTTATCATTGAGTCTATTGATGAAAAGGTCACTGCTCAGCTACCATCCAGGATTTCTCCTAGAATGCAGCCGATCTTCAACAGTGCATCCAGTGCATGGAAAAGACTGTTATATCTATCTCGAACCTGACATAATATCTTTATAACATATTTGGTTTTGATAAGTGTGTGCTCTTTCTATGGAAGTAATTAATCTGATATGAAAGTTAGTAAATTTCTGTTACTACGCTATTCTAGGTAAGAATGATGGAACGCTAAATAGCCCTGTTTATCAAATAATGCTTGCTTCATCTACATTCAAATATCTTGTCATATAAACACCTGAAATGATGGGAACAAGGATGGTTCTTTCAAGTGCTATGAAAGTTTTATTCAGTTCCGTTATTATTTCATCATTGGACAGTTGTTTCACTGTACTAGGATAGTAACAGAACCTCAATAGGACTTGAAATTTGATAAAATGTTCAAATTATGTGAAACAACCCGTCCATAGTATTTCTTTGCTATTTAAACCCACCTCTTTTAGGAACATCGCAGTATTTTTATATCTAAACTTGAATGTCAAAAATTTTCTGGACAAAATTTTTCATCAGTGATTGAACACTTTCAGAAAAAAATATGACAAAACTGGCGTTTGCAGAAATAAAGAGATTATCAGATAACCTACATTACGAAATAAACGACTGTTACATTAGATTATATAAAATTACCCCATTTCTAAAGCTTTCACTGTTTTGACTGTAAAAGTAAGCCAGACTAAATTCATGAGCCTCATATAAATTATGTTCCGCTCTTCAAAACAGTAGACTTCAAAAAGTCCCCGGTGTTGGCTTTACATAGAGTTTTAGTAATTTTAATTTAGTAATTTTAATTAAGTAATTTTAACCACTTTATCACGTGCCGCAAATTCACTAAATATTTTGTTTAATGAATAAATTGCGTAATAACACTAACACATCAAATAAAATTCACTTGCACACGCCGGAATTCGAACTGGAGACCTCCGGATTGCTAGTCGAGGGCCTTACACCACGAGGTTTTAATGAAATCAACTAATCCCAACTCGTATTCAGAATAATTAAATAATCGAAGTACTAGTTCACTTAGATGACTAGTTACAAAACGGACGCAATATGCACTGCGTAATGTAACAGCATACAATCTGTTGCGATGCCACTTCATGCTGAGATGCCCAAATCAGCGACAGTGACGCGTGTCTAATTGTTGTGGGGTGAGCGGTGGTATCGGAAGGGTGGTAGGAGCTGGTTTAGAGATTGACTGGGGGAAATACAGCCTCCATGTCCCACGGCACGGGGTGGGCGGCTAAATCGCTTTAATGACGTTACGCTTCAAATAAATTTGTTACCGGCGTTTTAAGTATCTTTTTTACTATGATTGATGTTTAACAATATTTTGATGTGCTTTAGAAGTTGGTAGAAGAGGTAACAAAAAATATATATATTTAAATATTTTTGATCAGCCCTCTGACGCCCAGCATTATTTACAACTTTTCCATAAACGCCTTTAGTTTTACCAGACTCTGGACAACTCGTGTCCATCCGAAGCTAGAGCCAGAGTAAATTGTTGTCAGCCTGTAACATTTTTCGGAGGATTTTTCCTATCATTTTTTCAAAACCGTCACCGTCGCCACTCCTTCAGCATCAAACCCTAATTGCAGATGCCAAAGTTCCACTGGTTCCGGGGAGTTGGAGGACATGTACGATATTTTAACAAAAATTACAGCCCTTCTGTTTCTTTAAATTTAAATTCTTTAAATTTTTATTTATTTTTATTTTTTCTGGTTAGGTCACATTACGACAAGGATTACCAGGACGGCAGAAGTCGGAAGAGGTGGTAAGCAGCATTTTAATTTCATTCCTCCTTCGCCCCGGGGCAGGGTGGAAACTAATCGCCTCGAAGTTCACGCGTGAAATTGCTCCGGGTATTATTTAATCCACGAATCGCCACCGCCCAGCCCTCCTGTGCTCCTGTTCCATCAAAACGAATGATTTGATAAAGTGGGACAATTTTGTAATTAAAATTGTAATTAAAGCATTTCTATTTAGGTGGCAGTTATGAATACCGCCGCCAGGGTATCATATATTAGATAACCAACACCTCTGTCATTGTGGTTCGCTACGTTTGGTGACTGAACAATATTTATTTATTTAAATATAATTTGTACATTTATTTATAACAAATTACAGGCAATATAGCCTGAGACGTTATAATTGTACCATTTACGCAGTGTATATGCAATGCCAAAAATCTTACAAATGCGCTATAGGACACAAAAAATAAATCTATTTTATTATCCACCGCATTCAAGAAGCACGTAGCTCTCCCCACAGGTGAGTTCATAAATAAATTAGTGCGGCTTGCTCTACTATATAGGAAGTTGTTATGACGTCCTCGAGAGTGAGACTCTGGTACAAAAAAATTAATTGGGCCAGTATCTCATTATTAGATATGGTTAATATGGTTCATAGTGTGCCGTTTGTCCGGATCTCGACGGCGGATGCGTCTGCCCACCAATTGCGCGGCAGTCCGAATCGGGAGAGACTGGTTGAGGGAGATCTTTTGACCTCTCCCACAGAACTCTCTCGGTACATCGCCTAGCACGATATCATTGGGAGGGATGAATTCTAACGTCCTTCACTCCTAGATACACCGAACCCAGATTCCTACCCACCCTTTATACCTTTTTCCTTCTAAGAACTTGCTCACTTTTCTCTTCTAAAAAGACCCTCCACACATCATTCCTAAGAGATGACATAGGCCCTGAGGGAAATTATTTTCCTCAGATCTTCCTACGTGGAATTAAAGCAAAATCTTAATAAAAATTCAAAATCTTGACACTTTTAATTTGCCAAATGAGCTTTCAGACTCTTTATTGTTAATAAACTCGGATTATGTGTTAGTACTTCATCACTACTTCGCAGTAACTAACACATAGTACCAATACATAGTTTAGGATTATGATAATAATATAGGAGTATATATGTAGTTTCAATATCCTTCAACAGATGTCGTTAGCATAAGTAGTTTGAGGTGTCTCAACAGATGTCCGTTAAGTAATACCTTAGAAGAGTGGCATCTGTCAACTGACAGACATCTAACAGAATAGGAATACATATAAAATAATCCCAATCACAGGGATTGAAGAACATTACAGTTACCTGGGTATGAATGGGTGGGGAGTGGAGGCGGAGGCTATTAAACCTACAAAAAATCATCCTGAACAATATGCTTCATCAAATTTTCCCCTCATCCCAAAAAAAAGTTTTTTCTGCCGGATGGAAAATGTTGAAGTCACATATAACTTTAAAAAATTAAAACAAAAGTGTAATTTGTGTACCCTTTTCTAAAATTATCTTCTTCACATCTGCTGAAATAACTCACTTATGTATTGTCTGTTAATTTTTCGATATGTATAATTGATTAAGTATAGCGTTGCCTTAGTTCTTATTTGTCCAGCAGACCATTAAAAAATTTTACAAGAGGAGAAGGTTTTCTTTCATTATTTCAATGAAACATTATGATAGGTGTTTAAGATAAAGCTATTTCCGTAAAGGTAACGGTCTTATTAGTTTAAATAATTCTTAATTAAGTGATTTACTATCATTTTTTATACTTAATTTTTAATTTTAAAGTTACCCGATATTTAATGATTCCCCTTGGCCGGGAGACCTTTTGGTCTTCGGTTCCGTACGTAGTGGCATAATTTGTAGTCGGAGGCACTCTTAATATTCGGTTACCGCCTCACTCGTAGCACTACCTTATTCCCTAATTTTAAAGTGGAGATTGAACAAAAAATAAAATGGTTTATTGGACAAATAAGAACTGAGGCAATAGTAGGTAGTACTAAATTTTATGAATTGATTTTAGGTACTAAAAATTCGAAAAATTTTCAGTCCCTTGAAAAATCATGCAATAGTCTGAATTCTTGACAAACAGTTAATGAAATGCTACAATTAAAATAATAATGTTTTGTTAAAATATTATATTGTAGGTACCTACTTTATCGCAATCGCACACAATTTGTTGCAATTTTAAAAATAACAACTAAAATTTGTATTGCTGATACTTAGGGTGATCCACCAGTCATTGAAGAATTCGAAATCGGAATCCCCGCCTCATTTTGGGAGGGATATAAAAATACTTGGCAAGATTTGAGAAGACGCTTTTGGAAAGGTTGGAGGAGGTATCTGAGAGTTGTTTTTTTATAGGTTGATTTCGAAAAGGCTGTAAAAAACATTAATTCTCTTTTTACGCATTGTTTATTATAATAACAAGGAAATTTAAAATTGATTGCACAGAACAAAGCGACGTACTAACTTAACTAAATGCGTTTGTTCCGAATAAAAATGATTATAAGTATTTTATAAACACCAGATAATTAAATTTCCTAGAAATATCTTCCCAGAAGAAACCAACCGAATATCATATAATATCACCCTTATCCGTTGCAACGCATTTCAGGCCATGGCAAATAATAAACGGAATAACGGTGGGGAATCCCGCCGCCAAACGAGCGTTATCTGCAGCCGCTAACGTCTAACGGCTGAGACAACGATGGACAATGGCTTGGATGGGCTGCTAAACGGCCGTTGTCTTGGTTCTGTCGTTAAACTCGTTCGGAACATTTGACCTCCCGAAATCGTCGGAATTCCTTAGATTCGGTGAGTTAAATGTCACGACAACGTGTTGCAGATTTGTGGGGAAAGAATGATTCTGATAATGATGGTATCCGAATAGTAAATCTTTTTATTTATTGAGAGAGTAATACGACATATTGTTGTTTCATTAAAAAACTATATACTTATCAGACCTAACATAAAAAAAATTAATCCCATGAACACAGTTCTTGCAAACTATGACAGTGAAAACATTAAAATGGGTAGATGACAACGTTGAATATTATAGGATGTTTGGTTTTGAAATGAGAATACTTTTAGTTCCTACCGAGATGTCTTTTATCCAGTTCCTACCTCTTAACCATCACCTTGCTGGAAAAGTATTTTAAATTTAGAACAATGGGAAGAAAAATAGTGCAAATTCGAGTGCGTTTGTTTTGAAAACAGAAGATTTTGAACTACCTTGGGAGCCAGATGTTAATATTTTTCGAGTACATAATCTCGTTGTTAAGTAAAAATAAGGAATTTCACATTCTTGGAAGTACATAAAATCCTTTTGTACTCATTCGTTTTGGTGTAGCGACAATTACCTCGAGATATCGTGGGGGAACTATATAACTATATTGTGATTGTGATTGTGATGTGTGCTCCTTTGCGGAGAGATACAGTGGTAATTGATTGGTCACCCCCCTTTCCTGGCACACCTTGTTTTTCCTACACATATTACCACCAATTCAACTATTTTCAACCATTTCGATTAGTTTCATTTTTAGTATTTACAATCCATTACAAGCGCATCTGAAGCTGTAATTCGTAAGCAGTTTTGAATGCAACATGAGTATTTCAAAACGGAGAGAGAATACTAGTACCTAAAAACGATTACAAAATATACACAGAAGAAATTTTATACTAGATTATCAGGTAGCGCTTGGACGTTTAGCGTGTCGGGAATATGTACTATACTCATATTCACGGATGATATGTGTTTTGGCAATATCCTTAAGAAATATTATAAAGACATAAAATATTAGTAATATCGATCAAGACACGGCTTACGAAGGCACTAACTTACAGGAAAAATCTTCAGAAAAGTCACGCTCTATCTCAATTCGGATAATTTTGGAGCAATAATATGGAGCATATTTTTTTATTTTGGTAGGTGGGTATGGGTACCACCGCCCTGGGAACCATTTATTGGATGACCAACACCTCTGCCACAGGTCACCCCAAGTGGTTCGCTACGTTTGGTGACTTAGCAGGGGTGCCCGGGTTCATGGGGTAATGTTTGTCTGGGTCTTGATGGCGGATGCGTCGGCCCACCTTCTGCGTGGCAGGCCGGATTGGGAGATGCTGGTTGAAGGAGACCCTTTACAACCGGTTTCCGTTGTCCGGGCCGCTCGGTAGTACAGGGGCCCGACCCTCAGGCTCACGACTGAGGGTGGGCTGCCCCATCAACGAGTGCAAAAACCCTGCCGCTGCTGTTGTGCCGGTGCGTGACCGGAGGGGACCCAGCAGTAGCGTCCAATCCACTGTCAAAGAAACTGGTGTGGGCTCAAAGCCGTGGTTCAGTCGACAGTGCTCCGAAGCAGTGCGACGAAAAAACGCGGCTTACCGAGCCTACAACACATCTCGAACGTCCGAAAACAGAATAGCATATAACAAAATGGCAAAGGAATGCAAGAGGATCATTAACAGGTCAAAATTCGAGCACGACCTGCAGATCAGCAGAAAGCTGGCTGCCTGCCCGCACGGCAGCAGAGCGTTCTGGTCGCTTGCGGGCTCAATAGGTCGCAATTTCTGCAAACCCAGTCTGCCACCTCTTACCAGACCTGACGGCTCTCTAGCAAATACCGCCGCCAAAAAGGCTAACTTATTAGGCAAAATGTTCGCGGAAAACTCGACCCTCGATGATCAAGGTGCTACCCCGCCGTCGGTTCCTCATTGCGGTTTTCGTATGAAAAAGCTAAGGATCCGGCATCGGGACGTACTTCAAGTCTTACAGAGGTGCGTTGTAGAAATAGCTCCAATTTTGACGAAGCTTTTCAAGATGTCCCTGAAGTCTGGCTCTGTGCCCTCTGGTTGGAAAAAAGTGATCATTCACCCCATTCCAAAGAAGGGTGACCGCTCCAACCCAGCCAACTACCGCCCCATAGCGATCACATCTGTTTTGTCAAAAGTGATGGAACGTGTGATCAACGACAAACTGCTCACATACCTCGAGAAGAACAAAATTATTAACGACCGTCAATACGGATTCCGGCGGAACCGCTCGTGCGGTGATCTTCTCGCGTATGTGACGCATGTTTGGGGACAGTGCCTGGAACGTTTTGGTGAGACCCAAACGGTTGGACTTGACATTTCCAAGGCCTTTGACCGGGTTTGGCATCGAGCGCTTGTCAACAAACTGCTTTCGTACGGATTTCCCGCATCCTTGTGTGCGTGGATTGCCGACTTTTTGAGGGGGAGGTCGATTCAGGCGGTTGCTGACGGTTTCACCTTTTCCTTGCATTCGATAAATGCCCACAGGGATCGGTTCTGTCTCCGACTTTGTTTCTGTTGCACATCAACGACCTTTTGTCATGTGCACCGATTCATTGTTACGCGGATGACAGTACAGTCCATGATAGCTTTTTGTTTGACAAGCCTCCAAAGAGCACACAAACCCCAATAGCTCGGAGGGCTTTGAAGCAGAGCATGGACGGTTACCTCGAGAGTGTTTTCTCTTGGGGTAAGAATAACCTCGTCGAATTTAATGTTTCAAAGACCCAATCATGTTTGAAAACGTCTTAAAGGGATCGAAATGATAATCTAGTCTCCTTCAACGGAAGCATTCTTCCGAACAGGACCTCCATTGATATGCTTGGTGTTACTCTAAGTGACCAGCTCAGGTATGGGGGCTCCATCGAAACCAGAGTTAAATTAGCTTCTCAGAAACTGGGCGTACTGTACAGGGCCCGCAGATACTTTAATAGTACACAACTGCTAACCCTGTACAAATCGCAAGTGCGCCCCACGGTTGAATTTGGCAACCACCTCTGGTCTGGAGCTCCAAAATACCTTTAAAAAAAAAACCTTGACTCTGTGCAGAAACGGGCGGTCCGTTTGATAGATTCTCCCATCTTAACAGACCGATTGCAATCTTTAGAGCACAGGCGTCAGGTGGAAATGCTGTCCTTGTTCTACCGGTATTACAATGGAAAATGCTCCGAGGAACTAGCGTCGTTGATCCCCTCGGCACCGGTGCATAGTCGGGAAACACGCCAAACACGCGCCCAACATTTGTACACGGTTGACATTAGTCACATGAGAACGGGTCGTTTTTACGACTCGTTCTTGAGTTTAACAGCTCGGATGTGGAACGATTTACCAGCCTCTGTGTTTCCTCCCTCCTACAACTCCTTCCTTTCCTCAAAAAGACCCTCCATACAGCATCCTCAAAGATGACATAGGCCCTGAAGGAAATTATTTTCCTCAGGGCCTCCTGTGTGGAGTTAATGTAAAAAAAAAAGGCGACTAAATAAGTTAAGGCAGTATAACAAGTTCCTGTGAAAAATGGATGCCATTTTCTTTTATGCGATGGCGTCTCTCGTTAAGAATTACCGCGAGCTGTGTCATTGGTACCCCAAACTAATGAGCAGAAGTATTATTATATAAAACAGCAAAAGCCTGGAATGTCTGTACAGACTTTTTTAGGGTACTTCACGTTTACAGCTACTGGTTTCATTGCCTACCCCAAGGCGGTATTAAAAGAAAATATCGGGGAAAGAAAAAGTACGCGGAACTTTGTTTTGATTCGGATTAAAAAAGGAATGACTCCTTGGGGCATGAACACAGACTTACAAGTAGACTGGCATTGTATAATGTATAGGTAGGGGAAAAATCTTTATTTTAAATGTGCATTTTGATGACATCGGTTTTATGAATTCTTTAATTGAACTAAAAATTCGGCTAAAACAATATCATAAAATGTCTCATAGAAAACACGTACTATCGTGATTATTACATATTATGTGGTTTGTGTTATTCGTTATAGCAATAGCGGTAAAGCATTTGGATTGACAAATCAATACATTACAATATGACTTCAATAGTTCTTGCTGGTAATCACAACACCAGCTGAAAATATCGATCACAATAATTTGAAATGCTGTATACGACAAAATGTTAATTGTTCAGGAGGTCGAAAAGAAAGCTTTATATTAAAAAAAAAAAAAACAAATCTGTTTTTGTAGACCTATAATTACGAATTTCAGATTTTTTTGTAAATTTCTTTAATTTATTTTAAAATTTAAAAAATAAAATCCTGTTGAAATGCACGTCGTAAAAGACACACTTTTTTCCTAGAAATATTTTAACAACACAGATCGGAAGAGATTTTTTTTTTTTAAATGACGTTTTTAATAATTTTTTAGATTTATTGTCCTTTACAACACTGATTCGTCAGTTTTTGCTGTTTTAGAATATAGCAATCCGCTTTATATTTATTAACTAACTAACTAACCATCACGCCGTTTCCCCGCAGGGGTAGGCAGAGAGGACGGACCGCCAAACAACTCGGTCTTGGCACACACTCTTCGCCTCACTCACATTCATACATCGTCGCATACATTCTCTTCTATTATTCTGACTTTTGACATGGCCCGACTCAAGTATCTGATTTACTTGATCGTGCCATGTCTTTATATTTATAATTTTGTATAAATCCAGATTCATATATATATTAATAATTTTTTTAGATAACGTTCTTTAAAAGCATGCGTTCTTTTAACGCAAGCAAGCAAGCATGGAAAAATTTTAGGAACACATTTTAGAAACCTTATTATATTCCTATGAGTCTCTCTAATGAAGTACCAGGATTACAGACTGTAGAAGTTGTTAATACAATTACTTTCCGCCGGGTGTCACAATTGCCCGAGGTTATTTTGGGGCCATAGGATTGCCTGAATACTCGCACACAGAATAGCTATCTACTCAGTGCTGAGTACCTCCGCAGTTCACCGTCTACCCTCTTTATCTCCTGGCTCCCTTGTGCTCCTGGCACCCACCCTTGAGAAGCGTTTGTTTCTGAAGGGATTGTCAAAACACACGAATAACTGGGAATGACACGAGATTTATGGGATTACGCCGTATCCCTAGACGAAAGAAGGAAATCCAATGATTTGAAATACATTTCATACCGATTCATAAAATATGCAACCAAATCCTTGGAGGATTTATTTGTCATTTCAGAACGTTCATGAAAAATGTTGACAGTTTTATTAATAAATGTCAAAAGCAGATTCATATTACGGGTTGTACGATCCCATTTCGCGACAATAGCAAAACAACGTTTGCTCATCTCACCCAAATATTAGTTTTTTTCGAGGATTTGTAATATCGTCTTTGGAATGCCATATGGACTGTGGAAAATATTTTTAAGAAAATTTTGTATTGAACTTGGAGCTTAATGAGGCCCGCTATGTGACAGAAAGAAAATAGATGAGTGTGCTTTAGACCACACAACTGAAGTAAAACTTCTGCTCCAACTATATGATAGGAAGAGAGAACGAAAATAAGCGCGCGCACTGACTACAGTGACTTACGAAGCGTTCGCCTCGCTTTTCGTAACGCTCTCGTCACGCATTCGTCAGTTACTCCTCAAGTCAAGCGTGCGTAAAGAATTTTTACTTCAAAAAGGCAACGAAGAAATATAAAACGACCCGTTTCCATGTCAAATCATCGCGCGTCGCCTTAGTTCTTAATTGTCCAAACGACCATTTTAGTAAAGTTTATTTCCAATCACCACAAAAATGATAGTTGATCACTTAACTAAGAACTATTTAAACTAATGAGACCTTTATGAAAATAGCTTTATCTTACACCTATCATAATGTTTCATTGAAATAATGAAAAAAACCACCTCCTCCTGTAAAATTTTCTAATGGTCGCTTGGACAATTAAGAACTAAGGCGACAATGTCAACCGTGTAGGTATATGATGTTTATATTTATGAAATGATATGTTTGTATTTTATGTATACATTACATAAATTCCACACAAGAGTCCCAACCGAAGCAAGTGTTACTAAGACATTTCAAGGGTACATTATTTTTTTTGATAAAGACAAATATTACCTGGTCATAAATATCCTGACATTTAATTACCAGTAGAGCCGAATAAACGCTGTATTATTTATTTATTCATTTCCGGGAAATCGACAGTTTACATTTTTTCAGTTTATACATAAGTATTATGTAGCCAAAATAAAACCAATTATGGATTTCCTCCTTGTGACTTTACCCCTACTGAGACAGCCCAATAAGTAATAAGTAAATTAAATGTACAAAAAAAAATTAAGCCAAAAATTTTATAAAACAAAAAATTATATAAAACGAAAAAATACAAAACAAAAAAAATACATTGGTAGCCATGGAGAGAGGTTGTACATATAAATATAAATATAAATCAAATATCATATAATTTATATAAATTATAAATATAACAGCGAAAACCATATTAAAACTGCGTGCATTAGAAAGAAAATAACGTGAAAATGTTTTCTGATGGTGCAAATGTGTTCATATTTATATTTTCATCACTGAACCGTGTCGAATTTACGAATCTGATCAAAATTATTCCGAGGAGTACCTACCCAAGTATAAATAAATCTGCTTATAGAAATATATAAAATGCACAAAAAGCAATTTTACCGACAGCTATTCAAATGTATACAGTCCTTTGAGGGTCTGATACATCGGCATAATTTTTCAATACACATTCTGATTTGTAAGTCTGGCCTCGGAATATAAATCCACGCTTATTGGAAATGAGTTGACTTGAAATATGAGATGAAAATTCAATAAGGTGGTACCTACCTAAACGCGCTCACAGAAATAACTCAACACATCTTTACATATTTATTACGTTATGTAGGAACTGTGCAAAAGCAAGGAATATGAAAAAAATATTCATCGGAAAAAAATAATAAACAACATTAAAATATGCATTTATTACTTGAAAGTTCACGTTATTCTGCTTTCCTGCCATCTCCTTTAACCACTAAGATATTGCCACAACTTTGAAATACACAGAAATCAGAAATTATTAACATTTTTAAGTTAATCCACTACAGGCTTACGTAATGCAGTAATGTAATCTAAGTAGAGTGGTTGATGGAAGATTATTTAATGTTAAATATCGGTACTTCAGTAATGTAAATGTGTCGTATAATGCGTGTTATATGACAAATTTATACAGATTTCTTAAATGCGGTATTCCGTACCGCGCTAATGAGTTAAATTCTGCGCTCGTGTTAAGACACCAACTCTTAAAAGTAATCACTCTAACGCCAGAAATGATAGCGCGTTTGCCTCGTTAAGAGTAGTTAGTTAGTCGCGGGAAAATTTGCCAAACGAATGTCATCGCATACAAACATCAAAATAATACGACAGACGGATACCCGTTTATAAACTCCTATTAGGCGTGTATATAAACGGGTAGTTATAATAACCAATAAATAGTAATTCGTGTTGTAACACACGATAGGCATAGATAAGCCATTGAAAGCCATAGAAAATCACAGAAATTTGACAGCCGATAACACGCGACGGACGCCCTCGGAAATTAGCCGAATTTCGCCATTTTGTCTTAATCATCTCGTAATGCTGACTTAACACAAAAAATACAGAATCATCCTTCTTTTGTCCCAGTGACCAGTTCTAAATAGAGAGATACTTCCCAACCTTTCTTTTCGTAACCTTCCTCTTCCCTATCTGCTTCCCCTCCTAAATCCCTGCAGCCTCGCAACATGAAAATGTGAGACGTCACATTTCCACACCAATTAACATCTCTGCCATAGGTCACCATAAGGGGTTCGCTACTTTGGAGACTTAGCAGGGGTGCCCGGGTTCATGGGGCGAGGTTTGTCCGGGTCTTGGTCCACCAGCTGCATGGCAGGCCGTATCCAGAATGGTTAAAGGAGTCCCTTTGACTTCTCCAGCCGTACTCTCTTGGAACATCGCCTTGCACTGCAGTGGGAGGGACGGATTCATACATCTGTCACTTCTGGACAAGGCTGACCCCAGATTTCCTTCCCAGTACATCCTTTCCTAAAGATACCCTCAACACAGCATCTCCAAAGATGACCCTCATAGGCCTTGAGGAGAATTATTTTCCTCAGACCGCCTGTTTGGAGCTAATGTCATAAAAAAAGAAAAATACACTTTTTTCACGAAAAATTTCTGCGTAATTGTACGATGTAAACATCTAATATCATCATGGCGAGTAATGTGCTTTAGAACCTTTTCATTAAAACATTTTTAATATATAAAATAATAAATTCACGATTGTGAAAAAGAAGCTAAAGTAATTAGTATTCTTCTGCAAGATTTAAAGCCGAATAAAAAAGGCTCAATCCAAACAAATAGGGTGTATCGCACCCCACTGCGACCTGTCAAACTTTACAGGGGAAAAAAAATTAAAACGCACATAAAATAAAATATATACTGGAAAAAAAGTGTGCAAGGGAATGTTCAGTGTTCATGTCTAACCCTCCTGCAGGTTTTGCGCAGTGGTTTCTACTGTTTTCATTCATCTGCAAGAGGGGGTGGGGTGAAAAACGCCCAAAGGGGTCGGGACATGGTAAAGGGTTAAACACAGCCGAGGGTCGTATCAGATAGAGTTTAAAGACCAGGAGCACAGCAATGCTGGGGAGTGGTCACAATGAATTAGAAATATATCAAAGGCTTTCATTCGTTACTGATAGTATCTATGTATCTACATTATTTGTGCATTACAACATACCATTTAACCACCGGACAAAACGGAAACATTGGCAATCGTTTTAACATCTGAATAATTATTTATGTTTATGCCGGAGTCGAGGCTTATGTTCCATAATTGTGCATGCATTTGTCATTTTATAGAAGTTAGGGTTTGATTCCCGCTGCAGTGCAAAAATCAACGTTGGGTTTTTTGTTTGTATAAAAAAAAACACTAAATCATTTTTTTTTAATTCTTCATTTTGACTTAAACATTAAATAGGCTACAGTTTCATTAATCTAGAGCAGCTGACATTGGTACTTACAGCATTCGAATAAGGGAGGTTTTACATAGAGTACTTTTTGGCACTTAAATAAAATTACCAAAACTGACATGAAGCACTTCTGGCAATAACCCCCAGATATATATATGTATTTGGGGCACGTTTCACAGTGATATAAACTTCAACTAAGTATCGCCCTGATGAAAACCACCACTCGGAATGGAAACGTTGCTGGAAATGGAGTTGGTGACTAAATCTGAATAGCCAGATACTTCCTAACCTTCCTTCCCAATTTACCTTCTTGTACCCATCCTTTTTCCTTTTAACCCAACAACGTACCTAAATATGTGATGCCATAGTCCCAAAGTTCCACTGGGTCTGGACAGATGAGATTCGAGTGCCGTAATTACATCACAAAATTAGAGATAAATTTTATTAGAACGATGATTATTACGATGAAAACAGAAATATACTGTGTTTTTATGGAATTAAAAAAAAAATGTACAAACTCTAACTACTCGTATCTTATGATCTGTATCCATTTTTTTACAAAATGTTCTGAAGGTATCCGAAATTAAACAACTTTTCTTTTATATTCTTGAATTCAAGCAATTCAGCGAGCCAAGTAGGGTAAAATCAAGTAAATGTGTTTGATTCCGGTATCAGATGGCCACTATGCTTTATGGCTCATAAAAGCTCCATAACGTAATGAAGTAAAAGGCTTTTTATAGCACAAGAAACTCCTATAAACCCACTTTCCTAACTTGACAAGGGACAGAATACGGACTGTTTTGAATCCTGATGACTATAATAGCACATTATTATTGTAATAAATTAATAAAAAGAGACTTACAAAATAATGAAAAACATAAATAACATTAAGAAATTCTTTAATCGGGGTTAAGATAATAAGCAAGTAAAATTTATCCGACGAAGTTAAAATTTTGCGAATACTTCAAACTAAATAAATTATTATTTATGGTTATGTTTTTTTTTATTATTTTACTTCACGTGGCTACTTTATATCCGTTAGTTATTATAATTTTAAAAAAATACACCTTAAACACTACCCTTGAATTTATTGCTATATATTTCACTCGGCATTCACAAAGGCAATTTTTACTTTGAAGTTCGGCACACCGAATAGTCATTTTGTCAAACTATTTTCGCAGGTTTTGAGGCCGGAAATTTGCTGATCTCTTGTCAGTTTCGTTTAAATTTCGCATGCATGGAAAACAGTGGCAGGAATTTAAATATGCATGTATTCATATGTAAATAACTTATTAACACTTTAATAGTTTTTGTTTACGAAATTTTTTCCATAAAATAATGTGTGCGAAAAACTACTGTTAATTAAAAAAAAACGAGTGTGCTTTAGACCACACGACTGAAGTAAGACTTCACTAACTTATTGACATTGACATTGACATTGACATTGACATTGACATTGACATTGACATTGACATTGACATTGACATTGACATTGACATTGACATTGACATTGACATTGACATTGACGTGACTTATGACCATGGGGTGACCTATGACCTTGGGGTGACTTACGACCTTGAGGTAACCTATTGCATGGTTATTCAACAAATGATTCCTCGTGCTCGCACCTCTCCATAACACTTTTTGTAACGCATTCATCAGTTTACCCCACAAGTCGAGCGTGCGTAAAGAAGTTTTACTTCAAAAATAATAATAAAACAAAGATTTGAAAGCAATATACGAATCGAGATGATTCACTCATCGCTGAATATCTAGAACTGACGATACTTTTTCATGAAGAAGAATTTAACCCTACAAAAAAACCGGTAAATAATTTCTATTCTTTCTAATTTAATTCTTTCCGTTGACAAAAAAACTTCTCCGTCCATACTTCAGGAATAAATTGTCCAATCAAAGACTTTTTCAAATCTTACAAAATTCCTGTCAAGAAATCGAGAAACGGAATAAGTCCTTGGACGTTCGACAACGGAATCAGATAGTAAAATGAATGACAGTTCAATTACTGACTTTCCAGTTCAATACTTTCAGAAGTAAAGGGACTTAAGCATTCAAATCACGAAGTCTTATTATAAATGAAAATTGAAAGTAGAAAATATAAAAACAAATCTGAAAATGGAAAATACCAAATGCGCACTGATGTTTCAACATAATATGCGTGAAATGAATAGGAAGTATTTAACTCGATTTCGCTATATTATTTGCATGTCAAATATTAGTTAAACTATCCAATTTTTTAGATGACCACACAGAATACCAACTTTCCCGAGGAAAACTAAATCGAAGAGAGACGCGATGAAGGGTGGTTGAACTAATCTAATCTGAATGGTGTCTTTTGCCTTATGATATTGTAAATATATTCTGCTTATATTTAAATTTGAAAACCAATTATAATTTTATTTTACAACACTTTCCATCAAAATTTTAAATCCGAGTGATAGCCAAGGATTAATAATGCTTACGTTTTGAAAAATTAATTTATCTTTTACATAAATTGTAATTTAGCTATTACAATTAAAAATAACAAATGCAAAAAAATAAGTGATCAAGACGATTGGCTTTGTTATGAATACCGCACAAGAGTCCCAACTGCTCCCGCCTGGAGCCAGTGAGACTATGGCATCCCCAATTGGGGTGTGTTGTGAGGCTGAAGGTAGCGGGGAGGGGAAGGAGATAGGGAGGAGGAAGATGGGGAAGTACCTGGCTATCCAGATCTGGTCACCAAACATGGCTAAAGCTATTTCAAGCAATGTTTCAATTCTGAATGGTGGTCTTACACCAGGGCGATACTGAGAGTATCTTCCATTCTGGAACGTGCCGCAAATATACTATATAATATTATTTTAAATTAATAAATTGTGAAATAACACAAATTAATCAAATAAAATTTATTTGCCACGCCGGGATGCGATCACGCGACTTTCGGATTGCGAGTTAAGAGCCTTTCCGCTGGACTATGTCAGTCGTCAATATCAGACGCAAAAATATTTAAATATCTGAACAAAAAAAACAATACTACTATTATGTTCCAAAATATTAGGTGTATTAATAAAAACTTTAACGAACTTCAGCTTAACTTACCAGAGGTGTAAGGCTGGTGATATCTCCTGGTGGGGTGGGAGGGCGCGGGGTCCGGGGGGCTGGCCCGGCCCTGTCCCGGCGACAACAGGAAACCCTGGCACTCCTCGCCCAGTCGCAGCTGCGCCTCTGACCCTGGGAACTCACCGCTGGCCAAAGATCTGCCGGGGTATTCAGAGCTCGACCTTCCTTGGCCTTGGTACTCTCCGCTCGATCGACCCTGCGAAGGAAACTCGCCGCTTGCTAGCGACCTCCCTTTCCTTGCGTATTCTCCGCTTGATCTGCCTTGTCCTGGGTACTCTCCGCTAGATCTTCCCTGTAATAATCATAATATCAGTTTTCATTACGAAAATAATAAAAAAAACGACTGAAGTTAAACTTTACTAACTTATAAAAGAACATATGACATTTGGGGGACATTGACATTGACATTGACATTGACATTGACATTGACATTGACATTGACATTGACATTGACATTGACATAGATATTGACATTGACATTGGGGTGACATATGACAATGGGGTGACCTATGACCCTGGGGTGACCAACGACCATGGGGTGACCTCCGACCTTAGTGTGACCTACAACCTTGGGGTGACCTACAACACTGGGATGACCTACAAACTTGGGGTGGCCTACGGCATGGTTATTTAACAAATGATTCCTTGTGCTCGCACCTCTCCATAACACCTTTCGTAACGCATTCGCCACTCCCGAAGTCAAGCGTGCGTAAAGGCCCGACTGTTCGCCTCGCTCGATCACCGTTCGCCTCGATTACCGTTCGCATGACACTTTTCGTAACATCACACTTTTCGTTATATCACAATTTTCGTAACACATTCACCAGCTTACCCCCAAGTCCAGCGTGCGTAAAAATGTTTTACTTCAAAAAACTTTTCCGTAAAATTATAAATCGAAGGCTACGACTTCATTATGATTTGATATAAAAAAATGTAAGACGCGCGTTTGCTCCCCTGTATTTGAAACAATGAGTATTATTTTTGTAAGACTGAACAATCGCGTGACTAGAAATCGCAGTGGAGTCTAACCTAAGGCCTTCGCTCATGGATAAACCAAAAACTCACTGGCAACTCAATTCACGGCGCAACTCAACTTTACGATTTCAAAAATTATTTCAGCTTGTTTAACAAAAATTTTATTTTTCAATTATCAACCTTAATACTCGTACATATCGTCAAAATGGTCGCCATCTTGCCGCTGGCATTCCTCAAATCAGGCCCTTAGAATTTTGAAAACTTTTCGACTTAAATCTCGGGGTATGTTGACCATTTATTGATGGATGTTCTCCTTTAATTGGAGTAAAGTCGCTGGTTTATTTACGTAGTTTACAGTCTACAGTTTGTTAGAGAAAATTACTTTGACCATTTTATTTTGCTCCATGGCTACCCTGTTTGTTTTCCTGAATATTGACGCTTGGTTCTGATTTCTGTAATTGGTGAGGCAAACGAAATAGGCGGCGTGCATCATTGTTTTGTAAAACAGTATAGAATCATTGTTGAACAAAAAATAACAAAATCATTGCTTTTTTAAAATGTTTTACCCATAAACCGCGTTGCTCTCGCGTAAAGTGATCTTTTGTGACTAAATTTCCTTTATAATAATAATGTATGAACCTCCTGAACCAAATTGATATTTACCTGCTCTGACATAATATATGACACAAACTTGACAGGTCGTGAGGCGCAACCATGGCAACATTTCAACCTGGCAACTGAAACGCGACTAGCACTGCGACTAGCAACTAGCGTTTGACAACGGCGTCGCTCTTGGCAACTAGTCTTTAACAAGTTGCCTGTGAGATAGCGATTGAGTTGCCAACTGTTTTTAAGTTGCTCCATGAGCGGATGGACTAAGTGTTAATAAAACAATAAGTTCATTTGATATATAATCATTTCCTTTTTCATCTTGATGTTGTGATTTGAACGATTACAGCACCCTCAATTTTTATTCTGTAATATCTACTTAAATTTTATTTTATAAAACTAATGTTAAAGCTTTATAGGAAAACGTTTCTAACCTGTCCAGTATATTCTCCGCCCGACTTTTCCTGCGTAGGAAAATCTCCGCTAGCTAGCGACCTCCCTTTGCCAGCGTATTCTCCGCTCGATCGGCCCTGCTGCGCGTGAAAAGTGTTGTGCTCGTAGGGCGGCTGACCAGGCCCGGTGGGCGACTCGAGTGGGCCCGTGCACAGATACTGGCTGCTGGCGCGGTCCTGGCTCGCGGAGTCTAGCAGGCCCGGCGTACAGTCGAGCGACGCGTCGGGCCGGGAGCGGCGCGAGTCGCGCGGGTCGCAGTAGGCCTCGAGAAACTCTACCTGTAAAAAAATAAAGCCAATATTTAGTAAGAACAAAATTTAAATAAAGAAACCTGTCTTATTATGAAACCCGGTGTCGCCCGATTTTCGGCGCTTTTTTAGCCTTCGATTTACAGTTTTCATTACTTTTTTTATGTATTTTCTTTTTTATTTATCTATTTCTATAGACTCCAGATACTAATATCTACAGCCTATATGTCGGACGAATATCTACAGCTCAAATGTTGGACAAATATCTATGAACTTCAGAGTGAAGACTAATATCTACAGAGCTAAGGTCGGATAAATATCTCTGACGGTCCCAGTGGTGACGAATATCTATGGAGCGTATATGGGACTAATATCTACAGAGGGCAACTGAACAAGAGGTTGTACGGAAAAACATAAATTACTTCAATTGCGTTATAATTTCAATTTCAATTTCAGTGCCGGCAACCCGGGCGTTTATTTATAATTAGTTATGTACATCAGTTTTTTTTCCTTACCCTCCTCACTAGACAGAGTCTGTTCTGAGGCTGGTAACTAACAATTTTTAATTACATAAAAACAAGTAAGTGGTAAAAATAAAATAAAAAAAGAAATATATATATTATAGTAAAAATAATAATAATAAAATAAGAGGATATCAGAATTTAAAAACAGAGTAGAATAAAAGAAAATATATAATATTAGAATCAAAATCAGCATGGATGAAATTAAAAATTCGATAAAATGCATGAAGAATGGTAAGGCTGTAGGTTTCGACAATATTGCGGCCGAATACTTTAAAGGAGATAGCCATATTATTCTCACATGGTTGTGCAAACTTTTTAACCAGTGTTTAGAGGAGGGTTACACGCCATTAGATTGGAGAAGGGCTGTAATCATGCCATTATACAAAGGTAAAGGGTCACGTATGGAATGTGGGAATCATAGAGCTATTAGCCTGCTAAGTTCAGTCGGCAAGTTGTACGGAAGAATATTGATTGAAAGGGTAAGAATGGAAACAAAGGATAAAATATGGGATGTGCAAGGTGCCTTTATGAGTGGAAGGGGATGCATGGACCAGATTTTCTCCTTGCGTATGCTCACTGAGAAGTTTCTGGCAAAAAACCAAAAACTTTTCTGTGCCTTTGTAGATCTACAAAAAGCATACGACCGAGTCGACAGGAAAAAGCTATGGAAGGTGTTGTCCAAGTATGGAGTGAATACAAATCTCATACAGGCAATTGCGTCTCTGTACGAGGGAAGCGTTGCATGTGTTAGGGTGAACGGTGGTTTTACGGGGTGGTTTGACATCACAAAAGGTGTTAAGCAAGGCTGCGTAATGTCACCATGGTTATTCAATTTATACATGGATAATTGTATGCAAGAATTGAAAGAGATGGGATTGGGCGCGAATTTGAGTGATCTGAAAATATGTTGCCTGTTGTATGCTGATGATGCGGTGCTGATTTCTAACACTATGGAAGATCTACAGTCTCTCGTGTCTAGGATGAACGAAGTGTGTATGCAAAATGAGTTAATGATGAATGTAAGTAAGTCTAAAGTCATGGTATTTGAAAGGGAGAGTACGAAAACAGTGTGCAATATAGTTGTGAATGATGAATACTTGGAGCAGGTGGATGAGTTTGTGTACCTGGGTAGTATGTTTACGAGAGATGGGAAGGCTGATAGAGATATTGAAAGAAGAGTAAATGCAGGTAACTCCATTAATGGAGGACTGAATGCCGTTGGCGCTAATAAAACACTGTCAAAAGACGCGAAGCTAGCAGTCCACAATGGAGTCCTGGTACCTACCCTGATGTATGGCAGTGAGGCATGGAGTTGGCAGAGGAAGGATGAAAGTAAACTGAATGCTGTCGAAATGAGATCCCTGAGGCGAATGTGTGGCAAAACCATGTATGATCGTGTGAGAAATGTGGATATCCGCAAAGAATGCAAGGCTGATGTAAGCATAATGAGTAAGATTAAGAAAGGGACCCTCAGATGGTTTGGACATGTAGAGCGAATGAAAGAAGAAAATAATGTGAGAAGAATATATGACGCAAATGTGAATGGAAGAAGAAGTAGGGGACGCCCGAGGAAGACATGGCACGATCAAGTGAATCAGATACTTGAGTCGGGCCATGTCAAAAGTCGGAATAATAGAAGAGTATGTATGAGACGATGTATGAATGTGAGTGAAGCAAAGACTGTGTGCCAAGACCGAGTTGTTTGGCGGTCCGTCCTCTCTGCCTACCCCTGCGGGGAAACGGCGTGATGGTTAGTTAGTTAGTTAGTTAAGAATATTACTTATCTCTCTTCTTTCTTTGACATTCAACCAGTTTAAAAATCTTTTGAAAACCCAATTCAAATTATTAGATGCGACGTAGGTCTTTGTTTGGGCTACAAACTTATTGAATATATATGGTGCCAAGTAAGATTCATGTTTTTTTGCAAAATTTGATTTGATATGTGGTACTTGTAATTGATTGTGTGTGTTTGCTCTTGTGTTTTGCGAGTGAGTTATGAAGTGTGGTGATATTTTTAGGCAGTTTTTGTAGATGATCTTCTTTATGTATAGTTTATTTATGTCTAATAGGTTATTGTTGATCATTAGCTGTTCTGTCGGATGTTGATAAGGCTTTCTAAACATAATTCTGATTATTGTTTTATGATTAATTTTAAGTGATTTGAGGTGAGTCTAACCTAACCTAACCTAACTTAACATAAATTAAATAGTGGTAAAAACAGAGTTATTTATTAATTTAAAATAAGTTTTTTAAACTGCATACGCAATATTACGTTACGCCAATATGCTATACATAATTACAAATCCAACCTCTGCCAGTGCTGTAGATATTCTTTAACATCACCTGTTCCATAGATATTAGTCAGCAGTTCGAGCTGTAGATATTTGTCCTCACTTTGGTTCTCATAGATATTAGTCAGCAGTTTGAGCTGTAGATATTCGTCCTCACTTTGGTTTTCATAGATATTAGTCCGATTTGTTCAGTTTTTTTCATTCCTGTAGATATTCTTACATTTATATATTATATTCCTATACTCGTACATTCAGTTCACGGGTAAATATATGATAGGTGCGAGTAAGGAAAAATGTTCCTAATATAAAACATGGAAGCGGAATGTGAAATAATCAGTAACTGTATGTAAATGTTTAAGTAGTAATGTTTTGTGAACACCTCACTCACTAAGATAACTGTGCTGAGGTGTTCGCATGTTTGAGATAGGTCTTACTAATACATAACTATACTAATAATAATACGTATTCTAATAAACAACCGTGTATGTGAAAACCTTATTGATATAGAAACTGACAAAAAATAGTTCATCTAAATATGTATTCATTTTTAATCGAGCCAAAGGGGGTTGTTAATCTGTTGTGTATGTTACTGTAAAATTCCGTAAGAGTAGTAAATCTTAGGTTTTACTAGTAAATCCTATAATTTACGAACCTTTAATGTTGGTAAATCTTAGGATTTACAAGTAAAACCTAAGATTTACCAATTTACGGGTTTTTACAGTAACATATACACTGTTATTGGTAATAGTTTCTCATTGAATTTCGGATCTTTCCGGGGTATACTAAATGGCCTACATATTTCTTATTTTAGAAGATATCAAGTTCCGGCCGCCACGCAGTAGGTGGGCAAAAGCACCCGCCGCCAATATCAAAACAAACCTCACCCGGGCACCCCTGCTAAGTCACCAAATGTTGCAAACCACTTGGGGCAACCATAGACGTGTGATATCTTGATCGATGGGGGCAACATATAGCAGGGGTATTGGTTATCAAATAAATGGTAAGAAGACGGTGGTACCCATATCTGCCTCCAAAATTGAGATGTCGGTGCGTTGACTTTTTAAAACATATTAAAATTATGTTTGATTAGTGTCTATGGTACCTAAACATTCACATAAGTACAAATACAAAGCGTGGTGTCGCCTCTTTCTAACACCTTTAATTCAGAAATACTTATAGAAATAGAGTCCATCTTATTTTTTTTGTTTTTTGTTATATTTGGGAAAGTTGACAGCAAATCATAAATTACGCAATAATACAATTATAAAATGGTTAATTATGCCAATTATAAACTTTCCACAGATAATAATAGTAAATTAATGTGTGACATTATAAAGGTGTTTACTTAATTAGTTCATTTTTAGTTACATTATGTGAGGGGGGGGAGGAGAAATATAGGATAAGGATTAAAAGGCTATGGACGCGAATATATAGGGGGATGGGTAGATTGAACTTCCTAGTTTGAGTCATGTTGCTTAGTGAGATTTTGTTTTATGTCATGTAACGTCGAGTTAAGAATGTCAATGTGGTAATAATTTGAGTTGAATGAATGTGTGGATCTGTAGATAAATGAGTTATGTTTGTAGTTAGTCTTGCAAAGAGGAAGATTAAAAGTAAGCGACTGTCTACTGTTGCGATTAGGAACGTGGAATGATAGGCGTTGAAGAAGATCAGGACTATCGATTAAGTTATGTATAATTTTAAATAACATTACCGAATCTGCTATATTTCTTCGACAAGTTAACGTCTGTATTTTGAAGAATTTGGCAGAGTCTTCATTATTAACATGAGATCGAAAAGAGCGGAAATTGAGATACCTTAAAAATCTATTTTGAACACTTTCAATTCTATTTTTGTGTACTGCATAGCCTGAGTTCCATACTTGAGATGCGTATTCAAGAATACTACGAACATATGAAAAATATAGTGTTTTGAAAGTAGTAAGGTCTTTGAATTGTTTACATGAGCGGATTATGAAACCAAGCATAGAAGATGCATTAGTGACTATGTGGTCGATATGTTTATTAAAATTCAGTTTACTATCAAGTATAACCCCAAGGTCCTTACTTTCGAATTTGATAGATAACGGTACAAGATTAATTGAGTATTCATGGATAAATACGTTTTTATTCCTAGTAAAGCGCACAACAAAGCACTTAGATATATTTATTTCCAGACAATGGGCATTACAATACCTGCTGAAACATTGCAAATCATCTTGCAGCTTCAGACAGTCCTCTATTGACTTTATAGGTGAGTAGATTTTCATGTCATCGGCATACAGGATGGTTTGCGAGTTTAAGAAACAGTTACCGACATCATTGATATATATGTTGAATAATAATGGTCCCAACAAGCTGCCTTGAGGAACTCCCGATGTGACAGCAACAGAATCGGATTTAAATCTGCAACCACTACTATTTGACTACGGTTGGAGATATAAGAAGAGAGCCAACGATAAAGATTGCCGTGAATACCAATTTCCAAAAGCTTCTTTAACAGAGTCGCTTGATCGACCCTGTCAAACGCCTTACTAAAGTCGGTATAGACAGTGTCCACTTGTATTCTGTTATCCAAATTATCCTGGAGGTCTCTGTGAAAGTTAAAAGATTTGTGGTTGTTGATTTACCACTAATGAAACCGTGTTGGTTCATATTCAGGCTAGATTTAAGAGCAGCATATAGTTGATCGTAGACTATTTTTTCAAAAATTTTGTTAAATATGCAAAGTTTTGAGATTGGTCTGTAGTTTGTGACATCAGTTTTTTTACCATTCTTGAAGATGGGAAACACAAACGCGGATTTCCATACAACAGGGACAGTGCATTGGGTTAGAGAGCGATTGAAAATCAAAGAAAGGGGTAAGGCTAGATTGTGCGCACATCGTTTAATAAGGATAGAAGGTATTTCGTCAGGACCGGCACCTTTGCTAGTATCGATTGTCTTAAGGTGTTTTATGCCGTAAATAGCACAAAAATACTATATTGATATCGATATACTGCATACAAAAGGTAAATAAATAATTATTCAGAAATAGTTATAGAAATAGAGTTCATCTTATGCCGTAAAGAGCACAAAAATACTATATTGATATCGATATACTGCATACAAAAGGTAAATAAATAATTATTCAGAAATAGTTATAGAAATAGAGTTCATCTTATGCCGTAAAGAGCACAAAAATACTATATTGCCATCAATGTACTGTATACTAAAAGGTAGAGAAATAGTTATACAGAAATACTTATCGAAATAGAGTCCATCTTATGCCATAAAGAGCACAAAAATACCATATTGTCTTCGATATACTGCATACTAAAACGTGGATAAATAGCGGAGGGGTTAATCCCACACAGTTGTATCGATCAAATGTCATGATTGGATGCCTAATTCAGACAAACGTACGCAAATCACTGCCGCAGAGTCAATGAAGCGGCCAGTTCGTTATTCCGAGCAAATCTACCTCATGTACATATCATAATCAGACATAAGCATCCCTCATCCCCGTTACATCCTCCGCTCCTGGTGTTTACCATGGTAACAATGCGGAGCTTGATCCTCGCTTAGTTACACACGGTCTGTTTGACGATTAGCCAAAAATCATGATCAGTCTAATTGAGTTATTGTCATTTTGTCTGTCACAATTTTGTGCATATATGTACCGGAGTGGTAGAAATTCCCGATGTCACTCTGATAAAAGACCTTCAGGCAGCCTCTGTAGTTGAGTGGTTACGATCCTTGGCTACGAATCCGAAAATCAAGGGTTCGAATCCCATCGTACGCTAGAAAATGTTATTTGTTTATTTAAAATAATATGGTATAGATTATAGATATATAGGTTCATCTTTATTTTAATAAAATTGGCATTTTAAAAATTGGAACTGATTGCAATACAGCGATAATTCGATAGAGCAATGCGAAAGTGTTTGTTTGTTTGTCCTTTTATCACGTCGCAACGGAGCGACCGATCGGCGTGATTTTTTGCATAAGGATAGTTGGAGGACTGAAAAGTGATATGGACTACTTTTCACCTGGGAAAAACTTTTAATTTGCGTTGGAAAATTGTTTGTATGGTAATTTATCCCTAATACCACGCGAATTTGGGAGGCGGGAATAGGTACCGCTGCCCTGTGAACCTTTATTGGATAACCAACACCTCTGCCATAAGTCACCCCAAGTGGTTCGCTACGTTTGGTGATTATGAAGGAGTGCCCGGGTTCATTTGTCTAGGTCTTGGAGGTGGATGACCAGGACACACTGAACCCCAGATTCCTACCCACCCCTTTTACCTTCCAGAACTCTCCTCTCCTTCCTTTTCCTAAAAAATACCCTCCACACAGCATCCCCAATGATGACATAGGCCCTCAGGGAAATTATTTTCCTCAGGACCTCCTGTGTGGAGCTCATGTAAAAAAAAGAACGAAGCGGCGGGTAAAAGCTAGTAATTTTTTTTTTACCAGAAAATCATCAATAAACGCATTTTTTACTATATTTTCTTAAAATATAATATTGTTTCAATAATATGTAATTAATTTAAAGGCGTTAAAATAAATAATAAAATACATATTTTTATAAATTTCTACACTAATGAAGAGAATCAGGTATGGAGTTTATATTTGAAATGCCTATTTCTGTTATTTAAATTTCTTATGGTTAATCTTATCAAGTAAAGTCGGATTTCGTATTTTTCAAAAGTCGATGCTTTTTAGGTAACATGCAATAATTTACAATGTCCCGTATTTATACCAGTAGACAACAATCACTTTGCGGTAATGATATATTTAATATATCATTTTTTTTAATTCTTTCTTTCGCAAATATTGGGGCTTTCCGTTGAAACTTTTAGCTTTTAGTGTAGAGTGAATATAAAATGTTAAATAATCATATTTTACGTGTATATATTTTAAAACTAGTAATTTTGTTGTTGACGATTGATTTATGCAAGATTAATTGCCGTCCCGTCCTAATTAATACAAATGTCGCCATTTATATCACTAATAGCGTAGGGTGACCATGTAAATCACACTTGGGACACGTCCTATACTGCAGTCACCAGCAGCACTAGACTAGTGGCAGTACTGATTAACATAGGGAGGATTAGGGTGACCACTGCACTCAATTACTTTAGGGACAATCCGATTTCAGGGTGAGTATACATAAATTCACATATATTGTGTACGATATAATACTGAGGCATTCGATATATGCCTATATATACTACGCTTCATCCGAATTAAAGAACTGCTTGCAGGACTGCATGCAGGAACTTTTCAAATCGTATCGTTTGTGGACAAAATCGCCTACCTAATTTGTATTATTCCCTTTGTCAGGACGTCGGAAAAAAAATAATTTGTTTCTGTGTTATTTGTTTGCAGTAGCTCCACACAGGAGGCTTATATCATCTTGTGTGATGCTGATTGGTCGGAAGGGAAAATTATTGGAGAATAATGGAAAAGGAGTGGGAAGGAATCTGGGAGTCAATGTGTCCAGGAGTGACGTAAGTATGAATCCATTCCTCCCGCTACGGAACAAGGCGATGAGTCAAGAAAGACCGGCTGTAGAGGTCAAAAGGCCACCATCAGCCAGTCTCTCCTGGCCCTGTCTGCAACGCAGTAGGTAGGCAGACGCATCCACTGCCGAAGCATGGACAAACCTCACTCCATGAACCCGGATACCTCTTCGAAGTCACCAAACGTAGCGAACCATTTGCGGTGATCTTTAGTAGAGGTAGCAATAAATGATTCCCGGGTTGGCAGTAACCACACTCGCCTCACAAATCATCAGGACCGATGACGAAGCTTCTTATGCAAAACCCGGTCGGCTATTAATTATAAAAAAGTGGTGTATTACAGAGTTTATTATATAATGTAACACCCCAAAGTATTTGCTTCCTTCGATAAGTCATTTTTTATTTATTAATCCTATGTAAGTTACATCGTTGTATGTGCTAATAATTTTATAAATATACCTACACATATTAAAAAAAATAACTATTTATTTATGTACTAAAATAATAGGCATTACAAAATTTTTACTCTTCCTGAGTAAAAAGCTCTTAAAAAGGGCGTAAATAATAAATCGATTAAATAATTTATTTTTTAACAGATTGTGAAAAAAACTTAAAATGGTTGATACTTCCCAGCCTAAGCATCAATAGCCAATCTTGTCAAGGAAATAACTCTTTGAGTAAAAAATAGTTTGCCTAGAAATTCCCGTCAGAAAAAGTTGTGCAAGTTGCATGTCGCCATAATCTCACAATTCGAGACGTTTATGGCTTCATAAGGGCAGACTTTCTAATTTGTAGATATATGATGAACTTAGGTTTTTCGTAAGCGAAATGATCTAGAATAAGCTCACAGCATTTTTTGTTGTTGTTAATAAGTTCGGTCACGCTTAATTTATATTTTTAAATTATTCATGGCGCGTGTCTAAAAAAAATCCTTTATTCACATTCTTGTATCTCACATCCTATATTCCTTTTTTTCCTTTTTACCAAGTTGCATTACTTTATCGGTGGAAACGTTTTCTCGCTGCGCCTAGACAAGATCTAATGAGCAGTTGCGGGACAATCACTCGACAGATGATTGTGCTCAATTAGTCCCACCGCTACCTATAAACGCGTGCACACACGAATCTGTTATAAATGCTAATTGTTTGATAGTATATGAATATTTCATTAGGTAACAACTTGTCACGTAAATAATTATCAATTTGTGATATAATTATTTACCTGACCACTAACCTGGTAATTTGAACAGCCTGTATTGGACTGGCAACACTTTTTTCTCTGATTTTTGAACCGGGTCTTTTTCTATGCACTTTCTTAAAATTTCACCGTCAGGGAACCGGTGAATTTTTGACGAGGTCACTCAACAAGATGTTTTGAGTTTATTATTTAACTTTTTCGGGCTGGATTTTCGGTTAATAATGTGTGTGCCGCTTGTGAAATGGTGAATTTGAATTCTCCGCATGCGTAACCTTTTTGGGTTTTTGTTAAATTTGGAGTACGCGGTGTGTGGCCATGTGGCTCGGGGAATCGTGCTGAGATTCCGGATAAATCGCAAACCATCTGTTTTGGAGATGATAAATTCCGCGCAAAACCACCACGGGGATATGCTCCGGTTTTAAAACTGTGACGCTAACGATTTATTTGTGGCCCACCGTCGGAGGAAACAGCCTCGCTAAAATCACCACGCTCTGGCACCAAGATGGCGTCCCTCGCGCTTGTAGGAAATAACCTGGCATTTGGCCTTTAGCGCCCTCATCCCGGTACGTGCTCGTCGGATCCATCTGGCCCGGACTCCTGGCCGTCTGGAGATTCTTCGCGAGATGTTTGCCCCCTTCATCCGGAGTCCTCCGTTGGCGATCGCAGGATTGCCTGCCGTCACCTTCCGTTCGCCGTTTTCCGTAATAGATTTAGAGAATAGAACCGTTTGCGTTGGTCCACAGGTATGAGGGTTTCTGTTATTAATTTTGTTTAACTTGATTTGTTGTAAAATACACATTTATGGAACCTTCCCAAACATTCTTGTTTTTTTATTATTTGGAACAAAAAAGTAGAACCTTACATTTTCCCACATTACAGATCGCTAGGTCCCACATCAACCTGAGAGAAAGACATGGTGATCTTCATGCATAAAAATAACCTTATATTTGGCTCCCAACGTTTTAAGATGAATATGTTGATTTCGGTGCCCGTATATTCTAGCGGTCTGTTATGTTTTTAAGTTTCTGCTTCTTTTTTCCGAATTTTCAAGGTTGGATATGTATTATTCATTAATATCTTCATGTTTTTATAATGATACCAGTGTGTGTGTGTAGAAGCGTCATAATAGATGATATGAAATATTTCGCGGTAGTATGAAATTTTGTGCATATTATTGTATCAATATATTGTGTTGCTATATAATGTATTGGTTTCCGGTTGAGCTTCGTTCGCTCTCAAATTTTGTGTAACGTAAACAACAGCTCCGTTCTTTTTTTTCGGGTAAAATATTTGGGATAATTTTGTATACTGGCAAGTTTATCTATGGTTATGTCAGCTGTTATTACAGATCAGCTGATAGTGATTTTTTTTGTTGACATATGTCAGATGTCAAACAGTTACTATACTTCGATAATGTTATTATAACAACTTTATAAACAGTTCACCAGACTTAATATAGTGTTATTCGGTTTTTTCATAAACATTAACTATTTCATATGGAATTATTTGGAATATTTTCTTCGTTTTGTTTAATAAATAAATACCATTTGACAAAATGACGTTGTCTAACATTAACGGGGCCTCAAAAGAGGAGATGATTCAGATGCTTTCTGACGTTAATATTACTCCAGAACCCACTTTGTCCGCCATGAGAGAGCAAGCGCGAATCTATAACAGGAACCTAAAACAATGTGGTGGTGCTTCTTCTCAACAAGTAGCAAGCGGTGATGAAAGTTCTAATACAATTACCGACATAACTAATAATTATTATCAGAATACAATTACAAATCCTTCCGTACATAGCTGGGGTGTTAAGTTTAACGGATCTTCAGACATCCGTGACTTTATACAACGTGTGGAAGAGTTATCTAGGTGTCGTCATATTGAGTTGTCGTTTGTTGTCACTTCATTTGCTGACCTTTTGGAGGGAAGAGCATTGCTATGGTATCGTACTGTTTATAAAGATAATTTAACTTGGCTAGAACTGAAAAAACTAATTTTAACTAGATTTGATCCAATCGCTAACCAAAGCGAAGCTTTAAAAGCTCTCTTCTCTATGAAACAGAAGCATAATCAAAGCGTAGTTGATTATGTTGAAGACGTGCAATTAGCTAATTTAAGATTAAACGTTCAACTTCCGGAAGAACAAATTGTGGACTTAGTGTGCAATAGTCTATTGCCGAAATATGCTCTTGTTATTGCTTATTTTGAGGATAAAAATTTAAATTCCTTAATTAGTGTTTGCAAGCGATTTGAAAAAAGTTTAGCTATTTCCGACGATGAAGCAAATTCGGGCAAAGACAAGAATAAACCGTCATGTGTTCCGTCGAATAGTAATGCTGCACCTTCTTCTTCTTCTGCTTCATCTTCTGCTTCATCTTCTGCACAATTTTATAGAAATAAATTACTTTGCGCTTATTGTAATATAAAAGGTCATTCCAAGCCTTTTTGTAGGAAATGGAAGTTTGATTCTCAGAAGAATCATACCAAGCGACAAGCAAATTCTGAAAGACATAATTCAAAAAACTAGACGGGGGTCCCCCTCATTCTGCTAGCGAGGATGCTAGGAGACCACCGATAGTTTCAAACTCTAGTACCAGTCCCATCGACCATGACATGGACGCATTCATGCCGATGATGACCAGCGGTCAAGATATTAGACCTCATGTTAATATTGCAATTAACAATTTAGTTTTTTCAGCTCTTTTAGATAGCGGAGCTAGTGTGAGTTGTTTTGGAGGTTCACTGTATAGGTTTTTCTTAAGTTTAGGTTTTAAGTTAGATAAGCTGGATTCTTACGTTACCACTGCGGATGGTAAACATCAAGATGTAATTGGTACTATGCAAGTACTAGTTACTTATAATAATATTAAGAAATATGTAAATTTTTTTGTTATTCCGTCTCTTTCTCCAGTGATTGTTTTGGGAGTCGACTTTTGGAAACAGTTTGACATTGCTCCTCAATTGTTTTCAGGAGCCAACAGTGGTCGTGATGTTGAGAATACTATAGGTGAAATTCGCAAGATCACGTCAGCTTCCCTACTGTCCCCTCAAGACAATCGTAGGCTAAATAATGTTATAGAAAAATTTAAGTCAATTTCGTTCAAAAAATGTGGACTGGGTCGTACTCATTTAGTGCAGCACAAAATCAATACAACGGGAGATCCCATTAAGCAACGCTATTACCCTTTGTCTCAAACACGTCAGCAACAACTTGAATCTCAACTTAAGGAAATGTTAGATTTAGGTGTTGTTCGCCGTTCGCGTTCAGCTTGGTCGAATCCGGTTTTGATCGTGCCTAAGAAGGATGGTTCTGCGAGGTTCTGCTTGGACTCCAGAAAACTTAACAGCGTCACGACAAGGGATTCGTACCCGCTGCCATTTATTTCGAGTATTTTAGACAACCTACGTGGTGCACGCTTTATAACCTCTATTGATTTATCGAAAAGTTTTTGGCAGATACCTTTACATAAGGACTCTTGTTCTAAAACGGCTTTTGTTGTACCAGGTCATGGACTTTTTGAATTCGTTAGGATGCCATTTGGTCTGAAAAATGCACCTAGTGAATTACAGCGTCTTGTTGATGCTCTTTTTGGTCCAGAGTTTGATGTAAACGTTTTTTGCTACCTGGATGATTTAATTATTATTTCAGAAGATTTTGAGTCACATTTAGAATTGTTAAATAAAGTTTTCACACGTATTAAAGAAGCAGGTTTAACAATTAATCTAAAAAAATGTGAGTTTTGTAAGGACGAGTTGAAGTATCTGGGTTATATTGTTGATGCAAAGGGTCTCCGCACAGATCCAGTCAAGCTAGAGTCTATTCGAACTTACCCCACTCCTAAGAATTCAAAACAGTTAAAAGCTTTTATTGGACTTTGTGGATATTATAGACGTTTCATCAAGAATTTTTCCACAATAGCGGCCCCTTTAACAAGACTCACTGGCTCAAGAAAGGGGGTGAGTAATTTTTCTTGGTCTTCAGAGGCTGAAGACTCTTTTAAAAAATTAAAAAAGGCATTAACTTCCGCGCCGGTTATCAATTGTCCTGATTTTTCACTTCCATTTACCATACACTGTGACGCGAGCAACGTTGGGATAGGCGGCGTGCTCACACAGGTCTTTGAAGGAGAAGAACACCCGGTTTCTTTTTTTTCTAGGTGTCTGAATGTTCACGAGCGAAACTACGGCGTGACGGAGCGCGAACTCTTAGCGGTGTTAGATTCGGTGAATCACTTCAGGCCCTACATAGAGGGAGTTCACTTCACAGTGGTAACGGACCACTCCAGTTTGCAATGGCTAGTGTCTTTATCAAATCCGACAGGCAGACTTGCACGTTGGTCTACCCGTCTTTCTCAATTTTCTTTTGATGTAGTCCACAGGAAGGGTAAATTTAACACTGTACCCGACGCTCTTTCGCGTAAAGACGATTTAACTATTGGAGCCATTGACAACCTTCCTACAAGCACGGATAATTGGTACATTAACTTATTTACTAATTGTAAAAATAATCCACAACGTTTTAATAATTTTCAAATTAAGGATAATTGTTTATTTCGTCACTCAAAGTCCCGTTTCGCTCTACAGGAGGATACAGCTTGGAAGCTGGTTGTTCCTTTTGAGGACCGTAACGCTATTTTATCTAAGGAACACGAATCAGATCTATCATGTCATCCAGGAATATTCAGAACGTACAAGAAGGTTCACTTACACTATTATTGGCCTGGAATGTATAAGGATGTGAAAAACTTCGTAAATAGGTGCAAAACGTGTAAAGCCCATAAAATAAATACTGCTGCGCCGGCGGGGATTTCTGTCAATCCAAAAATAGTAACAAGACCAATGCAGATGTTATCAATTGATCTTGTCGGTCCACTACCGCGAAGCTATTCCGGATTTACGTATATTTTGTCTGTCGTTGATGTTTTCTCGAAATACACATGGATTTTTCCACTTAGGAATGCTACCACAAAAAGTATCGTTAAAAACGTAGAGCAGTCCATTTTTCTCATCCATGGGGTTCCACAAACGTTTGTTTGCGATAATGGCAAACAATTTGTGTCCAATGAGTTTAAAAAATTACTGTCTGATTATAATGTACCGGCTCCTTTCTATAATGCATATTATACACCACAAAATAATGTCGTTGAGCGGTATAACCAAACAATAGGTACTGCACTGTCTATTTTGACCGAGTCCGACCAACGTAATTGGTCTAGGTTTCTGCCACAAATACAGTCAGCGCTTAACAATACAGTTAACTTCGCGACGGGTTATACTCCTTTCTTTCTTATGCACGGTCGTGAACAGATAATCGATGGTAACTTTCATAAAAATCATATATCCCCTGATGTTGCTGATTCTAGCTTACAAGCATCGAGAGTAAGTTTTGCGGGAAAATTAGAGGACTTGGTTCCTATTTATAATAAAGTCACAGATGCCTTGTTACAGGCATATAGAAAGAATGCTCAACATTACAATTTACGCAGGAAGTCGGTAAATTATGAAATTGGAGACGTGGTTTGGAGAAAGAACTTTGTCCAATCGAGTGGACCCAATTTCTTTTCACACAAATTAGCCCCGAGGTTTGTGCGAAACATTATAAAAAATAAGTTATCTAATTTAGTTTATACTCTTGCAGACATGCAAGGCAAAATAGTTGGTAATTTTCATGTTAAAGATATAATTCGTTTAGATTAAGTTTAGTTTATAATAGGAAGCTAATGAAGTAGTATGGAGGACTACCAACCTTCCATGTTATTTCGTTCCCTTCTTTATGTGTTTGTTCCGGCCACGTGTTCTGGAGTTTGGTACCTTCAGAACTTGTGCTCGGAATAAACGCAACATTCTAGTGTACTGATGATAGACTTACATTATTTATCCTCGTTGGACTAGAATAGGAACATCTTCACAAGAAATGTTTCTCTGATCCTAATGATCAGTGGCGCCCAAACCTTAAGTCATTATTTTTTTTTCTTCTCTCCTTCATGTGACTTATTCTTTTTCGAGTGATATATATATATATAATTTGATTGGATATGCGTATTTCTCTTTTTAGTAGACACCCTGTCTATATATTATTCTGTCAGTATTATCACTGCAATGCACACACACACACACATTGGTATCGCATCTCTACTCCGTCAGTAAACGGATATTTTGTAATGTTCCCTACTTTTAATATCTAAATCCATTTTTTCTCTAGTTCAGTGCAGCTTTCTTTCCATTTTGTCGTCCCTCCGACATGCCTTATAACCAAAGATCCTTCAAGGAGCTAGAGAACAAAATGTATTCTTAAGTGTAAATTCTTTGTATAGCAGAGATTTGAGCAACTTTCTGGTATACAAAATGTGTATATTTAGCTGGTATTTGCTACATTTAAGTTTGGTTTAGCTTTCCTTAAAGTGAATAATATTAAGTCATAGTTTATTAAGAACATTGTTATGTCTTTCTAACAAAGGTAGTACTGCTTCGGCGTACTTTCCTATTAAGTAATTCCAGCATGGAATATATAATACTCTACCTCTAGCACAGGAGAGCGTATTTTTGTATAGCTTATAGATATAAGTAAAATATTTGTATTAGTCTCACTGCTGAAACACCAGTGTTTCTCTACACGATTATGTACCTAGTGTCATTCAATTTAATGTTTTGATTGATCTCCAGTTTAAATAGTGTCGATTATCACATGGATATGATCGATCACCAATACATATTGTCTGTTCAAGAAATTTTGCCTTTTGCTTACTTTTGAAGTAATATTTTGAAGGATCTCCGTCTACGGTGTGATCTGTCTATTTTCTTATGCAAACTATACACACAGTGTTAGTTATTAAAATGGCTTGGACTCTATATATTTAATCATACTGGTTCACTAATATTAGCTAGGTTTTTTTTTGTTAAATTGTAATCCCTATGCATTCAGCTAAACATTCTAGATTCTGTTTTGCTTGTCTTTGTGTTCCTACTGATACTCATTGTTACCACTTTTATAGACAGGTATATCTTTGGTATTGTAAAACCTGATCTAATTTTATTTTTGAAACATAGGTATTTCTAATTATGTAAACCCTATTGTAACCACCTGTATGAATAGGTATTTCTAAATATGTAAACCCTAATCTAACCACTTTTAGTAGGCAAGTTTCGCAAACTTGGTCTAACTAATTCATTAATAATACACAAGTACTACTCATATACTTATGGTTCTACATTGTAATAAATCTTTTTTAAACTAATAGTTGAAAATCTCTGAAAGATAATCATCATTCTAGTTTTATTGTCTGTTCTGTTTTTTTGTTGAATAAACTTTTATGTTAACCTATGAGACCTGTTGGACCTAGGTAGATAGAATAGTTAACTTTTCGCTATTGATAAATGGCCTAAATTCAGTGAAAGTGAGGGCTGGTTGACCACCCTAAAGTGAAGCCTTTTTTAATGGCAAAATTTCCTGCTGAAGGAAAAGTGATGCTTTGTCCATAATTTTTTTTCTTTTCACTGTTTGTGTTCTTTACTTTTAAGATGTTCCCGATGTTAAGATGACATGAGAATAACAGGTCTGGGCTTCAGCCAGTACTGCCAGCACCCAGCTCCATCGGTTCTGAAGGTGTTGTGGACTCCTTATTCTCGTACCATCCTTTTCTCATTGTTCTTTCAATCTATCTAGATTTATATGATTTATTGTTTATGATTGTTAATGGTTACTTTTTGTAAAATTTCTAGATACCTGATGGACCTATCTTCTAGTTAGTTAGTTAGTTGTGTACCTTTATTTTTTTTGTTTCTTTTTACATCGGAATCGTGGATTTCATGTTTGGGGCCAAACATTTTCGTGAGAAGGGGGGAATTGTCACGTAAATAATTATCAATTTGTGATATAATTATTTACCTGACCACTAACCTGGTAATTTGAACAGCCTGTATTGGACTGGCAACACTTTTTTCTCTGATTTTTGAACCGGGTCTTTTTCTATGCACTTTCTTAAAATTTCACCGTCAGGGAACCGGTGAATTTTTGACGAGGTCACTCAACAAGATGTTTTGAGTTTATTATTTAACTTTTTCGGGCTGGATTTTCGGTTAATAATGTGTGTGCCGCTTGTGAAATGGTGAATTTGAATTCTCCGCATGCGTAACCTTTTTGGGTTTTTGTTAAATTTGGAGTACGCGGTGTGTGGCCATGTGGCTCGGGGAATCGTGCTGAGATTCCGGATAAATCGCAAACCATCTGTTTTGGAGATGATAAATTCCGCGCAAAACCACCACGGGGATATGCTCCGGTTTTAAAACTGTGACGCTAACGATTTATTTGTGGCCCACCGTCGGAGGAAACAGCCTCGCTAAAATCACCACGCTCTGGCACCAAGATGGCGTCCCTCGCGCTTGTAGGAAATAACCTGGCATTTGGCCTTTAGCGCCCTCATCCCGGTACGTGCTCGTCGGATCCATCTGGCCCGGACTCCTGGCCGTCTGGAGATTCTTCGCGAGATGTTTGCCCCCTTCATCCGGAGTCCTCCGTTGGCGATCGCAGGATTGCCTGCCGTCACCTTCCGTTCGCCGTTTTCCGTAATAGATTTAGAGAATAGAACCGTTTGCGTTGGTCCACAGGTATGAGGGTTTCTGTTATTAATTTTGTTTAACTTGATTTGTTGTAAAATACACATTTATGGAACCTTCCCAAACATTCTTGTTTTTTTTATTATTTGGAACAAAAAAGTAGAACCTTACATTTTCCCACATTACAGATCGCTAGGTCCCACATCAACCTGAGAGAGAGACATGGTGATCTTCATGCATAAAAATAACCTTATAAACTGTCTGTGATTAGTTTATGTCCTGTAAAATCACAAACGAACTAAAAGCTCGAAATCATTTTTGATTTGGTAATCATATCCCACCATGAGTAGGTACTTTAGTGTATTATCAAACAGTACGGTTAACCGGTTTTAATATATGTATCAACGTTTGAAGTCACGAATCACATTATCAAATTGATTTTAAATTAATTATTAAAGAATATTTTGTACATCTCGACGATTTGGGTTGTCTCACACATAAACAATATTAAATAAATAGTTTTGTATTATTTTTTTTTATTTTAACTTACTACATACACTACAGTATTATTTTTTTTTTTTATTTTGATTTCGGAATGCCATAATAATGATTTTAGATTAATGTCCTTTTCCCACCCTAATATCCTTTTTCTTCCCAGAACTTCCTTTCCTTCCTTTTCTAAAAAACCCACCAAACAGCATCCCCAAAGATGACATAGGCCCTGAAGAGAATTATTTTCCTTAGGACCTCCTGGGTGGTGCTAATGTAAAAAAAACTATTAACCGTCGTAATTATCGTCAATCTATTATTAAGCAATCGGGTAAGCGGGTACAGAAAGCCTTGTAAATAAATCACAATAAAATAAACGACCAGATTGCCAGCTCTAAAAATTGAAAAGAAAAACATATGTCTTAGAATAATTGCAACAACACTGCAACGAGTTGTCACAAAACTACCCCTGTTGTGTCGTAGTTTCTAATTATTATGAAGATCTTAGAATCCAATCGAGACAAGTGAAATCTTGCCACCCTTTCAGGCGGTAGTTCCGGTTTTAATACAACCTCAGACGCTGCCTTCATTTCGGGGATGGCTTAGCAGGAAACAATGGGGTATTTCCACAAACGAGGGATTCTGTTGAAAATGTACGGAATATTTAAAGACCATTTTTCTGATTTTAATCATCCTACTATAAATGTTTGTTTTTCATGTTTTCATTCAATATTATTGATTTTAAAAACGCTCGAAAACTGACAAAATCAAAACGGCCCGTTTTTGCAAATGGGTTTGTGACGTCGCAGCCTACGCCCGGCTAAACCAGCACAAATAAGCACTGTCATGGAACGTCCGCACTCACGACGTCATACGATAGCCACGCCCCAAAATATCGTTTTGGCGGTGATTCAAAAATGGTAAACTTCAACTCGCTCTAGAAAATTTATTCGTCAACATAAAAATAAAATAAAAATGCTATAATCATTGTAATTTTTTGCTTAATTTTTTTAAGCAATAAAAAAAATACGTGGAAATACCCCATTGTTCTAAGCGCCGCTTAGTGAAGTGAGGCTTCTCGGGAGGTTACGTCTGCCTTTGATCGTGACAGGTGCTAGATAATCATCTTGATCTGATGATATTAATTTACATTAAATCTGTAAATGCGATTAATGGTTATTGTAGTCACAGATATATTGACTGCAAGATAATGGACTGAAATCAATTATTTTTCAATAAACCTTTTCGAAAAGTTGACACAACTATGAGAGTTATGGTGATACTTTATTATGGGAATCAATATTATGGGATTGTTGCATACGTTTCCGTAATAGATTCGAATAAAACGCACTAAGACATCAATTGAATTTACTTATTTTGACTCCAATTACACACTGAGATATCACCATGGAGTTGATCATTGCACAGAGGCTTTTTTAACAGTCGATTTTAAAGCACTGAGAGATCAATACAGAAGTTGATCAATACTTGTCGAAAAGTACATATCTGTTAAGTTATGTTGACTAAAAGCAGTATGATATAAAGGATATTCATTTTTATTTTTAACTAAATGGATAAAACATCAAATTGTAATATTTAGTTAATGAAGACAATATTAGTGGCAGAGCGCTCACCCGGTAAGTCATAGGTCTTAGGTTCGAGTTCCAGATGTGACCGTATCTATTCCTGATTTTTCTGTTTCAGATTTTGGATTTAGTTTCGCTAATATTGTCTTAATTAATTAAATTTTTGAGTTAAAAGAATTTTGATTTAATCTATATAAGTATTTCGAGGAGAGCGAATATTTAATCTTTTTCATAATATTTACCATGTATGTTGAAAAGATGAGTCAAGATTGTTTTGCCGTTTTATTTTTTTTTCATTAATTCATGTGCAAAGCATAGAAAAAAAAATCACAATTGATAAAAATGAAATTAGGACCTTGAGCTGGCAAAGGTTAAGTTTTAAAATTAAAGTTGTAGTATAAAAATTTAACAATATTTAAGAATAGGTAATGTTGTGATTTGTTATCTAAATACGTTGTAACTATTAGTAGGTATTAGAAATAAATCAAATCTGTGGAGCATTGAACATCACGTATAATAAATTTACAAAATGAACATGATACGTTGATCATTGAATTTAAATGCTATTATATGAATAGGGCTTCATGCGGCAGCTCAAAATTGCATTGAAACCACAAAACTTTTCAGTTTCAACCTTATCAAATTTAAATTTCATCAAAAAATTCTCTAGCTATCCCCCTTTGGAATGACGTCACGACTTCTGGTATCAGGAGTATGAGGGTGAGAGGGTGGGGCGGGGTGGGAGGTTAAATATAAGGCTGCAATCACTCCGGCGCAGTAGTCATTTGGTTTGGAGTTTCACCCCTAAGGTCAAATACAATGCAAAGATTTCCTAAATCCCTTCCACCCCGGAATGGCTTAATTATATTTCAAAAGATATTAATTGCAGGAATTTTTAATTTGATTAAACGGTTATTGCAAGTGAAAAGGTTCTCAATTTGTTGAAAATACGATCTAAAACATATTTTGTAAAGTTCTTTTTTTTATTAAAAATAAGAGATATTATAACATTCCCGGGTTGCGAATAACCCGACAATGTTTGAAAATCTCCTAATACCACCACAGTAAGCGGAAAATATTGCTTGTGTCGTGATGGAGGACTTAACAAACCGAGGAATTCAAAACGCGACGCCCAAGTGGGACTCAAACGCGATGCCCACTCAGCCACTGACTTTTACTCTATAATTTTTTTAAATATAAATACATTTTTCGGTGTACATTTATGAAACACTTCTGTTGTCAAATATTTCTAGTGACTCTAGTAGTTTAGGTTTAGGGGGTTCTTTTTATAATGAAGAATTAAAAATTAAAATTAAAAATAATTGAAAATTATTTTTCCGGTAAAAACAGAAACTAAAAATGTATTTCTTATGCAAAATACTATTATGTTGGGCGCATTTGGTTGGTATTCTTAGTGTAGTTCTGGTGAAAGAGCACAATTCAGAATCGAAACGTTTTGTGTTTTATTTGTTGTGGGCATATCACATAAGAGTCCCAAATGCTCCCAACCGTCTGGAGTCTGAGTTGTGAGGCTGAAGGGTTTGAGGAGGGATGGAGATGGGGAAGAGGAAAGTGACAAAATAGCTACCTGTTTAAAACTGGTCACCGAACACGCTAAAGCTTTTTCTAGCAAAGTTTCGATTCTGAATAGTGGTCTTCATCACGCCGATTCTGCGGTTATCCACCACTCCAGAACGTGCCGCAAGTATATTATTTATTAAGATATATATGAATTAAATGTCTAAATAAAATAATTAAATTAAATTTACTTACGCACACCGGGATTCAAACTCGCGACCTTAGAATCTAGGATCTCACCCCTCCACCACGGAAGCCCTCGAAAGTATCGAACTTACCTAAAACAATTGCTTGTTTAATTAACGAAGAAAGCGCAATAATAATGACGTCGTAATTATATTCCAAACTAAATCGATTAGCTAGAAATAAGATGTCCAGTCCACGAACTAGATTTTCATTTGTCCTCTTACGAAAATCCCATAGATTATATTCCTAGTCAAGGCTATTAGTCATTTTCATAATGGTTCATCCCCCATCCTTTCTTACAACTTCTCTACGGCCCTTTGTCCGTCCCTCTGCTGCTTTTAGCTTCCACCCTTCCTCCCCTGAAGCCTACCAACCCCCTCCATCTCCAGCAGCGGAGCCTTTGTTCCGTCCCCTGATTTACTTCACACACTTCCTGACGTTGAATGGATCTCTTTAAACAGGTGCCTACTCGAAGCGGCCGAAAAGCTCATCATTTTTCACCAATTAAGTTCTTCAACCTTGTACAGAATAAACAATGATTTGACGTAAATGATTACATATTAAATATTAGTTTAAAATATGCTGTTTATAATGTCCATCAATACCGACCGTACTAATTGTAAACGAAAATTACACGCATTAATTCTGGTAAAACTTTAAGCCTTGTGAATTTTACATATTTATGATGTTTACATTTTTTTCTTTTAAATTATTTTACTCCAGATTTCATCAATTTACAGTTTCTAATAATAATTGGATTCAGAAAATTTTAAGGTCAGATTAATTAAATATATCCACTAATTTATAAATTTCATTCGATAGTACTATTTCCCTTGTTGTGCTTTGTTTTGGTAGAACCTCTGTTCTGTGGTATTTTGAACAGGCCATGGTGACGACTATACTGTTGAAGTTTTCACGTACGTTATTTTGTTTCCAGGTACATAGTATGTAAAATAAAGGCATCTACCGTTCTGTTCCGTCAAATATACCCTGGAAACAACACCAGATGGCTCAAATCTTTCTCAATCAAATTGTATATTTAATGCAGAGTTTCATTTGAAAACTTTTTATTAATGCTAAATATATTATGTATTTGGAGACAATGTTTTGAACGATTTTCTCCATATTGACACATTTACCTAACGTTATGAAACAAAGAATTACTCAAACCTGTTAAAAATGTTAAAACTAGCCTAAAAGTTATTACAAAAATAGCATAAAAATATTAGAATTACGAAAAAAGGCCTAAATCAATTTCTTTTTCCAACACAGCAAACTTATTTTGTGGCACGATTTTAATTCAAATTAATAAAATACTTAGTTTTTACCACTTTTATTGTTTATAAAAACCGACATGTTTCGTGAGCTACGTTCACTTCTTCAGGATTTTAATAATACTAATTATAAATATTTTTATATTATAGACATAGAAAATGGTGTCAAAGGAAAAATAATAGACAATGGTAACAATGGAAAGATGAGAATGGGTAGGGTAATATAGTAATAGGTATTCTTCAGAGTTTTTAAAACCCTGAAGAAGTGAACATTGCTCACGAAACATGTCGGTTTTTATAAACAATAAAAGTGGTAAAAACTAAGTATTTTATTAATTTGACTTAGTTAATTATTAACTTTCAATCAATGAAGAACTATTCAATTATAATAACCGCTCAATTCTTAAAATGTTACTGGTAAACCTTCGTTTCCACTGCACACCCTTTCCAATCATTTTTCATTGTCCAATTTTCTGCTTAAAATGAGTTCTTTTATTTCATAATATTTGTTTGTTAGGATATTTTCCCTGCACAATTCAATAAAAAGTATTCAATATTTTGCGAACAAAGAAATCGTTTGATTTACGAGTAATTTTTCAAATGCTTCTTATCTCTTTGTGTTGTATTTTTTTTCTATCTTTATATTTGAATAAAATAAATTAATTTTTTTTTTTTTTTTTTTTTTTTTTTTTTTTTTTTTTTTTTTTTTTTTTTATAATATAATAAAATAAATTACTTGTTTATTTGATCTATGTATGTTCAACATGTTTACAAGGTAACAGAGTTTGTTTACTTCTTATCCCTACGATTGCTGTATTCCCGACGTTACAGTGTTTATTTGACTTGAAACCTTCCGACCTCACGGTCTTTCCTTGTTATGAATTCATTCTCTTTAAATAATAATAGCAAAAATAAGACGTTTTGTACCAAACAAATGGGCCGGCATTATTGTAATGGAAATTGAAGGGGGTTTCCATAGCGAACTGACGAAAACGACGCCATAAGAAATTTAATATTCCATTCAAGAAGTCGCCCTGATGGGATTTCATTTCCACGATATAAAAAGTGCAAATGATGAAAGCCGAATGCTTTCATAAGTTTGGGCGATTGAGCGATATTTTTAATATAGAAATATAGTAATATGATTTTTTTATTAAATATTCACGAACATGAAGGAATGGAATCCATCATTCCTTTATTATAAACATGAATTCAATGATTCCCACGATTTCAATATTTCTTTCGACGTTCATTTCGACGTTCTATTCGACTTCGTTACAGATCTTTTTCTTGCTTTCAAAGCCTTTTTTGAGCAGTTGAACACGGTTATGAGTATGTGGTTTCTTGACATATTTATAGAAAAATTAACAGTTTTTTAAAAGCTCTGCTCACGGTCTTTTTCTAGTTATTTTAGACACTAGAACTTACAGTAAGCAATGCTTTAAAGATAAGAAAATGATGTTAAAATAAATTTAAAAAAACGCTTAAAGAAGTAACAGCCCAGAAGCACACGGGGTAGAAGAGAAACCTTCATAAAACTAAAGTAGACAAGAGTGGGAAGATTACAAAGCACCGCACAAAGAGGAGACCAATTCAATGATCTCATTCTCTCGCAAGCTCCTATAGATATTAGTTTCAAGAAATTTTCACTTCAAAAATCGAATTTTAATGAAAATAAAATACGAACAATTTGTTCAATCAATAAAAAAATCATCGCAAACAAAATACAAGAAAAAATTAGACCAAAAAATTCAACAAAACGCACCACTTGTCTATAAAAGTACCAGGGCATCAGAATGTTCGAGGAGGTACTCGAAGCGCAGAGTGCATGCGGAAAATGTTCGCAAGGGCGGCCGCGTGGTGTATTTATTGCGCCAGCTGCGGGCGGCGGAACGAAATGAAATAGATAGTAATGGCCGCGAATGACCATTAAAGATGCGCTCCTGGTACCCCTTGACGCATACCGAATGGATTCACAGGGTTGCATAAACGATTGCAGTAAAAAATATCTATATTGGCAAATTTTGCTGTGAAAGGCAATTTCATTGAAAACCAATATAATAATACAATATTGGAGTATTAGAGTATATGTATGTGTTTGTCTCTTTTTAGTATCGCTATTTTACGTTTCAACGAGTTTCATATTACAGCGTTGCTGAAAAAGTTTTCAATTTAAAAATGTGTGCAGTTCACACGCGGTAAAAGTGAAACCTTCAGAAAACTAAAGTAGATAAGAGTGAGGAGACTACGAACCACCGCACAAAGAGAAGACCGACAGGCTATGAAGGATTGCGCAAAGAGGAGACCGATTAGTCTATCTCATTCTCTCGTAGGCTTAATCCTATAGTATGTGTTTTTTTGTTTATTGTCGCAATTTTTCGTTTCATCGAGTTTCAAACCACGAAGCTAAAAAAGTTTTCACTTCAAAAAATGTGTGCAGTTTACACGCCGTAGAAGTTAAACCTCCAGAAAACTAAAGTAGACAAGAGTGGGGAGGCTACGAACCATCGGACAAAGAGAAGACCGATAGGCTATGAAGGACTGCACAAAGAGGAGACCGATTAGTCTATCTCATTCTCTCGTAGGCTTAATCCTATAGTATGTGTTTTTTTGTTTATTGTCGCAATTTTTCGTTTCATCGAGTTTCAAACCACGAAGCTAAAAAAGTTTTCACTTCAAAAAATGTGTGCAGTTTACACGCCGTAGAAGTTAAACCTCCAGAAAACTAAAGTAGACAAGAGTGGGGAGGCTACGAACCATCGGACAAAGAGAAGACCGATAGGCTATGAAGGACTGCACAAAGAGGAGACCGATTAGTCTACCTCATTCTCTCGCAGGCAAATTCCTATGGATGTATGAGTTTGTCTCTTTTCAGTGTCGCTTTTTCGTTTCATCGAGTTTCAAATCACAACGGTGCTAAATAAGTTTTCACTTCAAAAAACGAGTATGCTTTAGACCACATGACTGAAGTAAAACTTCACTAACTTATAAAAGAAGAGAGAAAGAATATGCGCGCGCACTTCTCTATGTTGCTCCTACAATGTGATACAGACAATAAGCCTGCACTGTGTCTTAGATATACGAAATGGCTATGAGAGAAAGAGAGAAAGAAAATGTGTGCTCGCACCTCTCTCTCTTGCCCCTACAGTAATATATGAAACGTAACTCTCTCTCTTTCTATCTTCACTAACTTATATCTCCCTCTCAACTTCCGTTTGCATCAGACGATCACACTTTTCGTAACGCTCTCGTCACGCATTCACCAAGTCAAGCGTGCGTAAAGAAGTTTTACTTCAAAAAAATTCTCTCCGCAATAAATCTTGATTTCGAGGGAGTTTGCCAAATATTTTCAATGCTCGAATTATCGCTTTGCTCGAAAATCTTTTATGTCAGGTTTTTTTATTCGTGAAAATTCTTCAGTTGGTGTTGTACCTCTGAACAGTAGTCCACATATTGCTACATTACATCCTCCCCTAGTCGGCCTGCAGCCTTAATGCTTTTTCTACCCCATCCCGGCAAATAATATATTTGCTAGTTTTTATACAAACGAGCAACAAGCAAAACACATCAGCGGGGGCTGAATAAAGATAAACTAACCCATTGGGTAATCTATCATTGTTATTGTCTTTTTAGAATAGTGTGAAAATCAAAATAATTACGCTTTTGTAATGGATTTGGGTCGTAATCCCGATGGATTGCTTCCTGGCAGCTGAAATCTCGACAAACCAATATCACGACATAGTTCCTTCCCTAACGTGAATGATTGTATGTATTAGATTAAATGTGGAACTTTTAGTCTGACCTAATCCAAGCTAGGCTAGTTATATCACCCTAATTATACTTTTATTAATTGTTATCAAGTTTAATTTCTAAAACTCCATTTTAATTTTCATTTCTTTTACAGTGCTCCAGATTTTATGTCCGGGTTGAATCTTTCCCAAATGAAAGACTAAACCCTTCCACACACTTTTCCACAAATGAATATCTAGTAAATTAACGCAATGTAAGTGCACTATATAAGAATAAAACAATACAAGAACAATACGTCAATCCACCAGAAACATAATGGGAAAATATTTCACCGACTCCAGATATTTTCATATCAGAGGGTTCGGCTCTGATGAAATCCTAACTGGTCCGATAAATCCTACTGATCCCTCAATATAAATATTTAAAAAATCTTTCGTAATCCTACATGTATTTAAAATGACCGACTTTTGCATTTTTATGTACAAATTTTTTGACAAATCTAATACTCCTAAATTTTGATTGAGAGAGCTAGGTATAATGCCAGTAGCCGAAATAACAAATGGTAATATTTTTATTATTAAATTATAATAATATTATTATTAAATTAATAAAAACAGTTTATTTATAAGCAAGTTCTCAATTTTTTAGTTTTTTGTTTAGATTTTCAATTTGGGAGGCCGGTATGGGTACCGCCGCCTCGGTAACCATTTGTTGAATAACCAACACCTCTGCCATAGGTCACCCCAAGTGGTTCGCTACGTTTGGTGATTTAGCAGTAGTGCTCGGGTTCACGGGGTTAGGTTTGTCGGGGTCTTGGCGGCGGGTGCGTTTGCCCACCCGCTGCATGGCAGACCGGATCGGAAGGGAATGGTTGAGGGAGTTCCTTTTCAAATTCAATATTCTGAATACTAACGACAGTAGATATATTTTCTCTGCATACACATTCGAGGAAAGTTAGTTATATAATATCTAAGTAGTTACTGCGTATTTTCTAAGCACGTTTAAGTATTTTGTTATTCAGCCATAAAGCCTCAGCGCATGCCCTTCGGAATCTCAGATGTAAGTAAAATACATTGGCTTTCCCTCTTTGCATACTTGCTCAAAGAAATAATCTTTTAGGTGAGATCAGCTGTCCAATGGATCAATTGGCAGGCGGATCAACTGTCCAGCGGATCAACTTTTCGGGGGACCGACTGTTGGCGGCCCAACTGTCGGCGGGCCAATTGTCATCGGATCAATTGCCCGATCACCGAATTGAAAATACATAGAGGAAGAGAAGCCAAAATCCCCGGCGCTACCCAGGCTTTAAACAGACTGTTTTGAAATCAGACATAGACCTTGAAGGTCGAGGGTACAAAATTTCATCGACCTTCGAAAAAAATTATAGATTTGAACAAAAATGAAATCCACGTCGCCAGCCCGCTACAGACATTCTTCTTTACACAAATAAATGAGAGGGCACCAGACTGTAGTTTAACGCTTTTGTAGAACTTTTTTAATTTAAAAATTATTTTTAACGTGAATTAAAACAAACATTAAAAACCTAATATTAAATTCAAAACACTCGTCACAAAATTAACTGTTTCAATTTAACTAAAACATCTATTATTATTACTGAAGAACCTTCACGGTTTTAATTTCCAGGCTTTCGCTAACCGAAGCGAGAAGCTTCCTCTCGTCCTTCGAGCCTGATTCCGATACTACTCGTCCTTCCAGCATCCCTCCGTCTGAAGAAGTTCCACTCAGACGCGGCTTCATTGCCATGGTGATTTCTCCTCTCCAACAATTACCAATTCCCTAATAATTATTATGGAAAAACGAATAACTATTCGCCGCCATAATTGAAATCTCTCGGGGTAATGAATTTGTTAATCAAAGAAAATAATGAATGTTGGTAACTTATTTTATTGTTAGCCATAAGAAAACTTTCATTAAAATCTTCTCTTGAAAACCCTTTTGACAAAGTAGTGGGTTTGTTGCTTTTTCAACTCACTGATGCCTTTATATGTTTTCTTTTTTTTTAAGATATGTTAAAAGTTAAACTAAGGGTCGGAAATGTTAAAGGATATTTATATATCTAAGGCCAAGGGTATGTCTATTTATTATATTTTCTGTTTACGGTATTGTTATAAGTGCCGTTGATATTTCCTGGAGGTCTCGATTAACTCCCGCAGCCAAGTGGGGCTCAAGGTAGACCCCAAAATTACAATCCTTCTTATGTCTACTTAAAAACATGAAATATATTTTTAGTATTTTAGGTAATCCTGCGCAAAAGATTAATACATAAAGTGCCGTTTAAAAAATGTGAAAAAACCGTTGATCACAGAATTTTTTTTTTGTCAAATATAGGTATATATAGTAATATTCTCTGCCCAATAGTGTAAATGACACAAAAAGGATTTCTATGGTTTAAATGCCCACAAGACAGAAAACTGCATGGGGTCATCGGCTGACCCACATGGTTACGGAAGTTATGTTTTGCATCTTGGCGCGTCGAGAGTTAAACCCTTTATCAATACGGTATTGAATGAATCCGTCATCTCTATGGTAAGTTATCAATATTCGCAAGAACGGTCAACAAGTGATAAGAATATTCCGACCAATCATTGATAAATTTTAGCGTGGAGTGTCATTTCAATACACAAAAAAGAGTAAAGTCGTTTTTTATGCAAAATACCTGGCGTATTAATGAATGGAAATGAACTAACGAAGCTCTTAGATTTGAAAGTAATCATACACATCATTAAAAGATTAAATAATTCATCTTAAATGCGATCAATTTGTTCCGTTCGATTTTGGAGAAACAAAAGTGGTTGAAATATGACCAAAGACATCATATTATGTTTAGTCTCAAAAAGTACATGCGAAGCGTCAATGTATATTAAAGTAAGCATTTCAATTCGAAATCGATAATTTATTAGTATTTGTAATTTTTACGAAGCTGTTTGACATTTAAGTATGTAAATCCATTGTGGTGTTCATAGTAATAATGCGACATTTGTTAAATTGTTTAAATTATTTACTCTGGCAATATGCGACATTAGCGCCACGCGCGGCCAGTTTACGAACCGACCGTCTGTCATCAGCGATCGAAACTTCTAGACCTTACTTGGCTTGTGAATCTCGATCGGATTAGTCTGTCGTTTTATCATAAATTCTTTGTCGCATTAATATTACGAACATAAATTACAAACTAAACTAATCTAAAAACCTTCTGATAATTGTATTTACCATTTTAATAAACGGAGTGTAAAAATCGCGAGTATTATTCCCGTACAAATCCCCATGGTAAAGACCCACGCGCCGGATGCATCATACCGCGTGGATCTAATATGACCATATTGGTGACCTTCCGAACGAATACGTAAATTATTAAACTGTACTGTACGAGGTAATCCGACCGGAGTTCACAAGTCAACGTCCTGGGCAAGTTTCCGTAAGTTTTTCCAATTTTAGTATACTTTTTTTCCATAATTTAGCATCAGTAGTTTAAATGTCCCAGTTAATTTTAAGAATAAATATTATTTCATATACCATCCAACTAATCTGTACTAAAATGATCATTATAACACCAATTCTAATGACTTTGTAACAATCTATTTAAGTGAGAATGGATTCTGGAACCAGCTGCCGACATCAGAGTGCAGCTTGAAGCCTGAAGCTGACACGGCTCGCTGTACGATCGCAGAGAACGCAGGCGGCAGGAGTTTGGTGCTCACCATCGTTCCCTGGATAATCCACGTAAATTTTTTCAAAAAGTGCAAATAATTATGTTACAAGTTACTTATTTGAGTGCGCGTGTTCTTATTTTGTTGTAGCAATAAAACATTGCTAGCAGATGAAGATCACTATTGATCATTACAATATGAGTTGCTGTCTTTTCTGATAATCCGTACTTTCAATAATTTTATTGATACATTGCTGTGAAATTAAAATTTAATTTGCAAATTTTCAACAGATGAATTGTCACATTTCAAATTTTAACCACATATTATGTCTGCGAGACAAATTTTAACAATTAAATAAGCGATTTTTAAAGTTTTAAATGTGACACACTTTAAACATAATCAATATATGGCGAATTTTGTTGCAAAAATACTTTTCATACATTGTTATTTCCAGAGATTACAATTCTTATTTGATTTAAATGTTTTTCCACTGAGATAAGGTTTTAAATATTTTTATTTTTTCCGATGTTTTTTAAATACAATTTGTCTTGCGTATTAAATCTCAAAAAATGCTGAAATGATCTCCGACGAAAACATCATATCGGTCGAAGAAGACAATACACCACACAGCGGAACAAGCAATCCAAGCACAAGCAAACCTCCTGGAAAAACTGAAATTAATAAACCCAAAGCAATGGAACAGCCAAACACTGATGTTCAGCACGTATCGGTGAGGTTACCACCCGTGTGGAAAAGACACATCGCACTTTGGTTTGCTCAAACCGAAGCACAATTTGCAAATTCTCGGATAAAAGATGATTTCACCAAATATAATATAATCATAGCGGCATTGGATTCTGAAGCGCTTCAGTGCGTCAGCGACATCGTAATCAAACCCCCAGCCAATGAAAAATATCAACGGATAAAATCAGCACTCATCGAGCGTCTACAAGATTCTGAAGAGAAAAAATTAACACGACTCCTTACGGGTATACAACTTGAGGATAGAAAGCCGACGGGTTTATTACGCCACATGCTGGAACTTGCCGGTCCAGCCCTTGCAGAAAGCAACATAGTAAAAACGCTCTGGCTACAGAGGCTACCTCAACATGTACAGGCAATTTTATCAGCTCTCCCGGATAACACTCTCGAGCAGTTGGCATCAGCGGCTGACAAAATTATCGATGTGTACCAGACAACAGAGTGTACTGCAGTTGACAACAAAAATCAACCGGGACCTTCAAGGATAGAATGCGAAAACACAATCCTTCTTCAATTACAGAAGCAGATGACAGCGTTGACTGAAGAAATGAAGCAATTAAAAATGAATAACAACATTCATCAAACAAATTTCCGCGGGCGAAGACATCAAAGTCCAAGACGCTATAACAACCATCAGTCACCTTCAACATCAAGCAATTCATGGAGACCTAGGTCGGTGTCCCGAGGAAGATCTCCTCAAAAATCGTCCAATGGATACTGCTGGGCGCATGCAAAATATGGAGACAAAGCGTACAAATGCTTCAAACCATGCAAATTTCACAGAAACCAATCGGGAAACGACAAAGGAAGCCCACTGTAGAGACGTGTGAGTTTCCACCTACTTATCGTCTCTTCCTTTATGAGCGGGAAACGCGTCAGCGATTTCTGATAGACACGGGCGCGGAAGTATCGGTGTTACCACGTTACGCATGTAACAATAAGAACAGTATCACCTCGGATAATTGTCCCGCAACATTGTTTGGCGCAAATGGAAATCCTATAAAGACCTATGGAACTAGGATTTTGGAATTAAACTTCGGCCTACGCCGGTCTTTTAAATGGCGTTTCATAGTAGCCGATGTGTCAAGACCCATTATTGGAGCTGATTTCCTTCATCAGTTTAATTTGTCGGTAAATTTAAAAAAGGCAATCCTCTCAGATCATTCAACCGGACTGAAAATCCCCGGAGTTACACATAAAGGACCTACTTCCCCCATATCAATATTGTCAACAACGCAAAAGTACAGAGAAATTTTAAACAAATTCCCAACTTTAACGAGACCTAACATAAAAATTACAGATTTTAAAAAACACTCTGTGACACACTGCATAGAAACAAGAGGACCACCAGTTACTGAACGTGCTCGTAGATTGGCACCAGACCTGTTGGAGGCTGCCAAAAAAGAATTCAAGTTTCTGATGGAACAGGGAATCTGCAGACCATCAAAGAGCAATTGGGCCAGCCCCTTGCATATGGTTAAGAAAAGCGACGGACAGTGGCGTCCATGTGGCGATTACCGTCGTTTGAACGCACAAACGATTCCAGACAAATACCCTATACCTCAACTTTATGACTTTGCTCACAAACTTAGAAAAGCAAAGATCTTCAGCACAGTGGACCTCACAAGAGCTTATCATCAAATACCGGTCGAACCCGAGGATATTCCGAAGACAGCCATCATCACACCGTTCGGATTGTTTGAATTTACGTCAATGCAATTTGGACTATCCAACGCTGCGCAAAGCTTTCAAAGATTTATGCACGCAGTCACCAGAGATCTCGACTTTTGCTTCGTTTACCTGGATGATATCCTTATAGCTTCAGAAAATGAAGAGGAGCACAAAAAACACCTGGATATCTTATTTAAGCGGCTTGCCGACAATGACCTAGTTATAAACATCCATAAATGTCAATTTGGTGTCACAACTGTCAACTTCTTAGGTCACACAATTACGCCAGAGGGAATGACACCACTCAAAGAAAAAGTCAAAGCCTTAACCGATTTTCCTCTACCAAAAACAGCGAAAGGGTTAAGACGATTCTTAGGAATGTTGAACTATTATCGCAAGTTCCTTCCGAAGTCAATCCATATTCAAGCCAAATTATTTGACTGCATTACAGGATACAAGAAAAATGACAAACGTTTACTCAATTGGAACCAAGAACTGACGGTAGCATTCGAAGACTGTAAAAATCAACTGGCAAATGCAGCTCTTCTGGCTCACCCAGACCCCAATTCAAGAATTGCCATTATGGTGGACGCATCTGATATAGCGGTCGGAGCTTCTTTACAGCAGCTCAAGAACAATACTTGGGAACCTCTTGGATTTTTTTCAAAGAAATTTACAGCACCGCAGCGCAAATACAGCGCTTTTGATCGTGAACTGACAGGCGTCTTTGAAGCTGTAAAATACTTCAGAAATAACATTGAAGGTCGCACTTTCACAATATACACTGATCATAAGCCGATCACCTTCGCCTTCAGTAAGAAGCGAGCATCTAGCTCTCCACGCCAAGAAAGGCAACTGGATTTTATCGCACAGTTTTCCACAGATATAAGACATATATCGGGACACCAGAACACAGTAGCTGACACTCTATCTCGAGTTGAAGAGATTAACTGTCCTACTATTGACTACAAGGAAATGGGTCAAGTGCAGGGTCAAGACGACGATTATATTAAGGCAAAAGATGACTCCAGCCTATCCTTGCGTCAAATGGTGATCCCTGGCACAGACACTGCATTATGGTGCGACATCTCGACAGGCCACGTCAGACCTTTTGTACCGAAGGTCATGCGAAACACCGTCATACAAAGCGTACATAACGTATGTCACCCAGGAGTGGCAGGAACAACAAACACAATCAAACAAAGATTTGTGTGGCCAAACATGAAATCTGATATAAGAAACTTTGTCAAACATTGCATAAACTGTCAAAGAGCTAAAGTTTCTAAACATACGGTTACCCCACCGGCAACGTATTTATTACCAGAAGATCGTTTCAACAATATACATATTGATCTAGTAGGCCCATTGCCAAGTTGTAACGAATATCAATACCTGTTAACAATAATCGACAGATTTACTCGTTGGCCCGAAGCAATACCATTAAAGGATATGTCCGCTGAAACCGTGGCTATCGCACTAACAACTCACTGGATCGCTAGACATGGAGTACCAAACACCATAACTTCAGATCAAGGTCGTCAATTTGAAAGCCATCTGTTCAAAAAACTTACAGAGAAGTTTGGAATCAAGCATTCGAGGACTACAGCCTACCACCCTCAAGCAAACGGTATCATAGAACGTTGGCACCGCACCTTGAAAGCATCTCTCATGGCAAGTGGTGAACAAAATTGGTTAGAAACTCTCCCACTTATATTACTTGGCCTGAGATCAACATTTCGTGAAGAATTAAAATGTTCACCAGCTGAACTTACCTATGGAAGAACCTTAAGGTTACCCTGTGACTTCTTTACAAGTACTCCACGAGAAGAACCCGACACTTACATCGGACGTTTACAGAGAAAATTTGATGAAATAAAACCAACTCCAACCTCTAATCATAGTACAAAGAAAATTTTCGTACACAAGGACATTTCTGTTGCTACACACGTCTTTCTACGAACAGACAGTGTTAAAAGGCCATTACAATCGCCCTACGAAGGACCTTATAGAGTCGAGGAACGAGATGACAAGACTTATGTCATCATCATAAAAGGAAAGCCAAAGCGAGTTTCAAAAGATCGCCTGAAACCAGCATTCCTTCCATGCACAGAAGAAAGTGTTACTAATTATGCATCTGTCCCACGCACAGAAGAAAATGTTCCGAATTATACATCTGTTCCAGACTTACCTAATACAAAAGTAACGACCACGAGGTCAGGTCGTCAAGTGCATTTTCCCAAAAGGTTTGGAAAGATTTAGCACGCATAAAAGACATTTTGCTTTCATTATTAGAACTTACATGTACATTAGAGCTCAAAACTCTTAATAGATTGACCATATCTAAAACAGTAGAAATATATTTCATTCTAAAATTAACTGTCATGATGTTAATACCAAAAATCACAGATTTATTATGGAAATCTGACTTTTGATATTTTCAGACATATAAATTATTATGTTTACATTATAAACATATCCTTTCCACGATGAAACTCTTTCATCCTTCAAAACCATGCAACAGCATGTAACTAGTTATAAGCAAAATTTAAAATGTTTTATACTAATCTATGAAACCTAAGTACCTAGCTATAATTGCTTTTCACAACGCTTATATATATTAAGCTAAAAATAGTTTTAACTATCATGGCATGCAATCTTAGTACATCCTATATTGTACCAACTCAATATAGCATGTATTAACATTCAAATACAAAGCTTGCTAAAACCTGTTTGATTCTTTGAACCTTTCAAAAATTTCATATTATGTTATTATTGTTTTCAAGTGTTTACGGATTCAAATAGATTCTATTAGTCATTAATAATTTTATAAAACAATAATTTAGCTACTATGGATGCTAGATAACAACAAAAACCCCATAGTACGTCGAGTAACCAATTAGCAAGATTTCGTAAACAGTTAAAAATAATTTTATTTTTTGCCAATAGATTTATATAGGTATATAAAAATAAAAAACAATTGTTATCTGCACATTATAATATAATTGTTAACATTTGCTCAACATTGCAAGATTGATTATGACATCACTTGATGCAACAAGTATAATAAATAGCTTATGTATACAGAAGCACATCTGTTTTCATATTTTGTTAAATTTTTTGATTATTTACTATATGCAAACAGACCTTACAGTATACCAAATAATGGTGCTTCAGTAAGCATAAAATAATATAATATTTTTTAATATTGATGCATTTCCGGATGAATACATTTCCCCTCATTGAAGTGGCGACAACCGCTTGTGGGCGGAATTGTATACATCTGCATAAATCATATATGTATTACAGTATAATTCTTGTATAACCATATTAGTGTTTATTTACACAAGATTATGACACAGAGTTTTGTTTATGTTAAATAAAAAATTATTTTAACGTTTAGTGTCAAACTACATCTTTACAGAATACATAATGCATTGCTCCGCAATTTAATGCAATGAATGTAAGATAATTTACCATAGCATACTATAATGTTTACTATATAATATATTTGTTATATATGTTAGTTTTTAGAAAACTTATTGCAAATAATTTAACTAACGTTAACTTTCCACATCATATTGTCGAGGCAGTGAATGCTCCAATAACAAATTATTACCTTTGATACCTATAATAACTACATGTTAAAAAACTTACAGTTTGTAGATGCAGTTTATGCTCCAAGCAAGTAATTATATCAGTATTTTAAAATATTTTAAGTTTTAATACGGTAAAAAACAAATTTATAATAAATAAAACACTTGTTTTCAATTAGTATTATTATTTATATAAAATAACACACATTGGTGTACCTCAAAATAATGAGAATCAATTATATTTTGTTTTAAAAAACATACTTCATTCAAAAAAAAAAAAAAAATTTTTTCTCAATTTCTGAGTATCTTTTATACCACACGCTTGTATTGTATAGCTAATCTAAATTTTTCTTTTTTCATACTTGTAATTCGTAATTTAAATGTGTTATGTTTTAGAACCCCATTATTATTTACATTATATCGTTAACACTGGGGGGAAGGCTGTGGTGTTCATAGTAATAATGCGACATTTGTTAAATTGTTTAAATTATTTACTCTGGCAATATGCGACATTAGCGCCACGCGCGGCCAGTTTACGAACCGACCGTCTGTCATCAGCGATCGAAACTTCTAGACCTTACTTGGCTTGTGAATCTCGATCGGATTAGTCTGTCGTTTTATCATAAATTCTTTGTCGCATTAATATTACGAACATAAATTACAAACTAAAATAATCTAAAAACCTTCTGATAATTGTATTTACCATTTTAATAAACGGAGTGTAAAAATCGCGAGTATTATTCCCGTACAAATCCCCATGGTAAAGACCCACGCGCCGGATGCATCATACCGCGTGGATCTAATATGACCATACCATAAACAGATCCGCTAGTGTTGTCATCGCATATCGATTTCTTATTATTTGTTCCCTGTCAATATCGTCTGGAAATCAACTGTTCGGCCGTGTTCAGGAAAACAGTATAAAATCATCGATAGGTACCTATAGATCCAATATTGTGAAGTTATCGATTAAATTGCGCTAGACCCCCACAATCTAAAAAATTATTGCGTTTTTAAAGGGCTCAAACATGCTCATGCTTCGTGTTTCTAATAACGAATTTCAGAAAATGTTCTTGTTTTGAGTATGGTCGTAATAATGATTTAACCAAAATGTCTTTTGTGCCGGATCACGTTTAAGATATGTGTTTAAAAAAACATAAATGTGCAACTTACTTGATCTTGCTGTGGAGTTGGAGGCAGTCCAACTCTTTTCTTAGGTTCTAGGGTCCGTCCAACTCTGTCAAGGGGTTGACTGTACTCCGGCCAACACTGAAAAATAAAATGAAAATGTCTTTGAATTTTTTTTTTAACCAATGGCTAGTGTACCATTTTTTTTTTTTTTACATTAACTCCACACAGGAGGCCCTGAGGAAAATAATTTCCCTCAGGGCCTATGTCATCTTTGAGGATTCTGTGTGGAGGGTCTTTTTGAGGAAAGGAAGGAGTGAATATGGGTCTTGAAGATACCCATGTTGTAGGAGGGAGGAAACACAGAGGCCGGTAAATCGTTCCACATCCGAGCTGTTGAACTCAAGAACGAGTGGTAAAAATTTATTTATTTTTTATTTATCTATTTCTATTCTTCATCATACATACATATTACAGATAATTACATTGGTATACATAGATATTAAGTTAAGTAATAAGGAGAAAAAATAAAATGTTACTGATCCGTAACTGTATATAGGTAAGTACCTAGTAGTATTTTGTGAACACCTCACTAGGCGGACCTGTGCTGAGGTGTTCCCATGTTTTGAAATAATTGCAATTCTGACGACAAAAGTAGAAACACCGTATCCTCCTTGATATTGTCAAGAAGGAGACTGTGGGTCGACCTATGGCGGCAGTAACGTATACATAAAATAAAAGATTAGTTGCAGTTAGGATCTATACATAAAGTTATACATAGCATCTAGTTTATGTAAAAGATAGATAGTAGTTTTGATAAATAGGTAGGTATATTATTGTAGGGACCACACGCCAATGGAATGAATAATATTGTGATTTTGTTGAATGTTTTGTCTTAAAACAAAGTTATAATTGCCCACTAATTATTTTTAATATTTGTTTTTGGTTATGTTTGGTTAGGTGTTATGATTTTTTGAGTAAATTGAATACCTTGTTATTTGATCCAGTCTTTGATGTGTTTTTTGTGAAGAATTGTATATGGATTTGTAGTTAGTAGTTGTTTCAGTGTGGTGGGCATGAGGTTATATAGTTTGATTGCGTAATACTTGAAGTGTCTTTGCCCGTGTGAGGTATGAGTTATCGGTATGTTAAGTGTTTTTTTTAGTAGAGGCTCTGGTTTTAATTGCTAATTGAGGTTGCATTTGAATGTAAAGTTTATGTTGGAAGAAGTATGGTAGTACAGCTTTGGCATAGAGTTGTCTTATTGTCATGACGTCTAGTGTTTCGTAAATTATATTCGAGCATGCGTAGCGAGGAACTTGGAGGATTAATTTAATTATTGCCTTTTGAATTTTTTCTAATGGATCTATTGCTATATTCGTTGCACTTCCCCAAACAAGTATGCCATATGTAATAATGGATTGGCAAAGTGCAAAGAATATGGTTCTGAGGATTGTTATTGGAAATATGTTTTTTATTGTCTTTATCAGATGCATGACTCGTTTCAGTTTATTTGTGATGTAAATTATGTGGTCAGTCCAGCGTAAGTAAGCATCTATTATAACTCCTAGATATTTTGTGTGGTCAACCCTTTTAATACGCTCGCATAGACATGTGCGAGAAGTTTGTCCGCAGTCGTGTAAGATAAGGTCTATGTGCGGTGGAGGTTGGCCTCTTTGTGTGATGCTGTGTGTAATATAGTTGGTTTTTGTTGTATTCAGGGTAAAAATGTTGTTATTTAGCCAATTTTTGACCACAGATAGACTTTTTTCGGCCTTTTTATATACATCATTCCATGTTTCTGCCTGGCAGAGAAGTACTGTATCGTCAGCAAATGTTACGATTTTACCGTCGATATCAATGTCACACAGGTCGTTTATGTAAATAAGGAACATTAGGGGACCAAGAACGCTTCCCTGTGGTACACCGTATCTAGATAGAAGTGGCTCGCTTACCATGTTGTTGATTTTAACCTGTTGCATTCTGTTTGCACAAAATGACCCGTTCTCATGTGACTAATGTCAACCGTGTACATATGTTGGGCGCGTGTTTGGCGTGTTTCCCGACCAACGGAAACGGATCAACGACGCTAGTTCCTCGGAGCATTTTCCATTGTAATACCGGTAGAACAAGGACAGCATTCCCACCTGACGCCTGTGCTCTAAAGATTGCAATCCGTCTGTTAAGATGGGAAAATCTATCAAACGGACCGCCCGTTTCTGCACAGAGTCAAGGGTTTTTTTAAGGTATTTTGGAGCTCCAGACCAGAGGTGGCTGCCAAATTCAACCATGGGGCGCACTTGCGATTTGTACAGGGTTAGCAGTTGTGTACTATTAAAGTACCTGCGGGCCCTGTACCTACAGTACGCCCAGTTTCTGAGAGGCTAATTTAACTCTGGTTTCGATGGAGCCCCCATACCTGAGCTGGTCACTTAGAGTTACACCAAGCATATCAATGGAGGTCCTGTTCGGAAGAATGCTTCCATTGAAGGAGACTTACAATTACAATTAACAGTTAAAACCCCGCTCCGCAGGTTTTTGCTGATAGGCCCTGCGGGCGGTTATTGTTTCGGCTTCGCCCGGTTTGAGTGTTGGTGACCATTTTATAAATCTGATAGTAACTGGTTCCAAAAATAGCCGGTTCCTCGGATCCACTGTGATCCTGTGACAGCTAGTCACCGGAACAAAGTAACTGCGACAGGCAATGACGTCGTATGTAATATATAAGCGCGTGGTAGGTATTTTATAATAATGATTATAATGATCATTATTGTAACTGGTAGTTGTTAACAAAATTTGAGTGTCAATCTCTCTATATCCGGAGAGATACTAAAAATTACAAATCCGTAGTACTTATACCTACCAGCTGCAGGTCCGAATAAGATCTTTTAACGTAAATGGCTCCATCCTTTGGCTTAAATGGCTACTTGCTTGAAATCGGTTCGTTTACAAAAGTAGTTTTATATCAAACTTCAAGTTCAGAGTTGCATTCTGAGCAGGATTCTTAAATTTCAATCGTACAGTATTTAGCCTATTAATACTGTTTGATCATCGTAAAATCAAAACTCTTTAAGCTCTTCCATTAAAAACGCCCAATATTTGTAAAGCTAAAACAATTATTGCACGAAATGTAAAGTAAATTGATGTTAAAACCTTCATCAAGTAGGTCCGGCATTTTTTTAAGTAAGTAAATTGCCCTTTTTAAGTCATGTAATTCATTTGTACAATAGGAACCAAAAAACCCCATTTACTATTAAAAAAAGCCTTTAAACCTTATAAATGTTAAAGCACTATAAATAATCAAACGAAATTTACATATTTGTTTAGAAAAACCGGTTGGAGGTGTTGTTTAAGTCATTACCAGGTTAAAATAAAAGTAATTTCTACTTTTAATTCCGTCACCCCTTGCTCAAAACTACCATTAAATAAATAATGGCTCAGCTTTACATTCGCTTTAATAAACAGTAATCTCCAGACACCTCTTAAGGATGACTCAACATGATACCGTAATGAATTCATTTATATTCAACCCTGGTATAGAGTGACTGAGATGCAGGAGGAACTATGCCGGCCTTTGTTTAAACTGGTGGATTAGGTTATGAAGTTAGCAGTTATTCAATTTGATGTGGTAATAAATTAATTTTAAAGCCTCGATTACATTGAGCGAGTTTACAAGCTGTCATGCTGACACAGACATGAGATTGTCATGATGACACACAAAACTGTCTTCTCGCTCAGTAGCGACAGAAGCAGCAAAAATAACGACTCCAGCGCGAACCAATTCGGTCGACATTTTGTAAAAAACTTCAGGTTTAAAACTTCTGCTAGTTAGATAGATACGATTACACTGTGCGTGTTTAGATAGTGAATTTTCCAGATAATAGCTTGTAAACTCGCTCAATGTAATCGAGGCTTAAGGGACAACCAACTTGTAAATTGTCGTGAATTATGGAATTATCTTCAAAGGACTGTCAATGGAATATACAATGAGTAAGTGGATGGATGAAGAAGCCGGAATCGTGACATGTGTCATGATCAAGAGAAACAAGACCAGTTAGTGGCTGTGTTTACAAGTGTTTCAAATTACCACCCAGGCGTTGTGGGTTCAATTCCTCCGCTATCAAGTCCTTCAACACGACACAAGCAACTGGTAGGAGTTTTTCAAATATTGGCGGTATGTCATAATAAGTTTAAACAATACAACAAACATGCAATCATACATGCCAAACCCTGCGGGGAAACGGCGTGCGGCGTGATGGTTTTTTGGATTTCATCAGAGTTGATCCCCTGACAATCAAACCACCGGCATAGTTGTATAAAATACGTATTCGGTGTAGAGTAGGTATAACTACTAACACAAAATATAACTATGTATCCACGAAGGGGTGTGTAGAGAGTATGTACCGCTGAATAACAAAAATACTTTCATATGTTCACTCAAATGCATCAAGAATAATACTACTTATCTATGTATATGTTACAGCTAAAACCCGTTCTTAGTTACAACGCGTTTTCTCTAGTGTAAACTAGTTTTCATTAAATGCCTTTGTTACAACAAGAATTAACTGCTGAATATCAGTAAAAACCGGTTCTAACTAGACAAACGCGTTTTCTCGAAATGATTCAGTTAAAACTGTTTCAACCGATTTCAAAGTTCATCGTGCTTTATTCTGATTGGTCGAGGGACATCAGGTTATGTTAGGTTAGGTTAGGTTAAGTTAGGTTAGATTAGGTTAGGTTTTTAATTAACGGTTATTAAACGGCGTCTGTATTTTCAATTACAATTTCAGTTTTAACAAAGGCAGTTAGTAAAAACTAGTTTTAACTAGAGAAAACGCGTTATAACTAAAAACGAGTTTTAACTGTAATATATATACTGTATGTAGCAGCGCAAGTACAAAAAATTAACACTGTAAATAAATTCGTTTGATATTCATACCAAATTATAATTAAAGACTTTAAGTCAATTTTAGGTTTTATATTGATAATCAATGTACAAATAATTATAATTTTTATAATTTTGGGGGGAACTATTGAGGTATCAACTGTCGGGTTATGGGTTATTTGTATGGTTATTTTAATTCAGGCCACATTTTGAATGCGTGATGAATAAAACATAAAAAACAATCGTAAGAAACTTTGTGAAGCATTTTATTCAAAATTAGCTAGATTTTAGTCATAAGATAATCGGAAGCCATTGTAACGACTGAAGTAATGAGTTCTCTTTTTGCCTGTTACCCTCGCTGATAGCTTTCTGAGCCCGCTAGAATCGCTTAACTTTATAAGACACGTCGAAGGTCGGATCCACATGACATAATACATTCGGGACCGCTTAATCCAAACGTTCAGCCTTGTATAAATAGCCCTATTGAACACCGTAAAGCTTTTGTGGACAACCTTGACTGTTCGTGAAAGCTATTATTCTGCTGAAAAATCATAAACCCACCCTCGTAATCATATGGGGATTACCTCAATATGGCGCGTACGTCAGAAGATATTGATGCTTTAAAGAAGAACATTATTACGTTGCGTACTTACCTAACTAACACAAACATAACCATGAAAAAGGTAAAATAGGGAACCCAGTATGGAACGCAGTGTAAGTGCACAGATCCGCTAGCAGTCGGGCAATCTGAGTTCCCTTTTCGCATACAGAATTATTACTCTTTCAAAAAAACATTTTTTTAATCGATTATCATAATTAAATCGATTATCACATTGAAAAATCTAAAATAATAATGGAAATTTCAAAATTTTAAGCAACCCCCGACTAAAAAAAGAGCTGATAACCTTGAAACGCCTGAACAGATTTTTATGAATTGTAGCTAAAACCATCTCGATCACGTCGGCTTTCAATCGAAAAAAACCGCATCAAATTGGTACATTCGTTTAGAAGCTACATTGCCACAGACAGACACACACACAGACACACAGATACGGGGGTTAAAAACAGGGTGACGTCTTTTTAATGACGTTAAACCGATATTTACCAGCTCCGCAGCTCATGACGTGGAAATAATGGTGATATGGTGCCGATAAAAATGACGTCACTATCAAAAAAATCAATTCGTAATAAAAACAAGTTTTTTTTACTATAATACATCAATTTAGAATTTTCAGGCCATCCCGTCTAATTTGCTAGTTTTGCCAGTATTTGCTAATTTGTGTCAGTAGCTAATTTCAGAGATATGCGTGTGTGTGTGCGAATGTGTGCCTCCAAATATGATAGAATGCATTATCATCGATAACCTGTACCTGCCGAGTTTCAGCTCGATCGGATGTCGGGAAGTGGGTTGCATTCGTTCAAGAAAACAATGTCTAAAATCAAATGGAGGCATTTAAAAAGGGTTGTATTGACTGAAATTAAAGAAAAAATCTGTGGCATTGACGCCATTACCAATTTTTGTTGCCCACATTTATTATTTTTTACGATAAATTGATGACTATAGTAGCTACGAAAAGCGTTGCCTACCAAGTTAACTATTAGAACGGTTTAAGTTTTGAAAGCTGCGATTGAATAAAATAATTTATTGGGTTTCATACCATTATTATTTCTGTCGATAGATTTCAATGTCCTTTGGAAAGTTGTCTGCGAAACTAAATTCGCCGCGTATTATTGGCTAAATTTATTGGACTCAAACCATTCATTCAAGTTTAGTCGGGGAGGGGGGGGGGGGGGTGGCAATAGCCGATTAACGTTACGACATGCGAAGCAATAAATATCAATACATTACACCGTTTTCCGTTGAAGGGTTGATAAAGCTAATGCTCTAAAACATCCCAAGTAAAATCAAAAGGCTCATAATTATTAATGATTGTGTTTGATCCAGTCGCATTTTTTCGAATTCTCTTCCACGCGTTTTTTAAAAAAGTGGTTTATTACGCGGCTTCACCCAAGTTTCGTTATTATTATGTAAAATCTATTATTATTTGTTCTACTTAAAAAAAAACTGCAATCACTTTTCACAATACTAGTTTTAAAGCTTAACCAATCTTTTCTTGTATAACGACAGGGAAAAAAATGAGTTATACAAATTCTTCGAAATATGGCAACGAGAAATGGGTGAAACAAATTTTCAACAGTAATTAAAATTTAAAGGAGCTAATTTGGCTAATAGTGAAATAGATGCTGACCTTCAAAGCGATAATAATTATACTGAAAATAATTAACAACCTGTTAACAGAATGTTTTACAAACAAAATTTTATATTTAACAAGGACTTTCACAGAAAAACACAAGGACGTTCAATAAAATCAGACTTCTAAAAAAGGACAAAGTAAAAACGCGAAAAAAAATATTATGAAATATTGTAATGTGTTGCCGGAAACCATAATATTAAAATTTGTAATTTGCTAATTTAAATGTACAAATCCAAAAATATACAAAATAAATAAGTAATAATCTCATCATGCTAAATTAGTTTAAACAAATGCTTTTTTTTTACCTTAAATTTTAGACCAAAAAATCTCTTCATTTTACATGTCAGAGGTCACGGCTCGTGAGATTAATGAACATGATGAACCAACAAACATATTTTCTGTTTCATAGCTAAGATCATTTTAAAAAGGTTTTGTCATGGACGTTTCCTTAATATAAAAGAAACGTCTTTAATATAAAAGAAGCGTCCTTCGTGTCTTTACTTTTAAAGCGTAAAGCGTCTTTTATTGTGGTAAGATTTTTTGATTGTCCATCTGGGATCTATCAGGAGAGCACAAGAATGAAGAGAAAAATATTATCAAATGGGAGTAGACTAAACCCTGACTATTCACAACCTAAAATTTGATGAAGCAAACTGACACTTCGCATGCAAACATTAAAGGGCATGAGTTGCTGTTTTCATTGAATGCTTTAGCCATTTTACTATGATGCTAACTTTATAGACTGGTTTAATCGAGCCCTCGAAGGCGCGCAGTGGGTGTCCAGGATTTATACGCCGACAGATCCATTGTATGGGAATATTGGTATGACTAGGAGAGCTTAATATATTGCCGCTCGAAAAAGAGAATAATGACTGAAATGTGCCGGCTTTTATGTTCGAAACCGGAGCATTATTGAAATGGGTTTTACGGTTATTTCTGTACAAGCCATTTTCAACAAAAAAATACTACTACGAAATTATGGTCCATTATTTCGGAACTTTCGATTTCGCAGTTTTCGCTGTACTGTGTCGTTTTATTTATTTTATTCAGAGGTGACTTTCTACGAGAAGTGAAATGAAATAACGTTAAAGGTAAATGATTTATTTGTACGGTTTGAGTTGTACTTTTGGGTTGTAGCAAAAGAATAGATTTTAACCTTTCATCACACGTGCACGGTCTATGAATCCGCACCTACGTTTGTTTGTTTTGAACGCCTGAAGTTTGAAAGTTTTGTAACGTTGCCGATACTTCCAGGACATTTCCTGATTGCCTCGGCGGCCTTCCTGCGCGTTCTATAGAAAGTAGTTAGTGAAGTTTACGCAATGATAGAGTAAAGATGTCAGTCTAGAATTTGGCCTTAAATTTCTATTGTGCTGGTAAAGTTGACAGGCGATCAGGGTAATTATTGAATACCTCAAAATAACAATAATAAAAACATTTATTTGAAAATTGTTTTTTACATATTTCTTCATCTTATTTTTAATTAGGTACATTGATTCTATTGACAAAAGGATCACTGCTCAGCGGTGCATTCTGGATTTCTCTCTGAATGCAGTTGGTAAAGTATAATATACTAAATAATTAAAATGAAATTATAATTCTAAACAATTAATTTAATAACAAACACATCATAAACCATATTAGAATAAGTTAACAATAATAATCTAAACGAAAATATGAAAGAGAACAAGACACAGAAAAAGACAACGGTCGCAACTGCGACTCGAACCCAGACCTCTCCGTCTAACCGGGGCGAGTGCGTTAACCAATTTCGCTATTGCCACCTTCTGTCAAAACGTCATAATTGTCAATCTCATATTTTCAAATTTTAGAATTACATTATTATCAACTAATTATTTTTCTCCATATTAACTCGTCCCGGTTAGACGGAGAGGTCTGGGTTCGAGTCCCAGTTGTGACCATTGTCTTTTTTTGTTTTTCTGTGTCTTGTTCTCTTTCATATTTTCGTTTAGATTATTATTGTTAACTTATTCTAATATTATATATTTCACTGATGGGAAAAACCTTCAAAAAAGTATAAAAAAAAAGTTTTTCTTATAAAAATTGAACATCATAAACCTTTCATTGTTAATTCTATCAATTGTGATATTGTGAGGTTGACTGTGCCGTCAGCAACCAGGTATTTCGTACCACAGTTTTGATGATGAATAGCTTAAACTACTATTAAATACAGCAGTTTTATATGTCTGGGGAGAACGAGTAAAAGGTCGCTTTGTCGTGTACTGTGTGCACGAGAGTCATGGGAATACTGCAGTATGTTTTTAATCAAACTACAAAAAATAAATAAAGTATTGTTTTTAAAATCATATGACTTAGCTATCATATCATACAAATGCTTTGTGTTCCTAATACGTAGTAGGTAGCGATTATACAAAAAATGCAGTCCACAGTTCGTTTCCACGCGCGTGCATCATTGTAGGTAATGTAATGCAGGAGCGCGTGTTATGAAAGATTGAACGATGGTATGACCAGCACTACACAGCATCCCCAAAGTTGAGTAGGCCTTGAGGGAAATTATTTGACTCAGGGCCTCCGGAGTTAAAATAATTTAAAAAAAAAACACCACACGTGTCTAATAAGACCTCATATAGGTAAAATAATTAGTTTTTCTGCTCAAGAAAGATTTTAGATAGGTAATTAGATAAATTTCTCAAGAACAAAAAGATATTAGAGCTTCAAAACGCACCTAACAAACATTTCTATTGGTTTATATGTTCAATGGTGAAATAGTAAGCTTTTATATTATCTGTGAAACCCTTTTTGAAGTAAAACTTCTTTACGCACGCTCGACTTGGGGGGTAATCTGGTGAATGCGTTACGAAAAGTGTTATGGAGAGGTGCGAGCACAAGGAATCATTTGTTGAATAACCATGCCATAGGTCACCCCAAGGTCGCAGGCCACCCCAAAGTCGTAGGTCCCCCCAAGGTCGTAGGTTACCCCAGGGTCATAGGTTACCCCATGGCCATACGTCACCCCAATGTCATATGTTTTTTTATAAATTAGTGAAGTTTTACTTCAGTCGTGTGCACACTCGTTTTTTCATCGTTTTTTATCATTTTTACCAGATGAATAACGAGCTAACTTGGGACACACACGTACATGCGCAGTGCACACTTCCATTTCAGTTTATCTGTTCAGTTGTTGAGTGGAAAGGACAACAATTTATTCATTAGATGTGGTTTGTGTTTTTAGTGAAACTCTTTGAATTAGTTAGAAAAAAAAATTCTCCCTTTTCGATGTTGGTAATCTGTGTGATATAGCATTTTCAGTCAATTTAATCCAAATTTGCCTACCCCAGCGCCTTTCTTCTCCAAGGAGACAATATAAGGTCGATGAAATTCGGATAATCGGGCTGCATTATGGGTGGCGTTAGGCGGCAAACGACTGCGCCATCAATAACCTTACCCCCTTGCTTTATGCATTCCGGGCCGACCTGCGGACGATAATGTGACCACGGATACCAGGATACCATGGCTGTGCGGCGGTAATGCGAATTCCTGGCGGAACATGAAGTGTGTACACTGTACTATTTACTGTACGTACGCGTGCACTATGGAATTTCAATCATTCAACATGCTGCATATAAGCGGAAGATGTGCCAAGCTGAGGGAGATAGTATTATAGTAATGAAACGGTGTAGTCAATTTGAGTTATTTCTATAAAAAAGATGAATACATCTAGCTAGAACTGTAATATGGCTTTCAGACTTATTAACTAAATTCATCTACCGTAAATTTGTTTGCACGTTCTGTTTTGATTTCGAAAATCTGCAGCATCCACTTTATATTTTTTCCCCCTAAAGCAAGTTTTTGCGATAGTGACTTTTATTAATTTTTCGAAAATGGATGGAGACAGTTATTTTCCTCTTATTTTTGAACATCAAGTGTGCAAAAATTTTAACAAAAAGCTTTAAAAAATACTGATTTAATTGCTTTTAATTTAATCTAACCTTAAGTTCAAAACGGTAGCTGGTTCCGATGGGATAACCTCTCTCCTTCTCAAAAATTGCAAGGAGGAACTGGCGGATGATCTTGCATTCTTAACAAATCTCTCTCTATCAAAAGGTATCTTTCCAAACAAACTAAAAATTGCGAAAACAATTCCTATTCATAAAGACGAATGCAAAAAAAATGTTCAAATTACTCAACAATCAACTCACACTGACATCAAGTCACTTTACAATCAAGACATTCACACTTACAATACTCGAAATAGCAATAAAATCCGCATACCTCAAATACACACTACAAAATATGGGATAACATCTCTGAACTATGTTGCCTATACACTATATGATTCGCTTCCAGATATGTACAAGGATATCCAGCAAAATAAAAAAGTTCAGAATAATGCTTTAAAAGATTTTTTTTAAATACGTTTAAGGATGAAACTATGTAATTTTTCTTGTCATGTCTCAATTGTCTTGTTTCCTTTTCTTTTATTTTCTTTTCCATGTATTTATAATCATAATCATACACATTTGTATTTTTCCTTGTTTCTTTAATTATTTTCTATTGTTGTTTGCTCACTCAACCTGTTTTTTTTATTTCTTGTCTATGTTGTATGTGAAACTTATATTTTTAATATCCAAATTCCAAGTAAAACTGTTACTATTTCCTCACACCCACTAATTTTCCTCCTGTCCTAAAATGATTTCTGTAACTCATAGGGATTGCTCTAGCAAGTAATGAAAAACAATAAAAAATAAATAAAAAATTAACTGCTGGGATTTGGGGGTAGTTATTGAAATCTTATATAGATGATGATCTTTTCCATATTTTGAAGGTTAAGTATGCAAAGTTTCATCAAATTCAGAATAAAACTGTAGACTTGTATACTAATCAAATCCACGCCACATGCCACCAACAGAGAATCAACTTTATGCATATATATTAGAGATAAGATAATAATTTAGAAGCAATCATCTTCGGACTCGAGATGTAATGGAATACAGGTCTGTGTGTGTTATTCAAACGCTGCTTAGTATAATAATTATTAAAATGTGTAACTACTGTTTCGCCTTCCAAATCAGAGTCAATATGCCTATATTTATTTATGTCCTTCAATTTAATACACATATAATATCGACCATACGCATTTCTGCTGACAATACCATAATACTCGTATAATAGCCTAAAACAGTATTCATTGAAAAGGGTCGTATCTATGAAGGGAGAAACAAAAAACTATTTCCTGTGATCATTAATTATTCAAATAGGACATCGACAACTGCAGGTCATTATCATGATTACAAAGTATCCAAATGTTGCTCGGTCGTAGAATTTCTTATAATATTTATTCTCAGAGGGCACTGGTGAAAAATATCTCTCAGCGCCTATCTTTGGTAATGTTGTGATTTCAGGGAAAGGAAGGAGTGGAAGATGTGGGAAGGAAAATAATTGAGGGGTGGGCAGGTACCTGAGGTCAATGCCCAGGAGTGACGATCGTATGAATCCATCTCTCCTACTGCGGTGCAAGGCGATGGGTGGTGATTGTCTGGCTAAAATAATTAACTATGTATGTATGTAAGAATGTCTGCATTTTGAATGAGGAAATATACACAGCAATACGATATAACCATTGCATGAACGTAATGATTTTATAGCAAGTATACGTTGCGGTATGTTATATCGTAAAAAACCCAGAAGAGAGATAAATTTGATCTTATATTTTAGATAGTCGATACTCTCAGTATCGCCCTGGGAAAATACCATCTTTCAGATTCCGTTAGTTGTTTTAAATGGCTTTGTACATGTTTAGTAATAAGTTATAAATAGCTAGCCCTTCCTATTGCCCAATTACCCCCCCTTCCAACACCCTTTTGTCTCAAAATATGCATCACTTGCCTCAATCAGTTAGGTCTAAATTTTTTTATTCCAAGTCATTTCTTAAAGTCGTCAAAATCGTCTAATAAAATAGGAACACGCTAGTGTTTTTAAAGCACTCCTTCAAGTCTAGATTTTTACCAAGGTGATACTGAGATTATCTCTCAATCAAATTAGTTGTGTAAGCAAACTGGACAATAATTTAATTTAATTTACCCTTACTTTAACTGTAATATTTAATATTTAAAAAAAAAAGTATTGACCTTGCATAACTATTTTTTTCCTAAATTACGAACCTATGTCAATTAATATTTGTATTTATCTCATAAGTTCTTTGAATATTGTTTAAACATTTAATTAGAACATTATTATTATTTTATTTTTTGCATGTGAATAAATACTCCTCCCATAAACACGAGCTCCTAGAGCTCAATTTATGGAGTAGTAGAATAAAAAAAAAAGTTGTATAACCTTGCATATGTTATCATTTTTTAATGTAAAAACAAAAGTCTTGAAATAAATAAATAAAATAATAAAAAAAATATGTTACCTTATGGTCAATTCACAAAATACACAATATGAAAACTACTACAAACATCATCAAAGAAAACTAAATCGAGTTAATAAATCACCGAGTAACCGAATTCAATTTATTTTGATATACAGAGTGTTCCGTGTTGTTAACAGGGATTCGGGGAATGTGAATAAAATCACATTAAATCACCAATAATATCATTCCGTGTAGTTATCTATCGGCATTACATATTCCCCGGACGCGCTCAAAATCCAATACATGTTGCGACATGTTTTCTGGTCAGGGGTGTCAGTGTGATACCGGTGTAAAATAAAAATCGTTACGATTAATATTTCAAATTATTACCGGAATATTTTTGTGGTAGATATGTACTTTTGTTTAAGGGCTTAACACGAAACTATCAGTGAAATCAAAATTTGAAAATATTTACAATGAATCGGTTTCAATTGTGAATACTAATGCCAAAAATACTCTTTGGTTAAATTGAAGCTTTTCCTCTCGATCGCTTGAGCAAAATTAAAATTAAATTGTTAATTATTTTTATTATATTTTTATAAGCGAAAACTGCTAAATAATGTATTTCTTAATAAGAAAATTAACAACGCATTTAAGACGTTAAAAATCTTTTAAAAATACAACTTATTGCTAAGATTTATTTGTGAAAGTTTACCTTGATTAACTTTTTTGCCTTCTTATGTAATTATTTAAAAAAAACACGCTTTTGGGCTTAAATCGACCAATTCGAGACTCTGTTTGTCAAGCGATTTTTACGTCCATTACTTTTTTCCGTGGTAATATAAGACACACCAAGATAAGACATATTTTGGCTGGTGTCTTCCTGGTAAAGGTCGGTTACTCGGATCACGTTGTATGACGTGGCAAATATCTTTTATTCGTGCGCGAAATCTGACAGAATGTTTGGAAAGTAATATCAATTGATAAACTTTTTAAAAACAAACTATAATTAACGGTTAACTTTCGAAATCGCTGGACACCTTGATACGAATATTTTTTTTTGAAAAAAACCTTTTGATTCACCTCAATTATTATAAAATACAACTAGGTTCATTCGTGGCGATGTAAAATATTGTATTTAACATTTAAATTTTGAAAATTAAATTTTACTTAAAAAGAACTTTAGGTAAGTTTTTTTACATCCTAAATTTATATTTTAATGAAAAATGTAAGAAACTAGCATTTTTACATTCAAAATTATTTTTTTAACTATAACGTTAAAAAACTATACTAAAAACCTTTATTTAATTTTATATTAAATCTAAAAACAATTATATTATGTAATTATTTGCGTGTAATTATTTTTTTATTTTATTTATTTTAGAGAAAGCTGACAGCAAATCAGAGATTACAAAGTAATACAATAATAAAATTATGAACTTTACACTGATGGTAGAGAATGATAAAGTGTGACATTGTAAAGGTATTTTCATACATAATTTATTTATCTTTATTGAGCGTAGATTAAATGATAAACAAGGTTTCTTCTATCCCTTCGTTATATTATAGTATCAGGAATACCAACACAACAATATTTAAAAAAATATTGTAAATGGCCGACATGTCATTTGACGAAAGTAAATTTTCATTTTACATAATTGAAATGGTGAATGCAGTATTTTCAATCGCCCCGAATGCAAATAGTGGACTTTTATAATAATTAAGGTGAATCGAAATGTTTTTCTAAATAATAATCGTATTAAGCGTGTCTTTCGATAGTTCACCTAATTAACTATGTACACAAGTTTTCCTAATTTTATTCAAATTTATTACATAATAATATCGAACATACCCACACCGGTATATTTGGCAGCCCCTAGTCCCACCGTATGTTGTCCCCGCGTGTGATTCACAGCATGCCTTGATTAAACCCGACCCTCGCCATCACATGAGCTCCTGATACTCATGGCTGTAGGTAGCCGATGGTCGCTGGTTCAAAATTTGATTTAAGCGATGATATTGGTACATGGACAGATAAACCCGTAGACAGGGCGCAAGTAGTTTGTGGGGAGCACGCACTTGCTGCATACTGCGTCGCCAAATGATGTACCATATAGTTGCAATGTGGATAATGCAGGGGGAAGCTGTAATGTGTACTTGTACCTTGAACAATGCCTCCAATACCCGTAGTTCACTGATTCAACTTATTAAAAGTACTTCGGATTAAATTGTACATTATTTCACCAATAAGTACATTATAAATGCAATGCGTGTAACTATTTATAACTAAATAACTCAAGCACTCCGATACGTAAGCGGATATACACGATAATATATCATACATCAACGCGTGTGTTTTCACAGAAATCACTATTACTCCGTTATTGTTCTAGTGACATCCCTAAAACAAAAAGTAGAAGCTCCATAATAAATCAAGCTACCCATCACTATTCAAGTTGTCCATAGAAATACATAAAAAGACCTATTCTGTAAGATACATGGTAGACCGAAAAATTGCCTACCCGCAGTTAGATATTGTTATTTTTTCATTTAATATTCTTGTATGAAATGATAAAAAAGTGAGGTGATTAAATTGTTTATTATACATTTATACGATAAAATAAGTATTGTTTTTACATAATCCGTGATTTTGGTACCGTTTTAACATAAAAACATCGCGTGAGTCATTTTAATATTTTTTTAAATGTTTGCAGTCTAAATTTTAATATTTACAAATATTAATATTTAATTATAATATAACAATTTGAAAGCTTATTTCATAACCTTTCAAAAACAGTTTTTATTTGTCAGCTACGTTCAGAAATGTTTCATTTGTAGAGCTTTAATATTGTGAAGCGGAAATAACACAAAGTTTTTGTAAATATGACATTTCGTTTAAGACGAAAAACTTGCACATTCGCAATAGATCGGAGTGATTAAGTACAAGCGTAAACCACTAAAAATATATCTGAGATTATTTGTGACAGTTTCTCTTGATTATCTATTTCTCTTTCTTCTAAATGTATTCACAAAATAAACAAAAACCACTTTGTACTTAATCGATGGTTTCTAAATGCCGATTGCCAAGCGATTATTATGCCTATTACACCCACATTCTTGGTGATATAAGGAACGCTCATAGAGATATATTGGAACGCTAAGACAATACATATATTCATGGCTTGTGTCTTCCTCTTAATACAACTTTCTTATGAGTTCCTCTTACTCGAAGCAAGTGGACATTCCCATTTGGGGTAAGTTGTGAGGCTGGAGAATGCGGGGAAGGATTGGAGGTAGAAGAAGGTTGGGAAGTGGGTACATCGCTAATCAGATCTGGTAATTTTTCATTACTAATCTGATTTTAAACACGGCACTGTTCCGGTTCTAAATGTTAATCAGGAAAGCGTACACTAAACTATTAACGTACTATATCTGGACAATTTACAATCCATACATTCACTTGTCAAATGCACTGCAATCGTAAGTTACCGCGCAACGCCGATTTACGCTGTTCAGTTTGGCGTGGAACGTGTGAAAGAAATATGGCGTTGGTGAAAGGCCTTTCAACCAGCTGATTTTACGCTTTTAGTGAATACTTGAGCCTTGAAACGTAGTTCTAGTTGGTAGTAAAGCACACATTGCGTACGTGGGCCCAGTGTGTCCCTAACTTCGCCGAATAAATTCAGTTTACCTCTTTTTCCTTATGAAAAAGCTATTTGATTGTCCCAGTAAAAATCCCGCAGAGAGAAAAAAATCTGCATTTTTCGTGCAAAGCAGCACATTACCACTTATTTCGCTATAGAAGTCGGTGTAAATAGAATTTTAGCGCTTAATAATTGAAAAGGAAAAAACATTAAACCATTTCCCTTTAAAAATGCCAGCACATTAGCACGGAAAATTTCCAACTCAGTGATTCACGCTACAATCGCGCCACCTCGGCATAAATCTTTAAAACCCTTTAGCGTTTTCCTTCGAAGGGGCATTTAAGTTCTCGTGGGGTTTGAGGGGAGGTTTGAGGTCTTAATCGCGTCCCTTTGTCCCGTACCTCCGTCGACACAACTCAAATATTAACGGTACAAATTCTGCCTCCGCATCATCACCGGAGATTGTTCAAACTGAAGAAGAAACGTTTTAGGCTGCACAGTGCACATGTATGAGATCCCCACAATGTATTCAAACTGAATGTTCGCAGGGAATTATACAATGAGGGTTTCATAACACTTTTGCAAGGCTTCACTTAAATGTGAGGTTATTGTTTTAATTGTTTTAGTAACAACACCATGTTGAGACTCTCGCAAATTCTGATATGAGTGACATTAAATTTTATTCCTAACTATTTTTTAAAAAGTAGTGTGAGAGAAACAGAGCGATAAAGAGACATTCAGAATCGAAACTTTTTTGACATGGTTTTAGTATGAAAAGATATGACATTTAAACGGCCAAAAGTATTATCGTGATTTTTTTTTAGGTACCAGTAGCTTTTGTAGGTTTTTAGGTTGGTTTTGAGGTTGCGCTACCTCCTTCTTTAGCCAACATTTTGGAGGCCTGTAAAGTACCCGTCATTAGAGCAGATGCGTAATTGATTATTATATTTCTATATTAAACTTCTGCCCTGATGATGTACACGTTGGTTGAAGAAAGAGATAGCTCAAAATGGTTTTATATGTTGAGTGACTGATCTGAAATGCCAGGTTCTGAACAATCTTTCTCTTCCCCTTCTGCTTTCACTACCCCAATTAAAATCAATCGTGGATTCTCCAAAAAATAGGGCAACATCTCCATCTACCTGGTGACATTCGAATCACAAACAAGAAATATTTTTATACAAACTGATTTATTTTCCGTGGGTTTTTGATGACTTCTTCTTCTTCGATGGCGCTACAGCACATATCGAGCTTTGGCCTCCTGCAACATTCGCCTCTAACTCCTCCTGTCCTCAGCGGTTGATTTCCAGTTTGGTACTTGGAGAGGCTATGCTGCATCCCCTCTTACCTCGTCTTCCCACCTCAGTCTGGGTCTTCCCACTGTTCTCTTTCCACCCGGGTGTCCAGTCAAAATTCTTTTTAGGACACGTGTATCCGGCATTCTCTTTACATGCCCAGCCCATCTCATCCTGAGGAGTCTCACATGGACTGAGATGCTAGGGGCCTGATATATATCATACAGTTCTTTATTGTGCCGGATGCGCCTATTTTTATGGCTTCTTTAAATAATTGAAACTTCTTGTTACACTTCTCGTGCGCACTCCTATTCTACGTCTTTCGACAATCCTCTTATATCTGTTTGATGTCATCTGCCATTAGCGAAGTACGTTTTAGATGGCCACACTGAATCTATAAGAAGTTTTATATGTGAACTATCGCTGTAAATATAATAAAGAAAATTAATAAAATAAAATAAACGTAAATAAACAAACGATTATTTCACACTCTACTAGTTTATGTTTTATATTGGGAATCTGAAAACTGTACGTAGGAATATATAAATAAATACACAAAAATATCTTCGTGTGGCGGATCTTGTTTTATCCGCTTTTGAAGAAGCACCATAGTGTTGGCCGGGCCTTAGGGATCACGGATCACACAACACATTTCTCTTATCGATTATCATCTACCCCAGGTTTAGCGAATCCGTATGTAAAGTGGTTTAAACCAGAGCTGAACTACAGTGAATACAATTACATACAATCTACTAGGTAGGATATGAAGTTCTTATGTGAGCATGCAGTTATACGGTCCTTGTTTCAAACTGTAATGGAATAAATAATAGTAGGGAACTCACGTAGGGAAAACTTTCACCCCTGATAAAGTTTAACTTGAATTGAAATGTGGTCTCCTTATTCGTATTTAGTCACACACCACCCTCACCATTTTTAAAATTAATTGACTTTCTATTTGCTAAATGAACTCTTTATTAACTGTCTGTAGATTGAAATTATGCGCATGTTTCAGAGAGGTGTACATTTTATTTTTCTATGTAACTTTTAGATTTGAATATGACGTGTGGTTTTTATTTTTTTTATTTCTAACTCTGTTTGGGTATTTTTTACCATAACAGTAGTGGAGACACAACGATGAGCATGTAGCCGAGCAACGAACAACCTTAAAAAGATTAGTCAAATTCGATTTTATAGACTGGTATCACCGGGCACCGCTCTCCGGTCTAGTGCATGATGAATCAAACTTATTCCGGTTTCAACGTTCGTTCCGTGCGGCCGGTTTTTTCTCCAAGCGAGATAATTTTTAAATCCGCGCTAACTTATTATAACATAAATTTTCAATGTAAAAATATAATTGACTTGCGTCAAGAGTTATTATCGAAAACCTCCACAACACATGCATCCAGTTTACAGCCGTAGCAAGGCCTGTAAACTGTCAAACCCTTTGGATAAAATATCTAAATATGGCCCACATTGCTAAAAGCTGTTCTCAAAAGCGAACAAATTAGTCAGAGGTATTAAAAGCACAACCACAAAAAAATACAACCATATGTTTATTCTAAAACAGCCTCCAGTAGCAGGTTTTAGCAACCCACTTTCAACGGTATTTGCTTTATTTAACGCTACCCCTAAACACACGCGACAACTTTCATAACAAGCCTGCCACAACCAGAAATAAACTACTTATGTACATTTTTAATATACAAACGCTTTCGAAGCAGCCTTTAGTACTGTAGGTTACGTCGGCGGAACTGAAAGCTAAGCGCCCTTGGAACCTTCATACATAAAGTTTAATAAAAGGTAAAAATACAAATAAAGTCTTTTTCAGTAAAAAATACTTGCCATCCATTTTTAATAAAATTACGAGAAAATAAAAAAATACTTTTTTTAAGCAAAATTTTATTTCGGATGACAACAAACCTTTTTGTAAGCGCTGTTTTGAGCAGTATGTATGTATGTTTGGATTTAATCATGTGTGAATTTTTATAATTTTTCTCCAAGTTAAAATCTGTTTAAAACCTATAATAATCATTTTTCAACATTTAATTTTGTATTAATTATATGATGGACCTCTTCCCCAACTAACTTATATAAATTGAATATATCTTGTTATTTAATAAGTGATATTTTGACAATTTAAAAATAATTTTGACGTTCATTATTAATTGTTTTTGGCATTTAAAAACCAAATTCCTAGAACAAATAATTTAAATTTAATAATATCGTGTTGCTACTTGCAGTATTTCAGTGTTTACGAATAACCCGACAATAATTTGAAACTCTCTTACTACCACCACAGTTTGCGGAAAAATGTTGCATGTGTTTGTGATGGAGGACTAAGTCAGCCAAGGAATTGAAGTCACGGCGCCTGGGTGGGACCAAAACGCAATCCCAACTCAGCCACTCTCCGGTCGTTCTTATTACTACCGTAAATGATTTCGTAAGTGTAAATTCACCAGAGACGTCAGCAAAGGAATAATCTCCAAAACAAATAATAAAATAAAAGTACCTAAACAACACTAACCTTTTATTTATTTTCAAGTGAAGGGCGTATTTTAAAAAATTCTAGCAATTTGATTATTTTTGATCGTCTTGCAGTGAAATGAAAATCAATTTTACTGAAATTGTTTTTTAATAACTTTTGAAGGTTGAAGGATTTTCCGATTTATTTAATTTGAGTGTTTTTTTTTCATTACCGCTTTTATCATTGCATTTTAGTTTAGTTCGTCTTAGTTTTATTTTAATTTATTTTAATGTATTTTCAAATTCCTTCTATTTATTCAACTTTATTAAATTGTTAAATGAAGGGCTCACCCAATGAGGCCCACATTATCAATTGTATTATAAATGTGTAAATAACAAAAAAAACTGTCCAAAGAAGCGAAGCTAGCCGTCCATAATGGAGTACTGGTACCTGATATATGGCAGTGAGGCATGTAACTGGCAGAGGAAGGAGGAAAGTAGACTGAATGCTGTAGAAATGAGATCCCTAAGGTGTTTTTTTAATTTTTTTTATTAAATAAAACATACAAGGAAGTTGCACTCCCATGAGTTTTCAAAACTCATTAAGGGATCGCCAATTGGTACTTTTGAGAAGTTAAACCCAACTCAACCCAATATGTAGACACAATGTATGAATAAAAAATTTACAAAAACATTTCACAGAAGCAACATACAGACACAAACATATGAAGAATCACTTTACAAATATTTCACAGAAACATGTCTTATAAGATTTTATGAATTTGTATAACCGACTCATTTGATTTATGTACTTTTGGTTTCAAAAAGTTAAAATAAAGTTTCCTCCGTGATGGACTAATGAGATGGACTAAGAAACGCATAAAAAAACAAAATCAGGAAAATACAATATAAGGAACGGGCTCAAAAATATACAGACCTAATACAAGATGTTTACATACAAATAAAAAGATAACTTGTGAAGATGAAAAGTTTGAAAAGATTGTTGAATTGTTATTGAAATTGAACTTGAAAAGATTGTTGATTGTTATTGAAACTATCTTTTTAACTTTGTAAAGATAAAAAGATAGTGAATTAGATATTGGATTCGGGTCATGTCAAGTGTCAGATTAATAGAAGAATGAGTCAGATTAATGAGACGATGTATGAATGTGAACGAGGCAGGGAGTGTGTGCCAAGACCGAGTTGTTTGGCGGTCCGTCCTCTCTGCCTACCCCTGCGGGGAAACGGCGTGATGGTTAGTTGGTTATATAAAAATATATTAATGATCGAAGAAAAAGATAATATTTATAAATTTAAAAGAAACAAGAAACAGAATAAGACGCAGAAATTAAAAATCTATTCGTCGTAACTGGAAATCGAGCCCATGATCTCTGTCTTACCGGGACATCGCCTCAATCAACTCGGCCACTGATCGAAGCATTGTCCCGGTATGATAGAAATCCTGGTTTCGATTCACACCGTTTACCTTTTTATTTTTCTGTATCGTTCTGTTTCATGCTTCGTAGTACCAACTTCTTCTTCAATGATTTATATTTTAAACCAATATTTTAATTTTTTTAAATCTAAATTTTTCTGAGCAATAAAGTATATAAAATATAATATGCCATAAAGTGAATCAATGACGATTCTTAAAAAATAATTTTAATTTAAAATATTTACAGCAAGTCGGGGTTTTAAAATGATTCCTGTTTACAACGAGTTGTCTCTATCCTTCTAATCATCTGTTCATAAAGTCATTAAGGGTTCATTTTTGTCGCATTATTTAGCTTTTTTTCGTTATAATAATAATAATATATCATATTAGAATAAGTTAACAATAATAATCTAAACGAAAATATGAAAGAGAACAAGACACAGAAAAGGACAATGGTCGCAACTGGGACTCGAACACAGACCTCTCCGTCTGATTGTTTCCAATAAAAAGGGTAGTTGCCCATAATATGGAGAAAAATAATTAGTTGATAATAATGTAATTCTAAAAATTTTAAAATATGAGATTTTCAATTATGACGTTTTGACAGAAGGTGGCAATAGCGAAATTGGTTAACGCAATCGTCCCGGTTAGACGGAGAGGTCTGGGTTCGAGTCCCAGTTGGGACCATTGTCTTTTTCTGTGTCTTGTTCTCTTTCATATTTTCGTTTAGATTATTATTGTTAACTTATTCTAATATGATATATTTCACTGACGGGAATAACCTTCAAAAAAGTATAAAAAGAAAGTTTTTCTTATAAAAATTTAATAATTATATCTTTATTTGGAAAACAAACAGCTTTACCAAGATACACGAAAAAGAAAGAGTGCTAAAATAAAACAGTAAGCCTAAAACATGTTTTTGCTGATAATTTTTTTTAGTAGCTAGACAAGAAAAACATTAAGAAAAACTAAGAAAAAAATAGTTAAGAGAATTTAAATTAAAACATAAAGAAAAAAATAGTTAGGAGAAGCTAAATACTTAAATATGCATGATAAGAATATAGAAAAACACAATAAAGAGTAAGCTTATGTTATAGGCTTATGTATCGATAACCGTATTTAAAGCGAATTTTCTGAATTAAAGCAACTATAGTATTGTAAAATACATATTTCTTATTCATGATATTTGAAACTGCAATGATTTGTTTATATAGTTCAGTCCAATGTTCCAACAAAGCATTCTGCAAGTTGTATCAAAGTACTCCTACATTTCACAGCTGAGCGACTGGCATACCTCCCCTTCCCGTACAGTAAATGTACTCCCCTACCAACCCTGTATCCTGCCTCCCTGGTAGGTCCGTACCCCGGCCGCCCGGTGCTCGCTACGTGGTTGCTTCACTCTTCCTTTTAATTTCCGGAAAATTTGTATTCCAAACTGAACCAATAATAATGAAAGCGAGCTGACAACACGCGTTATCAAGATATTCAAAACGATATATTATTGTTATAATTTTTTTCTTTGTTTTGAGGGGCGAAAACATGCATTTGCAAGGTACACATTTTGACATAATAATACTTGACTGATTTACATAGCGCCGTTTTCGTGAAAAATCACCCCATATTTGTTATTTACTTGGTTGCATCAACCAGTGCAGTTTCCCGCTATATGGAATAATAATAATAATAATAATATTTGGCTAATTTATATAGCGCCGTTTTCGTGAAAAATCACCTCAAGGGCGCTGTACAAATAAATACATAAAAAATAATATTACTGGCTTACAACTAAGATTTACAATTATAACTAGTGATTTACATCTAAGTCTTATTGCTAGTGACTTATGACTAAGACATATAAAAGCTGACCTAAAACTGAGCTCAATGACATATATATTTACAATATGACTTAAAGTTAGAGATTTAAAGTTAGAGAATGGTTGTCATATATATATATATATATATATATATATATCTTGTCGTTTAAACTAATTATTAACTTCATTACTTTTTTTGATCTACAAAATAATTGATGACCTTCCATCTAATAAATTCAACATCAAGAAAATCGAAAACCTAAAACGTAGATTTACGGAGAACTGAGCAACTGAGCGACAAAAGAAATAAAATTAGAAGAAAATATAAACAAATTTAAACTTTAATTATAAAATATTTGATTGATTCATAAATACATATTTTTTAAAAATGAATTAATAGAACCTTTGCAGAACTTGAAAATTAACATTTCTATTTTTGAAACTGTTAATTCGTGGTGGAAGTCCATTATAATAGATTATAATAAAACAAATAAAAAACTTTATTCCACTTAATTTTATTTGACCGTAACCGGTTTCAGCTCGTCAGAGCCATCTTCAGACTGGTACAAATAATTCTTAGCCTACGGTTTATATACATAACATATGGGGGAGGGGGAGAGGGGTAGTCTACAAGGATTTTAATGAATTATTTTTGTTACTGAGTCGTTTTAGACTGTCGAATTTCTAAGTATTTTGGTAATTCCAGTGGGCTAATTACTTTGGGTTTGTAGCTCACTTCAATATCTATTGATTAGGGAAAAACCTTACAAGTAATTTGAATTATTAATGGACTAATTTTATTGTCAAATCGTTATTATACATATCTATGATCAATGGGATTTTTTTTATTGCTTTTTGAAGGGATGCATGTTTACATTGTAGTGGGAATGGTCAAACCTAAATACATATTTTAATTTCAAAATTATTATGAAAATTAAACCGGATAAGAACCTGGTGTTTCAGTAAATGATTCTAATAGCTTATTAATTACAAAGTTACTTTTTGAAGGGATGCATGTTTATATTAGATTAGGAATGGTTTAAACTAAATACATATTTTAAATTTCGAAATTATTATGAAAATTACAATGGATACAAAAGCGGAGACTTAGCAAATGATTCTAATTGTTTATTCATTACAAAGTTAGGGTCTATTTTTTTAGTTAAGCGAGTAATTTCTAAAGATTCTAGCCTATCTAGTTTATGACCTTTATTGCAAGTATGAAGAACTTTAACATCTCTGTCTTTATCAAACGAGTGTTTATTTTCTAATAAATGTGATGCTACATTCGACAATTCTCCTTTGTCATTCACCCAGTTTGTAAAGTGTTCTTTAATTCGGGTTTTGAATGATCTCCCTGTTTGACCAACGTAATACGATGGGCAGTCAGCGCAGTTTACTTGGTAAACGCCTGAGTTTTCAAGTTTTTCTCTCTTATCTTTATTATTGATTAAAATTCTCCCTAGAGAATTCACATTATAAAAAGCTGTTTTGCATTTGTCATTATTAGTTAATCTGGATATTTTTGTTGATATTTCGCCAATATAAGGGATTTTAACCCATTGTTTAGTGATTTCTTTTTCATTTTTAAGGCCTTGTGAAATAATTGTTAATGTAAGTTTTTTGTCCTTTTTCTTTAATAAGTTATCAATTGTTTCGCTTTTGTATCCATTGTTCTTTGCTATGGTTTTTATTATATTTAATTCATTATTATAATTTATATAATTCAAAGGCACATGTAAAAGTCTGTGAATGAGTGAATAGAATACTGATAATATAAAGATAAGAGAGAAAAACTTGAAAACTCAGGCGTTTACCAAGTAAACTGCGCTGACTGCCCATCGTATTACGTTGGTCAAACAGGGAGATCATTCAAAACCCGAATTAAAGAACACTTTACAAACTGGGTGAATGACAAAGGAGAATTGTCGAATGTAGCATCACATTTATTAGAAAATAAACACTCGTTTGATAAAGACAGAGATGTTAAAGTTCTTCATACTTGCAATAAAGGTCATAAACTAGATAGACTAGAATCTTTAGAAATTACTCGCTTAACTAAAAAAATAGACCCTAACTTTGTAATGAATAAACAATTAGAATCATTTGCTAAGTCTCCGCTTTTGTATCCATTGTAATTTTCATAATAATTTCGAAATTTAAAATATGTATTTAGTTTAAACCATTCCTAATCTAATGTAAACATTCATCCCTTCAAAAAGTAACTTTGTAATTAATAAGCTATTAGAATCATTTACTGAAACACCAGGTTCTTATCCGGTTTAATTTTCATAATAATTTTGAAATTAAAATATGTATTTAGGTTTGACCATTCCCACTACAATGTAAACATGCATCCCTTCAAAAAGCAATAAAAAAAATCCCATTGATCATAGATATGTATAATAACGATTTGACAATAAAATTAGTCCATTAATAATTCAAATTACTTGTAAGGTTTTTCCCTAATCAATAGATATTGAAGTGAGCTACAAACCCAAAGTAATTAGCCCACTGGAATTACCAAAATACTTAGAAATTCGACAGTCTAAAACGACTCAGTAACAAAAATAATTCATTAAAATCCTTGTAGACTACCCCTCTCCCCCTCCCCCATATGTTATGTATATAAACCGTAGGCTAAGAATTATTTGTACCAGTCTGAAGATGGCTCTGACGAGCTGAAACCGGTTACGGTCAAATAAAATTAAGTGGAATAAAGTTTTTTATTTGTTTTATTATAATCTATGAAAATTAATATTGAAACTTGGTGAATTTTTCAAATTCTGTGAAACAACCCGTCCCAAGTGTTTTAGAACCATATTTGGATTTGTTTAAATCTTTCAAAGTCATAATTGAATTGCGGATTACAAATTACAGATCAAAATTGTACATTTCTTGCATGATTTTTTTAATGTTTTTTTCATTGCTCAAAATGGAAGCTTGCAAAAGCTGAAAATAGTTACATTTAATTCGAAATTTGATACAGAAAAAGCTGTGCAATTTTCATTAAGACAAAGCTCACCGATCAAGTTCTTTTGTTGCAGAACAAGTGACTTTTCTTGCAGTATGTTTTAGATTAAAATGAAAATGTGAGAATAAAATTATCATGTTTCTATTCCTACGTCCCACTTTAAAAAATTACGTAAAACAAAGCAATAACAACAAAAAATTATCGTAATATAAAAGATATCTGAAATAAAACCGAGTTGTATCAGCTGGTTTGTTCTGTAAAAATCACGAAAGTAAAAACATTTTACAACGGTCAAGAAAAACATATTTCTGTACGTAATGTCTTTTTGCGAAGAAAATTTATGTTTCTCACACTCATGTTCTCCTGGTAGTGTATTTTTCCACGGGGTGTGTATGTTCTAGGGCCCTTGGCTTGTTTATTTATTGCAGATAACGTTTGGCTCTGAAAGGGCAAGAACTTCGTGACAGTTGATAAAGCGGACCAGTGCGAAGATTCACTGCGTCCGCCTGGAGGTGAGAGTGGATCAGAGGTGGAAAGAAAAAAGTACGAAAGAAGTTAGTGAGATAACAAATAATGTAACTTGTTTTTGACGAAGTAAAATGGAAAGAAGAATATTGAAATTATCTAATATGGAAAATAATTATGTTTGTGGGTATGTTTTTGTAGGGATATGAACGTTACATCGGAATGGGAATGAGGTATAAATTGTATCACTAGGAACATTTGGTTAAGATATTAACGCCTTCATGGTCAAGGGGTAAAGCTCTTGATTAGCAATCCGATGGTCATGGTTTCAAATCCCGGCGTGCGTAAGTAAATTTTATTTGATTGATTTGGGATATTTGACAATTTAATCATTTCAAATAATGCAAGGGATATTTCCGATAGGTTACAGAGTGGGAGATACTTTCAGTATCGCCCTGCTATAAGACCACCATTCAGAATTGAAAAGTTGCTCGAAATGGCTTTAGTCATGTTTAGTGAACAGATCTGAAAAGCCAGGTACTTCTTCACCTTCCTCTTTCACATCTACTACCTTCAGATTTACAACATATCCAAATTGCGAATGCCGTTCTGAAATTAGCTTAGAAACAGTTGGGACTCGTGGGCGATATTCACTTTTTTTTTTTATTAAGAATTTTTTAGAATAATTATTTTAGAGCAAATCTGTTTAATTTTTATAAGAAAAACTTTCTTTTTATTACTTTTTTTAAGGTTATTCCCATCAGAGAAATATATCGTATTAGAATAAGTTAACAATAATAATCTAAACGAAAATATGAAACAGAACAAGACACAGAAAAACAGAAAGAGACAATGGAGAAAAATAATTAGTTGAGAATAATGTTAATTCTAGAATTTGAAAACATGAGATTGACAAATATGACGATTTGACAGAAGGTGGTAATAGCGAAATTGGTTAACGCGCTCGTCCCGGTTAGACGGAGAGGTCTGGGTTCGAGTCCCAGTTGCGACCATTGTCTTTTTCTGTTTTTCTGTGTCTTGTTCTCTTTCATATTTTTGTTTCGATTATTATTGTTAACTTATTCTAATACAAATTTGTTAAACTTAGATAACTGATACATTGGATTAAAGTGGATTTATATTCTATTTAGATTAACAGTACGCAATATTTGGTTCTGTTAACATCTTTTGACGGGGGTCCCTTAATTTTGAAAACTTTTTAATTTACCCAATTTTATTTTCAGTAAATATGTGCCCTTGAACACCAAATATTTCACACCATTTTCATTTTGGTTTGAAGTGAACACAACTTTATTCGAGATAAAAACTAATATGAAATAAATATTTTGAGGAAGGTACGAAAACATTTCTTTTTCCTCCTAAATGGATTATATTTTTATTTTGCAGAATATTTTGGTAAAAGCGTCAGAATCCATTATTTATCCCAAGAGTTTAAATTATGAAACATTTCTTTGCTCGAAGCATGAGGAATTTTTACCATCTAAGAAAGAGAGAGTCTTAGTTTAAAAAGAACTTCTCGAAAACTTCCATAAGTAACTAGTGAAACTCGAACGAACTTAAATCCCCGGATCCCAGAAAGGGGTGGGAGGATATATCACAATTTGACCGGACCCAAACAGAATGCGTGACCAGTTGTATTTACTCGACGACAAAATAATCCTTTGTGAGCTTATTTTCAGGAACTTCGTAAAAAAGCTTTAATCATACTGAAGTGGATTTTTTGTTGCAGCATAAAAGACATTCCATGTTGAATCTTTTGTTACAACTAAACTAGAATAAAACAAACAAAAACTTATCCCTTTGAGATAAATCTGTATCGCTTACCTTCGTATTAGAAAAATGCATTTGGTAAACTTATGCTCAAGAATTCAAACCACTCCCAAACGTCTGAAGCCAGTATGATTAAGGCGGTGACCGGACAAGTCAGAATGAAACCAACTCAGAACCACAGAATCCACTCAGAGTCATTAGAAGTTATAAAAAAAATATACATAAAAAGTTGGTTAGGTTACGTTAGGTTCGGCTTACGGGCTATTTTAAAATTATTTTTTTCATTTCTTTTAATGATTTTTCAAAGAGGTGTTGAGTTGACTTTATTCTCAGTTGACATGGAACCGATTATGGCATCACAATTGGGGTTAGTTATGAAACTGAAGAAAAGGTTATGGGACAAAGGAAGGTTGCAAGTACCTGGATATTCAGATCTGGACACGCGGATTAGGCCGTTTCAAGCAATGTTTCGATTTTAATGGTATCACCAGGCGGTCTTGCATGGACAATCGATAAAACCCTATATCAATACGATATTGACTATATCCTTCATAAATGGTCAGTTATCAATATTTACGAACACGGTCAACTATTTATAACGGATATTCCGACCGACGATTGATAATTTTTAACGCGGCCTCCATAGTATCAGATAAATTTCGCTAAACCGTCAATATACACTTTGAATCAATATTTCATTTTTGAATTAGGTTTGTCGTTCGTTATGCAAAATTACTGACTTATTTAATGAATAGATAGAACTAACGAAGCTCTTAGAATTGAAAGAAGTCTACACTACTATGTGTAAGTATACGCAATTCATAGAATTAAATAATGCATTTAAGACGCGATAAATTTATTCAGTTTGATCGTTGAAATAAGATCTCATTAACTAATTAACTCCCGTATAGTGTCAAAAAGTAAATTTTAGTATTTCTATTCAACATTGCAAATTTATAAATATTTTAACCTAATTATTTGGCTTTTGACGTTTTGTAATGTGAATTCATAGAAAAGACCTCAAGTGTTGTCAGCGTATATCAATTTCTTGTTTATTCCCCGTCAATATCGATTTGGCTGTCAATTGTGCTCGGTATATCAATATAAAATCATCTGAAGCTACGACGATCGATCCGATATTGCAAAGATATCGATTTCCCTCAGGACCATACTACAGATATTTGTAACGTTTATGCACAGTGAATTACTGAAATTCAGCTAAAAAAAAACGCATTTTGTATAAAACACATCCACGATGAGGCTCAACATAATTCAAACAAAGTATTTTAAAGTCTATAAAAACGAGCCCTCATAAATTCCCGTCACAAGGACAAATGTGCGTCATTAGCTACCCACATCATCTCGTGGACCCGTTTCTTTATGGGCCATATTTTCTGCGCAATAAACAAAAAATATAACAACGGAACACTCTGTTCCGACTCAAAATTAATATCATCTCTTATCAGCAAAAAGCTTTATTCACCAGGAAGTTTTAATGGCAATTATGCTGATATTTTATGTTGACTTTTACAGAAAGGTCAGTCTTTTTTGATAGGTAATTGGAGCTATAAAGACCAATTATTTATAGGGTGTTCATATTTATATATTAATTTTAAATTAAGTCGTCTCCGGCAACGAAATTTTATGTTATTTTTATAAATGTATTTTATTAATTAAAGAAGGCTGAAGACCACTTATCATAATTTTTTAAAATACCGAATATTACCAAAGATATAAGCTGTCAAGATGTAGATATTTGCGGCTGGCCGAAAATCTTGTGACTTCACGGTATATACGCGGCTATATTGCAGCACTACCATTCGAATATTTAATTGTCATGAGACACCATTGTATGTTTAAGATTTCACTCCAAGTTCACTCTGAAAGTTCATAACTGAGTTATTTTTGTAGATATAAAAAAAAACTAATAATTTTACATTTAATTGTAATACATTTTCAAGAAAATTAAAATTGGGATACGTCTTCATTGTTAAATGAAAAAAAAAGAAAACTCTTGTAGTATTTTGGTCATATATCTAGGGATTTAGGGGAAGAAGATACGTGACAAATACAAGTAGTTCTGACCTGCATCCTGTGGGGTGTGAAGATTGCCCTGATAATAGCCAACCTTCGATAAGAGACGGCAGTATAATAAAGGTAAGAATATAATCTAGAATTGGAAGTTAAAACAATCGCAGTGAACAGTAGTCATCGGACTTTCAAAAAATTTGAGATTTATGAGGAATTTTTTAAATTGCATACAGAACTCTAAATATTATTTCTGAAAATATTATCAAATAAAAAAAGAAGCGCCGATTCGAAATATATTAGTTTTCTTGCATTCATATAAAGTTATTGGTATAAAAATAATAAATCAATTTTGAAAAATATTTTTAATTTCCAGTTGTTAACGCCATTGCGGAGCGTTGTTGGGAGAAACAATTATTCACTAAATGTGATGATATCTGATCTATAATCGTATGGAGCTTTTAATTCTTCAAATCAGGCCGTTTACACGAACAAACAAAAAATATTCTTCACTTAAAATATTGGAATTAAAGTTAGACCGTGAAAACTGTAAAAAGTTTTAAATGTTTGCAATGTATTCCCAGGAGTTAATAAATCGTTGTAGAATTGACTTGAGCTCCTAATTGGGAGGAAAGGCTGCGCGGCCTACAAAACTTACATTTTGGTTTTGAGGCCAAAATACTTAAAAAACTGAAAAATGTTTTTTTTTTATCAAAAAGTTAAAAATATGTCCAGTGCAGCATGTGCTACTTTATTTATTTGTGTTTTAAATAATAACCTATGAGCCATGAAAGAAACCAGTTTTTCATGCTTTTGGAGGCAACTTTGGCCATCTTTTGTTATTTATTAATAATTATTTTTTTCAAATGTTCACTTTATTTATTAGGTATACAAATATGTTTTTTACATTTTTTTAAAATAAAGGGATAAAAAAAATGAATTAACTTCAGTGTAAATTTAAATTACAATTTTTTTTTCAAATATTTACTTTATTTATTATGCAAATAAGGATGAGACATAAAATTTAAAAAAATTAAAACGTCAGAAAAAAGCACTTTTATGGGCGTAAATTTAAATTCAAATTATCGATTTACTTTGAGACAAATTGGTGATGATGAAATTTATGTTTTTTTAAATTATATTTGAAAAGTAGATAGTAGAAGATTATTAAAGTCTCACAAAATAATGCCAAAGTTGCCTCTAAAATCAAGAATTTCAAATTTTAATATATTTTAATTTAAGACACACATAAATAAAATAGCACATATCTGTACTAGATATTTTCTGAGCCTTACAAAAAAAATTACTATGAGGTTTGGTTAGTATTTTGACCTCAAATCTAAATTTCAGTTTTGTACGAAAAATTAAATAATTTTTTTTGTATTTAATTCGTAAAACTCCATTTTTTTATTTTATTTAATTAAAATTCAATTTAATAACGTTATTATCAAGTTCTGCAAGCATTTTAGTGTGCATTTTTGTTACAGCTGTTTCGGCTTACAAGGCCATTTTTAAACTGTGGTTAATCCACTTTGAGACGACTTTTTTATACGATTTTAAATGTCAATTTTTGAAGGTGTCTAAATTGATTTATTACCGGCTAAACCAATTTGCTGAAACTCTAATTGAGAAAGTATTTTGTGGGGTTCGGAATATGTTTCCCCCGCACTAAGTGTTAGGGTTTTCCTTATTTTTTATAATGACTTTATTGTTATGACTCATTTAAGTGCGCTGTAACAAAAATACATTCTTAAATACTTGCAGAACTTGATAATAACATTATTAAATTTAATTTGAATTAAATTTTTTAAAAATCTACGAAAAAGGCCGCGCAGCCGTGCCCCTTAACCTGATACGACATAATATTACAAAAAGGTTAACCTTTCTAATTTAAAGTACGTAATCTGATACTTTGATCAAATTGACGGAATTGATTTTACTGAAAGTCAAAACAAACCCCGTCGTGGGCAGCAGACGCCCCATTTGTCAAAAGACCCCGCGGTGGCCATCGAGGTCCGCAAGAAGAATGTGTCCAATATGTCAAGTTAATATGCCGTGTCTTATATTCTCTGGCTGAGTGATGGAGTCAGAAGACCTCGACTCTTGCATCATTCATGTTTGTTTATGCCCGAGTAAGGCAGTCCATTTGTCTTTCGGACGGGAAAGAAAACTTATGCTGTTGAAAAGATTTTGCATTATTTTATGTCCGTGCAAGAAGTAGAATGGTGTAAAAATGACGTGTCCTAAAGTTAAAGTGAGTTCTAACCTCTAACCATCCGCCTTTTCTCATTGAAAAATGTAACTTTACTGTTGTAAATAAAGAAAAACGTTTAAAAAAAATCCCATACAATAAATTGTTATAAACGGAAAATTTTGCTTGTGTGATGGGTAATGCGCGTTTTCATCCCGCAACAAAATATTCCCAACAAAATATCCTTCGACCAAATATCCCTCGACATAATATCCCAAGTACAAAATGTATCTTCACAACGCTGAATTCTTTGTTTTGCCTATTTTTTAACAATAATTTATTGTCTTTACAGGATGTCTGTATTATTTTTGTCCCATTTTATAATTTTTTTAACAATCATTTTTTGTTTTTACAGGATGTTTGTATTATTTTTTGTCCCATTTTACTATTTTTGTTAAAAAAATATATATTCTCTTTACAGTATATTTGTTGACCTATTTCGGAGGTGTTGGTTATCCAAAAAAATGGTTTCCGGGGCGGCCGTACCCATACCCGCATCCCTAATTTTTTTTTTTAGCAACTATATTACATAATTTTACATACAAAATATAATGGTGAATTAAGTATAATATTTCTTAGTCCTCCTCACTAGAGGGTCCTGTGCCGAGGCGGACTAAAGTGATTTAAATATAGTTTATTTGTCTTCTATGTCATTTTTGGTGTCTTCTTTAAGGTTTTTTCATTGATCTCTTTCAGCCATATTTGTATTCTTGATTTGTATTCATTAGGATTTTTTATTAGTTTGATGTCTTGGGAAAGGATGTTGTGGAGTTTTGTTGCAAAGTATGTATAGTTTCTTTGTCCGAATGGGGTTTTATAACGGAAATATTTTTTATATCATTTTTATTCGATCATGCGAGTGTTATGCATACACGGTCTAGTAGAGGATTCATTATTTTTGAAAAACTTCAATAATATATTTTTGGCATATATTTGCTGTACATTTGGTACGTCAAAGCTATTGAAAATTTCAATTGAAGGCGTTCTAATTGGTACTTTCAATATGGTTTTTATGATTCCTTTTTGAATCGTATTCAGGTTGTGTAGGAACGTATGTGTAGCAGATCCCCATCCTATTATTCCGTATTCAATTCGAGAATGACATAACGCGTAGTAGACCTTTTTCAAATCCTTTTTATTTACCACGTTTCTTAGATTTTTAAAGAAATATATAAGGCTTGCGAGTTTTTCCGTAATACCTTTGATGTGTAGTAATTGTGGAATTTTTTTCAATATCGGATACATTATCATTCTATTACAGTTCAGTGAATAAAATACCTATTATAATAATTTATAAGGTACTGACAAAGCGATCAAACTACCTTGAAAAGATAATATAGATTATTTTCATATTATCTTAGCAAATTTGTATTCTTCTGTACGTTTTCCACCCTTTCAATCAATACCTATTCCACTGTTTCCCTTGTGGATAATAGATAATTATTTTTAGTTCTGTAAACTTCCACAGTTCCGCTTCGCGTTCCATTATTTGATTCCACGAATTTAGATCTCTAGTGGAACACAAACATAACACTTACCCCTTCATTCCTAGTTCCAGGAATGCTTACATTGGGTGCAACGCAACTCGGAACACGAGTATTGGTTTCAGATACAAAACTAACTCTACCCTACAATTGGAATGCAAACTGTGTCCTGATGGAAATTTAGACTTCAATTTCGTACGTGAACAGTTTCGTTAATATTCTGGGAGAAATGTTAGATACATTTCAGAATGGCCATTACAAATATTCTTGTTTTGATGGGGTAACTACCTTTGTAATTTGTAGTAAGCTGAATAAATGGTAAATTTAGTTTTAAAACCAGAAATTTCTAAGACAAACTACACATTTTTAAAAACTTATAATTTTGGTGGGAGGCATTAGGCTTATGCATATGTCATAGAATTTTCTAAGAAAAAACCACACATTTTAACAAAGTTATAATTTTAGCGGGATACCTTACGCGTATGCCATAGCCCATTTTCTTTTATTGTTATTAAGTTTTTTTTGTAGAACTCCATTTTATTTTTATTTATTTATTTTATAAATTCAATAATATTTTTATTTAATGTTTAAAAACAGTTTTTTATAAACGAGTTCTGCTTCGTAATTGTTATTATATGTAACAGCTGTTTCGCTCTCTGGAGGCATTATCAAACTGTGGCTGTTACCACCTACAGACGATGTATTTATAACATTTCTAGACATTAAGTAATTAATTTATGACTAAGTAATTAACTTATGACACTATGTAATTAACTTATGACGAAAAAATGAAATGGTTTTATTTTTATTACCTGTCTCCCTTTTAACTTCCCAGTAAAATGATTGAAAAAATTACCAATTTCCCAGTTGCGACCGTTATCTTTTTATTTTTGTGAGTCTAATTCTCTTTTATATTTTCTTTTTATTAGTGTTATCTTGTTCTTCAGTGATATATTACATTGATGGGAATAACCTTCAAAAGTTATATAAAGAGAATTAGTGACAAAAATTGAATATCCCCTCTTTTTTAGATAATTACTTAAAATACTATAATCGGGTTATACACTATACACGCTGTCAGGAAACTCGTAGTACAAGCGGAAACTCGTAAACCTATATTTGGAGTCGATATCGCAATACAGCTTTGTTCGATTTGAACTTTCTTTTTCAAGTAAAACGAGTCCGAGTGAACTTTTTAGATCAAATTTGAAATAAATCAGCTGTGTGTTGTGTTTGTAGTAATCTATTAATTTGAAAAATTTAAAAGCTTCGATCGAAAAAAAAAGCTTTTTTATATTCTCTATATGATTTAAATTCACCAGTTTCCCGTTTACCTACCACAAGTGTCTGGTTGCCGTGTATTTATAATGGAAGACAAAATATCGTTATTGGACATTATTTATTCTCTCGTATCGCACCGTTAATTCTCCCTTACAGTGAAGGGTTGCCACCGAGTGACGGAAGTGAATTGACTGACGTAACCTTTGAGCGCCCTCGGACCATTTATCTTCCCACTGACTTGAACCCTATTGTAAAACGAAGCCTTAACTACCGATATTCTGGACAATGTGCTTAGGGTCGAAGCCGGGGAAAATTTCTTTGTTCGTGATTTTTCAAGGTTTATTATCAATTTTGCCGGTTCGTAAGACAAAAATATCGCAAAAGGATTTAAGTAGGTGTATACAGGGCGTAAATGAACGTACTTGACTTACTTTGACTAGTGATTATTTGAGGTTAAAATGTAAATTAAATATTGATCTCCGGTGACTAGTTTTTTACTTTTTTTATTTCAAAACCAAGCAACAACCAAAATTCTTCCACATGTAATGGTGTAACTGTTCACTAAGCCGAGTAACCGTCTAAACCCTCACCGTCCCATACCTACTGATGTTTATGTTTTAGGTTAGTTTAAAAAAAATGAAATATCAAAAACATAACCCGCGACAAAATTTATTTTATATTTTTTACTCCAAATAATGTCAGGAATTACTGGTTAAAATCATTCAATTACATCCCTTAATTCCCTGAACGTTTGTTAATTAACTCCTTCTTGGAATATTTAGCTTAATTTTTATTTAAAGTAAATTTAATTGTGTCCTTCAGTTCTGCTTTAGATTTTAATATTTTCATAGCTGTTTCGGCATTCAAAGCAATTATCAAACTGCGTTAATGCCATATTGAGAAACGCTTATATAATTGGTTTTATTAACCCCTCCCTAATTTTATTTGTTTGATTTTTGAAAAGATTTATTAATATTTTCGGAAAACCTATTTACTTAGAAAACCAATTGTCTGAAGCATTTACCGTAAAAAATTTATTTTCTCCCCTTTAATGATGGCAGGTTTGTCGTTATTATTTTATAATGTCATGATACTATTTTAGTCAATAGCCATTGGTTTAAAACTTAAGCTAAAACATGATGTAAACAGATCAAATTAAACAACAGAAATAAAATAGCTTAACCATTGATGTATCAACTAGATTGACCTATAAAAAGCAACATCAAAACAGCCTCAAAAATTGTTTTAAAAGAAAACAGTTTCTTTGTCCGAATTTTTTTCAACGAAGTATTTACAGCTCCATAAATCTATTCATGTAGATAAAAATAGATTTATGCTTACTTAAATCGCTTCATAGGAAACAATCTGAAAGTCAATGCGTACTTTATTGAGATGTTTTTCTTCTTTCATTTGCGGAAAACATTCCCCTACTCCTGAAAAAATACTTAAAATCAAAACAAACATATTTATTTCAGTGGCCGAGGTCGACCAACACATTTAACGTTTTTCAAAAGGAGGAAATAAAGGGAAAAGGAGTGCTTTGGGCACAAAGGGCGTCAATTGAAGCGTAAACCTCATTTCTGTTTACAAGTGAAGTAGTTATTTGGCCTTCTCAAAATATTTACGAACCTCTCATTGGTAAAAGGACGAAAAAACAAACTCAAAAATTAAAGGTGATGGATTTTACAGCCTTTTTCAAACATTTTTGTTTTAATTTTTTTTTTTTACGAATACTAGTGCAATAAAGTTTTTTACGTATACAATATGGTTTTTTAATTTCAAAATAGTATATAATTAGCGCAGACCCATGAAAAATCACGGGATATTCAATGACTAAACAAAATACTTGGCATACCGATCTAAATACATAGGTACCGAAAGTTCTGTCCAAACGGTTATACAAAAATGGTGGATCTTTTGGTAAGAATGGAAACGATGTACTATGTCGGCAGCCATTGTAGCCGCCATTTTTGTATAACCGTTTGGACAGAATGTTTTATTGGTAAGACAAATCCTCTTCTCGGCTGGGTTTAGTCATTTTGGATATTTTAATTGTAGGATTTGTGAAGCTGAATGTAATTTTAAAATATTTTCCTAAGAATCACTTAGGAAATTGCCTTTCAAAAACAATTAGGTATGTGTTGCTAATTTTCTATATAACATCATTATATATTTTTTTATAAATTAGAGACTTTATAAATTTTATTTTGAATGAAAACCGTTGAAAAACGTGAAAAATCATCTACCAAAAGTTTGTAGAAAAGAAATATACATTACAAATATAGAATTATAATAGAAAAACAATTAAATTAATGTTTCTGAAGATTCGTTAGTACAAAGGTAGCAACTTTAATCATTTGTCTGAATTCACACAATCATCTGTTTTTGAAATTTTAAAGCAAATTTGTGTCCATTCCTCACAGGAATATTTCACATCATAGACAACCTATTTCACATCACAAAAATTAATGTGTTTGATTACTTTTTTAATATAATATATTCGGATATATTATTCTACCCACTCTCACGAAAATATTAGATAATGCATTTTTCAGTATTTAGAACTAACGTTGCATTTTAATGGAGAATCTTTCACCCCCTACTGAACATGGGTCCCATGGGACGCCATGAGATCAGGTCGCTAGTCGCTAGTGGCTACAACAGATTGTGTTTACATTGCTTGAAAGAGCAAGTGTTTTTCCAATTTATTTCACGTCAAGTCTTTGGGAATAAACGATGTTTCAATGGACTGATACAAAAAGGACTTTTACAGATACATGTCATATTCTACCGAGAAAAAAACAAACAAGTTATATTAGTAATGTTAAAAAGGAAAATATCAATTATTTTTTAATTTAATGTATTTTCAGAAATATTTTGAACACTAGCATGTTAAATAACAAACTATCGCAGACCGGTGAAAAATCATGGATTTTTTTTTACATTTGCTCCACACAGGAGGTCTTGAGGAAAATAATTCCCCTCAAGGTCTATATCATCCTTGGGGAAGTTACATGGAGGGTCTTTTTAGGAAAGGAAGAAGAGGAAGTTCTGGGAAGAAAAAGGGTATTAGGGGTGGGTGGAAATCGGGGGGTCAGCATGTCCAGGAGTGATGGACGTATGAATGCATACCTCCCACTGCAGCGCAAGACGATGTTACGAGAGAGTACGGCTGGAGAAGTCAAAGAGACTCCCTCAACCATTCTCTCCCGAACCGGCCTGCCATGCAGCTGGTGGGCAGACGCATCCGCCGTCAAGATCCGGACAAACCTCACCCCATTAACCCCTTTGATATTATAATTGCAGGATTTTGTGAAGCAGAAAGAATTTTTTAAAAAAATTTCAAAAGAGTTTTGAACTTTTTTCTTTCCAGGAAATTTCATATAATTAATGACTCGGCAGATGTACAGAGAACATCTTCAAAAATTTTTAGGATCTAAAAACTTGTGTTTTAGGGAAATGTATTATAAATCGGTACAAATTCGGAATGTGGTGTCTTAAACATACATTGTTCAGCAGCGTTAAAAAGAACAGGGTTATTAAAAAAAAAGACGGGTCTAGGAATGACAAAATATTTTAGCACTCTTGAAATATTAGGAATCCAACCCCATACAAATGAGATGCATAAATTCACTGCTGGGAAATTAAACATCGTGATGATAGCTACATTATTTTCCAGAATAATCTCTAGTATCAGAGTGTTTTATCTGGATCTTTTTTGGTTCTTCCATCCACCTTATAAGATCGTGGACCATTGTTTGCACCGGCGTAAGATTACATTTGATCTCGTGGGATTTAAGGGAGAGGGGAAGAACAGCGAGAAGGGGAGTCAGGGAGGCTGTATTATTTATGCACTGTGCCTTTAAGTGGGGGTTTATTTTCCACTCACAGGTGCAAGGAGTGAAAAATAGCCATAAAAAAGAAATTCGGAAACAATTCCTGGCGATATAAAAACGGTGTAATATAAAAATAACAGTCGGTTTTTATTGCCTGAGATTTTAAAATCGAGTATTGTGTTTTTTTATGAATTTTTAGAAAAGTTATTTTCCCCAATATTTGTTAATTTTTAATTTTTCTAATATAATAGATTGTTAGATACTTTTAGGGTCAAGTTTTTCACAGAATTTGAAAAGTTCATCAAATTTCAAAGTTCTGTACATGCTCTATTTTTGTATCATTATGGTCCAGTTGCTTCATTAAAAATAATAACAAAACTTGAATAGAACTTGAAAATCAACTTCAAAATATGATGAATTGTTCGAATTCTGTGAAATAACTCGAATTTGGCATTGCTCGTGTGAAACAACGTCATTCAGATTAGAAACGTTGCCTGAAAAGGCTTTAATCGTGTTTGGTGACCGGATCTGAATAGCCCAATGCTTCCCAACCTTCCTCACCCCTGTCTCCTATCCCTCCGATTCCCTTCAATCTCACAACATACCCCAATGAGAATGCTATGGTCCCACTATCACCTGGCAGTTGGGAATCTTGTGCGGTAATCACGGCCACTCGACATTTCGGCACCTGGCATAACACGAGCATCAGCCTAGCATGGTGGTCAAAAAATCCACTAATATTGTAACCATATTATATATGCAACGAATAAAGAAAAAATATATATATTAAAACTAATACATATATGTTAACAGCTTATTAACACTTCCGACTCGAAGGGGGTAATATACTTACCCCAACGAGTTGTGCGATAAGTAAATTAATTATTACCATTTTTTAAGGCATTAATTAAATATCTAACAAATTTGGGCGAGATAACCCACCACTCTTCACTCCTCCCCCTCTAGGTTAATTTCTTCTAATAATCTATACCTAATATTTTAATGTCTTTGAGTTAGGCTCGCTTTCTTACTATCTCTTTTACAATTTTATATTACTTAATGAATTACTGCTTAGGGAAAATAGACGAAATCCGGTGAAAACGATAGGCAGTAAGTAATATCTATGAATATTACTGGAAAGGTAAAAATGAATATTAAGAGACACAGTCGCTATGGGGGACACTAGTGACCCCCACCCCATCACTGCGGATCGTAGGTATATTTTACCTTCAGGTACGTACGGTTTTAAGAACATATTTTTGGTACTGGTTAAAATAGTCCATACGAAAACATTTTTTATTCACATTTAAGTTAGTTGTTAAATTGGGTGAGCTTTGTCATAATATTTTATTTTATTCCCTGCAAATATATTAAACAAGCAAGTAATACATTAGTATTACCACTGTGCGTTCATAATCGTAGAAACAGTTATTATTTCAGCTAGCTATTATTTTACGCAAATGTGCAAAATTTTGCGCTTGGGTTAACAAAACAATCATGTAATGTAGCGTTATGCCGCGCAGGCTTTGTCTACCATTTTGTTATACAATGATAACATGCACAAGTTCTGCTCTTCCGCATGAGTAGAACTCTCAAATGACATTGGAACATTGTGGTTTTATTCGTTATGTACTCCTGGTAGAAAGATAATTAAACTTTATAATCAGCCGATTACTATATGAAGCTGGATGAAGGAATTATTCTAAAACTATGTACATTTTGATGTTGTACTATTATCTTGCAGTTTATTTCTTTTATTCTTCCCGCAATCTCATTTGTTGGGGGTTAGCTATCAACCGCATAAACTTCTGCAGTCGTACCAGTCATGTAGATTACAACGCGATGAAGTGCGGCGTCTTTTTCTGCTTCGTCGTTCATCATCTCAGCTTGCATCAATTCGTTGATCTTGTATTTATCGTTTCTCATGATATCATGGTATGTTAGTTTCCCGACCGGATTTATTTACGTTATTCCTCACAGTCAAATAGAATTTTTATTAGCAGCCAATGCCTTTTTGTCACCACCCACACATTATGTTTGTTTATTTTTTTTATTTATTTAGTACAAGATTATATATTTATATACATAATTAATTAAATGCTTTGACTGACCAACTTTAAGGATTCCCGTTTTAGGACGGTCAAATTACTATGGGTATGAACATATGGAACATGATTTGTATAAAAAAAGAAGGAAAATTGAGTTAATACAAAGAACAGAAAAAAAAAGTTTAAAACATTTTAACTGTCATTTGCTTAGCATAGTTATTAAAATAATATTAACTTAAAAAAAGGTTTGTAGGTACTTAATAACATATAGAAAACAAAAGAGGAATTAAGAGGATTAAAACATATAGGTAACTTGTGTATGCATTGCATATTATAGTACTACATCCATGTGTGGTAGAAAAAAAAAGAAAAGAGAAAGAATAAAATAACCAATTAAAACATAAAATAGCCATGGTTTGTTTAGCATCTTAATGTTTATTAACACATCCTATACAAAATGCTATCAACTGCTCATATTCAAGGGGGCTAGAGTATTCCAACGGTAAGGCACTGACGTGGGTAGTTAGATGGATTCATGTATCGTGCGATGTGGAAGGTACGTATCTGGAATTTTATATCTGGTTCTAACCGTTGTCGTCACAATGGCTTGTTCAAGATACCGCATGGCAGAATAGATATTCTACCACAGAATAGTGAGATTGAATTAAATTTCAAAAATATAAGATAAGGGTATTTTTAAATAATTATGCTTATGTCACACACAGCTATAAAAGATAATTTGGCTTGGCCTATTTCAGCATATCGCTCGCCATATATTCCCATTGGGAATTTGCGGCGAGCGATTCGCCGAAATATGCCAAGCCAAATGATATTTTATCTTTTATAGCTGTGTAAAACAAAAGCATTACTCTTCAAATAAAACTTAAAACTTTTTTGTACATATACCTATTTTAATAAAACATTAAGAATGTTGAAATAAGAAATCATATAGGTTCTGTCAGATTAAAATATCTAACAATAACTTAAATAAATAAAACAAATAAATACAGTAATGAATATTTAAAGTAAGGTTTCGATTTTAAAAGGCGGTCACCTGTTCAGAACAACAGTGACAATCTCATTCATGCACAGAATAAAAAATATAACACTAGAAGTGTCTTCCATACAAATTTCAATGAAAATAAATGTGCCTCTGACTTAGTACCTTTTTGTTCTAGACCGTTTAAGCACTCAGTCTGTCTCTCTTACACTGATCTAAAATTGAGATTTATCTATTGTACCTAAGCTAAATTTTGTGATTTTCTTATTATTAGAATTCTTTAAAACAAACGGAAGGTCTTCTTAGATTTTTACTGAAAATGAAAGAGTAATTATTTTCCTCCGCTTTTTTAATAGAAAACATCTAAGAAACCACCTCCAAGGAAGATAGTACCTCCAAGGAAATGAACCCTTCAATATTAAATAAGCAATCTTATGCACCTTCCCGTGCCCTATTTCTAACAAATGCTTTCTTACTGCCCGCGAATAAATGAGTGAAAATGTAATAGAATGAGAAACCAGCACATTTCTTGCGAAAATATTATTTTCAGTAAAGATTATTTTCTTGCATAGTAATTTTATTAGACGCGTCGGTTTTACAAGATTAATTATTATTACGCAGACGTCTTTAATACTCTCAACTAAATTCTGATTGGGAGAACACGATAATAAATAAATAATAAATTACACAATCCATTCAACGACCAATTAATCGTTTTGATGAGAGTTATCGTATTTATTTATTAGGTACATCTATAAAGTGTTGAAGGCCGTAGTTAACTTTAACCTGTGATTCCTGATATTATTTGGAGCAAAAAAAAGGAAATTTTGGTCTCCGGTGTCATTTTTTCTATAAAAACATAAAAAAGTAGGCATTGGACATTTGGGGGTGGGGTAAGAATTTGGACGGTTACTCGACCGAGTGACCCTTGACGACATGAGGAAGAATTTTTTTTTGTTTGATTTTGAAGAAAAAAAAATGAAAAAAAAACCTTGAAAAGGTCATTGAAGACCTAAATTTTATTTTTATTTTCTACTCCAAATAATGTCAGGAAGAGATTTATTAAGTTAAGTACGTCCCTTAACACCTAGTATAAGTAGGGTTTACATCTGTGTTTTATGTACATCTATATAAGTACGGTTTACACCTGTGCCTTTCTCAGTAAGAGTATCGGTGATGAAAGTTTACAAATATTTTATGTTAACAATGGGTATATTTTTCGATGACATTGATTGCGATATGCACCTTTTTTTGGTAAATTGGAAGCAAATATTTTGACAGGTTTGTAACAATTATAACAGAAGTAGTACAAAATATATATCAATACATTTATGCAATTTTGTACGCATTAAATACATTTCTAATACACCCTTGACAGAGTTTTTATATTTATTTTCATCACAAACATTACATGAACTTGTGCACGAGCGTGTGATTGTTATTGCACTAAGTTATGTAAAATCGACCACCATAACACGGGCATCAGCCTAGCATGGTGGTCGAAAAATGCACTAATAATTTTACCATATTATGTATGCAATGAATAAAGAAAAAAAAGAAAAAAAATAACGGGATTAGAGAACTTTAAATTTCGATTTGGGTGCTATGAGGAATTATTTTTTTTCATACCTGTGTTGATAATCCAACTGTTGATAAAGATTTAAAATTTATAAAGATTTTTAATTATATGGTTTCATTAGGTTGGTTATTACAATATATTTTATCCGCAATGTATGTATTTGAAATTACCTTACCCAAATGTTGTATTTTTATTTTGTTTAGATACTTGTAAGTGCCTTCACTTAGTGAGAAACCGAAAACTGGTTTGCAACTCAATTCACATCGCAATTCAACTTTACGATATCAGTAATTATATCAGCTTATTTAACAAAAGTATAAGTTATTCATAATTTATCAAACTTAATATACAATAATAATTTATTAGCCTCCTGATCAAAATCTTCATTTTCCTACTTTGACGAATCGCAAATTACCTACTCGAAAACTTGGCAGGTCAACCATGGCAACCTGTCAACCTGGCAACTGAAACGCGCCGGCCGCGGCAACTAGAACTGCTAGTTGCGAATGATTGTTGCGTCGTCCTTGACAACTGGTCTTTGAGAAGTTGCCTGTATGCGAATTGCCAATGAAATTCGCAAGTTGCTTTCCTGCGGATAGCGATTGAGTTGCCAACTGGTTTTCTTTCAGTTGTCCCATGAGCGGATGGACTATGATTTCGTTGGTTTTAAGCTGCGTGTTTCGTGTGTTTTGTGTATTTGCATAAAAACATTTTTGTTTTATTTTTAAAGAGATTTAGTTAAATTTTCGAAAAGTAATAAAAAAAGGTATTTTTATTTTTAACTTTATGAGTAAAATCTCAAATTATAACGTAGCAATGTATAACGAGTAAAGTTTCCAGATTTTGATTGAGTTTCGCTAATATTGTTTTTATTTAATTAAAACAAAGGATCTGTTATTTACAGTATATACCTAGCTACAAGCATTCCGCTTAAAAGTGATAGAGCATTTCTGTCCCTTTTATGATTATCTTGTTGTGCTAAAATGTGTAAATCTACTGTTATTATTTACTTCCACGCATAGTTTCCCCTGACTCCATTAAAATACGGAACAATGGAGTGTTTTGTTAGTAGCCCCATAATTATTATTATTCACTGGGGGAGCACACAAGGCACGTCCACACTGCGCATCACACATGCCAACAATCTGCTCACTCACGTATGACGTCATTATGTCCCTGGCTGTATTATATCATATATGGATTGGCCCTTTCAGCAAATAATGCTGAAACCCTGAAGCCGGTGGAGGCTTTTGGGGTTCCTGAAACTCTAATTGCTTCCCCTTCTAAGCCAAAAGGACAACTGCGGGCGTGGGGCCAATATAAATTAGCGGTCGAGTAAAGTTATTTTAATACAAGATTTCAGCAAGGACGTGCCACGCCTTTCGCTTTCATTCATTGGGAATGGGTTTTACTGAGTCAATGTGCAATTGTTTGAAAAGATTTATATATTTCTTAGCAGTGATATTTCCATCATACAAAAGTAAAAACGAAACAAATTTCCGTGTGTTAACGAAGAAATACTTAATCATGAAGAAAAAAAAACAGTTTGTGTAATGTAATAATAATACAACTGTTTAATAACACTGGAAGCCTATAGTAATCTCTTAATCCGAAGATCGCGAAATCAAATCCAGGCGTTGGCAAGTGAATTTTATTTGATTGATTTGTGTTATTTCACAATTTAATTATTTAAAATAATATAAGGTGTATTTGCGGTACGTTTCAGGGTGGAAGATACTCTTAGCGTTTCATCATCCTCCTTATTCGTACTAAAACGAATATTAATAAAAATAAAAATATAATACTCGCAATAGTTTGAAAACTCGGCCAACATATCCGATGTATAGCCAATATTTATAAGTTGGAGTACCCTAAGTAAACACCTCGTAAATCGAAAAAAATACCTTATCCTGTGGATAAGCTGTGAGGAGGATGGTGAAAAACCTCCTTAGTATCGACCTGGTCTAAGACTACCATTCAGAAATGAAATACTTAAAATGGCTTAAGCCGTGATTGATGACCAGTTCTGAATGGCCAGGAACTTCCCCACCTTCCAATTCCCCATCTCCTTTCCCTCCCCACTGCCTAACGACATACCCCGATTGTTTTTGCCATAATACTGGCTACAGGCGGTTCGAAGGAGTTGGGACTCTTGTGCAATATTCTCATTAAAAAAAAAGTTTATTATTATAATTTTCTTTAATTTATAACTGGACACTATCTAGACAGCATTTAATTCGGGTTTGAATCTTGCAATAATACATAAAGATAGCAGCCAATAAAAATATGCGTTAAGAAAATGAACATAATGTGGGTAGCTCTTAGTCGAAGAATGATACAGTTAAATGTGACCGAATCGGATAGGGACACATCAGTTCAGTTGGTAGAGTTGCGCCCGGCAAGGCGAAGGTCCTGGGTTCGACTCCCAGATGTGACCGTATATTTTTTTGATTTTTATGTTTTCTGATTTTTTTTATTTTTGATATTGTTTTCATTTAATTAAATATTACAATTCATGAGATCATGAATGCTTTTATTTAAAAAAGGCTTTGAATAATTTTAAATTCTTTTAGGAGTTTTGATTTATTAAACTATTTTTTTAATGCTCAAGATTAAGACATTTACAAAAATAATTTTTCTTTTGTGTCGAGTTGTTAACATTACAATTACACGTTAATGAATAAAATTTTAAACAAAAGAAACTTCAAAAATACTTTCCAAATTAATTTCAATTAAATGTGTTTCAATCCTCCATTTAATCCCCAACTCATTAAGAGTTTGTGTTCCACCCTGTTCCCACAAATGGCAATTGTGTAAAAGAAACTTTTTGACTTCACCACGGCGACAAATTGAATTACACATAAACGAGGCAGGTAGGACGGGGATAAAATAAAGAAGAGAATTTATATCGGGGTCGTATCAGGGTTCACAGTAAGTGGAGATTGCTTGATATCATCAAATCATCCCCGATGTAAGTAAGGCTTTACTTTTCGCCGGTTAATGAAGGAAGATATATTTATTTTTCTAGGTTTGATGATAAACAGAGGTCAAAATAATGGCATCAAATATAATCGAATATAAAAATAAATCGATGAAGTAGACAGGTACTTATATATCGGAGTTCGTTCAGTATACAATAACTATGAATGTAAATTTCAAACTTTCAAACAAAGGCGGGCACTAGCTGATTTAACATTTCTACGCAGAATTTTAAATAATAAAATCGACTGTGCTGAACTCTTATCCTTCAGGGGGGTAATCTTGTCTAGATTTTTTTTCTTCATATTTCCATAGTTTAGATTTACAAAAATATCTCCTTAAAAGGATTTTTCGAAATTCGAATAATTTAACCATTTTAGTGTCGTGATTTAGACGTTATCCAACAAGAAACTAAATGGAACTAAACTTTAAACACATTTTATTCGAAATTACTTGTTTCGAGACGGTTGACACGATATCTCAAGTTCTACTTAACCAATTTACTTGAAATTTGAGCCTTCTCTATAGGTACATTATTTTATCGCACGAACCAAAAGTATAAAAAATATAGTTTTTACTAATTTTGCGAAAAATATTTTTTTTACTTTTCCGAGGTTTGGGCCATAGCAATATTTTTACTAGGAGGGTTGCAATAGTGTCAACCAGGGCGCGCCATTTTTTGAGACCCCCCACTTCAACACCCTGTAATTTTTTGAATTTAGAATTTTTTCGTTCGATTTTTTTTATGTATTCTTTAATGTTTAAAAAATATTTTTTTATTGGTTCTTCTTTTTGAGCCCTTCATTTGAGATTTGGAGCCCTCATTTCCAGCTCTAACTAAAAAATTGCAAAGTGAGTTAATTCACTGTGGTTTAAGACGATTCGATATAAATAACTTTTACAAAGGCATAGAAGCGTGGTCCGTATAGATTTGAATGGAAACAAATGTAGCACTGCCTTAGTAACTTTTGGTTCTAGACCATTTGGCGTGCGGTCTTTCTCTCTTACACTTTCCTGAATTTATATATCAACATCCCAATTGAATTTCGTTAAAGTTTTATATGGCAATAGTCACAAATTAATTAATACTTTTTGCTAACTAGCTGCCAGAGCACGATTGGCGATATCGGGAGCGCAGCATGCAGCGGAGGTAAAAGGAGTAACAAAGGTAGTCACGAACAGCGCCGTCCGTAGCCCATACACGGGCTTATTTCGAGAACACGAGCCTGCCTGACCCGTTAATTGAACATGGAAAAGTAAATTGAACGGGCTTTCCCGATGCCCATGAGCGAGCGGGGAGCGACAGGTAGGGAGCAAAGCTAGCGAAGTTTTCACTCCTAATTAAACCTGCCGGGTTATGTTACCCCGGTGAGGTGGGGTAAATATTTGTGAAAAGAAACCGAAAGGAATTGAATTTGTGCGGGAGCTTGTTAATTTATAAAAATATTGATTAAAATGAAATCCTTCTAACAATGAACATTGGCATCATTGATTTTATTTACGCCCTATTTAACTATTTAATATAAACTTTTTAAACTTAATAACTTTTAAAACTAGTGAATTCATTTCCATCATGAGTTGTGCAGCTTTGAATTTGTTTTGATTTATCTAAAACAAACGCCACATTATTTTTTCCACATCTTTCAATCGTTTAATATTATTTAACTCGCTGAAGTCCCCGACATTGTCCGGGAAAAATTCTTCTTAGGGATGGAAAAAGGGAATGGAAGTAGTTTTTCAAAATTTCATGTAGACGGTGATCTTCTTCTTATTATGAAAATTCAAAATTTCATCAATCTCGCAATAAAACAGTATAAAGATAGATAAACATTGTAACTTTTTATAATATTATGAACGTGTGGGGTTTATGTTTTTCTAAAGGAAATGATTTTTAGTAAGCAAAGAAAAATTCAATTAAAAATTAGCACTCTACCTTTCTACTTAAAAAAATCCAAGGACGTATTGTTTCACAGAAATTAAAAAAATCATCTAGTTTAAATATTGATACAAGTACTGTGAAACAAATGACCCATGATTAAATAATAACAAAACTTGGATAGAACGTTCAGAGTACTTGAATTTTAAATGTAATGATTTCTTCAAATTTTGTAAAACAACCTGTCTTAAATTATCGGTAATATAAATGTAAAGAATTAAAAAATCTACTAATTAAGAATAATTATTTAACGGGTTCAATATATTGTTGGCAAGAATAACACACATATTTTAAGATAGATTAAAATTTTAAAGAACGCAAAAAAACTCCAACGTATTTACGTGATTGATTTTAAGTAAATTTTGCCGTGTTGCGCTACCTCCTTTAGCCGACGTTTCGGATAGACTAAATAAGAAGATAGCGCAACACGGCATAGTACCCCAAAAATCAATCACGATAATAATAACTTAAAAAAACTCAAATAATTTTTTTTTTTATTTATAATTTTTTGGTACATACATTGGTATAATTTTACAATACTTAAAGGCATTTTTTATATATAAACATTTAAAAATTAAAGAATAAAATAATAAGCAGATTAACCAAAAAAATCCCACATAGGCATCGCCTGTTCGTGGGTATACTTGTGTGTTTTTAAAACGGTTTAAATTTGACTCATATACGTTCATTATCTTTGTAGATATTAAAAAGCATAAAATTAAATAAAATAAAATTAGTTTTTACTGAATTACAATTCAAACAAGATGTTAATAAAGATTAAAATTGGTTAAGTTACATCAGGTCAGATGTTATAGCAAGTAAATGTTTGTATCAATGGTATTCATCCAAGACTTTATTACATTTTTATATTTGCTGAAGGAGGATATATTTTTACATTCAATTTCTGTAGGCTTGTAGAGAGCATTATACATTTTTGGTGCAATAAAATACGCATGTCTTTGCGCAAGCCTAGTTTTACACGGTGGAACTTCAAATACATTATTTAACCTATATATAAGAATATTTGGAGAAAATATATATTTTAAACATTGTATACAATACATTTTTCTTATCTCTAACAATTCAGCTTCCTGGAATAATTGCAGGGAAGGTGTAGTTCATATCTTTTTGCCACATTATTGTTAGTATTAATTTTTGGGTTATTTCTAGTGGCTTAATGTGCGTATTATACACACCCCCCATCCAATTATTCCATAAGACACTGATGATTGCACCGATGCATGATACACCAACTTCATTCTTTTAATGTAGACAATGTAATTTAAACGTTTAAAAATATAAGTAAAATACCTAAGTTTATTTACAAGCTTTTCTATGTGATCTGTCCATTTGAGTTATCTGTCTATTATAATTCCTAAGTATTTAACCTTATTGCCGGTATTCATTTTTGTACAGTTAGAGCATGAGACAGGATTGCAAAGATATTTGTAAAACGAAGTCAAGAGTCATGCCTACCTTTTTAACATAATCTCCAGCGCAGGTATCTAAACAAATTCCGCTCAAAACCATGGCAATAGGTTGGGTTTTTCATTTACATGAAACATAGAATGTAGCATAATCCAGCAATTACCTAGCAAAGGTGAAAACGCTTTGTTAGGCCGACCAATCGCTAAAAATAATGTTATGCTGCTTATGCCGTGACTACGCAAAAGTACTACAAAGTGCAAATGACTTGAACGTAGGGTTGAGTGAAGAATTACAAGGGTAAGGAAATGTAGTTGGTATGAGACTTTGCGGCACTGGCAGTGCCGCAGCTAAATCAGCTTATAGTCAAGATAATAATAAATGAAGCGTAAATGATGGAAGAAGTCTGGGCCACCTGGAGAAGACTCGGCAATCTGGACATATATATACTTATCGATGTGTTAGAATAAAAATGAAGCTAGTGCAAGCCAAGGCAGATATAATGTGGAGGTTTATCCTGTTTCCTACCCTTTCCTGGAAATGTTCAGATAATTGTTTAGTTGGAAAAGCTATAAACCTATTTTAAATTAACAAAGTCGACAAAAAACAGTTCGGTTTTTAACAATGTTAGTGTATTAATCCTTTGGCAAGTTTCAAAACAATGGTAAATTTTAAACTATTTCCAGGCAAAGATCGTATGGACGTCGTCGACTTTGGTACTCTTCTTTTTCATGCGTATTTATTTATTTATTTATTTATACGCCCTTTTTCGGAGCTTTTACATATGAAATTTAAAAGTTATAATAAAATTACAAATATTATATATTTCTTTATACATAACTGAACTGCTTCAGTAACAGTATTTTGTATTTTCTTAAAGATAAATTGAAGATGTCCACTGACTTAGTATAATTATTTCCCTCCATCAGTATTCTTGGCAAAGAGGAATACATATGATTGTTAGTTCCAGAATTTCTGCTTTGAAATAAATCCTGACTTCTAGTAATACGAAGTGTAATCCGTAGTGTATTTGAGAAAGTAAAATATATAAGATACTAGAACGATGACGACACTTACGATCTCTCACTTGGTCTCGAAATGTTGTATTTATAATTTGAGGAAATTTTGTCCAATGTTAATGTGGCGTAGGTTTGATCATATCATGTTTCATGGAACTACCTGCATAAATATTAAGTATATTATTTGCACCTCGTTGTGTGTAGTGTAGATATTTTCAATATCACCCTGGTAAGAGACAACTATTCAGAGTTGAAACCTCACTTTTGATGATTTTAGAAGTGTGTTGGGGGTGGGTGTTTAAAAAAGCAATATGTTTTAATGAAAGTACCATTGCCCTCTACAGGGAAAAAACTCGAAGATGAGGTTCGGAGCTTGACTAAACCCTACTGTCATTTCTGTTAATTACTTGCTATATGATAAAACTCTCACTCAGACGGAAATGAAGGGTGTTATTATGAGCTGTATTGTAAACACGCTGTCAATACGTTTTTGTTAAGATTATGAGATAATTTGGGATTTCCATGGTCAAACCGGCAATAAAATACTTTAATTTTTTGCTGGGTGGGGGCAATATTTGAAGTTCCGCCACTGCTTTGATTCATAAATATTCCAGTGCGAACACGCCCACAGTGGCGCACCTCTAATATCGCTATCGGGCAAAGGGGCACGCAAGGTCGTGTGACCGCATCACGTATCGGGATCGACCAAACCTCAACTAGCTTCGTTATTCATAGGCTGCGTACTATGTTTAATCCGTAATTCAGTGGGAATTTGGAAAATCGGTTGATTCTGATCAGAATTATGCGGATATTTGATTTGGGACGATATTATTTTAACACGATTAGCCTAAATGATATGATTTTTATTGTTTTAAAATACAATATTATACAGTGTTGTATCTCCGGGTTTGTTCAACAAAACTCTTTAAATAAATACTCCAGGGTCAATAAAGCACTTTGGAATTTAATTTGGTGAAATATTGCAATAAGCCGGATGGCTTTAATTAGCAAGCGGTAGAAATGAATCTGGGCCCCGACCTTGAGGTTGCAATAGTATTTATTTAATTCTCGATCCCTGCATTATGTACAGCTTTAGTGCAACCTATAAGCGACGGCCTCCGTGGTCGAAAGATAACGCTGTCGACTAGCAATCCAGAGGTCGTGGGTTCTAATCATTTTAAATAATATAGAGTATATTTGCGGCGCGTTCTAGAGTGGAAGATACTCTCAGTATCGGCTTGGTGAAAGATCACTTTTCAGAATTGAAACGATATTTGAAATAGCTTCAGCCGTGTTTGGTGACCAGATCTGAATAGCTATGTACTTCCCAACCTTCCTCTTCCCCATCTCCTTCCCCTTTCCACTACCTCACAACATACCCCAATTGAGGATGCGATAGTCTCACTGGCTGGCAGAGAGAAGTTGGGACTCTTGTGTGGTTTTCGGAAAAAACCCCTTAAAATACATAGAATTTTTTAATAGAATATTTTGGCCTCAAATGTATGAAAAGTTGTTCTTCTTCCTATCGCCAATATAAAATCTATATAATAGCATAGCCCTAAGCACCATTCTCAAATTTTTTTAAATCATAAATTTTGTAAAAAACATAACCTCACTCCTTTGAACTTTCAACAAAGAATTTCTTATCAAAAATATTATTACATCCATTAAATTGTTGTCGTGCTTATATTTCTGTAAATAGGTCATTTTAAACCAACAAAGAAAGAAAGCTAATATAGCGAATTGTGTTCCTGTCCCTGTTCGTGCTGAACTGATATTATCTGACGCAATAAACAAATAAAGGGTGTGGAAAATTAAACACAGAAGTGATAAAACGAACACTTTACTTGATATTTTATAGACTGTTCTCATGAAACATCCCAAACAGCAAAGACCCCGGTTTATATGGAAAAATCAAATTTACATTCTGCCTTCATTCCTCGCAATTTTTACATTGATAACGATTTGTGCCGTAAAAAGAAGGTATGGTGTTTGTTTACTATAAAAGCAAGAAATTTGTGAATGCTGGCGCTTTCTGAAATTGTTATGTACAGGAACGAATCTGAAATTTTTATAAGCGTTTTTTGGAGCTTTACTATCCATGTATAGTGAATGCTGAAATTCATCAACACAAACAAAAATTATTAGTAAAATATCCAAATAATCATTTAGTCATGTTAGGTGAGAATTTAATGAGTATTTAGTCGAATAATTTAGTCATGTTAGGTGATCTAGGTAGCAGAGGAGGTCCGTGACTTTTCATTAAGCTAGAGTGCTAAGATTGGAAAATACGACGTTTTTGATGATTTTTAGCTGAAAATGTTTTGTTTTCGATTTTTCAGTTTGGTTATGCTGCGCTCCGAACTGAAAGAATCTGTAATGATAAACCCAAGTAATTAGATATTTAAACTTACACGCAGTGTCGATGTTTAATTTTATATCGCAATAATATTGTCCGATAATTGTTTGAGGTTCATCTAATTCCAAACCATTGAAATATTAGTATTTTTTTACCTTACAAATAAATTTTAAAAGTCCAATCACACATGAAATAATAACATTTAAAAAAATACACTTGCATTATAAAAGCACAATCTTAACTTAACTTACCCATTATGTTCTGTCATTTTAATGTTATTTTTTATTATTATTATTTTATTATATTTAAGAAATAAAAATATGATTGATAACAGGGTAATAATTATATAAGAAATAAAAATATAATTGATATATTAAAATGACTTTTGGTTTAGATAAATGTAGAACGATCCATATAGAGAAAGGTAAAATTGTAGATGGAGACAAGGGTATATTTAGAAATTTCAAAATTGAAAGTATGAAAGGGGATGAGGTTTATAAATATTTAGGATATCCGCAATCAAATAGATTAGATCATACTAGTATTAAAAATGATATTAGGATTAAATTTAAAACTAGGATCACAAAATTTTTAAAATGCAATCTATCTGCTAAAAATTTAGTAAAGGCGATAAAAACTTGGGCAATACCTTTATTAACTTACTCATTTGGCATAATTAAATGGTCTAATACAGATTTAGATAGCTTAGAACGATTAATTAGAACTACATTAAGAAAATTTCATTCCCATCATCCAAATTCAGCTATAGAACGAATTAATTTACCTAGAAATTTAGGAGGTAGAGGTAAAGTCAAAATAACATCTTTAAAACATAATCAGGTAGAAATTCTAAGAAATATTTTCCATAGAAAAGCTGATAGTTCAGAAATGCACAAAATAATTTGCAAGGCAGATAGAAATATTTCGCCATTAAATTTATACGACGAGAATGCCAGAATTCTTATAAATACCAACCAGGAATTATTAGATTCCTGGTCAAATAAAAATTTTCACGCAAAACACTTCAATTATCTCAACCAAACATATGTTGACAAATTTTCGTCAAACAAATGGTTGAGTATTGGAGAGTTGAGCGCAGAAATAGAAGGCTTTATGCTTGCCATTTAAGATAGAGTCATTAATACTAAAAATTATAGGAAGCATATCATCAAAGATGCAAATCAAATTGATGATTTATGTAGAAAATGTTTGGCTTTTCAGGAAACTATAGAACATATTATATCGGGATGTTCTGTATTAGCGCCGTCCGAGTTTAGGCACAATCAAGTTTTAAAAATAATTCACCAAAGTTTGGTAATTAAACATAACTTGATTGACTGTCGTAATGTACCATATTATGAATATGAACCAAATTAATTTTTAGAAAATGAATTTTTTATCAATTTTTATAAAATTCATTTTTAGAAAATGAATTTTATAAAATTTATTATGACAAAACTATTCTAACAGACAGAACAATTAGTCATAATAGACCCGATATAGTTTTACATGACAAAATTTAAAAAAAAACTTATATCATTGATGTCGCTATTCCAAATTCTTGTAATATTCAGAAAACTGTTTCTGAAAAAATAAGAAAATATACAGATTTAGGAAATGAGATTAAAAGAATTTGGCATTCTCAGACTATAAAAATATTACCATTTGTTATTTCGGCTACTGGCATTATACCTAGCTCTCTCATCAAAATTTAGGCGTATTATATTTGTCAAAAAAATTTTACATAAAAATGCAAAATTCGGTCATTTTAAATACATGTAGGATTACGAAAGATTTTTTAAATATTTATATTGAGGGATCAGTAGGATTTATCGGACCAGTTAGGATTTCATCAGAGCCGAACCCTCTGATATGAAAATATTTTAATATGTGAAATATTTTCCCATTATGTTTCTGGTGGATTGACGTATTGTTCTTGTATTGTTTTGTATTTATTATACTTGTATAGTGCACTTAGATTGCGTGAATTTACTAGATATTCATTTGTGAAAAAGTGTGTGGAAGGGTTTAGTCTTTCATTTGGGAAAGATTTAACCCGGACATAAAATCTGGAGCACCGTAAAAACAGGGTAATAATTATATTTTTATTATTTTTATTTTATTTATTTCAGAGAAATTTGATAGCAAATCAGAGATTTTTCACGGAATTAAAAGTTCTTGATGTTAGACAATTGTATATTAGAAAGATTGTATTACATGCTCAAAAACAACGTCAGCACTTCCCTTCCATTGACCACCTTCACGACACCCGACATTCAAGGAACAATCCAATAGTCCCAATAAAAACCACGACGTCCCTTGGGCAACGGCAATTTTCGTACTTAGGACCTAAAGTATTTAATATAATTCCTAATGCTTGGAAATCGAAAATTACAACTATTTTGCGCAAATTGATCAACGACTGGCTTCTTGATTTAGGGAGGGTCAAAAGCGAAGATATGTTGACCAATAGAAAAAAATAGAAAAAAATAAAATAAAAACACACACTCATACATAAATTGTTAGAGTCCATACATTACAAAAACACATACTTATCACTCCAGAACATAACTGTCTATTCTTTATTAATTTATGCGATCGATTATTTTCTAATCCCCATCTAGATTATAAACTTATATCACTACGCTTCCCATTTTCATTTTTCCTTTTTCCATTTTCCAAAACATTCACATATTCTTCATTTTTTCTCTTCACTTAGGTATTCTTTTTTCTCATAAGTAAAAAATTGTGTATTTTTCGAAAGCTTATATGAGGAATTCAACTGTAACACATCTTTTCATTCTTTAAATAATATGTTATATACTTAAACAATGTAAAAAAATTTATGATATGAACTAAATTTGTCAATTTGACTGGCCTAAAGCAGGATCCATTCCTAGTTGGCTAGTGAAAGTTTCCACATATGTTTAATTGTATAATTTTTATCTGAAATAAATTTACTATTATTATTATTATTACGTAATAATAAAATATAAGATGTTAATTATGCCAATTATGAACTTACAACTGATGATAGTGAATGATAAAGTGTGATATTTGAAGGGTGTTTTCTTAATTAATTTATTTTTTAGTTACAATATATGAAAAAAGGAGGGGGGGAGGAGGAACATAGGAATAGGATTAAGAGGCAAAGGATGGGAATATATAGGAATTAACTTTCTAGTTTGAGTTATGTTGCTTAGTGAGTTTTCGTTTTACGTCACGTAAAGTCGCGTTAAAAATGTCAATGTGGTAATAATTTAAGTTAAATGAGTGTGTGGATTTGTAGATAAATGAGTTTTGTTTGGAGTTGGTCTTGCAAAGAGGGATATTAAAGGTAAGCGACTGTTTGCTATTGTTGTCTGCTAGAACATGGAATGATAGACGTTGAAGAAGATCAGGACAATCGATTAAGTTATGTAATTTTAAATAACATTTCCGAATCTACTTCATATGAAACACTATATCTTCATAATTTTGTATCTTTATTTTTTTTTAATGTACTCTCATAAAAAGCCATGCCTGTAAGTATGGGAGGAAGGAAGATTTAAGGAAGCTTAGGGGTTAAAAAAATTATAACCCTTCCAAAAGTAGTAAAATTCCGCACGGTAAGTAGATACATGGTTTCTTTTCTAGCTCAAGATAAGTATTTGTTTGGCTTTTACATTGGTATAAAAAACAGCGGTTCTTGCTGAAAGGCACTGAAAATTCAGTATTCCGAATGAATTCATGAATCAACAATCTAATTTGAACGTTTCGTGTCGCTGGGAATAAAATTCCCGGATCGCATGCCGACAGTTTCAGTTTTCAGCTTGTTTCAGAGGGTGACTCACCCGGCAGTAAAATCGCAAAGCACCGCCGAACACCGAAGAGACAAACAATTAGAAGTGCATTCAATTCCAGAAAGGCTCTAATTTTCCTTAATCGCAATCCACCAAACATTTCAAAACCAAATTTGTTTCTAAGCAAACTAACCATCACCATCAATGTATCATATTAAGATGAGACATGAAGCGAAAAAATAGGTTCCACTTTTTAGCCGAATTAGTCCGATTTGGCCTCCAACGCTCTAACGCCGAATAACCGGAAACTACAAAATCTGGTCTACTACCACTTTCCATTAGTGGAACAAGTTTCGACGAGATATTCGTACGCAGTAGCCCCTCCAATTAAATAGCTCTATGATCATCACCCAGTTTCTCCACAGGGATGAGCAGAAAGGATGGGCCGCCAAACAAAGCTGTCTTTGGCACGCACTCCTTTCTTCAATCACATTCATACATAATCGCGTAAATAATAAATTTATGTTATTTTGACTCCTGACGTGATCTGACTATAATATACTTCCCGAATATAGTCCCCGACAACTTCTATAATATAATTTCTCACCATAATATACTCACTCCATAATATGTATTTTTGTTCAATCACACCGTTACCAATCAAACGCAACCTTACATAAAGATACCATCTATGTTTGCAATCGTGTTCTGAAACGATATTTTCTGAAGTTTATAAAGATGATGCCAATAACAGAAAGATGAAAATTCAATTGAGGTTTTTTACATTAAATCAAAATAGGAAGCCTTTAGAGAAATGATTTCCCCCAGAGCCTATGTCATCTCATGCTATAATATGGAAGGTCTTATCTCTATAAAAAAATTCTGCGAAGGAAAAAGGTATGAGAGGAGGGTTGGAATCTAAGGTTCAGTCATTAAAGCCATCTTTCCCACTATGGTACAAGGTCAAGAGATTCCGGGTGGAAAGGGTCTCCTTCAGTCAGTCTCTCATTGGCCAGTATTAGACCTTATGTAATTTATTCTCAAATCGGTATGATTTCTTCTAGGGACTGTTGGTTCAGTGCCGGTGACTCATTCGCGAGTCGGGAGGTCGCGGCCTCGACCTTCTTCCACCGCTACGTGAAACTACGTTCCTCGGAACAGTCTGAAATAATAATAATATGGCCTATCTACGTCAGCCCGCTGCAGGGTGACTCACGTTGGACAAATATGTACTTTACCAAGCCCATTACGTGGAAAGCTTTCACGCGGAGGTTCGCCACTAATATATTACACGCTGTGAATTGTATTAATGAAGTTTCCTGGTAAAAATACGTGATGTCTGATCGTGGAAATAACGTTAAAAGATACAGGTATATTGAGCTTTGCTCTGGTAAAAGACCAACGTTCAAAATCAAAACGTTGAACGTTGGTCTTTCACCAGAGCACAACTTAAAATATATTTATTTACGTGATTTTAACCCTGTTTAGTAACCTGTTTTCAATATTTCAATATTTCCCAACCTACTTCAATAATAAACAGACGTATTGGAAATGCTAAGAAACAATATTGGGGTTTGAAAGAAATAATGAAAAACAGTGAAACTAGGATAACTATCAAATGGAAACTTTTTGATACCTGCATACTTCCTGTACTTACTTATGGTTGCCAAACTTGGGCACTCACAAAAATTACAATAAGAAACTCGAAACTTGCCAAAACTCCATGGAAAGAAGTGTGATAGGGAAAAGACTATCCAATAGAATAAAAATAGAAAACATTACGAAACAAACAAGAACAAAATATGTCATAAAAACAATAAAAAGGCTAAAGTGGAAGTGGTCAGGCCACACAATCAGAAGAAGTGAAAAATGGTCAAAATTAGTCATGAATTGGTTAAAAAGTGACAAGATAGGGAAAACGAGGTAGACCATTTAGAATTTAGACGGTGGGTTGACGACATCAAAGCCATAGCAGGTGGTACATGGACAAGAGTAGCTAATGATAAGAGAAATGGAGACAGTTGGAGGAGGCCTTTGTCAACTAGTGACATGGAGACAGGGAGTTGATGCATGATTAATTGTATGAATATTATGTATAAATAATGTAGTGTAATTTACTGTCTGAATAAAGGCTATTATTATTATTTTATTATTCCATCAATAATAACGTAGTATTTATAAAGTGCAATTTAGTGTTACATATTTCACTTCAGTCTTGCCATCTCCTAACAATCCACACTGTCTTTATCCTCGCAACAAACCCAAATGAAAGCACCTTAGTTTCATTGACACCGGTCAGTTTATATAAGAGAAGGTGGTAGAAAATCTGAGATGTAATATATACGTGGTGTATGGGACAAGGGGAGCCCGAACAAATACTATAAATTCAATAGGACACGGGTACACATGGCCACCTTGATTCCTGAGTTGTCCAGGCAGACACCAGCTTATAAAAAGAGAAAGAACTTTGAGGAGCAGTAGGAATATAGTCAATTAAGCAACACATTACTTTTCCCGAATACTGTCCGACAAGGAATGACTTGCTTGTACCAGTCACTTCTCTATTTAGTGGACAAAATTGTACATTTAATTTCCCATACAAGTTTAATAGAAGAAATAATTTTAATGGGGGTGATCATTCTTATTGCCTTAAAAAGTTGAATAAAAAAATTATTTTTAAAAGCCTGATACGGTCGTAAGTTCATTAAAATTAATTGCATCAGTCTCACATTTGAGGATGCGTGATGAGGATCGATAGTGTGATATTATATTACAGTATCATGTTTAAAATACACAGAAATTATAACGATTTTATCAAATAATTTTTCGTTCATTAATCCGTATGACACACACTTTATGCATAAGTTTGATAAAAATATATAATATGTAGTCAAGGTACAAAATTTATCTGACTTTCCAAACGTTTTTACATTTATGACTAAATTTCATTCTAACTGTGTGATGAAACTAAGAGTTATAACTTTTTTCAAGAAGGGATATCAATGTTGTGAAACCCCATTTTTTTCTTAAGTAAGTGTTCTTTTCTTCCCCATAGCTTTACTTTCCGAACTTCACAGAATAAACTGGAATTTCATCTGAACTGGGAAAAAGAAAAGCGGAAAAACGTTTGATAGATCATTCTACGAGATTAAAAATCACTTACACCAAAAAACTGAAAAGCAAACAGAAATTCCTCTCACCCCAAGTGGGAGAGTTGGGAAGAGAACAGGAGTACAGACCGGCTTAGGGGTAAACGATAAAAATCGTAATATTGTACGTTTAAGACGAGTGCATAATATCGCGGTATACTTAGGAAAATTACACGCATAAATCAAACCTAAACATAAATGTTAAATAGGGGCTGTCCGTACGCAAACCTTCTAGAATATCTGCGTTAGAAGCGTTATACGTCTGCCAACGATGAGTTAGGTTACATCTCATTGCTACGACCTCCATGATGTAACAAGTAAAGTGGTTTACACATTTTTTTTAAGTAGTGTATCTTTAGCTCTATTCGTTTCAGTTTGGAAGGGATATTCTATATCACCTCAGTGATGGTAAACATTAGATTGTTTTTGCTTTGTTAATATTTTTTTAGATATTATTTTTTTGAAGTGATTTGACGAATAAAACTTATTTAAATTTAAGTTAAACTATTAATTATTTATATTATTTATTTATCTATATAATGCATGTTGGCCTTTTATTTTTCTGTAAATTATTATTACAGTTTTAATTGTAATATTGAACTACAGTATTTGGTTGGATTATTAACCATTTTTAATCTGCTTCGAAAGCACAACATTATTTGACGGCTTCCGTGGGCGACGGGTAATATTCTCGACAAGTAATCCGAAAGTCGCAGGTTTAAATCCCGGCGTGTGCAAAAAAAAATATATTTGATTATTTTGTGATTTTTCGCAATTAATTAATTAAAATTAATAAATAGTATATTTGCGGGCGATCCAGAGTGAAAGAAACTCTCAGTATCGCCCTGTTTTAAGACCACCATACAGAAATGAAATGCTTGAAATGGTTTTGGCAATGTTTGGTGACCAGAGCTGAATAGCCAGGTACTTCCCCACCTTCTCCTTTCTCATCTTTTTTCCTCCCCACTTCCTTCAACCTCATAAAATACCCCAAGTGGGGATGCCATAGTCTCTCTGACTCCAGACGGGAATAGTTGGGACTCTTACGTCGGTATTCACATAAAAGAATGAGTTTGTTTCACTACAAATGACCTTCTGATAGAAGATGTCTCTAACCAGATCAAAATAGTTAGGTACTTATTTTTTTATTTATTTACCGCCCAAAGGGCTTTTACATGTTTGGTAGTACAATTAATTAATGACAGATGATTTTTAAACAGATAAAGAAATAATAAAAATAAAATAAGATAAAAAAGCACACAAGTCATAAAAATAGAGCAATTTCATAGGTTTACAAAAATACAGATATGTTTAGGAATAGTTTTGGAATAAGTTTTGTACAAGATCAATAAAATTCGCCAAGTTTATGTTAAATAAATGTCAATATTAATAAATTTTGGAATTACGCTAACTCCTTTCGGAAAAATAACTCTAACTTTCCTGGTACAATGTTTTACGGGAAAAAGGTGGATCGACAAAAACGACATTGTAAATTTATATGCAGATTTCTTTAAGAGTGTATATGTTGAAGACAATGACAACATTTTATCTGATAAATCCCAATTTATCGAAAGCTCACTCAACTTGCATAACATCCATGTGGAAGTAAATGATGTTGTGACTTTTATCAAACAGCTGGATATCAGGTCGAATTCGGGGCCAGATATGATTCCCTCAATATTACTTAAAAACTGTGTTCATGTTCTAGCTCTTCCTATTACTATAATTTTCAATTTATCTTTATCTACAGGATGTTTTCCTGAAATTTGGAAAAGTAGCTTTATAACACCTATTTTTAAAAAAGGAGATAAAAGTCAAATTGAAAATTATAGACCCATATGTATTATGTCATCACTACCTAAACTTTTTGAAAAGATTATTTTAAGTAAAATCATTCATCAAATTAAACCACTTATATCAATATTTCAACATGGTTTTATGCCAGGCAGATCTACGTCATCTAACTTATTGCTTTACGAAAATTTTATTTCTAATGCACTGTCCAAGGGTTATCAAGTTGACACTATTTATACTGATTTTAGCAAAGCCTTTGATTCTGTTTCTCATCGCATTTTAATGGAAAAATTAGAACACTTGGGAATAAGCGGCAACTTTCTCGAATGGATTAGAAGCTACTTATCATGTAGAAAACTATCTGTAAAAATTAACTCCACAACTTCATACACTTTTTTTGCCTGTGGAGTCCCCCAAGGTTCCCACCTAGGACCATTTCTTTTCCTACTATTTATTAACGACATATCATTAATTTTCGATAATATTCACTTTCTTCTATTCGCTGACGATCTAAAGCTGTTTAAATCTATCGAAAATTCTTCTGATTGTTTAACTCTACAAAGGAACTTAAATAAACTATATGAATGGTGCATCGTAAACAAATTATATCTTAATATCAACAAATGTCAAACGATCAGTTTCCATAGATCTAAAACCCCTTTATTATTCGACTACACAATTAACAATACCACTCTAAAAAGAGTCTTTGAATTCAACGATCTTGGTGTTATCTTTGACTTCAAATTACGCTTCTTGAATCACATTATTAGTATAACCAGTAAGGGATTACAAATGCTTGGATTTATTCTCAGAATTGCTAAAGACTTTAATAACATAAAAATCATAAAATTGTTATACACGTCTTTGGTTAGAAGTCAGGTTGAATACAATTCAAGTATTTGGTGTCCTCATTTCAACTCTCATTGTTTACAAATTGAAAAAATTCAAAATAAATTTTTACGTTTTATTAATTTCAAAATTGGTATTCCTATTATTGAAATCAATTATGTCAGTTTACGCAGTAAACTTAACTTAACAAAATTATCTGAAAGGCGAAAAATATTTGATTTCCTTTTATTGGATAAAATTATTCATTCAAGGTTGGACTGCCCTGACGCTATAAACTTGTTATCCTTACACATACCTCCAAAATATACTAGACGGAATATTTTATTTTGCAACAATAACTTCGCTACGAATTCTGCAGTAGAAAGAATACATAGGTTGGGTAATGAACTGACTGATGCCGCTGACATATTTAATTTTAACTTAGATTCATTTAAAGCCAAATTAGTCCACCACTTTTTAGATGTAAATAATGAATGAGAAATTTTTATTTTATTTCGATTTTCTTTTGTTTGTTGTTTTTTATTATTGTTCTTATTCTAAAAGCATATGAGTAATTAAGTAAAAATTAATGTGTTTTGATTTTTTTTATGTTTTTGTTGTTCGTAGGTATATGAATTGTTGTATCTACGAGTTCTCTAAAGTCATCCAAGTGGAATTAGCTTTAGATGTATGTACTCCTATTTTTTTATTGAGTTTATGCTTTATTTGTATATTTTGTAATCTTTTTTAAGTTTGTTATGTACTGTTGTTATAAATGTTATTTGTACTTTATATGTTAAAGCCCAATAGGGCGTCAATAAATAAATAAATAAATATCACCTAATCACCGGAGAGTGGGCAAAGTAGTTCCGCTTATGAATGCTACAGTAGAAAAGTATATTTTTTCGTGTAGTTACTGTCGGTATTCGTAAGTTTATGATTTGCAGGAGTTCGCAACAGTAAAACTTTCCTTTTTCATCTTCACCTCCTCCCCTTTTCTATATTTTCCACCTCGCAATATTCCCTAATTGAATTTCCCATAAAATTGTTGCCTACAGAAAGAAAGTGCTGAATATTCACGAGAAAATATTTAAATCTATATTATAACCAGTCACTCCAAGACTCTCGCTGGCAAGACCACGAAGAAAGTACACCAGAAACCTGTTAAGGGGAAACAAAGATCGCTTAGCATTTTAAGTATTCTGTGCGTTAAATTTATACGGCGAGATTTAAAAGACGATGAATTATTGAATATGTTTGAAGTCTATTCACAGAAGTTTTGAAGTTCCGAGCGTAAATCTTGGGTTGCTAGAATCATCTGGTTTGAATTTATTTTCGGCAAAAAGATCGTAAGTAAAACAACTTCTGCGGACCAGCTCGAAAATTAATACATAAAAATATCTTAAAATGAGTAGAACTTGTTTTTAAGGTTAAAAAAAGTTAGAATTCTGGGAGGTGGGTAACAAATCTAACACCACTACCGCCCCAAGATGTTTGCTAGGTGACTTAACAGGGGTGGCCAGGTTCTTGGATTTTTGGAGATCCTCCGAATTCCTAATTAATTTTCTTGAAATTTTCTTATTTTATTTATTAGCTCCATACAGTAGGTCCTGAGGAAAATAATTCCCCTCGGGGCTTATGTCATCTTTGGGGATGCTGTGTGGAGGGTATTTTAAGGAAACAAAGGAGAGGAAGTTCTGTGAAGGAAAGGGGTTTTCGGGGTGAGTTAGAATTTGGGGGTCAGTGTATCCAGGAATGACGGACATACGAATCCATCACTCCCAATGCGGTGCAAGGCAATATTCTGAGAGAGTACCGCTGGAGAAATCAAACGAACTGCATTAATCATTCTCTTCCGATCGGTCTGCCATGCAGATCTTGGGCAGACGCATCCGCCGCCAAGACCCAGACAAACCTCACCCCATGAACCCGGGCACCCTTGCTAAGTCATCATTCATAATATGCAACCATAACCACCCTTCTTAATCCTGTTTATTGAGTTTCAATAGGTCTTGCACTCTTTTGGATTTCCACATTTCACCCATTCCGTGGGTACTAAGTTATTACTGAGAAGATTCGCATCCCCTACAAACTAGATTACTTACATGGTCCTTTGGGCCGGATGAGAACATTTCGTTCGGTTTATTAGGCAAAATAAAAAAAAACTCCCTTTTAAAGGGAAGATTTCCCGTTACCTATCACGCAAGAAAAAATGTATCCTATCTATATTACTAGAAAGTTAGGTTCCATATAGTTGTGTCAGCGAATCTCTAAGAGTAATCGATGGGTTAACTCAATATTTTGCAGAACATTGCATTTTAGCAGAAGAGTGTTTCTATATATAAATGGTAAGCTCTAGCGTTATGAAATTTGTATAAAAAAATTTCTACAGGTGGTACGCGAGTGGTTTGAAAATGTGTGTATTTCATATATTTTAGCGGCAGGGAGGGATGGCAGGAGGGGGAAGGTAACAAAGGAGGTAGTGGAAAGGGGAATGCGGGAGGGGGAGGGGATGCGTGAGGGGAACGGGGATGCATGGGAATGGACATGCAGGGAGAAACAATTTATTTATTTGTATGGCATTGCAACGCGTGCAGGGTACCAGCTAGTTACTAGATAAAAACTAGCAAAATAGTGAACTTTATTTAAAAACAACTTTTTTTTTAAATATTTTCTCCGCTTGAAAGCGAATAATTCATGTTACTATGTCACTAACTACTGCCTCTGGATTACTTATTCTACGTATTCTTATTTTCAAAAACGTAATTTCAATAAATATTTTTTTATCTAAAACGTAATTTTATCAACATGGTTGCCTATCAATATAAACTTTAAATAACGCATTTTAATATTATATAATATAATATGTTTCAACATGCATTTAAATATGTTACGTAGTTTTACTAATTTTAATAACATGCCATATATAGGTAGCCTATTTTATTTTCAGCCAAAACCACTGCGTGACAAACCTTATATTAAAAGAACACCATAAAAACTGTTGTAAAAGAACATCTATAACTTTTAAGTAAAACGCACTTGATGTAATTATTTCAATAAAGATGGGATGGTCCAATGATTAGGGAAGCCGCTTGCACAGTACTTTACCACAGGAATTCAATACTGATTTGTGTGATAGCACTGTATAACAATACATTAGTTTGGTAGGCGGATATGGTTACCATGAACCATTTATTGGATAACCAACACCCCTGACATAGGTCACCCAAGTGATTGGCTACGTTTGGTGACTTAGCAGGGATGCCCGAGTTCATTGGGTGAGGTTTGTCTAGGACTTGGCAGCGGATGCGTTTGCCCACTTACGCGTGACGGACCTGACCGGGTGAGACTGGTTCTGGTAGAACTGTTGAACTCTCGAATCAACCCCCAGATTCCGACCATCCCTTCACACATTTTTATTCCCAAATCTTCCTCTCCTTCCTTTCCCTAAAAAGATCCTCTACACAGCATCTCCAAAGATGACATTAAAAAAATAACACCATATTAAAATATGTTATTTGATTTTCTATGATACGTAATATTATGTATCAATCATTATTCACCATATCAAACACTTTTTTATACACACAATCACGAGTACAAGAACAGAGAAACAAATTATATTAATTTTACTTACATCGGTGAAATTAAAAACATAAAAAAAAATTTTGTTTATCCTAATTTATAAATTATCAAAGTCCGTTAGGAATTCGCCTCCCTTTACGGAGCTTTTCGGCAAAAGCTATCTGCAAACACTTTGAAGGCTGAAGCGATCGAGTAATGGGCAGATCCCTCATATTATTCTCCAGGCTTGTAACACTTAAAATTCCAGGGCAGAATATCAGGTGCGATGCGACGCTGCCAACATTAAAATATCATGTAAGCCTCCGCTGTTTGGGCGGGAACAGGACGGGGGGGAGGCTTTCATATTCTGGAGCGTGCTTTGGAACTTCAATAAGAGCCTTCAGATGATGCAGATGTTAATGAATTATAAAAAGAAACTTGGTATCGGTTTCAGTTTTCGGCACCGATTCAATACTAGGATATTCTAAGATTTTTTCAAGTTATTGTAACTTTAAATTATTTGTCAGATTTTTAACATTATTTTAAAAATATTCCTTGTTGACTTTGCCAATAGATATGCTGTTTTTTAACCTATCTCAAAATGAAATATGTACTGTTTTTTTAAACAGATGAGCGACTGTTTCAGATTTAAGTATCAAAACGGAATTTAATTCAAAATATTTAAAAAATTATTTAAAAAATTGAGGAATTTTCTTAGGATTGTTTCGCCGCTTACATTTTGTTTTTTCTTCTTCTTGTGAACTGTAAAATTGCCACTTTACGCGGTACTAAATAAAATATTTAATTGCAAAAAGGTTATTGTCACGTTTTGTATAGTTTTTTTAATGAGAAATCTTTCGTAAATCTGCAAGCAATGGCAATCGATCACTTGTTGGAATAAACTAAAATTATTTTGAAGTGTTAATGGTAAACTTTTAAATGCAAATACAAATACTTTCTAACACTGCTTAAATCATATATATCACAGTGGTAAAAAAGGAGATTATAAGAATTTTATCGTTCAGTCTCACGGAGTTAAAAAAGCTTTTTATGAGTAAAAATGAGGGAATTTTTTTCTGCAACACCTCCTGTCTGGAGGTAATCTAAACAAAAATGCATAGCGGATTTTATTCACAGGTAAGACGATGCTTGATCTTCTACTCGTATTTATTTTTACACTACCTGAACTTAAATTCATCCCAAGACCCAACCCATCTTTCAATAAACTTCGAGTGATAAAAGAACATCATTATTTTCAGCCTGTCAACTCGGTTCGAAGTAATTATACTGTCACAGAGTAGAGTAGTGAGTACAACGTAACCCTAAATGTAACAAAGACGCGTGGGGTGGGATTACCTCGGCCCTGTGGGGGGAAGTGGCCCGAAGTAGGGATGATTTGGAGTGTTTATGTGTCAGTTAATGGCCAACTTGAGAGCAAGGAAATTGAAGACGAGCTTATGAATTTATTCAACAAGAAAGGCTTAATAGTAAATAATTAACTTGCATATCGGAATGATGGAAATTCCTGTATAACGCAACCATAAAGATAAATTGAATGAAAAGCCCTTATTTGGATCTGGAGACATTGAGATGTTGCCATTCTTTGGACAAATTGTATAATTTCTTATTTTGAAAACAAAATGTTACTCAAAATATTAATGGTTGATAGGTATTTAAGTGCCTGCTTACAAATCTTACAGTTTGATTGGAAATTTTGGTTTTGAATTATTAAATGAGAGATAATTAGAAACCTGCTTTTTTGGAGGCGGAATCGGCCGTTCATAAATAACATTCTAAAACAAATTTAGAAATATCTGGAGCGCTTATTGCCACAATATAGTACTATTTATAATACCCGGATTGCTTTTCTGCCAATTTTCTCTTATTTGTAAATAATTAAGTATAAGTTTACGATTTAATAATATTTTTTTTATAAATTCTAAGAACATGCAATAATCGACAAAAGATAGGTGAATTTATTGGCTATTTAGAACTATAATTAGTTTGTATGTCACAGTATGAAAATTCGGAGGTATGTTTTTTTTATGTTTGCGGAAAATATTCAAAATGATTACCAAAACATTTCGAGCAATCGGAGAAAAAAGTTTTAAATTGCGCTGTCGCTCCAGTAGATTTACGATTATATTGTATATTTATATTGTTGGGATTTAGAGGGAATATTTTGGAATGGTTTAAGAGTTATCTATTGGGAAGGTACTTAGCGGTTAAGGTTGATTCGTTTACTTCTTATACATTTGCAGCCTCGAGCGGAGTACCACAGGGATCTCACTTAGGCCCGATATTATTTTGCTTATTCATTAATGATATAGTTAATATTTTTAGTAATGTTAAAGTTCTGTTATTTGCTGATGATCTGAAGATATATAGAACAATCAAAATCGATGATGATCGCGCCATTCTGCAGTTGAACCTGAACAAACTATTTACGTGGTGTTCTGTCAATGATTTACATCTAAACATTGGTAAATGTCAGATTATTAGTTTTTACAAAGGTAAAAATCCTCTTAAGTTTTCCTATGATATGAATGGTGTTAATCTTCTTCGTGTATCACAGATTCGTGATCTTGGTATCATATTCCATGAGAGTCTACAGTTCAATGTTCACATCGATGAAATAACAAGTGATGCAATGAGAATTCTTGGTTTTATTTTGAGAATGGGTGCAAATTTTAAAATTGTATCAACATTAAAAAATCTGTATTGCTCGTTAGTACGAAGCAAATTAGAGTACAATTCCACCATTTGGTCACCATTTTACAAAATCCATTCTCAATTATTGGAAAAGGTACAAAACAAATTCCTTCGGTATATTAATTTTAAAATGAAAATTCCAATTGAACTTATAAATTATAATAACTTACGCGCAGAAACCAGACTCCTTAAATTATCAGATAGAAGAGTGTTAATTGATTTGTTATTTTTATTCAAAATTATCAAATCTTTAGTTGACTGCCCTATTTTATTAGAATTAATCCGTATTAATGTACCTGCTAGACTAACTCGCAATAAAGATATTTTCAATTTTAACAATAACCTCAATACTAACTATTCTATTAATTCACCAATCCCTAGAATGCATAGCCTTGCAAATAAACATTGTGAATCTATAGATATATTTGGTTTGACAGTTTTGCAATTTTCAAGAGACAACTCATCTCTATTTTATCTGTTAATAATTAACTTTTCTTATTTTTGTTCTTTTTATAATATATCCTCTCATTTAAAATCTTACCAGTAATTTATAACCTTATTTTATTTTATTTTATTTTGTTGTTCTATTTAGTTCTGTTTTATCATCATACATTATTATACACATATAATTGTTTGTTTATACCTACTAACTAGCTTTTACACATTGCACTTTATTGTATTTCTGGTCTTATTACTGATTTTTTCTTATTACTCATAGTATTTCATTTATTTTATGATGTTTAATTTTTTTATGTTTTTAATTTCTGTTGTAAAAGCCCACTAGGGCGTAAATAAATAAATAAATAAATACAAAAGTGTGTGTAAATAAAAAAATCCGTGTAAAAATCCTACCAAAATGAATACCTATTACGTAAACAAGTACAATTCCCTCACGCCCGTATCCACTAAAAATCTTGCCCTAAGAGCGCTTTGATTTCCTACGCAATTAATTACAACATTCGTCGTATCTCCCATAAAGGTAAATTTTCAGGTACTATACCAGAAGGGCATACTTTCTTAAGTTCCCTAATTTTTCACCCTCAATCCGCTAAACAGGAAAGGCGTGGCGCAGCGCGAAGATAAAAACGTGAGGAAAGGAGACGTGCTGTCCGCTCTAAGCGATTTATCATCCCACCCACCTTATGTGCTCCGGGTAGGAGTTGCACGCAAATGCTTTAAAATAGTAATAGGAGCGCACACGTCTTGCAGAGGGTACATTTTAAATTCTTTCAGAGACGATGAAATATTAAAAACGCGACTGCCTGAAACAGTCATAAATGCACTCACTTCAGAAAAGAGGCATTACCGCTTTGCGAATTTGTGCCGAATTTGTCTTCGACGTTTTTAGCAAAATTGTTTTGAGCCAGTATTAAATAACACGTTATGTAATTAATGTAGTACTATCAAAACTAACAGCTCAAACATTGGGGTGAAAGTTATAGTAATAAAAATAATTAAAACACAGCCAATCTGATATGATGTTCAATATTTAAAAAGCATTAGTTTGTTGCATCATAAACGATGTAAAATGTTAATTAAGCTCAGTACTTCAAACGTCCAGATAGCCGAGGGTCTCGAATTCAAAACTCCCTTGCGCCATAAACATATTGGCTAATGCAAATTTTTGAAAGGAGATTTAATTTAATTTTTAAAGGTAGATTTTCAATAATAATACTTATCATAATTAATTTAATTAAAAAAATATTAATGATAAAACTATTCTAACAGACAGAACAATTAGACATAATAGACCCGATATAGTTTTACATGACAAAATTAAAAAAATAACTTATATCATTGATGTCGCTATTCCAAAATCTTGTAATATTCAGAAAACTATTTCTGAAAAAATAAGAAAATATACAGATTTAGGAAATGAGATTAAAAGAATTTGGCATTCTCAGACTATAAAAATATTACCATTTGTTATTTCGGCTACTGGCATAATACCTAGCTCTCTCATTCAAAATTTAGGCGTATTAGATTTGTCAAAAAATTTGTATATAAAAATGCAAAAGTCGGTCATTTTAAATACATGTAGGATTACGAAAGATTTTTTAAATATTTATATTGAGGGATCAGTAGGATTTATCGGACCGGTTAGGATTTTATCAGAGCCGAACCCTCTGATATGAAAATATCTGGAATCGATGAAATATTTTCCCATTATGTTTCTGGTGGATTGACGTATTATTCTTGTATTGTTTTGAATTTATTATACTTATAAAGTGCACTTACATTGCGTGAATTTACTAGATAATCATTTGTGGAAAAGTGTGTGGAAGGGTTTAGTCTTTCATTTGGGAAAGATTAACCCGGACATAAAATCTGGAGCACCGTAAAATTAGCTAATTTCTATTGCGCCGTTTTCACGAAAAATGACCTAAAGGGCTCTGTTTATTTAATACACTAACCTTCTGTCTATACCTAGAAATATTTTTTATCTATTAATATTTATCAATTGATTTCATTTCATGTCCCCAATAGAGTCAGTCATACGAATAATATCATTCAGTACAACAAAAATGTCAACACAAATTCTAACCAATAAACAGAAGTAGCAGATATTTTAAAAGGCACCGAAAACACTTACAAAAAGCATTTCAAATTTCTTTTAAATAGTTAATTTAAATTTTAGTTAATTTAAATCTTATTAGTATTTTTATACTGTATAATTATGTAGTAATTCATTTTTATTAATAATAACCTGTAAAATAACCTGCAAAAACCGTACACCTGTGTTATTTTGTGAATAAAGAATAAATGAAATAATAAAAGTCTATAAAGTATTTAAAGGTATTTGTTAAGTAAATAATGAATGTAACATACAAGGAATAGTGTCTGTGGGTGTCTTTGTTGATAAAAATGTATTATTTTTTCGAGATGATGAAATTTTGCACATTTGGCATTCAAAATAAACAGGTAACGGTTTATTCCAGATGTTGAAAACCATCCCCATCCCATTTTCTTATCTTTTAAAGCAGAATTTTGATACTTCTTGATAAAATTTTGCACACTTGACGTTCAAACTAGAAGAGAAATTACTGTCTTCTATGTATATTATCTGATTTAGAAAAAAAACTCTTCACAAAGCCTGTGCAACGCCGGAAACTTCACCTGGTATTATTATATTTTGAGTTTAATAAAAACATGCTTGTTAATTCGTCAAGCATAACATGAAAAGGGTGTTTAATCCTAAGCCATACATAAATCAATCTTTCTTTTTTATTCTTTCCCGATAAGACTGTAAAGGAACAGAGGCAAGCTTTTCGAAGTGGATCGACATTTATCGTCCAATATCGCAATTCTCCCGACGCCATTCATCAGTGCCTCCCAATTAAAGCGCTCGACATCGACACACTATTGAACTATCGACATATTTCCTCCGAGAAAGCTCCGGAAAATCTTCATGGAAAGCTTTTTATCGAAGTAAATGAAAAAGCTTTTTTAAAGTTGTCAGTTAAATCGTTTAGATTAAATTAAACCCAGACTCTTCCCTTTCTAAAGATCATTTATTAGCTTTCATTACGAGGTGAATCGAAACGATTTGATCTAATTAATTTATATTTAGAAATGGTACAAAGTTCTAATAGGATTCCGGCCTTTTTGCGTCTACTTTAGGTCGTAGGTGTGCGAATGATTATTTTTGACATGAAGGTCACACAAATTTTCACACAAGGATTTCGAGTTATAAATTTAACGTTAATCTAAAAGGGTAACGCCAAGTATCATCGATCGAAACCATCTTTTATTGACTGCCTGTAAAATTAAGTCACCAAAGTGTGGGATTATTATTTATTGCTTTTAATTTGTTAAACCATTATTATAACTGATTTTCCAGGGATCCAGAAATTCATGTGTAATTATATATATTCACTAATGATAATAGGGAAGACCTCTACAAAATCGTATACCGGAGTAAAACCGTATTACTCTATAACACCTTTATTACTTTAAATATTCCCACCACGCAATCCGCCCCGTTTACGACTCCGAAACCAAAGCAAATCAGCAGAAACTTGTCGGTTCATGTCTGCTCGCAGGCGAGATACCACTTGTTTTAAGTTTTTCGGTGTCCTCATGTAATTTTTACGGAAATTGAATTGATTAACAGTGAAATTATTATAATTTGCAGATGAGTGAAATGTCATATAGTATAAACATGTATATTTTATCTTTTTTTACGTATAACTTTTGGGTGATTTTTGTACCATTTTTTACATGAAAGAATGTCTGTGTTTTTTTCTCGGGACACAACCGGGGGTAAAATCGGACAGATTTTGACCCGGAATATTTTCATTGCAGATTTTTTTTTTATTTGTTTAGACATGTTACAAATAAGCCGCGTAATTACCAAATAAAAACTACCGTACAAGACTGGGATACGAAAACATGAGGATAGCAATGTTCAGTGTATTTGAAGGAGCAAAGGAATACTTCAACGCGGTAGAAACCTACGGAGTGCCGAAATTCACATTATAAGACCGTGTCAATAAATACAGAAACAATCCAGATTTGGCTTTATCTATGACAAAAGGCCTAGGCCGTTTAAGCCTGCGTTTTATACAATTCAAGCCCAGTATACGGTTTTACCCACCCCACGGGGAAAAATCGGAAATATAAGAGGTCTTGTATTTTTTTTCATACATTTATGACTAAGATTTTCTGACATTTTTCTTTTGTGTTTTGTTCCTTATTAAATTCATTAATAAAAATAATTACTTTAAACCGAATTTTATTTTAATTTACTAAACTACAGAGCTCCTACCTTAGGTATCCGGTTTTGATGTCATTGTCAAACCTTATGTGGCATTTCAATTCAAAAAATATTTTCTTATTCTTGTATTTAACTGTGACATGCAATAATAATTTTTGATGTTATATTTATTAACTGAATAAATATCTTGAATTATATATTTATTAACTGAATAAATATCTTGAATTATATATTTATTAAACCGATATCTTGAAGTTTTTATTCGCATTAATGTTGAAATTTAATGTTTTTGAAAGTATATAATGACAGGCAAAAGCTTAAAATGTTTGCACTCCATAATGTAACTTCATTTAAAATTTAAAAAATTCTTTTCAATGAAATAATCTAAAAATCTTCATCATTTAATAACACCCTTCAGATAGCAAAACGCAATATAACGCCTCGTCATCTACACGATATACAGCTTTCGCAGCTCAAGTATTATTTTTCTTGCTAACTTTTATTTACTCTGATAATTTATCGCCCTTGGAGATTGGAGAAGTGGAGAAGTTCGAGCATCTCTGTTTCTGCAGCGAAGATAAACGTGATAATGTACGGCTCTGAGATACAAATCCTCGTGAGGATGTTCCGAAAAGAAGCAGCCTGCCAGGATAGCATCTAAGCCTCCGATTCATTATTCCATATCAATTTTCTGAGTGCTTCCTTCATGTATATCGGAATCCACGCAGCAGTTAGTATCTGATTAATGACAGAACTTATACATTTCATATCGCCAATACGAGAAACTCAATATAAACGAGTGCTTTGAAAGTTAAGCGAAGAGCGAATAAAAGCTTTGTATTCATGAGAAAGCCTCGTTTTTTTTCAATGTCTGAATTTTGAGAATTGAATAAAGTTTTAATAGATGAACTTGGATTCTCGTAGGTAAAATTAATGACCGTCATATATGTATGGAAAACATGAAAAAGTAATTTATTGGTTAAAGTATCTCCATTTAAGCCTCCGCTACCCGAATTTCTACCGATTTCCTACATATCTCCCTTAAACATTTGAAGTTTTGAAGCTCTTAAAAAATATATGTTATTTTTTAAGATAATATCTAGACGTTCCCCACGCCGAAACGCAAGTTATATGTAATTCCCTCGATAGAAAAAATCGCAAAGTATGCTCAGAAAATTATTATATACACGTTTGTTTAACTTATTTTAGAAGTTATAAATACACATTAAATAAAACAAATACAATGAAGTTAATACTTCTTTAGCACTGTTGTGATATGAAACTCGATGAAACGAAAGCGACAATAAAAAGAGACAAAAACGCACATCTATAGAATAAATTTAGCCTGCGAGAAAATGAGATAGAATAATCGGTCTCCTCTTTTTGCGGTCCTTCGTAGCCTCCCTATTCCCTATTCTTGTCTACTTTAGTTTTCTGAAAGTTTCACTTCTACGTGTGTGAACTGCACACAATTTATTTTGGAACAACACTCTAAATTGCAAGAGCTATCTCACCTCAACATTTATTTTATTTGCGATACCTAATCAAATTACCGCCCTACAGATAGTTCTGAAGTCACCACCAGTCACAGGAGTGCATAAAAATAATTCAATAAGACTGGTGCAATTCGCCGTGGCCGGGCAAGATAAACACGGGCGCGAAAGGAAAACATTAACGGTAATGTGATTTAGTCGTAGGGCGGAGGCGGCGATAATACATCTCCTGAATCTTCTGCTCCCCGGGGAACTATTACTGCAAGGGAACAGGAGAAGATGTGTGGTTTTGGAATCAAAAGTCAAAATGGACAATGTCACGAACATACTGTCACTGAGGGCCCGACGATCTTGTCTTTGGTTTCTTGACACGAAAATTGTGACTTTTATTGATTTGTTTAAAACCGAAAACATCGATACACAGAATATTTTTTATTGATTTTTTTAATAGTAACTTTTATAGTAAAAAGAAGGTTGTTAGGAAAATAATTTCCCTCAGCGCCTATGTCATTTTTTGAGGAAAGGAAGGAGTGAACATGGGTCTTGAAGAGACCCATGTTGTAGGAGGGAGCCCAGCTGAGTTGTTGAACTCAAGAACGCGTATATCCCGGCTAAGCACTATGGCGAGGGGATCAATGACGGTAGTCCCTCGGAGCAACTTTCATTGAAATACCGATAGAAAATGACAACATTGCCACTGGATGCGTGTCAATATAAATAAAATCGGATATGTTTATCCGAGACACTATCTAGGTTACAAGTTACAAACCACATTTTCGAACATTGTGGTCATTTAAAATGGTAGCTGGATGAATTTTTTTATGATGTATTACTTTCAGACGCTAAGATTTTCTCCCAAATGCTTATTAATTGCTTCCTCAATTGAATTTTCAGAACTATCCCAAAATTGACTTTCTTTTCTAAACATTAGGTATACATACACGTGATCTTTGGCGATTTTTTAGGAGGGGTAGCTATTCTACTAATAGTAGGTTATATGAATAATGAAAGAATGTTTGAATGTCGTGCTGACTTACTTTTTGTAGTTGTTTATCTAAGGTTGTGCTGGTAAATATCGATATTTTGGCTTACCTGTAAAAAGAGAAACGAAATAGGTAAGACACAAGAATTTCAACATTTTAATTATTCTTAAATTTCTAAGAATTAGGTACCTACTTATTTTCCCTTACAAAATCAACTTAGTGTGCAATATTTTTATTACTCGGCCTAAGACAATATCAGAACTAAAACGATATATTTTAACATTATTTTATTATTTAGTTTACTATGCTTTACACTCTTCCAAGGTCCAGTTGCTTAACATAACTGAAATAATAACAGAACTTAAATAGATCTTTCACTGAACTATGTTAAAATCTGCGAATCAAATGGCAATTTGATTATAATTATTGAAACCTTAAAGTTTCGCGGTATGAGCGTTGTAACACGGCTTATTTATATCGTTAAATACGGTGGATGCATTAAACGAACATTTCTCAGTATTCCGTAAAAATATGTAAGAATTGTTACAAATGACGGTAACATCGCGTAAACATTTGCTTTTTATCTCCGCCATTGCTTTGAACGATATCGGCCTTAAAGTATTATTAAACCCAGCGAAACAATATACTTAGCTCTTTCATTGGCCATCACACGTTTCTCGATATGAAACCGCAAGACCGGGATGGACTTATGGCCGGAGACGTGCAACAGAACGGGACGTAAACAAAACAATGGGAAAAATCCCATGATGTGGCTTTGGAAAAATCTCATGATGTGGCTTGGAAAAATATCTCGAATAAAGAGGTCTGGTATTAGGGGCGCAGAAAGGAAGGAAGATCCTTTATGAAGGAATTGTGTGATATTTGGAAGGAGCACAATGGGAACGGACGGTAAACGCCTATTTCGCCGGAAAATTGCATTTTTAGGCTCCCACCGACACAATAGGAGATGGTATTGAACTCTCAATTTAATTTTTATTAGATCTTTTTTAAATTCGCTCCAAAAACAGATTTTATATTGCGCAGAGAGCAGTTCTTCCGGAAAGAAATTAATGTGATATACTGTTTTTTGCATATAAACATATTTTACTCCTTCCATATTACATATTATTAGGTTTAAACCTTATAAAATCAGAGAAAAAACTTAAAACCAAATAATTTAAGAATTTTAAATTAATTACTTACAGACGTTTATGAATGGATTAATCATTGCAAAAAAAAAATAAAAAACGGTGATTCTGAGAAATAAGTTACTGATTTTTCGGTTATTTAAGAAACATTTGGTCCGGACATACGGAGAGATACCTAGGTAGTGAGAGATTCCCAAAACTGGTGTAGAATTAAGGCGCTCGAACTCAACGTGTAACATTCGGAATCGGGCGAAAGCATGCACTCTTTACGAATATCATGACGATAAGATTGAAATTACCGTTCGGGCGCCTTCTTTGATTTATGCAAGAAAACATAGCCAAAATCAAATCGAATATTTTTTTTATTATGTGAAGACCAGGCACAAATATTAAAATATTTTTTCGGTAATAATCCTAAGATATTGATTTTATACACCATGCAATAAAACATAATATCTTAAATGGGTGTCGTAAGTACAAGTTTTGCACTTCAAAACAATTTTTATGTTTTTCTAGGCTTATGAAAAGATATCAAAATGATGTATTCTTTTATTTATTCGTTATGTATCATTAAGGTATTTCGGCTAATGGTATAAGATATAAACTATAAGATAAGAAATTAAAATTACGTAAGCAATAAAGAGCCCATGAGCAGGTAAAATACTAAAGGACAGTAAATATAGTAGATATGAACATGTGTAAAAAACAAAGTAAAATGTTTAAAAACCTATTAAGTAATACAATGTTGGAATGCCAAAGAAAGATATATACTTAACACTTATCGTATATATAAAAAAAATGTGTAAGTAACTTTATATAAAGATAAGGTACACAGTAAATTCATAAGAACAGGTATATTATGAGTAGAGTATATTTTATGTTGAAAAGACGCCTAATCAGATTTTTTAAAGACAGCTTTAATGAGCGTTGAAAACAGCAAAGAATAGAAAATAAAAATAAATGTAATGAGATCTTGTAAATAATACATTGCAATTATAAAAAAAAAATAATGTAACAAGTTAACATGAAAATGTTTAATGGTAGGTACATAATAAATAAGGTATATTTCAATTTAAGAAGATGTTCATATATTACAAGAAATAAACCTAATTTCCAATGAAATAATAAAATTAAGAATAATCGTTGCAAGAATAAACCCTTTTCTGCACCTTCAAGAAAGGTTTTTAAAATATGGCATCTATAATATTTCGAAGCGATCTAATTTTCAAGCCAAAACACATAATTTTTCGTTGCATAGCCTAAGGCGAAAGATCCTAGAATTTTTTTCTCATCCACAAGAAATTTTAAAAATATTTTTTTGGCAGTAAGTAAACATCAACCCTTATTAATTAATTTAGAACATTCATGTACACGAATCATTAAACAAAAAACCCTCGTACTCACATGAATATTTTTTCACCCTTGCTTACGTCATATATATTATAAAGCATACCTTTATTATTTCATCATTATAGATATACTGATACCGGTATAATAGAACAAAAAGTTAATTGCCCCGAACAGCAATGAAATATTTCCTCGGATGTTAACAAACCGTTTTATTAGCGAAGCAAAAAGGGTCATACATCAAATTGATACATTTAATACTCGTATGTTCGGCAATTTATCATGTTCTGTGGGTTTAAGGAACCTTCTGTGATGGCAGAACTCCGCAGTTTACCATCAATCATGGGAAATGAATTGAAGTAGAAAAATAATACACTCTGAGGGCTTCCGTACGGAACGACAAGAAAAGTCTTTACAACTTTCACTAGTTCGTATGCAGTGTCTTTTAAAACATGAATTATTTATACCTGCTTTCGTTTTTCCGTGAACTTTGAGCTTGCAAAGTTTTGACCGGAGTACGAGACACGTGCGAAAAGATAAAATGTGTTGAACTTCAGTGAGCTCTTGTGTTTCATTTTTACAAAACTCGGCTTTTGGGATTTGACCAGTTTAAGAGGTGATTTTTGTTCTTTGTCACAGTAACAAATTTTTTTTAAAACCAACTAGGTGGTTGTTGTTAACATTATGTTAGGTTAGGTTTTATGTAATATGTGGGAGATTTTAGGTTATTCAGAATGATTGATTTGCAGCAAATTTTATTTTTTATGTATAATCACCGCACCGTATTATAATGTGTCTACGAAACAAGTGGAACTATGTCATCTACAGTCGGGGTATTATGTTGTGAGGCTGGAAGGAGTAGAAGGAGATGTGGGAGAGGGAGGTTGTGAAATACCTCGTATTTCAGATACGGTCACCAAAAACGGCTAATGCCATTTTCAGTATTATTTACCACTCTGGAACACGCCGTTAATATACTATATTGCATTATTTAATGTTAAATATGTTATGTGAAACAACACGAACAGATTTAATCATTTATTATCTCCGTATTATATCATAAATTTGCTATAAACCTTCTTCAGGGACTTTTAATATTACTGACATTTTTAAAAACAGTAAAAATTTCACAACGATGTCATCTAATCGGAACATAACTTCTACTTTTAGAAAATATTTATTTTAATTTTTTGTTATTCATCTTTATAAATGCTATTACATTTGGTGATATGCAGTGCCTGTCTCACTAGGAACTCCTGTATTAAGCAATTTAAAACGTAAACATACAAATAACAACACAATATTTCGTTTAAATCAGTTGACAATTAGCATTGTATTTGTTGCAAAGTATCTCAAATTTCTCTGGCCAAAAGGATATCCTTCAGTGTATCTTAGTAAGATATTATCCCTCCCGTACTCGCCACTTGACTGACCACAATGCTACTACTAACTTATAAATTAAAGGTGTTCGGAGACTTTTAGTTACTAAAATACTCGCTACTCAACTAAACTAGTCTGTACGGGCCATAAGGGTTATTATAAGAGATTATAACCTTTGGTTCAAGCATCTTGAGCAGTTTGGACCTTTGCGGTTTTGTGTTTAATCAAAGTTTTCTTTATTCATTGGATTTTTTATTACATACGTTGGGGATTTTTCGACCACCATGCTAGGCACATGCCCGTGTTGTGGTGGTCGATACGTGTGTTGTGGTGTCGATACGAGTGTCACCTGTTTTACTACATTTTACTGAATTACACTTACAGGATGTGTTACATTTTCAAATTTATCTGTAACTAGTCCGGACTTAACATAGTGCTTTTGAATTTCCCTCTTATTTTGATCGTCAAGTATTCAAAATTCCATCAAGAAGTATCAATATTCTGTTTTAAGAGATAGAAAAACGGGGTGAGGGTAGTTTTTCTGTGATATAAATTTCATGTAGACAGTGATAGTAGGCTTCCTCCTGTTTCAAAGATCACGTTCACAAAATTTCATGAATCTCGAAATAAAACTAAATATATTTGTAACAACAAACCCAAACCGGGACTATTAAAATATGTTAATGTGTTATTTAGATAGATATTGCCGAGGAAAAGATTTAGATTTGTGGAATCACTAACTCGATATTTTTACCACAAATTCACAAAATACTTATTAAAATGAAATGTGGTACGATAACTCAAATATGCAATCATCCAACCGGAAAGTCGATTTCGATCATCCATTTCATATTACTACTCTACGGATAATGTTTTCTTCTGGTGTTTTTTTCAATATGTTTTTTTTTTAACGACATATATTATGTTTATGTGTATTTTTCAGATGTGCGAATTCACCACAAAGCGTATAGGGATGGAAAGCAGAATGTGTGAATAAAGTCGTATCCGAGAGCAATCATTCACGGGAGCAACCAGGCGGACATGCGTGCGAGGAGGTGGGAGAGGCGATGGAGCAATATACTACTATCAGGCCTAAGGCCTCAAAGCCACATCATTCTGGTTAGATATTAGAACTGTGTGTGGGTGCGCCTATTCAACGGTTATGCGCTCCTGGCCATCCCAACGAAACGCGTATTTGTTTTTAATAAGTTTCGCTAACGATTTTGAAAACCTCAATCACATTTTTTTAGTTACTCATTTTTCTCACGTTCACAATTAAATTAACAAAAAATCGGTTTAGATATCTTGGATAGTAGGTACCTATGGTCAGCCTGGTGAATGATTTTCATATAATTGTTTTCTACCTTACTATGAGAACCTGTGTTGATATGTTCATGTGCTTAGTTATTAGTTAATTGTTAGATTAGGTTGGGTTAAGTATATGACAATAAAAAAAAATTTAAAAAAATTACCTATAAATGGTGTTGCGTTATGATATTGGTCTGGTGTAATTAGGTTGGAATATGTGTGTAGAGATCTTTTATTTTGATCCAGGCTGAAACGTTTTAATGTCTTTCAAGTTAAGGACACGAATTTATAACGATTTTATACATTTGTAGGGATAAATCTTCGATATTTAAATTGAAAAATGCATAAGTGCGTCTTGCATAAGTCAGACATTTTTCATTTGAATAACCTAAAGCGTTTTGGGGTGCAAAAAGTTCTAAAAAGACGTTAGAGGATGAACGACGTTATAAATAAAAATAATAAGAAAAGTTTTACCCCATCTTTCATAGCGAGACGAGAGGAGACGGCGAGGACAGCTTAACTCTGGGGGGTTTAACAGTCGAGAGGATTTTCTTTACGTAGTTGATCTTTAAAATATTAAAAATACACGTCTTTCGCAGTATAACGATAACATTACAACCCTGCATTTAAATATTAAAACCAAAATTATATGCATTAACACCAACACAACCTACAAAATGAGGAAATCAACAAGCATACGTATCACATATGAAAATGAAGAAATCAACAAACATGAAAATGAAGAATTCAACAAACTCAAAAATGAAGAAATCAACAAACATAGTTAACAAATATTTAATATTTAAGATAAAGAAACCAATAAACATAAAGATGGTGAAAGCAACAAATAAAAAAATGAGGAAATCAACAAACATGGTTATAAATATGACGATGAAGAATCAACAAATGTGAAGATGATGAAAAAAAATATAATTATGAGAAAATCATGATGTAACACCAAAACACAAAACTTCAGTCCGTAGGTAATTGTGTTGGTTGTAACAATTGTAAAGATGATGAAATCAACATGCATTGTAAAAATATTAAGATGTAGAAATCAATCAGTGTTTCAAAATAAATATGGTCAAAGAACCCTTGAATATATTATACCATTAATATTTAACAAATTGCCATACTAATTTAAAGAAAATTGCTCTACAACAAAATTCCCACTGATGTTAAAATCATGGCTCCTAGGGAGTAACCTTATGTATTAATAAATATATATTATAATAAATATATGTAGGTATTATAATAAATATATATATATATATTTTTTTTTAATATTAAAAAAAAATATATTTGCTCTTTCTTACCACGCATTAAATTTCAAGTATGTGATTAATGTATTGCTGTTTTTCAACTTGTTCATGATATGTATTAAAAAAAAAATATATATAAATAAATATTTTTCCTATTCTGCATCACAATGTTGGTAGGTATTGTTATACTTCTGGTCTCCTCCGCCCAGCGCCAGGGTCACACTGAAGCCACGGTGGGCCCAGTGTTATACTTCCGGGGGCCAGGGTGATACTTTAAGGTCTCCAGAAATATAAGTCCCTCCCGGGGGGGAACAAGTGTTAAGCAGACCCCCCGGGGGCCATATGCCTCGGCTTGGAAGGCTCAGCTCAGGGTAGTAGGGCTCCTCCGAGCTTGTCGATGGTTGTCTCCAATGAAACAAGGTTTGGGCACAATTCAAATGTATTCAATAATGCAAGGGTGAACAGTACAGGCAACCAGGTAAGCAGTTTAAGGCCTAGCATTTGAGAGAGAGAGAGGCACTAGTAATGCTACTGAATTTAGGCTCGGGAAGACTATAAGAGGGTTTAGAATCTCACGTGGCGTCGGACGGATGCAGGCAGCTTCCCTACGTAGTGGAGAGGTCTGGAGCAAGCTCACAGACTATGTTCAGGAACTGGGCGGCTCGGTGGTGCGTGGGCGGCTTCTCGGCGTCATGGTGGGCGGATTCGGCCAGCTTACCGAACCGGTGGGCGATATCGGTGAATTACGCGGCTATCGGCAATGAAGGCGGATTAAAAGCCGGGCGCGTCTAGGGCGGCCATGGTATTAAGTAGGCGGCAGTGGTATTATATAGGCGGCTGTGGTGATAACGCCATACTTGGATGGTAGGCGAAGACTTAATTACTCGCGTCGAAGTGTGGCGTACTGCCCTCGACAGTACGTAGTAGTACGTACGACCGCTCGCGCTGCTGTCTAGAATATGTCTGTCCTTCGCCGATCGGCGGCCGGAGCTGCTTGCCCTTGATGAGCGAGACGGAAGACTCGAACGTGTGCCCTTATAAGGTAATGTCTTCTCCCATTGGATGAATTCCGAGCTGTGTGACCATATAAGGTAATGCTTCTCCTAGCCTGAGAGGGACAGCAATAAACATGCGAGACTGAACACGTCCTTCGCGCGTGAACACGGCTGCCCGCCGCTTGTATAGTCTGTTCGTAGGCTATGGGCGACACATAACAGTATGTTATATGTGTATTTGTGTATGTTGTTGGTACGCTAACGCGTTTATGATTATTTTATTTGTAGTTGTAACTAATCTGCGGAACTAATCTCCTGCTGACAAGCTACTTGCAGTAGCTTAGCGGATAAGAAATTCCAATTGTTTGCAATTTTTTATACAATAATAAAAAATAAAAAAATAAAAAATAAACATGAATATGATGAAATCAAAAAACATAAAGATGAGGAAATAATGATGTTACACCAATACAACTACCAATAGTCCGCCTCGGAATAGGAATTCCGAATGATAAGGACTTGAATAAATTTCTATTAGTACTTTGTAGTTAAATAGTCATAAAAGTACATCTTTTAGTATCGAAACGATTCTTGAAATGGCTTTAGTCGTGCTTAGTGAGCAGATCTAAACAGTCCGGTAGGTACTTCATAACCTTTCTCGTTCCGATATTCTTCATATGGTGACCCTTCTCAATCCTATTATAGATAGCTAACCAAATTGAGAACAAACATATACCCACTAGCTCTGACAAAAAACATTTCATTGAAGAAACTTTAATAAAAGTATTAGCCTTAAAGTTTATATAATAAAGTTAAATGTAACAAAAATATTAAATATAACAGCAATATATGCTGGAAATTTTTTGTAGATAGATAGGTACTATTAAAAATACGAAATTCCCTTCACATAAATGTAACGCCTCATTTGCACAACATCAATATACACATATACATATAGAACAAAAATACTGAAACAGCCTACAAGAAAACATCAGAACCATTAAATACCGCAAATTCCTGTTAAAAACAATTAAAGACCATTTCATTGTTTAAAAAAAATTATCTGCGTTAACTTGATCCAAAACAATTACTTTCCTACCTAATGATTAAATTATCTTCTTAATTTGTATAACAAAATTTTTAAAAATAGATTTACTTAAAAACCTACCTAATTAAGTTCAAATTATACTTATCATCATGATACTCACTCCTCTTCTTAAAAGGGAGTTCGTTTTATCGCAAATAGTCGTTAATATTAAACTTATGATTCTAAAAGGATCCGGATATCTAATAGGATGAATTTTAATAAAGAGATTTAGTATTCAAACATATCAACTTTTATTTAACACTCACAGTCACAAAGCGATGTTACCATAAAGGTTGGAATCATAGAGTTTATTATGTAGAAAGTACGATGCCATTACAAACTTCACTCGAGACAGAATAGCTGTTCATTTCGAAACCGCGTGGTCCAACTCGGGTGAGTTTCAGTGTGATCACGAAATAAATATTTCAAGTATTTTAAATCAAATTACGAGAAGTTCCTACAGAATATATAGAAGAGGAAAAAATAAACAAAAAATATGAACGTTATTATAATAATAATTATTATTAGGTCCTTACATATGAAATTGGCGTTTTGTATGGGAGGAACTTTGTATGGGGAGCTTATGGGAGTTGTGTATGGGAGCTTTTTCACCTTCCCAATTTGCTTCAAGTGAATTAAAATAGTTTTATCACTAACACCGCAGCCTGTAGCTAACTCGGACGTGGTTTGCGATGGATCCGCTTCCACAATAGCCTTCAATTCTTCATTATCAACTTTGGTCTCCGGCCGTCCACGGGCTTGTTCTGCAGGTAGAAATTTCCAGAATGAAAACGTTGGACCCAAAAACGCACTGTGTTTTCTTTTACGGCACCGTCGCCATACACACCATTAAGCCTTCGAGTCGTTTCTGCAGCACTGGTGCCACGGTGGAACTCGTACTCGTAAATTTCAAGTTTTCCATTTTGTAAACTAAGTGACGCAAAGAAAAAAAAACAATTAAGGAAAAAACAAATTAATTATAATTTTCGAAACACAAACACATGAGTAAATAGCTGTATAAATTTGAATTTTGAATTCCTAACCAAAGAGAAGATATTTGAGATCAAAGTTGCCAGTACGGCAAAACGCCAATTTCATATGTAAGGACCCAATATTAAGCACACACATAATACCATGTACATATACCTAATATAACTGTACATTCACACGAGAGTCTTGGTATTGAAACTTGTCAACATCAATTTATTATCATGATTAATTATTTCACAGCGATAGTAGAATAATCGTTCATTAAATTCCTGGACGCCCGCTTGTTTCCATTCATTCTAAGATTTCCAACCCAATCAATCTTCCAAGAGTCCGAAACCTTCTAATCTGATCTTAATTACACAACTAAGGAATATAGCGTGTTTTTACTCCTGAACATGACATTTATCCAGGAAAACCCTTTCCGTAATTCCTGTATACGCCACCGTTAACGAAAATGGGATACTGAATTGGCATCCATTTTAAGGATATTGATGCCGATACCATGTCTTGTTGAGTTGTATTATTTTTGTTAAGATTCATAGGACAATTAATTAAGCAAACTCTTAATATAATTTTGAATTGAATATGTATATTGGTTACTTAATTTTTATTTATCTGCTACCTGTTTCGACACATCCATGTCATTCTCTGTTACGTGCTCCCCCTCCACCAAAATCACCACTCCCTCTCCCCTCACCTAATAAAATCTAACAATTTATGTACTTGTATAAATTTTAAATTAGTTTTAAGACTGCTAGTGAATGACACGGGTGTGTCGAAACCGGTAGCAGATATATAAAAATTAAATAACAAATATACACATGAAACAAAACTCTTCCAAAGAAAATATCTAGAAATTGTTACATAGTTAATGCCCAAGTAATACACAAAATAATATTACAAACTAAAAACATTTGTATGTTCATATTTAGCAGATAATTAATGAACTTTTGATGTCTAATAATGAGATCTCGGAATTTGCCAATCACCTTATAAAAACCGTCCATTTGGAGGCATTAGAGATGAGGATAAACAAAAACACTAATGATAAAGTCATTAACAATCAAATGAATCTATGCATAAGGTCCTATACGAAAGTTGTTCCCTATTGATAAAGAGCATTCACTTCCTATTTCCCTACTACCTAACCCCTTCCCTTGGGGCTCAGTCCATTTTTTGCATCCCTCTGCAAACTCTAACGCATCTATAACACGTGTACAATAGCATAGTCAAGTATCATACTGTCCTGAATAAGCTATGGTAATAGCTATACCTGAAGGTTGATTCTGTATCTTTTGTGTTATCTTTCACGTTAAGTCAACGTTGCGAGACAATTAAGACAAAAAGGCAAAAATCCATTGGATATTAAAAGACGTACAACGTGCTCTATGACATGTCAAATTTCTGTGTTTTTTCTATGGCTATGTCTGTCGGGTGTTGATGTCATGGTGTGTATTAATTAATACGAATTACTATTTATTACTTATTTTAACTATCAACATTTAAGCCTAATAGGCATTCATAAATGACTATCATGTTAAATGATTAGTATTTTTATTATATTACGCGATGACATTCGATTCGCATTTTTTTCCGCGGCTGATATCTCTTAACGAGTATTACGCGGCAAACGCGCCATAATCTCTGGCGTTAGGGCAACAACTTTTGAGGGTTTAGCTCGTTAATGCGATACGGAACACCGCATTTAAAAAAAATAGTATCACTATTCTGATTGGCAATAAGTATAAAACATATAAATGATGTGAACAATGTTTATTTATAACATTTTATTTTACATTGCATGTACTATTGTGATAATAATATTATGAATATGTAGTACCAACAGCAAATCTGGCTATTTTTATTAATATTTTTTGTTAATACCTCATTTAATAAATAGACGTACGTTTTCCATTCACGAACAGCGACACTACAAGTACAAGGTACTAGGGAATCATAAAAAAGCTGGTATAGAAATTTGCTAGAGAAAACCATCCCCCGGGATTAAAATCCTTCATGAGAAAGAATGGGACTATAAAAGTGTTCGCGCCATCAGAATGAATGGATTGTGGTGGATCCATTACCAGTACTCCCTCTCTACCTACTCCTCTTCTGTCTGCGCTCCTGATAATCAAAGAAAAAGGTGGCATACATTGGGAGGAATATAAAGAACAAAGGGATAAAAAATGAAAAGGTCAACCCGCGGAGATATTATCATTTCAGTAAAAGGGTTTTCAAAATGGCGCTGCCTCGTTTTTTGTCACTGCTTTCGCCTTGGCCGATATAGTTACGAAATTGGAGAAATTCTTCAAGCCTGTTATACTGATATGTGAAAATCTCATTAGGATTGGTGTTAAGAACCAATTTTTGACACTATTTATCTTACAACTTAAACTTATTTAAAATATATTATTATTGGCATAATCTCAATCTAAACAGGTGAAAAGTATTTGGATTTAATTAGATTCGCATATTTATTTATTTATTTATTTATTTATTTATTTACGGACGAATAGTCCATTACATAACAATATAACAATAACACAAATAAAAAAGAGAGATGACAATGGAAGGAGAATACATATATATGAAGAGCATTGACAAAATACATATAATATAAAAGTAAATATAGAAGATAGTATAATATAAATACATATAATATAAAAGTACATAAGTAGCTTGAAGACGGATTTAAAAGACTCTAAAAAATCACATTGCATATCGACTGCCGAAAGTCAATTAGGCTTACACCAAAAAATTCAGTGCTTTGATTTGCGTTGACAAGTCTCGACATTCTGGATAAAGGAGAATGATATCCATAATTAGTAGAATGTTGATTGAGGAACAGCAATTCATTATTTCGGAGTCTACGGGAAGGATGTTGAACTGGATGAGTTGTAAAAAAGCAGGTGTGTCAGTAATACTATGGATAATTTTGAAAATGCATATTAGATCAGAGTCCTTTCTACGTTTTTCTAAAGAAGAAATATTTAAAGTTTGTTCAATTTCATCATACGAGTACTCGCCTCTTTCAAGTCCTAACCTCCAAGCAATCCCTCGCAGGAAGCGATGTTGTACAGATTCAATGTGATATATGTGGACAGCATAGAAAGGTGACCAAATAACACTAGCATATTCAAGGTGAGGGCGAACCAGTGAACAGTAAAGAGTTTTAAGTGTGCTTATATGTTTGAAGTCAGAGGTAATTCTATGAATGAAGCCGAGTAGTTTAAGTGATTTGTTTACAATGTTATTGATGTGTTCACGGAAAGAAAGTTTGCAGTCTAAAGTGACCCCAAGGTCCTTGATAGATGTGACAGTAGAGAGACAAACATTATTTAGTTTATAATCAAACTGAATAGGTTTTTTGGTTCTATAAAAGGACAAAATTTTGCATTTATCAACATTAAGTTGCATGCAGTTAATTTTGCACCAATCATTAAATGAATCAATATCGAGTTGAAAAAGTAAACAATCAAGATGGGATTTAATTATCTTAAGAATCTTATTGTCATCGGCAAAAAGCCAAAAATGTGTGTGAGAAAAAACTTTAATGATATCGTTAATAAAAAGATTAAAAAGAATCGGGGCCAAATGGGCTCCTTGCGGAACGCCAGAGGTTACATCAATGTTAAAGGATTCAAAGTTATTTATTTTAACCCTTTGTTTTCTATTTATCAAGTAAGAGTGAATGAATGATAAAAATGGGTCTCTAATGCCTATAGCATAAAGTTTGGCCATGAGGATACGGTGGTTAACTTGGTCGAAGGCTTTGGAGAAGTCAGTGTAGAGGACATCGACCTGAGTGTTGTCTTCTAAGGCTTTAAGAATGGTATTTGTAAAGGACAGAAAATTAGTTGTTGTAGATTTGGTCGATCTAAATCCATGCTGTTCCTCAATCAGAACATTTTTGAAAATAGGAGTGATTTTCTTTGTAATTATTGACTCAAATATCTTTGGAATATTAGATATAATTGATATTGGTCTGTAATTTCCAATATTTGACTTGTTTCCGGACTTAAAAATGGGTCGAATAAATGAAATTTTCCATAGGTCAGCAAATGTTCCGGATGAGAGTGATAAATTGTACAACATACAAATTGGGTTAGATAATGAACATTTACATTCTTTTAGCATGATATCTGGAATACCATCAGGTCCGGTACTTTTTTTGTTAGAAAGATTATTTAAGGATTGGTAAACCTCTGCAAGTGAAATTTGGCAATCATTCAAGTCAATATTATAATCATAGTTAAGTGGAGGGATGGTGCATGAAGCATCAGAATATACAGAGGAAAAGTGTTTAGCAAAAAGGTTAGCGATGTCGTGACCATTTGTAGCGTGAGTTTCATAATAATACATACTTGAAGGGAGATCATTATCTGTACGCTTTTGCGCAACAAATTGCCAAAATTGTTTAGGATTTTGCAGTAATTTTGTCTCTGCAACTTTTACAAAAGATTTATAGCATTTGGCTGATTCGATTTTAGACAGTTCCCTCAATTGAGAAATTTTTTGATAAAATTTTAAGTTGCCAGTGTCTTTAAATATCTTATGAGTTTTCTTTTTTTCAATTATTAACTGTTTAAGTTTCGAGCTAAACCAATTTGGAAACTTGGGTTGAGAGTAACATCCCTTAGGGACAAACAAATCTATAGCACGTGTTACACATTCATTAAATTTAAATACGGCGTCATTAATATCAGAATTTAAAAATAGTTTTGTCCAATTAATCAGGGAAAGATATTTGTTCATGTTAGAATAGTCACCATTAAGATATCTGTAGTGATACGAGATACTTGGTTTCAAAGATTCAAAATTAAAAAAGTTTGTGATGTTAATAGCGAGAGGTGAATGATATTTATCAATAGGTAACAAAGAGACATCAGCTTCACTTACTATAACATTAGGTATGCTAGTGAAAATTAAGTCAAGGCAAGAACCTAGACAGTTAGTAACTGGATTTACTTGAAACATATTCATAAAGGCAAAAAAATTTACAATTTCAATAGCTTGTTGGGAAAGATTACTAGTAGGAGTTTTGACCCCTTGGTTGTCATTCAGCCACAATATTTTAGGTAAATTATAATCGCCACAAATAAGTAAGGAATCAGCGTTTCTAGAGACACGCTCAATTGAAGCAGTATGCGACTTGTAGACTTCTACCGAAGAGGAAGGAGGAATGTAAACACAACCAAGTACAAGCTTTTTGGTACCAAATATAACACATAGGAACAATTGATCAGAAACATTGTTAGATGTTTCTAGAACATGGCAAGGGTATTTTTTATTTACACATATCATCACCCCACCACCTTTACACTTCACAGAAGAAGTAGAACGGTCACAGCGAAAAATGTTGTAGTCAAACAGTCCAAGTTCAGCAGATGAGACATTATCAGAGAGCCATGTTTCGGTAAGAAATAAAAAGTCGTAAAGACATACACTGACGTTAGAGCGAATAGTGTTCAGTTTTGTATTTAGGCCACGAACGTTTTGGTAGTACGTTGAAAAGGAATTATTCACAGAACGATTCTTCAGATTCAACCTAAAAAATTTATCCTAGAAAGTTCACGTCTCTCAGCAGCTTGGCGAGCAGGGCAGTCTTGAGCTCCAGTTTTGTGGGAAGCCGGTTTTCTGAAGAAGGTGCAGGTGGCACATAACGGAGATTTCTCCTTTTTGGGGCAGACATCACGGTTGTGGCCAACTTTGGCACAGTGGGCCACATATACCAAACACAGAACACGCATTTGAATGCTAGGTTATACAAAAAAGTCTGGTTGTCTTTACGATATCAATACGAAGTCAAATAACTTATAATTATGATCATTGTGGAAACCGAAACAATTCTAACCAATCTACTTTTTTATCAGAGGTTTGCGTAGTTATAAACAATGCTTAACCTGCAGCGCTAGAAATGAAACTAATTAAAAACGAGCACCTTTATGATTCACTTAAAGAACTTGAAACTAATGGAACTTTTTATATTTATAAGGGCTGTATATTTTTCAACACACATATAATTTTTAACCAGCGAAACGATCAGCAGAAAGAGTTTTCGTACTATATACGTACTACTTTATTTGTGACAATTTTAATGACATTTAATGTTCACCAAATTGGGTTACTGCGAGCTTAACGTATTTAAAAGGGATCGTTTTCACCAACATTTTCCGAGAGCTTTTGAACTAGAAATTAAAAATATATACGCGTCAACAAATTTATCGTACCAGGAAAGCACACTTTGACGGAGGCTTCTTTGAAAAGTTGTAGGAGCTTGGAAACCTTGGCCGCCTGTGCTTTTTGCGTAATTGGTCTTACGGGGAAGGTGCAAAATATTAAAGGGAAGGGTAAATAGAGGATAGGGCGGAATGAAAGAGGACGCCGCTAATCATAAGTGTGAGAACCGTCTCTTCCAGCCTGCTACCCGGGGAAATTACTATACCCGCCTGGTGACTGGTGACGCCTCGTCATCTCGATAGTCGCAGGTGGGTTAAATTAATCAATTTATTGCGACTTTGATATGATTGAATTAGTCCTTTTGTTAACTAATACCGTAAGATGTTTGAATAGGTATAATAAAGAAAAGATGTCCTAAAGTCAAACATAACGCTGTCGTCAATTGGCCATTCAGCGCCATTTTGATTTTTTTGACATTTGAAAGGTCCCCGTAAAACGCCGATTCTAGGCACGTTGCAATAATTGCATAATTTTGCTCTTTTACTGATCATAATTTGATTATAAGCAGAAACATACTTAGAATCGGCATTTAATGATGACATTTCAACTGTCAAAAAACGAAATAGTGCTGAATGCAGAAAACATTATTCTCTATTTTTAGCATGCCTTTCGTTTTGATGATGTGTGGTCAACATTACTCTTGCTAAATGTTGTATTTTGCTGATTTTAAAAGGGTCTTAAAAACTATTTAATAATAAAACCTAACTTCGTCAACTTATTTAGCTGTTTCAAAAAAATTGAACAATGCATCAAATATTTTAAGTTAATTTTCTCGTTCCGTGAAAGTTCTCTTCAAGTTCTGTGATTATTTCAGTTTTATGAAGCCACTGGCCTAAAATGATATAACAATATAACTAGAATATAACTTACACAGAATGTGAAAATTAACATCAAATATTTGATGAATTGTTCAAATTTTTTAAAACAACACATTATAAGAATTTTATAAACCCTCCGTGAAATGTAAAGATTCGCTTTCCTTCGCCTACATGAGAGCATAAAATTATGATTGTTAGCTTATTGTATCTAATTTAATACGAATTACCAAAGATATTACTTTGATAATACACGTTCAGCTTATCGTAGACTTCTTTTTTTAAATACCAAAGCTTACAGTATTAACTAAATAATATACTCCAAGAATAATAGAAGAGTGTGTATGAGACGATCTATGGATGTGAATGAGGCAAGGAGTGTGTGCCAAGACCGAGTTGTATGGCGGTCCGTCCTCTCGGCCTACCCCTGCGGAGAAAAGGTGTGATGGTTAGTTAGTTATACCTAATATCATTTGCTTAATATAAAAACTCTTATATTTTGCCTTTTGACAAGGTATAATGGGTTCGAGTCCCCTACCTATTTTACTACCTTTTATTTTTCTATGTCTTTTTCTTTTTCATATTTTCGTTTAGATTTATTTGTATTATCTTCCTCTTTAATGATAAACGGGACGTCCGGTTGATAAGTTAGTGACATCTCCAAATATTAAGTTTTGAGATAATGAAGAAGCAATATTCGAATGCTCCCCATATATCAAATAATATTTACACGTGTTTGTGTTTAACATATTAAATCTAACACACTATATAAAGAAGAAAGATTTGTTTGTTTGTTTGTTTGTGTGTTTGTTTGCATCGAATAGGCTCCGAAACTACTGAACCGATTTGAAAAATTCTTTCACTGTTGGGAAGCTACACTATTCCCGGGTGACATAGGCTATATTATATTTTCAAAAAAAATAGGAATCCTTACTAAAACTTCAATAATGTAACTCAGGGTGTAAAAAAATTACCTAAAATATTCTTTAAATCGCGTGCGCTGCGAAAACTATTGATGATAGAATAAAATAATGTACTACGACTTTATAGAACACATCATTATTTACAAAAAAAATCATATGTCTAACTATTATGGTTATGCCACAAAAAGTATTCTTTTATTTTAAAAATTTAATTAAAATGTCGCCGCTTGAAAAGGCTCTTTATTTGTATCTTGGTTTTAATCCTTATCAAAATAAATTACTTCATATTCAGAACAGCTTCAATACCTTTATTTAACTTTTTGAATTTTTCAATTCGGATATTTAATTAGAAAGATATCACGAGTTTAAAATTGTTAGTATTAGAAAAAAGTTTCGGCTACGGGCCGGGCGGGAGGGGAGTCAAGAAATAATGCAGTGCCAGGGGGTTGGCGGGACGGGAGAGCGGTGGTGGAGAAGGTGGAAGTGGAATGCTGGAGGGGAACGCACGGGAAAGGACATGTGAGGAGTGACATTTTATTTATTTGAATATGGCATATATTATAAAAGAAAGTCTAAAAAAACGTGCAGCTCGCAAAAAACTCAGAAACGAGTCCCGGTTCGATCAAGGGAGTTATATGGTGTTGTAGATCTCTATCCCCCCTAGGGAATAAGGGTATCCGTTTTTACCTAAAAGGCGTGTTTTTAAAGATATAAGGGCTGAAAGTTTCGCCCTCTTGAAATTTCTAGAACAGTCTTCCGGAAAGTTCTAGAAGGTTCCATAGAGCTGTAGAAAGTTGTGGAAGGAGCGGCGAAGTATGTCGTGGAATGATCAGGAATAGGGATTCGGGAACATCATTGTGCAACATTCCAGAACACTATCTTATTGTCCTGAGCGAAGCCGGGTAACCCAGCTAGTACTCTTTAAAATAACACGGGCAGGCAAAAAGGTCCGATACATTAATATCTTCACATTTTGCAATTTTCTACTAATAACTCAGTAAACCTCAAATTTGTGTGCATTATAATTGATTTGGTGGTGTTTATGAGTAATCTAAGTATTGAATCAGATAAAGGGTACATTTTTTTACATATCGGTACCTACATACTCAACTCATATTTTATTTTTTGGAGATGTCCGACTAATCAATTGGAAGATCGATTACATTGATAATATAATGATAAATAAAAAAAATATGTAAAAATATTGTAAAGCACCAAAGTTCGCTAATATTAATGTTCTGGATTTTTTGTTTTTAAGAGTTTTACTTTCCATGTACATTTATTACTCAACTTTTAATTTTTCTGCTACCAGTTTTGACACATCCGTATCCACTAGCAAACTTAAAAATGTATATAAGTACAGAAAGTATTAGATTTTATTAGGAGGGGCTAGTGGGAATATGTGGATAGTAAAACCCTTAAAAACAAAATGTCTAGAAATTGTTACATAGTTTTTTTTAAATGAGCTCAACACAGAAGGCCCTGGCAGAAATTATTTTGTCATCTTTGAGGATGCTGTGTGTATTTAATGCACAAAAAAATGTTCTGCTTTCTAAACACACTACACGTAGTATAATAAACTATGCTGATTCTGCATAACATAACAATACAGTGTGGAACATTTTTTTATAAATCATACTGCTTTGAGTCTACCACACGTAAAGCACATTTTTCTTTTATACGGAATGAAAGAAAAGGCCCTTGCCAGATGATTATAATTTCGTTCAAAGCATTTTGTATGTTTCGCTAAACACAAGATGTATTTTATGGCGCAAGAATGAAAGCCAGTTTTGCTTATTATTAGCCTTTAGCCGGATAATGAATCAAAGGGAAGCCATTCTGGTATTAGCTTCAAATGCTTGCTGAGATTTTAAATCTTGACTTCGTTATTTGCCTCTTTCTCTACCCCGCATTCGTTCAGAAATCCCCCCACTAATTTCATGTGAAAGTAATTTAGTGTTCTGCGTTCATTTATGCATCCATATATCATATTTCTGTGGCTGTACAAATTGGCAGTAAGCTTTGTTTTTTTCTATAATTAACAGTCTCTTTTAATCAAGTATGAAAACGTACTAAAAGAAAATACAGCAGGTTTTGAAACCCACATGGCTGGTTTGAGTGAAGTTCCACTGAATTTTGAACGCTGGAAATGTCCCTAACGGTAATCAATCACAATCCACTCGCGCGTTTTTGACCACATTTTGGCAAATTTGTAAACGCCTTCGAGCGTTCGCAGGCCAAAATGTTATTTATTGGAATGAAATTATTTCTAAAGATCCCACGCGCTTTATAATTCGATTAATAACAAAGATAACATGATAGTTTCACTTTTTAACAAAAGATGTCTCGCATCTCTTTTGAATTATTTGTTGACATTTCGGAAAGTGTTTGTTGGAATATAATTTCTTACAAATAATTCATCATGTGGGTTTATATATTAAAAAAATGCATGTTTGAATTTAAATTTATGTCTGTGATTATTATATAATAATTAAAAATAATATAAGGTTTATTTGAGCATGTTCCGGAGTAGAAGATACTCTCAGTATCGCCCGTGGTGTAAGACCAACATTCATAAATGAAACATTGCTTGAAATGGCTTCAGCCGTGTTTGGTGACCAAATCTGAACAGCCAGGTACCTCCCCTCCTTTCTCCCCATCTTCTTTCCCTCCACACTTACTTCAAACAAATAACATACCTTAATTGGGGATGCCATAATATCACTGGGTCCAAGCTGGGCCAAGTATTCTGGCAAAGAGGAACGATCTCTCGAGGGTAGTCACCATTCGTTGTGAGGAAGACCTTCATAAAATCATCACACATGATCAGCAAAACATGTGACTCGTACTACAAACATTTTTTTTCTGTCTTCGATGCCCGCTTTCTACCAGTATTCCATACCCAATGATTTGTTTCTTTCAAATTTACTTTATATTTTTGTTTACTGCGCAATGTCCCTATAATTTTATACAAATTTCATGTTTCATACATATTCATTCACATTCTAAAACGTTAACATGTTTTACACTCATTCATCAAATAAGTAATCTATGTTTATATGTAATTTCGAAGCCTCGTATGTCCTTCATAATGTATCACTCCCTCGATTATGGTATATGTCAAAAGACACTCTTACTCCAGTGAAATGATCTCATCATCTATATCCGTTTATTACCAGAACTGTGGTGGTATTAGGACCAAAACTCAGGGACTACTAATTAATATATTATCGAATAAATACGACGTTATAGTTCTAGTTGAAACATGGCTTGTAGCAAGTGTTAATACGGCTGAATTCATAGATTCGCGATACACGGTGTTCCGACGAGATAGGGACCGTACACATACTGGTAAGATGGACGGAGGCGGTGTACTGGTAGCAGTACGCAAGGAGCTCGCAGCTTCCCGGCTCGATGACTGGGAAAACAGTCAAATCGAACAAATCTTCGTATCTATTCCGGTAAAGTCTTCCAATCTCATCATATGTGCAGTATACATACCTCCTGTCTCGCCACCAACGTTTTATGATATTTTCTCCAAAAACCTGGAATCTGTATTTTCATCTGAACCAAATAATATGTTTTGTGTACTAGGAGATATGAATCTACCTACTCTTACTTGGTCATTTTCCGAAGGCTGCAGTCAAGGTCTCGCCTCCTCAAACACGGCTGCATCGCAAACTTTGCTTCAAACAATGTCATTGATGAACTTGTTCCAATATAATTGTATACCTAACCATAATGATAAATACTTAGACCTCATATTCTACAGTCACGAAACAAATGTTACACGTAGCAATGACCCTCTGCTTTCAGAGGACAGACACCACCCAGCCCTTGAATTTGATATATCCTCCGTAATTCAACCAAAAATCAAAAACAAAAAAGAGCGTAGGCGCAATTTCAGGAAAGCCGATTATGCTCAGATTAATAATGACATTAATTGTATTGATTGGTTATCCGAAACCGCAAGTTTATCAGCCGAAGAAGCAGTTGATCGATTCTATTTAAAAATAAATAATATAATTGATAAGTTTATTCCAGTATTGGCACGACGAAATGACAAATTTCCCATATGGTTTACTCCCGAACTTATTAGGCTATCACGGAAAAAAGATAAAGTCTGGCTCAAATGGAAGACATATAAAGGTCTTTCTGACTATCGTGAATTTTCCTTCTTACGTGCTAGATACAAAAAATTGACCAGTGAATCCCGAAAGTTATTTTTTGACAACATCGAAAGTTCATTGCAAAATAATATCAAAAGTTTTTGGTCATACATATCTTCATTAAAATCATCTGATGGATACCCTGCTGCTATGTCCTTCGAAGGACGCAAATCTAACGATGCCCAGGATATTTGTAATATGTTCTCTGAATTCTTCAAGTCAACATTCGAACCCTCCTCTATCAATGACACAATTAACATCGACCAACTTGAAGCAGTTCAGGACTCTGGACTTGCGCACATTCACACCATTGAACTAACGGAAAAAGAAGTGCAATCGAGTTTAAAGTCACTAGATATTAACAAGGGTGCGGGTCACGATGGAATACCGGCGTTTTTTCTTAGATCTACTGCATCGTCATTGTGTGTGCCGCTCACCATAATATTTAATAAATGCCTGAGTGACGGGGTTTTCCCTGATAGGTGGAAGTTGGCCTATATTATACCGGTCCACAAGGGTGACTCACGTCATAGAGTGGAAAACTATAGACCAATATCCATTCTCTCAGCGATCCCTAAACTTTTGGAAAGACTTGTCCATGATAATATATATCCCCAGCTTGCCGCCAAAATTACAGAACAACAACACGGGTTTGTAAAAAGCAAATCTACCATGAGTAATTTACTCATTTATGCAAATTTCTTATTCAATAGCATGGATCGAGGCCTCCAGGTAGATGCAATATATTGCGACTTCAAAAAAGCTTTTGACAAGGTTGACCATCTTATTCTTATTCAAAAAATTATATACAACGGAATTAGGGGTAACTTATTACGTTGGTTTGTCTCGTATTTAACAAAAAGACAGCAAGCTGTATTATTACGAGGACATACTTCTAAGTGGGAACCAGTTACTTCTGGCGTGCCACAGGGGTCAATCCTGGGTCCGCTATTATTTATACTTTTTATTAACACCGTTACTAAATGTTTCATGCATTGTTTATTTTTTTTGTACGCTGATGACATAAAAATATTTTCCATTGTGAGAAATTTAAACGATTGTATGCTCATCCAAAGCGATTTAGTAAGGTTCGAAGCATTTTGCAATGAAAACAAAATTTACCTAAGTTACAACAAATGTAAACAAATAAGCTTTACTAAAAATCACAACGCTATCATACACAATTATTGTATTGGTAACTATTTACTCGAGCGCGTTTACTGTATAAGAGATCTAGGCATACTTTTTGATTCCAAACTACATTTCGATGCGCACATTGAGAATATTGTGAATAAAGCTTACTGCATACTAGGATTTGTCATCAGGAACAGACGCGAATTTCGAAAACCTGAAACCTACCATCTTCTTTACTACACGCTGGTCCGTTCTCAACTTGAATACTGCTCCTCCATATGGACTCCACTTTACGGTATCTATAAAGACAATATTGAAAGTATTCAAAAGAAATTTTTGCAATGCCTCAATTACAGAATGAGCGCACCTAAACGGGGGTACATAAATATGCTCTCGAATTATAACGTCTCTACTCTATCTAACCGGCGAACATACCTTGACCTCATGACTCTATATAAAATCTGCAACAACGTTATTGACTGTCCTGACCTACTGAAACTAATAAACTTCAAAATACCACCCAGAGTAACAAGGCTTAACGACTTATTCCACATTAGCCGGACGCGTACAAATGCTGGTGTCAGGGATCCAATCAGAAGAATGTGCGAATTGTTTAATCGAAATCAAAACCTCAAGGATTCCGACTTATTTTTCGACACATGCAGTACTTTTAGTAGAAAATTGAAGGCTGTTTTCCTACAAAGTATAATAACATAGACATTATTTGGCTTATAATTTTAACTAATTTTCTTTTTTTTAAATTTCTGTATAATATTATTTTTTATAAATATATGTTTTTGGACTTACCATCAAAATGTTTCCAAAGATAAACTTTGTAAACTTTTATAGGGTTATTGCGCACTTTTTTCATCTCTCTATTTGTAAAATAATTTTCTCATATTTACAGATGTATGTCTGTAATTTTCTCATATTTCCATATTTATAAGTATAAATATTTGTATATTTTTTTTTATTTTATCTGCTGTTAATGTTAATTCGTGAGAAATAGTTTGGGTGCAGGTGAATTCTCTAGTTATTGTTTTGTATATTCTTGTTAATTGACATCTGTATCTGTATTTTCTCCTAAATAAAAAAAAAAAAAAAAAAAAAAAAAAAAGCTGATGGGAGCCGTTGGAAATCTTGCTATTCACATTAAAAATAAAGAAAGACCTGGATACTCCCCCCCATATATATCTGGGCACCCCTGCTAAGTCAACAAATGTAGCGAATCACGTGGCATAGTACCCCCCCTCCTCCCTCCCCAATGCAAAGGAAGACTTATCTATTTTTTTTTGTCGGATGGTGGGTAATAATCTGGGAGTCTATGTGTCCAGGATTACAAACCAATGGTAGAGAGAGTCCGGCTGGAGAGGTCTAGGTATGTTAGGTCTGCCTCAACCAATCCTTCCCGATCGAGCAAAACGTAAGTGGGCAAACTCATTCCCTGCGAAGACCTAGACACCCCTCACCCTATGAACCTGGACAAAACCAAAGTGGAAGACACTCTCAGTATCACCCTGGTGTAAGACCACCATTCAGAATTGAAATGTTACTTGAAATGGCATTAGCCATGTTTGGTGACCAGATCTGAATAGCCAGGTATTTCCCCACCTTCCTCTTCCCTATCTCCTTCCCCTCCCTACTACCTTCAGCCTCAGAACATACCCCAATTGGGGATGCCATGGTCTCACTGGTTTCAGACGGGAGCAGTTGGGACTCTAGTGCGCTATTCATAAAAAAAAATATATATATAGTGTACTGCCTGCTATTTTTAATAGATTATTATGATAACACTTCAACAAATTTTATCGTGAAACATCACACTGCAAAAAGTTGCATAGCTGGGCTAGTGTTAAAAATATAATACCATTAAAGTTGTTCCAAATGTGGCATAAAACACTTTAAATGCAGAAGTTTCCTGTTTTGGGTATAATTCTCAAACGCCCCAAGTCAGCTGTGTTTTATATGCTTTTATTTCCATTAGCCCCCAGACTTGATCATTATTAAACAGGGTATACTTTCCCCACATTTTACCAGGAGTCAATGGGAGACGGAGGGTAGCGAAACGTTTCGGCAATAATTCTTGGTTGTTAGGCCGAGAGGCTGCGCCCTAATACCAGGGCTGCATAATGAAATAGAGGGAATTTGCATATCTACAAGATTTGTGGAAGAACCTTGTATTACATCTAGAACTAACGCAGGTGATTCTACCAAAACTGGAGCTTGTTTGATCGCATTACGTTATTAGAAAATTGCTTTGATCTTAAAACGAATCGATTAATTATACAAGGAGGCAACCTCTGTTCTCCTGGACGATTCCCAGTTTTTGAAGTAAAAATTCTTTACGTACGCTTGACTTGGGGAGTAAGCTGGTGAATGCGTGACGAGAGAGGTATGAAAAGTGTGATCAGGTGAGGCGAACGGAAGTTGAGAGGGAGATACAAGTTAGTGAAGACAGAAAAAGAGAGAGTTACGTTTCTTATATTACTGTAGGGCAAGAAAGAGGTGCAAGCACAAGGAATAATTTATTGAATAACCATGCTATAGGTCACCCCAAGGTCATAGGTCACCCCAAGGTCATAGGTCACCCCAAGGTTATAGGTCACCCCAAGATCATAGGTCACACCAAGGTCATTGGTCACCCCAAGGTCGTAGGTCACCCACGGTCATAGGTCACCCCACGGTCATAGGTCACCCCAGAGTCATAGGTCACCATATGGTCATATATCACCCCAATGTCATATGCCACCCCAATGTCGTGTGGTCTAAAGCACATTCGTTTTTTTGTTAAAAGTTATGTAAAACTATAAATTAGTTAATATAAAAGTTAATGTGTTTTAGTGCTCAGATAAATGATCTTTAGCACTCTTATTTTATTATATTTATACTTTTATAAAAAAACGGTATATCAATCTCGTGATGCTAGATACAAATAATTTCAAATTCCATTGCTCACCAGAGAATTCCATTTTGAGAAGCTTTAAGCTCACAAGAACTAACATGTCCAAACATACATACCTACATATTTTCTTACGGATAATATAAAATAAGGTATAACTAAAACAATCTCGTTTCAACACAATCGTGCATTTAAATAGTTATTGTTTTCAAAATATGTAAAATAACCTTCAATACGTATGTACGTAAATAATTCAATAAGAGGTACTATTAATTAAACATGATATTATAAGTATCATTGGGGATTGTAAATTGGAGAGAGCTGGCACAAAACCGTGATGAGTAGAGGAAGACTCTTGAGGAGTCCAAAATCCACCAGAGGTTCTAGAACCAAGAGTTGATTACAGGTATCATTAAAATATATCAACGAATCGATTGCTGGTAAAAGATAAACATCGCATTCCAGTTTATACAGTTAAATATTTCATTGTAACTGCAACCATTTACAATCCCTTTAATGCATTTGTAGTTTCTTTTATCAAACACAGTCAGTCTGTTATATTCTACTCTTTCTAGAGACCATTTGGCTTAAAAGCATTCCCCGGCACCTTTTGCAAGTATATTGTAGTACCTGCGCCTGTGCGTGGAAGCCGACACCTGCTGAGAATCACTTCAAGGTGTCAAAAAGCTCTAAGGGAAGCGAATCGATGACTGGGAGCTTTAGCTTTGTAAAAAACATATTAATGGTGTGGGACCGTGGACCAATGCTTCGTTTGTGTTTGGGGAACAGTAAAGAAAGAATTCTAGATATATTATGGTGCATGATTTGATGAACTCATTAATTCTACGTTTTGTTCCGTGTTAAATTTCGAGCTACAATTTTTTTTTAATTTTATTAATGACCTAAATTTATATGAAATGAGTAAACTTAATGCTTGTTCACTTTTTGTGAAATTTATAAAACATAGTCACATATCTAAATTTCTTGGAATGTACATCAAAAAGGTCTCTAGTTCACAGTGGAAAATATATTACAGGCAGAGTTAGGTTGAACTAGAAATTTCAGACAGAAATTTCCGATTGTCATAAATTTTGCTGATTGGTAAATTGGTAAACTGCAAACTCTGAAAACAAGAGCAACAGATTTTCTGTTTGGAATTTCTCTGCAAATTTTAATTTTTTAATTTGTGGTAAAATTGCGCTGCATCATATAAATCATAACATTCCTTTAACCGTTGGCACTGATTTTTCCCTGCTTTTTCAAAATGGCATTGTGTTTTATTAAAACGAAAAATATGAAAAATATATTTACTTGTAAAATGATTGCTGCTGCCTTTGTTGAAAAGGGGTTTGGTATAAACATTTACCCCAATAATATCCGTGTTTGTTCAATTTCGATGGAAAATCGGAAATTTTGCTGAATTTGCCAGGAGAACATAATAAAGTGGAGGTGTCCCGCTGGGCTTTATTCATCATAAAGTAAACCTATACAGGTAACTGTAATACGGAACAGGAAAACACTTCAAACATTTTAAGCTTCAGAGGAATATAAACCTATTTCTGATCACAAACGAGGGTTCCAAAGTAGGTGTGGTTTCAAGAGCCATATTTCCAGGAAATGAGCGTTTTAAACAAGGCTTAAAAAACAAAGGTGAGATACAAAAATATGGGGACTGTGGGGAAATATTTGTTTTTTCATCATCATCCAAGCAATTTACGTTAGATTCAGAACCTGTGATGATTGGTTATGTTAAATGGGTCAAATGAAAATATTTTGTATTTGAGAATAACACAACACTGAAAATTTGAATTATCCATTTATCTTAGATGTAAAAAACAAGACGTTGAACTGAAATCTTTAACACAAACCTTGATGGTTTCAAGAAACACGATTATTTTTATATGTGAATACCACACGTAAGGTCCATCTGCCCGAAACCAGTTGGATCAAAGTATCCCTAATAGCTGCAATTTTTTATACATTAGCTTTACACAGGAGGGAATTTATTTCCTCAGGGCCTATGTCATCTTTGGGGATGCTGTGTGGAGGTTTTTTTAAGAAAGGAAGTAAAATAAGTTCTGATAAGAAAAAGGGTATGAGGGATGGATGCGATGGATGGACGGTGCAAGGCGATTACGGCTAGAGAGGCCAAAGAGACTCCATCAACCATTCTCTCTCGATCCGGCTTGCCATGCAGCTGGTGGGCAGATGCATCCGTTACCAAGAACCCGGATAAACCTCACCCCATGAACCCGGGCACCCCTGCTAAGTCATCAAACGCAGCGAACCACCAGGGGTGACCTTTGGCAGAGGTGTTGGTTATCTAATAATTGGTTCCCGGGGTGGCGGTACCCATACCCGCCTCCCAAATTGTATGTTGTAAAGTTGTAGGGAGAAGGGAAGGAAAGGAGATGGCGTGGAAGAAGTTTAGGAAATGTCTTGCAATTCAGTTCTGGCCACGATTCTATTCTGAATTGTGATCTTTTACTAGAGCGCTACTGAAAGTATTTATCTACTATGATAGCTTTTACAACCCTTGTTATGTAAAACATCATTTGGAAGATAAACAGGAAGGGTTCTAATCGACCCTGGTTGAGAAAGGTTTTATTTCTGGCTATATCCAGTATCGGAGGTAATAATATGAACCAAATATAATTTTAAAAGCTGTGATTAAATTAAATAATTATGCCAAAATAAAAATAATTCGCAGAGTTGGCCTTCATATCATTGTTATTCTCCGGACTATTCGAGGAGCACCGAATAAATTAACCCCGCACTAATCCCCGGTTTAGGCAGTCACGGGCTAATTCCACCTCCACGGGACGTCGTATGCATTAAGGATATTACGAGTATCATGAATTACGCATGCCAGCATATGCGCGGCTCGTTCGAAATAATAACACCGGTGTTAGCGTGCTACGCATAAATCTTACGTAACCTACTAATAACATCAATGTTAGCGTAGCACGTAGATTTAGCACTAATGATAACATTATTGCAACAAATCATTATCATTTGGCGTCACTCATGAATACATGGTAGGGTTGCCATCCGTCCTGTTATCCCTACATATTATAAATTATGGTCCTCCACCGCGTTTGTCTGTCTGTCTGTTCGCGATAAACTCAAAAACTAGTGAAAGGATTTTCACGCGGTAGAGTGATTCATGATGAATGTTTAAGTATATAATTTGTCAAAGTTTTGTGTAAATTGGATGAAATATATAATATATAAAAGAGAATATCTGAATGTGGTAGACGAGCGGGCTGGCAAGCGGGTGGTGTGGATTCGATTTGTATCAAAATACATTTGATTTCTAAAACTCTGTGTAAAGCCTAGGCATCGCCGGGGACTTTAGAGCCAGCTGTGAATAAATATAATACAGATTAAGAAAGGGAAGCTTAGGTGGTTTGGACGTAGAACGGATGAGCGAAGGGAGGAGAAAGGGGACAATATAAGATGCGAATGTAAATGATAGAAGAAGTCGGAGACCGAGGTAGACATGGCACGTTCAAATGAATCAAGAACCGGGTTATTTCAAGACTTAGAGTAACAGAAGGGTTTAAGAGATGATGTTTGAATGTGACTGAAGCAAGGAGTTTATAATAAGTGTTTATAATGAGTGTATGCCAAGACCTTGTTTGGTGGTTCGCCCTCCATGCGTACCATTTTTTACCTTAGCTCCACACAGGCAGCTCTGAGTATGTCATCTTTGGGGATACGGTGTGGAGGGTTCTGGGAAGGAAATGTAGTGCGAGGCGTTGGTAGGAATCTGGGGCTCAATGTGTCCAGGAGTGAAGGATGTATAAATTCATTCCTCCACTGCAGTCCAGGGCGTTAGGTCGAGAGAGTCTGGCTGGAGAGGTCAAAAGGTCTACCTCAACCAGTCTTTCCCGCAACGTGTCTGCCGCCATGACCTAAACAAGCCTCACCCTATTAACCCGGGCACCCCCTGCTAAGTCACCAAACGTAGCGAACCACTTGGGTTGACCTATGGGAGGGGTGGTGGTTATTCAATAAATGTTTTCCGGGGCGGCGGTACCCATCCCCGCCTCCCAAAGTGTAAATTGTAAGACGGTTAATATTACTGATTTTTATTTCTTAAATAAGACGGATGACAATCAAACTCACTACCTCGAGATGTAGAACTGTACGTTTAACGGAAACAATATTAAAAATTCCTTCGAACAGTTATTATTTCTTTCTTTATTTTTTATCTGTAATAATGTTATATTTTATTTAAATTAATACTCTGTTCGAATTTTTTAAATCAATCCAACCTATCAGCTATTCCTCAAAACTTATTTTAAAATATCTTCGGCATGATACATTAATAAATAAATAAAATTTGGTTCCGCAGTCTGCCTCCAGAATACGGAAACAGGAAAAGCAGAGGAACTTCTAAGTGGGTTTGACTAGACAGCGCCTGACTGAGCAAAGAGCTAATAGCTAATGTACAAGTTCATGTCTGAAGTTGGTGACAGAATGGGTCGACACGACCGCCCTGAATTAATCTGAGGGCAGGCCAAACACGAATTAATCTGACGGCAGGCCAAACACGAATTAATCTGACGGCAGGCCAAACACGCGCATACTAATCACATTGAAATTTCGAAACGAGAAAATTCCAAGTTAAGTTCGAGAGAATTTCCCTGTTCGAGATTCTGAACTTGCTGATTGAATTTGAGAGTTTTTCTCAGCAAAAATGTTTACATTCGGAAATATTATTTCGTCGTTAATGTGAGCTGAATTCGATTTTATCCGGGCTTGATGGACTGTAATTTAATAACTGAAATAGGAATTTTTCATTGAAAGTTTTTCAAGAGTATTTTTATTTGTAAAAATCTAGAGAACATTTTATTTGATATTCGTCATTATATAGCAATTTTCCAAACTTCTTAAATTTTATTTTTTAATACAAAATTGTTTAAAATTACTTTAAATAAAGCTTTTAACACGCATGAAAACTAATGATGGTTTTATAAATATTCGAACTTACGTCATAATTATTATTGTTGATCGTAATGTTTCCATCACAGTTGATCACCCGATATTTCGCCCCCCGTCTTAAAGTCCAAGAGCCCGTAACGATCAGACCTTCGTTATTTTATAAAACCTGAAAGTTTCTCTGCGTGTGTCTCTTAAACAGGTAAAGACGATCCCCGACTATGAAGTTTGGATCACGGTGGCTTTAAAAGATATTATACTAATTAATTGTTATTGTACTTACGTTAAAGTATAAACGCTGAATTTTATATATGTTACTTGAGGAACTATCAACATATGTTTTCTCAGTAATCAGATAGTTTCGTTGGTTCCTTCACCTTGTCAGACACATTAAAAGTCTTCCGTAAGTGCGAGCGCGATATATACATGCAAGCGGGTGGGAGTGAAATAGTGCGAAATTTCGACGCTAGCAGACTACATGTAACATTGTCTTACTTGTAAAATTGCGAGCAAAATGCTCTTGAAATTGTGGTTCAATTTTATATACCTTTGCAATCTGCTGTCTTTTAAGGCCACCGTGATCCAAACTTCATAGTCGGGGATCGTCTTTACCTGTATTAGGGACGTACACAGAGAAACTTTCAGGTTTTATAAAATAACGAAGGTCTGATCGTCACGGGCTCTTGCTTTATTACTTTTTATACAGTCGGTTTAGGGAAAATACCGCATACCTACTTATATAAAATGTAACTAAGTGTCGCCGAAGGGGTGTTCAGAGAGGATCTACCGCCGAATAACAAAAGTATAAAACATATTTCAAACAAATGAATCAAGAAAAAAAACTACTTGTCCATACTGTATATACCAGCAATAAGTACAAATAATTGGCCCTCCAAATTAATTCGTTTGATACCCATACAAACTTATTATTAAATGTATGTTTGAAGTCGATTATAGGTTTCAAATTGATAATAAAAACGTAAAAACTTATAATTTTACACCGCCAACTGTCGGGTTAACAACTATCATTAATTCATTTTTAGGCAGCATCGCGTTCATTGGTCAAAATATTGTACATATATTTTCGTATCGGTGATCGATGAACCGGTGTATGCAATTTTTAGCCATAAGTTGTTTTTAATTGTTTGTCTAGCATGTAGTCTTTCTAGATTTTAGGCATGTATGGTAAGTTTGTACAGCGCCCTTGAGGTGATTTTTCACAAAAACGGCGCTATATAAATCGTCCAAATATTATTATTATTATTATCATAATATCTTCAAATTCAGGATATATGAGATTCCTGAATCGTGATCGATTTACGGCTTTGAAGAATAGAAAGTATTGCAAAAATGATATTGGTCTATTGAATAAGAATCATAAATAAAAACCCTTCGATGTCAACGTGCAAAATATTTACGGTCAATGGACAATCAATAGTAAATATGATAGTTGAGTGAAAAACTTAGGATAGAAGTCGTATCAAGAGTTTAAATAAGTCAAAAGTTATGATGACAAGATGTACGAATGTGAAAGAAGCAAAATTCGACTGCCAAGTCACTGTTGTGTGATGTTCTATCCAATCAGCCATGAGGATATAAAGCATAATTGTATCAACATTACAATTCAATCTGCCAAGTTGCGGCCCTCCTGTTACAATCCCTTCATTATCGACGCAATTTATCATACCAAGGTAACATTAAGATGTGGAGGTAAGCTTTGTGTCTTACTCCCGATAAATGAAAATCTTTTATACGTCCCTTTATTACGCACTGCAGCAGAGCATTGATTGCCCGACGATCCGGAGCGCAGCTTACCAGGGAGATCGCAATAAGATTTAGTGCACTTGCATTCTCGTGCAATGGCACCCCTCGAACTAAGGGGAGTACACCCGCCCCTCGCTGGGTAGTTCACCCCTCTGTATATTATTTGTAGCGTATCTCGAGAGGATATTGCGATTTCGTCGCGTGAGTCTTTAAGTAAAGTGCAACACGCGGCGGATATCAATCAAGGTTTAAGATGAACGAAAGGAAGAAATATTGACGAAGAAAATATATATTACGAAAATGCTTAACACCAATTTACTCGGTGTTTTTTTTTACTTTCAATTTTGGCAATATTGGTATATTTTGATATTTTATTCAGTGGGTTTGACAGTTTACAAACCTTACCACGTCTGTAAACTGGATGCGTGTGTTGTGGAGGTTTTCAATAATGCCTAACTCTTGATTTATCGCGAGTCAAATATATTTACAATAATAAGCGCAGATTTAATAATACTTAGAGGAAAATTAGGTAGAAATATCGAATGCTACAACCGGAATGAATGTGCATTATCATGCACCCAGCCAGAGAGTGGTGGCCGGGATACCATTGTATAAAATCGGATAAATATAGTATTTTTGTTCGGAAAAAAATTGGTTGTGGTGTAGAACACTACGTCACTTTTAGGTGCACATTTTTTTGCACATACATTTGAATAGTAACAGATAGTTACTCCTTCAAGGCTCTCGCAAGGACCCTAATTTTTTTTAATGAACCAATCTACATTTAATTTTGAACGAATCCAGACCTCCAGTGTCCTTGCGTACGTTGTTAGTAAGCAGTATACAAATGCTTAGCGGGAAATCAATATACAATAAGTGATGAACGTGTTAAGATTTCAGGTACTGAAATATTAATATTTGTGATTGTCACCCTAATGGTTGTGGCAACATTTTTTGTGTTGGCGATTGCCAGGGCGATTTCGTATTGCCACGGATTTTTTTTTCTTCTCTTGTTACCATCCGTCTTGGGCGGGTCGTTTTTGGCAAAACGTCTGCTGCCAGGTTTTCACTTCATGTGGGTTATAAAACCGCGGAGAGAGATAGCAATATTGGGCTCACCGTACATGAGCTGCCAACGGGTCTTTTATTTTTTGAATAAAGACCGATATTCGAGAGCTGGAGTTATTATTGAAGAGTTACTCCAGCCACACTTCCTTTCGGAATCTGGTGTTACCGCGCCGGATTGCTCTGTCAGGAGAGCGGAAGTTGAGATCCTGAACATTGGTCATTCGAGCCGTATGATCATTATTTGGATTGATCCATTTGAGACGGAAGATCATTATTTGAAGTGGCCCAGTCAGGCCTCATCATCATCGGGAGTGGTCCAGTCGGCGTCCTCATCACCATCATTGGATTGATCAAGCGAGCCTCATCACGACGCTCGCATGCACAGCAAATCAGGTTGTAGCCTTCCTTTCATTGTCCTTTCAAATTCCATTTAAAAAGCTAAAAATCTGTGTAAATGCCACATTATTTCGTATTGATTATAGCGAATTATATTCGGGTGTTCATAATCAGATGCTTTCAATTTAGCATAAATTTGTTGGTGATAATAATTTTTATTGTTGTATTCAGACTGCCGAATAACTTTGCTTCTGCCTACCTACAATTCTAGCCACGCGTTTGCAAGCTACGTCTTTGCATGCCATAGAATTGCGATTGGTTTCTCTATAATCCATAGTATCCATTATCCATAGATTTTACTTTACGTCAAGCTGCCGCGTTGTCCGTGCTGTGTGATTCAGTTTGTAAATCAAGTTATTGTGTCATTTCGTTTCTAAAAAATGGAACTCGACAGGTTGATTAAACGGCGCGGGGTTTTGAAAGGTTCATTAACGAGATTCGAAACCTATTTAAGCAACGAAGATGATATTAGACCTGGCGTATTGTCATCCAGGTTAGATGCCATCAAACCATCTCTGATAGAATTCTCCAAAATTCAGCTGGAGATTGATTTATTGAACAAATCAGAAGATGATGACGCGAGGGATAATTTTGAAGGTACATATTTTAATGTAATTGCATTAGGACAGGAAATGTTATCAAAATTTAAGAAGATTGAAAATGTCCCAAGTACTTCAGTAAATTTACCACAAATTTCTATACCCGTTTTTTCAGGTGACAACCATAAATGGTTGACTTTTAAAAATTCGTTCATTGCCTTAATTCATGATAACAGTAAATTAAATAATGTTCAGAAATTTCATTACCTTATTAGTTATGTGTCCGGAGACGCACTTGATTTGATTAGTTCTCTAGAAATAACCGGGGATAATTATAGTGCAGCCTGGACTATGCTTATTTCTAGATACGAAAATATCCGACTTATAGCAAATAGACATTTGAATTTCTTATTTAATTTTACACCGTTAAAACGACAGAATCATCATGAATTACGAAATTTAATTGATCAAGCAAACATTCATTTGAGAGCTTTACATAATTTAAAGCTTCCAACAGAACATTGGGATACATTAATTATACATATGTTAACCTCAAAGTTAGATAATCACACACGTAGCCTTTGGGAATCAATAGAGTGCGATAAAATTTATCCTACGGTCGAGCAGTTTAGTAATTTTATTTCACAAAGGTCTCAGATCCTGGAAACTATCCAGGGTGGTATTGGTGGAATGCAACAGAAAGTAGAACCAGTTGCGACAAAACCAAAGTTTTTTAATTTTAAGGAAAGGAATTCTACAAACAAGGTTACGTTAGCGTCAAGCAACGTTAAGTGTATGCTGTGCAATGACAGTCATTTCATATATTCTTGCAAAATATTTGTTAACAAAGAACCAGCGGCACGAAGAAAGTTCGTTTCAGAAAGCAATTTATGTTATAATTGCCTAAAACCGGGGCACCCTTCAAGGTTGTGCAGGTGTAAGGAAAAATGCAGTGTTTGTGATCGAAAACATCACACTCTGTTACATATCAATACTGATAATGTACAAGCGGGTACTTCAACTGGCAAGAGTCAGTCGGAGGCACCAGTAAATTTAGCATGTCATAGCGACATGAACGGGCGAGAAATTTTACTATCTACCGTAATAGTAAAAATAGAAGACGCGTATGGTGGAACACACAAAATACGCGCACTTTTGGATTCGGGTTCAATGTCTAATTTTATTACAAAGGATACTTGTAAAAGATTAAATTTGCATTGTACAAAGTTGAATATACCTGTTTCAGGTTTGCATAATAATTTAATTCATGTAAAGGAAACAATTGACATTAAATTTAAATCATTATGTTCTCAATACCAGGATGAAATATCTTGTTTGGTATTGGATGAGATTTCTTGCAATCTTCCGCAGACCTTGATTAACCCAAAAATGTTGAACATTCCAGACGGTATCCAGTTAGCTGATCCACAGTTTTACCAGCCAGCTTCTATTGATATGCTGATCGGAGCAGAGATGTTCTGGCAGGTGCTTCGTACGGATCAGATACAGTTAGGAAAGGATAAACCTACATTGCATCGAACGGAGCTAGGCTGGATAATATCAGGAGCTGTACAGAGGCGTCATAATACGAGGCCAGTTAAAGTTTGTCATATTTCATTAAATTCTTTGCAAAACCAAATAGAAAGGTTTTGGAAGGTTGAAGAAACCGAAAATAGTAAGCATCACTCTCTGGAAGATAGTGAATGTGAAAAGATTTTCGAAGGCACGCATAAACGCGATGCAAACGGTAGATTTGTAGTCAACTTACCGTTTAAATCTAACCTATCTCAATTAGGAGATTCATTTAGTATTGCTAAAGGTAGATTAGTGTCAATGGGAAGGAAATTCTTAAGACAACCTAGTTTAAAGGAACAATACTCGGAATTTATTGATGAGTATCTTGCGTTAGGTCACATGACTGAATGTGAACCTCCAAAACGCGATGAAACTACTTATTATTTACCACATCACGCTGTATTTAAAGAGTCAAGCACAACTACTAAAATTCGTGTTGTTTTTGACGGGTCGGCTAAACCCGCTCGAGGGATTTCTTTGAATCGCGCTCTAATGATTGGGCCCACCATTCAAAATGATATATTTTGTCAATTGGTATTTTTCAGAAAACATCAATATGCAGTCACCGCAGATATTGCAAAGATGTACCGCCAAATTAATATCAACCCGGAACACAGAAATTACCAACGTATATTATGGAGAAGGGATGCGGAGGATTGTTCGAAACACTATACGCTAAACACGGTGACATATGGTTTGGCTCCTTCGCCTTATTTAGCAATACGTTGTCTGCATCAGCTAGGTAATGACGTTTCATTTACTCATCCATTAGCTAGTAAATCCCTTAAGGAAAATTTTTATGTAGATGATTTTCTTTCTGGTAGTGATTCCATTGATACTTGTCACTTGCTTAAATCACAAATCATTAATGCGCTTGCTACAGCAGGCATGGAGATTAGAAAATGGAGGTCTAATGCGCCCTCGATTAATGATTCTAAAGAAAATTTGGAATTATTGCCAAATGAATCCAATGAAGCTAAGATTCTCGGATTAATATGGGACACCAAACTTGATGAGTTTACCTATCAGGTAGAAAGCATAGACTCAAAGTTAGAAGTAACAAAACGTCAAGTTTTATCATTAATTTCAAAGGTGTTTGACCCTTTAGGACTGGTAGGCCCAGTAATCATTGTCGGTAAGATAATTATGCAGAGATTGTGGAAGCTAAAAACATCCTGGGATGACAAGCTACCCAATGACCTTTTATTGGCCTGGCAGACTTACACGCTGAGTCTCAGTAAAGCAAATCATATTCGGGTACCAAGGAAAATTTTCTGCTTTAATAAAAAATCTTTTAGCTTACACGGTTTTTGCGATGCATCTCAAGTAGCATATGGCGCTTGTCTGTATTTAAGATCTACCGATGAACACGGCATTCACCAATCACAGTTAATATGCGCTAAATCTCGTGTAGCCCCACTAAAAAATTTATCGTTACCACGCCTTGAGTTATGTGGAGCACAATTATTAGTTAAATTAATGAAGCGGGTGACGGCAGCTCTCCAAGTAACTGTTGACACCACTTTGTGGTGTGATTCGTCAATAACGTTGGCTTGGATTGCAGGAGAATCGTACCGTTGGACTACCTTTGTTGCTAACCGCGTATCAGAAATACAACGTGAAGGTGATGGCGCTATATGGCGTCACATTTGTTCAACTGAAAACCCAGCTGACATAATGTCCAGAGGAATAACATCTCAGCAGTTGAAAACATCTTCATTATGGTGGTCAGGACCACCATGGCTCACGTCCGACGAGGATAAGTGGCCATGTTCTACATTTGATACTCCCACGGAATTGCCAGAAACGGCGAGGATAGTTTTGGTTACTAGTAGTCCTGTCGATTGGGAAATATTTAATAATTATTCTTCATTAAGACGACTGAGGCGCGTAGTTGCTTATATGTTACGGTTCATACATAACTGTTCTAAACGAAGACCGATGCGGGTCGACGAGCTTTCTGTAATCGAACTGGAACATGCCATGCATGTATTGATTTTGAACGCTCAGCGATTCGCATTTCATGATGAAATAGCGTCTGTGACCAATGGAGGATTTGTATCTAGGCGGAGCAAGGTAAAGGCACTAAATCCTTTTATGCAGGATGGGTTGTTGTGTGTTGGAGGTCGACTATCACAATCAGATATTACCTCGGTCTCTCAAAAACATCCAATTTTGTTACCACAAAATCATAAGTTGACTGACTTAATAATAACCCATCTGCATTATGAGAATTTACATTTAGGATGTAATGCTCTGCTCGCATTACTGCGTTTACGTTTTTGGCCAATATTTGGTAAAAACGCAGTGAAGCGAGCACTGCATAAATGTATTGTATGTTTTCGAGTCCGTCCGCGCGAGTGTCGCCAGCTCATGGGTGACCTTCCTGCTGACCGATTTCGAATCCAAAGACCATTTTATGTAACCGGCATAGATTATGCAGGTCCAATTTTAATTAAGTCTGGTTTAACCAGAAATGCTAAGAGTGTAAAATCTTACATATGTTTATTTATTTGTTTTTCAAAAAGGCAATGTGGTCAACTGTTTTGACATACGAAGGCATGAATACCATACTAACACAGATTGAAGCTTGTTTAAATTCCTGTCCTCTGACTCCATTAACATCAGATCCAAATGATTTAAACGCACTCACTCCCTCACATTTCCTTATTGGCGACAACCTGTTAGCATTGCCTGAGCTTGATATCCATCATCTGCCTACAAACAGGCTTAATATTTACCAAAAGATGTCTACCGTTGTTCAATCTTTTTGGCACAGATGGAGCCGGGAATACCTAGCAGAATTGCAGAACCGAGTCAAATGGCAAGAAGGACGTCAACGCAGTTTACAGCCTGGTGACATGGTCATCATCAAAGACAACCAGCTACCTCCGCAGTACTGGAGGATGGCGCGAGTGACGGAGATCCACCCTGGCCAAGACGGACGCGTCCGCGTCGTCTCCTTGAGGACGGCCAGAGGTGTCACCAAAAGAGCCGTGACACAGCTCTGTCTACTTCCCATGGAGGATCCTTCCTCCAACCTGGATTAAGAACCAATTACAACGCTAAAAGTGATGTGATGTGTGAATCAAAGTGCTGTCAGGCTCATCAGTGCCAAGTGATAAACTATTGTCTCATAAGTGGGTGCAGCGCACCAGAAGGTTCTACGTTATTAGACTTTTATTTTTTTAATGACAAGTCTGACATAGGGTTATGTACTTAGTTATAAGTTTTTTGTTATTATTTTGATATCCATATATTGAATATTGTTTATTTTTGTATGTGAACTCGTTGGGTAAATTCTGAGTACCAATGTTGCAATCTCTTTCTACATTATTTTATGAAAAACGACTATTCCTTAATATCCGTTTTGGGGCGGGAATATGTTAAGATTTCAGGTACTGAAATATTAATATTTGTGATTGTCACCCTAATGGTTGTGGCAACATTTTTTGTGTTGGCGATTGCCAGGGCGATTTCGTATTGCCACGGATTTTTTTTTCTTCTCTTGTTACCATCCGTCTTGGGCGGGTCGTTTTTGGCAAAACGTCTGCTGCCAGGTTTTCACTTCATGTGGGTTATAAAACCGCGGAGAGAGATAGCAATATTGGGCTCACCGTACATGAGCTGCCCTACGGGTCTTTTATTGTTTCAATAAAGACCGATATTCGAGAGCTGGAGTTATTATTGAAGAGTTACTCCAGCCACACTTCCTTTCGGAATCTGGTGTTACCGCGCCGGATTGCTCTGTCAGGAGAGCGGAAGTTGAGATCCTGAACAGAACGGTCTGTGTTTAACTCCAATACTCCGCCCCGTTTTGGGTTTAAAAAAATTGTGATCAACTGACAAACATAAATATATTCTTGAAAACAGGCCCTTTAATGGTCGTTCACATGTTAAAAAAATAAAATTGTGATTATCATCGATTGATAGAGCTTGAAATACCCCAACTTAATGCATTTTTCGATGAAAATAGAATGACGTAGTTTAATGGATATACGATTTTAGCACCTTTTTTAGTACCGTTGTGATGAAACAAAAGATAGCGACACTAAAAAGAGACAAACACATACATCTATTGGATTTAGCCTGCGAGAGAATGAGATAGTGTTATATATCTCCTCTTTGTGCGGTGAGTAGCCTATGGGTCTCCTCTTTGTGTGGAGTTTCGTAGCCTTCTCACTCTTGTCTACTTAAATTTTATGAAGGTTTCATTTATACCGCATGTGAATAGCACACTCTGTTTTTTTTAAAATGTTTTTCATATGTTTTTTTACATGTTTTTATGTAATCTTGTGAAATACCTAATCACTTAAATAATTTCAGTAAATAAATTTTATTTGATGAAGTATATATTCTTGGAGCTTTTTGGTTTTCCGATTTCTGAAGTATTTTGATATGAACACAAGTAATATCAATAAATACCGACAAATCTTATTAAATTTTAAAATAAAATTCCATCAACAAAATAATCAGTATTTGTCCAACCGTAATAATGCACCTCATTATTTTGAAAATCGAGCTAATTCCTAAAGCAAATTTCGACAAATTTTCCACATCACCGAATTCATTTTACTTTTAACAATCAATTCACCCTCGAGTACCGTAACTTTCCACGTCGTGCGTAAAATTCAAGACGAACACAATGGACCCGAAACTTTTCCATGCAACTTGTCAATAATACCGGTGAATTGTATAGTTGCCTGAGTTACACGCGTTGTCGGCTACATTTCCCATCGAAATATGTACTGGAGTTGGAGTTTGTAGATGTGCATGTACGTCGTATGGTCACTTTCCGATTTGGCTGGGTTTCCAGGGAGCACGCGATGACTAAGCTACTCTTAGAACTCAAAAGTCAGTCCATTATTGTTCAGACAAGAAAAGTCCCTTCCGTTACACGCTCGTGTTTTGTACTTCACTCCCTGCTTGTTAAGCTCTCAGCTGCACGAACGTTAGGGATTACGTGCAACTATCGGGAGGACAAAATGGTCTCGTTTATACAAGACTTAAAGTTGTAAGGAGAAGTTTTTCCAAAAATGACCAGTTTTAGGGGAATTTTGATAGGGTTTTAACAAGGGAGATATTTTATAGTAATATTTCCGCTGATGACATTTGATGACCCTATCAATGGATGCATTTTTGGTACATAATATTGGATTTTTGACTTTTTGATAAGGGTTTTGCATGTATGAGAAATACAGTCAGGAAATTATAAGATTGTTTTAAAAAAAGTTGTCTTTTCTATCTGTCTTAATATTATCCCTTAGAAAATTTTAACACAAAACTAAACGGTCGTAAAAATTAAATCATTAAAATTCGTGGTTACAAACAAAGTGATTGTTTTATTTCAAACAAAACGTTAAATTATTTTTTTTAAAACTCATGTTTAAAAATCAAGTTCTTTAGCGTAATAATAATAATAATAAAATTATTTGTTGACAATTGACAATTAACAAATGATATTACTAGGTAACGATAGTTGCTTGGTTACTGGAATGTAGGAACTAATAATAATAATCATTTTCGTGTTGTTTTGTAAATTGATAATATGTCATTTACAACCAACCGAAATGAAGAGCGGTCTGTTATGTCATCTACACAGATGAACAATGATAGTCTAAGACCACCAAAAACAAAAGCAGGTATTCCTAGGCAGCGTATGAAATGGACGAACGATGTCAATATGTTCATCGTTCGTTCATATTTTTATGTAACTAAATTAGAAACAGATATGTTATTGTATAGGAAAAAATTACATTTAATTTTCTCAGAAAATTATCCGATTGCCCAAGTAAACGAACAAAGATTAGCAGACCAAAAGAGGGCAATTTTCAAAAATAATTTAATTTCTGTAGTAACATTAGATCAGATAAAAAAGGAAGTAGCAGATAGATTGCAATTAGAAAATAATTTAGAGCAAGTTAATACGAGTAGTAATGTTATATCAGATACATTGAACGTAGATAGTTCAGATAATATTCTAGTCGAAGAATCCAATGATATTACAGTAGACTCAAATAACTTAGACGTTATTTATAATCTTAGGGAAATCAACATTGCAAATTTAAACTTACTAGATGAAAATATTATAGAATTAGCTAACTTACTTCATAATAATATAAATAGATATATAGATATAGAGCCCACAGTTAGACCAAAATTACCAAAATTACATACGTCAAAGAAATTATCTAAATTAATTTCTGAATTAAATAATATAATTTTACCAAAAATTATATTTGATGACATTAGTTTTTTAGATCTTCATACAATAGTGTATGCTAGTGCTATCACTATATGTAACAAGTTAGGAGTTAAATTAACGTCTTCTGATGATAGATCATATAATTATAGAAAACCAGAATGGCAGAGTAGATTAGAAAATGATGTAGTATTTTTAAGAAGTAGCATAGCTAGAGTAATAGAGTATAAAAATGGAAATAGAAGTAGGAATATTTTGAGACATGTAGATGTAATTGGGAGAAAATTTGGTTATAGCATTGGTAGTAATAATAATGAAAATATAATCAATGATTTATTAGATTTGTTAAAACAAAAATTAGGTGTAAAAGCTAGTAGATTAAAAAGATATAATTATACGTATAATAAAAAAAATAATAATAGATTATTTCAGAAAAATGAGAAAATATTTTATTCCAAACTTGACGATAAACAAAATATTATTTCGAATAATAATAATCCGTTGCCATCTGAATCAGATATGAGCGATTTTTGGACAAATATTTGGAGTAAAGATATAAAACATAATGAGTCAGGTCCGTGGATAGAAAATGAAGAACTCAATTGTTCAGACATTGAACAAATGAGTTTTTCTGATATATCGGTTGAATTGTTAGCCAAAATTATAAAAAATACTCATAATTGGAAAGCCACGGGTTGCGATTGGATACATAATTTTTGGTATAAACGTCTGACTACTTTACATCCCCTTTTGGCAAAAAATCTTTCAAAATTTGTCAGAGAACCTCAAAATTTTCCAAATTTTCTAACTAAGGGCATTACTTATATGTTGCCTAAAAGCGAACATATTAATAATCCCTCTCAGTATAGACCCATTACATGTTTACCGACAATATATAAAATTTTAACCTCTTGCTTGACCGATTTAATATACACTCATTTAGATGAAAAAAATGTTTTATCTGAACAACAAAAAGGTTGTCGCAGAAAACATATGGGATGTAAAGAACAATTAGTTATTGATTCTGTAATTCTAAAACAGATTCAAACCCAAAAACGTAATTTACATATTTGTTATATAGATTACCAAAAAGCTTATGATAGTGTCCCGCACTCGTGGCTGATAAAAGTTTTAAATATATACAAAATTAACCCAATTATTATTAGCTTTTTGGAAAAAATTATGGCATTTTGGAATACCGATTTGCTTTTGAATTTGAAAAATAAGAAAATTATAGTACCGGGCATTTCAATAAAAAGAGGGATTTTTCAAGGAGACTCATTGAGTCCTCTTTGGTTTTGCTTAGCATTAAATCCTCTATCTAAAATGTTAATTAAAAGCAAGTTTGGAATAAAAATTAAAGGTAATACTAGAGAGAGAAATATAATTTCTCATTTATTATTTATGGATGATTTAAAATTATATTCAAATTCTGAACCAAATTTAGAGAAAATGATTAAAGTAGTTAAAATTTTTTCAGATGATATTAAAATGACTTTTGGTTTAGATAAATGTAGAACGATCCATATAGAGAAAGGTAAAATTGTAGATGGAGACGAGGGTATATTTAGAAATTTCAAAATTGAAAGTATGAAAGGGGGTGAGGTTTATAAATATTTAGGATATCCGCAATCAAATAGATTAGATCATACTAGTATTAAAAATGATATTAGGATTAAATTTAAAACTAGGATCAGAAAAATTTTGAAATGCAATCTATCTGCTAAAAATTTAGTAAAGGCGATAAATACTTGGGCAATACCTCTATTAACTTACTCATTTGGCATAATTAAATGGTCTAATACAGATTTAGATAGCTTAGAACGATTAATTAGAACTACATTAACTAAATTTCATTGCCATCATCCAAATTCAGCTATAGAACGTATTAATTTACCCAGAAATTTAGGAGGTAGAGGTATAGTCAAAATAACATCTTTAAAACATAATCAGGTAGAAATGCTAAGAAATTTTTTCCATAGGAAAGCTGATAGTTCAGAAATGCACAAAATAATATGCAAGGCAGATAGAAATATTTCACCATTAAATTTATACGACGAGAATGCCAGCATTCTTATAAATACCAACCAGGAATTATTAGATTCCTGGTCAAATAAAATTCTTCACGCAAAACACTTCAATTATCTCAACCAAACATATGTTGACAAATTTTCGTCAAACAAATGGTTGAGTATTGGAGAGTTGAGCGCAGAAATAGAAGGCTTTATGCTTGCCATACAAGATAGAGTCATTAATACTAAAAATTATAGGAAGCATATCATCAAAGATGCAAATCAAATTGATGATTTATGTAGAAAATGTTTGGCTTTTCCGGAAACTATAGAACATATTATATCGGGATGTTCTGTATTAGCGCCGTCCGAGTATACATTTAGGCACAATCAAGTTTTAAAAATAATTCACCAAAGTTTGGTAATTAAACATAACTTGATTGACTGCCGTAATGTACCATATTATGAATATGAACCAAATTCATTTTTAGAAAATGAATTTTATAAAATTTATTATGATAAAACTATTCTGACAGACAGAACAATTAGTCATAATAGACCCGATATAGTTTTACATGACAAAATTAAGAAAATAACTTATATCATTGATGTCGCTATACCAAATTCTTGTAATATTCAGAAAACTGTTTCTGAAAAAATAAGAAAATATACAGATTTAGGAAATGAAATTAAAAGAATTTGGCATTCTCAGACTATAAAAATATTACCATTTGTTATTTCGGCTACTGGCATTATACCTAGCTCTCTCATTCAAAATTTAGGCGTATTAGATTTGTCAAAAAATTTGTACATAAAAATGCAAAAGTCGGTCATTTTAAATACATGTAGGATTACGAAAGATTTTTTAAATATTTGTATTGAGGGATCAGTAGGATTTATCGGACCAGTTAGGATTTCATCAGAGCCGAACCCTCTGATATGAAAATATCTGGAGTCGGTGAAATATTTTCCCATTATGTTTCTGGTGGATTGACGTATTGTTCTTGTATTGTTTTATTCTTATATAGTGCAATTACATTGCGTTAATTTACTAGATATTCATTTGTGGAAAAGTGTGTGGAAGGGTTTAGTCTTTCATTTGGGAAAGATTCAACCCGGACATGAAATCTGGAGCACCGTAAAAATGTTAACTTGTAGAGCGCCGTTTTTTTGAAAAATCACCTCGAGGGCGCTGTACAATTTATTATGAATCTTAGGCTAAATCTAATTTTATTATTTAGAAATAGATACAGAAAATATACTTATCTGTCCGATAAACATACTTTAATTAGAAAGTTTATGCTTTGGAGAAGTTACGGTTTTGCACGTGGAGAACATTGTATTTAAAACATTGGACATTGCATGATTTTACATTTGCTACCCCCATCACTGTTAGTATTACATTTTGAGAAGATAAGTGGCAAAAGTAGTGTACATAGTTTGTAAATATATTTAGTTTCAAATTTCAACGTCTCTCAACAGATTGCGTTGGTATATATAGTTATATGTAGTTTTAAGATGTCTCAGTAGGTGAAATTGGTGGTATTAAATGATAGAGACATCTATCGAACGATTGGGTCTAATACCCGAACGGTTACGAATTACACAATTAGTAAGTAAAAAGACAATGTTGCATATTTTCAATAATCAATAAATAGATTTTTTCGTAAAATGGAGTTATCTAGAACGAGGTTGGTTAATTATATAAGTTAGTAACTACCTCAAAATGCTCAATTGTAGTAGATACTGGTGAAAGATTGGAAAAATAGTATTATTTTCCGATTCATAAAATACATTTTTTGATAAATTGTACAGGTACAAAAAGCGAGAGTTACTTAACGCTTTATATAAAAAAACTTAGATAAATTATGAATGTACGATTATTACAAACACGATAAAAAAACACTTACCATTATTCACGTTTTTTTTAATAAAGTGTCATTAATAATTTGAATTTTCACAACGATAAAATAAGAATGTATGCTTCTGAACCTAAACAATTTAAATATTATAATGAACATCATATATTAATAATCCGATGGTAATTAACTTATAAACTATACTTATCATAAATTAACCGCAGCGATTTGTCTAATACGAATACGATAGGATCATTTATTAGATAGCATCTTGATTAAATCTCAAGATGATTTCACTACAGGGAGCTGATCTCCAGTCCCTCGGGACAAAGGACCAGAGATTTCCTTACCCGAGGCCTTTCGCAAAGCCTCCCAACCCCTCTAAGGTTACCCCCAGTAAGGGATCGCCGGCTCATAAAAGAACTTTCATATTGTATAACAACTAGCGTCCATTTACCATTTTTACTTCTGAAGTTACTGCTCCCCGGGTATTCCAGCTTTAGAAATTTGGTAGAATCTGAATTATTCGCCTCTTAAGGCAGAATGTCTTACGAAATAAAATTGTGGAATGCTGAGTGGTTCGGAATCCGCATATTATGCTTGGGATTGTAAGTTGGACTAGCTAAAGGGTAGCTATTAAACCACTTTAGAAAACCTAAGTAAACCGGGTATTTCGGAGAACGATAAATGTATTAATGAGGGTAGGTTATATTTCGCAAATTCTAGTGGCTTTTAACATTTCCTTCGCAGCACAAAAAAATCCCTCAAATTCTGGTGCTGCGTACTCAGAACATAACATAGGGTACATATTTAGAATTTTGACATTTTTAAGTAGAATAAAAATGTACGTACGGATGTATACTTAAGTAAAATATTATGTATTGTATTACAATCGTATGAAAATGAGAAAAACACATTGGCCAGGCATATTCGAGTGATACGTCGCTACCACTGACATCAGCGCATCGTTGTACCATTAGCTAAACCCCGTATCCTTGTCGCTTACTACCACACTACAAATGAAAGACATTTTTTTCAGTAGCGGTTGATAAATACTCATATATATGTTTTTAATTTTTATCCACTACATAAATGTATAACTGAGGAACTCCAAAGATATGAGCTCTGTGTTTTCATACGATTCACGTCATTGAAATTTTGAATGTAGTTTATTCCATCGCCCCAAATGCAAAAAAAATTGTCTTTTATAGTAATGGTGAGTCAAAAGATACATTTACACTGTTACTGAAAGAATCGAGGACTTCTCAAATACGCCATCTAAAAACTGCATGATTTACGATTAACTTGAAATATTGTACGTGAAAAACTTGGTACCAGGATACAGAAAGCCACAATAAAGACCACATTAATGAAGCGATGATCTCAATAAGTTGACGTCTAGGAAACATTAACGACAGATACTTATTTTTGAACATTATAATAAATAAAAGTATACATTTTTAACGTATGATTTTCATAATGCAAGTAGATTTTGTATTTTTTCGTCTGTACCGCATGAGTGTAAACAGACCACAGTCAGCGGTACTATGTCGTCCCCGATAGGAGAATGATGTGAGACTAAAGTGAGTAAGCAAGAGAAGGAGATAAAGGAGGAGATCGGGAAATACCTGGCTGTTAGATAGATCTGGTCATAAAACCAAGCTAAAGCCCTTTCAAGCACCTCAGTTATGAATCGTGATCTTTCAACCATATCTCGCACTCTTGTGTCTAGAGCGTGCCGCAAATTTGGTCGATATAATTTTTATTAATTGTAATATAAGCCAATGCCTACTTACTACTATGAAGGGCATTTTTGATAATGGCCTTCAACGCCGAAAACCGCTGTCGCATTAATTAAAATTAAATGACATTATTAAGTGTGATTTACTTTAAATTTTAAAAAACACACAATTTTATTTGCCAAAATATTATAGAATACCGATATTAAATTGAATTTTTCAAGATTGGTGAGAAGTTCTTCGAAACTCTTTCGTTATCTTTTAGTCTTTGAGGAAGAGTTCTACTAATTTAGCACAATAGCAATAAATAAGTCATTTTTGTATTTGCTTACATGGTTCTCAAACTTATTTCGACCACCGCCAACTTTGAGATTTAAAAAAAATCTAGTTCCCCCCCCCATAATTTGAATTTACCTTTTTTTACGTTACAACCTGTTCCTTGTCTTAAAAACAGTTATTGCAAATATAATTTTTAAACATGTATTATTAAATGGATTAGATAGGTAAGGTGTGACCCATGTCCTATTTCTGAGGAAATGTCTGGACTATTAATTAGTGATTAATTTATAGTCATAATATAAAAGGCTGAAATTCGTCGTCTTTCCGCTCGATCTATCAAAAACAACACCCGTACCGTGGGTATGATATCCAAAGATTTTTTATAAAATTAGCAACAAAAAAAATACTATTTTATTTGCTTTTTGATTTAGTTCACGAAAGTATATTTTCCAACCCATCTCGCCATAATTTCCAATTCGCGACAGCCGTAAAATAAAATAAAAAAATAACGGCGACGGTTCAGGGACACACTATCTCTGAATCAAATTTAAATATCACGAAATTGTCCCTTGCCGAAAATCACGAACGTCCGACGAAAGGGGCAATAAAATGTAGCTCTAAAGCGCCCCCGGTCTTTTCTATCCCCTTGGTACCTTTCCACGGAAATTGTTACCCGCTACCTGACATAAAATAGTACTTACTTTGTTGACAAACAATAAAATACTGAAAGCATTGGAAAAATAATAAAATAATCATTTTCAAAGTTATAGAAAAACACATTTATTATTGCTAACAGTAACAGTAGCGCAATTAGAGTTTACACAAACAACGCAAACTTAATACAGTAGAATACGTTTATTATGACTCTGCCTATATTGACCAACCGCTTAATATGAAGTAATTACACAGCGAAGTTTAGTTTTCATATAAAATTCTTTATAAAAAAAAGTCGGATATAATGACTTGACGACTTCGCTTATAGTGACATATCACTTATTATGACCCATTTTTAATAAATTATGTCCTAATTTCATGGAAAATTACGTATGTTATAATGACAGACATGATTCCTGTTCAATACCTAACAAAACAAGAGGTTGTTTATTTTCTACAAAATACTTTGTATGACGTTCGCTTAGTATGACGTGTTTGTCATTTCCCTTGGATGTCATTATAAACGGATTCCACTGTATTGTGTTTTTTTACATTTCAGAAGCTTTACTCTAAGGAAAATATTTTCCCTTAGGGTCTAAGTCATCTTAGGGGATGTATGGAGGATCGTTTTAAGGAAACATGGGAGAGGAAGCTCTGGGAAGGTAAAAGGGTGGGTAGAAATCTGGGATTCAAGGTGTCCAGATCATCCGCCGTCAAGGCCTAGACAAACCTTACCCCATGAACACGGGTACTCCTGTCACGTGTAAACGTGGCAAACCTCTTGGGGTAAGCTGTGGAAGAGGTGTTGGTTATATAATAAATCCTTTCCGGGGCGGTGGTAACCATTCTCGCCTCCTAAATGGTGCACATAATGTACACACTACCGACAGCGATATCCTTGTTAAAAGTCTCTGAGAAAAAGACTTTTGTCTTTCGACCCCTACTGATTATTTTGAGCGAAAATAGGACTTTTTTTTAATAAAACAGCGATTTCTTTCAGTTATTTGAAAAGAAAGTGTTTTTAATTTCACAAGCCAGTGCCTGCATCAACAAATGCTGCGATAACTGCAAGAGCATATTATATATAATATAACGTGGTATATGGCGTAGACCCTCGAAATAATGATCGTTGCTTTGGTGAGTTTGGGGGTGGTTATCCAAATAATCTAGTAATTAATACGTGTGGCTTTCCCTTCAAAATAAATGCTAGAATTTACACTTCTCGTATAATAATGTATGTATAAGGGTCCAGGCAATATAATTAATGATTGAACCATTACACTTAATCCCTGCCATTAGAGGAACGCGAAGTCCAATCAATCGGATTTTTACCCTCCAGAATTAATCACATGTCACGTGATCTGCCTACTCGTTTATGTTCCCGATTCGGGTAAAAAAAGTTTCAATTGATAAACGCTAGTGCTAGATTTATTTCAATGTGTAATTGGCTTTAACCTACCCGCGAGTACCATCTATGTTTTTAAACGTTTTACGAGTTTTGCAGATTTCCACGTTTTTTTTTTCGTCTAATAAATATCGACCACTTTTATTGTTGAAAAAGAGATACGATTAGTAAGGATATGGAAACCTTTTTAACCCCTCAGGCCTCGGTCAAAATATTTGATTTTCTGTTTTACCATAAAATTTAAAAAATGGAATATATCTGTGCGCTTCCGAAAACTAAAACTGTTTTTGAAAGGTGATTAAATATGTTTTATTAATTTTTTTGAGTTGGAAGTAAACATATAATTTTTTCAATATAAAATTTTTTAATGCAAACAAAAAAAAAGTTTAAAAAATGGTTCACATTACTTTTTTTTCTAACTAAAGTTACTGTAACGAAAAAATACACACACTTATTCGAATTATCGTCAACTTACTTTTTATGGCTTCAAGTAAAAATAATAAATAACAGATTCCCAAAGTTTCATAATGTTTTTTTCAAATTGCCGTCGGTAACTTTTGATTCATAATGGTGAACATTTGAAGACAGATTTGAAAATAAAGTTGTGGTTTTTTCTCTTTTAACACCGTTTAGATCATAGGTTCTCAACATGGGTGATATCAGTTTTTAAGGCGTTTCAGACCTTCAGGGGACGGTACAAATTCAAGAGTAAATTGGGGGGCATTTTAGACTTTCAGGGGGGCGGTAGGAGACCACCCAGAGAAACCCATCCCACGCCATCGGGGCCAAACATAAATTACGTCACACTTTAAAATATTTTCCCTATCCCATTACGCCCCCTCCATTGTGGCAAAAGCTTTCCCATTGGTACGATGCTGAGTGTCCTTGTACTTTTACTTTCAATGTAAATAACATTGTTGTTGTAGTCCTTATTTTTGTGTTAAATGCTTTCCCAAATTTCCCAAACTTTGGCAAATGCTTTCCCATTGGTACGATGCTGAGTGTCCTTGTACTTTTACTTTCAATTTAAATAACATTGTTGTTGTAGTCCTTATTTTTGTGTTAAACTACTTATGCTAAAATGCGCCTGCTCTCAACTCAGGAATTCCTAGAGAGACAGGCACAGCACAATCACCTATGTAACTTGATAAATAAAGATTATAATAAAAAAAAAATACAAAAAAACCATCGTGGTATTACATTACGCCCCCTCCTTCGTGGTATCCCATTACGCCCCCTGCATTCGGATTCACGAGTTAGGGGGCGCTGGAAATACAAACATTCTCAAAGTGGGCGGTGGGCAAAAAAAAGGTTGAGAATCTATGGTTTAGATCATATTTCTAACCATGATAGTAAGGGAGACAAAACGATTTCTATGAGACCTATATGAGTTGTTTTATTTCATTAATCCCGTTTGTTTGGTTTTGGGAACAACTCATACAGGTCTTATAGAAATCGTTGTACTTCCCTTATTATCATAGTGATAAATATGATCTGAACGGTATTGGAAAGAGAAAACACCACGCCAAATATTAAAATGTACCTACAGTACCTACATCATTATGAAACCCACGTTTTCGACCGCAATTCGAAAAAATAATGAAACTTTTTGAAAATTTGATCAATTATTTTTACTTGAAACGTCAAAAAAGTGAGACGATGATAAAGTTTATTTATGTAACACATTTGTCTAATGAGGCATGTGGGTGTTTTTAATTTTTTTTCCTTATCCGTAATTTTAGTTAGAGAAAACGGCCATTATTTAGAGTAGCAGATATGAAAAATAGTTATAGTTAGTTAAAATACTCTTACCATTTCAGGAAGAAATTTCTCAAAAGTTACTAGAAAGTATTAGGTCCTTACCTGAAATGAAAAAAAAAAACAATATTTTAGCTATTTTAACACAAACTTAACATTAACATATATAGAATCATCGTAGGTTTGAAATATTTCTATTTTTGAAACTGTTAATTCGTGGTGGAAGTCCATTATAATAGATTATAATAAAACAAATAAAAAACTTTATTCCACTTAATTTTATTTGACCGTAACCGGTTTCAGCTCGTCAGAGCCATCTTCAGACTGGTACAAATAATTCTTAGCCTACGGTTTATATACATAACATATGGGGGAGGGGGAGAGGGATAGTCTACAAGGATTTTAATGAATTATTTTTGTTACTGAGTCGTTTTAGACTGTCGAATTTCAAAGTATTTTGGTAATTCCAGTGGGCTAATTACTTTGGGTTTGTAGCTCACTTCAATATCTATTGATTAGGGAAAAACCTTACAAGTAATTTGAATTATTAATGGACTAATTTTATTGTCAAATCGTTATTATACATATCTATGATCAATGGATTCTAGTCTCTTTAGAAATTACTCGCTTAACTAAAAAAATAGACCCTAACTTTGTAATGAATAAACAATTAGAATCATTTGCTAAGTCTCCGCTTTTGTATCCATTGTAATTTTCATAATAATTTCGAAATTTAAAATATGTATTTAGTTTAAACCATTCCTAATCTAATGTAAACATGCATCCCTTCAAAAAGTAACTTTGTAATTAATAAGCTATTAGAATCATTTACTGAAACACCAGGTTTTTATCCGGAATATTTTTCATAATAATTTTGAAATTAAAATATGTATTTAGGTTTGACCATTCCCACTCCAATGTAAACATGTATCCCTTCAAAAAGCAATTAAAAAATCCCATTGATCATAGATATGTATAATAACGATTTGACAATAAAATTAGTCCATTAATAATTCAAATTACTTGTAAGGTTTTTCCCTAATCAATAGATATTGAAGTGAGCTACAAACCCAAAGTAATTAGCCCACTGGAATTACCAAAATACTTTGAAATTCGACAGTCTAAAACGACTCAGTAACAAAAATAATTCATTAAAATCCTTGTAGACTATCCCTCTCCCCCTCCCCCATATGTTATGTATATAAACCGTAGGCTAAGAATTATTTGTACCAGTCTGAAGATGGCTCTGATGAGCTGAAACCGGTTACGGTCAAATAAAATTAAGTGGAATAAAGTTTTTTATTTGTTTTATTATAATCTATCGTAGGTTTGTATAAAAGTCAACAGATGTCACACATTAAATTACAAAATGGATATATTTATCCTAGATTGCGTTTAGTTCAGGTAGAATCTTCTGTCATACATATATAAAGATAGCAGCCAGTAAAAATTTGCGTTAAGAAAATAAAAATAACGTTGGTAGTTGTTCTTAGTCAAAGTATGAAACAGTTAAATATGACCAAAGGGGATGGAATCGAATTAGCTCAGTTGATAGAACAGAGGCCTGGCAATGCTAAGGTCCTGGGTTCAATTCCTAGATGCGACCGTACCTCTTTCTGATTTTTCTGTTTAAAATTATCGATTGAGAGTCGCTAATATTGTCTTCAATGATTGAACGTCGTGCGCATTCTTGCTGGGACTGCCAATCGATTGGAGAGGACTACCAACCGTTTGCCATGCACTTATTACTTATGTACTGTTTCTTCCTCCCAAACAGGTGCTTGTAAGACACGCTGGATACAATCACCCAGCGCTTGCCACCTCGTGGACTTTCACCTACCTGTCCCATTGTCTTGTCTATACTTTGTCATACTAACACATATTGTATCTTATATTTCCCACTAAGCACTTGCATACTGCTTACTAACAACGTATGCAGGGACATTGGAGGTCTGAATTTGTTCTAAACTAAATGTAGCGTCGTTATTTCAAACAAATTTGAGTCCTTGCGAGAGCCTTTAAGGAGTAACCATCTGTTACTTATACCAGGGCGGGTAAGTGGTGGATAACCTCCAATGTCTTCAATGATTTATATACCGATCGTTCAGTTGATTAGTCAGACATCTCCAAATACTAAATTTTGAGATAATGAGGAAAGCAATAGTTGAATCATTTCCATAATTCAAATATTATTTACATGTGTCTGTATTTTACATATTAAATATGCTATGAAAGAACACTGAGGGGCTTAACGGTCCGGTACATTAATAAGACATTTTGAAATATACTGTTACGATACGCCCCTGTAGCAAATAGATTCAGATTCCAGAACGCGAGACAAGCCACACAACAACTCCCCTCTCCCCCCCTTGTTTCCTGCTTCCCGCTTCCCTCCCCCTTGCCCGGCACTGGCCCATTCCTCCGCCACTCCGACAGACGAGATTTGAGCGCCTTTGCGAACAGACGTACGCGGCCTGTGGCCGAGCGGACCAAATTCAATGTAGCCCGCGATGTATTATTGAAATAACCACGGGTTAGAGCCGGCTTCGCCGCGCTGTAATAAGTTCGGTCTGTTCAGACTAAGAAAGTGCCCTGGTTGAACTTCCACATGAGGCGAGAATCCTGCGAATCCACATGTAAGCTGTATCTTTGATTTCCTCTTTTAAATGTGTCCGTAATCAGTGAAATGTAGGGCCCCGCGAAAATCACCACTCGGAGAGTTTCGTTTCAGAGAGAGATAATGAGAGTTAAACACTTTAGCTAGGTTTGTGTAATTTGCATTTCTTGTATTGAATTGTACTGTAGAAACCTATGTACTGTGTTTGAGTTTACAATACATGTCCTACTGATTTAATTTTGTTATTATTCTGCTACGGCAGGAGGATTATTGACCAGAGTGTATCCCGTTGGACGCCGGAAGGTAGAGAGAAATTCCATAGCTTTGAGCGACTCACCCCTTGAATAGAGAGTATCATTGTTCCCGCTGAGAGCTAGCCTGGGACATGTTGGGGCCCCCTTGGCCCCAGAGCTGGTGTTGGTTTGGTAGCCAACATCAGGGACCCTAACAACTGGCGCTATAACGTGAGGCTTGGAATTTTTTTTTCTATCCGGTCGCTTTGCGGGACATTCCTTGTCAAAACCCTCCCCGCATAGCAACTGTTTTGTAAACATTAATTATGCCTTGATATTCTACACCCAGTGTACAGTGAATCCTGTGAATAAACCACAGAAACCAATATGTAAATTAGATCCATAACACAGATCTGATTGAAAGTATGAATTGCATCGCAGTTGAAACGAAAGCCATTTTGGATACCCGAAACGCCAACCTTTGACCGCGAATCTGACTGCGCACGCGTCACAAAGCAGCGGGCGGGCAGCAACAGTCATTCGCGCCAATCTCAACGGCCCGATGTTTCACGCGATAAATAGCCACCTATTCTCTGGAGTGCGCGCGCAAATACACTGTCTCGCGCCAAAATCCCAACGGAAAAAACCCGTCGGAACGAATAATTAACTGTTGCTAGGCAGCGTTTATATTCAAACCGCCTTTTTTTATGACCGAACCGGATAGCAACGGAAATTATTATAAATCTGATTCTGGAACCCCAGTTATTTTGCGAATTCCTTAATCAAAAATTTCGGACCTACGTATTTTTGTTGTTTCTGCACAATATACCAATTGGCCCACTTGTGTCTGTCAAATTAGTACAACTTATTATTTCACCAAATGGACAAAATAATGACTTTCTTTCCCCATTCTACATTATAGGTACTGCTTTTTTCAGCATAAGTGAAAGTGAATTGTTTTTTTTCCCTTACATAAGTGAAAAGTGAAATAATAATAAAGCCAATGATTGGTTCCATGAATAAATAAAATAATTTTAATTTGGTTGACGTAATGAATCCCATATTCAGTTATTTTCATCCGGAAGTTTGTCCTTTATTTGCCAGAAAAGTGCCTTTTGTGAATTTTAGTGCCTTTCTCAGTGCAAAAGTGATTTGTAAAAAATAAAAAACCTTTTTTCTAAAGGTCAGTCCTGGCAAAATTTTTCAAAAATAAATAAATACTTGTGAATTTCACAGTTTTCTCAAAAGTGGTCAGTGAAATACAAAAACCTTTACCACTAAGGTCTTTCCACGCAAATTTTTTTCTTGTCTTCCTTCCTTTGACAAAATTCTGGTGTCATGTATACCAAATTGTAATATGGAATCTCTGTAACCATATTTTGGAAGTGCCAACTAGTGATTACCAAGTGAAAAGTGCCTCACAAAAATTAATTTTGCGCTCACTAAAGGAAACCCCTGGCCAATTTTTTTTTTCTCACCACCCAGGAAACTCACAATGGAGGACAATCAAGCTATTACACCATCCAACTTGGGTACCATTCCCAACGTGCACAGTTTATCCAAAGCCCACTTACAAGCTGCTTTAAGGGATAGAGGACTCTCCCTGGTTCATAGCAAGGCATATGCACTGTCGTTCAACAAAAAGTCAACTATGGAACGCGCACAGAAAGCGACGTTGAAAACAAGGATGATTTCATCAACAAATGCCCCACTGACAACCGTAGCCGCAGCAACAATCAAAATAACAACGTGTGCCGGTCCCAATAAATACATCGGCCGCGTGCTCGGCCATGGGCGGGACACGCGGGCCGCAAAGCCGTGCACAAGGATTGGCAAACTCGTAGCTGGGCGCCGCCCGCAAGCCAAGCGTATTAAGAGGCAATGCGCCGAAAAAACTATGAGGAAACGGAGCGACACCAACGTTTCTTTTAGCAGAATCAAATACTGCGAAATACAACAAACCTCGTCTCAACAAGGATTTGTTCAAGATGTGTTTAATCTCACATGCGGGCCTCAAGTTTGTGCCACGGTTTTGTCTGGGATTATTAACTCCTTTTTACCCATTAATGTTACTGTTCGTCCATACATTATGGCCATTGTGAGAATACCTCACTATTAGGTGCAACAATGCCAATTGTCACCTTTCTTTTCTCCTTTTTGTAATTTTGTGTTGTATATAAAATGATCCAGTGTGTACCACATTTTTTTGTAAGCTTACAAAGTCTTACTACGTCAGGCGTGTATTGTGTCAATCACATGCCCATCGTTTCGTTAATGAAACAAGTTGTAAATTATTTTGTAAATTAATGCGTACTCTCTTTGAATTTACTTTCAAATGTTGTTTTTGCACTGTTTTTCTTTCCCTCACGGCAATTTTTTCTTTATTTTTTTTTCACCTGTTCTAAAACTGATCACTTTGGAACGGAGACACTTTTCGAGTTTCAATGTTTGGGAAGTCGCGAGCCCATTTATTGTCTCAACACGTACACTATGCAATGTTCATGCCATGTCATACCCTGCCTTGTCATGTAATCTTGTAATTTTTCTCCTATTTCTTTGTTGCATTTTTGTAGTGTGGAAAGGAACTTTCTCACCTGTTTATTTTGTTCATGTAAAGTAGTTGACAATTGCCCATCGGCGTGTCGTTCTAGAAGTCGGGTTTTGTAAATTCCAAAGTGTTAAATTCCGACTCAGAACCAGTTAACTATTTTTACAATTTTCTCCCTTTTATTTTGTTCATCATGAGTTGTAAAACCTTCCGTGGTATCTCTAGCATGAAAATCAAATAGCGGTTACTTACATAATCGCCTCTCGTGTATATAAGTTTTTTCAATTTTTCTTCTTAAATTAAAAATTGATGGCGTCCTACCCAAATTCATGCTCTTGTACCCAAATTGGATATCGACACGTCCATTTTGGAACTCGTATTTATAAAACCAATGATTGGTCTTTATAACCCTGTATATAAATCAATTTGGCTCGTTTCAACTAAAGTACGTAAAACCGAATCATCCGGTCTTTGGTTGTTATAACAAAGTCACCTTTTTGTTATTTTGTTTTTTTTTGCTTTTACGTTACGTACGTCTTGTATGGCACGTTTCAACCCTACGAGACAGGTTAATAAAACCTTATGGTTATCCTGATTTTGGAATTCACAACTTTTAGGTGTTCATTTAACCAAGTATTTGCAACCCAAATTGTACATAACCTGGTATGTTTGTAACTGCACAAAGGGTATGTAAAACCGTAATTGGTCCCTTTTCTTTGGTCTTCCTCACTGCAGGTTGCCACAACAGACAGTATGTAAAACCATTATAGGTCTGTCTTTGTTTTAAATACTTGGTGTAAGTAGAATTATACTCTGCCATCACCCTTGTACTTTGTAACACATGAAGTAACATCAAATTGTCTATCTTCTCTGTTATTCTATCGTACGCTCTTGGGCTACGGAGTTAGTTAATCTAACAAATCTTCATATTATGTGTTAAAACAAGCATCGTTAACGTTTATTGTGTTGTATTTAAACGTAACCCACCATTATAGGAGAGATCCTTAGAACATCCACCGTCATAGGAGGGATCCTTAAAATACCTGCCACGATACGAGAAGTTCGTCATAATCACTTTTGCTCATAGCTAAATGTTATTGAGTTGGTCGTGTGACACATTTGTCATGAGTACCACCCTTTTTGTACAATCTATTTTGGTCGTGTGTCATTCATTTGTCATGAGTACCGCTTTTGTATTTTGGTCGTGTGTCATTCATTTGTCATGAGTACCGCTTTTGTATTTTGGTCGTGTGTCATTAATTTGTCATGAGTACCGCTTTTGTATTTTGGTCGTGTGTCATTAATTTGTCATGAGTACCGCTTGTATGTATAATTGTGTACAACCCTTGTACACGAGACGTGGAGACGTTAAAACACTTACCGTGATTCGTGCGAACGACATAATATCGGCCTTGCCATCTTCTTTAAGAGGCATTGTATAAACTCTTGACTTCTGTCTATAATTGAGTTTTATCTTGTATGTACTTACATGTTTTGTACACTATACGTGGAGACGTTAAAACACTTACCATGAGTCGTGCGAACGAAATAATATCAAACCTTTTGTGTGCGATCTACGAAATGTAGTCCACAACCCTTTGTTGTCATTCAACGCCAATGCCCGTGGACCTCCTGTTTTTTTACTTCTTTGCAAAAAGGAAAGAAGCCCAGGAATATCTACTATCCCAAAAGGACTAGTTTGTAGCTTCACTGCTAACTATGGGGCATAGTGCTGTGGGAGTTAATCGATTGAGCACAAAACCACCCAACTCGTTGTCTGGGGAACGGATAAGAAAACCCCCAGGTTTGTGAAATTGGAGCAAGGGTCTGTCTTTTCTCACAATCATGCAGAAGTTTTTAAAATGACCCCTAATCTTTTGCCCAATACACGCAAAAGATTAGACTCTTTGATAATGTGTATTCAAATTTCTCCTCATCCTTTTGACAAATGTAAAGAGTCAGGAAATCTGCTGGTTGATCATGTTTCATTCTCACATGGAGTTTGAAGTGGAAATTAGTCCAGTCTCTAGCAAGTTTCGTCACTCAACTCCTTTCCTTTTCTTTTCCTTTCTCCTCACCATCATGTTCTCAGGTATATGTTATGAAGAGGAAAATCTGTTGTTGACCATAATTCGCCCTCACTGGGAGTGCGAATCGGTAAATTGACCAATTATCAGCAGGCTTTCTCCCTCACTCTCTGCATATGTCTCACCTTTTGTTCTCTTTTCTCAATTTTACGAAACACATTCATGAATGTTGGATATGTACGATATGCACTTGGCGTACCGTCTGTCTCCTTTTGACAACCTTTATTCATGAATTGGTTTCTCTGCTTTTACCGTGACTCATTCACGACTTCTTTGTCTTGTTTTTTTGAAATTCTACAAAAAATGTTACCACCTTTATGTTAACATAGGCCATGGAAGGCCGGTTGTTTTTTAACCAAGACATATTGTCACTCGGCAAACGCCAAGTCATCCTGGTAAAGGAAAATGTTCATGTAATCACAATTTAGTAAGAAAACTCTCTCTTCGTCACTCTCTGGGTCGGTGGTTAAAATTTCGTTTATTTCATTATCTGGACACATTTTGTTTCTCTCCAAACCTTTTCTTCATTGGTCCCTAGGCAGGTAAACTTCAAGAATTTTGCTCTAATAATAATTTCTCCCGGATTAAAAAGAAGCCCAGGCGGATGTCATCACCAACAGCCAAGCTGAGCTTCACTTCCTGACAGCACGCGCTGTGGTTACTAGATCCCTCCTGCTGCCATCTTTCTACGCATTTGTTCCTGAAAGCACAGACCATACCGCTCATATGTATGTTGTTTTGTCGTGCCACAGCAAGTTGAGTTGTCCCACTATACATTATGACACTCTGAACCACCTTTTGGGCACGCCAGCTCCTAGGTTTGTTCTTACTCTTGCTATCAATGCCAACCATGTCGTCTCTTGCGCTGTCATGCAGTGACGCATATATCGTCATGTGTAAACCATCATTACCTTGACCTCCAGTATTCGCTGAATGCGTACCAATACAAGTTATTTTGAGCTACATTATGCTTCAATAACCATTATATACGATCCGTGTTTACCTTAATAACACTTAGGATTCGTACTGGCATGTCTGCAGACACTGGATTCTCCTCTTCAATGACCTCTGTAACCATAGTCGCGGCACAGCAACCACAGTCTCCACTTCGTGAACTTCGACGTCTTCGACAAAACCAAGTGTTTTCTAAGGCCCAAGTGTACTTCTGAGTGCTATCTCAAAGGGGTCTGATTACAGTGATAATGTAATCCTTAGAATCTGTGAAACCACGTCCTCCTCTTCGAAATTCTCCGAAACCAAACAAATCCACGCTTCGCAAACTTAGCTCCCAGACCAATGAAACCTTAGAATCACACAGGCATTTTTGTTTTCGCTTTTTGTTCTTCTATTGTACAAATATGAATTGTTATTTTTCAATTGCATAACCATGTATTGTTATTTTTCAATTGCATAACCATGTATTGTCATCTTTCAATTGCATAACCTTGTATGTTGTTTAACACCATGTACTTTTACCAAAACTGTTCTTTTCCAAACATTGTATGTACCCCTCACCCATTCCCTACAAACATTGTGACCTAAACTATAACATAAATTGCATGTTCTAGCTAGGCATCTCTCAAGCAACGAATCTCTCAAAAACCCCGATGGAAGCTTAAGAGGATTTTTTTTTCCTACAGCTCCATTGCCACGTCGCTTTTTTTTCCAAGCGCGGGGGGAAGTGTTACGATACGCCCCTGTAGCAAATAGATTCAGATTCCAGAACGCGAGACAAGCCACACAACAACTCCCCTCTCCCCCCCTTGTTTCCTGCTTCCCGCTTCCCTCCCCCTTGCCCGGCACTGGCCCATTCCTCCGCCACTCCGACAGACGAGATTTGAGCGCCTTTGCGAACAGACGTACGCGGCCTGTGGCCGAGCGGACCAAATTCAATGTAGCCCGCGATGTATTATTGAAATAACCACGGGTTAGAGCCGGCTTCGCCGCGCTGTAATAAGTTCGGTCTGTTCAGACTAAGAAAGTGCCCTGGTTGAACTTCCACATGAGGCGAGAATCCTGCGAATCCACATGTAAGCTGTATCTTTGATTTCCTCTTTTAAATGTGTCCGTAATCAGTGAAATGTAGGGCCCCGCGAAAATCACCACTCGGAGAGTTTCGTTTCAGAGAGAGATAATGAGAGTTAAACACTTTAGCTAGGTTTGTGTAATTTGCATTTCTTGTATTGAATTGTACTGTAGAAACCTATGTACTGTGTTTGAGTTTACAATACATGTCCTACTGATTTAATTTTGTTATTATTCTGCTACGGCAGGAGGATTATTGACCAGAGTGTATCCCGTTGGACGCCGGAAGGTAGAGAGAAATTCCATAGCTTTGAGCGACTCACCCCTTGAATAGAGAGTATCATTGTTCCCGCTGAGAGCTAGCCTGGGACATGTTGGGGCCCCCTTGGCCCCAGAGCTGGTGTTGGTTTGGTAGCCAACATCGGGGACCCTAACAATACTAATAACCCATAAAACATCGATGGCCCTATCTATTTTTAGTTTGCATTAAAAAAATTATATTTAAAAAAAACTAGAGTGATTTAGACCACACAACTGAAGTAAAACTTCTGCTCCATCTATATGATAGGAAGAGAGAAAGAAAATGTGCGCGCGCACTGCTCTCTCTTGCTCCAACAGTGGCAGTGGAATACGAAGCGTTCGGCTCGCTTTTCGTAACGCCCTCCTCAGGCATTCGCCAGCTTACCCCCAAGTCAAGCGTGCTTAAAGAAGTTTTACTTCAAAAATACACGATTATTTCTAATAATACAATTTGAAAGCGCGTTTCATCACCTTTCAAAAACAGTTTTTATTTTTCGGATACGATCACAAATATTCAATTTATTTGGATTTTATTGCAATATTCTGACGTCCCGACTGTTTATGGCCGAGGCCTAAGGGGTTAATTACATAGCTTATGAATTTTCGTTGTGAGCTGTACCTAAATAGTTACTTTAACCCAGAAACCCTTCCTTTTTTTAAAAACACCGTAACAATTTCAAAATAACTACAAAAATGTAGTTTTGCAAATGACCAAAAGCAATATCACGGACAAAATATCAATCAAGTGCATATCATCATAAATAAATTAACGAAATAACTACAATAAATTTAGTTAATTAAAAATATGGCTAAAGTTCGGTTTAGTGGCGAAATTCCTAAAAATACAAACTAGTTATTTTTATACTAACTATGGGCCGGGGAATACGAATCTGAAAGAATTAGGCGGCGGCAAGCAATATTAACTGAATTATACGACTTTAAAAAAAATTTTTACACACATAGGAAAATGGCCATTTTGGAAGCATTCTGATTCCTAGAAAATCAAACTAGTTATTTTTATACTAACTTTGAGCCGGGGAATCCGAATCTGAAAGAATTAGGCGGCGGCAAGCAATATTAAATGAATTATACGACTTTAAAATTTGCTATAATTGACACTATCGAAGTCGCAAGAAAACATAGAAAAAGAATAAAGATGTTACACCACATAAAATTAAGTGTTGCCATTAAGCAGTAATATCAATAACGTAAAATAACATGTTTATAATTTAAGTACTTACTTTTTATAAATTTTACTCACTTTTGTATCACAAACCATGCTACCTAAACCTAGCGTAGCCGCTAAACTACTTGAAAACTGGGATGTTTTTTTAAATTGACGCGAGCAGGCGGTATAAAGGGGCACAAACCATGTGACACAAACCTTGCGTAGCCGCTAAACTACTTGAAAACTGGGATGTTTTTTTAAATTGACGCGAGCAGGCGGTATAAAGGGGCACAAACCATGTGACACAGACGGACGACGAAGATGTGTTTGATTTATAAGGTATGTTCGATGATATTATTGTTTAATGGCCACACTTAAATTGTTGTTTTTCTATGGTTTCTATGGTTTTCATGTGTCAAAATGCTTTTAAAATGGCTGTTTTCGTATGTGTGTATTGAAAATTTAAAAGTCGTGTAATTCAGTTAATATTGCTTGCCGCCGCCTAATTCTTTCAGATTCGGATTCCCTGGCCCATAGTTAGTATAAAAATAATTAGTTTGATTTTTTAGGAATTTCGCCACTAAACCGAATTTTTTCCAAAAATATAATTCATATTACTTGTAAGGTATTCCCCGAATAATATTGAAATCCACTTAAAATCAAGATCCGTGCAATCCTTTTGTGACTTCAAACATGCACAAGTATTTAGTTGTCAATCTTACACAACATTTGATTTCACAAAGAAAAAATATTCAAACAAACAGATGATGACAGTCTTCACTTGTTTGGATACTATTTTTAAAAACAATCCATTTGGGTGTCTCTGTTAAATCCAAAGAGTGAATCAACTACCATTCTTGTTATATAAATTAATGTATTTAATTATTTTTTCGAACAAAAAAAACAAACATATTATAATGCCTAACACCAATCAAGAATCATTTAATTAATATCTCCTGCAATACGCATTAATTCATGTACAATTTGATTCAAATCTGATCTTTAATACGTGATCAGCTTACGAAACGAGTGAGGGTGCAAGCGACAGAATTGATAACGGCTCAATTGCCTTTAATCCCCCTCATTACAGCCTCCAGCCTCCGGTATACCCGGTACCGGCCGTCAGCTTACCCTCTTGACTCTCTGCTCTCCCGATCCTCCGGACGCTTGTTCGCCTGTTCAATCGGAAAAATGGAAGCTATAAAAAGTTTGATGAAATATGCCAATAAAAAAACGATCAACCGGTCAGTTTTATGATAACGCAGCCAGCGGCTGCAAAATGTTCTAAGGTGGTTTAAAAGAAATTTTATTCTTATATTTATTGCTTAAAATTTATTCATCGCAGCTTGACTGTAGCGAACTAGTCAATATAAAAGTAACTCCTCAACAAAACACATGACGTCTTATTTCAATGTCACCGTTCAGAAACAAATTATGGAGGAAATCACCAACTCCTCGCCTCGCTTCGATACAGATATGGACATTTTTAAAGTAACAAATTCGATGTTTTTTTTTACAATAGCTCTACACAGGAGGCCTCGAGGAAAAAAAACCTTCGGGAAGTTATTCATCTTTGGGGATGCTGATTTTAAGGGTCTTTCTAGGGAAAGGAAAGAGAGGAAGTTCTGTAAAGAAAAAGGTATGAGGGGGGGGGGGGTAGGAATCATGGGATCAGTATTTCCATGAGTGGCGGATGTATGAATCTATTTATCCCATGACGATGGGTCGAGAGAGTCCAGCTGGATAAATCAGAAGGTCTTCCTCAATCAGTGTCCCCCAATCCGGTCCGCCAGGCAGAACGTGGGCAAATTTTTCATTCACCCCTGTTAAGTCACCAAACGAATGAATAACCCCCATAATTACAGCTAATCGGTATACAGGGGCAGTTACTTAAATGGTTACGAAGCTATTTAGAAAATCGGAGCCAAAGAGTTAATATTAATGATACTCTAAGCGATCCAGCAAATATCGAATTTGGTGTACCACAAGGAAGTACTTTAGGACCGATATTGTTTAATATCTATATCAATGAACTTTGCAACAGTAACCTTGCCGATCATATCATCACTTTTGCTGACGATACGGTCTTAATATTTGAGGGCAAAAACTGGTACGAAGCGCATAGAAAAGCCGAAATTGGAATAAACAATGTCAAACAATGGCTAGACAATAATCTCCTTACTCTTAACACGGATAAGACCAAATTTATACGTTTTAGTGCAACACAAGCGGGACAACCCAAGGTAATTATTAATATTACTATTCACATTTGCAATGAACCGAACACTTGTACTTGCAATAAACTAGAATGCGTTGATAGTTTAAAATATTTAGGAATCATCATAGATAAATATCTGAGATGGGAAGAACACATTAACTCAACTGCCTCAAAAGTCAGAAAACTTACTCACCTTTTTATTACCATCAGAAATATTCTCTCTGTAAAAGACATGAAATCAATATACTATGCCATGTGTAATTCTTTACTTGAATATGCATCCCTAGGATGGGGTGGATGTGCCAAAACAATATTGGACTCCCTGGCTAAAGCACAGAAATCTTTACTAAGAGTGATCCTTAAAAAACCATTCAGGTACCCCAGTGATGCATTATTCACGGAATTTAAAGTTCTAGATGTTAGACAATTATATATTAGAAAGATTGTATTACATGCTCAAAAACGACGCCAGCACTACCCTTCCATTGACCACCTTCACGACACCCGACATTCAAGGAACAATCCAATAGTCCCAATAAAAACCACGACGTCCCTTGGACAACGTCAATTTTCGTACTTAGGACCTAAATTATTTAATATCATTCCTAATGCTTGGAAAACGAAAAGTACCAATGTTTTGCGCAAATTAATCAACGACTGGCTCCTTGATTTAGGGAGGGTCAAAAGCGAAGATATGTTGACCAAGAGATAGGCTTCTTATTATTACCATCTGGCTTGTATTTGCTTTATTTACTTTACCGGTTTTATCTTTTATCTTTTATCTTTTATCTTTTATCTTTTATCTTTTATCTTTTATCTTTTATCTGTTAAAATCTGGAGTGATCCTTTTAAATAAAATCTCGTTCTATTTACAAACTTTTCACTTTTATTTCAACTTATTGAACATGGACAATTTATAAGAAACAAAACCGGTAAGAATAACAACTGTTACACTAGCCCTGACTTATGAGCTGTTTTGAGTTTATTGTCAAGAAAGAACGAACATAAAACACATGATGCGAGCCTTTTTAAAGAGTAACTCCCTTCCTTCAAAACAACTAGTCATTGTGGAGTGGGAGACTAGAAGATAAAGCGAAAATCTACAATATCGATCAATATCCTGATAATCATCCATAAGCAAGGACTCACACCATTTGGGTGAAACATAGTAAGCTGAATTAATTGACCACAGATGTCGGTAGCCTTCACTTTTTTAACATATTGCCCGGGGCGGGATTCACAAATTTTATAAAAATTTTGGAATCATAATCTATTTAAAAATAAACTATAAAACAAACAAAATAAACCAAAAATCCTAAATCTAAGTACCTATACCACAAAAATACTAATAAAATAATTCAAAATAGCATAAATTAACTAAAAACCCTTTTTTTTATATCCTACACTGAACTTATAATTTAACTGTATAAATACTGTTGAATTACTCTATTAATTAACTAAAAATAACTAAAAATTATTAATCCTATTAAATAACTAAAATATTCAAATGACTAAATTACACAAGTGTACATACTAAATTTTACATATTTAACTTGTCCAATAACACAAATAATATTGTTTACACTGAACACAACACAATTATTGTTATTTTTTCTTCTTTCTTCTCAAGTCTTCTGCTTGATCCATCCAAGGTGTAGTCGAGAAGATAAGTACCATAGTGTAAGGTACATAATCAATCCTTGGTAAGGTCCGGGATGTCAATTACAGGTTTAGTATCTGACTCCAGGGGCATCAGACATATCTTTGTGATGGGCCTCACAAAGATTCCTTGAGGTGTTTTTAGGGTAACAACTCGTACTACTCCATCCGCTCCAGGGTGTGTCTGCAGAATTCGGGCCATTTTCCATAAAGGTGGAGGTAAATGGTCTTCCTTTAAGATCACCAGATCGTCTTTTTGCAGTGCCCGTTGAGTGCTGGTCTGCCATTTAGTCCTCTTTTGCAGTTCCATCAGGTAATCTTGCTTCCATCTAGACCAAAAAGATTGAATTAGCGAACTGATCCTCTGATATTGAGTTAGTCTGTTGTCTGGTATCGCCCGGACGTCTCTCTCCGGAATGATAGAGGATTCAGTGCCTATAAGGAAATGGTTTGGGGTAAGTGGTTGGTAATCATGGATGTCATCGGACAAGGAAGTTAATGGACGGGAGTTCAGACAGGCCTCAATCTGACAAATTAAGGTATACAAGAGTTCAAAGGTTAATGAAGAATTATTAGTGATTCTATACAAATGGAACTTTGCTGACTTAACTGCTGCTTCCCACAAACCTCCCTGATTAGGGGCTCGAGGGGTTATGAACTTCCACTCAATACCTCTGTTCACTAAATAATTTTGAATCTTGTCGTTGTTTTTCCCTCAAACTGGTGTACAGCTCTTTGAGCTTGCTGCAAGCCTTTTCAGGTTGTCCCCTACGGGGAATAAACCTTTTTAAACTGTTCAAAAAAGCATTGCTAGATAAATCCGAAACTAATTCCAAGTGAACAGCTTTGGTTGAAAAGCAAATAAAGATACATAAATACGATTTCACGAGGGAAGCCTTTCTCAGCCTCCCACTTTCGGGTGGTAGATTTCCCATGATTTGATGACCGGTTCGGGGACGACATCTAAAACACACAATACATTTATGTAATATCTTTTTAATAGTATTTTTCCCAAAGATAGGCCAAAATTTTAGTCGTATTTCAGCTGATCTCAGTAGACATTTCAAGCTTGATTCCAATTCAGCTACACTTAAATTGCCTGAAATTCTACCTTTAACACTTCTGCAGTTATTGACAAATCGCAACACATATGCAGTAACTCTTTTCAATTTAATAAATGATGAGAATTTTTTAAATATCTCCCATTCTTGAACATCCGTGGATAATAGAATATTTTTGCCTTTGAGTTCCGGAGGGTTTGAACACGAAATATTTGATATAGGCCAAGCGTTGACTCCTTCGGTCAACCAACTTGGTCCATTCCACCATATTGCAGAATTTATCAATTTATCTGTAGTGGTTCCTCTTGAAAGTATATCCGCTGCATTGTCTGCTGAAGATACGTGTCTCCATCGATCTGGATCACTAAGTTCTTGTATTTCAGCTACTCGGTTTGCAACGAAAGTAGCCCATCTCGTAGGTTGACCTTTCAGCCAGCACAACGTTATCATGGAGTCACACCAATAATATGTGTCGATCTCCACTATATTTAGCGCTTGTTTTACATTTTTTATTAATTTCGCCAGTAGCACAGCACTACAAAGCTCCAACTTTGGCAGTGACATACACTTCAATGGTGCTACTCTTGATTTAGACGTTATTAGGTGTGAATGCCACTTACCGATATGGTCCACTGACACCATGTAAACGCAGGCTCCGTAAGCCTTCTCAGATGAGTCGCAAAAACCGTGCAGTTGTTGATATTTAGATTGCCTGCAAATAATTTTTCTTGGTATTTTCAACACATTTAATTGAATTAATTCTTGAAGGTAGGACCTCCAGGGTGCTAATGTTTCATTAGGCAATGGATCATCCCACGCTGCTTTAGACTGCCATAACTTCTGCATTATCAATTTGGCTACAACTATAATCGGTCCTAGCAGACCTAATGGATCAAAAGTTGATGCAATGCAAGATAATATCTGTCTTTTGCTCTCGGTTCGACTTGATGGTTTCATTATTACATAAGAAAAATAATCAGATTCATTATTCCATCTTAATCCTAATATTTTCTCAGTCTTTGGATTGTCAGTAATAATTTTTTCAGAATTGCCTGATTCGGCAATCTTAGCTTGGCCCGACTCGGCTGACAACTCCAAGACATTAGACCTCCATTTCCTCAAGGTCATCCCCGCAGACAAAAAGATGCTGATTAATTGCTCTTTTAACTCTCTACAGGATTCCATGTCATCTCCTCCGGTTAACAAGTCATCCATATAGAAGTCATTTTCTATGACCTGACTAGCTCTAGGAAAATTTATATTGTTATCCATACCAATTTGCCGTAGAGTTCTAGTGGCTAAGAAGGAGGAAGGCCCCAGACCATATGTGACTGTCTTCAGACGGTAATGCTTGAGCACCTCCTGCGGCGACTCGCGCCATAGTATCTTCTGCAGGTCACGGTCCGCTTCACCCACGTTAACCTGGCGGTACATCTTCTCGATGTCGGCCGTCAGGACCACTTGATGTTTCCTGAAATGCAATAGTTGGGTGTATAAGTCCTTTTGTATAACAGGTCCTGTCATCAAGGCGTCATTGAGAGAAATTCCATTTGAAGTTTTGGCGGAGCCGTCAAAAACGACCCTCACTTTAGTAGTAGTGCTTGATTCTTTTATTACAGCGTGATGAGGTAAAAAATAGGATTCACGATCCCCCTTTGACTGGTCACACACCTCCATATGACCCAATTCCTCATATTCACGCATGAATTGTATATATTGTGTCTTCAATTCGGGATTCGACACAAATTTTCTCTCTAAATTTTTAAATCTTTTTTCAGCAGTGAGCAATGAACTTCCCAGCTGATCAATGCATGCTCGACGCGGTAAACTTACTACGTATCTACCGTCGTCTTGTCTGGTATGAGTACTAGCGAAACTGGCTTCACAAGCCTTTTCTTCATGATTTAGAATCTTAGTGGGATTAATCTCCTCCAATTTCCAAAATTTTTCTATTTGATGACTTATTTTATTTATAGATAAACTACAAAAATCTGATACAGGCCTTTGCTTGGGGTACATGTTGATCGGTCCTGATATGATCCATCCCAGTTGCGTACGTTGAAGTGTTAGTCCCGACTCGAGTTTCAATCTATCGTTGGTTAGGATTTCCCAAAAACTTTCCGCGCCCAACAGGATGTCGATGAGTGCAGCTATATTGAAGTTCGGGTCAGCTAGCTCCAATCCTCGTGGTAGCTTGAAGACTTTTTTCTCCATTGTCACTTGTGGTAAGTTTGTTGTAATCTCCTGTAAAATCAGACATGATATTTCGCGTTTATAATCAGTATTAAGCGAAGTCATCTCCACTGAAATTCTCTTTTTTATGTGTGTGATATTATTATGGATCCCAGAGACGGGTTTGTTTATCAATTCACATGGTAAATTTAATTTATTAGCAAATTCAGCTCTCATAAAATTTGACTAGGCCCCTGAATCAATCAGAATACGGGCTTTAAAAATCTTATTGTTACTACCCACAACTCCTATGTTGGCAGTTGACAATAATATTATTTTTTCTGCTTTATCCGATGCAGAAAAATTTGATACTGAAACCTCGTTATCAGCATCCATATTGGAGGCCTCCCGCAGAGGTTCCTCATTGTGTAGCAAGGTGTTGTGGTTATCTTTGCCACAGCGCCTGCAATAAAGGTTTGCCTTGCAACTCTGTGCATGGTGACCCACCTTTAAACATTTAAAACATGCTTGGATTGATTTCGTAGCATCAATCCTCTCATGTAATTTCAATTTTATAAATTTTTTGCAATAATAAATTTGGTGACCTTTCTCGTTACAATAAATGCAGTTGTTAGCCTTCACCGCTAAAAATACTGATGAATCTTTTTTGTAATTATTGTTGCTTATTTGTGTTTTATGTAAGCTAGAAATCTTTTTCTCAGAAGCGTTCATAAGTTCCAATACTTGTGCTCTAGCAGATAAACATTTTAAGAATTCCTTTAACGTAGGTAATTCGTCTTGCAATGTATATTGCTCCCAATTTTTTCGGGTAGATGCGTCTAATTTATTTGATATTATATAAATAATCAACGGATCCCATTGATCTACCTTGATCCCGATATTTTGTAATGCCTTTAAACTAACGTTTGTTTCATCAATTAAATACCTCAATGCTACAGGCTCTTCTTGTTTCATGTCTTTTAATTGAAATAGAGATTGGATGTGTTTATGCGCGGTAGTTCTTAAATTTGCATATCGTTCATTTAACAATTCCCAAGCGGAAAGGTAATTTAATTCCGAAACTTCTAGATTAGCTATTATTTTTAATGCGTTTCCCTTTAAGGTGGATTGCAAGTAAAAGAATTTTTGCACATTGCTTAAAGTATTGTTATTATGGACTAAAGTCTTGAAGGTTTCGACGAAATTAACCCAATTTCTCTGATCTCCATGAAATTCCCGCAATTGAAGGGTGGGTAGTTTTATTTCCACCTTACTTTGATCAACGGATTCGATCGCGCCCTTGGCCGTTGCCAAAACTGAGAAATATTGGTTTTCGAAAGCTTCTCGTTGACTATAATTTTCAATTTCGTCTGAATCCGGTAACATTTCAATTTTCAGTTGAACTGCTTCGAATTCATCTAGCAATGATTTCACCCGATCATATCTTAATTTAATTTCATTTACCGACAATGCATTTAATGAATCTGCAAACCTAGTCAATTTTCCCTTAATCACGCCACGTTTGCTTATTAATGATTTTATATTTTCCATTTTTGATTATATTTTGTTAATATCGCTTGACAATTATTTTATTTGAGCAAAGCACCCGTTTGAAAGAATACCAATGACAATCTTGACAATACTATTTAAGAACACTATTCAAGTAATATTATATTATTATTCTCAAGTGGGTAGTGATTTTATTTATAATATTGACTCTATTTAAGATAAATCTCGATTAAATACATGAGGTCTGAATAAACATAAGATAGATGTGATAGGAAGACACTGAATACTTATCTCAGAATTGCTATGTGGTCCACTTTCCTTAATGATTTCCAGGTTCAATCAATTTTGTATTTTTTGGCTGCTGGTTCCTTGTTTTTTATTTATATATACAATCTCCTGATTGTAATCCGGTGGAAGGATCAAATGTTAAAATCTGGAGTGATCCTTTTAAATAAAATCTCGTTCTATTTACAAACTTTTCACTTTTATTTCAACTTATTGAACATGGACAATTTATAAGAAACAAAACCGGTAAGAATAACAACTGTTACACTAGCCCTGACTTATGAGCTGTTTTGAGTTTATTGTCAAGAAAGAACGAACATAAAACACATGATGCGAGCCTTTTTAAAGAGTAACTCCCTTCCTTCAAAACAACTAGTCATTGTGGAGTGGGAGACTAGAAGATAAAGCGAAAATCTACAATATCGATCAATATCCTGATAATCATCCATAAGCAAGGACTCACACCATTTGGGTGAAACATAGTAAGCTGAATTAATTGACCACAGATGTCGGTAGCCTTCACTTTTTTAACATTTATCTTTTATCTTTTTATTTTATCTTTTATCTTTTATCTTTTATCTTTTATCTTTTATCTTTTATCTTTTATCTTTTATCTTTTATCTTTTATCTTTTATCTTTTATCTTTTATCTTTTATCTTTTATCTTTTATCTTTTATCTTTTATCTTTTATCTTTTATTTGTTTTTGTTTTTGTTTTTAAGCGCTCTAGGGGAAAATATCTGAATTTGATTTTAAGATATCATTATTTGTCTTCTTTTTCTTATGAGTACAAAATTATATACTATTAGGAATACATAATTAACACCTTTTCCTGCTATAAATAACATGTTATGTTAGTAAACAATGTAATATGAATTTAAATTTGTCAATTTGACTGGCCTAAAACAGGATCCATTCCTAGTTGGCTAGTCAAAGTTTCCACATATGTTTTATTGTTCAATTTTATGTGAAATAAAGTTATTATTATTATTATTATTATTAATTAAGCTATTTTTTCATGTCAAAATATTATTTCTGGTAATTTAATACTATTCTGCTCATACCTGACCCACTGAATGACTGAATTGACGTAAGGCAACTGCGTCAACTCACAAAACAGTAAAAATGTCAATCCAAAATGGTATTTCATTTTGCTTAGGTAAAAGAGGAGTATTTAAACAAATAATAAACAACCTTTCTTCAGTAATCGCAAATTTACCTTCTGACATAATTTTAATTTAATAATAAATAAGTTTGACGAAAGATACGTTCTTTTAATAAAATTTTAAACGCAAATTACATGAGTTTAAATTGGGATTGAATATCACGCTTGCTTAACATTTATCATCTTGCGCCTCAGGCAAAGATGATTAAGAAGTAATCCGTCACATCTCGGAGGAGCCTGAGTTAGAATTATTACATCCCTCCCTCCTCCCTCTACTCAACCCATCCCTTAAACACAGCCGTGACGTCATCCCTCAACCCTAAGAGGTACAATAAAGATTTCCCTCGAAGGGCGGAATCCCGGAATACATTAGAAGCACTCACCGAGTCGGGATGACAATTTTAACGCATTTGGAAAATGGGATTTGGAATTCTTCGACAGGAAGGTACCGTATTTATTTTAAGCATTTAAGTCAACTTAAGTTATTTTGCTTGACCTTTCTCTTGGTGCGGAATTTAAATTTAGAGCTCTTATTTGATTCCATTTAACGAGATGTCTTAAGGCTCCGTTCCCGGCCCCAAAAAGAAGAAGATGGAGAGATGTGAAATTAAGAATTTAAGAAGAGCGCGCTAACATTTACAACGATAAATTCGATGCAAAAATCATGAAAATCTTTAATAAAACACGCCTCGTTTAAAATATAGCAAAAATCTCGATATAATTGTCTTCAACAGCATTTAAACAAAAGCTGTGAATTTTTCATACATATAACTTTTAAAATAACTGAAACAAACGTGTTTATAATAATTTTTGGAGCATACTTTGCGATTTTTTTCTATCCATGGAATTTTATATAATTTGCGTTTGGGCGCGACTAATGTCTAGATATTATCTTCAAGAAAAACATATATTTTTTTAAGAGCTTAAAAACTCAAATGTTTATGAGAGGTTTGCAATAAATCGGTAGAAATTCGAAAACCGGCCTCTTAAGCAAACTTAAAAAAAACATTTTATCGCTAAATTAATGAAAAAATTTCAATACAAATTCTTCAATAATTAAAGCGCGACCATTTTTTTTAATTTGGAATATTAAGTAGCTTTCATTCCGACACTTGGCCACCTACATTTTTCTATATTCTCGGCATTTTGTTTAATTCGGCTTTGATGTTACCGGGGATTTGGTGGCAAAAATGTACATAGTAGATTATTTTGAGCCAGATTGACTCGCATGGCAGATGTAAGGTATAGGTTATAGATTTTGAAATAAAAGAATGTATTAGAAATACAAAAGTGTATTAAAATAAAAGGATATCCTGTAAACTAAGGCTCTCTGGCTTAAAGGGCTTTCTTGGGTTAAATAGTTCATTTTGATACCGTGGTAAGTTGAAATGAAGCTGAAGTATAGCATGACAAAATCTCCTTTTGAGAAACGAATCTCACATCGTGAGAATACCAAGACTCTAGAGAATTGGCTCCCAGCCAAAAGGACCCTCCGAAAGCAGAACTGGCGGATGACTCTCGATACCAATTATCCCTCCAGGATGATTCCCAGTCATCTCCCAAGATGACTAGAATCACGTCCAACGTCCAAAATCACGATCGTAGCGATCTTCAAAAATGATTCGTCGTATTGCGGTCAAGAGGACCGCCTAAAGCTCTCGGCTGCTGCACAAAGAATGGCCCGCTTGGTTTGAATCTCCTGCAGGATCGACAACTGTTGCTTTCAAAATATTGCAGGGCTCGCGAAATAACCAATTCCCAAATGTCAATGGGCAAATACTGGAGGTGCCACACACCGAGACCATAAGTAAAATGTGTATAATAGGGTGTTCACACCTTGTCACAAATACTTTTATGTGACATTCTGTGTTATTTAATATCTAAATAGTCTTTTTATATAACTTATCTAATAGTTAATTATCTAATAGTAACAAATAATACTAACAATATTTAATAATAATACATGTCGTAATAATGCAAATACATACAATTTATTTTATTTTAAACTAATGATGTCAAACGAAAGAGTGAGAAGCTACAATATAGACGAAAATTAACATAGGATAGGTAAAACGAAAGAAACAACGGCTCACCACATTATTCAGACCTTAATTTCTAGGGTTTCCAATATTTAAAAACATACATCCAAATAAAATTTGATAATCCAATTAATATCATGAACAAGTTATAATATTTTCACTTTCGAAATTGAATAAAATCAAAGTAGAAGTTGTGGAACAATTTGTTGGAACAACCAAGAAGATATTTAGCGATTGCTCTCACGTTCCATCGAATTTGTCATGTTGGATTTTCTTTTCCAATGGCGGGGGGTGAAGGACGTCATATTAGTGACTGAGTGGGGGAAGCCGTAAAGGAGGCAGGTTTAAGGGATGGAGTGATGCGAAAAGATTCCCTTATCCGATGCATACGAAAATTAAATCGCACTTTTAATACTTTTTTGTCTGAGCTGGAAATGATCTTAATCTTATATATTTTTTCAGTCGTGGATCTAGTAACAATCTTAAGACGTATTTAAATGTGGTAGTCTAGTCAAAACCGTTCATCATAATCCAGTAACATACCTATATTGTCTAGCGAATAGTAAATAAAATGAACGTGTATTTGAAAAATAAAAATGACGCATGATATTTAAGCTTTACACATAAAAAAATTATGTATTTATGACCTACGTATTTAATTTTTATTCATTTATAATTCATATTATTTTTTTATTTAAATAAAACCAATTATAGATTTCATTCTAATGAAATTACCTCCAACAAGACAAGTAAATAAATATAGATGATATTCCTGAAAACATTATAAAGAACAAAAATCATTTTATTCAATATGCAGAATAAAAAAATTATACATACTATTTTCTGCTCATCAAATGAAAGGTTTTTTGTGTTATTTAAGGGAGTTACAATTATTAAAAGACGTTAATACTGAAATCTTTGTCTGTTTTCATAAAACATTTTTTTTTTCATTTGAAAATTATATTAAGTAAACTAACATAACAGTAACATCTAGAAAGATGGTTTTGAAGTGCAATATAACCAAAATAACAATATCTACCAACATTTCTTATCTTTTAAAATTTTTGAAAGTTGATCACCACATATCTTCGAGATGGGTGCAGAATTTGTTTTCAATACTTTCCACCTCGCGCCTTTTTTCTTCCATTTCATCTTCACGCGCTGATATGATATTGATTTCGCATTTCTCGTGGCCAGAGGCTGTGTGTCTCGAGCCTGCAGGAAATGTAATAAATGAAATGACAAATGGGATGTGGGATATGGGATGTGTGTGGAGGCTCGCAGTTTACCACAGGGAAGCCTGCAGCACGTTCACGTCATAACGTGTTATTAAGAATCGACACATTGGGTTATTGGTCTGGAGAAGTCAATGTTGATTGGATTACGACGGTGCAGTTCGGGGGCGAAGAATACGAAACCAAAACTAAGACTCGAAAATGAAAATAGTTTGTGTGATTCAGATGAAAATTTTGTTTGTGGTATATTTTTCTTCGTACGTACCTACGAGTATTTCAAGAGAATGCCTACATAATTGACCACATATTGGCCAAATCTAAACTTACCCACTTATTTTTTCAAACATTTAATCAAATATTTAGTTCCTGCTATTTCACACAATTTGAACAATTCATCATATTCCAAAGTTAACATAAATTCAAGCTCTGTGAAAGTTCCATTCAAGTTCCGTTACTACTCGTACCGATATATGTGAATTGTAAAACAACCGGCCCATAATGAAACTAAGTTAAAATTTAAGATCTGAGAAATTTCTATTCAAGTTCTGTTTCTATACATTTTGGTGAACTGTGAAACAACCGGCTCACTATAAAATAAAAATAAATTAACAAAACTTGAATTGAAATTTCTCAGATCCTAAATTTTAACTTAGAAATCGTCTTAATAAATTAAACACTTTACCTTTGTGATCTCCTGATACAAACCTGTTTTTTTAGCATAATTTCCTCGGCCCATGCAATATTTGCTTCATTTTTAAAGTAAACAAACAGTTGACAATATATTGTACTTATATATTTTTTAAACTTCGTGTACAACCACTTTATTTGTGTACATTATATATATAATCAGTGTACTGTATACTGTTTACTGTATACTGTATACTACATATATATACAGGATACTGTCTTTATAAGCTTGGGAAAAACTAAAACTAATCGACAAGACAACATGCTAATGGAGTGGTTTTAAACTAAGTTTTTATTTATTTACTTATAATAAGTATTTATTGCTCTGGGATTTACCAGATTTTATGTCATTTTTCTTACAAAAAAAAACATTAAAATAACGCACTTCGGATTTCAAATACTTCAACATCGCATGGACAAGACAGCTTTTTACTTCAAGTACAAGCTTTTCTCCTCCCCTATCGCGTCTGCTACCCTGGTGGGTAATATCGTTTGAAAGGACCAAAGAGCGTCTGTCACAGGAGTCGTCCTATTGAATTCCTGGGATTCCGAACATCCCCACTATATTGCATTTACTGCTCGCTGGTCATGTGAATTGTTCACAGTTAATACAAATGGCCACTCGTATTAAATCAATACCTACTGTAAAATAGGTATGCTAAATGAAAGATTTTTTTTAATAGCCTACTTCGCTCGAGATTTGAATTGAAATAGTTGGATGAATAAATAAATGGAAGAATGTTATTAAAAGTCTTTTAAAGTGTTCGCATAACGTCTTATTATCCAATTGTTAATATTATTATGAGAAAGAGCTGTAGTGTGCTGTTATTTAAGATACACTTACAGATTCTCCTGTGGAGATTACTTATTTGGAATAATAGATGCTTGTGTTTATCTGCCAAAGGTGTCAAAAAAGGTAAATTTTCTTAGAAGACTAAGACATAAATTAAATAGAAACACTACGGAGCTCATTTATAAAACTATTGTTGCTCCACATTTGGATTACTGCTCTACAATGTTATATTTGGCCAATGAAGGAAATTTAAACAAAATAGAAGTTATACAGAACAGAGCTATGAGATGTATACTGTGAAAAGTCAAATACGCAAGGATTAATAAAATGAGAGAGGAGCTAAATTGGATTCCAATAAAAAAAAGACTACTATTTAATGTATTAATTTTTGTGCATAAAATTATGAAAAACCAAATGCCAAAATACTTTAAGGATGAAATTGTTTTTAATAGAGACGTACATAATTATGAAACAAGAAATATAAACAGAGTTCGATTGCCACAAATGAAGAAATCAAAATCACAGAACTGCCTAATGTACAGAGGACTAAAGATGTATGATGAAATGCCTGAAAGTATGAAGAATGAAGAAAGAATGAATGTATTTAAAAAGAAATGTTATGCTTACTGTAAAAATATTTAAATTTATCAAATGAAATGTTACATTGTGCTTATTAGTTTATACTCATGTAGTATAAACTAACTCAATAAATAATAATAAAAAAAATATATATATACTTCGCGTATTACAATGTTGATCAAGAGAAGAGAGTGTCCGGAGCTAGTGAGACTACAACATCCCCGAAAGGCGATGGAGAATAGGAAGGTTGGATAATACCGATTTAAAGTTTTTTTTTAAAGAAAGACAAGCATTCCTGGGTTACGAATAACCTGACAAAATTTGAAAATCTCCCACTATCATCACAGTAATCGGAAAATGATGCTTGTGTTGTGATAAAGAACTAAGCCAGCCTAGGAATTGAACACGCGACGCCTGAGTAGGACCCAATCGCGATTTAAAGCAACTGGTCTCAGGCAGTGTCTACCGCTCTGGTATGCTATTTTTATTTATTCATTAATCGTAACTTAGCTCACATCGTCGTGAGTTTTAATAATTTGAGAAACATACATCGCACACCTCATAGAAAAGGGTAAAAAATTTCTGTCTTCTAAAATTTCATTTTTATCTCTGATTGTGATTATCATTGCCCCACGAAAACCCTATTAGTTTACTCTGCGAGATGTCGCTAGTGTCTCTTTTTGACGAGACCGCTTGTTTCATCAATCATCATTTGTTTTTGTTCTCGCGTAAAATTTAGTTGTATGACTTACGACACTTTTCAATGGGATGTGCGATAAATATATATTTTTTCATTTTTTGGCAAACATATTGTAACCATAAATATATTTTTTAATTTAATTGTATTCGATCACTAACAAAACATCAATATTTGAGTTGGATATCAGTCAACGTTAATTCCTTTTTAAATTGAAACATAATTTCAATCTCAGTTATTTCAATCGGAATTTAGTTATAAAGTTAGACGGCCTGGTACCTAAGTGATTTCTTGGTGCTTGCTTTCTTCCTTGTTGGCAATGGCTATGCAATTTTGGAAAAACCTAAACTTAAGCGCTCTCCCTCTTGACTCAAAACCAAGAAAACCCCGAAACAATAACAGGACATATTTCATTTAACGCCAACACTTTTCCGACAGGATGTCGCGAGTTGCAGGCGGGGGAAAAATGGCGAAAATCATAATACTGTCGTTGATTATTCCCGTCACGACTAGCTGGAGACCGGCATATGGCATACACAGTGCCATGTGTTGGTAAAACGCATCCATAATACAAGACAGGTCTTATAACGAATAACGACGAGATATTACATTGCGAGTATCCATTGTGTGAACAGAGATCCGTTAGCCGTTAGCCACTCGAGCGATTTTTGGTATTTAATGGCAAGTTTTTAAAACGCCTTGAGCGATCGCTTGCCATAATGTGCCAAAATTTACTTAACCTAAAAATATGGGATAAATGGTGAAATTTAGGTGTATTCATTGGCGTTTAACTGCAGTAAGCAGGTTTCCTTATTAATATTTTGATGAATGATATTTATTAAATTGAATGACCAAATCGAAAACGAACACTAAACGCTCAAGTGGTTATGGTCCTGCGACTAATTAGTGCTATTTAAAAGTTACCGCTTATTTTTTCACTTTTATACCAGGAATTGTTCTAATAGGAATTCTGTTCGGAGCAAGTGGGACTACGGCAACTCCGACTGGAGGGAGGAAGAATGTGGAAGAGGGAATGGTCATGAAGAAAGTGGTTTCTCTTAACTTAAAGGTTGACTTTCGTCGTGACAATATGTAGGTTTCTATTTACATTCCCGAACAATTAAACTTTTTTAGATTTGTTCCTGAAGTCCTGAGAAGATCTGAAACGCATAGAGCACTTTTTATTACGAAGGCAATTGAAAATCACTAAAATACTATTAATATTAATAAAGACGACGGAGTTAGGCTCAATAGTTTTTGTTTTTAGGTAATTGAACTGCTACACCAAAATTAAACGCATAAAACCATTATACAGTGGAGACAGATTTATAAATAATAATACGAAAACATTTTTTTTAAATACAAAATATAAAAGCAGTATAATAATTATGTGATATTAATGTGAATAAGTAATATAATTTTTCAGTGCTGAAAATGTTTCATTGTCTTGCTTTAATTATTTTTTTCTCGTGTAAACCTATGATTTCCAAAATTAGACGAGACTCCAGACAGAATTAAATACGCGTTATTCAAAATGAAAAAAGTTTTTTTTGTGTTTTCTCCAAAGAATACCGAAATAGATTTGTTGTTCTCGTATTATTTTCTCGGCTACAAGATTTTTGTAATGATTCTATTTATTCACTCCTTTCACAAAGTAAATTCTATATTTATTTATATAACACTTTCATAAGGGCTTTTACAAAATTAGTGGATCGGTAATAATGAAGTAAAATTTGTTTATGACAATATAAAACAGAACACATTTAAAACCATAATAAAAGCTAAGATTTATATTTATTTACGAAGTATGTTATTTTAGCCTTCTTGTAACTTGATTCCGTGAAGTTGACATATCAACTGCATGCAATCTGGGTAAAAGCAAGTATCTTAATGTATCAGTCCAGATGTTGTAGTTGCAATTAAAAAGAATTTTTGATCGAGTATTTTTTGTTGATACATGGAAGTTAATTACGCTAGGTAAGTCAAGGTTATCAATAAAACCATAAATATATTATTTTTTTAATATTACGGGATAGGCAGGTCTACGTATTTGAGTATAGGTTGTGATATACTCGTTTTCTCGTCTCTTCTTTTGAATTCTTTTTTTTTTTTTAATATTTTTCCATTTTAATTTTACTATTTTTGAATTCTTTCATCCTTTCAAGTTTTCTTAAACTTTTCTTTTGGCTCTGATCGATATTTAATTTTCTCAAAGGCTTTATATGTATGACACACAAGCCTTCATGAAAATGTGACCCTTATTTTCTTTGATTACTACAGGAAGCTATTTAAAACTCCCTTGTACTACATATCTTTATAGATATAAGTACTTAATTAATTAATACGTTATCTACGACCTTGAACGTAAATTTTCGTATTTATGCTGTAAATAAATTCCACCAAACGTTGTGTTATTTTTTTGATTTATGGTGTGGGAACTTAATTACTTTTGTTTTGTGGTACCCTTTGATTCTGAAAGGAGCGTTGAGCATCGAATTTGATTGGTCTATTTCCTGCAATTCTAAATTTTATTTTATTTTCTTTATGAACTTAACTTTCCCTAACACTATTTCGACTTCCTACCTCTAATGAATTCGTAATATACCTGTAATTAATGACATTTACCTGTTCAATTGTTTGTGTAATTAAGAATGACTCAAACGGTTAATTGTTAGTGAAGTCTTTTGTTACTCAAGATTTATTTACTGCTTGGCTCTCCCCTATTTTGGTCCTGATGCTATAACGTACATATGACATTGTTTTAGTAGATTATTGTTATTTATTGATTGTCTTTTAGAACGAACTCAGAAATGCTCTTTTGCTTGCATAATTTGGCTCCTATCCTCCTGCAGATAAACAGGGTGGTCAAAGATCAACTAGAACTTCGCACAGTCAGCCGACGCGATTTTCCAGAGGGCCGTTATACCTTGTTCTGTCAATCTTCCATGTCGTCGTGTACGTTACTCAGGTCTTTCTCTAAGCCCCGAAATCTCCAAATTCCAACTCCTCCGAAGTCTACTATTTACTTAGAGCGAACCGGTTTCGTTCTATACACAATCATATACTCACGGTCTTTGCAAGAGTTCGAGTCGTGAATTCTAATTTCTCGCATGCAAGAGACGATGTGAGGATGCCCCTGTCGAGACTAAAGCGCTAGCTGTAAGCGAGTCCACATCATCCAATGCACAGTACATAAGAAGATATATATGTATACATACGTTTGGGAAGGATTATAACTCGCAATGTGAAGCTAGCTAGCCTCGCATTCCAAGCTCGGATTTCGTGAAAAGGAATTCTGCACAAAACCTTAGCCGATGACCGAATATATACATAATAAGAGTAGGAAATATCAATATATAAGAATAAACTAAGAATATTTATTAGTTTTATTAATGGAGAGCTAATAACTCCAGGCTTTTGTTTGTTTGGTTGACAATTTTATTTAAGAGATTGCCATCTCTATTGATTTCTTGATTTGATTGGTTGACAATTTTATTTAAGAGATTGCCATCTCTATTGATTTCATGATTTGTTTTGTTGAACTGTTATTCTAGATTTTCCCCCTCCCCAGACTCAACTCTTTGATATAAATTTTTACTATCCCGTGATTTTTCAAAAGTCTCATGTAAATGTTTGACACTTGTGAGGTTTTTATTCCCATAACTTCAAATGTTTTCATGTAATTCCTCAATTCATTTTTATACTACTATCCCGTGATTTTTCAAATGTCAAATGTAATTATAAACTGCAAATTAATCTTCTTGTTAATTCCTCAAATCATATTTCGCTGCTATCCCGTGAATTTTCCAAATGTTTCAAATAGATGATTTATATTTTTTTTTTTTGTAAAATAAATACTAATTTCATTTTATATAAATTGGTTTTTAATCCTTTTGTATTTTAATATCGTAGTAATGTTAGCCCGAAGCAATTAAAGAATGTCAATTGTTTATTTTACCTTTAAATTCATAAACAAAACCGGCACTGACTTCGTGACCCACTAACCCAATAACATACTCTCGAATAAGTACATGAAATGACACGTGTTTTTGTTTACACTATGCATTCCAAAACAATTTGCCCTAATTAATTTCCTTTATTTCATTGTATTGGTTTCACTTTATATCTGATCGAAGCCCCGTCTGCTAATTTATTATTCAGTATATATATAACTATATTTATATAGGCTTTATACGTAAATAAATGTGGTTTATATTCTAAATACACATATACATATATTAATTTTATAGAGATAATTTAGCAAAGAATAAATTTACATAAACTACATATTTTTAATAAATTTTATATATAAGACTTATAACTCTGTAGGAACTCGGAAATTAATAAGTGTAGATATATTTATAGGTAGGTATCTGATAGATATCACTCAAATTCAATATAAAAGATGTTTTGTTTAATTAACCTCTTTTCTGGGAATGTAAATATATATATATAATTACCCATATATGGATAACATATCAATATAAAAGATATATATGTAATAAACATTTAATCATAATTGTGCAATATCTCTCTGAGATATTTTATTTACGGAATATATATAGAAATACATATACATACATACAAGTATAATTCGAAATACATATTATATACATTATTTTTAATATACATATATAGCACAGATTTGAATCAAGTAATATTTTGTCGTAATAATATAAATTTTTATACCGATGATCAGCTGTTCTCTCCTCGTCCATGATTCTGAAAATATTTATACTTATGAAAACTTACCCCAACATGTCGATTCCTGTCGGGAGCTACACGACCATCTCTTTTGTTTATATATTCTTTTTCTCTAACTAATTCGGCTATTGTCTAACTAAATCTAAATTAATCCTTTCGATTTATTATTCCGCTATTTTGTTGAATCTAAACTGAATTAATTGACGACTAATCTTTATCAATCAAAATGTACTTTATTTTCAAAACTCGTTGATTAACCTAACACTTTGTTAAATTAAGTTTAACAAATTAATTCATAATTATTATCCGGAGTAATATTATCATTATTTATTTCGTGTTCTTTTTTCACCGAACTTTTATCTAGCAACAAAGTATTATACAATTAAATACCGAATAGATTTTTATCATTGATTATTTATTCCAGATTTATTATTATAGTTATTCCATTATTAGAATAACATTCTGCTTAAATTATAATTTTTAAGCAGTAACCACTTCACGATTATTTACGAAATAATAGATTTATTATTATTTAATCTAACAATAGATTAATACTTCGCGATAGAAATGTTCCGTTCAATCGTACGTTATCTAGCTGAATTAACTCGATGTTAATTTTTTTTAGATTAATGTGGTTCGACAATTATTCTCTAAACACTATTAATTTTTTTTTTTTTTAAATCGTTAAACTATATTATAAACTTTTTATTTTAATGATAAGTTGAATTTATAAATAGATATATTATTATTCACTGCTGTTATAAAATTCTTTAAACACTCTTGCTTCTTTTTAAATTCACTACACTATATAACCTTTTATTTTAAAGACAAGTTGAATTTATAAATAAATATATTATTATTCACTGCTGTTATAAAATTCTTTAAACACTGTTGTTACTTTTTTTTATTAATTCGCTACACTATATAAACTTTTTATTTTAATGACAAGTTGAATTTATAAATAAATATATTATTATTCACTGCTGTTATAAAATTCTTTAAACACTGTTGTTACTTTTTTTTATTAATTCGCTACACTATATAAACTTTTTATTTTAATGACAAGTTAAATTTATTGTAAAACTATATAAAACACTTTATTTAATTTTCAACACTTCACAGATTTAATCACTAACACTGACTATAATTTTCTAAGTCTCAGGTTTTCCCACTCCGAATTTTTCTAAGTCCCAAAATTTTACAACACTTAAGAAATTTTTCAACTAATAACCGTATTAGACACTACGTCACGTAACTTCCACGTTTTTAATCCGACGATTGGTCCCCGACGACTGCTGATCAAATGTCCATGTCGTAGGTTAAATACCCATTCCAGGATTAGAATGGCTTAATTACGCGTTCATTGATTTTCTAATTTAAACTCTAACAACTCGAGATTTCATATATCAATTCTGTCATTTTCGTATCAACGTGTTAAGTCCGGCCCCCTTGATTTTAGAAATCTTCTGTCTCTTACGTAAATTGTTCCAGTGTCGAACCTACCATTATGTCAAATTTTGCCCCGTCGTTCCTTTGTCTTCTGGTCTTACGAATTTAACTAAAATATCATGATTTTCGTGTCCTTTTTTCTCTCAATATATAATAGGTACGTCTTCAATAAACTGTATATAATTCTCAATTTGGTTTATCGCTACCAGAACACGAACAAACTCATGTCGAAATCTTCACTATGCTTTTCCCAACATTCATTTTCCTAAATTTCCCCACATTTTCATGTTTCTTGTATGAATCAATTCAATTTTTAACTGTATTGTCTCTACTTACGTCGTAGACTTGAATTTTCTTATTTTTCTTCAATTATATTTTATATACGACGTTATTTTTATAATTTCTCTGCTTCATTCTTATGTCATTGTCCATAACTATATGATTAGTTATATTCCAAGCCAAATTTACTGTTTTCATCAATACTTCTGAATTTTCATGAGTTTTCCTTACGGAATCGTCTTTAAACTGTCTTTACTTCATTCTTTACGATCATTTGTATAATTTCCAATGTTTATCTTCTCTTAGAAAACTTCACCTTTTAGTCATAAATATTCAATCTGCTATTTTTTCATAATTTTCATAGAAGAAAATTCCAATTTGACTCTGGGATATGTGTCAGGTTAATTGCTTCGTATAAAAAACGTATAAAATTGTGTCTCGTTTCATCTCAAAACCCCATAAAGTATCATCGCTGACATATGTTGATGTTTTCGATTTCTACGTACTTGGTCGTAAATAATAAATTAATATTAACTCGTTAAATTTAATCTCTTTTATCTTATCCAAATATTGCATAAGTTCCATGTTAACTTTTATTGCCCCAAAAGCAATAAAGACTATCATAATCACCCAAAACCATGTCGGAAATCTCATTGTTTAAACAACAAAATAGTGTGTGAGCTCGACAACCTTTTTTTACATCAATTGCCTCAGCAATTTGTTCTATCGTCTATAGTATTTTCTCATAGCAAATGACGTAAAACGATCCCTTCCTTTGAATTAATCTAACGTAATATAACTAGAATAACCATCCTATTTCAAATATATAACGATATCTTTTTAAACTCGTCTGAAAACGCAAAATTAAGCTGAAATCTTATATTGTTCAATAAATACTTCCGTTTAAATGTCCGTTTTTTCCATTAGATTTTCTTTCCAAATCGTTTTCCCTGACTTTATTGCTTCATCTAAAAGTGACATTCCTAATTTCCATCGTTTTTCTTTCTTTTAAATATCAAACGTACGTTTTCCTCTGAATCTGGCCTCCTTTTATTCTTCACGTTCTCGTTATGCAATTGAGTATCCCTACAGTAGCTTCTCCCACGTTTTCCAGGTCTTTTCTTCAATTTTTCATTCATTATATTTTCTCGTTATTTTATTGCATCATTTTTTCAACATAATATGGATTTATTTGTTCGTTAACTGCGGTTGTCGATTCTTCTGTTGCACTCAATATTTACCTTACATATAGGGTCATTGTACCAAATGCACCGAACGTGGGATTGTGTTTATCTTAAAGCGTATTGATCTCTCGAGTTGATGATGATTTTTACCCCATAAATCTCAGACTAATGGTCTAGTCCAAAGTCCATCTCTTTGTCTTGAAAAAGGGTAACCTCCCCCTCCTCTGATTGGTTGATCAATCTTAAGTGTTTATAATTGGATCCCTCTGTGTTCTATTTATCAAAACTTGACATGAATTTAATAATTATAGATCTCTGCAGTCTCCATGGTCCAATCAAACTTAATCCGCTAGGTGTCGCTAGTGTGTTGATTTCGTTATAATTCTGAATTATTATTTATTCATTCGTAAGGTGGAAGCTACTATATTTTCGTATCCACTGCGATTCATCACAGTTCCCTCCTCTGAACTCAATTTGCTGTGGTTAACGTTGTATCTAATTTTACCTTTTCTTTCTCTATTTTTCTTTGTTTATTTAATTTTTTTTTTTTTTTTTCGTTAGACACCGAAATTGTGTTCAACTATAGGCTGGTTATAGTTATCCTTCCTTCCTCATTCTATTATTTTCTACCTCCCTCCTCATTCTATTTATTCCTACCCCCCTCCTCATTCTATTTCTGCCTACCTCCCTCCTCATTATTTTATTTCCTATCTCCCTCCTCTTCTATTCGGATTGTTAACAACCTTGAATTCGAATCACATTGTATTTTCAATTTTCTTTTCGCGTAGATTATATTTTACTTAATTTTCTTGTAATTTTGATGAACTCAAAATTTTTTTATTATAAAATATGGAACACGCCCCTCGACTCGCGTGTTTAGGTGGTCTTCAACCTGGTTGGACCCAGACCTCCCTTACAATGATTCAAGCAAAGATTGTTTACAACCTCGCGATCTTTTCACCAACTGAAAAGCGGGTGGTCTCTTGGTGTGCAAATAATTGTTTTTATTTTGTTATTATAATTTTTTTTTTTTTGTGAAATATGTTTGTTCGCACGACCTCACCCAATCCGACAATCAGTGGTATACATGTTTCATAATTTTCTCTTTTATTTAAACTTTAACTTTATTCTCTTATATCTAATTGTTATTCTATGGTTCATTCAAACAAATTGTTCTAACCTAATTTTTTTTTTTCTTTTCACTCTTATACTTAATTTTTCATAAATGTTCTTAACTAACGTCCTATGGCTTCATCGTTTTTGTTTTTCTACTCTTTTTCTTCGAAACTTAAGCTAACTATTTCATAATTCAAATGTTGCCTTACTATATTTATCTAATGTCTACCATAATCTATAAGTAAAACTTCCTTATTTCGTGGTTTCAAAAAAAATTTTTTTTCTAACTCTATGCATGGTTTATTTTAACTCCTGTTTTATAAAACGTATCCTATCCTATTTGTAGTATAAATTTTTTTTTTTCAATTTTCTTTTCGTTTGTCATATAATATCTCCAATTCGTCCCTTTAAATGTACTTATGTACTATGACAAACTTTTCCTATTCACTAGTACATAACATGAAATGTCAAAATTTTTCTTTTTAAATCAAAATAAATGAAAATTACCTAATACCTATTTCTTTCTCTATTTTAAAAGGATTGTCGCTTATTAAGTAATCTGTTCACTCAGCACAAAGGAATTAAAGACGACCCGCCCCTCGCAAAATAAAGCTTGTATTTTGTAGAATTTCTTTTTAAATTTTTACGTAACCTAACATGTTTATATTTATTTTCCTCAAACGTGTTTTTTTTTCAAATATTTGTGAAATTCACGATCTATTCGATGATTTCCATTAGCTCTAAGCTTGGTTGTTGATCTCTGTTGCTTGTATAATATCTCGCTAAATGAATGGCACTATAATCTCCCTTAATTTCCCGCGTCTTCGGATCAATAAGCGTATAGGTGTTACTGTACGGAATTGAACCAATTACAAATGGTCCCTCGTAGAGAAGATGAAATTTTTTGATTTCCTTCTTCAATAAACTCGATTGTGTAATCTTTCTCAGTTTGACCATAGTTCCTATTTCATAAATTACTAATCTTTTATTGAGATTATAATATTTCTGTCGGTTTGCAGCGCTTTTTTCTAAATTTTTCTGTGCCGTTAATCTTATTTCATCTAATGTTTTCGTAGGTTTTCCACATCCCTGTGTATACTTGTCTAAACTATAGGTTGGTGATTTTCCGAAAGCAATTTCATTTGGTGAAAATCCCGTTGAACAGTGAATTGAATTGTTGTATGTTTGCTCTATTTCTTTAAGGAAAGCCACCCACTTCGTATGTTTTTCGTGACAATAAATACGAAAAATTCTTCCTAACTCTTTATTTACGCGCTCCGTTATATTTGGTCCAGGATTTCGTACTGAAGTATGTAAGATTCGTATGCCCATTCTATCTAAATTGCTTTCCCATTTCTTTGATGTAAATTGTGACCCGTTGTCAGTTAAAAGAGCTTCTATGCGTATTGTTTTATTAAAGTCCTCCACACAATTTAACACGGTCCTAGTACTTGCTATTCTTAATTTATATAGTTTCACGAACCTACTGAAAGAGTCTTGTATCACGAATATGAATTTCACCCCTCCCATTCCTCTCGGTAGTGGTCCGTAAAGATCCGCCATGGCTATTTGTCCTATTTCTTTAGTTAATATGGATTTACTTGGTCCTACAGTTGGTCGAATTTCGCGTTTCGCCAGCTGACAAAGGTGACACCCCTTTACTATCCGTTTTACATCTCGATTCATTCCTGGCCAATAATATCGATCTCCCATTGCTGAACCTGTTTTAAACATTCCCCCGTGTCCAATTTCTAAATGTATCATCTTTATTAACTCTTCAGTCAACTCTTGTGGTACTGCCAACACCGTCTTGTTTAACCCTGTAGTGTAATATAAGGTATTACCTATTTTTTTGTAATTTTTCAAATACCTACTTACATCTTTTGTTGGTGGTCCGAATTTTCCCTTGCGCAAATATCCCAAGATTTCTCCTAAAAATGTGTCTTGTTTCTGTAGCTCAATTATATTTTCTAAGTGTTTTCGAATCTGAATTCTAATTTTTACTGCAAAAGCTGCTATTTCCGGGCACGTGTTTTTCTCTTCTTGTACGTTTTCCGCATCACATGAATAACGAGATAAAATATCAGGCCCTATATTCTCTTTTCCTTTAACATATTCTACCGTGAAGTTAAATTGATTCAAATACAAAATCCATCTAGTTAAACGACCGCTATACATTTTCCAACTTTTCAAAAACGTCAGTGCTTGATGATCCGTTCTAATTATCAAATGTACTCCTCTTAAATATGTCTCAAACTTATGTAACGCATAAATTATCGCCCATAACTCTTGTTCTGACGTAGTCCATTTCAACTCTGGTCCCCTTAAAGCTTTGCTAATGAATCCAATCACGTGATGGTTCCCATCCTTGTCTAATTGATATAACTCACCTCCGATTGCAAATCCCGAACTGTCTGTCTGTAAGTAGTAGGTACTATTTGGATCGTGATGGTGTAATATAACGGACTCTAAAAATAGTGATTTTATCTTCTCAAATGCACGGTTTTCTAATTCTCCCCACCGCCATGCTTGATTCTTTTGTAATAAATCACATAACGTCCGCGTAGTCTCTCCATATTTATTCGCGAATCTACGATAATAATTACAAAGTCCTAGGAAAGCTCTAACCTGTTTTATTTTCTTGGGTACTGGAAAATTTTTTATTGCTTCTATCTTATCGGGGTCCATTTGAACTCCGATGGGCGAAATAATATGTCCTAACATACGTACTTCTGTGAATAAAAACTGACATTTTTCGAGTTTACAAGTCATGTTTGCTGACTCTAATCTTTCTAGCACCGCGTTTACATGTTCAAAATGATTTTCTTGACTCCCACACGTGTATATTATTAGGTCATCTAAATAGTTCGCACAAAACTCTCGCAACCCTGGCCCTAATATACGATCCATTGCTCTAGAAAAACTCCCAACTGATGTTTTTAACCCTTGCGGTAGTACCTTGTAAACATATGATTTACCATTGTAAACAAAACCAGTATATTTTCGGCTTTCCCGACTAATAGGTATTTGAAAATAAGCGGATTGTAAGTCTATTGTTGTAATATACCTAACACCATGGAAACGTTGAATAATCTCAGAAGTTAGTGGTGGTTTTTCTACCTCTGCCTCCATTCTAGTATTTAAAAATCTGGCGTCCAATAGTATCCTAACCGTTCCATCCTTTTTTAATGTAAACGTCAGAGGACTGGAAAATTGAGTTGCCTCCCTACTAATTATACCTAGATTTTCCAATTCCCTAATTTTATCATCAACTTTATCCCTATAGGCGAAAGGTACTGGATAAGAGCGTTTTACGAAAGGCGTTTCGTCCGTCATCCTTATTTCGTGAGTATACAAATTCGTTAAACCTGGCCTATCTCTAAACACATTTTTATGTTTCATTAAAATTCTTTCCAAACCTTCTTTTCCTTTTAAATCCAATTTTAACCCGGACAAAAATGTCGTTATTCTTCGTTCTAGACACGTCGTATCATTTGTTTTGGAATTTATTTCAATATTATTTAAATTTTTTCTTGTGCAATTTTGATCGCTAATCTCTCCTTTAAGCTTGCTATGCGTTATCGATGAATTTACCAACTCTATATCTTTCTTTCCGTTTCCTGTCTTTATTTTTAACTTTCTGTTTTCCCCACATTTAAATTCAGCTGTATATTCGTCTAACCAATTGATACCTAAAATAATTGGTCTAATTAACTTGGGTATTATTAAACACGGCGTATTTATTGTTACATCACCAAACCGTAATGGTACTAAAACCAATCTAGATATCTTTTGACTTTTGTGACCAACTGCCACCCTAATTTGAATCGCTGTCACAGGCATAATGGGATAAAGTACTTGATCATTTAAATAATTTTCGTAAAATTCCTGAGCTACACATGTGATTTGACTTCCTGTATCTATTAGGCAAAGAACTTCCGTGTTGTCTATATGTGCTTTAGCCTCCGGTAATAATGGTAAACTGCTACCCTTTTCTACCTCTTCGTAATCTCTGTCCTCAAAAATGTTGTTAAAGCCCCTAATTTCCCTACATTTTCTTTTCTCATTCATTTCCAATTTATTCCATTCATCCGTTATTTGTTGTAGTGAATTGACGCAGGCCTCCACACACATTTCTTCTTCAGTTCTTGTTTCTTCTGCGCCATTATTTCGCCTCATTACATTTTTTTCTGCTTTTATTGGGGCAATCACCCCTTCTTCATTTTTTCCCAATCCTGTCGTCAGTTTCCATCCCCATCTCATCATCATCTTCAATGCAGTATGGTGTTTTGGCGCCGGTGTCCCCTCCTTTATATGAGTCGAATCCAACAGGACTATTGGACCAACCCACGGTCGTTTCCCGAGTTGCCTGCGACCACTAGTTCTTTCCCGCTTGATATCACCGTAGAATTTTTCTTTGATGTACTGTTAATCTTCGTGCACTTACTGCATTCAGCGCTCATGTCTACGCTTTCTATCGCGTGTATCCTCCTTTTTATAGCGCGGTAACGATCACGGTATTTATCTTTCTTGACAGAATCCTCTCCGCTTTTCCTTTTAATGTTCCGTTCTTCCGGTGTACATACCAATGTGTCTAGCTTCCGTAAAAACTCCGCGGCGATAATCTCATCTCCTGTTTGTCCTGAAAACCATAGCGATTGTATCTCTTTAGGGTAGTGCCTCATAATTTCATCAACTACACCTAACGATGTCTCCGTAATTTTTAATGCTTTCGCAAGCTCCCAATAATTGGCGAAGTGAGTGAGCATAGATATGTTCTTCTTGTTATCATATATACCTTCGGCGAGACGACGGCGAACCTCATTTTTTTTTATGTCTCCCCAATATGTAGCTAAGAAATCTCGTTCAAAATCCAACATTGTTTCCCAGCGTTTGTTATAAAGCTTCGCCCAGGATTTGGCCTCACCTTTCAAATTCTCCCGTACGACAATCAACGGATCGGTACGTTTCACTTTTCTGATGTACTCCTTTAAGTCTTCTAGGAAACTAATAGGGTTTTGATTTCCGCCGGAAAATGAAGGTCTTTCCTGCTGTGGTAACATTTCCACAACCTGCAGAACGTTTTTCGGCGCACTATTTTCTTCCTCTCTTATAGCCACTGTCGCCGGTTTTTCCAATTGTCTTTCTAATTCTTGAACTTTGCTAACAAGCGGTTCTAAAGCTGCCTGTATTATCGTCGTTATGTCGCCTATATTTATCGCTGGAGTTCCTGCTAAAACATTTCCTCCGAACGCCGCCACCGTAGCCTCGTCTGTCCTCTTTCCAATACCACGTTTTCCCACCATTTTATTTAATTTTTCAAGTGTTTTCGGTTTAAATATGTTTAACCTTATTAAGTGACAATCTTATTCTACTTATATTAGTTTTCTTAATTATTTTAATATAAGTTGCTTTTTTTTTCTTAAATTCTTTTTCAGTATTTTATTTTATCGCACTAGTTTCTTTTCCTTGCTTTTTATTTCTTTCTTTTCGCAATCTTCAGCTGGCTTTTCCTGTGAAATTAATTGTTTATCATTTTCATGTGGAAAATCTGTTTTTCCACACTTTCTCTCAACCTTGCCTTGTTCCCCTTCTGGCTGATCTCCCTTGTTCTCCCCCATATCCTCCATACGCAATGTAGAATATTTGGAACGTTTGAATATGTTTCTAAGCTCATCTTCCGTTGATATTTCTTCAACATCTCTTTCGGTCGCATCCGCCTTCCTCTTTTCGGCCATTTTCGTTATGAATTTAAATTAATATCGACTATATGTAGTTGAAGAAAAAAATTTTTTTTTTTCTTATTTTTCAATTTTTTTTGTTTTTTGTGTTTTTTTTTTTTTTTTTTTTTTTTTTTTGATATAAATATACTTATATATTTACATATATATTATATATTATTATACACACACATATATATTTTTCTTTTGATGAACCTATCCACCGATGAAACACATTAAATTTAAATTCAATGTTAACCTACTCCATTTGTATTACGATCGTAATCCCAAATTCACCTTTACAATTAGTATCTTCATTTCAAATGAATGTATCTAATTGTTTATGATACAACACGTAATGAATTTGTTACTGTATATATTTTTTTCGAATATCCCGTGATTTTTATTTTGTTTAAACAATAAATGGTTATTGTCTAAAATGCCTACCACCCTTCATATTTCGCAAAATATATTATAATTTTTTTTTTTCTTTTTGCAATATTTACATTAAATTTTTCAAAATCCATTTCGTTGTTGATAAAAACTGACATAGATCCCTTTGTATTCGTCAATTTCTACCCTCCTCGAAATAAACATATTTACTGCAATTTTAATAATCGAATATTTTCAAATCAATAAATACCTATTCATAACTGTTTAACACCGTCATATCTGATTTTATCTTCCCATTTGATTTTATCCCAAAACAAATATCGATCCGATTGAATGAATGTATTTTATTTTTATGTGTTCATATTTTATGTTATGATTAAACGATAGTCACATAAAATCATTACCATAACAAAGTCATTCAATATTAGCTCTTTATTCAATCATATGTGTTTGTTCTATAACTGAAGTGTGTTTATTTTTCACCGCAATCGTGTACCAATATAGCTCGAGTGTTTGTTTACGTTAGCTCTTATTCCCCCAAAGTAATTTCTCATCGATGTTTTGAATAATTTCGATGTCATTTACTTTAAACTCCGATGTTTATCTTATCAGTATTTCGATGTTTATATCCGGCGCGCTTGTCCCGTAATCTTTGTTGACATTAGAGCAATAAAAATTCCTGACCCACATATGTCAAAGTACCTCGTTACAATTGAAGATTTACGATCTGTTTCTTCAACAATTCGTTTAGAACAAAGCTGACCTACATTTATATTATTTACAAAACGATCATAAAAATTCTTGCCCTAGAACTGTCAATCCTAACCCATTAAATTGATAATTTATGGATAGACTCGGGTCTTTTGTTTATATAACGCTGACCTACATTTATATTATCACTTTTAAAGAATCATATTAATATTCAAGGTTATTTTTTTATCATGTATTATCGACACCTTTTTAATGTATTTAATTAGAAATGTATTATAATTTTTGTTCTGTTTATTATATATTTTATTTTTATGTTTCATTATTTATTTATTTTAAATTTTCCGTATGTTTATTTAACGTGTCACTTTTCTGATTTTTAATTAGTTATCACTTTTTTTTTTCAAAACTGTTATTATTTTTATTTTATTTTTTTTTGTTCCTAAGTTTTTTTTTTTTATTTTTTTTTTATTTTTTATTATTAATTTTTTTTTCTAAGTTTTTTTTTTTTTTTTTTTGCAGTAATTGGCCAATCAAATTTAACACTCAATCTTGTATAACTCCCATCTCCTGGTCACGTATGCGCAGTTGTGATATACTCGTTTTCTCTCGTCTCTTCTTTTGAATTCTTTTTTTTTTTAATATTTACTATTTTTGAATTCTTTCATCCTTTCAAGTTTTCTTAAACTTTTCTTTTGGCTCTGATCGATATTTAATTTTCTCAAAGGCTTTATATGTATGACACACAAGCCTTCATGAAAATGTGACCCTTATTTTCTTTGATTACTACAGGAAGCTATTTAAAACTCCCTTGTACTACATATCTTTATAGATATAAGTACTTAATTAATTAATACGTTATCTACGACCTTGAACGTAAATTTTCGTATTTATGCTGTAAATAAATTCCACCAAACGTTGTGTTATTTTTTTGATTTATGGTGTGGGAACTTAATTACTTTGGTTTTGTGGTACCCTTTGATTCTGAAAGGAGCGTTGAGCATCGAATTTGATTGGTCCATTTCTTGCAATTCTAAATTTTATTTTATTTTCTTTATGAACTAAACTTTCCCTAAACACTATTTCGACTTCCTACCTCTAATGAATTCGTAATATACCTGTAATTAATGACATTTACCTGTTCAATTGTTTGTATAATTAAGAATGACTCAAATGGTTACTTGTTAGTGAAGTCTTTTGTTACTCAAGATTTATTTACTGCTTGGCTCTCCCCTATTTTGGTCCTGATGCTATAACGTACATATGACATTGTTTTAGTAGATTATTGTTATTTATTGATTGTCTTTTAGAACGAACTCAGAAATGCTCTTTTGCTTGCATAATTTGGCTCCATTCCTCCTGCAGATAAACAGGGTGGTCAAAGATCAACTAGAACTTCGCACAGTCAGCCGACGCGATTTTCCAGAGGGCCGTTATACCTTGTTCTGTCAATCTTCCATGTCGTCGTGTACGTTACTCAGGTCTTTCTCTAAGCCCCGAAATCTCCAAATTCCAACTCCTCCGAAGTCTACTATTTACTTAGAGCGAACCGGTTTCGTTCTATACACAATCATATACTCACGGTCTTTGCAAGAGTTCGAGTCGTGAATTCTAATTTCTCGCATGCAAGAGACGATGTGAGGATGCCCCTGTCGAGACTAAAGCGCTAGCTGTAAGCGAGTCCACATCATCCAATGCACAGTACATAAGAAGATATATATGTATACATACGTTTGGGAAGGATTATAACTCGCAATGTGAAGCTAGCTAGCCTCGCATTCCAAGCTCGGATTTCGTGAAAAGGAATTCTGCACAAAACCTTAGCCGATGACCGAATATATACATAATAAGAGTAGGAAATATCAATATATAAGAATAAACTAAGAATATTTATTAGTTTTATTAATGGAGAGCTAATAACTCCAGGCTTTTGTTTGTTTGGTTGACAATTTTATTTAAGAGATTGCCATCTCTATTGATTTCTTGATTTGATTGGTTGACAATTTTATTTAAGAGATTGCCATCTCTATTGATTTCATGATTTGTTTTGTTGAACTGTTATTCTAGATTTTCCCCCTCCCCAGACTCAACTCTTTGATATAAATTTTTACTATCCCGTGATTTTTCAAAAGTCTCATGTAAATGTTTGACACTTGTGAGGTTTTTATTCCCATAACTTCAAATGTTTTCATGTAATTCCTCAATTCATTTTTATACTACTATCCCGTGATTTTTCAAATGTCAAATGTAATTATAAACTGCAAATTAATCTTCTTGTTAATTCCTCAAATCATATTTCGCTGCTATCCCGTGAATTTTCCAAATGTTTCAAATAGATGATTTATATTTTTTTTTTTGTAAAATAAATACTAATTTCATTTTATATAAATTGGTTTTTAATCCTTTTGTATTTTAATATCGTAGTAATGTTAGCCCGAAGCAATTAAAGAATGTCAATAGTTTATTTTACCTTTAAATTCATAAACAAAACCGGCACTGACTTCGTGACCCACTAACCCAATAACATACTCTCGAATAAGTACATGAAATGACACGTGTTTTTGTTTACACTATGCATTCCAAAACAATTTGCCCTAATTAATTTCCTTTATTTCATTGTATTGGTTTCACTTTATATCTGATCGAAGCCCCGTCTGCTAATTTATTATTCAGTATATATATAACTATATTTATATAGGCTTTATACGTAAATAAATGTGGTTTATATTCTAAATACACATATACATATATTAATTTTATAGAGATAATTTAGCAAAGAATAAATTTACATAAACTACATATTTTTAATAAATTTTATATATAAGACTTATAACTCTGTAGGAACTCGGAAATTAATAAGTGTAGATATATTTATAGGTAGGTATCTGATAGATATCACTCAAATTCAATATAAAAGATGTTTTGTTTAATTAACCTCTTTTCTGGGAATGTAAATATATATATATAATTACCCATATATGGATAACATATCAATATAAAAGATATATATGTAATAAACATTTAATCATAATTGTGCAATATCTCTCTGAGATATTTTATTTACGGAATATATATAGAAATACATATACATACATACAAGTATAATTCGAAATACATATTATATACATTATTTTTAATATACATATATAGCACAGATTTGAATCAAGTAATATTTTGTCGTAATAATATAAATTTTTATACCGATGATCAGCTGTTCTCTCCTCGTCCATGATTCTGAAAATATTTATACTTATGAAAACTTACCCCAACATGTCGATTCCCGTCGGGAGCTACACGACCATCTCTTTTGTTTATATATTCTTTTTCTCTAACTAATTCGGCTATTGTCTAACTAAATCTAAATTAATCCTTTCGATTTATTATTCCGCTATTTTGTTGAATCTAAACTGAATTAATTGACGACTAATCTTTATCAATCAAAATGTACTTTATTTTCAAAACTCGTTGATTAACCTAACACTTTGTTAAATTAAGTTTAACAAATTAATTCATAATTATTATCCGGAGTAATATTATCATTATTTATTTCGTGTTCTTTTTTCACCGAACTTTTATCTAGCAACAAAGTATTATACAATTAAATACCGAATAGATTTTTATCATTGATTATTTATTCCAGATTTATTATTATAGTTATTCCATTATTAGAATAACATTCTGCTTAAATTATAATTTTTAAGCAGTAACCACTTCACGATTATTTACGAAATAATAGATTTATTATTATTTAATCTAACAATAGATTAATGCTTCGCGATAGAAATGTTCCGTTCAATCGTACGTTATCTAGCTGAATTAACTCGATGTTAATTTTTTTTAGATTAATGTGGTTCGACAATTATTCTCTAAACACTATTAATTTTTTTTTTTTTTAAATCGTTAAACTATATTATAAACTTTTTATTTTAATGATAAGTTGAATTTATAAATAGATATATTATTATTCACTGCTGTTATAAAATTCTTTAAACACTGTTGCTTCTTTTTAAATTCACTACACTATATAACCTTTTATTTTAAAGACAAGTTGAATTTATAAATAAATATATTATTATTCACTGCTGTTATAAAATTCTTTAAACACTGTTGTTACTTTTTTTTATTAATTCGCTACACTATATAAACTTTTTATTTTAATGACAAGTTAAATTTATTGTAAAACTATATAAAACACTTTATTTAATTTTCAACACTTCACAGATTTAATCACTAACACTGACTATAATTTTCTAAGTCTCAGGTTTTCCCACTCCGAATTTTTCTAAGTCCCAAAATTTTACAACACTTAAGAAATTTTTCAACTAATAACCGTATTAGACACTACGTCACGTAACTTGCACGTTTTTAATCCGACGATTGGTCCCCGACGACTGCTGATCAAATGTCCATGTCGTAGGTTAAATACCCATTCCAGGATTAGAATGGCTTAATTACGCGTTCATTGATTTTCTAATTTAAACTCTAACAACTCGAGATTTCATATATCAATTCTGTCATTTTCGTATCAACGTGTTAAGTCCGGCCCCTTGATTTTAGAAATCTTCTGTCTCTTACGTAAATTGTTCCAGTGTCGAACCTACCATTATGTCAAATTTTGCCCCGTCGTTCCTTTGTCTTCTGGTCTTACGAATTTAACTAAAATATCATGATTTTCGTGTCCTTTTTTCTCTCAATATATAATAGGTACGTCTTCAATAAACTGTATATAATTCTCAATTTGGTTTATCGCTACCAGAACACGAACAAACTCATGTCGAAATCTTCACTATGCTTTTCCCAACATTCATTTTCCTAAATTTCCCCACATTTTCATGTTTCTTATATGAATCAATTCAATTTTTAACTGTATTGTCTCTACTTACGTCGTAGACTTGAATTTTCTTATTTTTCTTCAATTATATTTTATATACGACGTTATTTTTATGATTTCTCTGCTTCATTCTTATGTCATTGTCCATAACTATATGATTAGTTATATTCCAAGCCAAATTTACTGTTTTCATCAATACTTCTGAATTTTCATGAGTTTTCCTTACGGAATCGTCTTTAAACTGTCTTTACTTCATTCTTTACCATCATTTGTATAATTTCCAATGCTTATCTTCTCTTAGAAAACTTCACCTTCTAGTCATAAATATTCAATCTGCTATTTTTTCATAATTTTCATAGAAGAAAATTCCAATTTGACTCTGGGATATGTGTCAGATTAATTGCTTCGTATAAAAACGTATAAAATTGTGTCTCGTTTCATCTCAAAAACCCATAAAGTATCATCGTTGACATATGTTGATATTTTCGATTTCTACGTACTGGATCGTAAATAATAAATTAATATTAACTCGTTAAATTTAATCTCTTTTATCTTATCCAAATATTGCATAAGTTCCATGTTAACTTTTATTGCCCCAAAAGCAATAAAGACTATCATAATCACCCAAAACCATGTCGGAAATCTCATTGTTTAAACAACAAAATAGTGTGTGAGCTCGACAACCTTTTTTTACATCAATTGCCTCAGCAATTTGTTCTATCGCCTATAGTATTTTCTCATAGCAAATGACGTAAAACGATCCTTTCCTTTGAATTAATCTAACGTAATATAACTAGAATAACCATCCTATTTCAAATATATAACGATATCTATTTAAACTCGTATGAAAACGCAAAATTAAGCCGAAATCTTATATTGTTCAATTAACACTTCCGTTTTAAATGTCCGTTTTTTCCATTAGATTTTCTTTCCAAATCGTTTTTCCTGACTTTATTGCTTCATCTAAAAGTGACATTCCTAATTTCCATCGTTTTTCTTTCTTTTAAATATCAAACGTACGTTTTCCTCTGAATCTGGCCTCCTTTTGTTCTTCACGTTCTCGTTATGCAATTGAGTATCCCTACAGTAGCTTTTCCCACGTTTTCCAGGACTTTTCTTTAATCTTCCGTTCATTATATTTCCTTGCTATTTTATTGCATCATTTTTTCAAAATAATATGGATTTATTTGTTCGTTAACTGCGGTTGTCGATTCCTCTGTTGCACTCAATATTTACCTTTAAAATTAGGGTCATTGTACCAAATGCACCGAACGTGGGATTGTGTTTATCTTAAAGCGTATTGATCTCTCGGGTTGATGATGATTTTTACCCCATAAATCTCAGACTAATGGTCTAGTCCAAAGTCCATCTCTTTGTCTTGAAAAAAGGTAACCTCCCCCTTCTCTGATTGGTTGATCAATCTTAAGTGTTTATAATTGGATCCCTCTGTGTTCTATTTATCAAAACTTGACATTAATTTAATAATTATAGATCTCTGCAGTCTCCATGGCCCAATCAAACTTAATCCGCTAGGTGTCGCTAGTGTGTTGATTTCGTTATAATTCTGAATTATTATTTATTCATTCGTAAGGTGGAAGCTACTATATTTTCGTATCCACTGCGATTCATCACAATTGTTACATCAAATTGTGTTACTTATAGTGTGTAAAAAATCTGTTTGTTCGCGAAAAGCTTTGCG